>CM077909.1:53863534-56263534 GCA_039720435.1 Amazona ochrocephala | reverse complement strand
TATACATAAGAAAAATTTCCTGTTTGTCAGAAGTATAAGGAACTTGCAAGCACTTCACTGTTACCACCAGATGTTAAAGGCTGTAATTTGTCCTCCATACTTCTTACACATGAAGCCATTTCTGTAACACTCTTGTCTCTGGCAAATTAGTGCTTCATATAACTGAAAAGGCATCAGTACCTCCAGAAGATGGATCTTTCCTACTTCTTTTCTTTCCCAGCTCATCTTTATTTTGATACAAAATTTACTATTGTACTGAAAATATTTACTGGTAATAGGCTTTGTCTAAATGCATTAATGATTGAACTTTTGAAATCTTAATTCTTCAACTATTTTATTTTGTGTTCTCAGTGTATTTGTTTTCTTAAGAAATTATAAGTTGAAATTTTGCATGAGATGTAAGTCTGGTTCAGAAATGCAAACCTAGCCAAGAAAGGATAATAATAAGCTCTGGAATGGACGAGTTTGGGAGCACAGAAGAAATCTATTTCCTAATTCATAAACTAAAACAATGACAACGCAAAACATTCTGCTGTGGGTTCCTGGGGACATGCAGGGGTTATAAAGCAACAAAAAGGAATTAAGGCTGATTTCCAGTGAAGAAAAATCCATATTCATACTATGCAGGGAAAACACATTACAAGCACTGTTTAAGACAAAGGAAGATGTCGGCAATAAAAGAGCAATTTAATTATAATACATATGTATACATATGTAGATACATATATTTATGCAGATAGATAACCACACATATACATAGATGCATATATACCATATGTATATCATATATGCGTTTATATATGATATATATGTAGTTCAGACCATTCAAATATCCCAAAAGACCATTCAAATGCTATCCAACGAACCCTTGCAGAAATCCTGCAGAAACGTATTGCTAACAAGGAAACTAAGCTACAGAGAGGTTAACAATCTTCCCCATGTCCACACAGATCAAGTCAGCTGTGCTTATTTGCTGTTATTACTAAACATAACAAAGCTATTGCAAATCATTGCCAGTGGAAAATTGTGCTGTAGGAACAAAAGAAGAAGGGAAAGCTACTTCTGGATGGGAATGCCCACAGAACAAAAACATTATTCTAAATTGGTTTTACCAGTGGAAAATAAAGTTAGCAGGACATGTTCTGAGTAGAAATTACTTAGGCTCCCCCCCAAAAAACAAACAAACAAAACACAAAAAGGGGCTAGAAAAAAAAGGAAAGAAAACATGGTGAAAAAAGGTCTTCACATTCAATATGCTCGCTGTACTTTCTTTTGACTTAGTCACAGTCTTTTAATGCCATGGTGAATTAACTCTTTGACATATGCATCCAAAGTGATCAGGAGGAATAACATGACAATGAAGGGTGTTGCTGGAGTTTTTTATTCACCTGCTTTCTGCGTCAGCTCTTAGTGCAAAAGTGAGGCATCTGCAATGCTAAGCATGAACCAGATCCAAGTATGGGAATTTTTTGGCCTTTAAATTTGAATTACAATGATAAGGGAGCATCACAGACTTTTATTTTCTAAAGCTTAGCTGTGTTTGGATGAGGGATCTTCAACTTTATTTTTAAGCACAGTAAGAAAAAAGTGTGGTTAAGGTAGACACTGCTATGAACTTTCTTGAATCTTTGCTTGGAGAGAATAGGGAGTAGAGGGCTATTGTGCAACTCCATCACACAGTAAAGGGTTTCGATCATGTTATATATCTCCTGCTACTCAAGTTTGGAGTAGATGGATAATATTGATTAGAAATACGAAGCATGTTTGCCTTGTTCTCTTACAAGACCTATGTACAACACAAAGCAAATTTATGGCTATGGTCATTGTCAAAGGACCCAAGTCAATTCAATCTAGGCAAGCAGTAGGCACCCCCACACCCTGGTTAAAGTGTTCTTTGTGCTGTGGTGACACTGGGAAATTTTGCTATTCCTTTTTCCTGAGGTAAATGGAACTGCTCTATAATTTCCAACTTTGTGAAAAGGTCTGGAGAACCAGGGAATTATGTACATCCTCAGTGAGGCAAACCTGAGATGAATTTATCAGCAAAGTTGTGTGAGTTTTTTGCGTGCATAGAAGAGCAACAGAGAAAGGTTTGGGGTTTGCTCTGTAATGGATTCTGAGCTTTTTTGAAAATTAATTTTAAATCCCAGTTCCTCTATTAATTTAAACCTTTCTTGAGATGGTGACTGATTGTCATATGTTTTCCAAATCTCTTGTTTCTAATTTCCTCAATTTCTTCCTAAATTGACCAATTAAACTTTAAATTGAAAACTTCGGCTTCTTAGTCTATTTACATACATATCTTTCTGTGGGCATAGATCCAGCCATATGGAATAAACTCTTACTATTTCCTTCATTCATCTGGTCTGCATTTGAAGTAGCAAAGTAGACCAATTCTGTTTTCCTCTATGGTCTGTCAAGAATTTCTCAATGATCCTTTCTGCTAGTGTGTGCAGAAACAGAACCAGCTTATCACATAAAATCAGGAGCTCGTATGAAACCTATTTATTACTTTTTGACCTAGTATGGATTTTGCCTTTTCAGATTATGCTCATTTTGACCACTTCTGCCTCTCTATTACTAGCAATAATATTTCTGTTTCTATCTTCATATGGGAGGTGGTTCAGTCCCCTGATCACCCTCATGTCCGTCCCCTGGACTTGCTCCAACAGTTCCATGTCCTTTTTATGTTGAGGACACCAGAATTGTATACAATACCCCAAGTGAGGTCTCGTGAGAGTAGAGTAGAGGGGCAGGATCATCTCCTTCGACCTGCTGGTGACACATCTTTTGATGTAGCCCAGAATACGGTTGGCTTTCTGGGCTGCGAGTGCACACTGCCAGCTCATGAGAGCTTTATGAGTGAAGTACATCTTTTTTCTCATTTGAGTTGGACACGTCTTTAGAGAATTGTCCAAAGGAAGACTCAGGGAACTACAGAAAAGTCAGTCTCACCTCAGTGCCCAGTGATATTATGGAACAGCTCCTCCTGGAAACTATGATAAAGACACATGGATAATAAAGGCATGATTGGTGACAGCCAACATGGCTTCACTAAGGGAAAATCACACCTGACAAATTTGGTGGCCTACTACAATAGGGCCAAGTTATTGGTGGATTGATGTCATCTACATGGACTTGTGCAAGGCATCTGACACTACCCCGCATGACATCCTTCTCTCTAAATTGGAGAAGCATAGATTTGACATATGGACCACTCAGTGGATAACAAATTGGCTGGCTGGATTCACTCAGGCAAGTTCACAGTCAGAGAGTTACTGCCAATGGTTCAGTGTCCAAGTGGAGATTGCTGACAAGTGGTGACCCTCAGGGGTCAGTGTTGGGACCAACGTTGTTCAACGTCTTTCTCAGTGACATGGACAGTGGGATTTAGTGCTCCCTCAGCAAGTCTGCCAATGACACCAAGCTGTGTTGTGCAGCTGGAGGAAATGGATGCTAACTAGAGGGATCCTGACATGCTTGACAGGTGGACCATTGCAAATCTCATGAAGTTCAGCAAGGCCAAGTGCAAGTACCTGCACCTGTGTCAGGGCAACCCCAAGCACAGACACAGGCTGGGTGGAGACTGGATTGAGAGCAGCCCTGAGAAGGACTTGGGCTGTTGGTTGATGAGAAGACCAACATTAGCTGGCTTCAGTGTGCACTTGCAGCCCAGAAGCCAACCTTATGCTGGGCTGCATCCAAAGAAGTGTGACCAGCAGGTTGAAGAAGATGATTCTCTCCCTCTACTCTGCTATCATGAGAACCCATCTGCAGTCCTGCATTCAGCTTTGAGATCCCCAACACTAGAGGGATGTGGACCTGCTTGGGCAAGTCCAGAGGAGAGCCACAAAGACACTGTAAGGGCTGGAGCACCTCTCCTTTGGGAACAAGCTGAAACAGCTGGGCTTGTTAACCATTGGGAAGGGAAGGCTCCAGGGAGGCCTTATCACAGTCTTTCATTACCTAAAGTGGGCGTGGAAATCTGGAGGTGGACTTTTTACAAGGGCATGTAGTGACAAGGACAAAGGGTAATGGTTTTAAACTGAGAGAGGGAAAATTTAGATTGGACAATAGGAAGAGATTCTTTGCTGTGAGAGTGGTGAGGTGCTGGCACAGGTTGCCTAGAGAAGTTGTAGATGCCCCATCAATGGCAGTGTCCAAGGCCAGGTTGGATGGGGCTTGGAGCAGCCTGCTCTAGTGGAAGGTGTCCCTGCCCATGGCAGGAAGCTGGAACTAGATGAGCTTTAATGTTCCTTCCAGCCTAAATCATTCTATAATTCTCTGATCTATTTCTAGGCATGTCTGGCACAGGTAGAACTTCTGTGAGTGCTCCTAAATGATGCTGGAGTATGCACATGCAAGAGGTCAAAACAGTGGTGGGCAATGGTAGTGAGATCAGATCCACATGGCAGGGAAGCACTGTCCACAATGGAAGCGAGAGACAATGTGCGTGCATGTCATCCAGCATAATCTGCTTTAGTACAAAATTATTCCTGATCCAAACAGAACTAAAATGTCTACATTTGCACAAGACACTGTAACCAGTTTGCTTCAGGATAAATTGCCTGCAGAAGTGAATCCCAGCTTAGGGATTTCCTCAGTCTGCTGTTTGCTGTGCCTTAACTCACAGTGTCAGCAGCTTTTAATCATATTAGCTGAGGAATTAGTGTGTGTCTGTATGCAGTCTGCATCACCCACTGTAAAGAAATCATTATGAATATGCATTTTCTTCTTTAAGGGAAAGATGGAGCAACAGAAAGGATCAGTCTGCAGCAACTTAGAGTCCCATGTCATTTCATCAGAAAGTCAATAGCTCTCTTCATCCAAGGGTGAGAATGCTGCAAAACCAAACTGCTTTCTGTTCTGTAGTAACCCCTGAAAGAGCTTGTTCTGCATTAATCCCAAATCCAAGGGCAATCTATTAAGAACTAAGCACCACCAATTCTGAGAATCAACTGATAAGCACATTCCCCTCCACCGCCCCCACCCCCACACCCCCCACACCCCCACACCCCCCTTGTATTTTTCCAGCTAATCCTCTTAAAGATTGAGCTAAGTAATGAAAAGATGGGATGAAAGAGGCCTTTTTCATTACTACCACATAAAGTGCTTGTGTAAATGTTTCATTAACACACTGCTTGACCAGTATATCGTCCTTCCCACCACCACTATGGTTCTGCCGCAGCCTGCAAGGCAAAATGTGTGATTTACACTTTTGAAAGAAACATTCCCACACTTGAATGCTGCTGTATTCTTTAAAGAAGGAGAGACTTACAAAAAAACATTGTGGAGGACATTTTAATTTACAATTCTTTTTCATATGTGCTTAAAAAGATCTATTGCTTCCAACTACACAGGGATTTTGTGTTTTGGTTTTGTGAGGTTCCTCAAATATATGTTTTATTTTTGCAAGTACCCACAGGCTAGATGACATTTATTAATCATGATGATGCAGAGATATTTTTTTTATTTTCTTGGAGGAAGTGCAAAGGGATTTAAAGGAGGTTTGCCCTTTTGTACGCTCAGACAATATGCTACCTTTTAAGTCTATAGGAATCAGTCAACTACAGAACAGTGTAGAGAGAGAAAAAGGTTTTAAATCACCAGGTGAAGGCTTACAGAATGTATTCTGTATTTGAGCCAAACGGTGTAGATTTCTTTATCAGCTGAGGCATTCTGCAGTATTTCCTACTCACTGTATGATTACAGTCATGAGGTTCCCTGTCCTGCAGCTAATTCAGTGAAGACTGGCCATTTTCATTATATTATTCAAACAGGAATAAGGTATCATTTTTCACGCAGTCATTTCTGCAGAAATAAATACCACCTTCAGTAGACACTACTTCTGTGCTAACAATGTTCAACACAGGGCCAGCTAGAGCTGGCATGTCATCATCAATATCAGGTAATTCTGTTGAAACCGGTAGTATTGCAAGGGAAGGCTTTGCTGGAGTTTCTCTAGGTTTACACAGATGCAATCAGGAGTTGATTTGGCACATCCTGAGTAATACTTGCATGAAAACAAAATTCAGTTTCTTTTTAAAGCAGTCATTACTTTAATCTACTACGGAAAATGAGAAAATACTATCAGTTCTTGTTTTTTTGTGTGGAATATGTGAAAAAGTTATTAAAATTGTATTCTGCCACTCCCTTTACCTGAAATTACAAAAATAAATGGAAAATTTTATTAAAATACAGTTTGTATACTTCAATCAAGTACTTGTTTTCAACCTATTTTGCTGCATTAAAAATAGCATTTGTGTTGCTATGAACTTAACAGTTACCATGGTTAATATAAGTGCCACATTTAGTTTGGTATATGTAAGCTTGTTTGCTGCCATCTGGTTTCAAAGTGAATAGATTCAGTTGGATCAACTGAATCTCCAGGGTAAATGCTTAAATGTATTCAACCTTCGCAAGAGCTGAAAACATCAATACCTTCATAAAGCCACTTTGATTTGTATTGACTAAAGTTGTGCTGCTAATTCACATACATCATTGTTTACTTCACTGAGCTTTTAACATGGTATTTGATTTATAGAAATACTGATTCAATTTCTACAAAGAAGTGGTAGGGTAATACCTCCCTCGGATTCTTTCTTTAGCTCAGAATTGCTGGAACTCAAAGGAAGTCTGCCATTGCCATATAAAAATTGTTCAATAAATGTTCAATACTATGTATTTTACTTACTTACTAATAGCAGTATAGATCTGTCAGATAAGGGACAATCAATTACCTAAGCATATCACTAATGTGACTGCAGCAAAATGACTGAATTATATGTCAGCAGAAAGTGTCTGTGCAGTGCACTTCTCCTCCTCTACGGTGTACATGTAATTAAGGAACTTGTAAAAAAAAAAAAAAAAAAAGAAGAAGGAAAACTTGATAACGGGTTTTTCTTTTACTGTTTGTTTTTTTTTTTTTTCATTTAGAAACTATAATCATTGGTCCCCTACAGGAAACTATTTAAACACTTTGGAAAACCCACATGAATAGCATACAGATCCCCATACAAATAATTGCAGCTCTTACACTTGGTATGAATTTGTAATGTTTGTTTGATGCTACACCAAATACGGCTTAAAAATGTCTTCTGTAGCTCATTAACTTTAAGCA
Source organism: Amazona ochrocephala (assembly GCA_039720435.1). NCBI lineage: Eukaryota > Metazoa > Chordata > Aves > Psittaciformes > Psittacidae > Amazona > Amazona ochrocephala. Next base: position 56,256,414 of record CM077909.1, on the reverse strand, counting down.
GCTACAAACTGATAGTTTGAAACAAAAGTTTAGTTCCGTTTACTGAGAGGAAATCTCAATTACTTCAAGCGTCTTAGTAAAGTTTTCCTGAACTATGCTCTTTCAGACTTTTCCTGGTCTGTAGCCAGATCCAACAAACTGTCATGCATATATATAACAGGGCTCACAGAAACAGCTCTGTTGAATGAAGCACAATCAAAACTACACGGTTTTTTGTCCAGGAGTTTGAAAGGTCTTACTGTGACTGACCATTTGGGCCTTGTAGAGGGTAGGAATTTCTCCTCACTATTGCCACTATTAACCCACTGCCCTGCTGCAACCATTAGGATAGAACCATAGAATCGTAATAGTTGGGGTTGGAAAGTTCCAACCCCCCTGCCATGGGCAGGGAAATCTCACAATAAACCGTGTCCCCCAAGGCTCTGTCCAACCCCGCCTTGAACACCTCCAGCAATGGAGCATTCACAGCTTCCTTGAGCAACCCATTCCAGTGCCTCATCGCCCTCACAGCAAAGAACTTCCTCTTTATATCCAATCTAAACATCCTCTGTTTAAGTTTGAACCTGTTACCCCTTGTCCTACCATTACACTCCCTAATGAAGAGTCCTTCTCCAGCACCCTTATAGATACTGGAAGGTTGCTATGAGGTCCCTATGCAGCCTTCTCTTCTCCAGGTTGATCAGCCCCAACTTTCTCAGCCTGCCTTCACGCAGGAGGTGCTCCAGTTCCCTGATCATCCTCGTGGCCCACCTCTGGACTTGTTCAAAGAGTTCCATGTTCTTTTTATGTTGAGAACACCAGAACTGCACACAATACTCCAAGTGAGGTCTCACAGGAGCAGAGTAGAGGAGCGAGATCACCTCCTTCGGCCTGCTGGTCTCATTCCTTTTGATGCAGCCCAGGATATGGTTGGCTTTCTGGGCGGTGAGTGCACACTGCCGGATCATGTTAAGTTTCTCACTGACCAACATCCCAAAGTCCTTCTCCTCAGGGCTGCTATCAATATCTTCTCTGCCCAACCTGTAGCTGTGCCTGCGATTGCTCCATGTAGGACCTTGTGCTTGTCATGGTTAAACTTCATCAGGTTGGCATCAGCCCACCTCACAAGCGTGTCAAGGTCCCTCTGGATGGCATCCCTTCCTTCCAGCTTATCAACGGAACCACACAGCTTGGTGTCATCAGCAAAATTGCTGAGGGCACGCTCAATCCCACTGTCCATATCAACAACAAAGATGTTGAACAAGACCGGTCCCGACACTGATCCCTGAGAGACACCACTCATTACTGGTCTCCAATTGGACATTGAGGTGTTGATCACAACTCTTTGCATGCAGCCATCCAGCCAGTTCTTTATCCACCGAGTGGTCCACCTATCAAATTGATGTCTCTCCAACTTAGAAAGAAAGGTGTCTGTCAAACGCTTTGCACAAGTCCAGGTAGATGACATCAACTGCTCTACCCCTATCTATCAGTTCTGTAGCCCCTTCATAGAAGGCCACCAAACTGATCAGATGAGATTTGCTTTAGTGAATCCATGTTCGCTCTCACCAAACACCTCATTATTTTTCATGTAACTTAGCATGCTTTCCAGGAGAATCTGCTCCAAGATTTTGCCAGGCACAGACGTGAGGCTGAATGGTCTGTAGTTCCTTGGGTCATTCATTTTCCCCTTCTTGAAAATGGGGGTTATATTTCCCTTTTTCCAGTCGTCCGGAACTTCACCTGACTGCCATGATTTTTCAAATATGACAGACAGTGGCTTAGCAACTTCATTTGCCAGCTCCTTCAGGACCCTCAGATGGATTTCATCAGGTCCCATGTACTTGTATACATTCAGTTTCTTAAGGTGGTCTCGAACCAGATCCTCTCCCATAGTGGGCCTAAGGTCTTCATTTTCACAGTCCCTGCATCTGCCTTGTGGAATAATTAGGAACTATGGGATAATTAGGAATTAAACTTATATTTAAAATGTAGCATTGTCCACACATAAGGGAAAACGGACTTTCAAGGCCTCTCAGAGCGAGATGCAGCCACACCTGGTATGCCAGGAATGTGCACTCCACAGCGGTTCCCATGGCAACGCGGACGAAAGGTGGAACGAGGAGAAGATCGCGCAGTTATGCTTTGTCCTAACTTCAGCACAAAGACGGGAACGAGATGGTACAAGAAGCTGATAAGCTGTGTAACTGGCAACACTGACCGGAACGAGATGGTGCAAGAAGCTGATAAGCTGCGCGGTAGAGTGAGGTAGAGACCTTGCAAAAGCCAATAAGCTGCACACTTCTTACCCTGGGCCAGCAACCTGTCATCTTTTGACAGAATGCCGTCCTCAGTGTGGACTTTGCTTCACTATAACGTCATTATAACGCATTTACACGCCCATCTCCAATGCGACCCCCCTCCAAAATGAGATCACCCCTCTCTGAGTAATAATAATGGTATGTATGACCAGAGTCACTCAAGCTCCACCTTAAAGATAAAAAAATAATATAAAATGACCCAAGAAAGAGGGGGATATTGGGGAAGATACCATCGTGGACGAGTCAAGGAAGATAACATCAACCGACTCCTGGGACCGGTCGATGGGCTGGACCTCTCTTCGCCCCCCCATAGGGACGCCTGTGGGTAAGACTTGCACTGTATTTGGTGCTTCCCTGGGAAAACTTCAATCTCTATAGAGCTACTTTTACTGTCATCTGTATATTTTATAGCTATACTGTGTTAACTTTATCATGCGCTTGTATTCATGTAAACATTATTCGCACGTGCTTTTGCAGACAGTCTCTATCACCGGCAATCCATAAGAACCTGTATTTGTTGTTTCAATAAACTCAATCAATTAACCACACTGTTTCGATAGCCAATTGTCACTATTGGTAAATCCAGACCATTACAGGTCCGATATAAGCAAACACGGTCGGATTAGCATCCAGACCAATAGAGGTTCGATGTCAGAGGACGCGGTCGGACTGGTAGTTGCCTATTAGAGAATAAAACAAGGGGTTTGTGTAAATAAACAAGAGGCTTACCACCTCCCCCCACCCCTTTTAACGCAACATGCCTTCCAAGACTTGGGTGGTGTGGTCAGAGCATTTGTCAGTGAAGACTGAGGCAGAGAAGTCATTGCCTCAGCCTCCTCCAAATCCAGGGTAGCCAGTTCTCCCGACAGCTTCTGAAGAGGGCTCACTTTGCCCCTAGTCTGTCTTTCATTTGCTACGTACCTGTAGAATCCCTTCCTGTTATCCTTCACGTCCCTAGCCAAGTTTAATTCTAACTAGGCCTTAACTTTTTTAACCTGGTCCCTAGCTTCCCCGATAACATCCCTATATTCTTCCCAGGCCACCTGTCCTTGCTTCCACCTTTTATAAGCCTCTTTTTTCCCTCGAAGTTTCTTCAGCAGCTCCTTATCCATCTATGGAGGTCTTCTGGCCCTCCTGCTGCACTTCCTTCTAGTCAGGATGCAACATTCCTGAGCTTGTAGCAGGTGATCTGTGAATATCAACCAACAGTCTTGGGCCCCCCTGCCCTCTGGGCTATATCCGATGGAACCTTACCGAGCAGGTTCCTGAAGAGGCCAAAGTCTGCTCTCTTGAAGTCCAGGGCAGTGAGCTTGCTGCACTTTCTTTTTCACTGTCCTGAGGATCTCAAACTCTACCATCTTATGATTGCTATAGCCAAGGCTGCTCTGGAACGTCACATTTCCAACCAGCCTCTCCATATTGGTGAGCAATAAAAAATATAAAATAAAAAATAAAAAAAGATCACTTCAAAGTTACCCTGTGTTCCTGTGGGATCTGAGGATGTGCCTTGGTTGTAGAACGTTTCCCACTAGTGCATTCTCTCCCCGTCACTTATAGGGGAGAAAGCACTGAATATCGAAGTCGTAAGGCAATCTATCTCTTCCAGAATTGGTAAGCTGTATAACTTTTGCAGAGGAGAGCTGAGCTAATTTAAGGGCTGAAATTGAAGACTTCGGTTATAGAAATGGTGCTGACATGAAAGCAATAAAAAAAAAAAAAAAAAAAAGCAAAAAACAAAAAAACATAAAAAACCAGTGGTAGAGCAGCTACTTTGTCAGGATTGTATTTTTGGATTAAGCTGTTAATAAACAGTGTATTTTTGCAGCTACAAGAGAATTCGCATTTACAGGGAAGATAAACTTAGAAAGCTTAGACACACTCTAGGGCTCATCAGCATCTCACAGTTAATTAAAGGAGTGAGTGGAAAGTGTCAACGCTTGTACCCCTCTACATGAATAATTCACTGCCCGTATCCATTATTAAAGCCAGTTACTTCACCACAATGATTTCCAGCCTGCAATGCACTGGCCTCAGAAATGAGAGATAAATTGCAACAAGGCTTACAGCAATATTAATAAATTGAAATGAACATTTATTTGCTCATCTCATTAGAACTATAGTTTTTTCGAAGCTGTGTAGTAATGCATTACCTTGACAGCCAATACCTGCTGCAAGAAACAATTAACAGAAACACTTCCTTATGAAATTCTCTTTCACTGAAAGCAAAAGTTTTTCTCCTGATTTTGTTTCCTTTAAACTATTTGGTTTTGACTATTTTGCAGCAGATGTATAGAGTCGATTTTGCATTGCTAAAGCAGAGGAAGCCTCTGTGTTTGAAGTGACTGAAAGTAGTCATAAACTTGTAAATAAAATAAGACTGTGTAAACCACTACTTTCACCAATTCTCTATTAAAGGTGTAATGACATGATATGCACTTTGAACAGTACTTAAGAATGTGATCATTTTTTCAGAAATTCAGTTAACATCATAACCAAGTAAAGTACTTTAACAGTTTGCTGATTTTCCAACTGTACAGGACTAATAAAGTCAACAATCTCTACCTGCAAATCCCATCTTGAATTCATTAACTCTATTCCTATTTATTTTCAAATTTATTTCCTTAGATTACCAAAAAAAAAAGTGCAACATTAAATGAAGTTTTCATATCAGTGTGATTCAGGATGTGTAGGTAACAGTATTGTTACAATATCTTCTTTTCTGTAGGTATACTTTGAATTAACATGGAGGCTCCAGCTACCAAAATTTTAGCTTTTCCACTCTTCAGCTATGTACTGAATAGAATGCACTCCAGGTCTCAGCTTTAGGTTTGCAGGTTTATGCTTATCAGTCCTGTCTGTTGTTATCACTAGTGCCAATGCACAAACGGAAGCAGAAATGAGAGCATGCAGTGGCTTGTCATAATTTCAGTCCTCCCATCGTCTCCTTCCTAGAGCAGCTGCCCAGCAAAAACCTTGAGTTTGGTCTGGAAAACAACTGTTGAGCCAAAGGACTGGAGACTGATAATGCATGCCAATATGTGCATGTAGATGCTGATACAGATATCGCTATAGATTTCCATAGCTACATAGGTAGATATAAAAGACAGACGTATATCTGGGAATAGATCAAATTATATGCAGCCATACTATTACTCACACAGATATATCCATGGCGAAAAATGCACCAGAGTGGCATTATATTCCGCACAGTTTCAGCAACTCTCAGCAGTGTTGTATAGCCACCATATGTTAATACTGGAAATGGTTTACATTATAACCTAGGGAGAAAATGGAGATTGGCAATCAAGGATCTTTCCAAACAGAATAATTTTATATTCTTTTACGGGTTTTTTTTATGTGTCCTCAATTAATGTCCTCAATTTGTCAGCTACATATGAAATCTTTTCCAGGGAATGGTTTTCCAGGATGATACTTTCTAATTTCCACTACAAATGCTATTTAAAAAATATACTGAAATTATTTGTATTTAATGTAATAGATTTTGGAATAATCATTGAATGGTTCTAACGGAATAAACAATCCATTCATATGGAATTAGACGTCATGGCTGAGTTTGAGCTTGTGATTGCTTTTAGTTGTGTATTCAGGCCCATAAAGATATTAAATGTTCAGTCTGCTTCCCCCTGGTATGCATTCATCCAGCATGGGAAAGCAAAGCTTGTGTATTTAAAGAAGCATGTCAAAATTGCTTTGTAAAGAGAGGGAAAAAAAGCCACAAACCAAATGACGGGACTAAGTTTATTGTGATAATCATATTTGTTCTTCTTGTAACCAAAGGAGTTCCACTGTAGAATTTAAATTAAATGAATGGTGCTTCAGACACACAGTTAGTGATTTTATATGGTCAATGTCATTTTTCTTCTTCTGGGAATTCAATTTGTTCCTATTATGCCAAGGTCTCAGATTGGGGAATCAGAGAACATTACTTCTCTGCCTTTGATGCAAAGGGTCAGTGGATTAGTACAAAGCAGAATTAATCCAGTGTGCTCACTCACTAAATGATATTTAAGTCATTTTTAATGAATGACTAGGAGTTCCTATTAGTTATCTTGAAGAAAATAGAAGCAAGTTCTACAAAGACTTCATAAACGAATATTCAAGGAGAAGTATGACTTCATTGTCAGCCCTAATTGCTAGTTCTACCTTATTAGTAGAAGCTTTTTGTAGCTGAGTTTGACATACATTTGTTTGCACACTGTTATTAGTCAAGACTCAGTGAAGTCTTGTAATTAACACCTCCACATTATCTCGTGCAGTGAAAGCAAAGACTAAAAGAGATGACTCACTTTGTTTCAGCTTTGCTTTTGTTTTCTGATACAGAAGTACTTAAGAAGAAGTGTGAACTTGTCAGAGTAGTACATGGAGTCCACAGAAAGCATAAAAGGGTTTTCAGGAAGAAGAGCATCAAAGCTCATTAAGAGCTAAACAGTAAGTCCTTAGTGAGGCACAAAGCTACTGCACAGCTGTGGTATAACATTTTACCAGTATAGTAGCACTTGTATTAATTAGTCCTTGTGCCATGCTTCTCTTACATCTGTCAAACAATAGTGCATCTGCTTGTGTAATTTTTCCCTACCTAATGCAGGGAAATGTATTCATACAGTCTTTTTCTCCTGTCTAGGACAGTGCCCACACATAAGCCATTGATAGCACAGCATGTGCATGTAGAGAAATCATGTTATGAATATCATCATAGACTATGACATGGAAAATATGTTAGTGGATTTTTCATGCTTATCATCCACATGCTATTTGGGGTTAACACATTTCCTAATCATTTTCAGGTGTGAGCTCCTTACTGAAAGTCAAATATTCTTAAGTACTATTTCACAAAGGAGCCATAAGACAAAATTCATAAGCTTGCAGGAATATGCACTTGAAGACAAGGCATGATTTTCCTTTAACATATAGTCTCAGGAAAACCACCATTTTAGGTGAGTTTTATCTCAAAAGTAATTTTTCTGCTGAATTTTGACATTGTGTAGAAGCAACCACTCTTTGGAGTTGGGCTGTTTTCTGGGGTTTTTTTTTTTGTTTGGTTGGTTGGTTGATTGTTTTTTTTTATTTTTTGGAGCTTTTTTTTTTGTTTGTTTGTTTTGATTTTGTTTTAGTGTTTTGGGTTTTATTGTTTTGTCTTCTTTCTTTTCCCCTCCCCCCAGTATTGTAATAAGTAGGGGAAAACAACCACTACAACCCTCAAAAAGAGAAAAAATCATATCATCCAAGATGGTTACAAGAATATTTTATTGCAGCTTCTTAGTGAGGCATTCATTTAATAAGTACTGCCAAAGCAGTATGAAATCCAGTCATTAAATTCTTATTGACAGCTGTCTCGCGAGGGGAAGCCTACAGCGCCTGATCGGGGTGGGGGGAGGCTCGGCGACTATGAGCTTCACCTCGGAGCAGCAACTTGCCCCGAGGGAGCTTCAAGTCCTCGACAAGGCCTGCCCGGGAGCCTGCAGCTCCGCGGAGGCGAGCGGCTGACTCAGAGGGGGCGGCGTCAGAAGGACCGGCGGCAGATTCAACCCGGGCATCATCAGCCCTTTCCGGCCCATTGCTGAGGTGACTGTCTCGCGAGGGGAGGCCTGCAGCGCCTGATCGGGGGGGGAGGCTCGGCGACTACGAGCTTCACCTCGGAGCAGCAACTTGCCCCGAGGGAGCTTCAAGTCCTCGACAAGGCCTGCCCGGGAGCCTGCAGCTCCGCGGAGGCGAGCTGCTGACTCAGAGGGGGAGGCGTCAGGAGGAGCAGCGGCAGACCTGACTGGTTAAAAACCTGCCCCAGGGAGCGCGAGCGACCCGGAGCGCGGCGAACAGGGCGGGCTCGAAGCAGTTTGCGCGGGCAGGCGAGCAGGGTAGTGAGCGGGATGGTGAACACTCGCCGTACGGGCAAGGCTCGGTCTGGGAGCTCTGCTCTGGCTGCGCCGGTGGTGGCCAGTGTAGGCACCCAAACGGAGCCGACGGGAAGGGAGGCTGTAGTGCAGAGCTCGGGGTATCCTAAGGGAAGGGTGAGCAATGGGCGGGGCTACACTCTGCGTTCCCTGGTGGAGGTCCTCCTGCAGCAGGTGGCTGAACTGCAGGAAGCTGTTACCAGGATGAAAGGTGTCAGGGAAGCTGAGGGGGAGCAGCACTGCTTGCTCCGGGACCAAACTGTTCCGGGACCTCGAGTGTCTACTGTTGCCTCTGCAGGAAAGGAGGCTACTAACCCAGGAAAGGAGGCTGCTAACCCAGGAAGCTGGGAAAAGGTAACAGAAAAAAACAACAAAAAAAGGAGGAAGAGGGTAATTAAAAGCAAGGGGCTTCCTCCTACATCTGTTGTCCCCACCCAGAACCACTTTGCTATCCTGCAGGGGGCTGATGAGCAACAGCGCTCTGCTATCCTGCAGGGGACTGATGAGCAACAGCGCTCCCACCAGGCACAACCAGCTAGTGCACTGGTAAAGAAGGTCACTACTGGTGCTGCCAGGAAAAAGCGGCGGACCATAGTAGTCGGGGACTCTAATCTGAAAGGCACAGAGGCACCCATCTGCCGGCCTGACCCAGGCTCAAGGGAGGTGTGTTGCCTACCAGGGGCTCGGATCAGGGATGTGGCCGAGAAGCTGCCTGCTCTAGTCGGTCCCACTGACTATTGCCCACTCCTGGTAATACATGTGGGTGCTACTGATATAGATAGCAGTAGCCTGGTGACTATAAAGAAGGACTACAGGGCTCTGGGAGAGGTGGTTAGGGGCTCTGGAGCTCAGATTGTCTTTTCGTCAATTCTCCAGGATACAGGGCAGGACCTTGAAAAGGCTAGAAGGATTGGGCAGGTTAATAAATGGTTAGAAGGGTGGTGCTATAGTCAGGGGTTTGGGTACCTTGACCATGGGACTCAATATAGTAGGCCAGGTCTACTGGGGGCTGGTGGAGCTGGTCTGACAAAGAAGGGGAAGAGTGGATTTGGTAGGAGGCTTGCCAGGCTGGTCAAGGATGCTTTAAACTAGATGTGTTGGGGGAGGGGGGCGGCATTCCATCCCAACACACCCAGTCGGTTAGTAGCACCTATAGTAAACGTTCGGAGCAATGTAGAGATATTCCAGCTGCTCCAGCCAATGAGCCGGCTTCAATTGGAGCTCGGCTCAAATGCCTCTACACAAATGCCCGTAGTATCGGGAACAAACAAGAGGAATTAGAGATGTGTGCACATCTACGGGGGTATGAGATCATAGGCATCACAGAAACATGGTGGGATGGCTCCTATGACTGCTGTGTTGGAATGGAAGGTTACCGGCTCTTTAGGAAAGACAGGCCCGGCGGGCGGGGAGGGGGAGTTGCTATTTATGTTAGGGATAGGCTAGAGAGTATGGAACTCTGTCTGGGGACAGGTGAGCAGTCGACAGAGAGTTTGTGGGTCAGGGTTAAAGGGAGAACAGTGATGGGTGACATTATTGTGGGGATCTGTTACAGACCGCCTGACAAAGGGGACTTGCTGGACGAAGCGCTCCATAGGCAGATAGGAGCAGCCTCACGCTTGCAGGCCCTTGTTCTCATGGGAGACTTCAACCACCCTGATATCTGTTGGAGGGATGGTACGGCCCGGCACAAGCAATCCAGAAGGTTCCTCGATTGCGTGGAAGACAACTTCCTTCTGCAAGTAATAGAGGAGCCGACAAGGAGAGGTGCCATGCTTGACCTCGTCCTCACCAACAGGGAAGGGCTGGTTGGGAATGTGACGCTCCAGGGCAGCCTTGATTGCGGCGATCATGAGATGGTTGAGTTTGAGATCCTCAGGACAGTGAGAAGAGCGTGCAGCAAGCTCACTGCCCTGGACTTCAACAGAGGAGACTTTGGCCTCTTCAGGAACCTGCTCAATAAGGTTCCATGGGATACAGCCCTAGAGGGCAGGGGGGCCCAAGACTGTTGGTTGATATTCAAGGCTCACCTGCTGCAAGCTCAGGAGCGATGCATCCCAACTAGAAGGAAGTTCAGCAGGAGGGCCAGGAGACCTCCTTGGATGGATAAGGAGCTGCTGAGCAAAATTCGAAAGAAAAAAGAGGCTTATAAAAGGTGGAAGCAAGGTCAGGCGGCCTGGGAAGAATACAGGGATATTGTCCGGGAAGCTAGGGACAAGGTTAGGAAAGCTAAGGCCCAATTAGAATTAAAATTGGCTAGGGATGTTAAGGATAACAGGAAGGGATTTTATAGGTACATTGCCAATAAAAGACAGGTTAGGGACACCGTGGGCCCTCTCCAGAAGCTATCGGGAGAACTGGCTACCCTGGATTTGGAGAAGGCTGAGGTTCTTAATGACTTCTTTGCCTCAGTCTTTACCGGCAAATGCTCTGACCACACCACCAAAGCCTTGGAAGGCAGACGCGGGGACGGTGAGGGTGGGGACCCTGGGCCCACTGTGGGGGAGGATCTTGTTTGGGACCACCTTAGGAATCTGAATGTATACAAGTCAATGGGACCGGATGAAATCCATCCACGGGTCCTGAAGGAGCTGGCAAATGAAGTTGCTAAGCCACTGTCCATCATATTTGAAAAATCATGGCAGTCAGGTGAAGTTCCCAATGACTGGAAAAAGGGAAATATAACCCCCATTTTTAAGAAGGGAAAAATGGATGACCCAGGGAATTACAGACCAGTCAGTCTCACCTCTGTGCCTGGCAAAATCTTGGAGCGGATTCTCCTGGAAGGCATGCTAAGGCACATGAAAACCAACAAGGTGCTTGGTGACAGCCAGCATGGCTTCACTAAGGGGAAATCCTGCCTGACCAATCTGGTGACCTTCTATGAAGGGGCTACGGAACTGATGGACATGGGCAGAGCGGTTGATGTCATCTACCTGGACTTGTGTAAAGCCTTTGACACTGTCTCCCATGACATCCTTCTCTCTAAGTTGGAGAGACATCAATTTGATAGGTGGACCACTCGGTGGATAAAGAACTGGCTGGATGGCAGCACGCAAAGAGTAGTGCTCAGTGGCTCAGTGTCCAGCTGGAGACCAGTAACGAGTGGTGTCCCCCAGGGATCGGTGTTGGGACCGGTCTTGTTCAACATCTTTGTGGGTGACATGGACAGTGGGATTGAGTGCGCCCTCAGCAAGTTTGCCGATGACACCAAGCTGTGTGGTTCGGTTGATACATTGGAGGGAAGGAATGCCATCCAGAGGGACCTTGACACGCTTGTGAGGTGGGCTGATGCCAACCTAATGAAGTTTAACCATGCTAAATGCAAAGTCCGCCACCTGGGTGGGAGCAATGCCAGGCACAGCTACAGATTGGGCGGGGAGGAGATTGAGAGCAGCCCTGCGGAGAAGGACTTGGGGGTGTGGGTTGATGAAAAAATGAACATGAGCCGGCAGTGTGCGCTTGCAGCCCAGAAGGCCAACCGTGTTCTGGGCTGCATCAAAAGGAGTGTGACCAGCAGGTCGAGGGAGGTGCTCCTGCCCCTTTACTCTGCTCTCGTGAGACCTCCCTTGGAGTATTGTGTGCAGTTCTGGTGTCCTCAACATAAAAAGGACATGGAAGTGTTAGAACAAGTGCAGAGGAGGGCCACAACGGTGATCAGGGGACTGGAGCACCTCCCGTATGAAGATAGGCTGAGAAAATTGGGGCTGTTCAGCCTGGAGAAGAGAAGGCTGCGTGGAGACCTCATAGCAGCCTTCCAATACCTGAAGGGGGCCTATAGGGATGCTGGGGAGGGACTCTTCATTAGGGACTGTGGTGATAATACAAGGAGTAATGGGTTTAAACTTAAACAGGGGAGGTTTAGATTGGATCTGAGGAAGAAATTCTTTACTGTGAGGGTGGTGGGGCCCTGGAATGGGTTGCCCAGGGAAGTTGTGAATGCTTCATCCCTGGTGGCGTTCAAGGTGGGGTTGGACATGGCCTTGGATGGCATGGTTTAGTGGGAGGTGTCCCTGCCCATGGCGGGGGGGTTGGAACTCGATGATCTTGAGGTCCTTTCCAACCCTTACTATTCTATGATTCTATAATAACAAAGCTTGTTTAATGGATGGAAGCTGGCCAAGAATATTTGAAGAATTAACATGTATATGAAATTTCCCATAATTATGAAATAGCCATAAGAAAAACAAATGACTAAGAGCAATTGAATCTGTAGAAGCTGCAGTCTTTGTTTGTAAGTACCTGCTGCACTGGTAACAGAGCGCCTCAGTTTGCAATTGTTTGCGTCATTACTGTCTCTATTGATCTAACCACCTCACATGTTCGTGCTTTATTTTTTTTGCTGCTCAAGAGTAACTACCTTAAGTGATTGGGTCACAAATGTTATTGTATTACTGTGATTTGAAGAATTATTCAAGATGGGTCTTTTCATTATTGAGATTCCAGAGGTGCTGTATATAACAAAGCTGCATTAGCTAAGTTCAGTGGAAGCTGGCAGGTGCTTATTTGCAGCTAAAGCTATGTTAGCTTTTCTTAGTTCTTTACCTCAAGCCTAACATTGCTAATACTGATGCATTCTTAGGAACATACCATTGTGCATGTTCAACCAAGCTAAAATAGGTTCATAAACACATCAATGGTCCACCTCAGGCTCTTGGGTTTTGTTTGCCATAGCAAACAAAAAAAACCAAAAGTCATAGCACAGTGGAACTGGTCCTGAAATAGCATCCTGGAAAGGTTTGTAACCTTCAAATAGGATTTCCAATAATAAAATTGCCTCTTGCTTTGAGCACTGGCCTAGTGACTACAGACATCTAGAATAAGCACAAGCTATACACTAATCATAGAATCACAGAATCATAGAATAGTTAGGGTTGGAAAGGACCTTAAGATCATCTAGTTCTAACTCCCCTGCCATGGGCAGGGACACCTCCCAATAAACCATGCCACCCAAGGCTATGACCAACCTGCCTTGAACACTGCCAGGGATGGAGCATTCACAACTTCCCTGGGCAACCCATTCCAGGGCATCACCACCCTCACAGTAAAGAATTTCTTCCTCAGATCCAATCTAAACTTCCCCTGTTTAAGTTCGAACCCGTTACCCCTTGTCTTATCACTACAGTCTCTAACGAAGAGTCCCTCCCCAGCATCCCTATAGGCCCCCTTCAGATACTGGAAGGCTGCTAGGCGGTCTCCATGCAGCCTTCTCTTCTCTAGGCTGAACAGCCCCAATTCTCTCAGCCTATCTTCATATGGGAGGTGCTCCAGTCCCCTGATTATCCTCGTGGCCCTCCTCTGGACTTGTTCCAACAGTTCCATGTCCTTTTTATATTGAGAACACCAGAACTGCACACAATACTTCAAAGTGAGGTCTCACAAGAGCAGAGTAGAGGGGCAGGATCACCTCCTTTGACCTGCTGGTCACGCTCCTTTTGATGCAGCCCAGGATGAGGTTGGCTTTCTGGGCTGCAAGCGCACACTGCCGGCTCATGTTCATTTTCTCATTGACCAATACCCCCAAGTCTTTCTCCACAGGGCTGCTCTGAGTCTCTTCTCTGTCCAACCTGTACCTGTGCCTGGGATCGCTTTGACCCACGTGTAGGACCTTGCACTTGGCATGGTTAGACTTCATCAGGTTGGCATCAGCCCACTTCACAAGCGTGTCAAGGTGTGGGACACACTCATATTCCAGAAGTACTCCCTGTGAACTGTTGCTGGACTGGTTTCAGACTAAGTACATCCTCCATTTGTTTTTTCCAAGACTGCAAGGAATTAAGTACAAATCCCAGCAAAAGGAATTACCCGCACAAGCATTTTGCTCTGTACCTTAGATTTGTCGTACTAGTGGACACCAGGAAATGTGCAGTGAGGGAAAAACAAGGAGTGTGGGTGCCCCAGTAGGAGACTAAAGAATGGATGTGTTGGCACAGATGATCTTGATTAGGACAGTGCCACTAGAGTAAATTACTATTTAATTTTAGTATCCTTTGTATTTACAATGATAGATACATCATTTGCCTGCTACTCCTTATGGAAATGGAGAGCAGGTCTGTCACTATATGGTAGGCAAAGTAGAGGAAGTGTTCACCTTGTCATGATTATGAAGATGTGCAATGTAATGCTTGCAACTTTGAACCAGAAGTTCATGTCACAGTGGATACTACCCCTGGCTCTGGTCCATTGTAAGGATCTCTCATGTGCTTGCACATTCCCCCATCTATTAGTAAAACTGTGGAAGGGGGCTATGAGCTATGGCACTACACTTCTGCACAGTATATGTGCTCTAAGGAAGTGTGTTAGTTAAAAGTTAAATGATACCTTTTTATTGACAATATCATTCTGTGCCTGTTTGGAACGGAGGTCCTTTCATATTTGTTGCTGTTAATACACAAGTCGCAATAGACTATATATTAAGAAGTTTCTTCGATTTTCAAAATGTCTGATTATGTTGGTGGTATTGGTTGTTACAAATAGCTTACACGCATTTGGTTGGTTAACATGTAAAGGAAGATTAATGGCTTAAAATCAGGTCATTAAGTGTGGTAACAAGTGTTTTTCAGTGAGGTTATTGCTACCATAAACTTTAATCAATGCTTCATAAGCAGCAGCCTCTAGTTCAGTGCTCTGACTAATGACAAATTAACTGTTTCTTAGCAGTTAATAAGGAGTTCCCACCAATCTGCATGCACGACATAATTTTCTCTCTTGGTAATTAGCATTGTTCCCTGGGTGCTAGCTCCAGGTATACATACCAAACTCCTTGTTGGCAGAGATGAAATGTGGTAAATTTAACACCATTTTGCTAGAGATTTTTTCCTTTAAATTGACCATTTAAAGCAACCAAAAAAAGTTTTAAATAATAGTAAGTCTGACTATTTAATGACCTATTTTTTGCTTAATAATATCAATTATACTGTTGATTTGCGTTTAATACTGTCCCGCATGATATCCTTATCTCTAAATTGGAGAGACATCAATCTGATAGATGGGCCACTCAGTGCATAAAGAACTGGCTGGATGGCTGCATGCAAAGAGTTGTGGTCAATGGCTCAATGTCCAGTTGGAGACCAGTAATGAGTGGCGTCCCTCAGGGATTGGTGTTGGGACTGGTCTTGCTCAACATCTTTGTCAACAATATGGACAGTGGGATTGAGCATGCCCTCAGCAACTTTGTCAATGACACTAAGCTGTGTGGTTCGGTTCATATGTTGGAGGGAAGGAATGCCATCCAGAGGGACCTTGACATGCCCAGCGGGACCTTGACATGCTGATGTGAGGTGAGCTGATGCCAACCTGATGAAGTTTAACCATGCCAAGTGCAAGGTCCTACACCTGGGTCGAAGCAATCCCGGGCACAGCTACAGGTTGGGGAGGGAAGAAATTCAGAGCAGCCTTGTGGAGAAGGACTTGAGGATGTTGGTTGGTGAGAAAATTAATATGAGCCGGCAGTGTGAGCTCGCAGCCCAGAAAGACAACCTCATCCTGGGCTGCATCAAATGACGCGTCACCAGCAGGTCGAGGGAGGTGATCCTGCCCCTCTACTCTGCTCTCGTGAGACCTCCCTTGGAGTATTGTGTGCAGTTCTGGTGTTCTCAACATAAAAAGGACATGGAACTGTTAGAACAAGTGCAGAGGAGGGCCACAAGGATGATTAGGGGACTGGAGCACCTCTCGTATGAAGATAGGCTGAAAAAGTTGGGGTTATTCAGCCTGGAGAAGAGAAGGCTGCATGGAGACCTCATAGCAGCCTTCCAGTATCTGAAGGGGGCCTATAGTGATGCTGGAGAAGGACTTTTCATTAGGGACTGTAGTGATAAGACAAGGGTAACTGGTTCAAAGTCAAACAGGGGAAGTTTAGATTGGATATAAAGAGGAAATTCTTTATTGTGAGGGTGGTGAGTCACTGGAATGGGCTGCCAAGAAAGTTGTGAATGCTCCAGCCCAGGTGATGCTCCAGGCCAGGTTAGACAGAGCCTTAGGTGACATGGTTCAGTGTGAGGTGTCCCTGTCCATGGTAGGGGGGTTAGAACTAGATGATCATAAGGTCCTTTCCAACCCTAACTATTCTATGACTCTATGATTCTGTGATTCTTTTGCCTGGGTTTTTTTGAATTAAATTTTTTTACACTCAAAAGCAGAAGTCTGGAAGTAGTCAATGATCTACAAAAGTGAAAAGCGTAGAGATGATGTTGGGAGTTGTTTGGTATTTCTAAGAGCTAACTGGAGTTGGTGTGAAAAAAAACACTAGAGAGAGCTAATAAATATATGTCTCATAACAGTAAAAAGAAAAAGGTGCACCTAAATTTTCTAAATAGCCTTAGGGCAGGGGTTTGCTTTTCAATGTAAAGGTCATCTAGAATAAATTTAAGTCATTTTCCTGCAGAGGTCTAAACATGTGGCTTCGCTTTTAAGGTTAGAAAGAAGTTGTTCTTACCCATGTATCTTACAGATGTCGTTGTATAGAGTATATTGAAAAAAAACTGTAGTATGTTTTCACTTTATCCAAGGAAACAAAAATTGTGACAATTAGTACATGGCCTCCCAAGATGAAGCTTCTAATTTGCTATTAAAGGTAAAATACTTTTGCCTGATAGTTACTTATCCAGTTAGTGCTGTTTTAGTGACACACTCTTTTGTCATTTTAATCTTTCTTGTGTTTTAATATTATTCATCCTTTTTCTGTGTTAAATGCTTTAGTTGACATCTTGGCCTGACTGAGAAAAAACACAAGAATTTTGTGCAACCAGCATGAAAAGGATAGGCACTGGGACAGCACATGTGAGAGCGAAGACTTCTACACACCAAACTAAAAGGTATGCAAGCAAATCCATAAATGCTGAGTTCACACTGTAAGAATTTGTTTTTGAAAAAGTAATTTTTCCAAAGAACTTACTCCAAAGATTATTACCACAAAGGCATATGCTCAAGAAACCAAATTGAACAAGCATGAAAGAATATTACTTTGCTCTCACATTGCTCAAAGACACTTAAAGCTTTTCAAATAGGTATCAGTACCATTAAAGATAACAAGAAAAAGCCTGGAATAAGATTTTATCAAGATTCCTATACGAGAGATCCTTACAAAGCATTTCATCTGTTGCATCATATTTTACCTGCTTCAACAGCATCTGAAAAGGCTGCCAACAATTTTGTTTGCACTGATTGATATTCTGGTAAGAAAAATTATGGGGTTTTGCTTATTTAAGCAGCCCTGAAGTAATACTCGAAACACACTCCCCTGGCTGAGGCAACATGGGCTCCTGAATGCTCAAGAAAATAATGCTCACAGCAAAGTTCAAGTTCTGCAGTGTAATGATGGGAGAATGGTAATTCAGCCTCTCCTAAAATCTCTTATGATGGTTATTCATTCTATCTGGAGGGATGTTGACATGCTTGAGAGGTGAGCTGATGCCAGCCTCATGAAATTGAACCAAGATGAGTGCAAGGTCCGACAACTGGGTCAAGGCAATCCCAGCCACAGCTGCAGGTTGGGCAGAGATGAGATTCAGAGCAGCCCTGTGGAGAAGAATCTGGGGGGGTTGGTTGATGAGAAACTGAACATGAGTCGGCTTCAGTGTGTGCTCACAGCCCAGGAAGCCAACCATATCCTGGGCTGCATCGAAATGAGCCTGATCAGTGACACCCCACTTGGAGTATTGTGTGCAGTTCTGGTGTCCTCAACACAAAAAGGACATGGAACTGTTGGAACAAGTCCAGAGGAGGACCACAGAGATGATCAGGGGGCTGGAGCACGTCCTGCATGAAGATAGGTTGAGAAAGTTGGGGCCGCTCAGCCTAGAGAAGAGAAGGCTGCATGGAGACCTCATAGCAGCCTGCCAGTATCTGAAGGGGGCCTACAAGGATGCTGGAGAGGAACTTTTCATCAGGGATTGTTGTGATAGGACAAGAAGTAACGGGTTCAAACTAAAACAGATGAAGTTTAGGTTAGATATAAGGAGGAAGTTCTTTACTGTGAGAGTGGTGAGGCACTGGAATGGGTTCCCCAGGGAAGTTGTGAATGTTCCATCCCTTTTACTGTTCAAGACCAGGTTAGACAGAGCCTTGGGCAGCACTGGTTAAGGATAGATTCTATCTTAACATCTATCCTAAGATTCTATCTCAACATCCTTTCCAACCCAAGCCATTCTATGATTCTATGATTCTATGACACTCACACACAAATCTGAGTGCCTGGAGTCTCTCTCATGGGTATCAGGTGCACAGGGAAGGAACACTGATGGAGAGGTGGGACTCCACTGGCCACTTGGGTACGGCACTTATATCCACTATGATTTTGGTGGAACAGCTGATGTTAAGATTTTATTGAATTTCTGTTTGTCACCCTCTTGGCTAAGTGACTTCTAAAGCACAGAGAATATTTCTGAGTAAAACAGCTTTGGTCCTAGACTTCTAGATTGACCTGTGGAATATGAGAAGCATGAAAAGCGCTGATCAAAAGAGAGATGTAGGTAATTGACTATTTGGAAAACAAAATTGGTTCTTTCACCCTTTATTTCCCCCCCCCCCTTTTTTTTTTTTTAATTTTCTCTTTCATACAATATGTGTGCCTGTGTTTTTATTCCAAATCTTTCCTCTGTTATGGTTAGGTTCCACAGGAGGGTTCCAGCCTATAAAGGTTAACTGT
Source organism: Amazona ochrocephala (assembly GCA_039720435.1). Classification (NCBI taxonomy): domain Eukaryota; kingdom Metazoa; phylum Chordata; class Aves; order Psittaciformes; family Psittacidae; genus Amazona; species Amazona ochrocephala. The sequence continues at coordinate 56,237,557 of CM077909.1, read as the reverse complement.
GCAGAAATCAAGGGTTTGTGCATTTGCAAAGGTCATATTCACCACTAGTTCTGGAAGGACTGCTGGGAAGGGCTAGAGTAACTACACAGTGTGGCTCCAGATTTCATTACCTTCAAGAATACTGCTACAATCACTGGTTGTGTCACTAAGAGATAAAGAGGCTGATCAGTCACTTTAAATTCAATTTGTACATTACTCAAATCTATCCTACCTCTTTTTTTTGCGGTGCATGGCAGCTTCTTGCTGGCACTCTGAATTTCAAATGTCTGAGCTTCAGGAAGCAGTTTGATAAATGGGATAGGGTTTGATTAATGTAACAAGCTAAAAATAGACAATGATGTAATGCATATCTCAGCAAAGAACCACAGACTAGCATCAAATCTGTGTGCTAAGGAAGGCTACAGTGGCAGAGAGTTTATTCAAAGATGCATATTTATGTCTTGATAACACCTTGAAGATTTAAAAATTACCAATATGTAAGATTTAGACCTGTAATCCTATTATGTCTCTAAGCATCTACTACAGGTGACTGCACAGATACGAAGTTCAAGTCTAGATGAAGTATTTGACATTAACTGAATTCCAGCAAGGGCACTGTGCTCTTTACCGCAAAGCTCTGGTTTTATCTGGAAGACGGAAATGATACATTTATTTCTGTAAGTATTAAGAATGTAAGCAATCACTTGCTATACTGTATACAAAACAATGACATAAATACATCAACTTTAATTAGTAATTCACCAGCATGCAAAAATTTGATGTTGTTTCAGACAAACAGTATGGAACTTGCTCTCATTGCTGGTTTCTGGCTTTAATGCTAGAAAACCTATTCTTCCTCTCCCTAGCCACAGACACTCAGAATTGTTATTATGTTAAAATTCCTCATCATCAACTTGCAGGATCACATTTCTACACAACAGTATTTCATGCCAGTAATGGTCAACTATGTCTCAAGAAAGGAAGGAGCTGAAGATGTCACTCAAGATTATGACCACTTTCTTATATACAAGGAAAATGTGACTAATATATACTCATTTGAAAGCTGTAAATTACGAAGCCTTGTATCCACACATTTTTTTCTAAGGCTCTCTCAATGAGACATGTCACGATGTTGAGCCTGGAGAGGCATGCTGCTTCTGAAGGTGGCAGTAAGTGAATGCCAGGTCTTAAGGTTTGGGCACTATTCTCTTATTGACAAATGCTTCTGTGTTTTTGTGAAAATTTTAGTGAAAATGTGTTCTATTTTACAAAATACTTAACAAACCTCAGATTTGTTTTCCTGTTTGTATCTTCATAATTTTGAAAGTTAATTGTGCTCTCAGTGTTGCGTAATACAGCATTACGGAACTTAAAATATATGCATGTGTTTCATCAACATGGCTGGTGAGTAAATTTTTGTGAATAGTGAATAGTTCTTCAGCATTACATCAAAAGTTAATTGGTTTCTTAATACTGGCATTGACAATTATTAGAGAATGCTGTGGGATAGTTGTTTTCTTACATTTACATAGTGTGTGTTAATCTCACTGGTATAAACTATCTGTGTTACCCACTGTTTGTGATTAATTGAATAGTCACCAGTTCAGTAACAAAAATGTCTGATTCCAAAACCAGAGAATTTTAGTATTTCAGCGGATATAAGAAATTCACTTGAAAATCTGTACTGGATATATCATTAACTTCATATTCTGGCACACAGGGTTTCAGGTTAACAATGTCATAGGTTTTTTGAAAAAGATATTACATTTAAAACTTCCCTCTCTGTTTATTTACCTTTATTCTCAAAGTGACATGTACTATGATCCTATAATCTGATTTCAAACATATAATTTTATCCTTGCTTCATTTTTATCTTGGTTATCCATGCTTCCTTTCCTCCTACCTGCTGAAACTGTTCCCCATACAGTTCAGAGTCTATTGTGGTCCCTTTAGAATTTAAAGACTACCAGAACACTAAATCAATAAAGTGTTAACTCTTTGATAAGTCATCTGCCATGAACAACAAACATATTAAGTCAGCAGTTTGCAAATAAGCCATAGGCTAATATTTGTTTGCATAAACTATTCAGCACAGATGCATAAAAGATTTTGTGGAAATCAGGATTAGTTTACAAATTATTCACATACAAGAAAAAATCTGGAGTCATCAGATATTCCACTCACAATTAATAATTAACCTAGATCTTGTACGGACACTGAGAATATTAAGACAACATGCTTTCCAGTGGTTTCATTTTATATTGAAAAACAAAACAAAATAAAAACCAAACCAAAACGACAAAAAAAAAAAAAAATGCATTGTCCTGTTCAATTCTGAGATGAGTTCATAGAAATATGGATTAAAAAACAGAAGAGCAAAGTAATTCTGATGAACACACTTGCTTTGACTTAAATTTCAGTTTCAGAGCTTAAAAGGGTGAAATAGAGAGGAGTATTCTGGTATTGCCAGAATTTCCATGGAATTTTTTTGTTAGCTTCAGATAATTCTTTCAGGAGTTTATTGAGGGAAAGTGAGTAAAGGGATAGGCTTATTTTCATCCCTTTTTGATGTATCTTTATTGCTAGTGTTTCACACATTTCTTGAAGAAGCAAATTGTGTTTTCCACATCTATGGAAGAAACATGCTTTATCCAGGAGACTACGTAGAAAAAGAAAGGGAAAATAAGAGCATGACTGTGGCCTGCTTCTCAGAGTTCAGGATGTAATCTTTCTCTGTTGGCATATAAACAAGAATAGTATACATACAAGAAAAGGTATTTACAGGAAGTTGGAAAAAGACACTAACAGAAATGAAAGTAAAAGGGAAGTTGTTCTTGAAGAAAAAGATCAAGAGTTTTGATGTGGGGATGTGTTTTGATCCGGGTAACAGAAGCACCAAGTTTTTTTTTAGTGAAATGCAAATAATGAGGAAGTATTAATTCTCCTCTCTGGAAAATTAGCATTCACAGGGAAAGGTAATAGGAATCTGCATGCAAGCTTTGTTTGCAGAAATACAATTAATGTATTTTAGAGATATTGTTACAGTATACCTAGTGGGTTCTTGTAATGGTATCCATTAATATAAGGAAAAAAGAAATTAAATTCATAATTTAGAAGTCCAAAGGAAAGGAAGAGCACTGAAAATTGAGTCACCTGCAGTAACAGACAAGGGAGGGTGAAAAGATGATGAGGTGCTTCACTTTGCCATGTGAGATTATCTTAGTTTGTAACTTCCATGTTACTTGAAGTCACAGCTAGACATTCAAGAGCACAAAGAGATAATGACATAGGCGTGGATGTCACACAGGTAAAAGAAGTTGGACTATTTGTATCTTTTACTCTTTCATTTCAGAAGGTCCTACCATTGTGCATTTTGTGAGGTCAACTTTTGAATAACTGGATGCACACAATTAAGTCAGTGAGCATAAAAGAAAACATTTATTTAATCAGGTTACTTGTAAGGATTTTTAAGAGCTTCTTTTTCACCCTGAGACAGGGTACTTTATTAATTTCTGTTGTAACTTTTTATATTTTATTGTATGTGCTTTGAAGGTGGTGCTAAACGCAAGACAGACATTATATTTATTATACACACACACACCATTGTGATAAAGTACTTAATTATGCAATATCAAAATTTCTCAAAATATTCACATTTTTAATTGAGTGGATTTAATCCACTGATATTACAGGCAGATGAAAAGCTCAGCTATTAATTTTATATTGCTGCTCAATTGATATTGAATGTTTCACCACCAATTGAGCTCTGCATGATGCTTTTGGTGATATATTGTAATTGCTTCTGATATAAAGCGGCTCTTTGCTTAAGTATAGGGGGCCTTGCTGTCTTGTGAACCTCAGCTGTTCCTGGTGTAACAGTGAATGGCGAGAGGAAAAGTATCATGTGAAACACTGCTGTTTGGTTTACTTTTTCACTGTAATTATGCCAAATGTATGGTCCTAATTACAAAAAAAAATATACATCAGTCTTTTAGAAAACACTTGTTTGCATTGCACCTTTTTCATCTACTATACTTCCTGTAATATTTCAGTTAATATTTAATCTTTCTAAATATTAAATATTCAAACAACAATAAAATTGGAGTGCTTTTTTTTCCCTTTCAACTACCAAACCTCCTGTCTGCTCTTAGTATGATTTAAAATAAAATTCATTATCTTAATCTTGTTAATATTCTGAGGAAGTGCTTTATATAATTGCAGCTTAATGTTGGTCAGTGAGCATTATGTCTTAATACAAATGCCACCTGGATCAGATACATATGTTTGTATAATGGCAATACTACAGAAAATCCTAACTCAGAGTAAATGCATTAAGTGACATCAGAGTACTCCAGCATGTCAGAGTTCTGCCTATTGTCAAGTACCGGCCAGTGTTTACCAAAGAATGCATCCATTCTCTTGCATCTTTCAATACAAATTTGTTTAAGTGAGTTTTATCTCAGGGTGAATTATATAAATTTTCATTAAAGAAGACACTGTGAGATGACAGCTCTAAATAAATCATCTGCAATCACTTTTGAAATACTTGATTTATTGTCCGCAGTTTGAAGGCTGTAAGTTAGGAAAATATTTTTGTTGACAAAAATGAAATATTTCACATATAAATAAAAAGTTACGGACATCTCTCTATCTAAGAAGTATGGGTATGTGTGTGTGCATGCATTTATCATACCTGTAATTACGTAGGTATCTATGTGCGAGAATGTATCTTGGCAACATCAAGAAATAATCAAATTTCCATCCCTAAGGAAAAAAGAAAACAAATTGACTAACCAGCACAAACTAAAATAAAATCCATCATAACAAAAAAGAATGTTTTCCTGGAGTGATTCATATTCATACATCTTTCTGTGATGACTTTCATATATTTGGTGACATTGTGAAATGCCACTGAAGAAAAGACATTTCAGTTTAGCCTCAAGGAAACATACACATAGTAGAAGAATTGTGCATCCATAAAGCCTTTTCCTTCTTCCAAAAGGGACCTTTTTTCTCTATATACATAACTGAAGCTAAGCTCAGGCTAGTGAGGTGCTGCATGATAAGAACTTGGTTAGCAAACACATTGAGTGATAGAATGACTTGAATAACAAAATCCCCAGCAGTGTGTTTCAGAGGTAACTGCATTTGCACTCTGCACGATCAATGCTTCACCCTCATTGATTTTCTTCAGTGCCAGAACGAGGATTATATACAATGTGAAATTGTATTCCCAGACATATTCAATCTGATTTTCTAGTCAGTGCTAAAAAGGCACAATGTTGTACTGAAAACATAAGGTTAGAGAAGTGTAACATATCAAATTTGTACTTCTGGTAATGCTGTATGTTAAATGGATGCATCATAGTATATTCTGGTTGTCATGCAATCCTTTTTATAAAAACATTAGATTGGTGCTGAAGAGTTCCTCTTTTTATGTATACACATACAACTTAAAATTATGTGCAGAGATGCCGAACAGAGAAACTGAAATGCATTGCATACACAACCCTTTAAAATGTAGTATAGTTTCTCTCTGACAGAATTGAGCTTCAGTGTAACAGATAAATAATTTCTTCAAAATCTTCAAAGCAGGAATGTAGCACATCTTCAGAGCTTAAATAACCTTGTAATTTACAATGTAAGCCAGTTTTTTAAAATCAATAATGACACTAAAATGTATCAGTGGGAAATGACAGCTGACAGGATCTTCATTATTATTTATTATCTTTAAATTAAAAAATATAATTTAATTATTTAATTAAGAAATCTGTAATTTCCACTTGTTTGTAGCTTTGCACACAAGCCATGGAAACACCATCAAATGCTGCTCACCTGTAGCTCAGTTTGAACACAGGAATGAATTAAATTAGTTCAGCTCAGACTTTTCCTAAGCCATTTGTTGGTGGACATAGGCAAACATAGACACTGAGGGGCAAGAAAGAACAGTGGTGTTTTAAATTAAAACATTTCACAACTGGTGATATCTACTTGATCAGCGCAAGATCAGGTAGACTTATAAGTCTACGCAACCTCAAATCATGAAACAAAATCTACAAGTTTATGTTCTTAAATGTTTTTGTTGACTAGGGATAGATGTATGCACATATTTAAGTACTTTCAAAAACAAGACCTTAGTCTTGATTCAAAACCCATTGAAAACACTGAAAGACTTTCTACTATCCCCAGTTCATCAAGCTCAGTATTTCATGCTCTAAAAATTGCTTTGAAACCTGTTTCTAGGGTGATTCCAGTTCCATGCTTAAGTTAGATGCTAAACGAGTTTATTAAAAATCATCTTGTTACTGAGGAAGTAACATTTTTAGAACCTGGTATGCTTGATCTAGATGATAGCAGTCTAAATAAATATTGTAAAGTAATTTGATAATGAATAAGTAGGAGGATGAACACAGAAAACTAACACTATTGTTTTATCTCAAAACTATTTGATAATGAATAAGTAGGAGGATGAACACAGAAAACTAACACTATTGTTTTATCTCAAAACTATGTTAATAAGTAGGGTGACAAACATGAAGCTCCGAAGAGTGGAGCTGTTATTCTAGCTCACCAGGCTGTCTCCGGGGACTCATAAGTGGATTTGCCATGCAATGACTAAATGTAGCTCCAGTCCAGTATTTTGCATAGCCTGAAGTATCTTGTTGCAGTATATGCTCACATTTATCAAACTAAATCAGATCTAGAAGAAAATACCTTCTTCCAGTTAGAAAGGAGGCATACGTGTGTGTTATTTGCACACTATTTATTTGCTTGCATGTAAAATAGAAGAACCTTCCAGAAATAACCATTTGTGAAAAAACTATATTCACAAGAATATAAGTGCATCTGTTAGAAATTAAAAGGATCCTTTCAAGAGGATAGGGAAAAAAAAAAAAAGGAGGAAAATGCAAAATACCATGAGTCCATGAATGCGTATATATGCACATTTGTTTGCCTGATCCTAGGTTAATTGTAATGCAGAACATACTCTAAGAGTTATCTGAACCCAGTTTAGGTTGGATTAATGTACAGTTATTTGGCAATCACTGGTCACTGTATTTAATTTCTTTTTACAACAGCCACATTCTGCCAATAAAAGATCAAATAATTTTGGTTACTGGGTTGAATTTTTTAAAAGTATTTGATGTTTCTCTTGAATTTGCTCTCAGTTACAGCTCACTAAAGGGTTTGGCCCACTGGTAGTTCTATAAACACAAGCGTAAGCTGAAAAAGCTGCTCCTAAAGCGGAATGCACAAATCTGAAGTTAAGTGATTTTCACTTCACTCTACCTTGTTTATTCAGTTCCCAGTCCTGAAAGTAGGTGGCTACGCAGAGGGGAAAAAAAATTAAAAAAATCTGGTCTATGCACTGTGTCCAATTATCTGTTAGGCTTTTACAGCAGAGAAACGTACAATTACGTTGCACTTGAAAAGCACTCAAATGAACCCTTTCTAGCTTCCCATATGTACAAAGTGATGCTTTTTTAGATAAATTACATTAAAATGAAGACAGACAAGCAGGAGATTGCATTGTGGTTTTATTTTTGATCACTGGCTGTTAACATTCCATCCACATTTTTGCCTTTGTTTAGAAAAACAAATAATAAAAAGCAAAGGACAAGAAACCCTATGGAAATCACTCAGTTTCTTAAAAAAAAAAAAAAAATCAGCTTTTATCATCCTCTCATACCTGTTGTTACTATATGATTTGTGTTGGATAGGAACCTGATCTTCCAATCATACATAATCATTAAAGTTGCCTTAGTTATTCTAGCAATGTGAGACTGCATAGTCAGTGCCTGGCATAACTCCAAGTTAATCATAGTGAAAACCCTTGTAACAGCCATAAGAGTCTATTCGTAGCTTAGCTGCTATATAGCAGGTGTCTGGTCAGTGAAGGTTTCATTGTTCTTTTTTTTTATTCATTTTCAGGCGATTTTTTCCCCCCCATTTAATTAACAGATTGCATATAAAATCCTTTTTGTTATTCAAAAGCCACACAAGAGTGACTGTTTGGAACAGTATTATTCTCCTGTCCTATGGCCTGGAGGAAAAGTTCTTCCTTTGCTTTTTTCTTTTGTGATTGTTTTCTCACCTTCTCCATTTACTCTCCTGCTTCCCTGTATTAATTCCCTCAAAGCCCCTTGCTCAGGCACATGATCTTATTTTCTTCACTTATCCCTACCACTCCTTGACCATCTTCTTGGTGCCACCATTGCTTCTCATCTTACATGTCCTTTGTTCCTTGCCCTCCACTTTCCTGCCCATTCTCCATGTTTCCTACATCCTCTGCAGCTCCTCTATGTATTTCTTGTTGGGACTCACCTCCATGTATTCTCAACACTGGTCTCAGAAGCACACACTTGGCTTTACGTCCCCTTCCCACCAGATTCTCTTCAGACTCTTCTGGAGGGATTACTTAGCTTAGGGCATAGCAAGTAGCCATGCCTTCTAAAGGCAGCCCATCTGCCTGTCATCTGGTGACATGATGAAATACAGGGCAACCTGTACATAAGATTCACTCAGGTTGTGGCTTACAGCAGGCACTAAGGACTAGCTGGAGAGCAATTACATTTGCTCTGACTGCATTTACTCTCCAACGTCTTCAAATGTCATGTTCTTAATTTTGTGTACAGGGATAGAGCCTAGTATTACAGAGAGCATTCATTAATATTCCCAAGATTAGGTCCAAATAGTTACATGTTGTTGTGACACGGTTTCACTTTTTATCTGATCAAGTAGACAATAGAAGGAGCAGTCCTTACAGTGGGTCATCTATCGATTCAAAGACACAAAGCCAAAGACTGTACTCAAAAGGTGAGCACACTTACTTTAGCACTTATTTTATTCATATATAAAACCACTTCAATTGCACCTGCACAGCAGGTGCAATTCTTATGTGCAGGCTAAGAAAATAAGATTCTAACAACCAAAAACACCTGTGACCTGGTCATTACCTATCAAACTAATGAAGACAAACTTCCCTCCTCACAAATTGCCTTTTGCTGAAGTAACTTTCTTCACTCTACCTTAATTCTGCTTACTTAACCTCATCCTCTTCATATCACTGCAAGAAAATACTGACTAAATGTTGCCAAAAAGTTATGTTTCTGTATTAGAACTAATTTACAACTCACATTTCTAACCAGTACTGCACAGGTGTTACAAATACAGCTTGAAAAGACATCGGGAGTTCTACTGGCTGGTTTTGGCGACGCACAGTCTTAGGAATTGTACAAGGAAAGTCTTAAGAATATGGTAACTGCAAGGATCTCTGAGTGCAGTGCCATTTAAACCAAACAACACTCTCATTAGCATCCAGGAAATAGAGGTGTCCTTTAATGTCAAACAGTGAAGCACGTAGCAAATGGAAAGTTATGTCTCAGATGAAAATGGTTTCTTTCACTTATTTATTTAGTTCAGCATGCAGCCAAGCATACCAGGCTAAATGAGAGAAAATCTTAAAATGCATGTAATAACCACACATGTCAAATGACACTAAGAAAGTTCTTTTATCCCATAACCCTCAGTATTATTACTCATTCCGTAATTCAGTGTTGCAGTGTATTTAAATTCCAGTTCTTATGCATTTGGTGTTATATTTCTACCGTTCTGGAATGTACTGTGGAGTCTTTACCACAGGAATTTGACTACATTTCCTACGACTTTAGAAGTATCTGCTTGCAATTTCAGTGGCCAGAGAGCAAAAATTGGAACAAAGCATGAAAACATTACATAACCCATAATTCAAATTCCTGTAAGTGGAGGACTTTCCAATAAAATCCAAACACTTGAGATGTATGGAAACTGCTGTGGCTCAATAAAGTTGATTGAGTGCCCTCACCCCCTTCATATAATACTTGTCAAGGGAGGGGGAGAGGGAGGAGAAAGGGAGAGAAACCATATTAAAAAAAAAAAAAAAGGAAAACCACCACACCACAACCACAAAACTGAAGAAAATAAAGATTTAACCTTCAGATCTCCACATTTAATCTTGTGGATATTCTCAAGAAGTCTGCAAATCTTATTGTACTCAAGACAATTAAAGGCACTAGAATGTGGAAAATTAATAATGCACTAAATTGAAATAGACTGGCTGATTGATTTGATATGTGACTGAAGGCTTCTCTTTTCTGCAATCAATAACATAAACCTCTTCACCTTCTTGCCTCTCCTGTAGCTCACTAATATTGCTTCTCTGCTGGGTGTTACACTGTTCTGGGAAAAGTTGACCACCGTATTGCTCTGAGGTGACTGTGTTCTCCAGGACCTCAATCCTGTGAATAATTGCTACCGATTTCAGTGCCAGGCTGAATAAAATTACTCTTCTTGGAATTTACAAAAGCCATTTTGTTAAAATTATTTTTGTGATCTGACTCTTAATTTTACTTTACATAACACCAGGAATGCTTCTCCTCAAATTGCAAAAAGTTTGCATAGCAGGGCTCACTGAGACAGATAAGAATGATAAGGGAATGCCTGAACACAAAGTTATACAAAAAAACTTCAGTTGCATGGAAAAATTCCTAAACCTTTGCAGTGATATAAGATCTGTCTTGCCAGGATAGCTATTTATTCATCTGACAGTAGAACAATGCAATTGCTGTGGATTGCAGAGGAGACGAAAGGAAAGGGACCTTTCTGGAGGCTGCTGACTGCTGAAAGGCAGAATGAATGTAAGCCAACAAACTAAAAAAGAAACTTCTGCGGGCCAAGGAAAGATTTATGGGAGAAGGTAACACAACACTTTCTTGTGATGCTTGAGCTCTGGCTTCCCTTGGATAGCCACAAAAGTGGAGAAAAAAGGTGGAAAAAAACCCAAAGAATTTGTGAAGATGGTAAGTTTTAGAAAAGAAGGATTTGGTACGTGATTTCAAGGCTGCAAGATTGCTCTATCTGAGCAGTCTCCTCATAGAGATCCAATTACAGCAGAGAATTTGACTTTTGTTGTGTGTTGCTTTTGAGGAAAGAAAGCTGCTAGCAGTCATGCTCTCACCAGAAAAAAGTAGTAATTCAAGTTTGCCATCCACACTGGAGGAAAAATACTTTATCTTGCAATAGCATTAGCTTGTTCTGTGTCATTGTTCCAATACTCAGCTGCAGTGAAAACTAAAAGAAACTCAAACAAGTTGTTTTGAAATCCTTGTTTTCAAGGTGAGCTAGCAAAAACAACGTTGTGGCTTTGGTCAAGCTGAAACGTTAAGCTGCCGTCATGTGGAGTTAGAAAATGTGGCGTTCTCATATACTACATCTTACCTTTCAACTTCAGAGAAAGAAGCATGCTGTGACACAGTGAACATTTTGATCTCAAGGACTTTCTTCAAATTTCAGAAAGTAACCATGACCTCCTTGTATCTTTAAACTACAGTCTGGATAAAATGAAATGAACATGGAGTTGAATTTAATTTCTGATCTTTGTCCAGCCAATCTCAACATTTCAACCTTATCTCTGTAGCTGAGACATCTGAAGAAAAGGAAAACTCCCAGGTGGGGACTCTGCACGGGCACTTTGTGTGCCCTTTCAGTCCTCTGAAAGTCCACAGCTCAGCTCATAGAACATTATTGAGAATAGGGAGATTCAATGTATTTTTTCACATTTGCTTCCTGTTTCCTTCATGATGTGTGAAAGTCTGGCACGTTGTCTGTATGAACTCTTCTTCGCTCTATCATGTTGCTCTGAGAAGAAAAAAGCATTAGGCTGAGTTTCTAATTTCCATGTACAATCTCTGATCATTTCTCAGTCTTGACTGCGGTACTCAATTACTATACCTTTTAATACACGATTCCTCAGTGGTAGGTGGCTGCAAAGATGATTTGTTCAGCATTTATTTTCTTCCCTAATTGCTTCCCTGACTTTTCTGGTCATTCTTAATCAATAATATCACTTATATAGGAAATGCCAAAAATAGTTTAGATACTTAACTTCTGACATAAGAGCTTCTTTCTCTGGGGAGAGGGAGTCTCCTCAGTGTGAATCTAGAAAAAAAAAGCCAGGTTAATTCATTCCCTACCTTATCAGAGTAGCATTTTACTTACTGTGAGCTGAAATGTGTTTCAAAACAGTATTCACTTACGCCTGTCTTCTGCAAGAATTATTTTTAACTTCAACACTGAGTTCCAATTCTGTCCCTGCTATTGCAATCTCTGTTTTGAATTTGCCTGTGCAGTGTCAGCTGACAGAATATGAGAGCTGACTTGCATTTGTATTTTTAGTTTTGTAATTCATTGAAAGTTTTGGATATTCGTAATAAGAAACTGAAAATTAAACAGCTGTGTCTTGGCAGCCCTGGAAATACTGCTCTTTGAACTCCCTGATCCATTCAGAAAACATCTCAGCTGAAGAATGAAACATGGTTTAAGCAACTGCGTCACAAGAGTTGAAGAAAAGTATTAATACTATGAATGGTTTACATTACTTTGCATAACTGGCAACACAATTTTTGTTTAACATTCAAGTAAGATTAGGCAGATAAAGAAGGAAGGCAAGAGAGAGGAAAACTTAAGCAAGCTATAATTAAGCCAGTCTAAAGTCAAAATTGCAATATTAAATTAATCTTCATAGTTTGATAGACCTTAATTTATTGTCTGTGTGCAACCACATTTTAGCACTGGGTTTAATACCAAGCACTTCAAAGTATTCCTGTAGAAGAACAGCCAATAACCCTCTTACACAGTATAATTGGAATTCTGCATATTAGAACATTTGGTTTCTGAAAGATTTTTGTAAATGTTAATAGCTGTCTTTTAAAATGGTGTGTGAAATGCTATGAAAAGCAAAGGTTTAAATGTCACCACATCTATAATTTTCATATTGTAAACACTAAATCAGTTTTTCAGAATGAAAAACCTAAAGACTTGCTGCAAGTTTAAAGATATAAGCTACCTCATTATTAGTTTTTTGAAACCAACAAACATGGCAGACACATTTTGTAAAACTGAGAGTTTTAGACTAAAATGGATGGTCAAACATTGAACTGTCTGGCAGTGTCATATTACCACAAAGTCTTCCTCTTTACAGGTACCCATGAACTGAGTATTAACAAATCATGGCAACGAAAAGATTTACCTGGAAAGCATTCTAAAGTCTCATCGGAAGTATCCTCCTCTTACAAACTCACTGCCACTCTGAAAACCTACTCACATTTGTCTTGGTTGAGCATCATGATTTTCACCCATTAACAGGGGGCGCTGGCATGCCAGTAAGATGACTTGCTTTATATTTTGGGAAAGAGTTTAGCCTAACTGGAATGCAAAGCACAGAGGTTTTTAGGTAAAGTGAGAAGAGCTTTTCTATTCACTAGAGTGAAGAATGGAGCCATGAATTTTGGATCACTGAAACTTAAAAAAACCAAGTTTTCATAGTCTAACCCTCTGCATTATTTGTTAATAAAGTCCATAGCACAGTAATGACCATACCACAAAAGAGAAGGAACGATTATTTGTAACTTCTTTATTCTACCATATTTAATTGTGTTTTAAGAGTAAAGAAGTAGCTCAAGACAGCCACAGTCTCAGCATTTTGAGAGTTACCAAAGGTATCAGTTTACCATCCAGCCTGCCTAAATCAAAGGGACAATAGCATTTTAGAAAGAAAAAAAAAAAAAAAAAAAAACAACCAAATGAACAAACTAACAAAAAAAAAAAAAAAAAAAAAAAACACCTCACGTAGTAAAGAGCAGGCAACATAAGCAGAAATCATGCCAAGAATTTCTCGTCCTCACATGTGAGTTTTAGGGAGCCAAAACAATCTTTTCCTCAGAGAATCATACAATAGTTAAGGTTGGAAAGGACCTTAAGATCATCTAGTTCCAACCCCCCTGCCATGGGCAGGGACACCTCCCACTAAACCATGCCACCCAAGGCTTATGTACTGTAATAATAAGGATTTACTTTAAGCAAAACAAGATAAGATAATCTTTGTGAGCTAAAGGAAAGTACTCTTTAAAGTCTCTTTCCAAAGTCAGTGATTCCTTATTCCCTAAGCTGATTTCTTTAAGCAGTAAACTTATTTACAAGATTTTTAGTAGAAGCATACATCAAAAGTTTCCACAATTTGCCACTTGCATCTCTATTCAGGAAAAAAAAATAACAGAGGCAGAGAATACATCCTACATCAATCAGCTACAGCGCAGGGGCCAGGATCCCATCTATTAGGAGGTATTCTCACAACCAGTAGTTTATACATTTATCGTAACAGAAAAACCTCTGTAGCTTGGCTTGTTGGAGGTTGCTAAGTACCTTCAGTTTTAAGAAGCGGATGTGACACTTTGCAATGATTTTTATTAAACTCTGTGGATCTGGAAACTCGGAATAGCTGCAACAAGGGGGAGAGGAAGAGAGAGAGTGTCAACCTGTTGTACATTTATTGTAACAAAAAAACCTCTGTAGCTCGGCTTGTTGGAAGTTGCTAAGTACCTTCAGTTTTGAAGGGGGGATGTGACACTTTGCAATGATTTTTATTAAACTCTGTGGATCTGGAAACTTGGAACAGCTGCGACAAGGGGGAGAAGAAGAAAGAGTGTCAAGCTTCATGTAAAGAGTATCACCATGCAGGGGTAGACACAAAAGGATATTCTACAAGACTGAAATTAAGGGAGTGTCATAAAACCTACAGCTTAGATCAAAAAAATGTGTTTATTGATATTCTTGTTCATGGTGTCTTAATGTTGACTGCCATGTTGCTTCTACGCAACGTAAAAATCCGGATCTATACTTCTGGAGGAGATACACTGTTCTTTTTGTTGTCCTAGAAATTAGTGAGAAAAAATAAAAAGAGAAAAGAGGTTATAATTTTGCAAAGTATCCTGTGCCCTGTGTCAGGTGCTCTAGAAAAGTAAAACTGAAGAGAAACTGAAACATGGCTATATTAGTCTATATCTTATTAAAGTTATTGCATAGTCAAGAAGCAAAAAGCTGAGAGGGGTGTTTTTTCCATCAAAGTGTGTCTAGGACACCATAATTCTTGGTTATTGTCATGGGTTCAGCAGCAGCAGTCATTTTTCTCCTTCTTGGTAGCTGGTGCAGTGCTGTGTTTTTGATTTTGGGCCTGGGAACAGCACTGATAGCACCAGTGTTTTCAGTTACTGCTTGGTGATGTTTAGGCTGGCCAAGGACTTTGTGAGTCTCATGCTCTGCCAGGGAGGAGGGGAAGCAGGGAGGAAGGAGAGACAGGACACCTGACCCAGACTAACCAAAGAGGTTATTCCATACCACAGCACATCATGTCCAGGATGTAAAGACAGAGAGCAGAGACCCAGAAGGGTGGTGAGGGTGCACGGTGGAGGGCACTGGTGGGGGTGCACTGCGTGGTCGGGCTCGATATTGGATGGTGAGAAATTGTATTTTTTTCCCTTGTATTTTCTCTTATTATTATTGGTGGTAGCAGTAGTGGTTTGTGTTATACCTTAGTTACTAAACTGTACTTATCTCAACCTGTGGGAGTTGCATTCTTTCGATTCTCTTTCCCATCCCTCCAGGAGCGGAGGGAAGAAAGAGTGGGGAGTGAGTGAGTGAGCAAAACTGTGCGTGGCTGAGAAGCTTAAACCACGACAGTTATTAGCTAGGGATTTTTATAATGTTATCTAAAGGGAATTTAAGTATATTCATGTTTAATTTACAGATGCTTAGTTCTCCTATTCTGTAGTCATAAAATCATTCCAGAAATATAGAATATTTGAAAATATTCTATTACACATCTTGAAAACCAAGCCACTGACTTTGTATAATGGTTTATTATCTCTGTAAGAACAGATTTTTTGAAGTAAATAAATAAATACAGCAGCAATGTAAAGCGCAGTAGCTAGGACCAAGTCTTTTATTTGCAATAATGACGGAAACCTTTGACACCTGTAGAGTCCAGAGGGCTAATATGAACATGCAGTAAATGTTAGCTAAAGTATATTATGTTGGAAAAAGACATTTGTTCATTTCACATGCTGAATGATGCAGGATTTCATGATGATATTTCTCAGTCTTCATATTTTCCTCTTTTATTTTCAAATCTCCATCTTTTCAGCCAAAGGAAAACATCTAATGACCTTGAAATCTCCAGTGGTATTTTCCTAGCAGAGAAAAAAGTCCTCTTTTCTCATTTGCAAAAATGAATAACAATTTGATTACTCTTAAAACTTGTAAAAGGTTAATTATGTTCTCTGCATGAGCGCTGAATAAAAACCTGCTTTATCTCTGCCCAATGAAACCCACAGGGCTCCCATTCCCTCTAACTCTGTCTGAAGAAGAAATCCTGCAAGCTGTCAATTAACTCTCATCAGCTCATAGATCTGTGTGAGCTGGAGATGATCTTCTCATCCAAAAAATGTGACAGCTCTCATTTGCCAGAGCTATTGGGTGACTGTAAAAAATTCACAGCAGGAAAGTGTTATCTGGCTTTGGGCTTAATGGAGAGAAAAAGAAAGAGTGAGAAACCAAGAGGCAGAAAGATCCTGGGTTAGAGAGAGTCCATTTCTAGTTCTAAGATTTCCATCTGGTTACAAAAGCCCATTTGAACTTGAATTGCACATTTCGAACAATAATACAAAATTAACATGGCCATGTAACACAGAGATGTTTCCATGAGTGTTTTGGGGTTTGGGATTTGGTTTGTTGTTTTGTTGTTGGTTTGGTTATTTTTACTGCTGCATAATAACAGCCAGCCATGGACAGGATGATAACAGAAAACTACAGTATTATTAGAAAAGAAACCTCAAGAAGAAACATTCAGATGGATATTACTTCCTGATTGAAAAAGTTGCTTTTTAATTTAGAAGTCGGAATAGTAGTCTGAAAGGGAAAAACTGAGAGCCTGTAGGAGTACTATTTCACTTACCTTGCAAGACGAAAAGTATTGTTTCCAAATAAAACAAGAAATAAAAAATTACACTGAGCATTTCTGACTAGAATATTTCTGCCTGCGTATTTTGTTTTCATAATTTAGGGTCAACTCTTGAAGAGTCAACTACGATACCTTGCAACAAAACCACAAGAACGGGTGCTGATGGCTCTGCAAGTGTTAGAAGCTGGTGTTATAGTAATGAATTTTAGGTGTATTAGAAATTGATATTGTTACACTTAGCATGTGCATAGGACTGGAGAATCTGGGTTTTGCTCATGGCCCTGCTCTGACCTTTGGAAACGTATTCACTGTCCTCATGTGATATTGATGGGTTAGCTGTAAACATCGATGACTGCTCTTCTAGCCAGACAAAAAACCAGCTCGGGTGCATGTCAGTATTCACTGCTAGACAGTTACATCATTCAATTTTTAACAAAAAAGAGCTGTGAAAATAAAAAGTCTTTACTGAGGAAAAAAAAAAAAAAAAAAAAACACTGATCAGTTCGTAAATTCTGTAAATTTAAAAAGCAAGATCTTTGGGATGGGTACAATGAGACCTTAATTGTTGAAAGTTTTTATTCAAAAAAATACAGTACAGTAGTAAACACATTGCTCTTTTCCTGACAAAACAGAATTTTAGAGCTAATAAAAAAAAATAAAGTCCTGATGTAGCTCCATATTTATGTGATTTGTGTTGCCATAATATTTTCCGTTCCTCTTCCTCCCCCTTTTTTTCTCATACTTCCTGATTTGCCAAAGCTGTCACCAGGTAAATCTTTCTCAACATTACAGTCAGTTGACTGACCTCAGCATGGGGCAGGATGGGCTTTCCACAGTAAGTCCCTGAGTTGTATGAAAATTTTGCTCTGAAAGTACTAGGAATGTCCAACTGTTGTCCATTATGCCAAGATTTCATATCAGTGTTTTTAACAATTCTGGACAAACTACAACTTCAGAAAATAGCACTCAACTGGTTAATATGAAGGGGAAACAATATTTAAATAAAGGTGATCTAGTAGCTATGTTGAGAATGACTTTATAAAGATGTACCTACAGAGCCATTTGATAATCTGTGGTACCTGATTTTTAGGAAGTTATGTGATTCCATTTTATCTTTACATTTCATCTTAAAAATTATTATTATAACTGCTCTGATTTTTCAGCTGTAATATAATTTGCTATGTGGAACAAAACAATGGCGTTTTGCTTTTTTTTTTTTTTTTGACGAATTTCTGAAGCAGTCTGCAATGTGGTGTATTAAAACATCTCCATGTGGCTTTATCTCCATTTCATTAAGCAGCAGAACAAAACAGCTATCATGGAATACATGTTGTTTATATGGCAATATTCTTCCACTTCTTTAAAAAGATCTAATAAAGGCTGCAAATTCACAATAATTTAATTACATTTTAAATGCACCAAGAAGCTGTAATGAGAAGTTTTAGCATCTTAATTATGCTATCAATATCACCTAACAGAGAGAAATGGAAAGCTTATTAGGCAGTAAGTAATTTAAATGGCTAAAATACATATGAAATATTCAATTATTATCTGATTTAACTTCCAGATTCTAAAAAGACACCTTAGAAATTGTCATCTTAAGATTCTGTATTAACAACAAAAATTTTTAAATTTTCAGAAGTCCTGGACAACTTAGCTGAGAGCACAAATTCTCTGAGCAATGTACCAGTGTCAGAATGAGTATCCAAAAACTAAAGTCTAAGATGAAAAGCTCTGAGCATTTAATTAATTATTAGGTATTTTTATTTGCCTACTTGTTGGTCTCTGTATTGTTGGCCTTGTGTTTTCCTCCTGCATCTTTGGTCATCCCTCTTTTCTGATGCTTTTGATTACACTTTCTCCAGCCACAATGTATTTGTTCCTGGTTATATCCTGGGGGGTAAGAATTTTTTATTTTCCATCCAAAATAATCAGACCTCAGAAGGATCAGTAGCACAATGACTAGTTTCATAATTAATGTGCCAGCAAAGCGATAGGAAAAAAAAAAGACGAATATGGGGAAAACATCAAATAGTTCAATGATGTAACTGTTGCAAAGACTCATCGCATGCACATGGCTCATCATTGCAGTGCGTGCAGTTCATTCATTAATTGTGTGATTTAAGGATGAATCAAGAAAACAAAACCAAAGGCAGCATGGTCAGTATAGTACCGTCAGCTGCAGCAGGTGTCTTTCATCAGTCTGTGGGCAAATGGAAAGAATAGACTGGCTGAATGTCCAAACGGTTCATGGGGGACTCAGTAAGGCACTTCACACCATGGGTGAAGCTGTCCCCTTTGAAAGAAAGCCTGATGTCTACCAGACGTTTTAGATGTCAAGAGGAAATAATACAGGGAACACGAGGGGGCAGTTTTGCATGGATGTGCTGACTTACACATCTAACAATTACCCCCATTATAGATGAACCAGTGACACTCAGAAGCAATCAGCTTTGGGTGCAGGCAGAAAGATGTCAACAGCCCACATATGCAAACAGCAGCTCCACTTTTGCAGTTCCCTTATCACCAGGGTCCCCTCTTTCTTCCATTTAGTCACTGGACTCAAAGGCAGGTTGAATTGCTATTTCTAGGTACTTCTAGGACACTTCTCCAGTATTAAATATAGATGAAGATTTTTTGGCAAAGAAATTCTGGAAAGCCCCTGTCAGCCAAAAGCGATGTCAACTTCCTATCTCCTCCTTCTTCACAGCCTGTGGAATCAGCATTTTCATTTGCTTTTACCTTGAAAGGTGGGGCAGAATTTGGAAACAAGACCTTATACCAAAGTCTACTATAACAGGAGAGCCAGTGCATCTGTAAAGCCCTGCACTTGTACACACCCACCAAGTGCAAACAAGGACTTGTATGAGCATGTTTTAAATGTTTACCTATATTTGCCAGTTCAGTGCTCATAGCTATGTGCCATTGCAAAATCATCCTTCACAATGAGCTCAAAAACACTGGTGTATATGTATGGTTCTATTTTTACTTTGTATACAATTTTAATTAATGCAAATTAGGAACAGATGAATCCCTAAAACATTTCTTCGACTGCGCATAAACAGAGCATTAATAAGTTAACACAGCTCTTCTGCCAATGACAAACTAGTTTTCCTCATTTCCCCTTTTTTTTTGTTTGGTTGGTTTGATTTTGTCCAAAGGCACTTTGATTTTCAGATGATGATTTATGTAGCTTTCCATGTTTCTAAAGAAGAGCTAGATTTGTGGAATACATTAAGGATGTAATCAGCTTGATATTTGGACTACATTTCTATCCACTTCCCATTATAATCAGGATAAAGATTCCCTCTGATTCCAATAAGAGTTAGCTCAGACCAGGAGCACTTTGTTTTTTAAAGCTGTGTTAAATGCTGCTGTTCACTGACACTGTTTCCCAGACACCAGCGATTGTTCACTGACCCAGATGTGAACTTGAGTTTTTTTCTGCCTCTGTTTATAGACACTCTTTCTGTCATACTTATCTACCCTAGTCACAGAGATCTGTTTGACTTCCTGAGAAGTTGTGATGGACCAAATTAGAAAGCCTGCAGAAAACTGTTTACAGCTATGTCAAAAGCAGTATTAAAAAAGGGCACACAATTAATATTTACTTAGATCAGGGATAGAAACATGGGTCATTTTACTGTTCCTCCTGTGCCGTTACTTAGTTGTAGGAAAGAAGATTAGTACTTGAACGGAAAAAAAAAAGCAGCTCACTTAGTAATCCCTAGAAACTGAAGTGGAAAGCTACTCTCTACAGCTCAACTTCTACAATCACTACAGACTTCAACTTGACAAGGCAATGCAATGTTTCACAAAATTAAGGGTCTTTTCCAAATGCTGTACATATTTGCAGGCAAATGTTCACTCTTGCAGTAGTCTTTGTCCCTTTTTCCTAGCAAAGGAATAGCCTTCTGGTTGTTTTCTTTTTTTTGGTCAAGCTGACAAACAAAGCCTGTGAAACTCAGAAAGGAAACAGAAAAAGAGAGGCATTCTTACCTGCACTCTGCTTCAGATATAATGATAATGATTATAATGAATTAGGACATTTCATAGCACATCATTTTTGTCCACAATTGGGTTCTACATGATCTTGCTCTTATTCACATAAATATTTTTAATGTGTCACAGCAAAGCTGCATGATGTTTCAGATTTCCAGTACTAATTCTGTTTGCAACAGGGTCCCAACACTAAAGAGAGTCATGTGTTCAACGATCTAAGAAGACTTGCTGACTGCAGTAGCATTACTTTGCATGTGTAAATAAGCACATGATTTTTTTTTCTCTATTATTCATTGTATGTGTGTTCAGAATAATTAGGGACAAATACCCTAAAGCTCTCAGAACGTATTTCACTTCAAAGACCAAAGAAGCCTTCCCATTTCTTCTGTTCACATTGCAATTATTTTTAAATTATCTATAAGCTTTCCAATGAAATGAAAATTGCAGATGTCAGAGCTCACTACCAAATAAGTAGTTTGCAGTCGAAACTTGGCACAAGATGTACATTTTATCAGGAATAAGATAACAGACAAGTTAAAAAATAAAGTATTTACTCTCCAGTGACACAGGAAATGATACCAGCTTTGAGACCTGTTTTCAAAAGACTTAAAAGCTGATTATTATGGTGGTCAAAACTAGAGAATCATCTTGAGTTTTTGGAGGGTTTTCTTCTATTACAAGTGCTTTTGCATGACACAAGGGACTCAAAAACAGTCTCCTTGTGGGGGATCTTCTACATCCTCCATCACTGCCTCCAGAGTAGTAGTGTAAATTAAATCAGAAAAAAAATTTTATGGCAAAATGTGGCTGACCGTTTAGGGTTTCAAGGTTTATTTTTCTTTTTGTCTACTATTGTCTAGACCAGATCAGTACACACCTACCCCATTACACTAGCTGAAATGTATTGAGAAACTATTTTTTTGACTGTGCCCTATGTTAATTCTATGAAATTACAATAGTTAACTGAAATACATTTATTGGACAATTATATCTTAAAACATGGTTGAGCAAACAATTGAACTGACACATTTGGTTAGTTATCTTCAGTAGGACCAAGGAGCTGACTACAGGTGAAAACTGAGATATAACATCTTCTTAAGTCTGATCTGCCTTTACATCAGTGCTTTTTTTGCAAATATCAAATCACACCTGTAGTGGTAACTGATGTACATGACTGAATTGGAAGCAAAATATAAAATGTATAGTAAATTGTAAAAATAAACAGATCATTGCCCTGGTGCTCTCACTGATGCAGAAACCTGTGCACTAGGAACTGCAAGCTTGGAGGTACATGACAGTTTGTGAATTTCACCGATTTGCATCCCACATACACTCATTTTTCTGTATACTGGTATTTAAAAATGTAAATATCAAGATAAAAGGCTTCATTTGAGGGACAAATGTCTAAACCAATTATAGTAATTTTTGCTCTGGCATACAGCGGACTGAACACTTTTCAAACAGAATGTCAGTGGATTCTTTGCTGAAGTACTCAATTCCTGATCAGTAGTTACCTCTACCGTTGGCTTACTGATAAGAGCAGATTAATATCTGACTGATTTGGTCTGCTTTTGTGCTAAATTGATTATACTTATTGCCTGCTTATTCCACCTTTTTGTGATTCCTGAACAGACCTACCGCCTGGCAAATACAGGAATATTCAGCTCACATCACTGTCCAGACGGGGGGGGAGGGGCAGCTTAGAAAGCTATAGTAATCTATCTTCAGGCTCAGTAAAGCCAAATGCAGAGAGAGCCCTCACAGTTTCACATCACAGCCGTCAAAGCAGCTGTGGATGGTGTTTCTCTTTTTCATATAGCATAAGGCATGTGACTACATTGGAGTTCCATTTCCCTTGTCTGTCTAGTACATGGTTTAGGATTCCATTTGGTGAAAGGTCTCCCACTGATCGCAGAAAGTATTTTTTCCCTCTGCTGAAAAGTAGATGGCTGATTTTTCTGCAAAATATCCCATTTAGCTACCAGATACGTATTAACACACTGTAGGCAGCTACTGATTGAAATGTAAAGTTTGAAATGACACAGAGCCATCTAGAAATTTTTTAGCCAGAAAAATGCAATCTTTGATTTCCATAGCAACTTTCTTGCGCAAAGGCTATTCCTTATGTGAAAGCATTATATTTAAAGAATAGTCAGGTTTACATTATGTTTAGACTAGCATAAAGATAAAGGCATCAGATATGCAGCATGGTCTTTTGGAAATTTTTTCTCTGTCGGCAAGAGGAGAATGTCACGGAGTATTGCAGACATAGGCTGTGTGTTGTGCTGTGCAGAAAATTGATTGCAGTCTTCTGAGTATATTTACAATAACGTTTGCTGGAAAACCATTAATCTGATTGTACTTACTGACTAGTGTACAATCAACCTCTGCAATGTCTGCAAACAACATGTATC
Source organism: Amazona ochrocephala (assembly GCA_039720435.1). Lineage (NCBI taxonomy): Eukaryota > Metazoa > Chordata > Aves > Psittaciformes > Psittacidae > Amazona > Amazona ochrocephala. The sequence goes on along the minus strand of CM077909.1, from coordinate 56,214,331 downwards.
TTATTAAATTACTGTGCTATAAGAAATACTGTTAAAAGCAAGTTTTAATGGTTATTTCATTTTGCATTGGCAATCATATTGCTTCTTCGCAGGAGATAGATGATTTGAATGAAACACTCAGAGAGGCTTTGCAGCTTTGGAAGATAGATAGGTTACTGAATTCAAACGATCCAGCACAATCATTAGAACTCCTGAAAATATCCACAAGTCATTACGCACAGATATTTCCTGATTACACCTTGAATACAGGAGGATTGGCAATGAGCAAAAGAGATTGATATGAAAAGACTGCTAGGCAGCCTTTCTCCATTACAATAATAGACCCAATTCTGGAGCTGCTAACTACTTTTTATTGTTATTTAGCAGCTACATCTTCAAGAGAAACAAACAGCATGTATTAAGAAAAGCAAACCAATGTTGCATTGATGACCTTATATCAAACATTCTTCATACCCAAGCTCCACTGACGGGCACGCAGATTTGTTTCATAAACAAAAAGTAGTGTTTTCTCTAAAAACAATTCATTGTAAGCAATTTGTCATTGCAAACAGCTTCTGGCAGTTAACCAATTTCTTTCAGAGAATCCTTCTTTAAACCAACTGGCCATTAAAATCTTGCCTCCCAACAATGGCACTGATTCATTCCTAATGAATAATTTGCCTGGATTATTGTATTTGCTGGATGACATGGAATGAAGCTTGTATGCCACAAGCAAAATAGTTAACACTAATTTATCATTTAATTGTCTTTCTCCTCATCTAAATAATGCTGGGTAATTTTTAATTCTCTCCTTTTCATGCGCATTTTATAAAGCCAGAGGAATTTGTTTGACTGGAGTTATTGGTTAGGCCTTACACACACATATTTCAGATTTCAGGTCATTATTTTCCTTTCATCATATTAAAAAAGCATAGTCCACAGTAAAATAATTTCACAGTAACAGAGAATAAATAAGATTTAAATTTACCCCAAAAATTGAGAAAGAAAATGGAAGCATTATGATAAATGTAACATAATGGATGCTTCAAAACAGCTAGAGATTAAGTCTGTTTAATCCACATTTGAGCAATTTGGAACTACTAACTTCTGGCACAGAATACTAAACAGAAGAATATAAATTACAATATTTACACTGCATTCATAAAAATACTAAATACGCCTTACATTTCTTTCTTTTACTTTTTCTCCTCTCAATTAGAAGAATTTTATATATTTCCTACACCTATCCCAAATGCTGTTGAACCAAATTAACTTATATTGGCCGTATGTGTCAACCACCTCTATAAAAGAGAATGCTAAGATGAAGGTGGTGAATTGAGAAGTAGAACACCTGAAATTCAACTCATATTGTCATGGCGATCAATTTCTCCTCAGCTTTTGAGTCCTCTGTGGTCTGGAAGAAACCACTTCTGCTAAATTTAACTCCATTTACTAATCTGAAAAATGAAGACATTAATCCTTCTGGTCTCCCAGAAGCTGTCTTAATGTTAAACTTATTGGTGTCTATGAAGGCTGTAGGTAATTTGGAGATGAAAGCAACAGAAAAGGCTGTAAATAAGATAAAATAGGTGAAGGAGAAATTTATTTTAGCCAGGGCTGATAATATTTCTTGACAATAATAACATATTAATTTCATTTTCCATTGTTTCTAGATGTTTTAGTTAAGCTAAAAAAGTCTAGCCCCTCAAAAAGTGTTTAAGATATCTCATTTCTTGTACTATAGCCAGTTTCCAGTGGCTGTGTAGAAGGTGAGTTACAAAGTGCTATCCCTTGAAACAGCCATGGCCTATTTTTATAGGTGACTTCCATGTTTAGTTTGGAGTAGTGGTGACCAGACTTCTCCAGCCATTCTGTTTAATGGGAATTAGATTGATAAGTGATGCTGTAAGTTTCCCGAAATACACAAAATGGGTCTCTTCCTTTTCCAGCCTTCTAGACTATAGAATCAAAAACATAAGATCAGAACTAGTAGTGACAGCAGAGAGGATGGGTTTATTGCATAAAGAAGGAAAGAAGAAGCCAAACAGAATATGATTTTAATAATGGATGACTCCATTTTTCCCAGATGAACTCCTCTAGATTTTGATGCCTCAAAATACCACTACATGAGTGTGAACAACAAACACTTCAGAAAATCTATTTTCCGTCAGCATTGAATGTTGGCAGTTTGTGCTATTGGAAAACACATTTATTAATGAGGAAGTGTCCTACATGTGATAAGAAGCCCATACAACAGATAAACCCGTATCAGTACTCCCATAAATAAATAACTCAAGAGACTGAATTATAGAAACATAGAATAATAGAATGGTTTGGGTAGGAAGGGACCTTAAATCTTACCCAGATCCAACCCTCCTGACATGGACAGGGACACCTTACACTAGACCAGGCTGATACAAGCCACATCCAACCTGACCTTGAACACTGCCAGAAACAGGCACCCACAACATCTCTGTGAAACAAGATTGCATGAAATTTGGTTCAGTTCACTTCAGCATGGTCCAGTAGAGAGGCTGCTCTTTCCTAATATTTCTGTGAACCTTATATACTGGTGCATAATATATGCCCAGGAATGCCCTGAAGAACCCAGGGAAAAAAAAAAAAAAAATAAAAAAATGCTGCAGCACAAATATAGGCCAGGTTGGACGGGGCCTTAATCAAGCAAAACTTTATAAAGATATGGAAATGGAAAATTGTGTTATAACACTTTTTTCCCTTTCTAGACACTCACTGGTATATTACTGCATGTGCAGGGAGCATGGCTGTGTGAGCACTTAAAACAATTAACTGTGTATTTATTTAATGTCCTGACATTCAGATTATATGAGTTTTAGCTTGAGCTATCATGAGGTTCAGATTTGCAAAGCTGTTGCAGTGTTTCCCTTGGCCAAAATTCTCCTTTGTCATCCTCAAACTGTCGGTTTTAGACATTTGTCTAATAGGTTAGAGACTGCATACATGGTAAGTGCCTCACTATGCCTGTCTTTGCATGATTTTTTTTCAGTCATTGGTCATCTATCTTGTAAGTATGGTGCATCTTGTTACAGAAGGCTGGCTATGAATATTGTCCAAACCACCTATGTATGCATTCCTGCAATTCACAAGTTCTGGGAAGTGTCCCACACCCCCTTCTACAGCCCTGGCTAGCTCAGTCCTGTTTTCCTCTCCAGATTTCTACTGAGGAGCCATAGTTAACTGGTTTGCTATACCACATAGTTTGTAAATTAAAGGTTGGACAACTCTGGCATCATTATTGGCACAACACACACATTATTATTCTCATTTACTCTGTGGGGTATGGATCTGTGACCTGTCTGGGAATGTAAATTAAGTATAACCAGTATTATTGCATGTACCTTTCATTTTACAGGCTTGATACATGGGTGTACCTTTCCACAGGTACTAATATTTTTCCTCATGTCTATAACCCTCTCTAGCAATTCCATGAGATATCAGTAATAGGACTGACAACCAAAAAAAGAGTTAGACGAAAACATTGTCTCAAACTACAAGGCAGCCTTGGCACACCTTCAACAGCGCTAATTTTCAGACCAAACAGTAACTGCAGAGCTGCTGAAACAGCGGGCAATAGAGCTCAACAGAAAGACAGTTAGGCAGTTGCCATAGCTAAAAACTTGTTATCAACAGTCTCACAGCTAGGACCTGAGAAAAACAGAAGAATACAACTTCCGAGATCAATTAATGTATCAAGGCTCTTGTTTAAATTTCAGGCGCAAACTCTCAATTTAGAATGTGCGGTTAAAATTTTATCTTTATGCCTAAGTAGTCCCAAAATATTTTTCATCTAAGTCAGCAGAATCTACCACATGACCTAGCCAGATTAGAGCATTCAATCACAGAAAAATTGCACAGGAATTTCACCAGTATGAATATGTGAAAAGAAACATATAGTCTTGACCCATTTGCTCTACATTTCCATTCTGATGTATTCCTAAAATTAAAGGCCTTATAATTACATAAACACCATGTCTGCAGATAAAGATATGGATGCATATCATATGATATATATTATGGTATATGATATAGATCATGTCTATGTATATATATATATATCATATGCATGCCTATACCCATGCCCATACCCATGCCCACACCCATAATTTATACGCATAAATAGATATGTGGCTTCTTTCTGTTGTCTAGATAGCTATCCTATGTGTAACAAAAGACCTCCAGAAAGAGAATACAAGAACCAGTTCTCTAAAAAAATATACATACTATGCATACTCAGGAGTCATTTCTTCCATCTTTGTCTTGAAAATGGGAGCTCCGTGAATTCATAGTGATGTGGAACTCTTACCTACCTATGCTGCCAATGTTATTTCCAGGATAGAATAGATGCACTTTTTTTTCAGATTTATACAATGTCATTGAAGGCGACAGTTTACCTAAAAGTTAAGGAGAATAGAAAACATTTTATAAGTACAGTCTCTTTCAATACAGAATGCACTTAAAGCTTTTATAACCAAACAAAGTCAACTGACAATTCACAAGCAATTAGTAATAAAAACTGATTATCATACAGTTTGCACCCTGTCTCAGTATGTTTTGAATCTCTTCTTTCAGCAAGATTAGTCTTTAGGGCTAATCTCTCCCACGTGAGTAATGCTAGCAGATTGCCTTCACTGCAGAGCAAAAGAGAAACTGTTTAAGTGAAGGTAGAGACTGTATAAATCATAAATCACTTTCTCAGATAAAGGCCATTAAGTAAGCCTGTGTGCAAATTTGACACTTTGTTTCCTTGCCTTTGACAGCTGTTTAGAAAGGCCTAAACATACAAGATCTGAATAAAGCTTCCAAAAATTTATCATGGAATATTTATTAACCTCATTCTCTGATAGCTGTAGAACAAAGATAGTACTCTTCAAATGAAGATAAATTACTATCCTTCAAAAGATTATCACCAGTCTTAATCGAGTTTGCTCTTACAGCTGAACAGTCAGTGACCTTGTTACTTGCACAACAAACATATCTGCTACTTTATGTTTACAGGGAATAGGTTTAGTCTAAACAGCCTGCTGAGAACAGCTCCACAGGTTTGTTATGATTTTAACTTCTACAGATAAGTTGGGGAATTCAGCTGACTGAAGGGTAAGTTTTTATTTATTTAAACACCATCATTTTGAGTGTTAGGTAAATTTAAAATGGAGTTTGCATATATTGAATCCCCAGCAGGTGTAAATCAGCGTGGCACCAGAGGTTTCCAGGGCGTTGTACCACACCTACACCTATTGTAGCTGCCCTTTCATTCAGCAAGAGCCAAGATCTAAACAGATAGTAAGGGTCGTGCCGATGTAGCTATGTGCCTTTTCAAAGGCCTCTTTTGGCTTTGTTTTATTTCAGCTAGGAGTACTCTTACACCTTCTTATTTGACATAAACATTTCAACACCCATTTTTGTATTGTAACATGCTGGCTCGCAGGAACTGTGCTGCAGGGAGTTGGCACTCAAGTGGCTTATGCCCTGGTTTTTGTTCTCTGCAGAGGTGTTGGGTTGGAGATTAAATTATCTCCTAATGGCATTAAATCCCACACTGCATGGAGTTTGGGACTGCCCATACAAGCCCAAGTTCAGCAGGATCAGATTAAACATCGCAGGTTTAAAATGCAGTTTTTGCAGAGAGAGCCCTTTTCTTCCCCCCCCCCCCCCCCCCCCCCCCTTAACAACATGACCTTTATTGGAATCGGCACCTCTTGATGTTGCACAACAGCACAGCATGGTTCAGATGGTTGCAATGGTGCAGATGAAGCTGGGGTGACAGAACAGCTCCTTCTTCTCTGAAGCAGCCAATGCTCTGGTGGGCAGAGCTCTCTGAGCGCAGTTCAGAGTCAGTCCTGACATGAAAGTTAAGCCAAGGCCACTCTAAGATAAAGCATTTGGCATTACAGTGGGTCTATACCTTGTACCTACATGACTTTCTCTGCTTTCTTCTCCTGTCTTTTTAGTAGCTATTGAGTTTACTGAGTATTTTTTTCATACCCTTTAGGAAAAAAAGCCCTATTTTAAATGTTGTTGAGTGCTTCCTCAATGGGAGTGGAGGTCATCTGCACCACACAGAATCAGACCATTAGCAACAACATTCTCAGAAGATGGGAAAAAACAAACAAACAAACAAAAAAAAAACAAACAAACAAACAAAAAAAAACCCCCACATTTCTCATTTCACATTTTTGCACATTTCTCAAAATTGCAGCCAGAGAAATTGTAACATTTTGCCCTCACCATGGAACTTGGAAAAAGTTATACACTTATACAGTTCTACAGCAGGATTTGGATAAAAGAAATAGAAAATTCTTTGAGGTCTTTCACTTATTTATGCACCCTGCTGCTGCATGAGTTAGTTATCGCAGGAAACAGTCAATGGTGCTAAGTGTTTTTATAAATTACAGTAAACCCCAGGATTTCACTGTTGCTTTTGTAAGTGAGCTCACGTGATTTTATTATTTTGGGGAGAGCAAAGAGGTCATTTTAATCATATGGCTATGAACTGAGTTTCACTTTCTAACAAAAGAGCACATGAGGCTTCCTGCACAAAAGCAACAGTATGACCTTAGATCCAGAGGGGTTTTTTTGTGGGTTTGGCACAATTATTTTGCATAACCTCAAAATAATGCCTACAAGGCACAAATATGACAAAGCTAAGCAGATTCTGATTATCTTTATTTAGCTATGCCTTTGGGTCAGCCAAGCTCTGCTTTATGGTGAGATAGTTGTAAATTATCTCTGTGTCCTCCTTCCTTTACTTGATCTGTAAAACAGCCCTTGGCAGGGCTGCTGTACTTACGGAGGTCACTGTTGCTTGACTTCTTCTGGTTCGTAATTACAAGCAAACACCACTAAGTTCTCTGTGCCTCAGGATTAGATTGGATTGCATGGCACACAAACAGGCGCAACAGCTTCATGCTGTCATGGTAGATAGAGTCATAGCATCAGTCAGAGGGCCGCTTGTTTAACTGCCTTCCAGACCTCACAGCCCTAAGCCCCTCAGGAGAAACCACTCACCTGCAAAACTCTGCCTCATGAACCAGTGAAGTTGCATGCTCTAGTGGTCCACAGCTAGCCTCCCTTTTACTTATCCTTTCAGACCAGTGTCACATCCCTGATGCACTACTCAAGGACCACAAAGCTCTCATAACACAAACTCTCTTAACTCATTTTTATTGTAGATTTCAGCTAGCAGATTTAGTCTGATGAGGCATGTAAACGCTCATATGCTTGTGCTAACAGGAACTTGCAGACTGGCTAGTTAGACTTCACATGTATCTGCAGGTGTGTACATACATTTGGTATGCATCCAAATCAGCCGCTTGTTCTTTTAAATTTACACACAAAGGTTTCGAGAAGCTAGCACAATTGCTTTAAAAAGTAGAACAGCTGAGCATTTTCAGGTTTCAACCGAAACCCTGAGTGAAAGCCATGAATAGAGACCCCACATTAACAAGGAGTTGCTAAAGAAAGCTTTGTTTTCTATGAAGAGATGACTCTGCGAACTTCATCAGAATACCTCTGGGCATTTTGATTGCACAGTGTTGAACACTGGTGGATAAACTAGTAGAGGCAGCCAAAAGAAATTGTGAAATCTCCTGTAGAGCTGGGGCTTTTATTATGTTGCACGTCTGTTGCTTGTAACACCTGAACTTCTTCAGGTTTCCAACCAATTCATTCTCTTAATTCATAACAATAATTCTCCTGCTGCTCTGCATTCCCATGTAAGAAATTCCTTGAAATGGTGGAGATCGGAAATGTCTTTGATTTTCCTCACTCTCTTCCTGTAACTCATTCTCCCTTTGTTATTCTATATGAAAGACTTGCCAAAGCAAAGTGTTTGGGGCTGATCATATGCATGGTGGGTGGGACTTCATGTTCTGCTGTTTCCTGCAATCACAAGGGAGCAGGTGATGGACCAGGTTTCATGCTCCTGACACTTTCTGGACAAGAACTTCAGTTATCAAATACAGGCTGAGCATTATGATTGTCTTAAAGAGTCAGAAATACATAGCATATGTAAGCACATATGTTCAGTAAGAAAGGCTGAGCATGTAAATTTGATATTTGCAGTCAAGGAGCCCGCATGCACTTGTTGGGAGACATGCATTCTCAGCTACAGTAACTCAGGAGCAGGTTAGGCGAGCTACTGAATGCAAGGCTTTTCTCCACAGTTGCACATTTGACTCTTCAAGCCTGAAATGTCAGTGATCACTATTTTTGTTTGTTGACTCTAGCTGTAACTAGAATAACTGGTTTTCCTGCTACTCTTTGCTCTTATTATTTTTCTGTGGTTAACCCAGGACTCTAGAGGAAAAGTTGCTCACTAGATCACACATGTTAATTTTGCTTGCCTTGCACATTTTTCCTTTTGCATGACTCAAAAATAAGACACAGTGTAGCAAGTGGCCACAGTTAAGAAAGAGGCTGTGACTCCATGGAGTTGTTTGTTCACAGGATAGCCAAAACAAAAATGTTTTACAGAGCTTTACTTTTACATGTTTTTAGAAGCATTCTTGAAGCCTGAGCTGTAATCTGTCTCATGGAGAGTGCTTATTTGTTTCGTTCTTGTTTTGGCTTCCTTCTTTGTCGCTCCCTCCATCTGTCCATCTTCTCTTGTTGCTGTATTTCTTCAGCTATCTGTGGTGGAAAATTGTCCCTTCTTGTTTTTTCCATTGATCCTTTCACACCAGGACATGTGGACAATGATAGTGTTTGTCTAGCATTTAAATGTGAATTAACAGTGAGCTTGAACTTCAGGGAAGTTATGTAGAATTCTTATAGGTAGTCTCCTGAATTTGCATATTTATGTCTGTTGTCACAAGCTATTTAAGGTCTTTCATGGTGCTTCCAAAAGGCTGCAAAGAAAAATACAGTTCTCTCACCAAGTTTGTGGTAAAATTCAAACCTTTTTTCATAGTTTTCTCATTGAAAATTTCACACAAAGAGCACAAAAAATATAAAATTACAATATTAGCCCCAGGGACATGTCTTCATCTGCTACAAATGTATCTAGGTAGACACGGTTTTATGTGAAAACACGCCTTCAACATTTCCTAAATCCTCACAATCACAAATAGTGAATCATTCACCTACCTAGCCAATAACATGACTGAAAACTCAATTTACAAATATAACTCAAGAATTCATGTTTGATTTTCAGATTGAACAGTTTATAGCAAATGCATAAACAGTATTTGGGGTAGCCTTATTGGATGTATTATATAAAGCTCTCCATATTATCAATGCAGTGATTAATCCAATACCTGTTTTTCTTGGGAAATTATTAACATTAGGGCTGCCTTCCTTCCACCAGGGTCAACAGTGTTCACCTCTGTCTGCATATGCCTACATGCAACTACTTCTAAAGCTATACATCAGAACATAGCTCTTCTAATACCTGAGAACTTGTCTCCCTTTGCTGCACTACTGCATTGTCAGATTATCAGTATCAGTTGTTATGCAGTATGAGTTCAAAGTAACATATTTCCTAAATGAAATGAACATTTTCAGATTCATGACTATTACACTAAGATGAACAGGTCAAATATTTTTTCAGCAAAGCAACAGTGGAAAACCAGTGGAATCTAATAGATAAAACTGGCAGAGCCTAAAGGCAGCATTCCCTGTATGTCGTGTTGAATTTCTACCAGAACTGCCTAAACAAGATGTTAGACTGAAGTGGGTGAATCAACCTGTTTAAGTACCTGCTTCCTCAGGTAGAACCTATTTTTCTCTGTTAATTTGATCAGGAATGTAATAAAAATAGCCTTCTAAAGATGCAAACTTTCATAAGGTGGTTTTCCAAGTTTCATCACAACTCTGTTCCCACATTACTTATGGACAGATTTTCAAACAACTCTAGCCACAGCAGATAATCTCAAACTAACTGGGGTCCTTGAGAGGGGTACCTGAGTGGGTTGCATGGTTTACCATGGAGGTCTCAGTGGGAGTTACACATATCCCAACAGGGTGGAGCATAGTCAGCACATGAATCACTAAAACTACCATCCTAGCAGGTCAACGGGCACTGCAGCCTTGCTCTGAATCTTCAGGTTGAAATTTCCTCCTGCAGAAGGCTATCTGAAATATTTCATCTGGGAATCATTTCTCTCTCTTTTAAATACCTCTAGAAAGTATAAAAGTGGCATAGAAAGTCATCTCACCAGATGCCTCCAGCCAGAAGGAAATAAAAACATCACCCCCCTTTTCATTTTCCCCACCAAAATCAGCAGATGATAGGGCCGTAAGGGTCTGAGGCACTTAGGAGTCCTTTTGTTGAAGGTATTTGATTTCAAGAAAATAATACAGGATTGGCACAGAGAGGAAGCAAGTTGTCTAAATTTTGTGTTGACTCCTGCTTCAGGTGCTGTTTGTATGGGCATGGAAAGGTGGCCTGGGTTCAGCAGTAGCAGTCACTTTTCTCCCTCTTAGTAGCTGGTGCAGTGCTGTGGTTTTGACTTTCAGCCTGGGAACAGCACTCATAACACTGATGTTTTTAGCTGCTGCTTAGTAATGTTTAGGCTGACCAAGGACTTTCTGAGTCTCATGCTCTGCCACACAGGAGGGGAAGCCAGGAGGAAGTAGATACAGGACATCTGACCGAAACTAGCCAAAGGGGTATTCCATACCAGAGCACGTCATGCCCACTATAGAAACTGGGGGCAGTTACCCAGAAGGGTTAGATCACTGCTCGGTCAGGCTGGGTATCGGTCAGTGGGTGGTGAGCAGTTGTATTCTCTTCCCTTGTTATTTCCCTTATCATTATTATTACTGGTGGTAGCAGCAGTGGTTTGTGTTGTACCTTAGTTACTGGACTGTCCTCATCTAAACCCGTGGGAGTTACATTCTTTCAATTCTCCTCCTCATCCCTCCGGGAGTGGGGGGGGGGGGGGGGGGCGGGGAAGGAGGGGAGTGAGAGAGCGACTGCGTGTGTTACGGCTGGGCTTAAACCATGACAAAAGGGCCAAAGATAGACATGACACACCTAATTAATATATTAGTCCACAAAGGCAGAGCCGGAAAAGTGTGGGACTAGGTGAGTACGTGAAATACTAACTTTTAAAAGGAGAAACATAAGCAGGCAAAATTAGTTGCAAACTGATGAGAGTACCTGGGAGCTGAAAAAAAATTAGAAAGGAGCTAAAGGAAACAGAAGAGGATTTATGAAAAGTGACGAGGCCATTAGCGATCCTACCACTGAAGCAGGATTGACTTTGTCTGATAAAATCAGGCTTACATCATTTATTAAACAAAAGAGCAAATGTGGATTGCAACCAAAATTATACCACCTACTCTGTGGATACTGATGCAGTTTTGTTAAAAGTTACAAGAAAATTGCTGAAAGAAATGGAACAAATACCTTTGCACTCAATGATTGTTAAAACTCACCTAAAGAAGTTATTCTGAAGTTTCCTTATATGTCTTTGTGTCCATTGTATATTGAAAGGCAAAGAAAATTACAACTGCAGGTCCTTAAATTGAATAGTATCCATCATAGAATTAGCACACAAAATTGTTGTTGAAGCCAGCAGGAGAGGAAATCATGCCATAAGACTGAATTTCTAAATGAGCAGGCTGAGCTTCATTGAACATTGTTGGATCTATTTCCAATTCTACTTTTCCTCATGAGCAAAGCACAGGAAATTTGAAGACGGCAGATACACTCAGCCATTAGTTGCTGTTTCGATTGCTTGCTCGTCAAGATGTTTCAGTAACAGTCTTGTAAACAGCAACATTTAATAATATGCCAATTCAGAACATTTTACTACAAAAATAAAAAAAGAAATCAGCACAGAAAATTCTACTGCATTATTTTTCATCTTGAGAAACACTTTGAAAAACCACTGAGACTTTCTCCAGAGGATGTCTCCAGCAACAAACCACCCCAAATATTTTACTAACTAAATTGACTACTTTTAATTAATTAATTCATATTTATAAGTAAAACAATAATTAAAATAATTACATAATGAACCTTCAGCATAGTAATAGCAAAATATAAACTACAAATAAACACAAATAAAAAAAATACTATTTATGCAAATTTTATCTTTGTTATTTATTCATTGGCTTAGAGATAAGGTGAAAGTCCACTGTGCTTGAGAAAATCCCTCCTTTACATTCTGGGGAACTCAGGAAAATCAGTAGGATTACCTTGCCTGGCATCCAAGTCACACTTCAAAGGAGCAGTTAGTTGAGATATTATTCCTGGATTTTATAAAGTCTCCAGGGGGATTCCATCTGGGATTAAAAAATATTGACCAAGAAAAACCAGGACAAAGAAGTAGCTGCAGAAGTTTCATCATTCTTAGAATTAAAACAAACAAACAAACAAACAAACAACCTGTTCTCATGCATTTGTGGTGTTCATCATCTGGAGGCCCTCTTCTTTCACATTTTTTTCATTTTCACCAGGACTTTGTTGATTCTCTGCTCCTATTACGAACAAGTTGACATCCTCTGTCCTGAAATATGTTTGAGTTAACTTCATTAAGTAAGAACTGGGCCACCATTTATTCCTGTGAACTTCCTAATATCTATAATAACTCCCACAGAATTCATAATAATGCTTAATGTTATTCTCTGGGGAAAACAGCAATGCATGGAAATCTATTTTTTTGAAAGGTCATAACTGTCTATTCAGTTGGACAACACCAGCAGAGAAAATTAATCAAAATTAATCGCAACTTTCCCTGAAGCACCACTTGTGTAGTAATTTCTTTAATTGTATATGACCTTTCATGAAACAGTCTTTAATACGAATATACAATGTATGCTGGGACACAATGTGCTGATTTACTTTATGTGTACTTTCTCCTAGGTTTACTTAACACTTTTCCTCAAAAGCTTTTCTACGGGTTCTCTCTTTCAGATGTGTCATTTTTTTTGCAACAAAGAAGTTGAAGACAAACTTTCCACGTACCCATTGGGGATATCCTATAAACAGTAAATCCCAACTGTTTGAGGTTTTTTGGGGTTTGGGAAGATGGTGGCGTCTGTTTTGTTCTTACTTTTTTTTCTTTTGGGTTTTAAGGTTTTTTTTTTTTTATATGCCAATTCTTTCTTTAGGGAACAGCGTGGCCCCTCCAGATTGCTGAATCACCCTTGTTGGAGAGCCAGTAATCTTTGGTGTGCAGGTAGCAGCAGGCAGCCAAAAGATAGAGGGAGGAACTTACGCTTGCTTCACCATCAAAGAAAACATGTAATGTAATTACAAGCTGTAGTACAGACAAGTTACTTTGTCTTTTAGTTTCAGTGGAGAAAACAGGAGATGACATGAAGCCATGACTTGAAGCACTGAAAGAATTGTGGCAGTAGAAGCTGGACCATTTTCTGCTTTAGTCTTTATGGTGTTGATGGCAGTTTAGCCCCCAACAATACACAGGAGAGATGGCAGAGAGAGATCAGTGAGAGCTCATGCTCTTTGTTATAGTGGTTCTGGAAGGCTTGTTCTGAGAAGCTGAAGATTTTCTGTGTGATCAGAGGTAGGGAATTGCTTTGAACAACGACAGTGAGAACAAACACTGGCGGCTGACTATGTTAAAGCAGATCTTGCCAGCAATTTATGAAGATTGTTGGAAAGACATCACTGGAGATTTAGGGATTGGTAAAATGAAGATTTTAGGCATGTTTTTGGAGTAATTCTCAGGGGTGATTTTGCATCACAGTTGTTCTACAGGTTGACACAGTCAGATAACAATCAACCTCAAAGGAATTCAGTTTGGTTTCAAGAGTAGTTTCTGATGATTGAAAATAGGATTTTGGTGTAGTTTAGTCAGAGTTTCCACATTGCCCCAAGCTGTATATTCATTGCTCTTCAGGGCATGATGCAAAGTCCTTCTTATCTTTGTAGGTATTTAGAGAGTCTGCAAGTTTGTAAAAGAAGGAGATGAAGACTATGGTTGACTCAAGGATGCTTTAAACTAGATGTGTTGGGGGAGGGGGGCATCATTCCATCCCAACACACCCAGTCGGTTGCCAGCACCTACAGTAAACATTCGGAGCAATGTAGAGATATTCCAGCTGTGCCAGCCAACGAGCCGACTTCAGTTGGATCTCGGCTCAAATGCCTCTGCACAAATGCCCGTAGTATGGGGAACAAACAAGAGGAATTAGAGATGTGTGCACATCTATGGGGGTATGATATCATAGGCATCACAGAAACATGGTGGGATGGCTCCTATGACTGCTGTGTTGGAATGGAAGGTTACCGGCTCTTTAGGAAAGACAGGCCCGGCAGACGGGGAGGGGGAGTTGCTATTTATGTTAGGGATAGGCTAGAGAGTATGGAACTCTGTCTGGGGACAGGTGAGCAGTCGACAGAGAGTTTGTGGGTCAGGGTTAAAGGGAGAACAGCGATGGGTGATATTATTGTGGGGATCTGTCACAGACCGCCTGACCAAGGGGACTTGCTGGACAAAGCGCTCCATAGGCAGATAGGAGCAGCCTCACGCTCGCAGGCCCTTGTTCTCATGGGAGACTTTAACCACCCTGATATCTGTTGGAGGGATGGTATGGCCCGGCACAAGCAATCCAGAAGGTTCCTCGATTGCGTGGAAGACAACTTCCTTCTGCAAGTAATAGAGGAGCCGACAAGGAGAGGTGCCATGCTTGACCTCGTCCTCACCAACAGGGAAGGGCTGGTTGGGAATGTGATGCTCCAGGGCAGCCTTGATTGCAGCGATCATGAGAAGGTTGAGTTTGAGATCCTCAGGACAGTGAGAAGAGCGTGCAGCAAGCTCACTGCCCTGGACTTCAAGAGAGCAGACTTTGGCCTCTTCAGGAACCTGCTCAATAAGGTTCCATTGGATACAGCCCTAGAGGGCAGGAGGGCCCAAGACTGTTGGTTGATATTCAAGGCTCACCTGCTGCAAGCTCAGGAGCGATGCATCCCAACTAGAAGGAAGTTCAGCAGGAGGGCCAGGAGACCTCCTTGGATGGATAAGGAGCTGCTGAGCAAAATTCGAAGGAAAAAAGAGGCTTATAAAAGGTGGAAGCAAGGTCAGGCGGCCTGGGAAGAATACAGGGATGTTGTCCGGGAAGCTAGGGACAAGGTTAGGAAAGCTAAGGCCCACTTAGAATTAAAATTGGCTAAGGATGTTAAGGATAACAAGAAGGGATTTTATAGGTACATTGCCAATAAAAGACAGGTTAGGGACACCGTGGGCCCTCTCCAGAAGCTATCGGGAGAACTGGCTACCCTGGATTTGGAGAAGGCTGAGGCTCTTAATGACTTCTTTGCCTCAGTCTTTACCGGCAAATGCTCTGGCCACACCACCCAAGTCTCGGAAGGCAGACGCGGGGACGGTGAGGGTGGGGACCCTGGGCCCACTGTGGGGGAGGATCTTTTTCGGGACCACCTTAGGAATCTGAATGTATACAAGTCCATGGGACCAGATGAAATCCATCCAAGGGTCCTGAAGGAGCTGGCAAATGAAGTTGCTAAGCCACTGTCCATCATATTTGAAAAATCATGGCAGTCAGGTGAAGTTCCCGACAACTGGAAAAAGAGAAATATAACCCCCATTTTTAAGAAGGGGAAAGTGGATGAGCCGGAGAACTACAGACCAGTTAGTCTCACCTCTGTGCCTGGCAAAATCTTGGAGCGGATTCTCCTGGAAGGCACACTGAGGCACATGAAAACCAACAAGGTGATTGGTGACAGCCAGCATGGGTTCACTAAGGGGAAATCCTGCCTGACCAATCTGGTGGCATTCTATAATGGGGCTACGGAACTGATGGACATGGGCAGAGCAGTTGATGTCATCTACCTGGACTTGTGCAAAGCCTTTGACACTGTCTCCCATGACATCCTTCTCTCTAAGTTGGAGAGACATCAATTTGATAGGTGGACCACTCGGTGGATGAAGAACTGGCTGGATGGCCACACGCAAAGAGTTGTGCTCAATGGCTCAGTGTCCAGCTGGAGACCAGTAACGAGTGGTGTCCCCCAGGGATCGGTGTTGGGACCGGTCTTGCTCAACATCTTTGTGGGTGCCATGGACAGTGGGATTGAGTGCGCCCTCAGCAAGTTTGCCGATGACACCAAGCTGTGCGGTTCGGTTGATACGTTGGAGGGAAGGAATGCCATCCAGAGGGACCTTGACACGCTTGTGAGGTGGGCTGATGCCAACCTGATGAAGTTTAACCATGCCAAGTGCAAGGTCCTCCACCTGGGTCGGAGCAATGCCAGGCACAGCTACAGATTGGGCGGGGAGGAGATTGAGAGCAGCCCTGCGGAGAAGGACTTGGGGGTGTGGGTTGATGAAAAAATGAACATGAGCTGGCAGTGTGCGCTTGCAGCCCAGAAAGCCAACTGTATCCTGCGCTGCATCAAAAGGAGCGTGACCAGCAGGTCGAGGGAGGTGATCCTGCCCCTTTACTCTGCTCTCGTGAGACCTCCCTTGGAGTATTGTTTGCAGTTCTGGTGTCCTCAACATACAAAGGACACAGAACTGTTAGAACAAGTGCAGAGGAGGGCCACAACGGTGATCAGGGGACTGGAGCACCTCCTGTATGAAGACAGGTTGAGAAAATTGGGGCTGCTCAGCCTGGAGAAGAGAAGGCTGCGTGGAGACCTCCTCGCAGCCTTCCAATACCTGAAGGGGGCCTATAGGGATGCTGGGGAGGGACTCTTCATTAGGGACTGTGGTTGAGAGGACAAGGGGTAATGGGTTTAAACTTAAACAGAGGAAGTTTAGATTGGATATGAGGAAGAAATTCTTTCCTGTAAGGGTGGTGAGGCACTGGAATGGGTTGCCCAGGGAAGTTGTGAATGCTTCATCCCTGATGGCTTTCAAGGTGGGGTTGGACATGGCCTTGGATGGCATGGTGTAGTGGGAAGTGTCCCTGCCCATGTCGGGGGGGTTGGAACTCAATGATCTTGAGGTCCTTTCCAACCCTAACTATTCTATGATTCTATGATTCTATGAACATTGTTCAAAGAGGCTCATCACTAACTGTTCCTTTGAAAGGCTTATTCCTTTAGCAACTTTTTTTTAATATTTCTTTCCATGTGGCATTACCATATGTTTCATATTGCATAGATTTCCACAAGCAGAGCACATACACACAGTTCATAGACTGTTGGTCTTTTTCCTGTTCTGAACAATGTTGATAAGTGTTTTTTCTCTTACAGGAAAGGTTTTACTCTATTTTTTTACAGGCTGAACTGCATCATGTGTTGTTGGGGACGTTGAAGTTTCCTACAGTATTCCTTACAGCAACTTTAGAGACTGGGAGTAAATTAACAGATTTTCTTTTCTGGAGAAGCACGTTCATCAGTCAGCCACTCCAAGTGCTTATCCCAGTAAATGAGTTCTGCTACAGTCACTGAGTGATGTCAACCAGGACATCTAACCTCTGTGCAACTCGTCCACATCCAGGCCTTGCTCACCTTCTCTGCAAACATTGAGGCCACCATTTTGAATGCTTCCATTTTTATCATGAGACGTATTAAGGAGGATGTAATTTTCTGAAAGTTACAGCTTTTAACGTATGCTGCAAAACAACCTAGACCACAGCCACCGCTTTTTAAAAAAAAAAAAAAAAAAAAAGCCACTCTTAAGTACATCTCTACGCAGTTATAATGCCATTGTCAGACATACTTCACTATTAATTGTTGCATTTTGTTTGCAATACTGCTAATTTCCATTATATAGAAAAGAGTTGAGGGAAGAGATCACAGAAGTATGCTAGGGTATTAAAGCCATACTTTGAGGTGTAGCTGTGCTATCTCTGCTGCTGGAGAGGTCTCTGCCCTCTTATATGCTGGCTGCTCCTCTCTGGCCTGGTGTCACCTTGCAGACGGAGCCTGCAGAAGTACCTGCGTATTTGTGCCACAAGCTGGGATCAGGAAACCGATACAGATAAAAGACAGCCTAGTACCAACTGTCCCCATGCATTTTGGATGGATCAGTTCTCTCAGCTGCATTTAGTCTCTGCTTCACAAATGCTGCTTCTGGCATGCTGCAGCTCAGCACAATGGAGGGAATGGGTAACATTAGTTGTGTATGCGGATGGCTGTGATTTTGGCAGCGCTGCCAGTTTACAGGTGCCTAAGCCTGCAGCCTCAGATTTTCAATAAATGATGAGGCTTCATGACACAAGAGCTCCATGAATTCTTTCTTCTTATAAATTAGACATGACTGAAAAATTCTGTATACTATTATACAGAACTTATAAATAAACTAGGAATGGAAGCACACAGGTAAGGCAGACTTAACAATAATTTACCAGTGTTGCATTTTTCTCCATTCTGCATAATATCCATCTCTGTGCATAACATCAGCTCATTCAGTTAAGTCCCTGTTTAATAAAGAGGAGTTAACATAAAGTTAAGTCCCTCTCACTTCTACAGGGTAGCCTTGCATTATCACCTGTTTTAATGAGGAAAACAATACAGAATAAAGATCACTTATTGATGCAACATCTCCTTTGTTAAGGTTATCCCTTAACAGGTAATGCAGAGGGGAGCAATCAGTAGATCTGAAGGAGCAAATTTTCATAGTGTATCATATATAACTCTAATCATTCAAAAATGTCATCATGGCACTGAAACATCTTTAAAAAGGGAAAACTGGCGCATCATGCCATATTCTGAAAGAATTGCGTGTGATTTTTAAAACAGCAGTGAGAAAGTTAACATTTGTACTCCTTTAATCCTCTTCCTCCACACAGAAAATGTAACTGATTATTATTGAAGGATTATTCCCTGTGGAACATTTTTAGGAATACTTTCTTTCCTGTGACCTGTCCATAGATCAGTAAAGTTCACCCATACTTAAGGAAAAGGGAAATGAGCAGAATTTTCCATTACAATAGCATCCTAAATCATCCTTTTAAGGCTGTATCTTTATTGATGATACACACCATTGAACTTCCACTTCAGACTCATTCCCCTAGCAAGTGCTAGCCATTGGGGAGGGAAAAAAATACACAGTTATAAAAGCTTATGTCAACCATTTGAATAGCATTTGCCTCCAGCAGATATCACTAAAATGGAAGAGAAAATGGTGCCAACTCTCACAACAGAATCTTAACTATTGTTCCCAAAGGGTCAAATGCTGGCACAGCCAGAGAAATGTCAGAGCTGGTAGGGGTACAGTACTACAGTCCACTGGGCTGTGAACAGCTTTCACCATCTAACAAAATCCCTATTTGGTGTTGATTCAGCTGTCTCCGAATCCTCAGTTTGTTTTGCCATAGTGAGGTCCTCAGTTTTAGGACCTGGCCTAGAGCAATGCTCTGTTTACATGTGATTTTTAAGCCCTGGCTACTAATTGCACCATACTTGCAGAGATCTGAGCTCTCTCAAAGGACCTTGAGTGAAATTTTGCACCTCTTTTCCTCTCCTCATGCACTTGTAATGTTGCAAAGAACCAAAAAAAAAAAAAAAAAAAAAAAAAAAAATCCTATTGCTTGTCGTAGTTGGTAAAATAAATGTTTTTCAATCCGTTAATGACAGAGTGCTTTCAACAGAGGAGTGAATAATACTAGGTGTTCTGTGGGATAGAGACATTGTACTCACATTTCATTTCTTAGGAAACAGTGGAATAAAGCCATGTTTGCATTCTACAGCTGGAAACAAAGAAGCAAATATTCTTGAAGTGGTTGCCTTCAGTGTGAAATGTGGAATGAGGGAGGTCTTATTTACTGTGAGGAATGTCACTACCAGGGTTCTTTATCCTTTGTCAACACCAAGCTAATTCAGCTTTCATAAAGACAGGGTAGGGCAATGAGTGAATGGATCAGTTACATTCTTCTGCTATCACACTACATTAACATTAGTTTGCAGGTTGCACTGCTTAAAGAGCTGTCTCAGATTCATACTTCAAGGGTTTTTTTTGTTTTGGTTTTTTTTTTTTTTTTGCTAAGTCCTTCTCAGACTATGCTTTAAAAATATAAGGAAACAACAGAAGATAGCTGCAAAACAAACATGATTTGTTTCATGCATTTCACAATGATCTCAGCTATGCAGTAATAGCAATTAAAAGCTACAATATGACACTGGTCACTAGAATTAATGCCATTAAAGTAATTAGGCCCAGCAGCTGTAGGGTCAGTAAAGGCAGCTTTGTAATGACAATATGGCAGAAGAAAATTACTGACATTTCCCTCTAAATTATATTTCCTAAATTATCATCTTAGTATTAAATAAATAAAGTTACAATAATTCAAAGACTGATTACAGATGAAATTAGTGCAACTACTTACTCTGCTGTTGGCTGGGGTTAACATTTTAAACATAATTAATAGCCTTTACTCACTGTATCTGGTTATACATGGTGTTTCTCATTTACATTCCTTTGCAATACACTGACAGCTCTAAATGTCTGAAAAGAAATATCTCATCCACCAGAAGAAAATGGTTCTTCATGTTATAGTGTTTATAATGGCCATGGTTGCTTCAGCGGTCTAATAATGACCAGAAAAGGAATGTGGAAGAGAGAGGCTCCATGCTATTTTCTTTTCAGTTTTGTGTTCCAAGCCTTTCCTGGAGTCAACATGAAATGTAATTGCTCTTTTGACCTCCTATCCTCTCTCCCTAGGTCGGAGGAAAAGCTACACTGGTTGATTATTGCAGGAATGAAAGGCACTCTGACCTTGTCGACCAAATGCCTTGCTGCTTTCAATGTCGCCCATTATGCTGAAGGCAGGCAACTCCTGGAGAGAGGCTGAAATCTACAGGAGAGCTGCTTGCTGGGCAGCCAGCCAGCAAGGGCTTCAGCAGCAACAAGGCAGACACCACCAGGCAGTGAAGGAAGCCAGCTGGGGGAGGGAAGAGGGGCAGGCAATATCAAAACGTTGCTAACACAGGGCATAGAGAACTCTCAGATGCTGATCATGGATTGCTTCTTCATTAATAGGAGTTTACATCATCCACCTGAAAAGTAGCAGAGAAGCAAAATTTTTCGCAGTGGAATGTGGCAGTCTTTAAATTAAAAAAAAAAAAAAAAAAAGATTAAAAAAAAAAGCTAAAAAAAAATGCCACCCAAAGTCCACAGTTTTCACAAGAATAGAGAGACTGTTGCTATATAAAGATCCATTGAAAATGCTCCTCCAAGGAAAATGGGTCAAATATTCAGTTGCTATAATTGTGCTAAATTGGAAAACATTCACCATAAAATCTTTCTTAGAATATTTTTTGAGCTATAAGAGGCTGGAAGACATACCACCTGGCAAACATTCTTTCTCTTTTCATGTGTGTGTGTTTTTATACATACATTTCAGAGACCCAAAACCTCAGAATTTAGTCATAAGAAGATGTTATTTGAAATGATTTCCTCTGAGTATAACTTTCTTTGCTCTCAGCCAGCCACGATGCCTCACTGAATGAGGTTTCTAATTTGACCTGAGGATAATGTGGAGACTCAGGCAAAGCTGTTGAAGGGCTGACAGTGTGAAGTCTGTCCATTTTAAATGAAGCTATCCAAAAACAGATTCAGAGAACATAGACATTTTGTTTAGAAAGAGCCTATCCCAGCAGGATCACCACTGTTTCAGTGTCATCATGATTTGAAGGCTGCCTAGTGACTCATACAAAATCAATCAGTGCTCTGTATTTGGTTTTGTTTTCTTGATTGGTCATGTATCCCTATCACAAAAAACCACTACTACAACATGGACAAGAAACACTCATGTTGTTTCCTTAAACTGGAAAGTCCAGCAGCGACTGAATGATTGCTAGATTACTGTCATATGCATGGAAGCTAATGCTGCATAACACAGTGGGAGATATGCAGGGTTAGGATGGCAAACATACCATGTATCATGTGTCCAGCAGTCATGTCACACATTCCCCAGCCCTGCCAGATCCCTGCATGTCCTGCCATGTCCAGCATGTCCTGTGGATGGAATGATGGCTGCTCCTCATGGAAGCAGGGCCAGAAAATGCTAGCAAGTGGCTGCCCTGCATTGCCTTTTGCCACTCTCTTTCTCCAGGTTAGCAGGAAAGGTGTGTCCTACGTCTCCACAGGCACTTTCCACCTCAAAAGGTCACTGCTGATCAGGAAGTGAAGCCCTGTCCCACACTGATGTAGTACTGCTGTCCAAAAAGCCCAGAGCAAGAAAGCTGAAGAAATTGGTCATGTTCAGAATTAGACACGTATTTCCCTCATTGCCTGGGGCAGGGTGTTTGGATCAGCAATGGAAAACCTTTGCACACAGTAAAAATTGTTAATGACCTTTACTGTTAAAAAGGATGCTTCCCATCAAGACTGCACTGAGATGATCTGGTTTCGCCTAAGTGTATCACCAATACATTCTATGCAGTTATGCCTCTGATGGAGCTCCACATCACCAAATTTCTGATTCCTTGTAGGAATTTGCAACTATGACCAATGCTCCCACTTAACCTCTCTGTGATAAACAAAATTGACTGCACACCCCAAATCTTTCATAGCGAGGCTTGTTTTCCAGTCTTTAAATTTCTCTTCTGGTTATTTTTTGTGTTTTCTCCTGAATATCAACATCCTGTTTGAACACACTGCTCCTGTATTAACCATCCTACAGAAAAAAAAAAAAAAAACAAAACAAAAAAAACCACCACTAAAACCAAGAACAAAAACAAACAAACAAACAAAAACTGGGGGGAAAAAAAAAAAAAAAAACAGAACCAATAAAATATGGAGGTGAGATTTCATCTTTTGAATCTTATTTGAGAGTCACCCAGGTCTGTTACTCAGCTGACTATTCCCCATAAGCCCCAGCTCATTTTCAGAGCTGCTGAAGTCCTCTACCCTGTAAGTAATGGCTTCTATTATTTGTTCTAAGCTGAACTGCTGCGTGGTATGGCTGGTTCCTTTCTCATAGATTCATAGAATACCAAGTTGAAAGGGACCTCAAGGATCATCTGGTCCAACTTTTCTAGGCAAAGCATGACTAGAAGCATGTCCCAGCACCCGTAGAAGCGTCCAACATAACATTTCCTTCCCCTCCAAATATGTTTGCACCACATGAACATGGATTACTGTTCTCCTGGTTTGCTTCTCCAATAGCCGATTAAACTGAAAAAAGTTTGGATAGGCTTACAAGTTGCTTCTCCCGTGAACCTAACTGCAGAGGCATCCTCATTCTCCAACAGAATGGAAAGCTAAATTGTTTTTCACTAGCTATGCTCCCACATGAGCTAAATTCATATGCCCACAGGAGATTTCTCACAAATAAAACCAAGCAGCTATATAAACAACCAGGATATTTTTAAACCGAGGACAGAGACATTGCTGTACTTCAGCAGCAAAGTGCTTCTTCTGAAGACCCCATATACCAAGCAGACTTCTGCATTCCCAGATTCTGTAACTTAACTTCAAGCAATCATGCATCTCTGTCTGTACTGGTGGCCTTAGCTGCTGTGATCTCTTTTCTTTTGTTAGAAAAAGAAAAGCCATAGTGTCGCGTCAAAGTGAAAGAAGCCATATTTTAAATTAACCTGTGTAAAGAACCTAAGCCTGCTAATACAGGGGATCCTTTTGGGAAGTTATCATACCTTCAGGAGCTGTTCCATGGGACAAACATACATTATTGACAGGAATTGTTATGTTTACACTTCACCTTACAGTGAAAGGGCATTCATATTGAATACCATTTTTAATATTATTTTTACTGATACCTCATATGTTTCAAAAAGAAGATACCAGGATTAGCATTGGCAAAGAAAGAGTATTGTACACGCATAATAGGTATAGTCATAAGAATGAAGTTAGGTGAGCAGGAGTCTAATACAAATAAGAGTAAATATATTTCATCCAACACGCTACAGGAGCTAAGTGGCATTTTTCCCCATTCTTTCCAGAGTTGAAATCCCTGGCAAACAACTTGCTGCAGCTGAAGTTATTTTGTTTGGAGAAATCTGAAAAGGTTAAGCCAACTAACGCCATGAAACAAATGGATCAGAGGTATTTGAACTCTGGAAAGTCAACATATTAAATAAATCGTAAATTCATACTGTGCCAGTTCTTAGTTTTCATTGCCTTAATCTGAAGGGTGAAGTAAAATAAAACTGTGTTAGATAAAAACAAAACAAAATAAGAAGGTATGAATAACATGACATGACACCTACAAAGGAAAAGATTTTTCTCACTCTGCTCACACAGAACCTCATCAGATAAGTGTATTTCTTCTGAAAGCAGTTCAAAGAACAGAAGCTGCCATTTGTATCGTGTGTTTTTTGAATATCTACAGGCTTGCCATCTTCCACACTTGATGTCTAAAAGCCTTGTATTGTAGATACAAAACAGAAGTTTTGATTTTGAACCTGACAACCTGTTCAGGTTTTTTTGGCAGTCTCAGTGGTTGCAGTTCTCTGCAATGTGAGTACCTATTTAACACAAATGGCTCATGAACATAAACAACTGCATGCACTTTCAAAAGCAAATATTCCTGAACGTTGAATGCGCTTTGCATGCATTAGCTTGAGGCACAGATCTCTGTCTTGCCTGTGAATCGGCTTGGTAGGTATTCAAAGAGGATAGAAATGCTTACTACATAATACGTACTCCTGTTCATCTACACCTTCACTCTATTAAAAAGTAATAATAATTTTCATTTTTCTGAAGTATGGTGCTACATTCACCTTGAAATCACTAGTACATAAAGCAAAATATTTAGGAATTACCCACTATACCTTCTAAAAACACCTTTATGAGGACTTTCAAGCCCAGGTTGGACAGATTGGACCTCCATGGTCTAGTGTGACCGCCTCCATGGCAAGGCAGTTGGAACTAGACGATTAAGGTCTTTTCCAACCCTAACTATTCTATTATTCTATGACTTTGTCCTGGTCCAAAAATGAAAACTGAATAATAGCAAAATTCAGAACATACTAATAGTTATTCAGTGTGTGTGTATGCATGCACATTTTTGGTGTATGATCTATTTGGAGAATTTGTAACCCTCATTTTAGGATTCTTTTGTTCCTTTTGATTGGTGGTGTTCTCACACAGATGACACTTCCTACTGGGGGGGGAAGAGCTGTTACAAAGATGACCGGTACAGAAACCCTAAAAAATGATGGCTCCTTTGTTATCTGTCCAACTCTGCAAGTTGTTGGACTTTTACTGTTGCCATTGAACTGACTTGGGAGAGATGATAAGCCTCTGGAAAAATCATGCACACCTGGAAATGGGGTTCAAGTGTGTCTAAGGGTTCAACAATTGTGCTTGACTCATACATGCAATCCGCTTTTGCTCTTTGCTTTATTTTAAAGGTTGAAATGTGGCATTTCAAAATATAATGTCAGATCCGTAGCAAGTGTGAATGTTAAGGGTTTACTGAATATCAGATTTCATCCAACGAGATGGGAAAGATGTAATTTCTGCAGTAATTGCTAGAATAGGGCTTTTATTTTTGTAGGAAGGGTAGATTTTGTCAGGGTGGCTGGCAGCTCCTTTTCAGCAGATGGGTAGAAATACAAGAAAATTCCTTGTGTTCAGTATCAGCAGCTCCTCTTTGATTTGCATCTGAGGGAGTTTTTTCCTTAGTGTATTCATTTGCCAGTGAGTTAATGTGTCCCCGCATAATCAGGTAAGAATGTGTCGTGGTTTAAGCTTCATAAACCCATACAGTCGCTCTCTCACTCACTCCCCACTGTCTCTTCCCTCTGCTCCTGGAGGGATGGGAAGGAGAATCGAAAAGAATGCAACTCCCACAGGTTGAGATAAGAACAGTTTAGTAACTAAGGTATAACACAAACCACTACTGCTACCACCAATAATAATAATGACAAGAAAAAATACAAGGGAAAAGAATACAATTTCTCACCAGCCAATATCAAGCCCATGCAAGCAGTGCACCCCCCACCATGCACCCCCCACCACGCTTCCAGGTCTCTGCTCTCCTTTCTACATCCTGGACATGACATGCTGTGGTATGGAATAATTTCTTTGGTTAGTCTGGGTCAGGTGTCCTGTCTCTCCTTTCTCTCGGCTTCCCCTCCTCCCTGGCAGAGCATAAGAGTCAGAAAGTCCTTGGCCAGCCCAAACATCACCAAGCAGCAACTGAAAGCACTGGTGTTATCAGTGCTGTTCCCAGGCCCAAAATCAAAAACACAGAACTGCACCAGCTACCAAGAAGGAGAAAAATGACTGCTGCTCCTGAACCCATGACAGAATGGAATAGAATTACTAATGATAAGAGGAGGTAGAATAAGGGCATGCCAGTAGAGCAGCCTTTCCTTCACCCACCTCAGCTGAGCAGTCTATAATTTCAACTATCTCAAGTAGGGTTTTTTGTTTATTTGTTTTTCTCTCAAAACTAAGTTCAGAAAATTAAATGCTCTGGATTGTCTATGACAGCTACTACATTCTGTGAAGCTGGAGCTAAAGAAAAAAGCTCTTTTGCTCGCAGTGAGGCAAACACATCATTTACCTTCTAAATCCAACCCAAGAGCCAATTAATTAAAGCACAGTTAAAAATATTTTTGTGAGGCACAAGGGAAAAAAATAAAACAGAAATATTTTGCTCCCAGTGCAACATATCCTTTATGCATCAAAAGGAGTGTGACCAGCAGGTCGAGGGAGCTGATCCTGCCCCTCTACTCCGCTCTCGTGAGACCTCACTTGGAATATTGTGTGCAGTCCTGGTATCCTCAACATAAAAAGGACATGGAACTGTTAGAACAAGTGCAGAGGAGGGCCATGACGATGATCAGGGGACTGGAGCACCTCCCGTATGAAGACAGGCTGAGAAAATTTGGGCTGTTCAGCCTGGAGAAGAGAAGGCTGCGTGGAGACCTCACAGTAACCTTCCAATACCTGAAGGGGGCCTATAGGGATGCTGGGGAGGGACTCTTCATTAGGAACTGTAGTGAGAGGACAAGGGGTAACGGGTTCAAACTTAAACAGGGGAGGTTTAGATTGGATATGAGGAAGAAATTCTTTCCTGTAAGGGTGGTGAGGCACTGGAATGGGTTGCCCAGGGAAGTTGTGAATGCTTCATCCCTGGTGGCTTTCAAGGTGGGGTTGGACCTAGCCTTGGATGGCATGGTTCAGTGGGAGACGTCCCTGCCCACGGCAGGAGGGTTGGAACTAGATGATCTTAAGGTCCTTTCCAACCCTAACTATTCTATGATTCTATGATTCTATGTGTTCAAGTCAATAGCCATAATTGCGTCAGGGAAAATGCAAGTGTCATAAACCATTAGGGTTGTAATGTGTGGTTCATGAGGCAGGCCTGCACAGTGAAGGAAGAAGGACTTCCAAACAGCTTTGTCAGCTGGTGTTTGGCCTGTGGGACTCAGAAAGCAGGTTGTAAGCAGCAGTGCATGGATGCCGTGCCAGACTTGTTGATGTTTAAGAGGCCTTGAGGCTGTGCACTATAGGGGTTTGCATTGCAACCAGGGACGATGCTTCAGGCTGCTTAGCAGTGCACTTGTGGGCCCTTCTTCAACCCCCAGTGAGGGGCACGATGACAAGCAGAAGGCTAACACATGAAGCTGTGGCATTTTAAAACACCACACAAAGAAACATGAATTTACCACTAGTAAATTCATCCCTTCTACTGTCTCTTGGACAAAGCAGCAGTACAAACACCTCGGAGTTTAATGTTGTATTATTACCTCTAAGCTTCTGAAACTCACATAGATTATCCCTTTTAGCTGAAATACTTTGTAACATAGATGAAGCTACTTTTGAATCAGACAGGTGTTATGGGCCAAGATGCAGGAGGCCCAATTTTAAACTTGTGTATGATGTAATTTCATTTCACTCAGCTTCTATTTTGGTTTTGTTTGACAAATTCTCACTGAACTCAGTGAGCTTTAAATATGATAGCTAATAGAGAAAGTGGATACTTCATGTTTATTAATTCTGCTTAACAAATTTCACAGTCATTTTAACATAAAACTATAAGCATATATGGCATAATTTATTGAAAGTGAATACAAAGCTATGAATATCCACAAAGGTATATATGCAGTTTGAGAGAAATGAAAAGAAATTAAAAGAAATTAAAAGAAGGGGAAAGAAAGGGAAAGAACAGAAAAGAAGAGGGGGGAGGGGAAGAGAGGGGAGGAGCAGGGGAGGGGAGGGGAGAAGCTAAGGAAAAGTTAACACAATAGTTCAGTAGATCTGCTATGGTCTGTGAGCTTTTGAAGTTGTTAAATACGTATTACGTGGCAAACAGTTCCTGGAGCCTAAAACTTTCCTGCGTGTTTTTGCTTTGGTCCCTTAATAATGTCCATATACATTTTCTGTTTGCGTTTTCATCTGCTCAGCAGATATGCCACCTATAAAGTATTCTGACAAAATGGCACAAACGACATGACCTTGCATTGGCCTCTGCAAATAATTTAGACCAATGATGTGTTTAATTGGGAATTTAATGGGCAAAAGAGATGTTTCTGTGCTTTTGCAATGCACAATTACGTTCTTCTGCTTTTATTTCCAGGTAACACTACTAACTTTGAGGAAGGCACACTTTTGACAAAAAGAAAAAAAAAAAAATGCAGCAGTGTAGCAGACCCAGGCTAACTTCACTTCACTGCTGAAACCCAGTAGAATTTGTACCACCACAGAGCAAGCAGATTAAGCTGTAAAACAAGGCAAGTAACTATGTTCTCTGCTGAAACAGCCTTTCCAAAGGCAGCACCAGAACCTTGAGAGGTATCTCAGCCACTGTCCCTGAAGCTAAACTTCGTGACTGCTAACACTGCTGAAGAGCATTGAAGAACACTTGATCCTGTCATTGAAATCACAAATATCTCCTTCAAGCAACATAGATCAAGAATAACCCTAAAGATTTTAACAGCCTAGCTGTTTCTGAAGAAAGCCTACGCTTGATTCTACCAAGTTCAGCTTTTATTGTTCTTTGTCTTCTAAACTATCTTTTCTTAGTAACGTAATTGAGAAAAAAATATATACCCATCTAATCTGAATTGGGTTTCATACTTCGTCCATTGCTATAATACTTGAACACTTAGTACTACTGTTTTGAGAACTGTGGTGCTATGTCTCTACATACTGGATAATTGGACTGCTTGTTTAGATAGGACTACGCTTCAGTTATCACTCTTAGAATTCAGATTCTATCAAACAATTCCAGCTTTGATTACCTCCAAAGTCACCTTACAATTAGCAAACGACAGAGAAGGTGCAATACACAAGACAGATGAAGGTATTGAGTTACAAGAAAGCAGCAGAACACAAAGCAAGAAGGCTCCTTTTGTAGAAACTGAAACACATCTCAAGCATTGTTCGAAGCAGAGGTGCCAAGCCAAGGATAGAGAATCATAGAATCATAGAATAGTTAAGGTTGGAAAGGACCTTAAGATCATCTAGTTCCAGCCCCCTGCCACGGGCAGGGACACCTCCCACTAAACCATGCCACCCAAAGCTCTGTCCAACCTGGCCTTGAACACTGCGAGGGATGGAGCATTCACAACTTCCCTGGGCAACCCATTCCAGTGCCTCACCACCCTTACAGGAAAGAATTTCCTCCTTATATCTCATCTAAACTTCCCCTGTTTAAGTTTGAACCCGTTACCCCTTGTCCTCTCACTACAGTCCCTAATGAAGAATCCCTCCCCAGCATCCCTATAGGCCCCTACAACTGGAAGGTTACTATGAGGTCTCCACGCAGCCTTCTCTTCTCCAGGCTGAACAGCACCAACTTTCTCAGCCTATCTTCATACGGAAGGTGCTCCAGTCCCCTGATCATCGTCGTGACCCTCCTCTGCACTTGTTCCAATAGTTCCATGTCCTTTTTATGTTGAGGACACCAGAACTGCACACAATACTCCAAAGTGAGGTCTCACAAGAGCAGAGTAGAGGACGGGATCACCTCCCTCGACCTGCTGGTCATGCTCCTTTTGATGCAGCCCAGGATACAGTTGGCTTTCTGGGCTGCAAGCGCACACTGCCAGCTCATGTTCATTTTTTCATCAACCAACACCCCCAAGTCCTTCTCCGCAGGGCTGCTCTCAATCTCCTCCCCGCCCAACCTGTAGCTGTACCTGGGATTGGTCCAACCCACGTGTAGGACCTTGCACTTGGCATGGTTAAACTTCATCAGGTTGGCATCAGCCCACCTCATAAGCATGTCAAGGTCCCTCTGGATGGCATTCCTTCCCTCCAACAAATCAACCAAACCACACAGCTTGGTGTCATCGGCAAACTTGCTGAGGGCGAACTCAATCCCACTGTCCATGTCACCCACAAAGATGTTGAACAAGACTGATCCCAACACCGATCCCTGAGAGACACCACTCGTTACTGGTCCCCAGCTGGACGTTGAGCCACTGAGCACTACTCTTTGCATGCAGCCATCCAGCCAGTTCTTTATCCACTGAGTGGTCCACCTATCAAATTGATGTCTCTCCAACTTAGAGAGAAGGATGTCATGTGAGACAGTGTCAAACGCTTTGCACAAGTCCAGGTAGATGACATCAGCTTCTCCACCCCTGTCCATGAGTTCCGTAGCCCCATTATAGAAGGCCACCAGATTGGTCAGGCAGGATTTCCCCTTAGTGAAGCCATGCTGGCTGCCAACAACCACCTGGTTGGTTTTCATGTGCCTCAGCATGCCTTCCAGGAGAATCCGCTCCAAGATTTTGCCAGGCACAGAGGTGAGACTAACTGGTCTGTAGTTCCCCGGCTCATCCATTTTCCCCTTCTTAAAAATGGGGGTTATATTTCTCTTTTTCCAGTTGTCGGAAACTTCACCTGACTGCCATGATTTTTCAAATATGATGGACAGTGGCTTAGCAACTTCATTTGCCAGCTCCTTCAGGACCCGTGGATGGATTTCATCAGGTCCCTAGTGCCTGAGGTAGGTACTCGTGCAGGAAGAACCATCCAAGAAGGATGCTTATTCTGTCTAAATGAGAGAGATTCAAGCTAACCTGCTGCACATAGATTCTACTTTTCCATTGGTTTTTATTGATGCCATTTAACCTCAAAGGAAAAAAAAATGGTATGGTGTGAATGTGCCCACTCTAGGATGGCAATGGTTAATTGCTGGTTCTTTATACCCTCATGTAGTGGTTTAAGGTCAGCCATAAATCTGCGAAGATGTCATTATCTACCCCCCATACACATCTCCCTCCCAGAGGGATGGGAAGGAGAATGGAAAGAATGTAACTCCCATGGGTTGAGATAAGAACAGTCCAGTAACCAAGGTATAACACAAACCACTGCTGCTACCACCAATAATAATAACAACGACAAGGGAAACAACAAGGGAAGAAAATACAACCACTCACCACCCGCTGACCGATACCCAGCCCGGCCAAGCAGTGATCTAAGCCTTTCGGGTAACTGCCGCCAGTTTACATACCGGCATGACGTGCTGTGGTATGGAATACCCCTTTGGCTAGTTTGGGTCAGGTGTCCTGTCTCTGCTTCCTCCCGACTTCCCCTCCTCCCCCGCAGAGCATGAAGCTCAGACAGCCCTTGGTCAGCCTAAACATTACTAAGCAGCAGCTAAAAAACATCAGTGTTATCAGCACTGTTCCCAGACTGAAAGTCAAAAATACAGCACTGCACCAGCTACTAAGGAGGAGACAAAATGACTGCTACTGCTGAACCCAGGACACCTCATTAAGTTTATTTACGGTAGGCAACTAGTAAAGTGAAAATAACTACATGTTTCTAATGTTTAAATATCATTTTGTTCTCCCTGTCCTGAAGATTCTTTTAAAGCACAACATATCATCCACTGAATCACTGAACTTACAAGAATCTCGGGCCCCCACAAAATTTTCCAGAAATAGGTGTAACTAGCTTTCTTACTCCAACTTTCCCGCAGTCCCTTAAAGGATTAGTTGCTGCCCTTCAGGTACCCAGACAATGTCTGGGAATGCCTGTGATCTTTCAAATATAAAATTCCAGCTCCACTGGATTTGTATGAAAGACAATTCTGTATTTTTCCCTAAGCTACAGAAAATGTCAAAATGTGTAAGGTGCAATGATGGTCAGAATTAGAGCCCTTACTGCATTATTTATAGACATTAAAATATGTCACAGCACTTCTGCTATATAAGGAACCCCAAGAACCTTGCATTTTTAAAGGTCTTCAAGTGGATATTTACATAACAATGACTGTGAAGCAGTAGGTGTGCTTTGCTAGGCAAACCTCTGTAAGCACTCATTTCTGCTATTGGCAAAAGCTTTTTACAAAATGTTAGAGGAATGCCTACAAAGTTGTCATCTAGCCAGGAAAAAAAAAAAAAAAAATCTGCATTTTACGAAGGATTTATTCATTCACATAACTAGACTGTAATCTGTGAGCGGCTGTGCCATGCTGCATGCTTCCATTGTTCCCAAAGCTGCTGTGTAGGTCTATTGAATTGGCTTTTCACACTGGTTAGTACTGGTCAAACCTTACTTGTTAAAGTAATATTAAGTTGTATTTTTATATAAATATAAATGTTATATAAATTTTATATAAATATATTTTATACACGTACAATATTAAGGAATATTTTTTAAAATAAAAGTGGAACAAGAAATTTTCTTTAAGTAGCCCCCCAGGCTATGGTCCCAAGTCCACAAAACAAATTTATGTTTAGGATCTATCTTTCTAAGATCTTCTCTAAACTCCAGCAACAATGTACACACAGACTTAAAGTTCCATGTTTTGATTCAGCAACAAAAATGAATATCCATTCCTGCCTGTTGGTAAGCCATCAGAGGATTTCTGAAAAATGTTCACATACATTAACTTATGTGTCGAAAATCCACACCCGTGGGGTTGCGGAGCAGCTTTTTGGAGAGTGTGCAGTGAGTCCAACATGTCTGGTGTAGAGCATCCTGCAGTGGCTGTTGGAGCCTCTGTGAATGGAGACCTGCAGCTCCAGCTGTTCCTCCTCTGTGATAACCATGTGAACACTAGCAGTAAGTGTGAGAAGCACTC
The DNA here is from genome assembly GCA_039720435.1 of Amazona ochrocephala. NCBI lineage: Eukaryota > Metazoa > Chordata > Aves > Psittaciformes > Psittacidae > Amazona > Amazona ochrocephala. The sequence goes on along the minus strand of CM077909.1, from coordinate 56,181,475 downwards.
AGAAACAGATTCATTATCCCTGTTGCTTGTTTTGGTCAGTTCCTACTGAGTTGTAAAAAACAGACAAAGCAATCACCTTCCTGCTTTTGAAATGTATGTGGTGATGACAGGCATACATAAATTCTGACAACAAAGTTCTCTCCCTTTTTTCTGCTTTACTGCTTGTTGGTGACCTACTGGTCTGACAGGTAACAGAGAAAACAGCGCAGAAGTGGGAGATGGTGTTAGTGAACAGGCATTCAAATATTCTTTTTTTTCTGCAGGTTTATGTCAAACAACTGCAAATCAAAATTACATTATTTGATTACAATGTCTTATATACCATTTTGCATAATTAGTCCTATTGTATTCCTTTAGCAGCATGGAATACTCTCAATTACTATTTGTAGGTTTTGAGACGAATATATTTGTTACATCTTTCCTGAAAGGCTTGAAAATGAAAGCATTTTCATTTAGCTTATTAGCATTATGTAAATAGCAACATAACTAGCCTTGATTTGCTGCCACTACCTTGGAAATATTTAAACATTATTATTACTTAGCTCAACATTCCAATTTTATCTCTGAAATTAATGCTTTTATGTTGAATTTATGCTTGTCAACAAATAATGATCATAGATGTGAGCTGGTTCATAATCCAGAGGTACTAGGTTACAATGTGTTACCATGGAAACTGTGGTTTATTGCATTTTCTCAACTTGATTTAAGACATTTGACAATCATAGCAACTGTTTGCCTGTCTTTCCATATCATAAAAAATTCAAAAACACAAACAACCAATAAGGGACACCCACATGGTTCTTGGACCTCACTATAAAAATAATAAAGAAATGACAACCTTATATTTAATAGGGACCTTTTGTGAATAGTTTATCTCACAGAATGTCTAGGAGTGTTGGAAAATTCAATCAGTGGTTAGTTATCGAATGGACCTGTCTTGCCTGTGGTTCATTTTGTTTATTGCATCATATATCTTTTATGATCACTGGGACTTTAGCCTGAAACAGCATTTTCGTTAACAAGAGCCATGTTTCCTCTAACATTGTTTATTGCATCTGAAACATTACTCTTTGAAACCACGGTACATTTTCAATTGAGCAAAGGTCTGTAACAGAACACAGCATGTCTGTGTTTATTCAGGATCCCAAGTAAAAAATATCCCGGTTCATGTAACATTAATCACTTTGCCAGTGTTCAGTTGAGGTCATTGCCACATTCCTAGCAGTATTAAGCCAAGTCAAAATTAATCACGTACATTAAACCCTGCAAGGAAAGCACGTGAAGCGGATCTGATATTAGACATTTGGTGAAGGACTAAGAGACCACTGTAACAAAATATGTTAGCAGTGCTGCAGCATGCTTTCAGAATAATATGACATTTTCCCTACTATGTTGTTGTCAGCTTATCTATATTTAAGGCTTTGCTCCTGTCTCCTCCATTTAAACCATTCTTTAGAAGTTTTAAATACAACCACTAAAATGTTTGCTAGATTTCCCCCCCCCCTTTTTAGCATATCCATGTTTTTTAAAAATGCGTTAATGTATTCTTATATAACTCAGATAAGGCTTCTGGGATTTTTAGAAATCCAGGTAATAAAATCCTTTGAAGACAGAAAAATTGTTAATTAAAAAGTATTTAAAATCAGTTTTCCTTTCATAATCTCTCTTCTTTCTGTATGTGCACATACTTTAATGCTTCATATTTCAGGCTGAGGCATCCCTGCTTGGAACTGGATAATCTTAAGGTCCTTTCCAACCCTAACTATTCTGTGAGTCTATGATGTTGCTGCAAGAGTAAAGGATGCATTTTACACTTTGATCTTATGTTCTACACAGTAGACTCAAAGAATTCATTGTACACTTGTATACTTCCATTAAATATGTCTGGTTTTATTACGCTACGGAGTCAGAACAGGATAACTAAAGAACAAATAATTCCTGCTGAAAACCCCAAGGAGAAAAACGTATGGTGACATAAGGATTACTGTCAATTAATTCTGCCTTGAGAATATATTGACATGCCAAAAACACCAGATCCATGTTTTAAAAAAAGTAGAAAACCGAGCAATTCAGCAACAGGAATGGAAAGCAAACCGCTGAATGATAAAATTAAATAAGGCTGATGAACATTATTTTTCCATTCTGCAATGGCCAGCAATATCAAATGCTCTGTTTTTCAGTGATAACAGAAAGGTTTTTTATATAGTGAACATTCAAAATCTGGGCTTGCCCTAATTTTATCTCTATAAGGTGCAGACTTATACAGCTTGTACATAGTCGCAGAAGTAAGTAAAACATGCTCTCACGCAGTCTTGGAGAACAAAAAAAGGCTCCTACCTGGAGGTGGATGGACTGAGCACTGAAGACAAACTTTCTCTCCTTGGAAACTCCTGTACTTTCTACCCGACTTCTATGATGTGCAGGAGGGATAGCACTGCCTCAGGGTCCCTGGCAAGAAAGGCTGTTTTCTATGGAAAAGCAAAGTAGTATCTCATCTTGGTGAAGACCCTCATCCTGAAAAGGACACCTAGCACCAAAACCTACAAGCTTTCACAGAACTGTGACATTTCTGAAATGTTTCAGACACTGTTAAGTTTTTTATCTCCTTCATTATGAGCTTTGCCTCAGCGAGAGTGGGCTTTTTATAGCAGACCTGAGCAGAAAGCAGTGAGTAGGTCTAATGCTTCCCTGCACTTAGAAAAGAATGTTCCTCATGGGTGTCGTCAGAGGCACTGGTCAGCAGTAGATCCTTCTAGTAGCAATGAAATTTAGGAGACATCTGTTTCATGTGTGTTTGCCACAAGTTTATGCCAAACTGACGTCTGGAAACATTCTCTGGTTAGATCTGACTGGCATTTACTCTTGATGTTCCAGTGGCTATACTGGAGGTTTCTCTAAAAAGTCCCCCTTTGCTGCAGAGACTTATAACAACAATAACAACATACAACAAAAAGTCTGCTGCCTTCCTGGGACATACTATAGGTGTGGCTTTTGTTGTTTGGATATAGGTCTCATACTTCCTCTAGGACCTGGGAATGAATTCCGTGGCCTATGATGTTTCAGTAGTATGTAGAGCACATATTCTGTGCACCTCCTAAAATACTTATTGTATGGTTTTCTGTGATGGCAGAGATTTGGCCGTCTTCCCAAACCTCTACCCTGATGTGTCCTCTTACAAAATGGTTAGGAGTTTAATGATTTTGACTGTGCTCTTAGTTCTGCCACAGACTTCATGTGTGACACTTGCACTTGTCCATACTACCTGTGTATTTAGCAATTCATCCAGTAGACAATATTTGGGCTTCTGCCACATATTCTGAAGGGGTATTTATGAACATCTGTTTGAGAAATAAACCACACTTCCTCAGGATTTTTTCAACCATTTGTGGGCTTGTGGTGTACGACGCACAAAAAAAAAAAAAAAGGAAAAAAAAAAAAAAAAAGGATTTTTTTCTGTGTTTGAGAATACTTGCTTACAAAAACTTTATTAATGCAAGTTTAGTCAACTACCAGGGCCTTACAGCCTTGCAGTATATTAATCTGCATTTATAACACTGCCCCTGGAAATCAGGGCTTACCTCTGGCTTTATCTGAGACTAAATTGCAATACCTGCAATTTAGTACCTGTCCTATTTGCTTTAGGTGATGCCATAGTGTTACACTAAGTTGGTAGTATTACTACAGTTAGTTAAAGTTCCACCACCATAACAACCTCACAATATTTTTCTGAGTCCTTTTTTTAAAAAATTTTTATAGATTAATTGGATGACTGATATGACATTACAGATCTAGAATTAATAGTGTGTTTATGCCAGTCCTAGAAGTAGGAGTGCCTCTTAGAGATATTTCTTAATGCTCAACTTCAGAGCTGAACAGACAAAGTGAATGTGTCAAAAAAAATCACTAAAAAGTCCTGGTTTTGTTAAATTCACAGGGAAGAATAAGACTGTTGAATCCTCTGTGAAAAAAATATGAATCTGTGGCTCCATGTGCGCTAGTCAATGCATCCTACACTGACACACTGAAGCTGAATGGTGATACAGCACGAAGTAGTCCCCATAGACGAGTCTCACACAGACATGAGATGCTTCAACAAACAAGAAGCCTGCCTGGAGACAAGGAAGGAGTCAATGGGCAACTTGGCAAGAAATCAGATTACTTTGTATCAGGTTCCTCGGATCTCAAAGAAGTTATACAGAGATTTACTTAGGGTTTCTAAAATCAGTCAATGAATTCAACTTAACACAAAAATACATAGACCAACACAAGAAACAGTAGTTCTTGTAATTATTTCCTTACTCCTGATTTCTTACCATTTTGGAACATTCTTCTGTAGCGAATGGCCTGGCCAGAATATTCTGTGTGACTCTTCCAAACCATTTGTCTTCCCAACCATTTACTGTCTTCGTCTCAGATCATCATCTATTACGTATATTGATCTAACAGCCAAACCTTTCTGCTCTGCTATGAAAGCAAGTTATTTCTTCTCTTTCTTTGCCTAGGATTTCCCATGCATCTCTGCAAGTCCCTGTTCCAACACCTTGATTTCTTTGCCCTTTTTTTCTTTTTTTTCCTTCAGTGAGGAAGTTACTGTAAAGTTGTGAATTTATAGCGCAGTCATTCTTCTGCACTAAATCCTTCACACTGCGGATGCTCTGAGGACAGAGGCAGGTCATTTCTTTTTACTGCAGCCATGCCAGACAAAATGGTTTCTAGCTGCAGGTACGAAAACCTTTTACCTGGTCCTCTGAATGAGGCGCTTTCACGAGTATATCTTACTCTGCTTCCAGCAAAATGATTGGTTTATGTTTAAAATGGGGTTTTTTTTGGCAGTTAAAGCCCACAGATTTGGTGATGGCAGGTGGACAACAGTCTGAGAAGAGTCAGGTCTCTGTCCTTATGACATAGTTAGATGAAATGGCATAACTCAGTTTAATGGTTCACTGCAACTAAGAGGGGTGGTCCTGGCCTGTTCAGCCCTCAACTTCCTCTCCCTTGCTCCCACCTAACCTGCATGCTGCCAGTGACCCCCTTAGAGGTGACAAACCACTCTTCTGACTGCAGAGTGAGCTGATTCAGCTCACTGAGCCAGCAGCAAACTAACCCCACAAAACAGTCAACAGGTTTTTGTTGGCTTAACAAACTCCACTGTTTCACTTAGGGTCAAATGAGTGCCAGAGCTGTGCAATGGAGAGGATGAGACCACACAGCTTGAAGAAGGCTGGAGAAAAAGTGGGAAAACAGGGCTTGAAGAATAGGACTGCCCCTTTTGGCAGCAGCAAGCTGTTAGGGCAGCTCAAGTGTCTGGCTGAGCTGCACCCTCACCCTGCACAAAGGATACCCGCGTGAGAAAGTGCGCAGCAGTTAGTGTGCTGTAAAGTCACACCCCTGCATACTTCGCAGTAACTTCACTAGATCCATAGAAGTCTTTTGTTCTGTGTTTGTTCTCCAAATTCCCTCCCTCCAGCCAGGTAAGGGAAGTAGCTTCAGCTAATCTCCTAAGCATACCTATTGTCTGGCTAAAGTACAGTCATTATGTCCAACAAGCCTCCATTGTAACCCGTCTGGGAGAGAGAAGACACAATCCAGTGGGTTGGATACCCATTTGCCGGGACATTCAGAAGTACTGCAAGCCTGCCACACCAACCGGGACTCCTAAACTTTACCCATTCACCCCAGTCACTGCATTATGTCAGACTTCAAATTACTAGACATTGATTAGGTGGGAGAAAGGTTTGCCAGCAAACTTCTTTTGGCTGAATGCGCATACATTGCGCAGCAGAACATGTCGGGCCCCTTATCTAATTAATTCTGTAATTAACAGACATTGCCCAGTTTGGGGAAGATCAGCTTTTTTGTGAGCACAAGAACGGCGAGTGACCGGGACAGAACATGTGGGTTTGAATTAAACTTTCAGTGATCAGTTTTGACCTTATTCCCTCTAGTAATCTGCAAGAATATTCCACTAGAATCAATGGGTTAACAACAATAGAGGCAGCTTCAGGATATGACTATTAGGCTGTAAACAGCCACTGTAGATGAAATATTTTCTAAGTCTACTGTGCCTTATCACTGTATTCCCCTGCCTCTTCCAAGAAATTACTAAACTTCACCTCTTCCAGTAAAAGGCCCCTCTAACTCACTTCTGCCTAACTGCATTGAACTACTTACAGTAGAGAAAATACAGTCTGGCTAATTTGTCTCATTTTGGCTGGAATAGTCTAGGGAGTGCTCAAGTCAGGAAGAATATGATGCCCTGTCCCCAGGCAGAAGATGGGCAGTACCTCTTCCACTGGCACACTGATCTGCAGAGTAAATGTCCATCTCTACACTCCAGTTTCCCAGGGAGACAGCCAGTAATGTGTTCAGAATAAGAAACTTTTAAGTACCAATTACATATATATTGGATAAGCCATTAAAACATCACTTCGTTTTAATGATTTGTATCTGCAAGAGGATTTAAATTAGTAATGGCTTATCAAACTTTACAGTTGAAGTTATTAAAAAAGACCTCTGAATGATTAAAAAAAATCATATACGTATGTATGTACATACACTCACAGATGCACATACTCACATCACTGCAGGAAGAGCTGAAATCAGCTTGAGGTTTTTTTGTTTCTCATAAAAGAAATGGCTCACACATGTCATCTAGCTTGAAAGTTTCCAAGAGAGCTGATTGCCAGCAATTATATTTTATGGTGCATTCTTTCACTCTATATTTGGTTTTGTTCATATGGAGTGCTCAGTGCAATACAAAGGCTTGCAGAGGGTTGGAATTCCTAGATCCCTTCTGAAGAACTTGTTATTAACAGAGGCTGCTTAAAAGTACTTTCTATAGCCACTGGCTGCTCCTGAAATGCATAACAACAAGATTTTTGCAGGGAAGGGGAGAACACCTTAAAACAGAAAAAAAACAAACCCAAACAAAAAAAGTATAAAAAGAAGATAACACTAATTTTCCTCATTCTTAGTAGGAGGTACAATGTCTTTATAAAGTAATAATTAAGAGAAAAAAAAAATAACAAAACAATTATTGCTGCCTTCTCTGGACCTTGCAGCTGTACTTCACCCTTTTGCATTAGTAGCATGTGTTTTAAGGTTATGAAGAACCATGAAAATTACATCTTAAATGGAGTTTTTGTCTTTTTCCTAGGATTTGATTGAAACAGACAGCTACATTTTGTGTATATATAATTAGGCAGTAAAATAGGCTTTGAAGGCAGATTTCTGTTTAGTATGTGAGTCACATGCACAACAGTCTTTCATTCAGCAACCAAAGACTGATCTTTGTAATGCCTCAAGTCGCTCAACATGTTTTCTGAATGCTACATCTTGGAGGAAAAAAAAAAGAGGAAGGAAAAAAAAAAGAGAGGAAAAAACCAAATCCCAACCAAACAGCTTTTAAACCATATTTTTCTCTTTCTTTCTGTTTTTCCTCATTTCTCCAAATAAAAAACAATCTGAAAAGCCAATCTAGTTAGTCTGTGGTGATTTAACCTTATGACAAACTGATTTTTACCGCCTTTCTTTCCAGATTGTTGTCCAGGGCAGCACTGAATGCTGCACCAGCTCTAGGCATATCTAATCCCTCTCATAAAAGGCCATTGTGGTAGTAAAACTGAGACCAATGGCTTTTTCATTCTCCACCTCTCAGCTCTCCAAAGTAATGGCAATGGGGTGTCCTCTTCATGTTTTTCTTTTCAGATGCATAGTTTCTCCTTTTAATAAGGCTAAAATGAAGAGAAATAAAGGAACACAATCACATTTACTGAAAGCTCTTTCTATAAATACCTTCTGGAGAACTGAATTTAGGAACAATTATCTGCAATCAGAATTGTTTTGACACTGTGTGTGAGTGCAGCACTGTACCCTTGGAAGTTTCTGATCATTCTGAACTATGTGAACATGATAAAATGCTGGGAGATAATACTTAGGGCTTTATATTTTCTGCTCAGGGTCACACTCTCGCATTCTTCCTCACTGCAAAGCACGTGGAAGTAAGGATGTGGTAAGGTTAGTGCTTAACACTGGCACAGTTCTCACACCTACCCCTTGCAAAATAATCACGTAGAAGTCATTGTCCACTTTGTGCACTTGCAATGCATTCCTCTCAACAATATTTTCCCCAAAAAGACCAATCATAACCCTGTATTTTTACAAAAAACAAATAAGAAAAATAGTGAGCAATCTCCTGAAAATGTGCACTTTTTTCTTTTAGGTTTTTTTTTTGTTTGTTTTTGTTTGTTTGTCTGTTTGTTTGTTTTTTAGGGTTTTTTGTTTGTTTGTTTGGAGGTTTTTTGTGGTTTTTTGTTTGTTTGTTTGCTTTTTTGTGTGTTTTTTTTTTTTTTTTTTGTCAAAAAGCCTTGACCTCGGTGCTAGCTGTTTTAATTAATAATGTACTAACAGATTACATTTCAGAACTGGTTCACCATTTTGAACAGCAGTACAAGAGAAAGTTGGTCTGCATTTGATTACAAATTTTTATTTGACCTCAGAGGAATGCTTCTAACCAGCAAAATACAAAGTGCTAGATAAAAAAATCTACAGCTAGAAATAGTTCACGCAAATTCATTTCTCCAAATAAAAACCACTGCATTTTAATACTTCTTATCAATCTCAGTGCACTTACAGATACTTTTTAATACCATTATTAAAATTAAAAACCAGCAACACTGTTTAAAAGCTATAAAACCTTTATTTGGGCAAAATTTTAACACTAGTGTTTTAATTCTGAGAATTTGTGCATATATAGATTGTGCATTTATAAATTGTGCATTTATAGAAGCATAAAATTAAGAAGCAAAATTTTAAAATAAAAATTATGCAATTAATTCTGCAAGTTCAAATATGGAGAGAAAGACAAGAAGAATTATGTACTCTGCAGATACTACTTCACGGTCTAGAGTAGGGAGTAATTCATAAATATCACTGTCTTTTAAGTACAATTTGGAAATTTTCTTTTGGGCATGACTATGAGCTAGAACACACTCTGTAGAAGCAGTGATCCTCACAGCATTTCTTCCAAGTTCTTTCCTAGTATTTATGTGGGAAGATAGTTCAAACAATAGCACTTGTGCCTTCAGGACACCACAGAAAACCTTAGGCTCCAAAAGGATCCCTTGAGCATCTCCTAAGTTCTCAAGACTTCTGTAGCCAGAATTATGAAATGTACATCACATATTTTTTTCACATCCCAGTGGCTTTTCAGGGAATAAGACAAAGAAGTCTGCTGCCATCCCCACTTGAAAGGTTTGGAAGCACAGAGCATCTTTATATAAGGCAGATAAAGCTCGGACCTCTGTGTGACTATCTTGACTGCCTTTTCCGTAGTCCCAAAGAAAAGAGCAGTTGCAGGCAGTGGAAGGTCTGCTTGAATAGTACTTATTTGCAATACATGTCTAAATCTAATGCAGATGTTGTTAATCACATTACACTTGATCTCAATATGCTTAACAAATATCGTCCTCAGGGCACACTGAGAGATAAGTAATCCTTGTTACAGGAAACTGCAAGTGAGGAAGTAGAAGCATTGTGATGAAAAGACCCGTGGGTTTCAAAGCCCAGATTGTGCAGAGGCTCACCAGCAAGAACAGATCACTTCTGCCTTGTGCCTGACGTGAACAGTGCCAGCTCAAGTCCACGCTGCTGCTTTTAAAGAAGGCCACGAGCAATGCACTCAGTTACAATTGTAACTTTCTTCCCAAAGAACAAGAATGGTCAGCCAGTGATGATGGTATTTGCCATTATCTTCTATCACAGCTGCAGTGTGGAACACCATCTAAGTTTCATAGCCCCTGCTGTGGTTCAACTCCTAGATGTTGAACCAAGGAGTACTTGAACAAGTCCACTGGAGTACTGTACACATACCACACATTCACAGGATAAGGCATCACTGAAAACGTTCCAAATGCTGCATAAAATTTTCTGAATTCTCAGCTGATTTATTGCCTTTTGTGGGAAATTCTCACAACATTAAAATTTTTTGTGATTTAATATTTCTTACCACTGAACTTCAAAATCTCAGAGCTTCTTTTCTTGCCATTTTCTTAATCTATCAGGCTTTTTCTCTTTTTAAATTAAACTTCTGCAATCCTACCTGTGAGGAAAATATTTAAAGACTGGATGAGTCTTCTCAAACATGAAGAATGCAATTCTTCAATGTTCCACGTAGCTCCATAGAGAATGTCAACCTTGAAAGTGAGTAATACCTCATGTGATCCAGGCTCTCCCTTCACTAAAAAACATAGCTGCATTATTTTTGGCTGAGGAATTAAGGAATCTGCATCCATCATTTCTATTAAAAATTATAATTGACTGTAAAGCATTAAACTATTTTGAATGAAATAGCTGTAAAAGACACACGGTGTAATTGAGTACTAATGCTATGACAAAAGGCTACAACAGATTTTAACATGTATTGCCTGCTTGTCATCACACACAGCCTATTAAGCAAGAACTACATGTTTTAATATTATCTGAATGTTTACTCAATGCACTACATAAATAAATAAGCTGCTATTTAAATTACTTGATGAGAAATTGAGCATCTATACAGTGAACCAAAGGCTATATTCATGTTAAGGTAGAAGGTTTCTAGTTCAAATTCTACAGCAGAAATTCACAGAAGAGTTAAGTTACAAAATGGAAAATACTTACTAGGTCATTCAGTCCAGTTCTAATGCCAAAATGGAGTCATTCCACATAGCATTTATTTTTAGTGCTTTTTCCAGCCTAATTTTCAACCCTGCGCAATGGGACTTAAGAACTTCCTTTGGGACACTATTTATTTCACTGATTAGCATATTACACTGTTACAGTTTTTAAAAACAATCTTCAACTGTTTATTTGGTGAGGTTTGTTTCTTCTTTGGTTATCCCCCCTTCCCTCCCTGCCCCGTGCTCTCAGAAGGATGAGAGCACTTCTTACACTCTCTCCCTACCCCCAAATAACTACACATACACACACACACGAGTTTTTCATAAATCATTTCTCCCAGTTGCCAGGCCATTTTTGTTGCTCTTCTATAAACAACACAGCAGTACTTTGTTTCCATATATAACCTGTATTTGTGCGCTGAAACAGCAGAGACACTGACCTTTAGATCAGATATCAAACAGACTCCTTGTGAACTTTCAGATAAATGTAAAAGAGTCTGTGGACTGTTCTAAAGAAGAAAAAAACATTATTAGCATTACCTCTGCAGAAAAAAGAAAGTATCTAATGCAACTATCTGCCAAGTGTATAATAACCTGACTGTATATTTTTATCACCAGTTCCCACACTGGTCTGTGGATCACTGGCAGTGTGCAATGCCATTATAAATTATCCACAACTAATCCACAGAGATGGCAGTTTGTGCGCATCAATTAAAAGTTTATCCACAAGACTAAGCGATAAATTCTGAGGATTTTAAGGATGCGCTAACCCAAAATTTTCAGATCAGTACGTCAAATTTCTGAGGGACTGCTTTCGAGCCTGCTGTAAGGAAACTGTGTGCAAAACGTTGCATACAAGAGAAATGCCACCTATTGTTTACCTAATAGATCTGACAAGTAGGAACCTAAAATAAGGTTTTGTCCGGTCCTCAGTGCCCGGTTAGGAAGCGTGGGACAGCGTCACCGTTGTGGACGCGCTGTGTGCGATAGCGAAAACGTCTGCACACACGCGTACCTCTGCAACAGGAAACGCAAGAACAAAGGGTGTGGTTGGAAGAGGTCGTCTGAGGGGAGGTAGCTGAGTCTCAGCTGCAGATGACGGTAGGACAAGGTGGCATCCTCATTTAGACATTACTACACCTTGCAGTTGGCCCTACTAGCGGACGGGGGCACACATAATGGTGGAAAACAGCCCTTCCGGTACTTGCAGGTGAATAAGTACTCGTTGGAGCCTTACTTCCCGCCTGCAGGCACAAGTATTTCGAGGAGCCAGCGGTGGGCATGACCCGCTGCCCCCGCAGTCAGTGCCGCCGCCGCCAGCCGCACACCCCCGACCAGCCTCAGCCAATGAGAGCTCAGCAAAGCGATTTCTGGAGGGCTGATTGGCCACTGCCTGATCAGCGCCCAGAGAGCTGGTGGTGCGGGAGCAGGGCCGGGCGGGGGAGCAGGGCCGGGCGGGGGAGCAGGGCGGGGAGGGGGAGCAGGGCGGGGAGGGGGGGCTGGGCACAGGGCAGCCGCTGTGCGGGTGTTCATTAGCGTGTGTGATGTGCGTGTCTGGCGAGAGAAGGAAAAGGAAGAAGGGGAGGGGCGCACTGGGGGTGAGAATGGGAACGCGTTGGGAGTATTAGCAGTCTGCAGCTGCATTAAGTAAAGACAGATTTCCTATTTTAGACAAACATCACTAATTTATTGGCCCTCTGTCTGCCTTGTAAAACGTGCATGAATGCAAAGTTGTAATTTAATTTGGCGAGCGGTCATAAATGAAGGCGAAAATAAGTCAGACGGAGGGCACCGGCCTCCTTCTGCAGCTGGGGCAGTTCCCCCCGGGCGGGATGGTGTGAGGTCAGTGGTCTTTTTGCAGCCATTCCTGGGAACTGAGTTCTGAAGAGGCGCCACCGGCCCTCAGGTTGTTCTGCCACAGAAACGGGTGAATAAAACGGGTAAATAAAGCTTCCATAACTCACAGAGTGCCTTGGGGTGGCTCCTTCACTGTGTAGCCGTACACAAAAGCCAGGAGGGAAACGAGAGTCTCAGCTCTGAGTTTTGTCACAAGCCTATTATTTTGCCCATCAACTGGCAGCTCTGGCTAGAGAAACATCTCTCCCACTGACCGCCGCTTTTCAGAAATTAAAGTGATGCTGTAGCGCAGCAATCTCTCCCAACGGCTGTTCTTTGGCTAGTTAACAGACCATCTATTCAGACGCAATTTTCTTTGGGCTGAAATTATGTGCTGACCATAGCAGATCGCTTCCCATAATACCCCTTCCCCCACCCACTGCTAAATACAAACTATCTCCTACTCACTGTATAATAATGTGAAAATGACTGTAATTTTGCAGATGAGAAGCAGCCCAAAGTGAAACATGTCTGAACAGAGGGTCGATATTGAAAATCAGGGCCATTACCTAACTCTGAAAAACACACACTGTAAAGAAACAGGATCAGTGATCCACAACTAAGTAAACAAAAAAAAAAGTAGGCTTGGCATTGCTGACCTGAACATTTTTATTAACCAGTTGAATAAAATCACCCAAAAGTTACCCCGGGGAATCGGTGATTTTCAGTACCTGTAACATCACCACGTTCGTGTGTGTCCTCAGCCTAAACTGGTAGTGCCTGGTCATGAGTGGGCCTCACCAATGCTCCAGCCGGGTCTGCAGGCCCTTGCTGAGCTCCTTCCATCCCATCATCCCAGCGTTGTTGGAAGGCCACAACAGGAAGTTAGGGACCCGTTTGCACCGTGGCGTTTCTCATCTGCGCTACGCACACTCGGATCCTCTATTTTTCATTAATATTTGTTTTTTCCCTTTGTAATGGCTTAAAAATTTAATGTGATCCAGCGTTTCCCTGGCAGTGAACTTCCCCTGTTCATGAACCGTTATCAGCCACTGAGGGGAAGTGTTTTTACACCGGGACGAACGGAGCTGGTTGTCCCCGGGCCGGGTCGGGGCCCCACGAGGGAGTGTGTCCCGGTGCCCTCGGGGTGATGGTGACCGGAGGGCAGCATTTCCCCCAGCGACGCTGCTCATGGTGGGTTTTACCCCACTCGCTTCTCTCCCGATCTTGTGTGTCGGTCCCCGGTGCCCCGGCAGTGAGCACGCTTTGCCCCTCCGGTACCGCACCGTTAGGCGACGAGGGCACCTTGTGTCCCGATCGGCTGGATGAGGTCCGAAAATGCGTTTCCCTACTCGTGTTGCGGGTGTGAGGAACAAGGTAAACGCTACACTATGACTTCCCGACGGACACCCTGACCTGGGCAGCTCGTGTCTGGCAGGGAAAACATCCCCGATCGATTTTTCACAAGGAAATCAAGGGGAAAAGGGGAAAACCAGGGAAAATAGATAAAGTCAGCGCTCAGGGCCATGAGAACGATCTGAGCCCGACCCCCGGCCCAGCGTCGAGCAGCGCCCCTTTCCCCTTCCACCACCCCACCCCCCCCGCCTGCGAAGGGTTAAACGCAATTTAACGCAGTGGTGTAGCATAATGGCTCCCAACCTAAACAAAAGGAATGATTAAGGGGGATATTTTCGAGCCACACAAAGCCATATAGGGAAGATCTCTGTTACTAATTCCTGTGAAAGGATGTTCGCGCGGTAGTTACAGGGTCGCCGGCATTCGTACCCCAGCGCCCGCAGCCGTAAATCAGCAGCACGGAGACAAAAGGATTATTTTCTGCCCCGCCCCCCCTCCCCCCCCCCCCCCGCTCCCCTCCGAAAGGGGATAGAGAGGGGGAAAGAAAGACTAAAACCTGACCTGCACAACTTAAGTCATATTGTAAGAATGAACATGATATAAAATACGCCTGGGGGGGGTGGGAGGAGGGGAGGGAGGGGGAAGGGCACGCAAGGGTCTGGTCTGGGTGCTCTCCAACGAGCAGGGATGGGGAGCTGTCCCTGCGCCTCCCTTCGGCCCCTTCCTCCAGACAGTGCTTGCTTTTTTCCTACACTAAGCACGAAAATAATTGCACATGTGGACCAGCAACCCTCTCTCGCTGGCTTCAAGCTGTTATAATTTTGAATGAGGGGGCATTTAAAAATTATGAGTGAGGTTCTAAATTGCCTCTTTGAAACCGGCACAGAAAAATCATTCATCATCGCACCGAAAACTGCCCTGAAATTAAATTAAAACGAAATGAGGGAGTCTTCCTCCCAACGTGTGAGTCTTGGCAGAGCTACTCTCCACCTTGGTTTTCTGTTTTTTTTTTTCTCCTCCTTCCTCTCTTTATCTTTTTTTTTTTTTTTTTTTTTTTCCTTTTCCTAACCCCTGAATGTTATATGAGGTAATTGAAATGGGAAACATGATTTGTATCTGGCTGTAGCGCATACAGGCTGACGGCTGCAGCTCGTTGCAGGCTGAGGGCTGCAGAGCGATGGGAGAGGGTTTTTTCTGGGAGAGGGGTTGGGGGGAAGAGAGATTGGTGGGGTAGGGGGGCGCGCCTAACGCCTGTGTGTACAGTGTGTGTGCGCGTGTCTCTCACCCTCGCCGGCAGGCAGAAGGAGCGGCGGACCAATCAGAGAGCCCGGTTTCATAAAAGCTGGCTCCTGATTGGCCAGCAGGGTAAGGGCATTGTGAACAAAGAAAAGTCCCTCTCAGGTACCGCTCTCCCCCGCCCCGGCCGCCCCGCGGCCCCTGCGCCCGCCGGCCAGCCCTCGAGGGGCCGGTGCGGGTTCTGCCTTCCCTTCTCACCACCCCCCGCCGCCGGGTTTGCTTTAATCTCGCTTATAGAGAGAAAGGAAGGTTCACGGTTATCTGGTGCTCCCTTCTTCCAAACACAATAAATCTGTTGGAAGATATTAGGGTGGTTTTTTTTATTATTATTATTTTTTTATTTTATTTTTTATTTTTATTTTTCTTCCCTAAAATAAAAAGCGGCTGCAACAAAAACACACTCAATGCAGTTAGAAGGAAAAGGTCAACTCGATCCAATACAGACCGTAAGTACGGTTGCGTGGTGTGTCTCTAGCACTTAAAGGGCTTTTTTGTGGGTTTTTGTTTTTTTCTTTTTTTTTTTTTCTCTGCAAAGGGGAGTGCTAAAGAGTTCTGGGAGTTGAGACAACTAGGGATATTTTTTTGGCTTTTAAAAAGAAGACGAAGGAAAGAACAATCCCACAAGCAGAAATGAGTTATTTGAGGGAAATAAGAGGGTGAGAGCGCTGTAGCCACACAAATCATACTTGACGGTGCACTTGGGGGGCGTAGAAGCGTAGTGCCTTTCTGCGGCATTAACTATCCAAGCGGGAGCTGTTCCAGCGACACAGCTCCCGACAAGCATGCGCCCCACTCGTCCGGGGAGCGGTGGGCACGGGCAGGGGGCCGCCGAGGGGTGGTGGTGAGCATCCCGGAGCGAGAGCCCCGGGACACCGGGAGTGCGGGTGGTTTACCGGGAGCGCTCCGCTCCGCCACCGCACCCCCGGAACGCCCCTTCCCCTCTCCCGACGGCGGTGGGAGCGTGGCTGTGCCCCCCGCTCGTCGCGGTGCGGTGTTGTGCATGTGCGGGGCCGCCCCGCGCTGCCGGGACACGGCTTGTCACCCGTTCCTGTTCTCACGACAGCCAATGGATCCCGCCGGCCTCACGTGACGTTGTAACGGAACCGCCGCGCCTCGGGGGTTGGCGGCTGCTGCCGCGAGCGCCCCTCCCCCCACCCCTTTGCCTTCACCCCTCCTCCAGCCGTCCGCCGCCGTCAATTCATTACGGCTTTTAGCTTCCCATCGCCGGCTAATTAAAAATACTAAGCTAAAGCTCCGAGACAGTCTGACTTGGGGAGGGCGGGGGCCTGGAGCAGGCTGCGAGGTTTGCCAAGACAAGGTGGGAGCGATCTGTCCTGGAAAAAAGGTCGTCTGCTTTATCTCCTCGGACTCTAATTACCGAATTACTTACCGCGTGACTGATTAGCCCCAGCTCCCGCGTTTTTTCATTGTTATTACCATTGTTGTTTATTTTCCGAGGTAGCAATCTGAAACTCTCTGTCTATGCTTTTTCCCCCTTCTTTTTATTATTACTATTTTTCAGAGCGCTGATTGAGGCGAGGGGGGGGGAACACGGGGACAGAGAGCAAACACTCCCACCCCCACCCCCCCGAAATCGTATCTCTGGGAAAATATACTTCATTAGAGAGTACGGTGACCTTCCCCCACTCCTACAAAATGTTTTGATAACCGGTTTATCAGATCAGTGATTCCCCCCCTCCCGCTCCTCCTCCTCGCACCCCCCTCGTCTCTCCCTCCCCTCGTTTCCCCTCAAGTTAGTTCAAGAAATCAGATCTGTCAGGACGGGCGAAAAAAATGCCACTTCCCAACTAACAGGCGGAATCCAGCCCAGATTTTCAGTCCTTTCTTCTTCTTTTTTTCCTTCCTCCCTTTCACTAATTTATCCCGATGTTAGCACATTCTGTCTTGTAACACCCGGGCGCCTGTAGGTTTGTTTCATGGGATCATTACTTACTGATGAGGATGGCTCCCAGGTCCGGGGCTGAAGACGGAGTGTGAAGTTGGGGAAACATTTTTTTTTATTTTTTTTTCCTTTAAATTACTCTGATGATTATTACCTCTCGGTGCTTGTTCAGGAAAAGCAAACAAACAAAAACCTGGTCCTTGATGCTTCAGTTCTGAATGTGAAATATTACCTACCAGCTGGTAAAGTTGTGAGGCTCAACATTTTTTTTCTTTTTTTTTTTTTTTTTCTTTAAACAAGGAGGAAAAAAAACCCTAAACAAACAAACAAAAAAGGACTTCTGATCCGTGTGCCAAAGTAGGGGGAGATATGTTATTGACCGATTTATACTGGCTGAGATGATACTTGCGCTCTACTTCTTGATCACTTGCTCTTTAAGTAAAATGAGGCGCAGAGTTGTTGCTGAGACGAGTGGAAACAGCATTTTGATTTGCTGGTTTAATTAAAAAATGATAAAGGACTAAAGGTAAGCATTATGCATATATATGTATAAATATTTCGACAGTCGACTCTAGAAGGGAGAGATCCCTTTAAAAATCGTTTTAACTAAGCTTTGTCAAACACACACTCATTTGCGGTCACTGAGGCCACCTTGGTGCAGATCACTTAAAGTGTATGTCTTAATCAGTTTCCTGTACAGTCAGTAATACTATATTTAACAGACCTAACAATTGTGTGACCTAGGAGTACATTGAACTGCTTTTAGAACTGTTACCTTGAGAATACAAGGTTTTTTTAAAGAATTTTTTTTTTTTTTTTTTAACCTATGGAGTTTAATATTTCCAGTAAACGTTTGTGTTTGTAGGTTGTTGGTGTTTAACAGAAGCTGCATTGTGGCAAAGAAAATGAGGTTTCCCACTTCCTTAGTGCTCCCTCTCCCCCCACCCCAAGAGATTAAGTGTAAGGGGGGTAAAAGATAAGACAGGAGAGTCACAAAACTTCAAGGGTCTGGTTTAAAGCCACAAAATCCGTGGAATGCAGCAAAGAGTGAATCTGTATTCTTCCCTTTTTTTTTTTTTTCTCCCTTTTGTGCCTAGGTGGTGGTCCAACGGGTTAGATTACAACATGTGATCCAACAGCTAGGCACCACTTCTAAGACTCTTATTTCCTGAGCTTTGTTGATTTAAATACTAGAGGTTTTTTGTGTGTGTGTGGGTTGTTTGTTTGTTTGTTTGTTTTTTCTTTTGTTTTTTTGTTTGGTTGTTTTTTTTCCTTTTTGTGCACATGACTTTTTAAGGGAGGTTGTGGGTGTTGGTGTGCAAAGTAGATTAAAGATGCTCACTATAAAAGTAACATGGCCATTGCCTCCCATTTAACAAACTTGAGGAAGAAACGTGTCAATGGTGAATAATTTTGACCGCCCCTACCTTGCCCCTTTTTTTACTAATCCTATTATATTCTGGTCACACTCAGACAATAAATACTTTTCTCCTCACAGGACAAGGTGGATGTAGACTGCAGGTTGTGAATGTAGACACACCTGGGGGAGGAAGACAAGAAAAGTTGAACTTAAGAGAGCCCAGCGGAGATAAACGAATGTCCTCACATCTCCGAAGGAAAGTTCATCGGATTTTGACTATAGCAATCTCATCTTCAGGATGTCATTGAACACTTCTACTGCAGGAAAAGGTGTGGATCCAAACGCGGTTGACACTTACGACAGTGGCGATGATTGGGAAATCGGTGTTGGGAATTTAATTATTGATTTGGACGCCGATTTGGAGAAGGACAGACAGAAATTTGAGATGAATAATTCTACTAATACCACCAGCAGCAGCAACACCAGCTCCAAGGATTGCGGGGGTCTGGCTTCCAGTGGGGCTAATGCTACCTCAGCCTTAGCTGATGGCCTAAAATTTGCTTCTGTTCAGACATCAGCTCCCCAGGGGAATTCCTCTCACAAAGAGACTAGCAAATCAAAAGTGAAAAGGAGTAAAACTTCTAAGGATGCTAATAAATCTCTGCCTTCTTCCACCTTGTATGGGATTCCTGAGATCAGCAGTGCTGGTAAGAGGCAGGAAGTCCAAGGGCGCCCTGGAGAGGCAACTGGCATGAATTCAGCACTGGGTCAAAGCGTGAGCAGTAACCCAAACAGCAATAATAATAACACCAGCAACAGCACCACCATTGCCTCTTGTGGGAAAAACAAAGAGGAGAAGCCAGGTAAAGCCCCAGGCAGCAGAGGCTCCAAGAGGGATAAGGATGTGGGAAAATCCAGGAAGGACAAGCAGCATGACCTCCAGCAGGGCCATCCCAACGGCAGTGGGGGTGGCAGCAGCCAGGCTCCCCCTGGGCACCTCTATGGCTTTGGGGCCAAGGGAGGCAGTGGTGGAAGAAGTAGCCCCTTCCAGTGCACCTTGTCTGCCATGGGGGAAGTGAGCAAAAGTACCTCGGATTCAGGGCTACTGGGAAACTCTATTTTGGTAAAGAAGGAAGAGGAGGAGGAGGAGAGCCACAGGAGAATCAAGAAGTTGAAAACAGAAAAGGTAGGACAAAGCTCCTCTCCACATCTGCTCTTCTGTGTGTCCCTGTGTCTCTAATAACTGTCCAACAACTCTGTGTTTGGCTTCTTTGTCCTCTTTGGTGTATTTGTGATACACATCTGTTCTTCCAATTTCCCTTAAAAAAAGAAACACTGAGACCTCTTCCCTAGACAGAAGGCACCATGTTCTGAGTGTACTGCTGCTCTTCCTTATCTTCTCTCCCTGTTCTTGGACCCTGGAGAATGTTTCTGTTTTGTCTGTTCCTTTTGATAGCACTCACCTAGAAGGAGAGACCTGGAAATGGTCCTGGCTGAGCTGTCCCTGGTTTTAGCAGAGGGCAGCAGTGTTGGTACCAGTGGGATGGCGTGTGTTTGCAGGGTGGAGATCTGTGTGTTTGCCGACGGGGGTGCATAGCTTAGGCTCCAGGAGAAGCAAGTCCTGTATTGTGCTGATCCTTTCTCACAACACCAGTGGACATTCATGACCATTCTTCTCCCAGAGTCTAAAGGGACTGTTCCTTTTCCTCTCTGAAGCTGAGATTGTGCCGGGGGGGGGGGGCAAAACAGAAGGCATTGCAAGAGACCTGGGGTCCATTGTTGCTTTTCGTTGGAGACACAGGATGCTTATTGTACAGAGGGGTTCCTGTGGTACAACAGCAGCACAGAGGCCCCAGAAGCTGGTGTGGAGAACAGGGAGGAAGGAGCCAGCAGACAGGTGGTGCCTCTCTTCTTCCTAGAAGAAGAGGGCTGGGAGGAGGGGAATGCACCTTGTGCTGAGATGTGTATGTGCAAAGTAGCTTTCGGAACAGAGGGGAGCAGTTTGTCTCCTGTCTGGTGGAGCTTTCCTGTCTGAGACAGCTCTCAGATGTGAGCTATTCATTTATTGAGTGGTTGAAATGTATGAAAGAAATCCCATGACAGTGTGTGTTTTTCTTCCTATTATGTTATGAAGGATGCTTTCTGTAAGAGTAGATGGCCATGACTCTTCTTTGGGAAGGGTGGAATGAGAGCTTGGCTTTCGTTAACTGCTGGTTCAAGGAGGTTCTGGTGTCAGTGGGAATTCTTCTGTCTGTAGGGCAGAAGGTGTCTTCTGGGAGACCTTGGGGCAAGTGTTTGCCCTGAGATTACGAGTCCTATGAATTCTACAGGTTGTAAAACAAAGATAACCTGGTCCGCCTGAAAAATAAAGCAGATTGTCTGGCCCCCTGCCAGACAATCAGAGTATTAGATTGTGACTTTATTGTCAGCTGTTGATCTTAAATTAATTGCTTTTTACGAGTTCCCAGAATGAACATCCAACGATAGGAAAACTTTTGGGTCCATGTTAACTGTATGGTCTGCAAATATCTGGGAGGGCTGGAGGTCGCAGGGAAAATTGATATCTTTCTGTGAGCTGTTACTGGCTTTTTTGTATTTTGGTCATGTTGAAGGCTTTGTACTATTTAAATCTGCTGGAGGGTTAGATCTGGGTGTTTATGACACCTGATACTTGTTAAAACTGGAAGATAATTTCAAGGTCTTCTGTTCAAGGCAAGGAACAAATTAAATTTCATATTGTGTGCATATTGCTGCTTTTAAGATAGCATATCTAGGGATGAATTTGAATGAGCCTTGTGACCTTTTCTAAATGCAGACGAGAGTCCAGGTTGCTGTAATTCATGTGTTTATGTTTGTGCTTTTTGATTTAAGAGAAGTTCTGTGCACGGTGAAAAGGTGTCCTAAAATCTCATGGTCTCTTTATTAACTTAGTACAGTAGGCATTTACTTCTGTTGCCAATAGTCTTCAAATTGCAGTTCTCTAATCTGTTTTAACTATCTAGATAAATTGCCCTAATCCGGTCTTCACAATGGCTGTGGTTAAAGAGTCAGAGCCGTTTGATTGGATTCAGTGGCTGCCTGGAATGTGGGAGGTACTGCCCTTTTGCAACCCCCTTAGCCTTTTAATCTCTCAGCCAAATGTTCACATTCAACAATTTTGTTTAGCTGGCAATCTGAACATTTCAGGATCTCAAAGGCTGCTGTCATGGCAACAGAGATTAGAGGGTGGCGTGGTTTCTCCCGGTTTTGTGTTCTTTTAACTATGCTCACACAGGAAACTGCATGAAGAATCCCTGTACACACCAGTAATCCTATGTACGATGTAAATGGGACAGCATGCAAATTGAGAATGAACATGTATGGAATGCTCCGAGGCAGAGGTACATGCTGTCTGGTGGCTCTTGCTCCAGGAGGAGGTTTGGAGCTTTCGTTTCCAGCAGCAGCCACTGCTGTTGGCACACACCGACTCTTAACACAGACTTCACACATTAGAGTCGTACAGTGTTGGCCATTGTCTGGCACAATGGTGTGCTTGCTTACTGTCTGAAGTAACATCCCTCAGTCTCTCACAATAATAAAGCTCATTGCTGGCAATGGTTGCAACCCTAAGCACAGCCTGTGGCACTCTTAATAAAAATTAAGTGTGTTATGTTTTATTCTGGCTTTCCCCCCTAGATGTTTAATAATCATCAGAAAGATTTAGTATTTTTTCTTTTTAAAAAGGTGTCAGATTCCTTAAGTGTTCTTGCTTTTCCTGTACACTAGAACATATCTGCTGTACTTGGCACAAAGCAGCTTGTGTCTGTAGGTAACAAGCCCACATTTAAAAATCAATTTCCAGTTATCTTAATGTTGTGAAAGACACGTCTCACGAATCTGGATGTTTCCTCTTAGATACAAATGAGTTCATGCCTGCTGATTCAAAATCTGCAGGTTTTTGTATGTGGTGTGGAATGTAATACTGCATTTGTTTACAATTTGTGAAAAGCTTGGAGCAGATTCCCAGGAGTTTTAGTCACTGTTCAGCTTTCACAGTATGGTTCAGTGTCTGTTTTTTTGGTCTATTTATTCTGTTTCCTTGCTGCAGAAAGGCATGTAAAACATGATAAATTGGATCTTATGAAGCCTAATTAAATCAATGACTGTGTTCTGTTGGCTCTTTTATGCAGAAACCACAAGCATGTTGTAAAAGTTGCCACTCCCCTAATATGTGGATAAAGTCAAAGTATGCTGTAATTCTAAGATGTTTGAGCTATATTTGTGCAGCCCATTTTGTGGCTAAGCCACCACTGACATGTCTGAATAAGTAGCTTTGACAGGTAGGCTGACCACTCCTAAGAATTTTGGTGTTAAAACCTGTCTCCATTTTTACATTTCTCCTCCATACTGTTTTTAGCACAGTTACTGTTTGTCAGCATGAACTCTTCATCTGTTTTAGCCAAGTTTTTTTTTTTGTTTGTTTTTTTTTTTTTTTTTTCCCCTTGTTTTTATTTGGGGGTTTTTTGTGTGTGTCTTTCGCAGCTGCTACATTGAAAAGCATTCAGAGTATCTACAAGAATTTGCTTTGTGTGTGCTGCAGGGAGACTGGGATTCAGTCAGTCAGAGCTTACGCTGAGATACGGGAAAATTGTATTTGACATGTGAAAATCAGTATATGTGAAAATAATGCAGAAAATACAAAGCTGTAATCTGAGGTGTCTAGTTGCAGTTTTTAAATGAATCAATCTAGTGATACTTCAGGATTGGATTTGTCTCTTGTATTAATTTATTGCTTCTGATTAAGACTGCAGTTTGCATCTGAAAGTCGTCTTCAGCAAATTAACATGTTGGCTGGTATTGTTTACTTTAGCTTCACTTTTTAATAGTGCAGATTAAGGATGTTTTACACTTCATCAGGAAACTGCATTTTACCTATTGCTGTAAATCATTTAAGTACATGCTTTGATTAATTATGTTACAGAGAAATGCTTTTCGTGTACTTTTCTTGCTGGCCTTGTGTGTAGCTTATTCACTGTGAAATAAAAGGGCAAGGAGGTCACTTGCTGTAATTAAAGAACAAAGTCTATTGTTGTTTGACAGCAAACTGTTTTGAAAACTACATAAGGGATTTAGCTGTTAAAAACATTGATAACTATGGGTGTCTAACAATAAGCACAGCTAAAGGTTCTTAAAGTTCTGTAGTACCGTCTAGTAGTGTGAAGGTGCTTTTTGAGCTGGGTGAAGAGGTGTTGCCCTTTGGCCGTGGAAAGCTTTTCGTGTGAACCTGCTGACCTCTGCTAATATGTATGACCAGAGCCGCTATTGAATTCCTGTGCAAAGCAAAATTAGCGTAGCACAATGGAGGCTGGTCTAGAACATTTATAAAATACGAGTAGGGAAGCTGATAACCTTACTCAGAACTACTGGAAAAATATTTCACTTTGGGCATTGGTAATTTTACAATTGTAATAACTTCATAAATAGCCAGTAAAATGGGAAGGATTGATTGTCCAGGTGTCATGAGGTTAACCATGTTCTCCGTCTTAAAGGGCTTTCCTGCAAGACTGTTTTAATTACAGCTATATAAAGACTTGTTTTTCCAAAGTAGCATTTTATAGTCCAATAAATGGGATGTATGTTAAAAGTGCTAAGCAAAATCTCCCGTAACCATAGAGGTGTTCAATAACCAGATTCAAGTAACATGGAAAGTCCCATCTGTTCTTAGTTTTCAGCATAAAACCAGGAATTGAATAGCTGAGATATTTTTTCCTTCTATTTTTTTATTATTGTTATCTTTATTTTAAAAGTTCATGTGGCACTTTATAGAAGCTTTCTGAAATGCAGTAATACAGGAGAGACTGTGAAAACACATGTTCGTACATACAGTAAACCAGTTTCACTTTCATTTAAAGAGATTTCCAGAAGCTCAGTCATTGAAGAATTTATAATAGTGAATCACCTCCTGCAGGCCAACACAATAAGGGTCAGTTCTTCAGAGGTCATACTCTTTAGGTAGAACGTGAATTACTCTGTCAGGTTTTCCCTATGAGGTAAAAGGGAGCGGGGGGGGGGGGGGGGGGGGGGGCGTGGTGTGTGTCTGAGGGGGAAGCAGGCTTTCAAAGGATAACTTTAGCAAGCTCTTATCAGTCGCCTAATTGCTTATGATAAAACCATTGACTAAAATTTTCCATGCAGAGACTTTTCTGCTCTTCAGAGAAGTGTTCTAGAATTGTTGTTAGGAGGAAAATGACTCTTTTAAAGATAAGTTCTGAACTGTTAGGCAATGAGATTCTTGGCTGCAGCCCTGGATGAAAGACCATCCGGCCTTTGTTTGAGGTCTTTTACTGAAGCTAATGACTGGTCTTGTGCCTCCCTGAGATAAATGACATTATCTCTGAGTGGTCTGACAGGAAACAGACATGTTAATGGTGAAGCCGCGGGGAGGATCTGCTGTAGCTCTGACAAAAGAGTAAAGGGTGGACCCCTGGTTGTGATCATTAACACATAATCATTCCAGCTTCTCCTACCAGGGCCTTAATAATTGGAAAGTTATTTTATTGACAGCAACATAAATCATAAATCTGAAATGTGTACTTTTTATTGTATGCTAAAATATTTTTTCTTTTCCATTTTTATTTCCCCTTAAGAAATAAGTGGTCTCTATGGTACAGACTTCTTGTGGGAGATTCTGTGGCCTGCTTTCTGTTAATTGGGCACATCCTTTCCATGTTGTCTGCAGGTTCGCCTTTATTTGCTCTGTGTTATGCATGCAATTTGTGCCTGTAAAAGTAGGCCGAAAGAGTAGAAGAAAAATCCATTTCCTCACATCTTACATGGTGTTACTGGTACATGTGGTATTGAGCACATTTTTACAGCCATCAACAGGAATACAGTCTCAGAAATACTAGCATTTTTGCTATCGCTAAGTCCACCTTTACATCTCTTTTGGATAAAAGCACATACATTTTGGATTCCCATCACCCGCCCTTGAAAAAAGTTTAGATTACATCCGCAGCTACTTTGGCAGCTTTGTGTCGCTGCCACATGTTCTGTATTTCTCAGATACAGTAGTATTCACTTCTTGAATACGACAGTTGCATGTTTCAGATCTCTTCCATAGTATCGAGTTGGGATTGCTGAATATAACCAAGTTTTATAGTCTTGCCTTGCTCTGAGCTAAGATACTTCATAGAGATGATCCAACAACCAGGTTATTCTTTATGTAATATGCTTAGCACTGTACCAGCTTTATATTGCACTTATATAATGCTCTAATATACTTGGTGATGATGTCACTGCTTTTCCTGAAAGGCTGGAGAGAGTGTCTGACCGCAGCTGTGCTTTATTTCTTACTACCGAAGTACATGAGTCCCCAGACGGGGTCACACCTGTGGATATGTGAATGCAATGACCTCAGTTGAAGGGCTGGCCATAGTTTTACTGAAAACCAGTGTTTGTTTTAGTGTGTTTATGTGTCAAGGGGTTATTTTTATTTCTTAGTAATATTCACAGAAAATGGGTTGACATTTTTAAAAAATTTTGGTCTGTAGACAACATTCCTTGTTGGGTGAAGAACAGTAAAATAGCATTCCATGAAAATTTCAAAATGATGATGTAAGGACAAAAGGTAAATAGTTTTTAAAATTTAGAAAAGTTTGTTATATCTGTTTTTCCGTTTCAGTTTGATTTTTGATTTTTCCTCTTTTGCACCAGAGTGTTTCTGCCCAGTGGAGCTCTTTCATGGTGCAGTGTTTCACAAAAATGAATAATATTGCAAGCTATGTTTTTTTAATTTGCTTAAAAATCTGTTGAAAATAAATTAATTTTAATAAAGGTAACAATAATTTTTCATAGCAGGACTTGACAAGTTTTCTTAAAATGAGATTTTAAATCACAAGATTTTAAAAAAATAAAATTGTTACACTCTTGAATTAAAACTACAGTTTACTTCAGGCTGTAGTAGCCTTTACTTCAGTGAGTAGCCATTTCGGCAGATATGAAGATCAGAGTGACTTCTGGTTATGCTGTAGCCAGGGTTTCAATAAGCACTCTATTGCATTTTCTCTTTCAATTCTGACTAAATGGTCTTGGCAGTTGGAACAAAACCTTTACATTTGAATGGAAGGTCGTAAAATTATTCAGAGTGACCTGACTGACAAACAAGTTCTTGTAGGTTTTTTCCTCCCCTCTTTTGAAAGAGGTGAAAGAAAATTCAGGGGAGTGGGAATAGGTGGTTTCCTGTCATGCCTCTCTTTGTGTATACATGTACACATACATAATGTGTATGCTTATATCGAAAACTATTTGATTAAACAACTTAAGTGAGAGTGTAGGGTAAGTTTCATGAAATGAAATAGGCTTGATGACTGTATATATTGGTTTTCCAGCTGCAGGCTAGCTATTGTGTTGGTTAAATTTTCTAAAGTCTTAAGCCAACACTGCAAGTAAAGAAGTTGCATTTTAGTGACCAAAGTTTTTAGTATGTCTGCTTTTCCTGTAAGTTGGCAAATACTGCTGAATCTCAAAGGAATCAATATTTCTAGCATCTACCTGTAATGTTGACTGAGGCTGTTCAGATCAAAGCCCTTGGGAATTACATGTGAAGCTTGTTGTTTCAGTAATTCTGAAGTGAAGACATTCTGTGTTGAATTGTATGTCCTTTATGATGAATCTTCCTGAACCATTCAGAAAAAGAAGATACCGAACATTTGGTTCCCTTATATTCTCCCACCTTCTCTCACTGTTTGAGTCTTTCTAGTCTGGATCTTATTCTTAGGCACAAACACAGATTGGCTGAGGTGTTTCTGTCTCCTGAGAATCTCCACCAAATAATAACATAAGAAAAACATCCTTGTGTGGGTGTTTGAAGTATATGCCACTACTGGCATGTGGATACAGTTCTTACAGTCAAAAGAGCAAACTAAAATCTATTGATTGTGGTTACTGGGTGCTTTCAAAACACTGGTATTCTAGTTGTTGAATTGTCTTGTCAAATTAACCAAGAAGCAGATGGCATTATGCCACAGAAGTGTATATTTATTTAAAGGAACTTTAGAGGTTTTGATGTGTTTTCTTTTCCTTATATTTCCCTGATGGCTTCTTTTTATTGAAGAGTAACATGAGGAGACCTGGTAGCAATTTTATTGCTTTCCCATAACAGTTTGAAATAATAGCTTGGTCTTTGGTTGCCAGTCAAATTTCTACCAGTCAGCTTGATTCTGTTTTTTATCATGTGGCAATGGAATATAAAAAGTATATGTTTGTAGTTTGCCCTCAGAAACTGGCTTTTTTGTTCATGCCTCAATTACCAACAGAAGACTAAAGCTCCAATTGGTCACACTTTTGTAAACTGCTAAAGCTCTCTTTATTCATTCTCATAAAAGAGAGCACGGTATTTAGGCTCAGTTTCCCAGGAAAGCTTGTGGCACATCTGGCCTCTTTAACTAGGTGCACTAGGCAGTTTGATTTTGCACACATTTAGTGATTTGCATTGGCCATTGATTTAGTTCAAGGGTTTTGTTAAGTCCACCCCCTCAAAAAAACCCACAACAAAACCCAACAAACAATCATAAATTCACAGTACTCAGATGCCACCTTTACTGATGAATTTCAGTGCTGCTGTGCCATATGGTTAAGAAAATAAAACTGTCATGAGAGCGGTACCATCAGTGTCCATTAGATAAGCACAGCTTTTACAGTCTTCGTGCTTCCCTCAGCCACTAAGAAGAGTGAAAACCAACTTGTAATCGCCTTTCTTATAGTGCTCAGGGCCAGACCAAGTTATTTTTGGATTTCCTGTCACCCCCTTGGCTGATTACTGTGGATGGCTTATATTAAAAGCAACAATAATGTTTGAATTGGAAGGGGTTTTTGGGTTTTCGTTCTTCATAGAGAACTGTTTATTTGTATGTGGTTTACCACACTACATGGATAGTGCTATCAAATCTGTGCTTTATTATAGGCTTATAGCAGTGGAGTAATGGCAGTAGTTGTTTTGGGGTTTCGTATTCTTGCCAATTCTTCCGTTTTGAAGGATAGAATGAAAGTTGATCCGTATCTCTGCGACTAAAGATAATAGAAGCAAATACAATTAGAAGTGGACCTCATTACTCAGTTGAACTTTGTTTTGCTGTTAATAGTTTTAACTCTGACTTAGTAAATGTTCAGGGAGTTGTTTGGTTAGCCCACACTGATGATAAGGATCTAATATTCCAGAAGTATTTCTGGATATATTGAACATACTTGACATGAAGTTTTACTGGTTAATTTTTTGCCCTGGGTTTAATGTTAGGCAGTGTGTGGTGAATTGCAGTGGAGTTCTGGAATTTGAAGGAAATATGCTGATGGAGTTTGAGAACACTGAAGGTGGTTTTCCATACCCCGTGTTACTAAAAATCTAAATTAATGTTCTTACCCACTTCAGACAGTAGTCAGATGCAGTGTCATGTATTAGTGTTACTAGTTGCTTTTTAAACATAGGTTTGTATATATGTGTATGTAAATCAATATAAATTTTCATATATATGGGGGAGGCGCATATGCGTATAGATGTGTACATATAACATACACACATGAAAAAAGAGCTGCTACTGTTTTATAAATACAGCAACTGAGTTTGGGTAATAGTCTATATTTACATTTCATGTTCAGATCTTTTAACAGTCTTTCCTGTAATGCTGCACCAGATGCCAGACATTGAAGGAGAAAGCAAGCAGCTGTTTCCATTACAGCATTGGTACATTAGCCTCTAGACTTTATTTTGATTTTTATATTTCCTTCCAATCTTTCCTAATCACCCTTTAAAAAGGGTATTTCTCTCCTCTCTTTGATTTATCTGTCTGCAGGGTTCTGTGTTATTCTTAGCTTAAAAATGTAAAATCTCTGTGGGGTTTTTTTCTCTCTTAAGAACTTAATGCTTTGACTCTTGTTCACAGGGAGCAAGGGTTTACAGCCCTTTCTCAACTCAAGTCAATAGTTCGTTGCATTACATCTACGTAAACCCTACTTGAGATGAGTCCAGGTTACAAAACAGGATTCAGTATGACCGATTTGATTGTTCTTGTAACAACCTGAGCCACTATATGATTTATATTTTTTCTGCACACTGCCTGAATAGTGTTTTGGTCGTTCCCTTTCCTTCACCATCTCTCTCAAAATAATAGTTTCATGGCTGTATGCTGTTATTGCTGAGATGTGACTGAAAACTGCATTCAGTACAGTGAAGCACATTCATTTTCATCTAGTACCTGTTTATTGCCTCGAGCACTGTAAATCTGTCAGCTCTTCACGATGCTTTCACCTCTTTCTTCATTGCTCCAGCTTCTAGTTTGACAATGTTCCCCTGAGGCAGAATTCTAATCTGCTTCCAATTAGTTGCAAAATGTGATTCAAATTTCCACATTATGGCTGCTGTTTTACTTGCACGCACACAACTAGAAACAAATTAATGCTCTTGAATATTTATTTTTGAGTCTTCAGATTTACTCTGGGAGGAAAAGTTGCCAACTATTTTCAAACTACTTTCAAGATTTACATTTTTTCTCAAACTGAAATATTTATTAGAGGCTTAAAATGCCTCTTACTGTGTTATTTTACAAAACCTTCTAGGTTGGTTATTGTTGAGTATACATTGCATGTCGCTAAATTAAAAGAAATAAAAAAGAACGATACTTACAGGTGAGGTTAAATTTTGGTTGTGAATGCTGTGCCAATTCCCTATTTGAGGCACAAAACCCTTCCTCTCATCTCTCCCCTCCCCCTCCCTCTTCCCCTCCCCCTCCCTCTTCCCCTCCCCCTCCCTCTTCCCCTCCCCCTCCCTCTTCCCCTCCCCCTCCCTCTTCCCCTCTCCCTTTTCCTCCTCCCTCTCTCTCCCTTTTCCTCCTCCCTCTCTCTCCCTTTTCCTCCTCCCTCTCTCTCCCTTTTCCTCCTCCCTCTCTCTCCCTTTTCCTCCTCCCACTCTCTCCCTTTTCCTCCTCCCACTCTCTCCCTTTTCCTCCTCCCTCTCTCTCCCTTTTTCTTCTCCCTCTCTCTCCCTTTTCTCCCCTTCTCCCTCTCTCTCATTCTCCCTCTCTCCCTTGCTTGCTTTTCTCGCTTGCTTGCTCAATCTCTTGCTTACCTTTAACTAGTTTTTTGAGAGCGAACATTCTTACCTGCCACCAGCCTGCCTGCCACCTATAATATGCCCCTCCAGAAGTTGTCATTTGGTTGAGGGGAGGGAGACAAAGACTTGCTTGGTCTTTGGTAAGTCTTAATAGGTACAGTTAGTTAAAACCTGTTTGTGTGTGTCCTTTTGTGCGTGTCTGTACTTGTACGTACGTCCATATACATGAGTACCTGGGTATACCTTTAAAATATTGTATAGAAATTGAGTTTACAGGTTTCTCCTACAGTGTTCATATTCCTACAATCAGTTGCAGTAGGAATATGGCCTTTATTCTTGTACTGATTAGGGAAGAAGTGAAGTTTTGAATGGAGAGTGTGGAAATCTAGAATGAAACACCATGGAAAGGACTTGAATCTAAATGCAAGTGGGAGCCTGAACTTCAGACCTTGTTCAGGCAAAACTGGTGTCAGAGGGTCCATGACAATTCTGCTCTATTGGCTGTCCACCTGAATGCCTTATGTTTGTAGTTGCCTATATGGAGAAACACAGCGTGTTTAATTCAAGTATATGAGTAACTAAATTTATAGGTGCAAATCCTTAGTGGAGCTTAGCACTCTGTAGCTTGGCAGATAGATGTCAGCAGCCATAATAGACTTTAAATAGGCTTGCAGAATTTCATTGAAAGTATATTGCTGAAGTTGATATTGCTAAGTACCTGTCACTTCTAAATGAGATTTACAACTGTAAATTTAGCTTTGCATTTACAATAATTCACTTATTTGTAGTCACATTTTAAAAAATAATTCATTGTGTTTACCATCCCACATTGAAGTGGTGGCCTGCTAGCCCTGTGTTGTATGTATAAACATCTGAATGAAGGCGAACACACAGACAGGCTGTGTTTTGGTTCATAATCCCTGAGAACTTATTTTCCATCAAGAACAAAAATGTAAAAATAGAGGTAAGGGAAAATTACCTTTGTGTTACTTCATTTTCTCTTGGGTTGTGAGGGGCTCTTAACTGCAGAGATGAGAAACCCAATGTGTTATTTATTTCTCTGAAGATTTTGCTTAGTCTGGTAGGCCTCTGTGATTCACAACATTGTCCTACAAGGGAACAATATATGCAAACATTGTGAAATGCTTCAGCAGCATGGATTTTTCTTTTTTCTTCATACAACATCAAAGTCTTTGAGGTTCAGCTCTGTAGCCACGAGAAATTGCAGTTCTGTGATTGTCAATTACTGAGAAAAAAGTACAAGGACAAAATAGGAGTGGAAAAAAAAAAAGTATGCATTTGTAGCTTACAGTAACTGACCTAAAGACCTACAGAGTTTTTAACCAGGCCAGTACATAAAAAACCAGCCCCACACATCCACATGTATGCGTACACACACACACAACTGCACATTATTAATTTATCTTGCAAAAGCCACAGTGCATCAGAGAAGCATTAAATGCTTTTGTTTATAGCTTATAGTTCTATAAACTCTAAATGAGCTTATTGCCTTTTAACCAGCACTAAATAATAGAAGAACCTATGAGCCTCCACACTGGACAGCAGCCAAGAAACCAAAGAAAGAGGGGAAAAAAAAAAAGGACTGAATGGTTTAATTGTACAGCAAATCATTTGTTTACAGATTAAGACCTATTTGGTAGCCAAATAGGAGACAAGGAGATGAAAGTGAGGTGCTAAGGTACAGGAAATGAGCTTTATATTTTCTGACAAAGTCCTGCTATTTTTGCCTCCTCCTGAAGGAGAGGAGGCAAGGAAAAAATGAATTGTTTAACAGCAAAGAAAGACTGCTGAGCAAAGTGCACATATTAAGTAGGAACAAAAGGGTGGAGAAGGGAAGTGTTGGTGCGCTTTACCCGCTGACAGGAAAGTGACAACTGGAGTTGCTTCCAGCTAAGGGGCACCAATTGGTGGCAAGAAGAGCTGCCCTATTTTGTTTTCTGTCTGAATGGGGTGGGGGAGGAATGCCTCTGTTAATGTGAGCAAACATAATACATTTTTTTGGACCTTTCTCCCTGATACTCAGTTTTGCTTGCTCACAAGACCTTCCCTTCCCCCTTTCTTTTTCCTCTCTCCCATTTATAAGGGCAAGTTTTTTAAACTGGCCTTTGTTTCAGTATCATAATTAATTAGTTGACAGTTCAGATGGTTAAGAAGTGCTTGTGATTCCTGCTTTGTTGTTGTACAATATTTTTTTAAAGACCCACTTACTGGTGGCCTGTAAATTTGAAGATATTTTCATGAGTCATTGGTTTAAAGATCAAGGTCAAGAAAACATTGTAGCAGAAGTGGAGTAACTGCTACAATAAAGATTGTTTAAGCTTCTTCATTTGAACCTTCTCTTTTACTTTTTGAGTTGAATTTTCTGTGACTTTATTGCTGTAGTTTCCCCACCATGAAAATGAATTTATGAAGTCTGAATAGGGAAAATGTATACTAGGAGAAAAAAATGTCATGGGGAAAGAAAACATTCATACAGAACATCCATGCTGCCAGTAGCTCGGTAAACGAAGGCTTCATAGAATATGTTATGATTGTGTGGGAATTTGATTTGATCAGATTATGAACATCCTGAAGAATTATGTTTAGCCAGTGTAAAACTGGCTGTAAATAGCCTGTTTTCCACCTTCGGTGGCCATAGTAACTTTGCATGAAAGAGGTAGTATACATAGCTGAGTTGGGCAAGTTGTGTCACGTCATCTGAAGTCAGTATAAAATACACTTTTAGTTTGATCCCCTTTAAATTATAATAAACCGGACATTTTGGTTTTTATCCCTTTGACTAGTAGCAAGCTTATGTAAAGAAAAATCAAAAGATGCATAAAAAAACCCCAAGAACTTGTCAGTTGTTTATAGTTCAAATCTAGTACAGGAATAGGAAAGTTTTTAGTGTACATTATATTGTGTAGTTTCCATAAGGGGACAGGAAGAAAGTTAATGAGCTTCAAGTGTGGCCTTTTAAGTTCTTAGCAATGCCATGTGTTGTTCTTTTTTTTCATGCTGCTTGATTGAAATTTACTGACCAGATATAAAATGTTACTCTCTGCTTATATATAAACAAACATGAAAAACTTTGCCAGTAACTTGTGCTATTAAAAATATGTCTCTCTCAA
Source organism: Amazona ochrocephala (assembly GCA_039720435.1). Taxonomy (NCBI): domain Eukaryota; kingdom Metazoa; phylum Chordata; class Aves; order Psittaciformes; family Psittacidae; genus Amazona; species Amazona ochrocephala. Next base: position 56,147,856 of record CM077909.1, on the reverse strand, counting down.
ACTGCAGTCTACTAAGTAGTAACCCTAACAACAGTATTCTTATTAATGGAAGATTCATACTATTCATACTATGTTCCTGGTGTATTTCCTGATCCAGAAAATGCCAGGCGATACATAGTACATGGAAAAGTGCTTGTTCCTTTATTCCCAACAAACAGGCCATTACATTTAGAGGCAGAACCTAGTTGCTTTGAAATGAGTAGCAATATTAGCACTAACATCTCTGCAAGGAGAATGCTGCCTTGAAAGTTATCTAAGAATTGAGTCTTCTACACGCAACCTAATTATATACATATTTGCGTGCGGTTATGTCCTTTTGTTTTCTCCCTAGGCAGTGAAATTACTGTTTCCTTTGAACATTGAATCAGTCTGTTATCTGGTATCTATTTGGTAAAATGAGTGTTGGCATTGCATTCTAAGTGATTGAAAGCGGTGTTCTAAGTGACCCTAAGAACTTTACATTATGTTCTGGTATTGTGATTTTGTTTGCATTGAATGTAAGAACTTGTATAATGGTACATTATAATGTATATTACAATGTATAATTATATTGTAATATAATTATATTATAATGTATAATGGTGCATTAAAAACTAAAACTTTATATTATGTTCTGGTATTGTGATTTTGTTCACATTGAATTTAAGAACTTCTATAATGTGACTGGCATAACTACAAAATCAGTCTGTAATAGGACATTTGCAATAGGAAATTTTAAGGCATAGCCTCCGCGTGGTAATATTTTTTTGCATCTATTTAGAAGTATATAATTTTATTGTTTTTACTGCTTCTAGCAGATATACTTGTGGTCTTTGCACTGCAGGTTAAAAATGATAGCATTGAAATAATGGGTGAAGTTTCGTAAATTCTCAAGAGAACATTATTCTTTACTTGAGGGCATGAAAGGCTTACTTACCTACAGGCAAATTCACTCCAGGCTGTCTTCCATTTTTGATCAATGTAGTGGAGTATATAATAGAAAATTAAGGGTTTTCTTTCTCAGTAGTACTATATCCAATTTCTTCATAGATTTAATTAATTTCTCTGTCTCCTTGGAAGACTGAAAACCAGTAATTAAGCAATGTGGTCCTGAATGTGGGTCTCAGTAAATTCAATAGGAGGTATGCATTCTAAACCAACAATTAAGACCAAGAAAATACATACTCTCAAGATATTTTGAAGTTTAATACAGCCTTAGTTTGATTTTTGTTGTTGTTTTAGTACCAGAAACTAAAGGATTGGTGAAATTCTGAGAAAAAGGAAGTTGCTGAAATTATTTTAACTCATTAAGATGATAATAGTTCTGGGTAATATTTATGGTCGTATAAGAGCTCATCTTTCTTATAATCCATACAAATACAGTATTACATTCAGAACTGAGTGAGTGGTATGCTTAACCTGCACTAACAAGTTTTCAGTATTTTGCAGAAGATAAACCTTTAAGTTTAAACACAGAGGTCTGAGTACATTTTTCTCTGTCCTATTTGGCTTGCATTGTATGGCCTGTGGATATTTTTGATCTGATCTTGCCCCTATTACACAAAGGAGTCACTGTATTTGCTTACTTATGCAAATAAAAACCAGCCCCATGGATGAAGAATGTGTCACTTTGGTGTTAATTCTTATACTTGCAGTATTTTCAGAGTTTTCACTTGGAGAAGGTTATATGATCTGGAAACTGAAAGTCAGTATACCAGGTTTTCCAGGTAATTAGGCTGATTTGTTTTAGTCATTACTAAATTTGGAAAGCATTCACTGAGAGGCCAGACTATGAGCAGGAAGGACATATTAGTTACTTTGAGATAACTGACAATCCTCTTCAATTTAAAGCTTCATGTAAAAATAAACTAGTAGCCTACTTTAGAGTTGAATTGCTGTATCCATTTATTTGGAGTATGAGAGCAAAGCATCATTGCAAGTCCTGTGAGTGTGGAAATGTGATTTCTTTGGTTTGGTTTAAGTCAGGCTGCAGTTAGTCCTCTACCTGTAAGACTAACTCCTCATATACCACTATAGAAATTCTTCTTTATGGGTTTGCTGGTGTGGAAGTGGGCTATAGTAAATGTTTTCTTGATTTCTGACTCAAATGGTCACATTTTTGTTCAGTTCTGTCACAACAGGTTTTGCACAAAAACAAAAGACTGCAAATGTCTTGGCTATACTACATGTAGCCTTTGCATCTGGATGTATAGTGAAGTTGTAGCTGTGAAACTGGTGTGAACGGAGGAGTGCAAGGACAAAACTCTGTAGCTGACTGCCAGAGTGTGCTTCAGCCTGCAGGTATTGGTGGAACACTTTTGTTAGGCTTCTGAAAATGAAACTCAAGCTGCAGTTCCATGTGAGGTTATAATGACATCTTCCCAGAATACTACCAGTACTCATCGCTGATGAGTGCTTTCTTACTTTCTACAAGGTGGGTCATTCCCTAGCTGCCTTCTGTCAAATAAAATAAAAAATCCAGATGATCACAGTGATGTTCTGCTTCTACCCAGGTCCAGTATGGCTGGAGTGAAAGGTGGGGTTACTTGGGCAACGGGAGGGGAAAGGTTGTGATCTCCAGAATAGGAGGGGTGAGCTGGTGATGAGTAGCTTTGTTTGATACCCTCCTTTTGATCCAGCTCAGTTGCAGCTGCAACAAGATGTGTGATTCCAGCCTAAATATATTGAGTTTACTTGGGCATTTAGACTGACATTTGCAATCTCCTGGTTAAACAGAGGAATCTATTTATTTATTTCTTAAATAAAAATCAAGATAAATGAGCACTAAAAGTCTTTCTGCCTTATTACGTCACATTGTCTGCTTTCTTCATGAAGACCATCACTACTGTATGTGTAATTCTGTCTCCTTATTTCTGCAAGATGAGTGATTATTCTTACTTTTGTTTGTGTTTGGTCCTTAAATTTTAATATCACATTGTAGTGCCTCTTTAATTTTTTCCAATTTTGTGCTGTATTTAATGTTAGTACAAGAGGTGCAGTACAGGGAGAAGCTTTTCCTCAAGACCCTGCTGTTCATTTGACAGATTGTGTATGTAGTCAAATCTCTGTTTCCCTGGCATATTCTGTCAGTTTTCCTTGTTGTTTCTGTGGACTTATCAGCCAGTTACCAGCGAGAGAAAAGTATTTCCAAATTAATAGGAAAATGTGTTGTGAAACCACAAAAATATGTAGAAGTCTCCAGTGTAAGCTGTATATCTGTAACAGTTGACAGGGATTTCCCTTTTAAAAAGCTTTCATGAACCTGACGAACAGTGCCTGCAGAAACCTGATTGCTGAACTCTTTGTCTCCTTTGCTGTCCTGTGTTGGAAATCTCCATCTAGGCCTCTTTAGCAGCATTTGAAACTTCTCATCTGTCTGTCTGGCATTAGGTGCTCTGGATGTAGCTTGGAAGAAAAATCACAAGAAGGACATGGTTTACTGGCATAATTGTGGGAGCGGGAACTGAGTTGCTTCATATGAATGAAGCTCACTTAAGTAGGATGAAAATTCACCCTTCAGTTCTTCAGAGGAAGCTGTCTGGGGTGAGGTTGGGCAACATCTGTCTTCTGGTCATGAAAAGGAACTTTTTAATTTGTTTTTCCCTCTGTTTCCACACTTACCACCCTACCCTGGGAAACATATTTTTTGGAGCTGGCACAAGACAGGAACAGCCTTATCCTTGTGGCACTCTTGAGTGCTGCAGTCTTTTGAGGATCTCTCATGGGTCTGTTGATTGCCCTGTATATGTGGTAAATAGTTATTGGTAACCTGTGGAGATAGGTAACATGCGATTCCTTGTGCAAGTGATGTAAGTTGATAGATTCTGTGCTTATATGCAAATCTGTACTGTTGAGGGAGCCAGGTAATAATGTGAGTGTAGAAATGGCATGCTGTTGTCTGACATTTACCACACATTAGCCAACTTTCTATAAGCTATCCCATGGTGAGGAAATAAAAAAGCGTCTCTTTGGAAAAGAAGCGGAAGCAAGAGAGTGCAAGCCCTCAGTGAGGGAAGGACAACCACTTAGCAAACACTGAGTCTCTGTGTTGCCCACTTGAGGTTGTGACACAGAGTGACTCAAGAATCTTAGCTGCCTTGTCCTTCCGTGGCCCTAGCCAGATATTGCAAGTGCTGTGTTTAATGCTAAAATGTATTTTCTCAGTAACCAATATAAATTGACAAACATTTCGTATAAACTTGTTCCTCTGAGATGTGTTTTCACAGTGCAGAGAAGCCTTTGGCAATAACTAATTACTGACGGGGTTTTCTTCACTACACCAGCATTTTCATATAGATGCTTATGCTTGAAGTAACCTGGATTTCAAGATGCTTTAATCCTAGCAAGAGATGCCTAAGAAGCGCAAGAGATGTATGTGTATTGGCTGTTGCAGTACCAGAGGTTGAAAGCAGAACACTGTCTTTCATGGTTACAGTTAACCTTTGGTTAAACTCCTGGCAGCTTAAACTGGCACTGTTGTCCCAAAAACAGGATCTGCACAGACGGCATTTGTTTATTCCAAGTTTACACAGAAAAGGTGGTGGTATCCTACAAAGCTAGCACACCACCCCATGCAAAAGTCATGCATTTTTACAGTTCAGGTTAGTGACTGCCTATAGCCCGCCCACCAGTTAGCAATTGGTCAGCTAATCTACATATGGCTACATCACCAGTTTCTTACTACACATGCCCAGGGAAGGGTCCTTTAATCTGGGCTGGAGACTTTTGACCTGTGGATGTGATTTTTAATAATGTGATGAGGGTATAGTGAGAATAATTCATCTAAAGGGCACCCTAATAATGTGCTGACATGCCAAAGTCATATCTTGACAATGTCTGTATGTTTCAGAATGTATAAGTCTTTAAGGGTTGCTTTGCCTGATTAGAGATTTGTTAGCCGTGTTTCTTAATCTTCCTACACTAGGGCAAAGCCTTGTCCGCAGCTGTCAGTGTTTATAGTGTCTTCTTCAGTCAGTGTTGTTGCCAGATCATCCTGACCTTTTAGGAGGCCCTTGTATCAGTTCAGGCTTTTCCATATTGACACAAGTTTGAGTTTTTTTTTTTTTACTATGTAACTATGTAAGTCCCAATGTCTTTACTATATGTGTACAGCAGCACCAGCCCCATGTCTCTCTTTTGGAGCTTCCTCTTCCAAATCTGTACATACAGATACCGTGGGAATTACCGTGATGATAACTGATACCATTTACAAGGCAGTGGAGGCCTAGCTTAAATGACTTGGCCTGAGAAATATGCTTTAGGTAGCTGTAGAATGAGGTGAAGATACTTCATATATGAGGCAAATGAGTACAATAGTGACAAGTGTTTCAAAACTGTTTTCCTTTGTCTAACCTCACTTAAGATTCAAAAAACCGTATTAGTAAGCCACAAAAACTTACTGTGTAGAGACCTATAGTTGCCTCCATATAAACGAGCTTGAAAAAGTGTGCATAATTGGAGAAAACATGTTGCTGTGATGGGTGTGCTGTAAATCTTGGGCATTTAGAAAGTGGAGGTTCTCTTTAGTTTGCCCACAAAATCTGTGTCTAATTTAGTGGATATTTACGTTGCCTTTGATTATCAGACAGTTTCAAAGTACAGTGAAATAATGTTTGCTCCCAAGCTGTTATCTTTCTGAAAAGTCACTGTGTATTAGTTAATTAATGATGTTTATAGGGTCAACATGTTGTTCAATAACTGAATTTCTCATGTTAATTAAAACATGAATGTTATAATCTTAAAATACATTTGTCTGACCTTTTAAAGGAATGGCTTTTGTGCTACTTTGTGCCACTGTTATAATGGATAGGAATCAAAATGTACTAATGACTACATTTTCTGTCTAATGAAATGAAGTGTGGAGATCTCTTCCCAGTGTGTCACTGCTGTTACAAGTAAAGGTCTTGCCAATATTAAAATTTGAACACCTCCTCCTCAGTCATCACTGCTGAATAAACTTGGTTTTGACTGTAACTTTACAGATTAGCAGTTCCTTACTGCCAATATTGCTCTCCAGCACTCAAGGGTAGCCTAAAATGGCTGCAGATTATGATGTATGGCTGCTCTTGTGGAGCTGCAGCTGTGAATCTCAAAGAGGATGTAACCATGCAGAATCGCTCTTTTAGACGGTCATTAGCGCTGCATAAGTACAAGCCTCTTTTTCAGATAGCATTTATTCTTCACGGTTCTTCTACTAGTATGTGATGGCAATGTCATTTGCCAAGCATTGAATAACAATGAATGTTTTATTGAAGTACAGTATTCTGAACCAGTGCTTTTTTAAGCTGTTGAAGTGCTTAATTTTCGTTTGGCTGCTCCTTTTCATGCAAATGTGAGTGTAGCAGAAAAAGCCAATACATCCTCTTCTCTTCTGCTAGTGTGATGTATTGGACTAAGTGAAGGCTTGTGTGGGGGAAGGAAACATAGCTTAATTTGTCAGAGTTATCCCCTGGCATTCTATCTTACCCCAGTTTTAGTTCACTTTCTTATTTTTGCTTAGAACAAATGTGAAAATAAAAGCAGAACGCTTTCTGTGTGATGTTAAGGAAAAAGCAAGCCAAGAAACAATCTCTTCCTTGCTCCTAAACGGAAGGAAGACCAAATTCCAGATTCCTTTTGCATGAATGAGAATAGGAATTAGGTTAATATTTCAATTCATGGTTATTTCATTCGTCTTCCAAGGATCTCAAAGTACTTGGAGGCATTACAGATTCATTTCTGAAGGGCAGATTTTTAATGTGGCTAACACCTACAACTATGGTAAGATTTTTGAGCTGTCTAGCACCTACTTTTGCCATTATGAGAATCTGAAGGAACCCCGTGCACTCACTGTTCTTTGTTCTTTTGAACATCTGGCCTCTTGTTTTGATTTGTGAGCTATTTTGAAAATCTGGCATCAGTTCTGTGTTTTAAGTTCTAATTAAATACAGTACACTGTCTGGCCATAAGCTTCACAATACCCAGAGGGAAGGAAGGGAGGTTGGAGGGGCGGGAGTGAAGAAGCTATCCCTATTTTATAGTCAGTGAAATTGAGATGGTGAGATCATAGACTTATTGAAAATTGCCAATATATTACCACACTGAATAGCTCCATCAAAAGTGGCTTTTAGAGCCTAAATTCAGACCACAAGAAATGTGCCTGTGATATCAACACTCCTGGGTTTTAGAACCACACAGCAAGTTGTATTATGGAATGGGAATTACCCGTACTATGCCATAAGCACTGCCTGCAACTCTTCCTACATTATTATCAGGCTCTTTAACATGACTGTGAATGTGAAATAATATTCACTTGGTTTTGGGGACAGAACAGCAGATACTATGTTCATGAAGCAGTAAACAAATATTCAAGTGCTGCGATACTATTTTTAATGAAAGAGTGAAGACTTTTCTGTATCATACCTATCAAGATCAAAGGAGCTTGTGCTTATCTGATTCTTTTTGCCATTTTTTCTCTGTAGAAAAGCTAGGTTGCAATGTAAGAAATGTATGAAGCTCTTTGCCTTAACTGAAAGGCAGTTCTGTTTCTGTGTCTTGGATGTTTGTGTATGCTTTTTCCAGTGTGTTTGTGTGTGCCTTTTCTTCTTTTTCCTCAACACACGAGCAGTGCATCTTCAGGTATCTTTGGTCCAGTCTTTTCTGCTTAGCCGTTACTCGTATTGATTCTCCAGTGATAAAGGAAGCTTTGTTCTCAATGCAGTTTAAAAAGAGTACAGTATCAGAGCCTGTCACCTAAACATTATTGACGTCAAAGAGACCTTGCAAGACCACATAATTTTACAAAAATATGGTCTGATCTGTATTTCACATTTTGCAGTTCAGATACAAAGAGCAAAACTGACTAGATCTGTTTTAGTGCCCAAAAGGAGTGAAATTCCGGAAGCAAAAAATTACAAGAAGGTTATTATTATTACCTAAAGTGGTAATAATAATAATACAAGCAAGGTAGCTTCATTTTTCGTGTCATCATCCCCTTAATGTATTTTATTATTGATACCGTTTTCTACGTTTTCGGGTGGAGTAGCTTACTCAGATTCAAAAAATGAGTGTGCAATTAACTTCGATGTCTGAGAGTAGTGTTTTGAACTACTTTGTTTGCAAGTAGGCTTTGAACTAAAATACTGTGTTACTTACTTAAAACTTTTGTAAACCAATGAGCTTGTCATGTTTTATTGTAGTACAGTATTCGTTTTAGTCAGTCCAATAAGAAGGAAAGGAAAGGTAGCAGAGGTGTAATAAACACTGGTTTGATTTGCACAGCACAGTGCATTATTGAACTATAAAATTGTGTGATTAGCTAAGTCATTAACACTGTCTTAAGGCAAATAAGTGTTTAGAGCCTGACACAGTGCTGAAAACCTTTCTAATGCTGAATTTAAAAAGTAACTGGTGATGCTTGGAAAAAAGATTCTGCTGCTGTGAATCATCAGGAGCTCTTTATTAGGGCTATCATCCAATTATTATATTCTAAAATATTCCCTGTTTCACAGCACTCTGTATCATTTTGACACCTCCTTGAGAACTGTGCTATGTAGAACCTGAAAAGCATTTGTACAGGATCACCACTGGAAAAAAGTTAATAGATTTAAGTCCTGCTCTCCGTTTGATGAAAAGGTTCATTTTCACTTGCTCTTTTGTCCTGCTTTTATTGGCAATGAGTTAGGAGACACAGTAAGAGCCAGTGTAAGGGTCATTAGAGTCAGTTAAAGTTTCCACGTCTGTAGTAGCATCCCACTTATCCAGGTGCTGTGTTACTTATTTATGCTTTTAAATCAGAATTTTCAAGTATGATGTGAGACATCTCTGACTGGTGTGAAACATCTCAAAGGTCACAGAGTTTTGTGCAGAGACTGCTCAGTGCTTTCTGAGAAGCAAAAGCTAGAAATTAAGAAAACCTCGACCCTGTTCTGAATACAGTCTAAAAATAGATCTAAATAGTCCAAAACAGCCTTGCTTTTTAATTTGCTAGATAGTGGGAGGCCACTGCTGTCAAACTTTATTCATGTCACTTGGCACATGAAGTCCAACATTTGGTATTAAAATATATTAGTTCATTTGAATTGAAAACAATGTTAGAGAAGTTTTGGAAGACAAATTTCCTGCTCCAGCCAAACAAACAAAACCATGGTTTCTTAATAAATTTAACTTCTTTTCAAAAATTTTATCTTTTTTTTTTTTTTTTTTTTTTTTCATTTTTTTTGCCATTATCAGCTGAACAATGGTTGAATAACTTGTCTTAGGATGCATTCATGAAGTTATTGCTTTGGAAGACATCTGCCTGATACAAGTTTTTTCCAGGTTAGCTTTTAAACAGTTGAATAGCAAAATCACTAGTCCTCATGGAGTGACAGAAAGAGAAAACAATTGGAAATTAAAAACTTCAGATATTTTAGGTTCACTCTCATAGAGTGCTGTCTCTTTGGACATGTAAGAGAAACATACCCTTTTTGAATATATGCCAGGGAGAATCTCTTAATTTAAAACAGTGGATTTACTCACAAAACATGTTTAAGATAAGATAGAAAGTATTTCTAAGATTGTATCAGCTGTTAAGCTGCAACTGATAGATCTTTAAGGACCTGGTGTGCTCAGGCATTGCTTTTACTATGGCAAAATAAAGAGCAAACCTAAGTAAGCAAAGGACTTTCACACACAGCATTAAACTGTCAGGCATCAGTGTTAGTTTAAAATCTTGCATGTCTTTGCCAGGACTTGCCATCTCCATGGCTGTGCTGGCAGAATGATTGTGTGAGTGCCGTCTGTCCCCTTCGGTGTAAAGCCTACGCTTAGCCTGTGGTTCCAACTCTGCGGGAGCCAATTTCAAACTGAGCTGTCACTGTCGCACTTTTCCGTGGGCCCTGGATAACTAACTGGCATCAAGATGAATCCCACCAAAAGTGTGAGACAAGTTGCTGGATATTTTTTTTTTTTTTTTTTTGCCAGAGGTGAGTTGTCCACATGTTCAGCTATAGCAACCCAAGGACTGGTACGAGACTGTAACCTTTGTTAAAATTGCTGTTACAGATGTTTACTAAAGGGGCAGTTCTACAGTATGAATCTGCTGCTTGAAACACTTCTGTCCATGTGTCCTTCCATGTGTGATTATGACCCTCTTAGCTATGTCAATTTGACTAACAATGCTATCCTCCTGTAGGATACGTGTGTGTAGTATTCTGGGTAAAAACAAGAGAAGGGAAATGAGTATGTGGAAGACCACAGCAAAGTGGGAAAACTTCAGAAACTGTCTTATATCTGGCAAAGAATATATATGTGCCTAAAGGTGCAATTTTCACATTACTGGCTTTGGGCAGCAGAGGTGGTCCAAAAGGTTCCTGCTGCTTGTCCCCTCTTTGCTCAGAGGTTAATCAGTGGCAGTACCTGAGATAGCTTATATAAAGGCAGCCCTGCAGAGTCCCCACAGACTAAATTATCTCTTCCAGACTGCATACCCTTAAATTCAGTATTGCTAGAATTAACACAGGTTTTTTGCAGCCGGGCTGTCTCTCTTTTTTTCAGACCCTCGAGTGGAGTCCAGGCAGGGTAGTTGATGACTGGACAGTGATTGGGCCAAGCTTAAAGGCTATCCAGTTAATATTGCTGCATTTAAAATGTCAGCAACAGGTTGTTTGAGATCCACCTCAATAGACATGTTTACATTTGTACAGTGGAGTAACTGCTTCCTTTGGAGGTGTATTCTTTTTTTGTTTCCATTCATTTATATGTAAGAAAAGTAAATTTCGAGTCAGGCACCCTTTATAGAAGTCAGTAAGATTTTTTTTTTTCCCCCCCCTAACCGTTTGAAGACAGAAATGAACCTGAAGATGAGTTGGTAGTATTTCTACTTTAGTTTTATTAAGTCATTAGTGAAACAGGGTAAACGGATGCCTTGAAGACTGGCTAATTTGTTTATTATAGTAAACAGCTCTGGTTTTGAGCGAGAGAAAAGCCATCAAACGCTTCTGTGCATGGATGTTCATTTCCAAATATCTGAATAATGATTGGTCATATGATTGATAAATTCAGGAAAAGACTGCATAGAAGTTGTCACTGTTATCCACCAAATAGAGCTTTTGCAGCCTTTCACAACTCCCATATGTTAATGAAAAACATTTTCTGAGAAATTGGCAGCTTCATGCTTTGTAGCTGATGCCAGCTTTTTTCATGGACCAGTTCAAGGCAGAGCAAAGGGAAAAATGACTTGGTGTAGTGCATGAATTACTCTGACAAGTTTTCACATTGCTTCTCCTTTTATTAATATTCTTTTTGATATGAGCTTGTAAAACAGAGGATTGGCTGTTAATCTCTGAGATCTCAAGGATTTTTGGCAGTGGCCCATAATTGATGTGTTCACATGGCTGTTGTCTGACTACTAATGATTAGACAGCAGTGTTATCTCCCAGCTAAATCAGTGTTGCTTATAAATCACACTCGATAAACTGCAGTTTCATTTCTTCAAAGGATCTGTACATGTCTAGATAGTTTGATAGAGCTGCCAGAATAATTTCATGATTTCACAACAGCTTAGATTAGGTTTATTTTTTTTTATTTCAGTTGAGCAAAATACTTCAATTTCTATCAAGTGTACAAAAATGTTTCTTTTTGTTTGCTATAAGATCATCATGCATTTCTAGAATAGAAAGAACACATACAACTGGGGCAGGGCAGAGAATAGGTGTCAGTAACTGCAGAATATACCACAAAAAGAAAGTGGCATATTTGGAGTACTGATCTGTTTTGCTTCATTTGAACAGAAGAGGAGGTTTTGCAGCAGGTGTTGATCACAATGTTAGGCTATAAAAATTGTCTATAAGACAAATATGAGAAAGGAGGACGCTAAAGGTTAGGTTGGCGTATTGAAACACAAGGTGTTTAACAATGGTGTCTGGGATTTTCTGAGTGAAGTCAGGTCTTTGCATGCTTCCATTCTTTTTCAGCAAGACAGGAATGATAAGCCTTTACTGAAACTCTGTAAATGTAAACTTTTGTCTCTGTGTGCTCAGAGAGCATGTTAATGGGGATCCCAAAGTACTAAAGCAAAACTAATAGGGAAAAATGTCTGAGGGGGGGACATGAGAACAGAGATCTCAAAGTTACCAGTTTCTAAGCCTCAGGAAGGACAAGATTTGACTGGATGTTCAGTAACACAGCCTATAATCACATGATTTGGTGCTTATAGTGTAGATACTGTCATGAAAGAGAATTAAGAAAACACTAAGCCAGGGTTCTTCTCTCTGCCAAAACCAAATGGCCTCAGAGCTGAGGCAAGTAGGTAAGTAAATTTAGAAAGATCTTCACTGCTGACTTCAGTTCTTACATTTGTCTTCATACTGTAAGCTTAATCCTTCAGTCTCACTGTTAAGGGTTATTGGACTCTGTGTCAGTGCCATGTTTGGCTTAGACAGAGAGAAAAAAAAACCAGCCCAAAAACTATTTGGAGGGAATAAGTATTGGCAGTTTGTCCTCACAGGGATTGTTTTCCTCTTAAAAGTCTTCACTGCACATGTGTTATTTTCAGAGTTTTTTTTAGAGCTCTTGAAAAATGATTTGAATTACTAATTACTTTTCTCACTGGTAGAACAATCAGTCACAACACTCCAAATTCTATCCATAGTTATGTCTCAGCGGAACTACTCTGTATTTACACCGGAGTAAAGGTGTACACCAACTGAGAGGAAAAAGTGACTTATGAATTTTTTTCACCTAGTAAAAAAGTAAACACCAATTTTTTTTTGAGGTAAATTTGAGAATAAAGATTTTATTTTTGTTATCAACTATAGATATTCAACAGTAGCTAGTTGCAGGGATAGCCAAATAATAATGCTTCAGCTTTTTTTTCAGTTTGGAAAAGCTGAAAGGTCATTTTAGAAGTGCTTTCTTTAGTGACCTGCTAAATAATCATGAGTATGTATATTCCATTCTTTAAAGTAATAATACAGTCTTGTTTTTTAAATAAATTTGGACATGGTATCATACACTTAGTAGTTTTTGTAGCTGATACCATTAAGTTGATCTAAGGAATAGAGAAAAAAATTAACTTGATATGGGATCCTACACCCTATTGAAAAGCCCAAGTGAGAGACTAGGGTAATAATACAGGAATATATTAACTGAAGATCCACCTGTGTTGCCTAAGAAGCCTAAGGACTAGGTAAGTTAAAAATCTGATGGTCTGTAGAGACACTAATAAATACAGGGCTGTGAAGTCAAATGGTGAATTTTCAGTACATGCTAAAAAATGTCATCCATAAGAATCTAGTTAGGTAACTAAAAGTTTTTGGTATACATAGACCTTTTGGGAAGCTCAGTTCTATTTCTGAGGATTATATAAATTCTTTGACAAGCTTTTGGAAGATAAATTAATGGTTCAGTTGATTTCTCTCAACAAAAATGTCCTGAGTTGAGGAAGCAACCCGTGGATCCTGAAGTATGCAACTTTACACTCTCAAAGTAGAGCAGTTAGCAGAGGGGTAAAAGACATTGCTTTTGACATGCAGAAAGCTGAAGAGGTGTGAAAAAACTATTTCTCTTCGGAGTCTTGTTTGCCACTGGATTGATTATACATTGTGGATTCCTGAAAAAGCCCACAAAGTGTGTTGATTCTTTATGCCTTTGCACTCCAGAGTGCCTGAAAAAGCAGATATTCCACCAGAGAATTTTCTTTCTTGACTGTTCAGAAAAATTTGTTTCTTGACTGTGGAATACATGTCTCTAGACAGGATAGGTATCTTGAGAAAATTTCAGTGCTTGTTCTGTATTAAAGGTTAGCAAAGCACCCAAGCTGACTGAAGAAAATTTTAGAAGTGCGGACTGAGAAACTGACCGGGAGAAATGACATTTCAATGGAGAAAGGTGTTCTAGAGACATATGGACAAAATTATCTCAATGAAAATGATTTTCTTGGGCTGAAAGAGAACTATCTTTACTAGAAATTTGCAGGTGGTGATCTGGGTATCCTCTCAGGCCTCTGCCAAACTTTAGTTGACATTCATTGTTTCACAGATGCAGCCTTTGTCAGGAGGATATCACTGGCAGCTGTCAAATGCTAATCTTTCCCACGGTAAAGTGACTGAATGGCTTTGGGAAATCCCAAGCATCCAGGTTAGAATAGAAGGTGTAAGAGAGAACAAGAAGTTTTCCTTGCCTATTGTTTAGCACCATTGTTTCTGCAATAGAACAACGTACTCAAAGCTTTGAGTTTTAATAATGGTTTTCATAGTATATTAATGCTGTCCTAAAAAATACAAACATTGTGGTGTCCATGGTGGTGCTCTTGATTCACGCACACAGTGTTGGAGGAGGTCTGCATGTCTACATGTCGGAAGAACATGTAGCTGTCAAAAGACTGAATTTGTAGAGCTGTGTGTGCTGGTTCAGCAGTTATTGGGAGAGGCATAGAAGATCCTGAGTACAAGGGAGGACTTTTTTCCTTGTTCACTGTAATACAAGATTAGTATCATAGAAGGAGTTTTAAATGCATTTTTTTGCTTAATAGCAAATACTCAGCATATTGAAATTATTCCAGACATGAGAGATTTGCTTAGTGTTTCTTTTTGCTTGATATTTTTTCCGCCCTTTCTTTCCAGCTACTCAATTGAAGTCCAGAAGTTAAGAAGTTAAGAATAGGAAATACTTCGTATCTTCAAGCAGATACTGCTGTGTTAACTTGTGTTCAATACAATTAAATGTCAGGTTTCTCATCCATGCTGCAGTGTTTATAAAGCACAAGTGTGGGGTTTTTGTGTTTGGTTGGTTGTTTTGTTTGTTTGTTTGTTTGCTTGTTCTGTTTTGTTTTGTTTTATTCTCCAGCATAGGTTTTAAAGTCTAAAATTTTGAATGACGTTTAGGCAGTGTGAATCTACTTCATCTTTCTTTTGTATTCAAGCTCTTGTGTTTCTCAACTAAATTGACCCAAATAAGTAACTTCCTTAGTAGCTCTGACTTTTCTATATTTTGAATATAAGGCTTCTAATCGATAGTTTGTCCTGTGTCCAAAATTCTTCTCTACATCCATTTCTTGTAGTATTTCTTTCCTGTTTTCTAAGCATGTCCTTCATGGCACTGACCTTTTCTTCCAACAAGTTGATGGAGAATGTTTGTCTGCCAAAAATACCTTTATTAGGTAATAAGCTGGGTTTTAATAAATGAAATACCTTTCGATAATGACCAGTATTTCAAAGGTATAGTTAAATCTTTCTCATCTCAACATTAATACTAGGTTATTTAAGAAAACAAAACATCAGTTAAGTATGGTGTCAAAAGGCTTCTGAGCAGCCTCATATGTGAACTTAGATACAAAAAATACTGAACTGAGATTAAATTGAGATTTTTTAGATTACACTGAGATTCTTCATAGGAGTAGTTTCCTTTACGTTGCAGAATATGAAGAAATAGCTTTAGGTTTTAGGTAAGCAAATTCTTCGTAGGGCAAGGTTTGTAGCAAGGAAAGTTTTAAACGTCAATGAGATGCCTAGAAATGCAGACACACTCCTGAGCATACAGACTTTTTTTTCTGTGTTACATTCTCCCACATTTGTTTTCTTCCAACATCTCTTCATGGATTTCATTAGAATTACTTCTGATTTATGATGCTGTGCATGAGATTAGAGCGAGGTCTTCCGGGGTCACTGTTGCTTTGGAAAATTAATGTAGGGACAAGCATACTTTCATGTAAAGCCAAAACAATTTCCCTTTCACCTTATCTAGAGAAATCTAAAGAAAGCAAAACTTCCATATAGGGCTGAATTCCTTTATTTCTTGTTTTTCATTTCAGACACAGTGAGTCTGTGAAGTATTAATTCATAACTCTTAAGAACTTGTCAATGTCATTTTCAAGGTTGGAGGTTTCTTATTCCATTCAGCCTTTATGTTGGTGTCTTTTTAAGGAAGGATTTAGTTTTGCAAAGGGTCGGGCTTTGGTTTTTTAGATACATCCTATAATGGGATTCAGATCTTCTTTCCACGTTCTTTCTGCTAGTGCAGACTTTCCCACTGGGAATGCTTACAGTAGATTTATTCTGAATTTAAAAAGCAGTGCTTTTTTGGAAGGGCTTATCCCAAGCCTTAAACCTGCTCCTTTACGTTTCTCCAGGCTTTATATTGGTAGATGGATTAAGTGGCTTCTGGCATGTACATTTCAGAATCACCTGGTGGGCGCTGGTGCAGTAGTGTGCGGCCTCATTTTGTCGACTATGTCATCATTGAGACATGCCTTCAAAGATACACCTCCATCAATGAGGTGGAACTACGCATACGTTCATAGTTATGCACATGATAGCATACTTTGTTGGATCACAGCACATGGCCTGGCTGCACGGCAGCGCTGTTTTCTAGCTTACATTTTATCATTTATGACGGAAGCATTTCGCACTGAAGATATGCATCCTCTGAAAGTTGGAATGAATGAAATGCATAGGTACAGAATACTTCCACTTAATCATGTGGTCAAAAGTTAAATGTTTAAATCTCTCTGGAAAGTGATATTATTTTGAATACTACTGTAAATCTGCTTCTGTCATGTTAGTACCATGTCAATAGGGCCATAGATGTTCTGGTATCTCACTCTTCTTTCATTTGGATGAGTTTTCTACAGGAGTACATGAGAGATTCTGTCCCATAAAGACTTAACATTCTCCCATTCCTGCAGGAATGGGAATATGATGTGGCTGGTTGCAGTCGTATGAAGTTGGGCACTTTCTGGCTTGGAAAGTCCCCTCAATTCTGTGCACAATCTTCCGGGAGCTCAGCATTGCACACTGGATTCTCTCCTGGTTGTCAGGAAATTGTATACAAAGGACACAAAATGTTAATTTTCAGACATAATTTTAGAAGCTTATACTGCATCAGGAAGATGAGTGGAACTTAATTCCAGCATGTAAAGTGCCTGAGTAGCTGAGGGAGAATTCTGCTTATTAGAAGGTCTTGATAGTATGTCCTCTCTCTTTCACATGCTTTTCTTCATAGTGACTAATGTTACGCAGCCACCAAATTTATGTATTTATTTATTTATTTTTCATGTTCATGTAGAGGAGAGGTCCATGGAGCACTCACTACATTGTTTAGCAGGCTTTCTTTATTTTTTGGGAACTTTCTACTGCTAAGAGCCATAGCTCTCTGATATAATCGAACACTTGGCAGTTAAAAGCTGCCATGAAAAACGCTCCAGCTTTGCAGCCTTTGTCACTAATCAGCTCCCAAAAGCTCTTGGAATTAGGTGAATGAAGAAAATGTTGCTTGAATATTTCTGTCTTTTTTTGGAGCCCTTTGATTATGTTTATAAAGAGAGTATCTATGTAAATAGCTTTCCTCAGATTCAGATTTTCAGTCTCATACTGGAATCTCTCATGTGATAAACAGTAAGACTACTGCTCAGCGTGCGCTAACACCTGGGAATAATCATGCAAAAATAACAGTGAGAAACTGCAGAGCATCTGTTCTTGACATTAACTTTCCTCAGTTTGACAGACTGCCACCACCAGATGTTAGTCTTATGTGCCTTTTTTCCACTGGAGATGGCGGCCTTCATGCATCTCTTTGCCTCTAATAGCTTACATCAGTGCCCTTTGTAGAATTCATGAAAACAACTGTGTCACCACAACGATCGCTGAGAACCACCACTTTGCTGTGCTGACATTACGATTATCAAACAAGACAGGATAATTTTAAAACATGGAAAACTGGAGCAATATTTAAGCTGAGCGTATTTTTTTCTAATTAGTAAAGTCGTATTTGTGCAATGAACATGAGCCTCAGGGACAGTAAATGTCCACTTAATTCTCTACCAAAGCGGTACTGTTTCAATTTACAGAGCAACAGCACCTTTTACAGCAGTAGCTGCTCTTTGGCCATGTCCTGTGTGTTTCATGGAAAACATGAAAATTTATTAGCAAGTCTAAATAAACCAGAACTGAGTACAAATATTTGTAACAAAGAACTTAATAGGGTACACTGTCAGATATGTGCTTCTTTAGCTCCCCCTCACTGTTTATAATACTTGGAAAATGGAAGACGCATCTGCCAATTCAGTCCACATTCATTTAAAACATTGGCTAGTTTACTATGATAATAGCAAACATTTTGGTTTCTCTGTGGCTTTGTGATGAGTATATTTTATGGAAGAATGATGCTGCATGTGTAGTAGGAGGTTTTGCACAGCTTTACAAAACACAACGTAAACTTTCAAACATCAGCAGTTCATGGTTCTATAAGGGGATGTGGATTAGCTTTTCTTAAGCACTAGGCTCCATTTACCTGAGAGTTTCTGGTTATATTCTAGCTTGAAGTAAGATGTGTTAAGAATTCCTCAGAATTAAGCCTGGGGTATACGTTGACCCTGTTTCGCTGACAGAGACCCATTATGCAGTCCGCGCCAAGGAGCAGGGCTCTGTGCCATCCAACTGTTTGCCTCCACTTGGCATCAGACAGACAGAATCTGTATAGCATCGAATCCATATTCCTCCATTCTAGGCATATGTGGTTATGATTTTATGTTATGCTTACTATTAAAAATTGCAAGTAACAGCTGCTGTTGGGGTCAGTTGATATATGACTTGCCTGTGTGCATTCAAGCCTGCTCTGCAGAGCATTGCCTGTGCTTTACCCCTGCAATTGTGACAGCGTAAAGAGAATAATCAAGCTATCACCGCTTGACTGCATTGTTTTTATGACACAGGAGCTCTGCTTTACTCAGTAGAGTTTTGCTGCTGTTGGCAGTTTTTTACTCCTAATGGATGCTTTTAGTATGCATGTTTTACTTCAATTTTTTTTTTCCCCTGCCTAGTTCTATATCTAACCTGATGATTATGTTAGTCCTAAATAAAAAGAACCTCCACCAATAAAGAAGAGTTTGGAGAAGTATGTGGTTATAGGTCCCTCCTCCTTCTTCCTTAGTCCTAGTGTAATTTAGATCAGAATCCAGGCTGGTCATACAAAGACCACACAAAACACTTTTTTTATGCATTTAGCACACTTACAGCTTGTGTGCACAAAATGCTGGCTCTCAGTTTGTATGTATGAATGATCATAGAATCATAGAATAGTAAGGGTTGGAAAGGACCTCAAGATCATCGAGTTCCAAACCCCCTGCCATGGGCAGGGACACCTCCCACTAAACCATGCCATCCAAGGCTATGTCCAACCCCACCTTGAACGCCGCCAGGGATGAAGCATTCACAACTTTCCTGGGCAACCCATTCCAGGGCCCCACCACCCTCACAGTAAAGAACTTCTTCCTCAGATCCAATCTAAACTTCCCTGTTGAAGTTTAAACCCATTACCCCTTGTCCTCTCACCACAGTCCCTAATGAAGAGTCCCTCCCCAGCATCCCTATAGGCCCCCTTCAGGTATTGGAAGGCTGCTATGAGGTCTCCATGCAGCCTTCTCTTCTCCAGGCTGAACAGCCCCAGTTTTCTCAGCCTATCTTCATATGAGAGGTGCTCCAGTCCCCTGATCACCGTTGTGGCCCTCCTCTGCACTTGTTCTAACAGTTCCATGTCCTTTTTATGTTGAGGGCACCAGAGCTGCACACAATACTCCAAGTGAGGTCTCACGAGAGCAGAGTAAAGGGGCAGGAGCACCTCCCTTGACCTGCTGGTCACACTCCTTTTGATGCAGCCCAGGATACGGTTGGCTTTCTGGGCTGCAAGCGCACACTGCCGGCTCATGTTCATTTTTTCATCAACCCACACCCCCAAGTCCTTCTCCGCAGGGCTGCTCTCAATCTCCTCCCCGCCCAATCTGTAGCTGTGCCTGGCATTGCTCCGACCCAGGTGTAGGACTTTGCATTTAGCATGGTTAAACTTCATTAGGTTGGCATCAGCCCACCTCACAAGCGTGTCAAGGTCCCTCTGGATGGCATTCCTTCCCTCCAATGTATCAACCGAACCACACAGCTTGGTGTCATCGGCAAACTTGCTGAGGGCGCACTCAATCCCACTGTCCATGTCACCCACAAAGATGTTGAACAAGACCGGTCCCAAAACCGATCCCTGGGGGACACCACTCGTTACTGGTCTCCAGCTGGACACTGAGCCACTGAGCACTACTCTTTGTGTGCGGCCATCCAGCCAGTTCTTCATCCGCCGAGTGGTCCACCTATCAAATTGATGTCTCTCCAACTTAGAGAGAAGGATGTCATGTGAGACAGTGTTAAAGGCTTTACACAAGTCCAGGTAGATGACATCAACCGCTCTGCCCCTGTCCATCAGTTCCGTAGCCCCTGCATAGAAGGTCACCAGATTGGTCAGGCAGGATTTCCCCTTAGTGAAGCCATGCTGGCTGTCACCAAGCACCTTGTTGGTTTTCATGTGCCTTAGCATGCCTTCCAGGAGAATCCGCTCCAAGATTTTGCCAGGCACAGAGGTGAGACTGACTGGTCTGTAATTCCCTGGCTCATCCATTTTCCCCTTCTTAAAAATGGGGGTTATATTTCCCTTTTTCCAGTCATCGGGAACTTCACCTGACTGCCATGATTTTTCAAAGATGATGGACAGTGGCTTAGCAACTTCATTTGCCAGCTCCTTCAGGACCCGTGGATGGATTTCATCCGGTCCCATGGACTTGTATACATTCAGGTTCCTAAGGTGGTCCCGAACAAGATCCTCCCCCACAGTGGGCCCAGGGTCCCCACCCTCACCGTCCCCGCGTCTGCCTTCCAAGACTTGGGTGGTGTGGTCAATGATGCTCAAAGCAGAAGAATTGTGACAATTTTTAAAAAGTTACCTTTAATTTAAGATTTCCATTTTATTTTTCCTTATGAAAAGTGGTCATGTGGTGAAGTAAACTGATCTGTGATACAAAGGATATATAATACAAGAGTAATACTCTTCTGTTTGTATTCCCATTTACCAGCTTGGCTTTAAAACAAAGCAGAATTAACTTCTGTCTGCATTAAGGCGCATTTGAACAAAACCTATATGACATCATACAGTCAGTCATTATGTCTTTTCTGATGAGTCTTCTTAAGGGGTCCAAATTATAAACAGCGTAAAGACGTTTGATCATCACTTTGAAAGCAGCTAGAAAGCAGCCATTAAAAAAAATGATTGTAATGAAGAAATATTTCTTGGTGTGATATCTATAATCCAGTGGGCCAAATAAACATGAATTTTAGGTGGCTGAACTATCTGAGTAGTCATACTCATACCCTTATTTAGCTGTCTTTTATATGACAAAGAAACTTATGGCCACAGTAAAATGCTAAGAACCCTCGGGCCAAATCTGCATACAGCAGATCTGCTGGGTATATTGGAAGTCATATGGGAAAGATAACCTCTTCAGTTCATACATAGATATGACCTCTATGTGAATTGTCTGTGTACAAACTGGTTGTCTGGTGAGTTACATTCTTCTAAAAATGCATTTTGAAAACCCTGAGAAATTAGCTGTTTGCCCTCTTGTAAAAGTCCTCATCTGTTATTTCAAGTAGAAAGATGTAAGCGTTATCTGTAAGCTGTTAGGTGGATGACCCTAATGTATTTTAAATGATTGGATGACAAGAGATTATATTTTATGCCATATGTATATTAGAATTGTTTCAAGTGCTAATTTCTTTGTGATGCACATAAAAAAATGACATTTGTATGTCTTTGTACTGTCTTTAGAAATGTTTTTCTTTAAATAGAAAATGAAGTTCCCAGTTTGCAAAATTAATTTCTATCCATAAATCAATCTCTGTCCGCGCCAAGAAAAAGGTGGCCTTAATCCTTGGTTTTAAAATATATTATTATTTCATACTAGCTGTCTATGACAAGAGGAAATAGTCTTGCAGAAACTTAGCAATTTGCCTTGTTTAGCGTGATAGATATTTTTGTAGCTAATTTTGCATATGCAGCATTTGGGCTGATGTCAAAAAAATTAAACTCGTAAGACTGAAATTACCCATGATATGCCAAATCCCTGCATACACAAATGCGATCTCAGCAAACTGGGCTTTTTTGATTTTTAAAACTTTTTTTTGTTTGTTTTGTTTTGTGTTAGTTTAAATCTCACAGCACCATTATAGTAAATTTATCTGTTGTTTTCAGGTTGATCCCCTGTTTACAGTACCTGCACCTCCACCTCCGATTTCCAGCAGTATCACACCTCAGATTCTGCCTTCCTACTTTTCCCCATCTTCATCCAATATTGCAGCACCAGTCGAGCAGCTTTTGGTACGAACTCGTTCAGTGGGTGTAAATACTTGTGAGGTTGGAGTAGTAACAGAACCCGAATGCCTTGGACCCTGTGAGCCTGGGACCAGTGTGAACCTGGAAGGAATTGTGTGGCATGAAACTGAAGAAGGTAAATTGTTTTTTCCATTAGGTTTGTCTATGAGATATGTTAACGAGGAGGAGACTTTGCTGTATCTGCCATGGTGCTAACTAAGGGCTCAGTAGTCTGTTGGCACACAATTATGTACAATGGCAGTCACAGCTTTGTAGCTCAGTTAGTGAATTTTAATTTTTTAAAACATTCAATTTTTTTCCATTATTTAAATAACTGTATTTACCAAATAACCTACCAGGCAACCCCAGTTAAAATAGAATTGTTTCCTGTTGCTATATTGAGAAAGCATATGGAGAAATAGCTAATAGAATAGCATAAATGTGATATTTAAATGTAATCATGAGGGAGGTATACATGATGGGAGTGGATATATGAATAGTTTAGATGAAAACTTTGAAAGCTGAGTATTTTGGAATTCAGACACTATGGTAAAAAAAATGTCACTATTACATAAAATAGAAGTCCTTGAGACCCTGCAGAAATTAGTTTTGATATGTGTATTGTTTGAATTTTGGTTATTTGAAACGTGCTTTAAGAGGAAAGCATTCTTGCTTGAAGAGAAGTGTTCCATCTGGTGAAGAAGTGCTATCTAAACCAGAGTGTTTTCATTAATATCCTTTGAAGGCATTTGGCCAAGTAGGAGTGCTGGAGAGCTTTGGGGAATATTAAACGTTGATTTGCTGTGATTTAGAACAAAGCAAGTAGGAAGGAGATTATGCTGTGATATGCAGATTTTTCCATTTTGGTTTTCCAAAGCTTATTATTAAAATACCAGCTTTCTCCAGTTAACGCTAAAAATACGCTAAAAATACTGCATGTGTACGCTAAACTTTTGCAATTTTGCTTCAGTAATACTGGATTCCTCCAGTAACAGCTGCTTGAGAGTCTTCCTTCGATTGTTCTTATGTTTGTTTTGAGGATTATTTAATTTTTAGTGACCTACCTCCCCCTACAGAGAAAACAAGATTATTTACAAAGGGATATAATGAAAGAATACAACAGTGCATTGCTTCATAATAAATCCTGACATCCTTCACACATACACGCAACAGCATTTGGTCCTTCACAGTGATATATAAGACCTCAGCAAAGTGCTCTACACTGTCCTCTCAAAAATCAATAGGGAGAGTCAGATTTACTTGCTTTTATGTGCTTTCATCCATCCATCTTTCCCTCTGTGTATTCCTGCAGCAGATTCATAAGGTAGATTGATCCTTTTAGATTGTTTTTAAAGCACAGTATAAATTCTGTTTAAAAATATCACTGCAGAGACGACTGCCTTTAGCAGCTCCAATCTTCCTTGACTGGCCTGTTTTAACCAGAGCTGTCATGTGTGGGCGCTAACTGTGTTGACATGAAAGAGCAATAGCTGTTAATAGTGTTATTCTTGCTGAATAAACTGAAATTCTTAGCCCACTGAATTTAAGAAGCTTGCCTTGTTAAAGGTTTGGCACCAAAAATGAAGTATTAAAAAAAGCACAGTCTGGTCAAGATGGCATTCCGTTTACCAGTGTCTCAACACTCTACTGGTTTAAAAACTCTTGTTAGTTAATAGAAATTAACTTCCTTAACCTTTCCCCAGTTTGCCTAAAACAGTTTTCTGAAACAAGAGTTCAATGACGGTATGTTTAAGCAAACCAGTTTGAAATGTGTTTGTTTTCACAGCTTTACAAATACTGTTTGGCAACACTACAGCTATGAGTGACCACAATAATAGATAAAATGGGATTCTAAAATACTCTAGAAATATAGTTAGAATGTGGATTAAGAGACCGAAGATAATTGATACAATTTATATTGTATGGCTGTACTGTGCCTTTTGCGGTTTATTGTTTCATAGCCCTGCTGACAAGAAAATAACATAAATATTGCTCTGGGTTTTTTTTCAGTGTTCACAATCAACACTGTATTACAAAAAATTAGTTCCTAATGATCATTTTTGCATTTTTAATTAAGTTTTGACGTTTAAGGCGCACATATATGTATATATTTATCTGCTTTCAAATTTTCTGACATGTTCATGAAAGCAGCTACGTAGCAGCTTGTATGAAGCCATTTCTGCCGAATTTTGGCAAACAGGGTGCAGATGGGTCTTCTATTTATCATGTAACAGAAGAAAGATTATCAGATACTCAATTTTTTAGTTATGATTTTGACTTCAATTAGGCCAGAACATGACCTTTCCTAAATTGGTGTAAATCCAGACTACTCTAACTGCAGTCTTTGTAATTGGTGACATCTAAAGCTATCTTGATGTTCATAATGACCAACTGAAACAAAAAATATCTTTTGTGATGCCCATATGTTTGTTTTGTATTCACTCTTTTCACTGCTTTCCAAGCCTGTTAAAAACATACATGCAAACTGATACCTGTCTAGCTGTCTATGTATCTGATAAGTTTCTAACATAAAACAATTCTAAGAACGTGTGAACATTTCTGACTTTGACATGTTTTGAGGCATCTGAATTTCTTTGTATCTGATTTTAGTAAGATGAGTTATGAGGTGATTAGAATAGGCTTGTAGCATGTTTGCATACTCTGTGGTACATGGGAACTATGAACCAATGTGCTGCTGAGCAGCCTTCATATGCTGCAGCAACTAGCTGTGGGCATGCACATACAAAAGAATGTGTTGATCACAGTTATAAGAATGGTAGAGTGAGTAGAGAAAGATGGAATCATATAGTATATATAGAACTTGTTATTAAATGTAATATATGCTTTAAAAAGGACAAGGCTTATACTTGAGAATTCATGTTTTGAATGTTTTTGGTATCTGAAATTACCAGTTTTCTTTTAGGAATGTTAAACAAGTTGTCATGTTCTGCTGCATAGTTCTTCAAGGTCAGAAAAAGAATGATATTTGGTTTTATTAGTCATATTTTTAAGATAATCACTCCAAAGGGTGGGAAAAAAGCAGCACTGGATTTCAGACAAAGCTGGCAGACCAAAAGAGCGTTGTTACTACAGCTCTTTTCATTTATTCCATGCCAATCTATTCAGTTCACTTGATTGACAGATTTAATAAACCACACTATTTTTCCCAGCATGTTTCAATCTTAAGACGTGTAGAGGGAAGCTGACATCTGAAGTCTGTCACATTTTATTACAGGGCTTTGTAACTAACCATAGCCAGTTACTCATATAATTGAGACTGCTAGTTATCACATGGGTATTTCTCAGTTGCACTAGTAAATTGTGTAGTGTTTAATTTCTACATATGTATGCTGTAGACATTTTTATCTGCATACAACCATGTTTGATATGATTTGATAATGTGTCCACAGTGGTGTTAATGGC
Source organism: Amazona ochrocephala (assembly GCA_039720435.1). Lineage (NCBI taxonomy): Eukaryota > Metazoa > Chordata > Aves > Psittaciformes > Psittacidae > Amazona > Amazona ochrocephala. Next base: position 56,122,314 of record CM077909.1, on the reverse strand, counting down.
TTTAGATAATAATATTGAGGGAATTAGTTCAGGCTACCCTGAAGTAGTGGGATGAGAAATGGTTATGGGCATGTCAACCTGAAAGTTGACAGCTGCTGCAGATGTTTGGCATCAGAAACTACCATCCAGTTGCAGTAAAACTCCTTCACAAAAAACAGCTTGGTAGTGCTGCTGGAGTGTATTTTTTTGTTGGTTGGTTCTTATGATACTCTGTGAAATAGCTGCTAGAAGTCTGTATTTCTATACTGAGAAATAAGCTTTATCTAGAATCTCAGGTACTTACCAAATCGTGCAATTATCTTCTGGAAAAACAGTTTTGAATAAAGCAATAATTGTTTCTTACTGCCTGGAGGAAGTAAAATGACCCAGAAAAAAAGGGAAACCACCAACCAACTTTCTAAATTGCTTATTGCTTGCTTTTTTGTTTAGCTTCTCACACAGTTGCCCTCTATCATGTCCTGGTTTTGATTCTGCATCTAGCAGTAGAGTCTGCCTTTAGATGTGGGAAGCGCTAGTTCTGATGATGATGTCTTGTTTGGCTGAAGACTGTGTAGGAGACAGCCATCCATCACCTTGCTGCCTTTGTGTGCCGAGCAAGCTGTCTACATGCAGTGTTAGAGTTCTCACACTGCTGCGCTAATATTCTTCCTCTTTGTGCAGCTGGAGTACACCATGCTCTTGTTGTTCAGTAACAAGTAATGGGAAAATGAGTTGTATTTTTTTAAAGTGTCCTCTTACTAGGTTTAGCTTGTTGATTTTTATGACTTGAGACTAGTTGTCAAATGTGAGAAATAGGACTCTGCTGGAACTCAGAAATCTGATTGGATCATCTCCAGAGTATTCCAAATTTATCCCGGCATCAGTTCTGACACTATTTTGCAGAAAATTTCAGCAAAGAAAGAGAAACAAGAAGAAAAGAGAGCACTTACATGAAAAAGAGGCATGCCTAGTACTTGTTGCATATGAGTTTCCCACCCAGCCCCTCTTGCAACTAATATCCATAGGTGTTTTTTGAAAACGTACCTGTTGCAAAGAGCTGACGTGGATTCTTTCTTGCCTTAATGTGTGGTGTTTGGTTTGCAAAAACTATTTTAAAAGAACAGCCTGTTTTAAATGTCTGTGGTTATGTATGTGTTTGTACATCTGTGGTAAGTAAGGGTGTGTATGTGTCTATAGAAATAGAAGAATGAGAAGTAGTCTGACTGCCTCTGATTCCTCTTAGCAGTTCTAGTGGTTTAACAGCCACATTTTCCTACTTTCACAAATACAAAGGCATGATGAAACAATGAAAATTGTAATGCCATGTCAAATATGTGAGCAAGCAAATGCAGAAATGTGTGATTTTTTTAAAAATCTGTTTTATCAAAGAACATTACAGTAATTAATGGAAATGCCCCATCCCTGGCAGTGTTCAAGGTCAGGTTGGAGAGGGCTTGGAGCAACCCAGTCTAGTGGAAGATGTCCCTGCTCATGGCAGGGTGCTTGGAACTAAATGACCTTATGGTCCTTTCCAACCCAAACCATTCTATGATTCTATGAAATTAAGATAAATACAATTAAACCACACTGTTGGTTTGGGATCAGGCAAGGTTTATAGAGAGAGATAATAGCCTTTATTAAACCAAGCGATACAGTTGTCAAAAACAAGTACACTTTCAGACTGGATGCATTTATATTCTCTCCTTTCTGTGTAATACAGACCATTGACTTGCTGGATACAAGAGGCTTTGGTCTGACATTGTTAACCACCATATTCACTTCAGAATTGAAGGGCAGTGGTTATTTTTATAGGAGAGAAGCATAAAGATACCCATTGCTCAATAATCAGGCTTTGTCATGTCTGTATTACAGAGAAGTGGTTTGTGGAGAAGATAGGGTTGGGTTTGTCAGCAGTTTTAACAGAATACCTAAAATCCAGGTTTTTCTACTGACATTTGAGTTATCTGGTGACCAGAATGAGTGTCAGCCAGTATAAAAATGTCATCTGTTTTGAAAAAGTCTATATATGTGTTTATATTTTGAGATGTTATGTTTAATTTTTTCTCTTTTCTACTGCCTGTGATATCAGACTCAATAAATCAGTGGATTTAAAGAAGCCTGAGATACGTGAATTTTCATAGACCTCAAGCGTCTCTTTGTATTGTCCAAGGCGCTTGGAGTCGGACATCTAGTTAAGTGTTACATAGAACCTTGTAGCAAAAGCCAAACAGGCTATAACTCACAAACATAAGCCAGAGACTTGCAAAAAATGTTTGTATTTTATGGAAGCTCTACCTACTTTATAAAAGGAGTTTGGGAGATTGATCCTGGGGATGTACACAGACTGAGAAAAATTCTAAGAGTTTAATGTTGCAGGATTTGGACTGTGGTACGAATTTAGCAGTAGGTACACTGAGGGGTCTTTTTGATCATCCCAGTATTTTCCCTGACCTTATCAGTATATGCATTTGTTTAGGGACATAAATTCTGACATTGTTCTGTAACTGGGTTCTGCAGTATTTCTTGTGCAGTTAAAATACGTAATACTGGCTAGTGTTAAAGGCAAAGATAGAAGTAGATGGACTGCTTGGTCAAAGCCAGTATGGCAGTAATCTAATTTTGATATATTTTATTGCTGTAACACAAAATGTTTGGGCTGGGAGAACAAGAAAGGGGGCTGATTTTGACCAAATCATGGAATCATTTAAGTTAGAAAAGACCTTGAGGATCATCAAGTCTAACCATTACCCTGTTGGACACTTTCAATTTTCCAATTAGAAAACCATTTGCAGTCTATCTGATTCTAATTTCATGTAAAATAAATGAAGCAAATAGAGCCCAACCCCATGTAGTTACAAAAGCTCCTTCAAATGGTTTTAAACCATTGGGACTGGCTCTTATGAACCAGGTGTACATGGCTGAATTGATGTGGCTTTAATGAGATGCCATGAATCAGCTGGGCTATTGGTAACCAAACCTTTGCAGGCTCTTTGTTCACAGCAAACAGTAGATAAATCATGTCAGTATACACCTTCTTAGTGAAGCAGAAATGCAAAATAGGCTATGGATGTTCCCTGTTGGCAGAGCTGTGTGTCAGACGAGAGATATTTTGACCTCTTTGAGTTTCATTCTGATTCTTTTTCAAAGCATTAATTTTTCCAGAAATATTCAATTACTCATTCATTTAAATAGTAATTTAAGTTTAAAGCATTTGTGTAGGTGATGGAAAACATCACAGATAAGTGAACATGGGGGAGAGAGGGAAGGAAAAAAATGAGGCACAAACAGTGCTAATTTCCAGGCTTTCTTAATGGAGTCAGGCTGGTTCATTACCTCTTCCATTCCTGCCCAACACAATTGCTTAAGAAGAATCTTGAAAACTGCAGACCACGACTGGAAGAAAAGCACTTAGAAAATTTGTGTATAAATTAAATTTGGTATTTAAATGTAAGTGTTCCTCCTTGAACATACACACACTGCAGGGTCTAACTAGCGCTAGTCCTACAGCTTTGTTTGGAGAGGCTGTGCATGGCTATTGCATGGAGGGATATGTGATTTGTTTACTGCCTAGTGCTTTCCTGGTTGTTTCACCCTTACAGATGCAGATGTAACGCTAAGCAGAGCATAGCCACACTACAGTTTCAATAACTGACCAAAAATATCCAAAGGATCTTATTTAGCCAGGATAGGAATGTCCAGCTGCTCTAAAGGAACTTGGCAAATGCCGCATTTTACAGCTCAGTGAGTAGACTAGGTTCAACTCTTTTGGTATAACCTAAAGCAGAGAATGAAAAAACAAATTCCAGACAGTGCTTACATAAAAAGTTTTATATTGCCAGGCTGCTACAAAGCAGTGCTCCCCTGCGCTGCTTGTACATACATAGAAAATTATCCCTTTTACAAACAAGCATATGGGGGTAGGAAGGATGCACTGAGAAAGGAAGGAGGCTAACTGAAATTGGAAACATTTGCTTGGAGCTATTTGGGTGTGAAACTGAGCCTGCTCAAGCAGTGAGGGTATGAACACTGAAGGAATTGCCTTAAGAGAGGCAACAGTTTTGAGCATTTACTGCTCAAAAGCAAAATCTCAATACAGCAGATTGCTTAGAAGTGAGACCATTCCAGTAAAAAATACTTGCAACATGTGGTGTTTGGATTCGTAGATAGAAGGGAAGAAAGATGATTGCTAATGAAGAAAGTGTGTATACGTGCAAATGTTTTCTTACAAAATAAATACCACTGGAGTATGGAATGAAAGCACAACTGGAATGGTATATTTAACTGGTGTGGTTCAGGGATTAAACTTATTTATTAACCATTTACAAACTTATTAACTTATTATTAACTTATTTAAAGATGTTTTGGGACCGGTCTTGTTCAACATCTTTGTGGGTGACATGGACAGTGGGATTGAGTGCACCCTCAGCAAGTTTGCGGATGACACCAAGCTGTGTGGTTCGGTTGATATGTTGGAGAGAAGGAATGCCATCCAGAGGGACCTTGACATACTTGTGAGGTGGGCTGATGCCAACCTGATGAAGTTTAACCATGCCAAGTGCAAGGTCCTCCACCTGGGTCGGAGCAATCCCAGGCACAGCTACAGGTTGGGGAGGGAAGAGATTCAGAGCAGCCCTGCGGAGAAGGACTTGGGGGTGTTGGTTGATGAAAAAATGAACATGAGCCGGCAGTGTGCGCTTGCAGCCCAGAAAGCCAACTGTATCCTGGGCTGCATCAAAAGGAGTGTGACCAGCAGGTCGAGGGAGGTGCTCCTGCCCCTCTACTCTGCTCTTGAGACACCTCACTTGGAGTATTGTGTGCAGTTCTGGTGTCCTCAACATAAAAAGGACATGGAACTGTTGGAGCAAGTCCAGAGGAGGACCATGACGATGATCAGGGGACTGGAGCACCTCCTATATGAAGACAGGCCGAGAAAGTTGGTGCTGTTCAGCCTGGAGAAGAGAAGGCTGCATGGAGACCTCATAGCAGCCTTCCAATATCTGAAAGGGGCCTTTAGGGATGCTGGGGAGGGACTTTTCATTAGGGACTGTAGTGAGAGGACAAGGGGTAACAAGTTCAAACTTAAACAGGGGAAGTTTAGATTGGATATGAGGAAGAAATTCTTTCCTGTAAGGGTGGTGAGGCACTGGAATGGGTTGCCCAGGAAAGTTGTGAATGCTTTATCGCTGGCGACGTTCAAGGCTGGGTTGGACATAGCCTTGGTTTAGTGGGTTTAGTGTGAGGTGTCCCTCTCCATGGCAGGGGGGTTGGAGCTAGATGATCTTAAGGTCCTTTCCAACCCTAACTGTTCTATGATTCTTTGATTTTGTGTTCTCACAGTCACTCTAACTTTGTACTAGTTTAACTACTTAGGACAAGCTGTGGTCTTCCAATTTTGTTATACTCTTAAGTATTGCTGGTCTTCTGCAGTAGTGAGCAGTAGGAAGTTCTCTCAGTTGCAGAACTGTGTGTTTTCACTAATACAGATTAAAACCAGTTTAATATTTTTTTTTTTTTTAATATTGAATTTTCCTTTTGTTTCAGACTGTGTAGTGAAAAGCTGTTTTTGGCATTGTGACTAACATGCTTGTGTAAGACCAGTGGCTGTCTTCACAGCCAGCTTTTAATTTTTTATAGTCATTGGTAACTTACATTTTGTCACCCTGAGGGTGTATTCATAATTCTTTCCAGTTATTTCTGATGTGGTTGTAACTAGCTACTGGTCTGGAACTCTTGGTGACAAGAGGCAATCCAAAAAGCAGAAGGAAAGCCTCCATTTAAAAAGTTTGAACAGCGAAGACTTCTTTGGCCCTTGGGGGTTATTAAAAGATTACAGCTTATATTTTTGTTCTAAAAAAAGGAGACAGGAAAGGTAGAAGTTGAGTGTGATAGCAAAGAATGTATAAAAAATGGAAAGCGCAAGGGAAATTGCTTTCTTGATTTAGACTGAAAAACTAGGTCTAGATTTACTAAAGCTAGTGTTGCAATGGAAACCACAATTGAGGTTCATCAATTTTGTATCGCCAAATGCCATGAGATTTAGAGGAAAAAAACACTGAAACCAAATGGAATAAAACCACAAGGTCAGTATGAGAACACTTTGCTTTGATTCTGTGGGTTTTGAGTTGGTTTGGTTTTCTGTTTTAGGAGCATCAACTAAAGAAGAAACACTTGTATGTCCATCAGAAATAACACTGATTTGTATTTGCAAATTTATTGTTTGTAAATTTAAATCACAAGGAATTTTTAAGGGGATATAGCTATTGAAATAAAAGGCTATAGTATTAATTTTTAATGGCAGAATTTGCCACCCTTGTTGAAGATTTGATCAGAACAAAAAAGAATTTTTAAGAAAAGCCTTTTTTTCCCTTACTTTTGTTTGATTTTGTTTTAATAGATATCAGTTACTTGTTATGTTTTGTTGGGAGGCTTACTAGGACTTTGCTTGGGGTGTTGTTTTCCGGTATTTAAGTGATTTGGTTTTGTTTGAGTTTTGTTATTTCTGTATGGGCATTATCAGGCTAATGAGACCATTTGGTTTTTTTCTAGTGACTTGGCTGATAGTATAAAAATCTCCATTAATAAAATGGAACTGAAGTTAGTTGCAAGTACTTGGCGATTCTGTAGCTGGTCCCTAACACTGAGGACAAGGGTTGTGGAGAATCGGTTTCAAGCGGAGGCAGTTCCAGATCAGTCCTCAGTTAATGTAGAGGTGTTTTGTTTTGTTTTTTCACCCAGTCATTTATACTTTAGCATTTAAGTAGGTAGAAACAAGTAATTACGTTTTACTGCCTGTTTACTTTCCCCTACAGTGACTGGACCCGTGCTTCTTAACCTTGCATTCATATACAGCTGGCTTTTGTGGATCTTTTAAAGCCTGAGGCTGTGTGACCCCCTCTAGTTGGGAGGTTTCCGAAGCAGAAAGAAAGTCTCAGGTTTCACTAAATGAGCTATTTTCTTCTGGGAAGATATAAGTGGTGTCAACCCTTAGCAGAGTTTTACTTCTAATGTGTATTACGGATTTTAAAAAAACACCCAACTTTTTCTAGGTTATTCTCTACAATTTTATTAAAGTCCAGAAAGTTACAACTGCAGGTTCCGTGGTTTATGAGAAAGTTCTGCAATGAATTAATACCTGCTCTTTGAAGAATTTTGTCCAAACCATGACCTGTGGTAGTGGAGCAGTACGTGAGCACCCAAGACAGTTTCATCCAGAAGAACCACTGGACATTGGTAGACTTCATTTAGCTTCAGAGTAAGTAAAGTGTCAGGGGTTACAAGCCTTAAAAAAAACCAAACAAAAACAAACAAACAAACAAACAAAACAAAACAAAACAAACCCACCCACCCACAAAAACCCCACACAAAACAGAACAACAAAAAAACACCAAAAAAACCACAGAAAAACCAAAACACACACACACAAGAAAACCCCCAACAAACAAAAAAAAACCCCAAACAAACAGTTGTTACTGGGTTGCAGATACTCCCAGCTAGTGACCTGTATTTAGGGGTGACACAACCTGAACTAAAGGCCAGTAGAAGCTGCTGTTACTTAATGCAAATCAGATCATTTTTGTTGAATCCTGAAAGAGAGGATTACATTTCAGCATGGTCTGCACATGCTTGAAAAAGCCTTTCATTTTTCCATTGTTGTATAAAGGAAAGAAAAGTTTTCCTTGGTAGTCTTATAAAAATTAAGAATTCAGTATTTTTAAGTATGTCAGACTTGTGTGGTTCTGAAGTGGCAAGTATTGTTTAGTTCTTTGACAGTAGCTGATGTCTGAGCTTTTTCAACTTCACCAATTTTTGCCAGCCCCAGGTAGGCCCCATTTCTTCCAGAGTGGAAGAAGGCTACCTAAGATGAAAGGTATTGGTTTTGAAACAGAGTGACGTAGCAGTTTGTTTCTCATTAGGCTGGCTAGTCAAGGTTTGTTAGAAACAGATTTAGCTGGGCAAGTGTTCAGACATCATCCTGGTGGGGAGAGAAAAGGTGTCAGCAAAGTTGTACCTGCAAATGCTGGTGGAAGGCTGAGAGGTCCATAGAGGGCTGCCGGCTCCCGAGGACTGAGCCTGTGAGGGCAGAGGCATTCACTGGACTGCAGGCATTTCCTTCCAGCCTAAGTCCTTCAAGAAACTTCTCACAGCAAACCTTCACATCTTATTTGAGAGCTGTCTCCTCAGTGTTGTGTGTGTGTGTGTGCTTGGCACAAAAGCGAAGCAGACCAGGTTCTTTGAATTTTTGTTTCTCCAGTGCTCAAAATTCTGACATCCTCAACCATTGTGGTATTATAGGAAGGTATGGCTTCTTGCCAACCAGAGAAACTGCAGATGCCAGTGGACTTGAAGCAGATTTTGAGTGGCTACACCGCCCCTGCAAACACATTCCTGCTGGCAGTGGGAGTGACGTTGTGTAGCATTTCAGTAATTTATTTCATGGTACCCCATCTGGAGGTTTTTCCACAAGAACTCCCTCAGATAAAGATTAAAGGTGCCACAGAGGTTCAGATTTACCAAGCGATGGTGCATTTTTATAAAACATGAACTCTGGTTCAGACTAACGCCATTTCTTCTTAACCTTGATTCTGCCCATGCAAATGGCACATGAAATTATTAAAAACAAGGGGGGAGAGGAACTCTTGAAGGGCGGGAATAATCTGTGCTTGTGTTTGTTCAGAGCAGTGGGTGTGATTGGGTTATAGATGGTTCTGTTGGCCTAGACAAGCAAGTGGCAGGAAATAACTTAGAGAAAATGTTTTTATATCCCCAAAGCTTATCTTCAAGGAGCACAGTTAGAAATGCTGTTTTGAAAAGAAACCTCCATTTGGACAGACAGCTTGATGCAGGCAAAAGCTGCTAATTTGTTTTCAGCTTCAAGGAGATTTAGAGTCTTTGCATCCTTGGCAGTAACACAAAATGTAATTGTTTCCTTTCTCCTTAATCTTCAGTCTAGTTGTATTGGCTTAGTGTATCTAGGAAAGGCTGGAATGTTGACTGAATTAGCTGCACTGGATAGCTTCTCCTAACAGGCGAGAAGTTAATGCTGGGACTCTTCTGACTTTCTAGCATGTGAGGAGAACACTCGCTGTTCCTTTCATGATTGCATCTAGTCTCAGAAACCCTTTTGCGCAGAAAGGAAAATTAATTGTTGGATATGAAAAGGAGGTGACAGAATTAATGTTCTTACACTGGCAACGTTACTCAGCTATTAGGGGCTCTCTGTAAATAACAGCTTTGCTTTCATCTATTTTCTGCCTCTTTCTTCCACAAAAGTAATTTTGTAATCCTACAATTTTTAAATACTTTAAAAAAACCTAACTGTGCGTGGGGAGATTTGTTTGCATTCCTATTATTCAGTTTGGCAATGTCTGTGGGCAGCAGCTGCTTACGCTTTTGCAATATGTGCCATTAACATACCACTGGTTTAAACCTAACTAAATTCACCAAAAGTACAATCTTCAGGGAAAGGATACAGCATATCATTCAGCAATTAAATTATTTAGTCAATCCAGTGGTTAAGCTTGGGTCAGCTTTGAAGGGTAAATTTCATTGCTGGGATACATTCTTGGCTATGAATGAATGCATGAATAATCTTTCTTTGAACCTTAAGATGCACAATAGACACAATAACTCTTGAGTTGAACTCTTGAGAGTGGGCTGATTTATGGGCAGCTGTTGAAAGTGCCTCTAGTGAGATTATTTTTTCATCTGTGAAGTAGAAACCTGTATTAATTACTGGATACCACTGCAAAGGTAGACAGACAAAAGCTGTGCATGCTTTTATTTTGTAAATTTTTAATTTATGTATTAAAAGAAAAAGTAATGATTTTGACATGGTACACTGCCATAAACTGAGAATCACTTGTCAGGGCTCCAGCAGGAAAATAGCTGAAGGCATTATTGACCTCAACTGCTCAGACAGTTGATCTGTGTAAGTTACCTCCCATTTAGCAGAGACAACAGCAGGAATTGTGTGCACTCCCCAGTGCCAGCAAGTTCACAAACCTGCATAAGACAGCACTAATTTCATCTATATTAATACTGTGATTGCGAGTGACCAAGGATCAATGACACATTTGTTTCTGCCCTCCCTGCTACAAGGGCTGTAGCCTCAAGTGAAGGGCTGGGGCAGACGGGAAGTATCAAGATTTGGCTAAATTTATCTGCTGGAAGGCTTAGTTTGCTGGAAGGATCAAGAGAAGTCTGTTTTGTGATCAGTAATAAATGGCTTGACACAGTACCTCTTTAGTTCTGGGGGAGGAGGGACTGTTATTGGCTCAATACCCATTTTTGTGTGTCTGCACAGTGCTAGGAAGTTTACTGATTATTCTAAGGCATTCTGCATTATTGAAATCGTGTCATGGAAGTTGTTTTTTAGGGAGTTCTTCAGAGAATTAGTTGCAGAAGGAGCAATTTGATTTTATTTTCTTTCAGTTAACGGGCCAAGCAGATGGGAAAGCAGACCTGGAGTAGTTTTGCTGGCTGGCAGCCACTATTCTGTAAATTTTGATTTGTATGGATATGTAGCAGTTTTATTTTTCCCTTTTTGGAAATGTATGCCTTGTAAGTCTTTGGGAAATTAATCGCTGGTTTCCTGTGAAATGTGCGCTTGTAAAACAGATGTTGTAGCAGACCCTGTGTTGTGTCAATTAGGAAGTGTGACATCAGCAAACTCCATAGGCTGTCAAAAGCTAAAGCACTTTTCAAAGCATCATTCCTTCACAGCTCTCCAGAGAAAGGATTAAAAAATGACAGGAATTTGAATTGCAGTTCAGTGCTGTTTCACTGTTTGCCTTTGCCTCTCAGAAGGCACAGGGTTCATAATTCTATCCAAATGAGATTTTTAATGCCATTTGACCTTACATTGTTTTGTGTTTGAAATTAACAAGGCATTCAAATTTGAAAAATCTGTATTAACAGCTGTGTGTGAGTTGATCAAAACTAGGAAATCCTAAATTTAACATTCCACAAGGGGAGAAATGAAAAATACCGCTCATGTTGCATGCTTGGTCTGTCTCCCCTTCGCTTCCTGCTACTCCCTGCACCTCCACACCAAAATGACCTGCAAGAAAAGAGTTAGTTAAGCATTTAGTAACTGTGGTATTGATAATGACATCACCACTAATTACATGCTAAGAGAGCTATGTTTAACAGTAAAAATGCTAACGATTTAAGCACATGATTGACAGTCTGGGTCATAGTTGTTTTTTTGCAGCTTTTTCCCTGGAAATTTAAAAAACTCAGATTCTTACTGTTCAGCATTTGAATCTCTAAGATCAAAAGGCCATTCCTTCAAAGAGTTTCCTGTTGTTATTTAAATGGTAATTGGCTCTATCCTCAGATTGACTGGGAGCATTTTAACTTTAGTAGGTTTGGGACTTTTATTATTTTCAGTTGTGTGCTTCTAATGGAGGAGGTGATTTGGAGAATGACAAAGATTGATTGCAAATTTGGAAGCTAGTTATTAGTGACAGGAGTTGATAACTCGGGGAAGGTGCATACGTTATTTGAGCAACATATGTTCCATAATGAATGATTGTGCTGCTGTAATAATCTGTCTCTTCTTTTCTAGTGACTTTTATATCTGGAGTAGTTCCTTACTGACAGGTGAATATTTCTGTACAGTGTGGACTGTGAAGTAGACATAAATTATGGGATTTGTTACACTATTTACCTGCAATCCTTCTGTTCAGTGCAGTACTCTGCAGAGAAGGTCATGGCCATGAAACTGATCTGCAGGGAGGCAGTACTTAAAGAATAGTAATCTTTGGTGAATACTTTCTATTGTAATCTTCAACGCTTTCTGCTGTAGAAAAAATTATGATCCCATGATGTTTTTAAGAGACAGATCCAATATTTTTCTTTAAATCCTATTCTCTCCTTGCTGAACAGTTCGTCTGTTGTAGTCTGTTGCATTCACCTGTCAATGTGAAGAAGAAACATGGAAATTGCTATCCTTGTTACCCAGGAGGGGCTAAAATGCTTTTACAAATAAAAGTACTGCTGTATGATACCACTAAAACTGAAGTTGAGTAAACTGCTGTTGAAGAGCATGATGAGACATGACTTCATTTCCTGTGATTGGTGACTTGCTTTGCGTTCTACTGGGTGGGTGAAAACCCCTAAGACCCACTGGTATAATTACTGCTGAAGAGACTAATCTGTATTCAGGAGTAAAATGCCTTCATGCCAAATATTAAACAACAGCTTGCAGGCCTGAGTCACAGAAACAAACAGATGAATGTATCAGTTTTCAAAATGCAACAATTCAATTTATATGCGTAAGGGAGAGAGGCAACTGAGGAGTCTACAGCAGGGCCTTTGTATTGGTGATGCAGCACCAAGGACTGCATTAAGAACTTGTGGTGTTTTCTGATAATGTTAGAGGTATCTTCCCATTCACGTGTTCATTTTCCACCGGCTTTAGACCACCCAACATCACATCTAACCTGCAGTCTTCTTTTCCTGCAGTCTCTTTCCTACCCTCCCCCAAACATATGGTGCATGTGTATTCATGCTTTTCTTTCCGTTCACGAAGGTATCCAGCTGGGAAAATATAGTGTGTACAATACTCTCAGCCTTCAACTGACATTTCTCATAAATTGCAACAGAAACACTGCTATCAGCAGCTTAATAGCAGGTATAATACAGCTGTACATATCAAGTCTCAGCAGGACACAGAAACTATGGTTACCAAATTTCCAAAGAGAAAGGGCTGTAAGGGAACGGTTTGATATAAGAATAACTAGGGAAGGGGGTGAGAAACATTTAAAATGGATTCATTGAAAGCTGCCTTTCTGGAAAGAAGAAAAAAAAAAGGAGCTTATAGGGGCTGACTCAGTGGCTTCAGCATTCACTTTCTGCTGAATTGCTGTTTTAGAAGACCTCACAAGAGGTTTTTATTATAAGTGGTGCGAAAAAGAAAAAAAAGCAGTGCAACAGTCTTTTTCCTCTTTGGTCCATAAAAATCTACCCTCCACACCCATTCCTTGAAATACTTTTTGAAAAACATATAATACTTAACTACTGCTGTAGTATAAAGTGTTTATGACAAAAGTCTGGGTCAGCCACAGTGCATTTATGCAGGAAATACAGGTTAGGTGGAAATAGACTAGTAAATAGCATTATGTTCCTAATCACAGGATTTACTAAGTTTCTGTATTGCCCCCAGCATTATTTAAACCCAATGCTTGACTGAAGAAGGTCAGTCTAGATTAGAAAATAACTCAGAGCATCGGTTAGAAAATATATCACAATACTGAAATTAACTAATTAGTTGAGGATTTTTTGTTTCAGTTTTTTTTTGGGGGGGGCAGGGGGGAAGTTGGTTTTGGGGAGGGCATCAAGTCACAAGATCTTGTTTAGCACAAGTTGATCTGTCTTCGTGACCATGGCAGAAAGGGCAGGAAATAGTGATCTGACATTGTGGCAAGAGAGACTCAAGTGAGACATTAGAAAAGTGTTTCTCACAGCAAAGATAATGAGGCTGTGAAGTAGGTTGTCTGGCAGCTTGTGGAGTGTTCCATTTGAGGAAACTCTATGCAAACATCTTTTAGGATAGGCTCTGATTCAGAAGTAGGTGGGTGAACTGGACAGCTACTTGAGGTTCTCCTAGCTGTATAGTTCAGTGCTTCTAAGAGCAGGATAGTTCATAATTAATTTGTTTGGGTTTTCTACTTCTCACACAGGAATTTTGTAGGAAATTAGGACACAGTGTGTCACCTTTATTTTTTTTTTAGATTTAAGATTAGTTGAATAGCATTAGTGAAATATTTTTAAATGGCAGTAAAAAGAAAATTGTGCTACCCTAAACCAGGGCTATATATAAATTATAGCAGACCACTATTAATCAAGGACTCATGGGAACCAGATACGGAGCAGGGAACAACCCTTATGGACAGCCTAGTAATGAAGATACCAACTGCTGAATCTACAGCTGAAGAAAAAAGGAGAGTGTTCAGGTACTCTCTGCTGGAAAATTACCCCTGTGCTTGGCTTAAGCTTTAGTTTTTCACACCAATCCCTAGCTAGTAAATATCTCGTAATTTTGAGGGACGCTTCTCTGGTAACCTTTGCTTTTTTGAAATGTAATCTTTCAAAGCTATCTTATGAGGAATGAGGGAAGGCAGTGTTATAAACATAGTGCAGCATTTTAAGATCCAAGAATACCACTGAGTCTCAGTGAGGCACATAAATAACACTAATCTTCTGTGAGGACAGCTGTTGGTTACAGTTTGGAGAGTAATAAAGATATACTGCCCTTCTCCTTCAGTTTTTCAGACTATTTTCAATAAAATATTTTTCCAGCAGCATTTTCCAAAAATGCATTAGCATTTTTGTTTGTTTCTTTCTTTCATTGTGGAGTATTGGTTTTATGCTGAGTTTGGCTTGGAGAGAAAAGAAAAATCTCTTTGAGGTCTCAAAGATACAGCCAGGTATATTTTATTTAGGGCATCTTTAAGACAGTTGGCAGCCAGCCATAAAGAGAAAGAATTTCACTCTTAGTCTTTCCATTTCCTCACTCTTTCCTCATTATTTCCTACCATCTATTAGTAATAGTATTTGCTGTTTGCTTAGTTCTGTGTTGTTTTTCCTATAGCTGACTCTTCTGTGACAGAGGAAGAGTAATAGTGAGCTTTACGAATAATGTTCTCTTTGATTCATCATTCAGTTGGGCTCTTTCTGCGGTCTTCGCTTGCACTCTGGAAGTTTTATGAAGTCTAAAGATTTCATAAGAATTTCTAGGTTGGTCAGCGATCTAGTTTTGTCAGAGAACAGTCTGTACTCATTTGATTATCTAACCATGAACCTTTGCCAGTGAAGAACTGGCTTGCAAATACATTACACTCCTGTTTAGAATCTCTAAAAGAAGGAGGGTAGATGTAGCCTGTACAAATGCCTTCCATTATGTTTATTAAAATCCTAGTTTACTCTCTTTTTAAAATATTCTTTTAGCTCTTTTAGGTGTTTTCACATCTTTGATAAGAAAATATCGGTTCCTGTTATCAAATCTTCAGTGCTCAAATATCCACTGGTGTTCTTTGTTTCAAAAGCAAGTTGTCCCCCTTCTGTGGAGTTTTCATAGGTCATTTTCAACATTTCTTTCTCTAAAAGACATTTGCAGAAGCTTTTAAAGCAGAATAGGAAAGTTCTTCCAGGAGGAAACATCCTCTTGCCCGCAGACAGAAGTCCTGCTTCTGTTTGGATCACATAAGAAGCAGAAAGACCTCCATGTCCTTCTGTCCTTTAACAGTTAAAACAAAGGTATGGTCTTATTGTGATGTCTAGTACTCTTTTCTGTCTATGTCACAGAGGAGGGTCCATGAGAAAGAAACCCAGCCTCTGTAATCTAAGTAAATAGGTGACTAAAATACCCCAAGATCATTGGTAGAACCTCTGAACACAATGAAACTGTGAGGAAGAAGTGCCACAGCCTCTGCTGCCTTCTGAGTGGGGAGAGAGGCTTCTTCCAAAAAGTTGAGAAAGGCAGCCAACTGTTACTCCTTTCGCACCTTCCTGAAGTGTTACGAACTTCCTGTTTTGACATCTGCTATTACTGCATTTGGTTGTCTGTTGCTCAGGGATGTAGTCCATCAAAAGGAACCCATGGATGGATACATATGGAGGTCTGATCTTTTCACCATTGGCACCCTTCTGTCAGTGCTGCCTTTTTTTCCTGATGAAATGCTCTGATTCTGTGCAATTCTACTCCATCCTTCCTTCTAAGCATCCTTAATCTGCTGTTGAATATTGCACGGAAAGCTTAAGGGAGAGAAAAGTATAGTATTATTTTTGCTACTTACTTTTGTGGTTTCAGATGGTCATCTTCAGATGATACTGTGTTCTGAAACACAAAAACTCCTCTTTGTAAAGCAGGTAGGTGAGTTAAAAGATGACAGCTATTATACAAATAGCATGGAGGACCCAGAGCAAGGGAGCAGTCTTTCCATGCAGTTGTATCCCAGGCTACAGGAGTGTGAACATCCAGCCTAGTGAACCTCCGCAATCTGCAGGGGTATAGCAAAAAAAATGCATTGGCTAAATGGTACAACATTTACTTTAGGACTGAAGGAGCTAGATTTTAGAGGGGTTTGGTACATCATGCTGGTACTTCACAAAAAGGGGAGGTCCATGTGAGGTATGTAGATTATTCCATGTAGTATAATGGTGGAATCATTTCACTTCCTTCCTTCCTGACAGAAACCATTAGCTGTAGTGGCTTAGCTACTGTCTGGGCGAAGTTGTTCTGAGAAAGATTATCGTAGTAGAGGAGAGAGGTCAGGAAATTAATGCTTTGGAGGATTTGAAAAGAAAGAACAAAACACTCCCAGAAGCCTTGCTTTTGTGGCCTGGCAGAAGCAGCTTGCTTCGTGTGGTCAGAGAGAATGTAAATGACACTAAAACATGCAGTGAAGGGCTATACTTATTCTGAGTAAATATTATGCATAAAATCTCTATCAGTCTTTTCTCTTCCTGCTTGTTGCAGGCATATATTTTCTGACATTCAATACATTTCACCCTCCCTCCCTTTTGCTCCTATTCAAGGTTTCAAAAATTTAAGTTAGCTGTCATTTTCAGTATCATACTTAGAGGATGAAGGGTTATATTGATATGACCTGGTAGTAGTTACCCTAGTTCCGACATACCATTGCTTTTTTTTTCTCCCCCCATCAGTTACAGCATGTTACAAAGCACAGTTCACAGTGTAGGAGTGATCGTGTTCACAATCACTATCATCACAAAGACGGGAAATAAAAATGTTCCTTGGCAAATTTTCAAAGGTGACGAGTGGAAATCAAAATTAGACTCTTGGGGCTTTTGGTCAATATATGATGCTCTCCCCAGCACAAGTCTGTGTAACAGAATGAAGGGAAGAATTTTCCTCATTAATTCATGTGACAAGGAAGTGAAACAAACCACACAGCTTGTACTACAAAATTTTTATTGCTTCATAAATTTTATTGAGATAGAAATTAACCAGTTTCCTCTGTGTTTTAAACAGAGTCAGTTTGTGTTTACTGACATGGGGGAAGCTCATCTGTGTTCAAGAACAGATCTGTTTTCTGTTAGAAAAGGCAGTTTCCGAAAGTTAGAACTTCAGGGATATTTTTAATAATGTCATGTATTAGCTTGACACAGCATACTTAAGAATATGTCGTTTGGAATTTCTTAATTTAACAACAACAGTTTTTCTACCTGATTTGGTTTTGTGATAAGCAGTGAAGTGTCAAGAAAGATTACAAGAAATTACAAGAAAACCACTGTGAGATGCAGCATATGTGCCAAAGTCTAGAAATGTTTATATATGCATTTCCAGAAACTTTTCAGCACTGCATCCACATTAGGGCTGCTGCCATGTTTACTGAAGGATTTGAATGATGTTTTCCTGCTCACTTAGAAAGGAACATAAGCATGGGTGCATTTGCATTGTGGCAAACATATTCAAGAATGTCTTTCATTTAAGCTGTATTATTCATTACAAGTTTTAAGCTGCTCTAAAACATATGGAACATACACAGCTTTATTTGGGTGCTTCAATACAGACAGGTGCATATTTGAAATGGAAGCTTAATGAGCTGTGACTGTCTGAAAAATGAAAATGTATAGGCAGAGCCCTTGAAACATCACCCTTTTTCCCTATTTTTACAATAATGATTGTACAGGATGGGATTTGCATCTTTGAGCAATGAGTTAAATACTTCCAAATCTCCTTGAAATCAATCTTGTGTGATCACACATGCAGATTGAAAACCATGAATTTGAGATTTACGTTCTGTGAATAAAATTTACATTCCCTGAAAAGCAAAGAAGGCTGTCATTTCATGCTTCCTAACATTCATTGTCTATTTCTCCTCAGTACACATAAGCCCAGCACGCATGCTCACAGTCTAGAGGAGCAGCTTTCTGCTCTGTCGATTTTGTTTTATAAAAGCTCTGTTTTCTTTATTGCCCTGATCTATTATATCTGTAAAATTTATTTAAGCAATGACAAATTTATCTTTTGGGTCTGGAGTCTAAAGGAATAACTACTGCCATGCTGTTGGTTAAAGATTTGTTGGTTATGACTGTTTATTAAATTGCAAAGGTCTGTAGGTGAGGGTAGCTGTCTAAAGCTGCTGTTGAGTAGGTGGGTTATGGGCTGTACTTAGTGAATGTACATCATTAGAGAGACAAATGTGCTCCAGCAGCCTCATTTTGTTCAACTAAAATGGGTGTTGATTTTGGAAAGCTCAGCAAAATCACTTGTCTTTTTTCTAAATCAGATGTCATTCATCCTACAGAGCACCCATGAAAAACAGCATTTAGTTTAAATATAGCAGCATTACTTCTCAGCTTTGTAAGCTGACAAGAATAGCATTACATTTGTTTCCCTTAAAAAAACAAAACAAAACAAAAAAAAACCTCAGGCTGAATGCAGTTCCTGTGGGAGCTAATTGACAGCGCTGTAAACGGGAGTCCTTGTACACTGCGAATGTCCAGGCCAGGGTGCTGCAGCATGTAGCTTTTCACACTGCTTTGCCAGTTTCAGCCATGTTTTATTGTCCCCATAAAGACAAGAAATTTAATTCTGCATGCATTGTTCTTATTCTTAAGAAATGAAAGAAGAGACTATTCATAGGGATAAACACTTGAGTAACTAATACTGTGACTGATCTACAGAAATAAACTGAAAGGCCTGCTGTGTTTTAATTTTTATTATGCCACTTCAGCACTACCAGTACTTACTGTTCTGTTTATTCAGGTGTCCACCTAAATAACTCTGAAACTTCATCTTCAGCAGAATCTGAAAACAAGCTATTTGACGGACTACAAATTACGAGTTCTTCTCATTCTTCAGGGGTGAAATGTGCTTTCAGCTGAAAGCCAGGGAGGGAGGGGGAACCTTCATTTGAAACAAGTTTTTAGTCTGCACTTGATCTCTTCTGGTTTTGTATGAAAAGCCACATTGGACTGAATGACAGCTGAAAAGGCAAGCTGCTGTATCAGGGGATTTAGCGAAAGGAAGCTGATGTGCTTTCAGCCAGCACCTTCCCAGAAAGCTCTCTGATCTCTTACCAGTTCAGTCCAATCATGAAGTCAGTGCACTAAAAATATGTGGGTGAAGCAGTTCAACTGCAAGTACGGTGTCACTCTCTAAGACAGTAAATAAGTATTCATTTATAGCTATCAATTTCTATTCTGTAATTTAAAATGTGATTATCCTTTCCTAAAAGCTGAATTTATAATGGTCTAAGACTATTGCTCAGTTAATTAAAAACAAATAAATAAATAAAACGAAATGAAAAAAGAGACACTCTTTTCTTTCTGTTTCTTCAGTATCCAGGGAAACTGATCTCTGGAGTTGCTGCGGTTGGTTTCTGCTAGTTGATCACAAGTTCCATTCATACCACTGGAACCTCCTTAAAAAATGCTTTCTGGTTGGTTTTTGTTTGGTTTTCTTTCCAGTTTTAACTTTGATAAATAGGAAAAAAAGATACAGAACACTTTATGCAATGTTGAAATTCTTACACACCAAAAAAAAAAGGTTTATGAGCCTTTGATGGTAGCATGTTATGACTCTGTAAATGACCTGTTGGTGGTACTAAGATGCATGCAACTGAAGTGATTCACAGTTGTTTAAAAATAATAGTAATAACTAAGGGTTAATGTTTTCAAAGACAAGTCAGTATTCTACCATGTCAGACATGTAGGAGCCCCAGTTAAATGCTCTTCAAACCTAAGGAGAGTGCTAGGGAAAAATAATGACATCATGATTAGTTCTGAAAGTGTTTTTCCATTTTGAGCACAATGTGGTATTGATCTTGAAATACTATAGAGCGACTGAAGAATGTACCTGTTTGTCCACAGTTACCATTAGCACAAAGGATATTTCTGATTACATCTGTTTTGGTCACTGGTTTTCTAATGCACAAGTTATGTTATGGAACATTTGTTCCATACCAAATATCAATATTTGTATGACAGTTCTGTGAGACTGAAAGGTTATCATTCCTGGTGTCCATAAAATTATCTTAGGAAATGTAAAGATGGTAAGTATAGCTGTTTCAATGTTACACCTTTCTTTCACATAAGTATGTGTCTAGGGGCTGATCTTTGTTACCAATTATTATTAGCAAGTAGGAATATGTTACTTTCATGGAAAAGGCTTTGGGGCCATTGTTGTGCAGCTCAGAGTCAATAAACTCTGAGCTGCTCATAATAGCCATTCTTTCTCATTGAAGCCTTGGGCTTGCTCTAACTTCATCAGAGAAGAGAAAAAGAGAATAATGTGAACAATAGAAGCCATGAAGTTTAACTTAGGCCTAATGTGAGGGGGCTGTAGAAGCTGTCAGGGAGCTTGATTAATTGGCTTTCAGGCTGTTGTCCTCAGCGAAAAGCAATAATGTTCCTGCCTCTTTTGAGGGGGCTGGATGTACCACCTGGGGTCAGAGCTTATCAGCCTCAGGGGCCAACGTTTTAGATGAGGCCAAAGTGCAGTCAGC
Organism: Amazona ochrocephala; assembly: GCA_039720435.1. Classification (NCBI taxonomy): domain Eukaryota; kingdom Metazoa; phylum Chordata; class Aves; order Psittaciformes; family Psittacidae; genus Amazona; species Amazona ochrocephala. Next base: position 56,101,855 of record CM077909.1, on the reverse strand, counting down.
AGTTTATGCAGAAATTTGTGTGTAGATTCTGGAGTAAAGCAAGCTTTATCTTGGTATTGTTTGTCTGAACAAGGAAAGAATTAAATCATATCTGAAAGTCCAGCCTTTTTTTTTTTTTTTTTTTTTTGTCTTTTAGTGACATGGGAAAATAGTCTCCCAAAATACAGAAATGTTTCTGTCATCATGCTGGTTGTACTTTAATGAGGGAGAGCATACCTGTAATGATCCTTTGAGTGATATTTCATTGCCAGAAGAAATGTAGAGAATTTTAGCTGATTGCATTAGGATTCCTAGAACCCGAAAATTTTACTTACGTTTTATGCAACAGTGGTTTGTCCTCAAGAACCTAAACAGTTTTGTTTCTAAACCCGTGAGGGTCAAAGGTTGATCAGCTCTAATTCATGAAAAAGCCAAGAGAAGCTGTAGTAGCAGCACGGATCACAGCAGTCAGAGACAGCGAGCTAGGCTTTTATTAATAAGTGAGGAAATTAAGACAGCCTGCACAAAAGGAGACTTACAAGAAAATAGTCCAACCAGTTCCTGGCAGAAGAGAAGCCTACCAGAAAGTGTACTGATCGCTAGTGGGCAATCAGTTTGCCAGTAGCTTGCTTTTGCATTGCATCAGCGTTCATGAGCAGCTGGAATAAGCCAGCTGGTTAACTAGATGTTTTACTAGTTTAACCACTTGGGAGATAATTTAAAACAGAGGAAAGAAAATCACAGTGAATGGGCTCTGCAGAACTGACACCTATTGAAGTTGGTTAGTTGATAAGTAGTTCACTTTTGTTCTGTCCCAGAAAAATGACTACTTAGCTTCAGTAGATGCTAACAAAAGCTGGTTTGTCTTTCTTCTACTCAAGGAGAACTATTAGTCACAGTTCATTAGGCTTGTTTACAAAACAGAACTGGTATCTTAAGCATGTTACTGAAATATTTGTAAAATGTTCTGGGCATCTTTTCCCTCACAAAATTAGAAGAATTTTGTAACAGGAAGGACAGCACTATCTACTATTCTTTTAAGGAAAAAAAACCTAGTTTGTGGGATGGGAACTGTAAAAATTAGGTAGCATTTAGCCTTGGCAATGCATAGTATCTGTTTTGTGGTTTTCAAATCTAGAAGTTGGACTTTCAAGCATAATTTTGTTTTTAATCTGCTAACTATAGCAACAAAAGACCTTACAATGAGGTAACTCCAAATATGAAATGCAGTTGTATAGAAAGAAGAGCCTCAGTATGTGTAAGGTCCTTGGTCTGATTTCCTTAGACAGAGGAAGAAGTGGAATGGTGGGCCTCACTGTACTGTACAGAACTGGTTCCTTCTTATTTACAGTTACAGTATTCATAGCACTCTAATGTAGATGCCATGCTTGACTATGCACCACTTTCAGCTTTTTATTTTACTGTGACATTTTGTAGTGGGGTATTACTGTATTAAGATCTTTATTAATAGAGTTTACCTTCACAAACATAGAAGATGTGTCCTTGCAAGTCCCACAAACTCAACAAAATAAGAAGAGGGACTTGCACCCTATTAGCTGTAGTAAGAAAGCCTGAGGGAGTTCTGTAAAAGAAATCCTAAATGCTAGGGCTTTTTCTCCTCCCCTGTGTCTTCCTTGTGTCAGTCTCAGGTGTTTACTTACCCTTTCCCCAGGCTGAGGACAATGAAGTCTTCGTGTAATAAAGGAAGCTTAATGCAGAGAGAGGTGTAAATTCAGTTCAGTAGATTTCAGTGTTTTCAGCCACTGCTTTAAATTGCTATTTTAAATTCCAGTGAGTGGAATAATAGAGAAGTTACCATGTCTAGTAACTGCAGTTGGCCTTTGTAAAGAATGGCTTGTTAGGAGGTTTTAAGGACACAGCTGGCTGCCAGCAGAGCTACAGGAGTGTGATCTGTCTTGGGCCTGGTAGCTAGAGATGAAAAGGATCCAAAGTTGGCACAAAAGCAAATAAACGCTTTGACTTTAAATAAAGCATCATAATTTATAAGAGGCTCTGCTTCTCAGTCCCAGTGAGGTGCGTGGATCAGCATCAGCTGTTTGAGGTTGAACAGAATTGTTCGCCTGGCTCGACTGCAATTCTGGTGTCTGCAGTGTACAGATTTGGGAGCATTTTCATGGTTTCAGCTTGGAATTGTTTCTTTATCCATGCTGTTTCTTTTCCATGAATTATCCGTCTTCTGTCTTCATTTCTTTATGTTTCATTAGCTGCTCTACTGTTTGATAAATAATTGTACCACAGTTTGCACCTGGCGGCCCTTTATCATGATGTAGAGCACTGGGGAGCTAATCACCAAAGACACCTGAAGGTTTATAGGTGCATTTTGTCATCTGTTATTTGCTTGGCTTTTACTCTGTAAGTGAATTTTTCCGGCAGTGGCAGAGTTCAGAGCTGGGACATAAGCTTCTACTGATATGTCCTAATACTCACCTTAGGAACAAAACCAAAAATGTATGTGTTCCTTGTTTCTTTCCTTTTTTTTTTTTAATAGATACACATGCATACACACATAAATATATACCAGCTTCTCTATTTCTGAAACTGTTTCTCAGCAGTTTTCTGATGAAAACAGTATTTCTGTGGTCTGGTGTTTGAGATGAATAATAGAAATGAGGCAGATAAGCATTAAAAGAACGCCTGTATGGTTGTCAGGGTGAAAAATAACGGTTTTGGTTTTCACTTTTTTCTCTTAGTTCTTGTATTTAAGCAATATTACTTTTCCCTACACTCCAGTGTTGTTTTCCTTTGCCATTTACTTGCTTTTAAGGGAGAAAGAGTTTGGGAGAGAAATACTAGCTGAAGAGATCCTATAATTAATATGAGCTGCAGGAAGTGAGTGTGACAGACAAGTTGAAAAGCCCTGTGTTCGGTTGCTTATCTCTCGTGACATATGGCCCTAGAGTACAAGGAGAGGCAGTGGATTGTGGGTCTTATTTTTCTTCCACTGTAGTAGAAGGCAGAAGAGTGTCTATGTGTTCTACAGAGCAGGAATACAGAGGCTGAAATAACACTTCCTGAGAAGCAAGTGGGAAATTAAGGGGATTACAGAACAGGATTTCCTTCTTCTAAAATTGAGACTATGTGACATTTTTCAGTGTCAGGCTATATGAATCACAGTTATGATTACTGAAGTAAAAGAGAAAAAAATCTGCTAGAAACAAAATATTTCTGAAACAGATTTGGTTTTCTTCAGAACACACAGATGTTATTTTCAACTTGCATTTTTAGTGTCAGCTGAAATAAAGTAAGATTGTTTTATTCTTGAGCTTCAATAGAGCAGTGAAGTGGTTCAGTTACTGTGGCCAAAGAAAAGGTAAGGTTTGTACAAAAACAAATCTTTAGTTGTACTCCGGAGATTAGAAACCTATGGTTAGTTTATAATAACATTGACTGCACATTTTCCGGTAAACACTGCAAACATGTGGTCTGACATTCAGGAGGTGTAACAGCAATTTATCCAAAAGTTTCCCTAGTCCTGCCAAAATCTAATCACTTTGATAGAAATCTGACAGGAGAAAATTATGTTGGTCACTGTGGCTTCATAGTTTTCAAAATCACCATTCTAAGTAGCTCATATTTTAGTAGAACTATTCAGTTGTGGATAAACCTACAAGCCGTCTGGGACCCAATCTGATGTACTTTCTGGGGTATTACCCAGTTTTCATAGAGTCTTTTATTGCTCTGTTAATGAATGTAATATTTAGCCTTGTATTTGATTAGGACCATTTGTTTTTCTTCCAGCTCTCCATTTGTATCTAGGTCTTGCTTACTGGTTATCTGCTGGGCAGACTGTCTTTAGAAGAAACATACACTGAAAAAATTATAGTGACATTATTATTATGACTGATGAGGAATATTAGCTGTTTGATTAGAAGCTGCCCTGAGCTTTTCCAGAGCCAGCTTGCCTTTATCATTTCAGTCACAGCTTTGTCCAGAGGTTCTACCATTTCAGCTCACCCTCAGGAGCAAGTCTTCCTAATGCGCCATTTTGTTTTACACTAAAGCTGGAAAAGAATAATGTTACTAGGAAGGCAAGAGAAATGAAAGAAACCAGAGCTTCTTTTAGCTGACCATTCCACTGAATATTGACCAGCTGTCTTTATGAGAGCAAAATAGATGGTGGTGAATAAGCTAGTCTAGTTTTCCAAGAAGCTGAATGATTTTCCCAAATCAATACAGCTCATCGGGCTTCAGAACAAAGGCTGCAGGAGGCACGACAGTGATGGAAGTGGCTGTGTGGTTTTTTTTTTGTGTTTTTTTTTTTGTGTGTGTGTGTTTTTGTTTTTTTTTTCTTTTACTGAGCACATGGGCTTCTAGGGAAACAGGCCTTCAGCTGTTTCAGAACTTATTCTTCTATATGCTCTGAGATAAATCTCTAGATTAAGAAAATGTATTACAGTTATTATTGAGTGGGACAAAAAAGGTGTCTCCAGCTCCCTGGCTTTAAGCGATACTAATTGCTGCTTCTTGCCTGAATGCAAATGAGAATATGTAATGCAAGTCCAGGAATGTTATGTTTTGTTTGTGTATCACTGAAGGTGTAAGATAACAACTTTTTCAAGCAAGGGTGGCGGCTGATAGTCTAAAATACAGTATACTGATGACTTCATAGTGAAGAAGGACAAAAAGGGCATGCCATTTGAATAAAGTATCTGTTAAATTTAACATTACTTAGAACTCTTCGGAAAATCACTTGTATGTGAACTAAGTTTATTACGTTGTCGAAGAACCTGCTGTAGTTTATGCAGTTAAAGCAATCCCAACCTGCTTTAGCCACCAACAGGGCAAAATTACCTCAAACAGCAGGTTTTAGCCTCTCAGCCCTTTAACCTTTAAGCTTACTATGCTTTCATAAAGTACTAAATTAACACCACACCTAAGATTCTCAAAGGTTTATGACTGTACCAGCGGTATTTCATTATGCTGATTTTCCTTAATGCTGTCCAAGCTTCTCAACTTCATTGCCATATACAGTATTTGTTCAGATAAAGTCCAGTGTCCAGCATGACTAATTGCAGGTCTGTGCTCCAGATGATTTGATTACAGGATGTGGTTAAAGTGACTTTTCAAACATTCAGCACAGCAGTAGGGCTCTCAAAGAAGAAAACCCAACAAAATAAAAAAAACCACCTCATAGTCTTGCATTTATTTCCAGGCCACCTGACAGTCATTATATTCTCAGGCTTGCTGATCTTGATGTCTGTTACATGTGCACCTGCTGTACATACAGTTAAGTTCTTGTGCTGTGCTAAACGGAGAGGGTAATTAAAGTAGTATGTAAATTGTATGTCTACAAGATAAGTATTCAGTGTAGAAGACTAGACTTTATAGGTAGAATGTTTACTGTTAATTTTAGATTACTTTCTTGATGGAAGCAATCAGTGAGAAATAATCCATTTGCATTTCAAGTCTAATGTAAACATTGTTCTGTGTTTTTTACAGGCTGGATGAGCTGCAGGTGTTTATGTGGATCTGGGATTGATGTTGATGTGGTGGATATTGTGAGCCAAATGAGTTACACTGCTCTTCCTAACCAATGGCAGTGAAAAAGCTTGAGATAATCCTAAAATTACATATTTTCATCCTGCACTTCATACACTTTACTTGCTGTTAGAACAATGATGTCAAACAGATATATGTGGGATTAAAAATTCTGGTATACCAGATGCAGAATGAAGTGTGTTTAATTTGTAGTGGTGGTGTGCTCACTGATGACAGACTTATCGTGGTTTTGCTATCCCAGGCATGTCTTTATTATTTGTACTTGGCAAGGCTGTGACAAAAGGCAAATGGAATTAGGTTTGCAAACAAATTGTGAATCTAATGATTATAAAGATATGAGGAATTGATTTTGCTGTAATGTTACATCAAATGATGTGATGCCTTCTCAATACTGAGAATTGCATCTGATTCTTGAAGAGCTTCTATGCCAAGGGAATATTGCTGCAAGAACTTGTCATATTATACTTTTTAAGAAGTAACTTGATAAAAGTATACTTTGGTAGATCTTCCCCTGGCATCAGCAAGATTTGTCTTAAGATTATACTCAGAATAGTAAAGGTGGTAGGCAGAACTGTTAAACAAATGGGAATTCTGAGCAAGTGGGACTCCAAGTGACTTATGTGGATTTTTAAACATAAGTGATGTTTGGTGACTGAAAAGGAAACAAATGATTTCTGGTTTCAGAAAATCATTTAAATATTCTTCACCAAGTTAGTTACAGAAGTGTTCAGAAAGACTGTGTGCAGATCTGCTTTTTCCAGAATTTTGCTGATGCTTTTGAGCAGATTCTCTGCTAAGAATAGTGAGAGCAGCAAGTTTTACAAAAGTGAAGACATATCCATTCACCTGTTCAGATAACTGGTCTTTTGAGTTTTCTGGGTAATTAATTGACTTGAACTAAAGCAGAATTTTGTAGCAGTTTCTGAGAGCTGAACACAAAAGCAACCTATGCTATAAACACTGAGTCAGGCTTTCCAGTCTGATTAATTGTGTAATGTCTACTTATATTGGAAATTGAGTACGTTTGTTTTCTAAAGCCAGTATTTTAAAAAACTGGGGCCTGTGTTTAAGATATTAATGTGATAATTTGATTCCTAGCCACATGATCTCATTTTCAAAATTTTGAATACAAAGTGCAAAAATTCTTGGCTGATCGTCATTGCAGAAAACAGAATCAAGAAAGCAAAAGGCTCAATATTAGTATCTGGTTTGGAATAGATCCTTCACTCTTTTGTTCTTTAGTTGGAACATCTGCAAGAATGTGTTGTGTTATATTTGTGTAGATCCTTATGAGCTTGATGTGGCTGCTGTAAGTGTGGTTTTAACGTAGTCAAACATGAATAGTACCCTGGCTTGGTACTGAAGATGCCTTGTGATTACAATACTTTTATATAGCACATCTGCATTCATTAGGCTGACTTTAAAAGAGCATGGCTCCTTTTTTCAAATAGTGAACAACAAATTTAGGGTAGTTCATTTCCAATTTGTGATGACATATTTCATAATGTTATGTTACATGCACTGTGAAGGAAACACCAAAATATGGAATATTTTCTTGCTCGTAACAGGCTAAAACAATTCCCCTTGATGTTAAGGGAGGGACCTCATTGCGGTGGGCGCTGGATAGCATCCACTTTCACCATGCATTAAGGTTTTTGTGTATGGCTAGTGGTATGGATTTTGTCAGAAAAGATAATTGACTAGTATAAGAACTGTGAAACTTGCAGGGAACACTACCCCATTTTCTTTTGTAAGACATAATTTTGTAATTCCTACATGTAACATGTTCACCACTTTACTGTGTTTGCTTCTTAATGATACAAGTACCATGCGTAGAAACGTCTGAAATTTTTATTATTCTTGTCTGCTTTAATGTGGGATAGGATGGTGGAAGTTATTGCTAATTTCAGATATACTGTAACTGTAAATAGTTACTCTAATTTGTATCATTTACGCACTAGAACAGGTTGCCCAAAGAAGTGGTAAATGCTCCATCCCTGGCAGTGTTCAAGGCCAGGTTAGACAGCCTTGGGGGATATGGTCTAGTATGAGGTGTCCCTGCCTATGGCAGGGGGTTGGAACTTGGTGATCTTAAGGTCCTTTCCAACCCTAACTATTCTATGATTCTATTGTGTAATTTGCAAATGGAATGATAAACCAAAATAAGAAATTTACACCATCATTTGGGATGTTTTCCTTTACTACATCCAACTCTTGTGAACTTTGCTCTGGTAATTGGTGAAACTCTGGAGTTGACACCTTACTTGTTGGAAGAAACATGTGCATGTATTCTGAGTATATTCATTATTGTTTGATCTGACCTCTCAAGAACAGGATTAGGTATTTGGCCAGGTGTCCTGAACTGGAAATTGACAGTACCGATACCCTCACCCTCATTGCATTACAAGCATCTGATTTCTTCTCCCATTCTTCAGTAATGTTTACTTTAAAGAGTTTAGTCTCTTGGGCTTTTTTTTTTTTTTTTTTTTTTTCAGATAAAAATACATCTCTATTCAGCGAGTGTGAAACCTGTGGGTTCCTCAGACTGTCTTCGCATTTTCACTCCTCTTGAGGCAATGCTAAATGAATGATTGTTACATGGTCTGTACTCTAATGTATAATCTAATGTAATGGGAAGTCTTATTACAGGGACTTCTTATGACTTGACACAGCCCTAGTGAGGTTTGATCCTGTGTGTGATTATGTTACTTATTTTTATCAGATGGAGGCTGTATGTGGAGAGCTATGCCCCAGACACACAAGCTCAAAAGAGGCATTGAAACAGATTTGGGAGGGTTAGTACACCTATGACTGTCTCCCCAGTGTACTTAGATGCAATACTTGGATGTGAACTAAAGGCTGCTGTAGTACTATTTGTGTGCTGCCCCTGAGACAGTGCAGAGAGGTCCCAGCAAAGGTTTTTGTTCTGAGCTTGAGCTTTGTGCCAGAACAAATATTTTGAATCAAATAAATGACTGGATGCAGCAAGAATAATCTTTTCAGTAGTGCAACTGGTATATAGTGTGGATTTCTCATCTCCATTTCAATTTTCCAGTGCTGTGATCTAATAAGCCTCCAGTTGCATGTTTCCTTAGGGGTCAGTTTTACCTCCCATGTTGCTTATATTTTTTTCACCCATTTCTGTGATAATTGTGTAAGATTAAATGAGCTACTTTTGCTGGCCGTTCATGCCATCTTACCAGTGGCTGAGTGTAAGCTGTTCATTAGGGAAATGAAATTTATTCCTTGCCAGTTACTGTAACAGCATGGAGATTAATCTTCCGTCCTAGTTGCATAGTGTGGCCTTTGCTAAGGCTAACAAACTTAATGAGATGCTAAATGTTACTGTCTTTAAGGGAGGAACTTACTTGTGTTTGCTTTTGAGGTATTGACTTTCTTACGCTGGAAGGTTATTTGAATGTCTTCTAAGAATTGCTGAAATATGTATTGATTTCAGGGGTTGTTATTATTTTATGTACTCTACCCCTTCTACCTTCTGCCGTCTATTAATACCTAGGCTTGTTATCTAAATTAATAAGTAACTAAAGCAGATAGATAGACAAGCCTACAAATACTGAGGAAGACGGAGATTTATTTAGGAATCTACCGAGATTAAAAAAAAAAAACAAAACAAAACAAAAAAAACCTCCAAACCTAAATGTATCCTAATTACATTTTTAACAGGAAGATAAAGGTGAACTGGCTGAGGAAAAATGAATGGCACAGTCAATACTCATAGGGCAGCCAGAGAGCACTCCTTCCTTTTGTACATTGAGGAGGAGATAGGACCAACAGTGGGTAAATGGACAGGAGGGAGCAGTGATGCTGGTGCCGGGAGGTGGGTACATTATGTCACAGAATTTAGCAATGGGAAATACCCGCGGTTTTCACTCGGAGAGTTATAGAGTCAGCTGACAAGCTGTTAGGTGGAAGGAACGCATCAAGGTTACCAGAGAAATTGGTAACCTTCTTCCTCCTCCTCTGGTGTGGAGCGGCAGGTGGGAACAAAGCCTGAAGCTGCTTGTTGCGAGAAACCCAACTCCCTGCCGTGCGCTCCTCCCCGGGGGTCAATCCTGCACGTCCGAGCGGGTGTAGCGGTTTCCAGACGTGCCGCCACTCGGGGCGTGTGGCACGGCATCTGCTGTACCGAGCCCGACCTCTCCCCTCCCAGACCGAGGACAGTTTTGCCGAACCTGCCGTGCCGGCGGCAGGACTCCTCCTCCCGCTACAACGCCCCGCAGGCACCGTCCGGGCCCGGGAGGCGGCAAAGGGCGGCTCCGCTCTTCGGCAGGGCACGACCGGACCGGACCCGACCCGACTCGCCCTCACTTCGCCTGTCCTCGGACACCAATGGGCTGGCGGCGACGGCGTCGCAGTGCAGGGCGAGCCAATCAGCAGCCGGAGCTGCGCGGGCGCGGGCCAATGGCGGCGGGGGCCGAAGCGCCCCGCGGGGTTGGGAGCCAGAGGTCCCCTCAGCGGCGGCGGGAGCGGGCCCGGGCCCCGACCCCCTTAGTGGGCCCTTCCCACCCCCTGCCCCCTGCCTTTCCGGTGGAGGTCTCGGTCGAAGGGGCGAGGGTAAAACGTATTTGGTTTGTTTTCCAGGCCGCCAAGCTGTGTAGGTCATAAAAATACGGCATAGCAATTCAACCGTGATCCTTCCTGGTGTTCAGCGCCTGGTTGTGACCCTGGCTGTGACAGCTGACTGTCGTTTACCCTTCAAACCAGTTCGCCCCAGCACACGGAATTCCAGTCGCCTTATCATAATGGCAATATAGCCATATGGGGAGTCATTTTCAAATCTGCTACAGAGTGTTTTCAAGGAAATCCCTTCTTCCCCGGTACCTCCACTAACAAATGCTTCCCCGCTGTTAAAAGGCCCCTGAGGAAATCAGTGGCTGGTTGCATGTTTACCTTTGTGTGGCAGAGGGGGGATCCCTTCAGTGCGAAATCAGGAATGGCACTGGTAAGTTAAAGCGAAAAGACGGGCTGGAAACATTCTGGCACTGCGCCATTATTATATCTGCTGTAGAAATGCTACAGTTTCAGCAAGGAAAGCATGGTGGAAAATCAATTCAGGAGGCTGGCAGCTGTGAGGTAGTGTCTTCACACCTCTCATGAACTGGAAATGTTTTGCACAGTGCCTGTCTTTGCTAAGTGAAATGTATTTTCTTCATGTGTTTAGCCCATGGTGGGGGGGTTGGAACTAAATGATCCTGAAGTCCTTTCCAACCCTAACCATTCTATGATTCTATGATTTCAGTGTACGTTCTAATGAGATGGCTGGTTCAATAATGCTACCTTATGTTTATCTGCAGAAGTGAAAGCATTAAAGGGGTGATTATGCTATCTAGTCCATAAACCTGATGAAAAATTATGAGAAGAAGTGTTTGATGGCAACCTGAAAACATTTGAATGACATCCCCCACGTGTATTCTGTTGTTACATATGATATTCTTACCATGCACACATTTTATATCTATAATTCTAATAAACCAAAATTCAAGGTCTTCTCTAGGTGGGCAGACGAATTTAGATTTAATAACAATCACAAGTGGAAAGAACAATTAACTTACAGTGCATTTGTTTAAAAGATCCCTCTTTCTACGTAACTGTATTGCAGTTCCAGTTAGATTTACTGTGTGGTGGTTGTCCCCTTGCTTTCCACAGAAGAAGAAATGAAGCAAATAATACACATTTCCATCTAAATCTGCTGAACACAGCCTGCAGTGCATACATGTGTATGTTTGTATATTTGGATATATGCAATTTCAAATAAATAGAAGCGTCATTATCATACTGTTGAAAGCGGATTCTTCTCAGTCACCTACTGATTTAAACACTGTAACTGGTGCTTAGTTTATGCTGGCTGACTGCCAAACGAGAGCAATTATGTTCAATAATAAGCAAAATTAAGAGGTGAGTGTTGCTGCTTTACAGCAGGACATGGCAAAACCCATTTTCTTCTGTCAGCTGTGTCTTGATTACGCACACAGTCATACAGGCACACACCATCTTACACACACGCACATGCGCACACATTCTCCTTGTTACTTAACATTTGCTGTCCTTCCTGTGGTTTTTAACTTGAGGTAACTTAAACCAGAAAAAAGGCAGAATATAGACCACAGTGTTTGAAAGCAAATGAGAAAAAAGCTCTCGCTTTGTGGGGAAGGAGAGAAATAATGAAAAAAGACCCAGCAAAAAAGCCTACCCCAATTACTGTTCTGACTGTGATACTTTGTTTTACTTCTGCTGGCAGGTGTCCTGGTGGTAAATGTTACATGGAGGAACAAGACTTACGTGGGAACACTGCTGGACTGCACAAAGCACGACTGGGCCCCTCCTAGGTGGGAAATCGTTCTGTTTTTTCTTGGCTGTATTTTAACCCTCTGTTTCTGTCAAGACACTGCGCAGAGATTACTAAAAACCAACTGCTTATAATTGGAAACATGCACCAGTGAAAGGAGTAATTAGAATCATAGAATAGTTAGGGTTAGAAAGGACCTTAAGATCATCTAGTTCCAACCCCACTGCAGTGGACAGGGTCACCTCACACCATGTCACCCAAGACTGTCCAACCTGGCCTCGAACTGCCAGGGACAGAACTTTTACGGCTTCTCTGGGCAACCTGTTCCAGTGCCTCACCACTCTCACAGTAAAGAACTTTCTTATATCTATCCTGAACTTCCCCTGTTTAAGTTTGAACTGGTTGCCCCTTGCCTACGCTGAAATGTGGGGTGGAAGTTTGGTTTGTTTCGGGGTTTTTTTGGTTTGTGTTTTTGAGAGGGAAGGGAAATTCATGGGATTGAGTCAGAGGGAAGTTAATTTAAAAATGTATTTCAGTAAGTTTGGAAAAATTTTCTTTCCATTGTTCTAATTAGGTGGTCTTGTTCTTACTGTTTTTGTCCTTTTTTAATTACTTTCCCTTTGAGACTGTAACATTTTAGTTTGGCAGAAGAATATCTTTCCTTTAATACATATGAACATTCTGTTGTGGGAAGGGGTGTTGTTTTGGTATTTATTCAGTCCACAACTGGTAAAAATCTGCTCTTGTTCATTCAGGTTCTGTGAGTCGCCAACAAGTGACCTAGAGATGCGTGGAGGACGCGGCAGGGGGAAGCGCGCAAGGTCAGCTGCAGCTGCAGCTGTACCTGGCAACGATGCCAGTTTTGCAGAATCCAGAGGTCTTCAGAATAAGAACCGCGGTGGTGCCAATGGGAAGGGCAGAAGGGGCAGCCTTAACTCAAGCGGGCGCAGGACACCCCCAAACTGCGCCATGGATGAAGTCAAAGCCAGCCCCTCAGCCACCAATAAGAGGAAAACTAAGCCTTCAATGGAGCTGGATTTGAACTCCAGCTCTGAGGACAATAAGTGTGGAAAACGTATTCGTACTAACTCTAGAAGCACTCCCACCACCCCTCAGGGGAAACCCGAGGCTACTTTTTTGGACCAAGGCTGCTCTTCTCCCATGCTGATAGACTGTCCTCACCCCAACTGCAACAAAAAGTACAAGCACATTAATGGACTACGATACCATCAGGCTCATGCACATTTAGACCCAGAAAACAAACTGGAGTTTGAGCCTGACAGTGAAGACAAAATTTCAGACTGTGAGGAAGCACTGACTAATGTGGCCCTTGAATGCAGTGAACCAAGCACAAATTTGCCAGGCTTTGATCCATTGAAAGCACCAACATCTCCTTCCTCCATCACTACCCCGGGGACCCCAAGGGGAAAAAGGGAACTGACCACCAACGGCCCCAGTTCAGTTATCAGTTCTAAAACCAGCAAGAATTCTGGCAAAAAGAAAGGTCTCAGCAGTGAATTGAACAGCCTTCCAGTAATTTCTAATATGGCAGCCACACTGGATAATTGCTCGGTAGTTGATGGCAGCTTGCAAACTGAAATGCCGAAACTGGAGGCTGAAGGGTTAATTGACAAGAAGAGTTTGGGTGATAAAGGCAAGAAAGCAAACAATTGCAAAGTGGATAAAAACCTTTCCAAATTGAAAACAGCCAGGCCCATTGCTCCAGCGCCAGCACCGACTCCTCCCCAATTAATAGCTATACCTACTACAGCCTTTACAACCACTACCACAGGGACAATACCAGGACTGCCCTCTCTAACAACTACTATTGTTCAGGCTACACCAAAGAGCCCTCCACTAAAGCCTATTCAACCAAAGCCCACAATTATGGGAGAGCCAAGCACTGTAAACCCAGCTCTCACATCACTCAAAGACAAAAAGAAAAAGGAGAAGCGAAAGCTGAAGGACAAAGAAAGCAAAGAGGTGGGAAGCCCCAAGATGGATTCTAAGCTGGGAAAGCTGGAAGATTCAAAAGGGTCTGGGAAAGACTTATCTGGACATTTTTTAAAGGACCATCTCAACAAGAATGAAGTGCTAGCTAATGGACTGTCAGAGTCTCAGGAGAGCAGGATGGCAAGTATCAAGGCTGAAGCTGATAAGGTTTACACGTTCACAGACAATGCACCCAGCCCTTCCATAGGGAGTGCCTCCAGAATGGAATGCAGCACTTTGGTGAATGGACAGTCTGCCATGGCGTCACTGCATGTGTTGACACAAAATGGTGCAGAAAGCGCGGCTACTAAAACCAACAGCCCAGCTTACTCAGATATTTCTGATGCAGCTGATGATGGTGGTTCTGACAGCAGGTCAGAGGGCATGAGGTCAAAGGCCAGCTCTCCATCGGATATTATTTCTAATAAGGATGGTGTTGTAAAAGGACATTCTTCAACCACAGCACAACCAATTCAAGCAAAAGAGTCCCATTCTCCCTATTACCATGGCTACGATCCTTATTATTCCCCAAGTTACCTGCACCCTGCACAGGTCAATGCCCCAGCAGCTGGGAACAGCAGTACCCCACAGGGACTGAAGATAAAAAATGAGGCTGAGGAAGAGGCTGAAAAGAAAGAGAAGGCAGAACTGTCAGATGCCAAGAAAAGTGAAAGCACTTCCTCTAATTTGCAGCCACAACATCAGTCAGTGATAACGCAAAGACACCCTGCACTTGCTCAATCGCTTTACTATGGACAGTATGCCTATGGGCTCTATATGGACCAAAAGTCCTTAATGGCCTCTAACCCTGCTTACAGGCAGCAGTATGAAAAATTCTATGAGGACCAGAGACTAGCAGAACAGAAAATGGCACAAACTGGGAGGGACTGTGAAAGAAAGAATGACCCCCCATTGAAGGAGATTGGGAAGGATGACAAGCAGAAGAATATTCCATCTGCCACAGTTTCAAAGGCCCCTTCAACTCCGGAGTCCAGCAAAAATAACACTAAAATAGGGTCATCAGTTCCTAACAAAGGTGAGGAGACAAGCAAATCGCAGATCCTTTCCAATCACCAGCAGCAGCTTCAGGCTGACAGCTTCAAAGCCAAACAAATGGAAAACCACCAACTTATAAAGGAGGCTGTGGAGATGAAATCTGTTATGGACTCCATGAAGCAAACAGGAGTAGATCCAACTACAAGATTTAAACAGGTGAGATTACAGGAAAGGCAACAAGAGTGTCTTGATTTATCCTTAAGTTGAGGTTTTGTCCCTGGATCTATGTTCTTCTACCTTTGCATCCAAAAAACCTGCACCATCATTTTTTCATAGTACTACAGTCTTTGAATAGACCAATAGACCTTTCAGTTGAGCTGTTAGAAAAGAAAAAAAAAAAAATCTAGTAAGGTGGTGAAAGAACCCAGGCTTAAGACGTGAATAGACTATATTAAATTACATGCATGAATAAAATAGAATTAGATTTCTCTTTTAGATGTAAATTGTAAAGCAATTTGCTTAGTTCAGAAATGTGAAATTTCAAGCAAAATAAGCAGCTTTCATTGTGAGGGGTGTTAAAGTAGATTTGAAAGATGTTCTGAAGTGGGTTTTTTTTTGTTAAATGACAGTTGGCATTTACTAAAGATGGGTGAACTGGTCCTTTGAAGAGTTGGCTTGAAGGTCAGCTCTTTATCTTAAACCAAGGTGACCTTTTTGAAGCAGTTAAGTTCCCCATCTCTCCTCAACCAACCTCAAGCCCCTGCAGACCTTTAGTCCGCTGAAGTCAGTGATAGTTTTGACTTCAGTGGCACCAGAATTTCATCCAGTGGCTTCATGCTGGCCTTCCTAGATGTCACGTTGCCTTCATTTGAGGCAATGCAACCACCTTCATGCTCTCAACCTGAGCCTCAATGCTTGATGCTTGCATGTTCCAGTGTACAGTACATCCCAGACTTCACCCTTAGGGATGTGTAAAGTAGGTGGGATGGTACAGCCTCAAGTAGGAGAAGGTTTCTGTTGATTCAAATGGGTTTTTGAACCAGACTTCCCAAGTGTCCAGTTTTTTGCTTATGTTTCTGTTGCATGTGCCATAAATCAGAGACAGTGTTTACAATTAGCTCTTGCATATCCTGTATTAGAAAAAAAAAAGTCTTCCAGTTATAGCTCAGTAATGGTCTGGTGTAGTCTTGTAAAAGAACTCACCTACTTAATTCTAGAACATGCTTATAAACTAGTCTATGTAATACATTGTGCAAAAATATATTTAGGATACCCTGTACATGTTCTTTAAATCACGTGGTCCTGAGCCTGTAAAATCTTATCCATGTGTAATTTTACAAACTTGGAATAAGACTGTCAGCTGAAGAAGTCTGCCTTAATATATGACTTCCACTGATTCCTGAATGTGTTTATTATCAGAGGCAGCATATGCATCTTTCCAGCTAGATCAGTTTTTCAGGTTCGTTGTTTCAGGTAATCTAAGTGCTTTGGCATATCATTAGCCAGCTTTAATTTTGTGGTTCACAGATATTTTTTTCTCTCTAGTGGGAAAATCTCTCTGTGGGATTTAATTAAAATGTTCTATGAATAGTGTGGTCTCAGAACTTTGATATAATGTATATGTATTTATAGGTAGTTAAAGACATGAAGAGGGATATAAGATGAAGCAATTGCATTAAATTTTGTTAATCGTCTCTTGCTCCTTCATGGGAATACTTTTTGGCTTGGAGCTCAAGGCACTCTGTAGCAAGGAAAACTTTCCTGTATGTAACAGGGATATGTTATTAAAACAGATATTAAAAAACATTAGCTGAAGTTGGGGAAATATCGATAATGATCTTATTCCAACATCTAAGTTCAGAACAAAATTGCTTTTTCTCCTCCATATTAGGATCCAGATTCACGAACATGGCATCATTATGTCTATCAGCCCAAATACTTTGATCAGCAAAAATCTGAAGAACTTGATCGTGAGAAAAAGTTAAAAGAAGACAGCCCTAGAAAAACACCTAACAAAGAAAGTTCCCTACCTAACCTTCCTGTCTCATTAGCAAGCATTAAAGAGGAGCCTACAGAGGTCAAGCGTTCTGATTCTCAATCAGTGGATGAGAGCAAGATAAAAAATGATGATCATAAGACTCCTGTAAATTGGAAGGACTCTCGGGGTGCTAGAGTAGCAGTTTCCTCACCAATGAGTCAGCATCAGTCCTATATCCAGTACTTGCATGCTTATCCTTATCCACAGATGTATGATCCCAGCCATCCAGCATACCGCGCAGTCTCTCCTGTCCTAATGCACAGCTATCCTGGTATGTATTCTGAAATTTCCCTTGCATGCTAGTTAAGATTTACACCTTCAAACTGCAGTAAAGCCTGCATTTTAATGTTTCTGTTAGTAGTTAGGGTAAATTAGAAGCTTCATGGGTGACATTTGTTTTGCTTGTGCTTCCACTAGAGAAAGTTCTGTAGATGAAACTGTTTAATACAAGATGTTCCTTTTATGAACTGTCACAGTTCCCAGCTGCAGTTTTCTCAGCCCTTGACAGTCTGCTATTGCTGTTAGACTGACAGATAGTTTATTGCCTATAAAAATATTCTAAGCATTTACTGTCAGAACCATTACAGTTACTATTCCTTTCACTTAAAGAGGACCCATAAATGTCTGAAATGGCTATCAGCTCAACCCTGTTTATAACCTCCATTCATCAGGGTAAATTAGGGTGAAGAAATTGAAGAGCAAAGATGCCATTTGATAGTCATGTGATCCATTTTTGATTTTATCCTCTATCCTGGCATCCCTTCCTCCCACCTTGATGTAACCAATATGTAAAACCAATAACTCGATGTGGTATTGATTGTTTACCTGCAGGGGCCTATCTCTCCCCAGGATTTCATTATCCAGTTTATGGGAAGATGTCAGGGAGAGAAGAGACGGAGAAAGTCAATACCAGTCCCAGCATCAATGCAAAATCATCCACTGAGTCCAAAGCACTGGATTTGCTCCAGCAGCATGCCAACCAATATCGCAGCAAGTCCCCTGTTGTAAGACTTCATCTGTTGTTACTGAAGAGCGGTACATATGGGAAGGGATAGAGAACATAATTTTAAGAAGCACACAATCTGCATCAAGCTCTGAGTGCATGATTCTTCTTTATAGTGCGGCTTAAAATAAAAGCAATTTATAGTCAGGGTGCTTCTGTGGCATAAACTGGAAGTGGCACATCGAACACAGTTCTGTGCTCAGAATCTTTCTGTCTTGAATGGACTCATACAGAAACATAGATTCAGAGATACCTCCTGGTGCTTTATTGCAGTTAAACAGGAAGCTCCTGTTTGGAAACAGATAACGAAATGACAGGTTGGGCGATGGGATTTGGTAATATCCCCTCCGTGTATTTCCCAAGAAGCTGTATCTTCCAAATAGCAGACTCCCAGCCCCTATTTCTGAAGGTTTTCTTACTGGAGTGAATACTGTTATTTTACTTTCAGATAAGCTGGTGCTAGTTTTAATTGTGAGCAAGTCACTGACTCTGATTCTATTTTTAAAAGGGCTTTCTTGCTATTCAGGCTGGCTTGATCCCCAGAGTGGATTAGAGGGCTGAGGATTCATTCACATCAGCTTTCAGCAGCTCAGCTTGGTTGTTCCTATGTTGGCAAGTCAGCCAAGCTTAAGGGAGCCCAAAACGAGAAGTCATCATGGTGGCTTCAGGCTGCAGTCTGTTGCCTCAAAATCGTTGTGCCTTGGAATATCTTTCATTAGCCAGATACACCAGCTTTAGATGAGAATCAAATGCAAACAATGCAGCAGAGAAAATACTTATTCAGAAAAGATCTGCTTTGTCATATGAATTCATAAGGTTGATGCCAGGCAATAGCAAGTGTGGTTTGATTGTTGTTTCATCCCTTCTAAATCCTCATGTCAGTTTTCTTACATTTTCTTTTACAAGCCTGTGGAAAAGTCAGCAGCTGAGCGAGAACGGGAAGCAGAAAGGGAACGAGATCGTCATTCTCCTTTCAGCCAGCGGCATCTCCATACGCACCATCACACACATGTTGGAATGGGTTACCCCCTTATACCTGGACAATATGACCCATTTCAAGGTGAGCAGATGATTTCCAATGGTGGGATTAGCTTGCCTCATCAACTTGTTACCTTGACATTGGAAATCATGGCAATGTGAAGCATTTTGGATAGAGATCCCCTTGTTAATCAGAAGTGCTTTACATTTAGGAAGAAGGCTTGAAAGTTCACAGCATTGACAAACATGACTAAATGAATAGCCTTATGCCTGAGAAATACCAAGCTTTATTTCCAAAACTGGGTGTTACAGCGTTATTACAGATGCACCAGTTAGGCTGTCATTCATGTGAATATTTTGATTCCTACTTCAAACTGACATTAACTGGCTGAAAGGCTGTAAAAAAAGCAAACCAAACAACCCCCTTTTTGTATAATTAGGGTTGGGTAAGCAATGGAAGAAGTGTAGCAAAGACAAAGGCTTTTTACACTGAACATATTTTATGTACAAGGCATTGCAGTCACAAGGCTTTCAGCTTGTTATAATTTGACCGCCTGAAAGAGGACTCTTTGTATTTTGGCAAATGCAGTGCACAAAGCTGCAGTCAGAGAAGAAGTAGCACAGTAAGATACGATTCATTCTCCCTAGGTTTTATACCAGTCTTTGACTGTTTTTCTCTAACTCTCGACTCTAGCTGAATTAAAAAGATATTTCCTCCCATGCAGCAAAGTACATGCTATCACAATTGGTGGCTAAATGACATTAATTCATTATGTTCACTTGGTGCCCCAGCAGTTATTTTTCCTGTGTAAAAGTCTTGACATTTCTCAGTTTGATTCAGTGATTCCGTATGCCTTTTAGGATGCATAATGCTTGTTCAGTAGGAAAACTGTAAAAATAGTAAATTATTTTGAAAGTATTGTATTCTGAGCAGCTGGCATGTCATTTCTATAATTCACTGTGACTTTTGATTCTTGTTGTTTCCTGGTACGTATTATTTCTTCTGAGCTTCCTATTCAGGAGCTCACACGAACCACTTAGCATCATGCAGTGCAGTACTTGGAAAGGAGTACAATAAGTAGCAATGCTGTATTTTCTTGTAAAATATATATCAAGGAAAATTCAGTTTACTGTATGAATGCATATTGATCATACTGAGCAAACTGTGTTAACGCTGTTGCCTGAAATATTTGCCATCTATGTAGTGCTAAAACCCCACCATTTTCTGATGGTGCGATTTTTTGTCCATTTGCCTGAAGAGATGCTTCCTAATACTTCTGAGCACAAAAATCCGTTAAAACCAGAAGTACGTCAACATTTCTTCATTTCTTCTTTCCCTCAGGACTGACCTCTGCTGCCCTTGTTGCCACTCAGCAGGTGGCTGCGCAGGCATCTGCATCTGGTATGTTTCCTGCACAAAGAAGGTAAATAGTGGGTAAATCTTACGCTATATATCTTTGGCAGATATAGAGACGAAGAAGCAAATCATAGATTTTATAGCGTGGTGATCTGCAGTATGACACACTTTTTAAGGGTGAAGAAAAACCTGGGACTTTGGGTTAACTGTAGTTTTATTTTCTTTAAGGTGACACTTTGTCCTTAGTTGTAGCCTTTAACTGTAACATAGATCATTAGCAAGGAGCAGGTAGTCTTGTCTTCTGAGATTTTCCATAGACTATGTTTTAAGGATTGGTATTAAGAGAAAACAAATTACTATGAAATACAATTTAAGATACAGATTTTTTATTAGAGGGATTTGAAGTTCATGTTCAGTTAGATCCATGTACTACCAGGAAAACTTAGGATTTTATCTATCCTGCAAGTCTGCGTGGTTTGCTGATTTTGCTTTCAGAGCAGTTCGATTGGGAGTCCACTAGAGGTGACATCATATTTAAGTTACATGCCCATTCCACATATTTACCTTTAAATTATTTATTAGCTTTTCAGTAGAATTTACTATTCCAACCAACCATCTTCAAGAGCAAAGACTCTTCTGTATTACAGTGATCCCATATTGAATGAAAAAGCCAAGATATCCTTAACAGAGGGCTTCTTTCGTCACTTCCATGTTAAGCCTGAGTTTATTACATTCCATGGTTATGGCTGTCTTTCTAAAGCTGACTCTGAAAATAAGCAAGTGTGTGAGGCTTGTAGCTTGAACTGTTTGCATGAGAAAGGTTTGAAGTCCTGGGGGAGCTGATGGTGTCAGAACCCAGAAGATAAATTCTGTCACAAGTTACTTGTTAGTGTGTTGTCCCTGGCAGGGGAGAGATGAAGACATGGCTTGCTGTCTTTCCTTCTTTGGATTGAGAGTACTTTGCAGATTTCATTTTGTGGTGTATCCAAGGTGCAGAAAAAAAAAATAGGAGGAAAGGATATTGCATACTAAAACATTCTTTTTTCTCTTTTCAGAGAATGAGTTTGGAAATGTACATTGTCATGTGACTGGATCACATGAGGAAGCGCTTTATTACAGACATCAGTTCCATGGTGTTAATTTGAAATGCCTTAATGGCAGGCAAAAACCAGTCATTTCATTTTTGTAAATTGCAGATTTTATCACAGAGTAACAAATGTTGCTGTAATTAGACTTCTGTTTTTCTATATATATATATATATATGCATATATATATATACATATATATAAAAATATATATATTCTTTTTTTGTATCAGTACCAAGGCTCGCACACAGGGTCTGCTGCTAAGTTGCGAACCACACAGTAAAAGGAGATACGTATTTGTCATGTTTAGAAAGCGTTTAGAAACCACAAAAGGCTGTTTGTTTCTGTTCTTCTTTCTTCTTTTTTTCTCTATTCTTTCTCCTTTTTTTTTTTTTTTTATTTTTTCCTTTTCTTTCCAGTTGTAAATAAATAATGTTATGTATCAGTGTGCCTGAACCTTGCATACCCTTCTGGTATTTCCCACAAGCTCTCAGAGAGGCTAACTGTGATGACACTTTGGTACAATGTAGACGTCTGTTTGGTGGCTCCTATTAAGATGCATCAGTGTAAAATGTTACTGTATTCACTGTTTCATTGTAATTGTGTATTGTGAAAAATATACCTTTGGAAGGCATGGGGATTCTAGTACCACAAAAACTGTGTTGTATATAATGTATAGATTTTAAATGGAGATAATGAGCATCTGTGAATAATGAAATGTCATTTTTGATAATCTTGAACGGTGGATAACCTAATAGCCTGCATACCAGAAGACACCTGTGATTGTTCTATTACTTGAATAGTCCTGCAGTCTTTTTTTTAATGTTTACAATTACCCAGTTTTAGAAGAGAGACTTTAATGCCATTGTCTGATTACTTGTTTTATGCTGTAATCTAGTTTATTTTATGTAAAACATATATTGAATGCTTTCATTTTTATACCTGCCTTAAACAATTTGGCAATCATAATAAATAAAAGGTTGGTTTTATACTTCTGTGATGCCTATGGCCCACTTTGAAAGATGTGTCACAGGCGAAGACAGCAGAGGCTGCAGCTGCCACACAGGTACTAGTGTGTGTGTGCCCTGAGGCCCCCCCTGGGGCTCACTTACTGGTGTGGACGTGCAGCCATCCCTGCCTCCCCACCTGGGCTGGCCTCTACCAGTGGGCACAGTGGGGCCCAATCCAGATGACAATGGGCCTGTTGCAGCTGACCCTGCCAGGCTCGAGTAAGGCCCATAGTAACACCTTGGATGCTATTAGAATCTTTCTTAAATATCTAATGACTGGTTTAGAGCAGCTCTGTGTGCTGTAAATTATAGACAAATTTTTTCCTATTATATCTGTATTATCCCACCTCCAAAATGAATAGATGCCTAAAAACAGAGCACCTGACAATTAAAAAAAATAAAAGTCATTTGCTATGCTTAACCTACATTAGCACAAAGTATGTATTTTGTGTGGCTATGCCACCTGTTTTGTTACAGTGCAGTTAACACCGTGCACAGTAATATGAAATCACTAATCATGATATGGAAAAAAAAATCAAATTTGCTTGTCAGGTTTCCAAGGCTTTAACTTTTATCCTTCTTATCCCTGGTATACTGATTGTCAAAACATTTTTTTAAAGGTTTACTGTTGTGCTTGGGTTTGTGTTTGTTTTTTTGACAGGGTGAATTACTGCAAGTTAAAGCTTGTTCTTGAAGTTGGTTCCATTTCTCCTACCTTGTGAATACATAATACAGAAGGATGAATTAAAGATTCCCAACAGACAAGCACAGTTGGACTTTTTATATTACTATGATGAATCTGTCATTAATATTGCTATAATTGTTTTATTTTTATAGGCATAAAATCAGTTCCCTTAGTGACGAGTTATAAGGTTTATTGATTTTTACTACACATCATTCATCTGTGGCTTACACTTATTGTCTTGTTCTGAACACATTCGGAAGTCTCACAGTGGTGGCATACTACAAATTAGCCTCATAAAAAATGGGAACGAAGGGGTGTTTTCTTTTGAAAGGGGATATTGTGAATGCAGGGCTCTTGAAATAATAAATGCCTTATTACTTCTATAGTAAAGGCTCAGATGACTTTTGTATTGAAATGTACCGTTTATTTTCTTTTTTCCAGCCTCGACCATTAATGCTTCTGCAGCAAGCAGATCTTACAAATTCACACTGTTGGTGACTTTGCTTTAGTGTGGTTTAAGGTTGAGTGTTGTAAGTAACTGGAATGAATTACTCTGATACAGCATAAGCAACAGTTAAAATTGCAATTAATGGTATAGCTTTATTATGTCCTTGAAGTCTGTAAGAGCAACTAACATCCATTGCCATTTATTGTCTTCCTCCACTTAAGGTTACTGTCTTCCTTTTATTGTTATAGCTTTCCTTTTGGTTTAACACTTGCCTTATAGGCTGTGCAACAGTGAGCATGACTCCCTGGTTCAACACTCACCAAAGCCAAAAGAGATCCGCACATATCTGCAAGCACTGACATGCAGCTGCCATGGTCATTTTCAGCACTAATCATCCAAAGGATGATGAAGCAGTGATATGAAAATGACAATTTACAAACCTGGGAACTAAGAGCTGCAGAGGCTGGTCCCTGCACAGGGGCAGCTGAAGCTGCATGGTACAAATATATTTGCATTCTTTTCCACAGGAAGGGCTTATGCTTCTTGTTGACACCTCCAGCTGACACCTCTAACGCTGCTCTTCTGGCAGCAGTAAACTGTGACCCTGCTTCTATATTTCATCCAGATGTTACTGGATATCTTGCAAAAGTGAAGCAAGGCTTATGCATTGCACGCACTTGTTTCTAGCCTGTCTGTGGAATGAAGCTACAGAAACAAAAGGTTGTTCAGCAGCAGCCTACCACACGAATCCAAAGAAACAGGCAGGGAGCTACTGTCTGTGGTGCTTGCACTGGGAAAAATTGGACGTGAACAGAAGAGGGGTTGGAGGTTTTTGTCCTGAAGCAGGACAGGGGTCTAACTAACTGAGCTGGCTGGCTACCAGAGCTGGACTAGAGCTGGGAAAATGAGAGCTAGGAGTAATACTTCTCCAGTTTTCTAATTTTAGATTCCCTGGTGGCTTTAGGGAACACCTGAGAACTCACAGAGTTAATTCTGTGCCATGTCATTGCCCCGTCACTTCTGAAAGGTGCGCTGGTTGAGTTAGTCCCACTTGTCACTCTTGCAAGTGCTGGCAGGGCAAGTGTTCCCCAAAGGATGTGAAATTAAGAGAGACCCTGAATCTATCCTGAAACACACCAGAGGTTGTTGATAGCACAAACACTGACATAAGCAAAGAAAAGCACAGTGCCCTCCTGCAGCTCTCCCCCCTAGCTCTTCTCAAGGAACCAGCAAAATAGTCAAGCAGGGAATCTAGTTCGTATTTCCTTCTGGCATCATAGTCTTGTCACTGTTTTATCACAACTGGCAAATGAAACTGTCCTCATCTTTCTGCCTCCCAATTCACTCTAGCGTTTGCTTGCCACACTCTCTCAGTCCTTCTTTCTTCTCTCCCCTCTGTACCCCACTTGCCCACTTAATAAGCCCACTCACATTCATTTGATGTCATCAAAACTCACTCTATGTAGCTAAAAGGCTGCATATATTTTTGATCTCAGATTTACATCCTTGTTTTACTTTTCTTTCTCTTTCATTCCAGTATCTGAAGGAGGCCTATGGGATGCTGGGGAGGGACTCTTCATTAAGGACTGTAGTGATAGGACAAGAGGTAATGGGTTCAAACTTAAACAGGGGAAGTTTAGATTGGATATGAGGAAGAAATTCTTCACTGTGAGGGTGGCTAGGCACTGGAATGGGTTGCCCAGGGAAGTTGTGAATGCTCCACCCCTGGCGGTGTTCAAGGCGGGGTTGGACATAGCCTTGGATGGCATGGTTTAGTGGGAGGTGTCCCTGCCCATGGCAGGGGTGTTGGAACTAGATGATCTTAAGGTCCTTTCCAACCATAACTATTCTATGATTCTATGATTTTATCATGCTTCTCCTTTGACCTGTGTTTTTTCTGTATCTTATGATGTATGCATCCTGTCTCTTTTCAGCCTGAAGTGTTTGGGGCAGAGAACATGTCTCACTTTAAATTCATATAGATTAGTTCATATTTATAGTTCCCCCTGAATAATAGCTATAGCGTCACACTGATGATAGCATAAGATGCTATGAGTAGCTAGAGCAAACCATTATTAACAAGGAGCTTAAGGTAAATGGCAAAAAACTGTTACAGTTTTAAAAGGTATTTTGAAACCACCTAATGCATCAAAAATTAGGAATGATACCAAGGACACACAGGAAGTCTGAAGCTGTATCTCCTTGTATCAGAGGAACATGGAGATGTGCAGTCATTAGTTAACAGACCAGCTTTGTTCACCTTCAGAAAGTGAGCTCTATTTTATTTGTTTTCATTTTAGCCCTTCACTTAGTTTTCTGTACTAAGCACTCTAACGTTACTCATGGTGAGTTACAGTTCTCCTTGATGTAGGGGTTTTATTCGGGTGGGAGGTTTTTTTGCTGTTTGTTTGTTTGTTTGTTTGTTTTTCCCTTCATAGCTTCAGTCTTTTCTGTAAGTTTTCTTTTAGAGAATGTTGTTATTACCAAGACATGGTAGAGGTTTTCATTCACGAGAGGGGACATCAGCTGATGTTATGCATGTTGCAGTGGTGGGAAGGCAGATACCATTAAAATCCTCACTGAATTCCTGTCTGCTAGTAATTTTTGTGCAGCATGTGCTAAATAAAACGTGCAAAAATGTGCTATTCAGCCTCAGGAGTAACTCTGAAACTTCTTGTCTGGGCTGATAAATTAGGAAACTTAAGGATTCAGCAAAGGTAATTCTTACTTGCAGCCTGACAATACTTATCATGTAGAATGCTTGTTATTCTCCACTATAATATTGTAGAGAGGTGCTCCAGGGGCTTTGAAAGCAGATTTTGTTGCAGACAAATGAACTCCTACAGACCAAGCTAGTACCTGTAGTTCAGTTCCCGTAGCTCCATAGTCGTTTCAGCAGCTTCTGCAGCCATTTTGGGTGGTATAATGGTGTACGTTAATTACATGATTTCCATCATTTCAGTTTGCTGATGATGGAATAGTGCATATTGCTTTGAGCATAATGCTCCAGGTTTTCTTAATGAAGCTGAATGGTATAGCAAAGCCTGCTTAAAAAAAAAAAAAAAAAAAAAAAAAAACCTAAATCAGGGAGCAAAGGTTCTCTGAAAGCCTGTTTAAACCCTTAATTCAGGAGTCTAATGTTAAAGCATTCATCTTGACAGGAAGAGTAAATGACTGCAGTTCTCTTAATTGTTTTCAGGGCCCTGAGGGCACTACTAAGCCTTTTCAGCCCTGCCCAGATTCCCGTGGAGCCTCCACAACCCCAGCTCAAGGGTCTAGGACCCTGTTTCAGCTCAACCCATGGCTGTCCATCTACCCCAGGGCCACCTGATGCCCTGGGCTGGGGCTGTACTCCAGCTGCCATGCTACTTGGCTGCAGTTGGTGGGATGGGACTTGCCAGCGCCTAGCAGTCCCCAGCCCTGGTGGTGCTGTTATGGTTGTGAAGAAGGATGTGCAGTTTTTGCTCTTACAGGACTTGGTTTAGTTTGTTTCTAGTAGAATAGTATGTGGGGAATGGGCTTTTAGTAAGACCCTTACTAATATCTTCTTAATTAGACAAATGAAAGGTGAAAGAGGAATTTTGTCTTTATGTGTCAAAACAAATGCTACCAGAATAGTGGAAATGAGATGAAGAATAAAAAGCCCTGGACTTGACTGATTGAAAAACCTCTTGCATAGTTAACAGGCTGCCATAAAAAAAAGCCTGTCCTTTTTTTCCTTATTTTTTTCTCCCTTTATACCAATAGTGTAAACTGGTGTTTGAGACTAGAAATGACAGTGACACTAGAAATAACTTGAGGGGAGGGTGGAATTTTTAGTTCTTTACATCCTATATATAAAGGGAGGAGATTTGCAATTAGCTTTAAAAGGAATTGGACCTTAATACACGTGCTCAAAGTAAGCACCTTCCTTACACAGAACATGTTTGTCCTTGGTAAGGTCCCTATTCAACAGTGGTCTTCTGTGATGCCTGCTTCAGAAACATGACTCAGCCTCCTTCCTTTCAGGCTCCATGTTCCCCAGAAGAGAGTGCGAGGAATCAGATCAAGGGGTGGATGGACAGCAGGGGCATTTGAAGTTTCTACTTTCCCATTGCTTGCACATGTCAGAGCAAGGCTTCTACAATCTCATTTTGTTCACACTTTTTCCCAGCTCTGTCACTAAATCAGTTTAAGTGTTTGTAGGAATGAGCCTCATCAAGCCACTGAGTTTTTAAACAGAGCTCCAGACAGAAAAGGTCATTAAAATGTTAATGACACAATATGTCTCCCTATGCCATACTCTAAACATAGAAATTTAATACTAAGCTTTGCCACAAGTATCTTCTGTGCTAATTCCTGATCTTCCTACTCTGAAACAAGCTGGCTTCCTTTAACAGAGGATCTGCCAAATCCTCAGCCTCTGTAAATGGTCTGTGGCTTTGCTAAAACCAGCTGACCACTTTCCCTTTTATGTGTCAAAATTCTGTCTCCATTTCAGGAGTTGCTTCCCTAAAGAACTAAAGTGCAGAAGAAACTGCTATAGAAACAAATCACTAAAAATAGCAAATCAGAATCCATGGTTTTTTTATGTTGTTTGTTTTTTTGTTTTGGTGCTGGAGCACTTCCCATTAGGCTTGGGTGTTTCTGCAACTCAGATAAGAATTAAGTCCCTTGAGGCTGAGCAGTAATTGCTGTTCAGCATAGCTCCTTATTTCTTCCTTGAGTACATGCACACAGAAGTCTCTCTCTGATGTTCATGTACCCACTCTCTCCTTTGTTACAGGTTCACACATAAATGCTATATGAATGATTTGATACTAATTTGGTTAGGGGGCCGTTTTGTAACCCACTGGCGATAAAATAGCTATTTGGGTACTAATGACTGCTCAGATTTTGAGTTTTATCTCTGCGCCTGACACTTTGGTCACAAGCTTTTAAAACCCATCCCACTTGTAGAAGGGTTATTTCTCCTAAATTGTGGATATGCTAAAAGAGCAGTATGTATATGGGCCTGGCAAATCATTCAAGATTTATACAGAAAGGTGAGGGAATGATAAAAGCTGGCCCTGATGGATAGGGAGGACAGAAGTCTTTGACATAAAAGTGACCTAGCTGAAAACATCTGCGTCTGCTCTAAAGACCTCAAGGATGAACTCAGTACTGAAATACAGGCATTTGGAGAGTCACAGGTTCAGCAAGGTCACACAAGCAGAACAAGGAGCAGTGGCATCTCATCAGTCACTGTGCAAGCGCCGGCGAGTCCCCAAGCTCTGACACTGGGGGCTGCAATGGCTCCTGGTAAATAAAGCTCCAGCCCTGGACAGGCAGACTTTCTTTACACATCTAACACGGAGTAACTCCTGGGAGCCAATCTGGCTGTCCTAAAGCACTTAGGTACTTGCTGCAGGCTCACATGCTGCTTGCTTATGAGCTGCCATCTCGGCATGTTCTCCTTTCTTCGGTGGCACAGGTTTGCAGCATCCAGAGATGGGGTGTTCATGATCCAAAGGGTAGTGAGAGTTATTACATCTGAGCAGTTTACAGAAGATGAGACAGGAGAAGGCATGAGGCAGCAATGAAGTCCGGGCATGGCCTTGACAACTTTTCCTTTAGAAGTCATTATAACTGTCCCAGTACTCACATGCAACTCTCCTGTCCCAAGGGAAAATGGTTTCACTAGCTTCCAACTGCTGTACACCAAGAGCCAGTTTCTGTCTGCATGTGAAGACAGAAGTAAAGAGGAGTCCCTCTTTTACAGAGAAAGAGAACTTTATTTCAGAGTAGAAAATTATCAGCCGGAAGACCGTATGCAGCAAACCAGAAGTGTGTGACTCCATTTGCACTTCCTCTCATGGCAGCAAGTTGAAACCTTTGGTCCTGTTTTCTATCGTTTGCTGTCATTAAGTAGATCAGCTCTTATATTCTTTCCGGGCCCACTACATGGCAGTATTAGACTACTAGCCACCAGCTATGTGTCCTAATTAATTGTTCGATACATGTTTAAGAAGCCATCTTGAATATTTTCCTCTGTGAGGAGACTATTTCCATCATGGAGCATGTTTGTTCTGTCCTTTCTAGATGCTTTTGCTTCAACAGCTATATTTTCAGGCATTATACTTCAGCAGACATCTTAGATGAGCTCTCATCTGAATCTTCAGGAGGCAGTATTTCATATGTTCCTAAGTTAGAAGTTGTTACTAGTCTTTCATATTAAGTGCTACATACATTTAGTAACGTTCTGGGGGTGGCGGTTGCTGTTTTATCTTTTTTTTTTTTTTTTTTTGTTTCCCCAAATATTGCTCATTTGAAAGGGAAAAATAAGCTTCCAGGAATTCAACTTTGACAGCTTTTTGACAGCTTTTTTTTTTTTTTTTTTTTGTGGGTTTTTTTTTTTTGTTCGTTTGTTCCCCCCCCCCCCCCATTTCTTTAAAATGACAAAATTCAGTCAGAGATCATTCAGATTCTTGGCAGCATCTGGTAGCAGATCCAAAAGAAAACAAATTTCACAACAAGTAATTGGTTTAATGGAGACAACATTTATCAACAATATGAGTACCCCTCTAACTCACATTAAAGCTCATTTGACTAGTTTACAGTGATCAGTAGGAAGAGAACAAAAAATCTCTTCATATGAAATCTGTAAAGCAAACACATGACATTGGTTTCAGGAGAAGGTTTTGTCAGGGGAGCTAAGGGCAGTGAGGGACACAGACCACTTCACCATCATCCTTTCACACGCACACCCCCCCCCCCCCCTTTTCAGATTATGCTTTGCCGCTGGCTTGCTTCTTATGTTACTGTAATGTTACTATCCATTAGTCCCCAGTGGTAGCTTCAAGGTTGGATGCTCTACTTGAATCAACAGCTGAATTACCCCTATCTTCTGACACTGTCAAAACCAAATTGCTAGCTAATCACCAAGGAAGAGAGAATTGAAGAACAGCAAATAGTTCTGCGACCAGCGTAGCTAATAAAGACCAGTTTTCAATGGCTTTCTTGCCTGTTTACACTCTCTGATGTTCAATAAAGTTTGAACTTCTTATTTTTTTTTCCTACATGAGGCCATTAACAGGCTGTCTCTTCTTTGCCTGCTTATCAATACTTATGAAATTACAGTGTCTTTGGAGTATCGGGTTTAATTGCAACTGGTCAATGGATTCAGATGTTATGTGCAAAACAAAGGTTGTATGCATGGTGTGTGATCTGCAAGAATCTCCTCTGCATGGCCCTATTGTGTGTATACTCAGAGCAGTCAAAAACCTTAAAGATGGCAGTGAGCAGAACAGTCTCTTTTCCTCTCACAAAGATGGGGTGAGAGGCATGGGCACTCTTTCTGAAATTAGCCTAGTCTCTTGTACCATGCTCTGCACCATAAGTAAGATGCAGAACATTTCTGGCATCGTAGCTGTTATAAAGAATAGTGAGTAACTGGTTCATAATTTGTTTGGGTTTAGGGTAAACCTATAAGCAAGGAAAACTCAAGCTAAGGTTATGGCTTTTCACTCCTAAATCCATCAATAATCACAAGAGTGTAAAACTTTGAAGCAGTCCATTGTATTTATGTATTTAGCTGTAGGATTTACGTGCCCCTATTACATACGCATAGGAAAAAAAGGAGCCTGAATTTAAGAATAGCTATGGCCACAGGTTTTTTTAAATGCTTTTGGATGCCAACAAACCACAATGATTTTTTTCTACCTTTTATAAATAAGCTAGTTAAGATGCAAAAAAGAACAAAGAGTCATTTTTGACAGATTTGGGTAGTAACAACATAATGGCTTCATTATCTAAAATTCAGCCGCAGCAAGGACAAAAAAAACAATCCTCCTTGTGTATGCTGAAGAGCTTTTCAGTTTTGTAAAAAATCAATGCCATATTCACACTAACGTTTGCTTGCACAAAATATTGACTGTAGTCACACTGGCAGTTTTACATAAAGACTTAAAAGCAATCTTGATTGTATGAAAGGTTCTAATTGTTTTTCCTTTTCCTGAAAGAGTAATGAAAAGACAACTGAAAAGCAGAACTATATAGTTATTTTATTACTGGCACTAACAGATTTCACCAATTACAGAGTCTATTCTGTAAGCAATGAATGTGTGGCTCCCAATTAATCTAGTGTACCTCCAGGCAAGGTCTAAATCAGCTGGATACAGCTAAAGCAATTTGCACACAGCTAAAAGCAAATTGGAAAATAAGTGTTCAATGCTACTGCCTATCTTTCCAAGCCAAATACACAATCAGTATTCTGGCAGCAGCACTCTGTCATGTTATTTGCAGCTATCAATTTTAATTATAACAATTATTGATTGGTTGGGAGAGTGGATAATCTAATGTTCAAATGAGGTTGGTGTGGTTGCTAAGGATCTTTTCTCCCTTTCATGCACATATACATTTAGTGTTAGGAAATACCAAGCACCACAGTACTGAGCTCAGAAAACCACCACTGAAGTTGCAGTGGTGATTTTTTTTGTTTGTTTGTTACAACAAGCATCCAGTTTAAGGATTCATCAGTCTGCTGTGTTGAAAGGTCAATACGAATTGGATTAGGGCATGAGAGGACTCAGTTGAGGAACATAAGCCAATACTTTCAAGCTTGGGCACCTCAAGTCAGACTCCTATTTTCTTACTTATCCACCCAAATGAATGAACTATGGCGAGAGTGCTACTGTTGCCCATTGACACCAGCTATTTTGCTAACCTACTCACTTTGAGACACAAGCTGTTTCTTCTTTTAGAACAATGCTTCTCTTGGAAAACAGAAAAAGGAAATATCCAGCCCTCTCTGCACTAACAAGCTTTATGGGTTTCAGCCATATAAATAGCTGGGGGAAGAGTACATCCTGACTTGAGTAGGGTCAAGTCAAGCCACAAAGGCTGAACACAAACATTCTGAATCTGAGTATTTGGTACAGGCTGATCTGCACTGCTAGTCAAGTGCCCTTTGTAGTGTCTCTGAAAACATTCTGTTTCCATTTGAAGTGATCCAGTAAACATTCAGCTAATAACTACTGTATCCCAAAGTAGCCTTGAAAGAGTGCTGCATACTGCATCCGGCTGGGAGAGCAACAGGAGAGTTTCCTCCACACCTTCTTCTCCTCCTGATCTGTAACCTCAGGAGGCAGAGGGAAGAGCTTTGGCAAATTAAATTCCAGGGCTTTAGGATGCTGTTGCCACGTGTGCCCAGCTTGCTCCATGGCTGAATATGCTCATTGTGCTGGGGACAGGTACTGTGGCATGGCACAAAGCTGCTCCATGTCTGCCCTGGGCTGCACTGACCCCAGCCCCAACAAAGGAAATGGGGGCACAGCCGTGCTGCCTGGCTGGCTGCTTCTCACAAGGGCTAAAAGGTAAGGAGGGCATCTGGGGCCCCTCTTACCTTTTTAAAAGCTTTAAAACTCTAGGCTACCTCTGAGGCAGAGAGGCAGGATCAGACCCAAGGTCACAACATAACTCACTTACCTGCTTTTGAGTTTAAAGTTGTGTTCTAAGTACAGGGGAAAAAGGAATTGGGCAGTTACGCAAATAATGGCCACTGGGTAACTGGCATGGCAGGTGGTGCATTGCACTGGTGCCTGGAAAGTGGAGGGATGAGACACTGGGAAGGAAGGTCAGCTGTTGCAATTAGTTTTATCAAGACAGAATAATTTCAAAGACCTGCACATGGAGTTAGCTATGCAACTCCCACTGTCTTTGTGAAGCCTGGGACAGCTAATCACTTGCTTTGAAAATGTGAGCAAATGCATCCTTGAATTGGACAAGAATATCTCTCTGCGTCATCAGAAAGCAGAATAATTGGGCTTACAGTACCACATATTGCAATGGAAAAAAACAGAGGAAAATGATAGCAAGCACATGGGAATGAATCCTGAATGTGCCGAACATGGAAATGCCTGTTTCTCATAGCAATATTGTTATCTGAGAGGAAAAAAAAATAGTGGAACGCTTAAATATATATGTATGCATGCGAGATCATCTGGTGATCAGATATACCTTCAGCACATGCACACACAGTGAGGGCAATACTATTGTCTGACATGCCTCCTTCTCTGTGTTTTGTCTTTGTGAGCTCCTTTGTTTGGAATTTAAATTATTTTACCCTGCCCACCAGAAATTCTAGACTTCTCAGCTTGATGCTGCATAAAAACACAGAGATGTGTCTCCCCATACTTTGCCTTCTTCCTTTCTTTCTCTTTTATTGTGCTGAGGAACACACCTCCCCCCCACCCCCCAGCAATTTCCTGTTTAATAATATTTAGCGCTATAGTTGTAATAAAGAACCATGAAAAATTATAGGTTGCAGTCCTTTAATCTGGCATATAACAGTGTGATTCATATTTTGTTAGGCCATAAATCAATAATCTCACAGCTTCTCTGTTACTTAAAACATAGTATTAATATGAAAATTGCTGTGTCTTTCCATAATTTTGGGATCAGAAATGTACCTCAAAGGATCCTGCTCCATCTACAATAAGTGCTTCTCACTTCAGATAAATGTATATTCATTTGCACTGGCAGGTTATGCAGATGGAGCAGGACTCAAACCACACAGGGTCAAGTAGGAGAGACCAATTAGGCAAAGTTATTTTTAAGTTCTGGAGGGCATGGGGTCAGCACACTAGGGAGATTTAAGCACCTAAAGATGTAGATCTGTGTCTTATATATTTTCAGAACTGCTATCACACTGCGGCCAAGGGGAATTAGGCATCTGGCAACTATCTTGTGAAACACATTTTAAGCTTCCTGAGCACTCTTGGAAATCCAGCTGCTCCTGCCATAGGAGGGTTCAGGCCACATAGCAAAGGCCACCAGTAGTTTCACATTCCCATCCATGCTATCTCAAGTCTT
Source organism: Amazona ochrocephala (assembly GCA_039720435.1). Lineage (NCBI taxonomy): Eukaryota > Metazoa > Chordata > Aves > Psittaciformes > Psittacidae > Amazona > Amazona ochrocephala. Next base: position 56,067,626 of record CM077909.1, on the reverse strand, counting down.
TTAAGATTTAGCTTCATGGCCAAGATTCATGAAGCAGCCTTCGGATGTGCTTATGTTGCTCAGGAGGACATATGTATATTTTCAACCCTGAGAGTTCAAAGCACCATGGAATCAATCAGGAGCCCGGAAAGCCAGTGGCCATGGGTGAGCAAGCTGCATGCAGGCAGAGTGTAGAGATCTGGTCATTCAACATTCACCTCTGTGCCCTGCATAAAGGAAGGTCAAAGAATATAAACCCAACCACTTTCCAGCTAGCCCAGCCATCAGCAGTAGCAGCCACAGGCAACTGCCTAGAGAACAGCAAGAGCGGGAACATACTTATGCTAATACACTCCCATCTTCTGACAATTTTCCGCCAAGGAATTTACTATTATTTTTTTTAATATGCAATAATTTACAGACTTTTTTTTCTCAAAATGCTTGCTCAATCTCCTCTTGAATTCAGTATAAACTTTTTGTATCCACAATGTCCTCCTTTACTGGGGAATCTTCCACATGCATTGTCCATTCCATTAAGACCTTCTGTGTGTCCTGGATTCAGTCCCTCTTTATTTTATGACCCTGGCTTCTTGCAACAACTAGGTGCAACAACAACCAATTTCTTCCCTAGTCATCTTTCCCCTATAACTCTCATGATTTTATAGGCTTTAACATATTCCACTGTAAGTAATCTTTTTTCCATACTAAAGAAAGACTCACAGCCCATTTATTTATTTATTTTCTGTATGGAACCTAGTAATTATCCTTGTCATTTTCCTCTGAACCTTTTCTATTTCTAGATTGTTGTTGAGACTCATAGCTATCTTTCCATTGTACAACAGCCCATTTACTCCTTTCGTAAACTTCCTGGATTTTAGCCAGTGATTTTTCTATATTTGTTTTTATGCTGGTGAGATTCTTTAAAAGGCGTGGTGCTGTTCCATGTCAAAAGCCTTTTGGAAAGCCAAGCAGACAATACCACATGGGCAATCTGGTTTTATTTTTCTCACTGATCTCCTGATTGTCAAGAGGTTTATAAGACAGGATTTCCCTTGTAAAGCAAAGGTATACAGAAACCAAGCCTGGAAATGCATTTTGTGTTTGTATCCAGCATGAAGAGGAAGTAAAGTAATTTAAAGTTTTGGGCACTTTGGCATTTTAATCTAGTTCTGTATATTCTCTTGTGTATTGTCTTCTGCTGGAAGAGACCTGTGGAGGTCTGAAATCCAACATCCAGCTCTAAGAAGGTTTGATTAAATGAGGTTGCTCAGGGCTAAAGATATTTATCTTCAAAGATGGAAATCCCACACCTCCCTAGGCCTCTGTTCCAGTACTTCACCACCTTCACAGGGAAAATTGTCTTTATTATACCTAGTTGAAATTTCCCATGTTTCAGTTTGTATCATTAAGGACTGTGGTGAGAGGACAAGGGGTAATGGGTTTAAACTTAAACAGGGGAGGTTTAGATTGGATCTGAGGAAGAAATTCTTTACTGTGAGGGTGGTGGGGCCCTGGAATGGGTTGCCCAGGGAGGTTGTGAATGCTTCATCCCTGGCGGCGTTTAAGGTGGGGTTGGACATAGCCTTGGATGGCATGGTTTAGTGGGAGGTGTCCCTGCCCATGGCAGGGGGGTTGGAACTCGATGATCTTGAGGTCCTTTCCAACCCTTACTATTCTATGATTCTATGATTCTATGATTCTCTTACCCCTGTCTAGCTTTGAAAGGGTCTGGCTCCATTTTCTTGGCATCCTTTCATTAAGTAGCCATAGACAGCATTCAAATCTCCCTTCAGCCTTCCTTTCTCAAGCCTGAACAAACTCAATTCTTCTTAACCAAAAAAGAAGTGACGCATTAGTTTCACAGCAGCAGCAGCATGTTTCAGTTCCTGTTCTTAGTAATGAATGGGACAGGGCCAAGATGTGACTGTTTTCCACATAGTGCTGGAAGAAAACATAACAAGTGTTTAATTAAGTTGCTCAAAAATAGGTGGCTTGATTTAAAGAACTTCACTAGAAGTCAGTGACTAACTGATTCCTGAAGCGTTGCTGGATGATGTAATATGTACAATACATACCAGGGTAGAGACCATGTGTGCTACAAAGTTCAATCCTAATAGAATAATGACCCCAGAGGGGCCATCAAAAGCTAGTAGAAATTGAAGCAATTCAGGATGCTCTAACTTAGACTGATTTCAATACCATCATCCATGAGAGTGGATCTGCAGACTGCTGGTTTGCACACTTGAGGTCTTACAGCTACCAGCAGATGTGTGTTGCTCTTGATATTTCTGTGGTTCCCAGCAGAAGGGATGTGATTTGTCATGAGGGAGACAAAGAGAGCCTTTGCCAAGGCACTGGGTATTTGTTCCTCTATCTGACAGTGTTGACACTACACCACACAGTTCTCTGCCATTTCGCTATTTCAGATGTATAGGCCTACCACTGAGCAAAGTGGGAAGATGAGATGAATCTTTTCAGTCTGCTGGTGATACACAGATTCATCTTTCAGTCACTACACAGAGCACACAGAAGTAAATTTCCCAGAGTCTGAGTATGGTGCAAGGTAGATAAAGGCAAATCAGCTGAATTGTGGAGAACATCAAAAAATACCCCAACCAACAGTACAAACAAACAAACCCCCAAAATCTCAAGCACTCTCCAGAACAGCTGCTTTCATAAAATTCCTACTATTTTAATAGGAAATAAAATTGGCAGTTCACATGAGACTTTGGCCACAGCAAATACAACACTGACTGTCTGCTTAGATTGTGATCCAGATCTGAAATCTAAAACATTCAGAGCCAAGAATTTGAATCCAGATTGTGTGTCCTCACATCTACAGTCCTGAAATTTATTGCACTTCTCTACCATTTCCAGAAAGTGTGTTTAGTGAGTGTCAGATGAGGAACAGTGCTGCAGTTACAGCTTTTCTTTCAGATAGTCACATGACAGCAATTCGGACCGCAGAGCTAACTCCAGATAACACTGTCTGAACATATACAGATGTCACCTGCAGGAAAAGTGGTGAGTCCTCATGTGTTCGGCAGACAGTTCAGTGGCCTTTACACCTGTAGGTGTAGGTGCTGTCTTCCTGTTTTGGCTTGTTCACGAATTCATTTTAGCTGCTATAGGAGTTCTGTAAGCCTCTTGTGCAGGCAAGTACACAGTGGTAAGTATCCACAAATCTCCTTTAGAAGTATATTAGTATTACTTGTACGTGTGTGTGTAAGAAATAGTTCTGCGTAAAGGGACCAACTCGAATCTGATCCAATGTTGAATCTAGTATTTTTTTCAAGGTGCTTACGTTTCATGTATGCCTTTGTTCATATGGTTTTCAGAGACAATATTAGGACTGTGGTATAATACTTCATCTTGGCTTTCAGAGGCAACAGTGCTAAAAAGGCAAAACAATATCAAGTGAATCTGGACAATGTGAAAAACAAATAATTAAAAAAAGAGCAGCTGAGGGTTTTCTTAACAACATTGCTGCTGAAAGTGACATAAACTGAGTAGTGCATCCATTTAATGAGAATTTAAGTCTCTTACAGTGGGTTTGTAACGTGGTAGAACATCTGTAAGGTATCTTTTGAAAAGTAGAAAATCAGACCTGATGCAAAATTTAACAGAATAAAGACTCATTAAAAAGCTTATAGTTAGACTTAATTTTACTGGAGAAGCAACAATGGAGGCCACAAGGATGATCAGGAGTCTGGAGCATCTCTCTTATGAGGAGAGATTGCAGGAGCTGGGCCTTCAATCTACAGTCAGTTAGTCTAGAGAAGAGAGACGGACAGGATCTCATCAATGCAGATCAATATCTCAAAAGTGGGTGCCAAGAGGATGATGCCAGACTCTTTCAGTGGTGCCCAGTAACAGGACAAGGAGCAATGGCCATAAACTAAACCACAAGAAGTTTCACCTCAACATGAGGAAGTGCTTCTTTACGTTGAGGGTGGCCGAGCACTGGAACAGGTTGCCCAGGGGGGTTGTAGAGTCTCCCTCCCTGGAGACATTCAAAGCCCACCTGGACACGTTTCTGTGTAACCTGCTCTGGGTGACCCTGCTTTAGCAGGGTGTTTGGGATATCCAGAGGTCCCTTCCAACATTAATGATTCTGTGATATATATGTATGTGTAAGTGTGTATACGTGCACATATATGTGTAAAACTACATTACAGATTTTCAGAAAGTTAAATACACATTTTATTTTTCAAAGGGATAAGTAAAGTAATCAGTTAACTGTTCTGTAAGTGCAGAAGACTCAGTAAAGGCTATTTTTTAGCTAAACCATTGAGGATTCAGGAATCGCATCAGCATATGCAGATACTGTGGATGTAGAAGTGGCAAGCTGCTGTTGACTGCTGTTACAGAGTGCACCCCAGAATCGGCTGATGCCTATGTCAGGCTTTCCTTCCAGCACCAGAAGCAATAAATTGCACCACTGTCATCAGAGCAGTGAGACAAACCATCTTCCCTGGCATACAGGGAAAGCATCTGGTGGAGAGCTGTGGGGTGACTCTTTAGTTAGCTGAAGGACATCTTACAGGTTTTGTGGCGTGTGCTTGGTTCTTCTCATTCCTAGCTATTTCTAATTTGTTTTAAAATATTTTAATGTGTGTAGGATAACCTGCTGCCTTTCAGCACATATTTAGCCAATACTCCAGAGAGGTCCTGTCACTTTTCTTCCCCCAGCAGTGTTATTTGGCCTGGGGCAGTGCCAGCTAAGGGCAGGCTTCAGGGCGGCAGAGGTGGGATTTTCTTTTGTATGCCCAGCAGTTTTGGGCACTTAATCTCCCACCTCCCAGCCATCTCCTCATCACATCCGTTGAGTGTATGACTCTGTTAATACAGCGCACATTTTGAGAAGGTAGGAGCTCCCATCACCAGCAAGGCTCAGTGGAATGATAAAAATGTTATGGTAGCCAAGTTTATTTTGTATTTTGTTGGTATTTTTTTGTTCTTTTTTTTGTTTTGTTTTGTTTTGTTTTGTTTTTTGTTTTTTTGGCTACTTCAGTTCCATTCCCTTCTCAACAGGTGAATTATACAGATTTACATTCACTGTGTCAGAGATGCTGACCTCCCTGATTAATTCAAATTCACAGTGAGTCAATGGTGTAGAGGTAATTTGGCCCAGTGGATCAAACACAGAGTAAAACCCATTCTGTTTCCACAGAAATTAATGAAATTTGTTTTCACTTAATGCAGAGCTGACTGTGGTTCAGTGACACTGAATTTCACAGATTTGCTTTGATTTGCTAATAAGAAACTTACGCCACCATTTACTTGCTTCTAAATTTGACCCTTTCACTTCAGCTTGAATTGATGATTACTGTGGGAACAGAAGAAACTGGATTCACTTCTCTGGAGTGTACACAATTCTGTGAGCAAACTATGGAAAAAAATTGAGGGCAAAATAATCCAAGGATTAAAAAAGAGCCACTGAACAAACAGCAGCAGAAAGAACATCTGTCTGATAGCTTATCACTGTCGCTAGCATGTGATCACCAGCACTCAATTGTAAATGCTGGGGAGCTTCCATATGAAAATTTAATGGGCTATTGATGAGAGCTGGACATACACATCTGATTTTAATAAGCTCCTGAAAGGTGGTCTGAAACTCAGCCAGTTTCTCTGGTTCTTCTGCAGAGGGCTTTGCTGAAGAGATCTCTATGGGAGCCATCTGTGGAATGCTGGACACTTGCACACTGGCTGCAGTGCTGGAAAAGCCTGCACAAATCATGTCCTTCAGACCTGAGCGGCAGTGCAGGGTTGGGAAGCAGTTCACAATGTGCTGCTGAGCCTTGCTGCATGGCTGACCTGCTTTGACTAAAGGAAAGAAACCCCACATTAACATGTGAGAAAAGGAAGTCAAAATGATCTCATTCATGGAGCTTTCTCCCATTTATGCAAGGGGTTTTGGACCCCACAGAAGAACATGTTTTTCTCTGGGCCACACAGGGCTGTCTGCCTAATTTTTCTCATTCTGAAGCTTCGCCTCTCCATGGGACTGAAGTGCAAGACAAAGCTGGGACTCTGCATTCTTCCTTTATATCTTAGCTACAATAGTGAGGAGGTGGCAGGGTTAAAAATGTTTGCACATGCATGGGACAGCTTGAATGTACAGAGCTGTTCTGGCTTTGCTGTCTGTGAGCTGCAAGGGCTGACAGACTTGAGAATATGCAAGAGTCTGCATGTAGCAGGCAGTCACACCCGCCTAAGCTTTTGAGTTTAAATTAATGATAAAAATTAGCTTCTAAATAATAAAAGTCCCCAAACCAAAAACTTTCATCTAATACTACTAATTGCCTTTGAATTAGTTCTGCTCTATAATGCCATGTTAGTGCAACAGCACATCAGCTATCAAGCAATATTTAAATCATTCTGAAGTAATACATTCATTTGCCACATCCTTTAGATAAAAAATATCTCTTCTAGTACGTTACACTTTAAAAATCTTCTTTATTTAAAATAGCATCTTTGTTTGTTCTTCTGCATTAAATAGTTGCGAATTTTTATGAAGACAATGCTACAATTGATCTGCAGGTTCAGAAGAAAACTACTATTTTTAGTCTAATAACTGAAGTTTTTTAAAATTATGCCTCTTAGCAAAGTCTATGCCTGCTATTCCATTGCTGTATTGTTGGACAGCTTAGTAAATTGTTTTTTAAAGGAGTCTACCTGGATTGAATTAATTATTTACGACACTAATAAACTAAGTATTCATAAAACAATATTGATTATGCCAGCATGCGTCTTGAATCTATCTCTCTGCTGAATAGCTAATATTCACATTCCTCTGAAAAAGAATGCAACCTTTCTGTCACTTTATGTGTTATATATATGGTGTAAAAGATTAAATTACTTTGCCTCAAAGTAAAGGCAGGGATATACTACAGTAGAAATATCTGAGTGGCAACTTTATTCCTTCATTATTTTATTATTCTACAAAACCAATTTCTTCTTTTAGCAAAGGTTTTGGTATTTTGTAAGAACTCTTTTGTGTTGCCTTATAAAAAATGCACTAAAATATGTATTCCATTGAATTTATCAAAAAATATTCCTCTTATCTCCTGGCATTTTAGGGTGTTCAGGCAAGAGATACAGCTCATCAACAGAGAGATCTTAAGGTGCAAATCAAAGCATCATGGCCTACATAAATAAACACACACACAGCTGAACATATTCACAAAAAAAAACCCCGAAGAATATATGTGCGTTCACCTTAAAGGGCAGGCTGGTGAAGGTATGGACACTACAGTCACACAGGACATCACTGCGCTCAGATTCTGAATTCATGTGTGTGTGGGCAACAGTATTGAACACATACAGGGTTACTGGGAAACTGGAAGAGGTTTGGTGCTTGCCCTGACATACGTAATGACAACATTCTTCACAATCTTAATAAGTTTTTTCTTATCTTTTCCCCCTCCAGTTGTTTCATGAGCTATACTATAGGATGTTCTAAGACCCAAATGAACCTCCAAATTGCTTCATAGGGACAAAATGAGTTACTGGAGCGTCTCCCTCTGCTATACCATTTTGCATGACCTGCCCTCAAGTGCTATACACAAACTTTGGAGGCAATTCCTTTGAGCCCGATATATTTGGTGTTAAACTGAAACCAGTTACAGGAAGTCACAATTAGATCAAAACAGGTACAAATTCAGGATGCTACAAGTTTCACGACAGTCCTTGGCAAAATTGTAGTACAGGTCCTCGTGTAAGCTATTATACTCAGGCATGTGGAAGGTAAGAATTTGACTGGGAAAAGCCAACACAGATTTACCAAGGATAAATGGTGCGTGGCTAAATCTGGTCACCTGCTATGGTGAAACAACTTGCTCAGTAGTGAGTGGAGAGCTGATGACACCACTTAGCTTGATTTTAGCAGGGTGTTTGACACAACCTCCCACAATGTCCTTGCTGACAAGCTATTGAGATATGGACTAGACACTGGGATCACAAGATGTATGGAAAACTGTCTGAACTGACCATGGTGGTTAGTGGCTCAAAGTCAGACTATTTATGACTCACAAGAAGAGCTCCTCAGGGTGAATACAGCAACCAGTGGTACCCAATATCCGTATAACCAACCAAGATGATAGGACTGAATGTACCTGCTCCAAGTTTGTCCATAACACCAATATGGGAAGACCTGTGCATATACAGAAAGGGATGACCATTGTATAGGGGCCCATTGACACACGGAAAGACTGGGATGTAAAGAATTGCATGAGGTTTAACAAACGCAAACATGAATTCCTGCTCTTGGGACACAGTAATTAAAAGCAAAGGCACAGGCTGGGGTCTGACTAGAAGGGCCCTGGGGCTCCTGGTGGGCAGCAAGGTGAACATGAACTAGTAGTGTGCCTCGGCAAGGCAGGCCAGTCCTGGGCCAAATTTTATACCAGCCCTGAAATCTGGATAACCAAATTCATATACCATGTTTGATAAGCCCTATTTCTTCATTATCAGATTTCTCCTTTCTAGTCACTTTCTCCATTCGGGCACCTCTGATGTTTCTATTCCAATTCTGACTCTTGTAGCATCCATTCTGCCTTCCTCTGGATTACTTACTTCATGATCTTTGCATCTAGTTGTATGAAAACCTGATTTTTTTTCACTGAATGAAATGGTATTTTCTCACATAAACTTCTGACGTTTAAATCTTCAGGACAGTATTCGCTTTGTGACAAAATCCTTTGGCTCTATAACCTCAGCCTTTACTAATATTTGTATTCATGTTGGAACTATGCCCTTTTCCCCAAGCTGTAAATTTCTCCCGGTGACTAATAACCGCAGAATGTTCAAGTGTTTGATGGATTATGAAATTGTTTAGCTGACCCCTTTGTACGGCAGGATTGCAGGGAACATATGGAGGGAAATCAAACATTGTGTCTAATTCGTGATCCTTCCATGAATTGGTTAGTCTCCTTATCAAAACTGATGGAAAGTACCATAATACTGCATAAACATAAAAGCTCTCAGCAGAAATTTCTAAGTGCAAGACTCCATACAACAATGCCGCATTGTTTTGATGGATGACCTCAGAAAGTAGACAGAAGAATTCTTCCAAAACAGACCTTATAATATTTAAGGGTGCAACCTTTTTTTCACAATACTGAGATGATATCATCTATAGAGGACTCCAAGGTGGACATATCTTTGTGAGCACAGAGGACTAGAGTGTGATTTTAGAAATTCCTAAAATCTATCTTTAGATAAATTCTAGATTTAATGATTTTCTAATGATGCTCACGCTTTTCAGCAACAGAAGGGATTTCTGTGTAATTATTTTTAGATATCTTCACAAAACTTTGAAATCATTGTTTTCAGATAGAGACTATGGACAACAAGTTGCACTTGACACTTCAAGGAATCCTTATAGCAAACTGCAGTTTGGGTTTGATGAGCACAGTATGAAGGTGTCATGGGTTCAGCAGCAGCAGTCAATTTTTTCTCCTTCATAGTAGCTGGTGCAGTGCTGTGTTTTCGACTTTCGGTCTGGGAACAGCGCTGATAACACCGATGTTTATAGTTATGGCTTAGAATGTTTTGGTCTGACCAAGGACCTTCTAAGTTTCATGCTCTGCCAGGGAGGGGGGGAAGCCGGGGAGAAGCAGAGACAGGACACCTGATCCAAACTGACCAAAGAGGTTATTCCATGCCACAGCACGTCATGCCCAGGATGTAAAAAAAACTGGGGGCCGGAACCCAGAAGAATTTTTGTTTGAGTTCACAGCTTGGTCGTCGGGTGGTGAGCAATTCTATCCTCTTCCTTTGTATTTCTCTTGTTATTATTATTATTGGTGGTGGCGGCAGTGGTTTGTGTTGTACCTTGGTTGCTGGGCTATTCTTGTCTCGACCCGTGGGAGTTACGTTCTTTAGATTCTTCTTCCCATTCCTCCTCCCCCCCCCCCCCCCCCGGAGTGGGGGGGAAGAAAAACTCTTCCCTTGTATTTTTCTCTTGTCATTATTATTATTGGTGGTAGCAGTGGTGGTTTGTGTTACACCTTAGTTGCTGGACTGTTCTTATCTCAACCTGTGGGAGTTGCATTCTTTCGATTCTCCTTCCCATCCCTCCAGGAGCAGAGGGAAGAAAGAGGGGGAAGTGAGTGAGTGAGCAAAACTGTGCGTGGCTGAGAAGCTTAAACCACGACAGAAGGCAACTCAGCTTTGGACCAAATAACTTGGGTCACAGGCTCTAGGCAGGTTTTGCTTTTTTCCCCACCTCCTCCTAACTGCTCCACCCCCAATTAGTAATTTTAGGGCCTTTTTTATCACTTCTTCCTCATGTGGCTATGCCTAGTATTTCTCTCATCCTGGGACACTTTCCAGGGGAATTTCTAGTCTTTTGTTTCCAGTTTCCAAGAATCTGAGAATTTGTGCTTGCTAGGACTTTCATGTGCACCTTTTGGTGCTTTCTGGATCTGAGCTGCCTATGATCCTTAGCTGCTACTTCTTTCTGAATGCTTGGTGTTGACACTATTTAGCAATGAATAGAAGGAATAACCATATTACTGGAGCACTGGAGAGTTACTATTTTGTTCAATCTGGTCTGAGGACATCACTGCATCTTTTGGGGCAGAGAATTATTTTCCAGGTATGTGACATGTTATTTCCAGTGTCTATACATTACTGATGAATTAATGTCTATACATTAGTGTGTAAGAAAACATGGTAGTTTGCATCTCATTTAGCCACAGCACACTGTATTTTACCATCCATGACACTCTTCTGGATTGTTTAATCCCATTTGTGCTATAAAATAAGGTGCCTTAATTTTTTAGCCTGAATGTCAAAGAAGGTATTTTGCTAACTGTCTTTGCTAAGAACAGTTAGACTAAGCTAATGGAAGCCAGTTGTCTTAGTCTTTCGTCGAGAGCTGCGTATGAGCCATTTAACCAGGGTATCAAAGACGTGAGTAACCTGACAAGGCTGAGCAAAATTTTACAGGAAAAAGGATATCTTCTCCAGACCTGCGTGCTCTCTCTCTCTACTTCACTGATGAACTGGCCTTGGAGAACAGAAGAGTAGCAAAGAAGACTATAGCTGCCTCAATCATAACTTGAACCTGCAGAATACTGAGGAAAGGAGGATGAACACTGGTTGAAAGACGCATGTAGATGTTCTTGTTTCTGCATGGAACTGTGAGGCTCCTGAGCTGTCCAAGAATGAAGTGTTTTAAAAATTCTTCTACAGGCCTTGTGTGTTCTTTTCTTTAATTATCATTTCCAAGGAGAAACACTTTTGACCAGAGTGCCAAGAAAAAGTAGCTCTTGGAAGTCTATCTGAGCTATCAAGGAAACTTTGTAATGGGGAATTTTTCACTGATATGGCCAAGACCCTCATCCCAAGGGAGAAAAAAGCTGTCAACAAAGAGTACACACCCACAATACACCCAGGTTACTCACAGGTAGAAAATAATTGCGATCGTTTGTGTGGGAAATCACAAATGTCCAAACACTGGGTAGCCTGATACCCAAGCATGCGGTAAGATGCAGCTGGTGCTGTAGTGTAAGTAAAAAGAGGTAAAAGAGTAAAATGGGAGTGTAGCATTTCTGACAAGGGAAATGTATCCTCTGGAGCAGGACAGGAAGAAGGAACTTGTTAGGAATGAGAGGCTAGGAGATACCGTATGTTGAAGAGGAAAAGAGAAGATTAGGATTTGGGGAAATCCTGTAATTAGAAAGAGATAAAGGGAGGGATTCAATGCCAAGGAAAAGGATACTTTGGGGGTAAAGGATAAAGTAGTATGAATGTGGTAGAGGCAAGCAAGAAAGAAACAGTAGAATGCAGTGGAAAACAGATGAAAGAAACTAAAAGAAGAAAAAGATCTTAGGAGAAGGAGGCAGAAAGTGTATGGGTCAGTGAAGGGTGCAGGGCACAAAAGCAGAGAGGAATTAATGGAAAAGAAATGCTTTTTTTCAGAGAGAAAAAGAACAAATATTTACAGAAGAGAAAGGCAGGAGAACAACAAGCAGAACAATAAAAGATAAATAATGCAGAAGTGAATGGAACGAATCAGAACTTGTAGAAAAGAAAAGGAGATGGAAAAGCCTGAAAAGAATAAAAAGGTAAGTCAATATTCAGAAAAAAAAGGATGGCTGATTTTAACTGTATTTATTTGTTTGTCTATGTTTAATAGTCTTTCTTCAAGAGGTGCATCTTCCTGTATTTTAGTATTAAAACCAATAGCTATTTATAGACTATTATTCAACATTTATCACATTTCATGATTATATTGCTTGTGGAAAAGCTGTTACTAGTGCTACCTTAACAAAATCTGAGTAAGAGAAGGAATTGGTAGGAAAGGATACCCTATAGGAAAAGTGACACCACCCCCCCAACCCCATTAATTTTTCTAATTATTCTTTCACAGTGAAATTGAGTTTAATTTGATGTTTTTTAATTAAGAGGCCAAAAAAGAGATAATTTCTTTTTGAATCACACTTTTTTCTTATAAACCCCTTGTGTACAGCCCATCTGAAATCTGAGGGTCTCATACCCTGCTCTTTAGCATCACAGCAAAATCAGCAGTTTATGTTCAAGATATTTTGTTTCTTTTCTGAGTCTCTTGCTAGTGTACTTACCAGAGAATGATTAAAACTTGTGCTCTGTTAGAAGTGTTGCAGTGTTTAAACAAGGAAGTCTGTGTTTATTTAAGAGAATGGGGAAATGGTTATCTTGACAGATTAGATTGAAAAAACAGGACAGCTGCAGTCTGGCACAGATGTCCAAATTTGCCACTCAGCTGTTTTTTTGAGCTCCTCTAAATAGAACTTGCTCGTGCATTTGTGCCTTTGCTCTGTTTGACACCTGACAGAGGAATGTGATTAAGCGCTACTGCCAGGGATTACATGTCTCCCGTGGGTGAGTGTTCACAGGGCTGAAATTTCTTCATGTCTGTCTAATTGTGTCATAGGTTGCTAAGGGAATGCAGAAGAAACATCTCAAAGTAGATTAAAGCCCTTGGAAAAAGGTTGGTTTGTAATGAAAAGGCTGTTTTGGACAGAAAACCAGTGAACTTTTTTAGAGTTGAGTTTCCTAGTGTCTCCATTCACTTAGTGGCAGAACATGTGGAAGTGAGAAACATATAAGCCATTTGCAAGACACATTGCAGCCTCCCAAATGTAAAGCACATCTCAATAGAGAGAAATGTTACATCCCTAATCGGTATCAGATGATCATTTTCTAATACATTTAAGACTCATGCTTACTTGATAAATCCATACAACTGTCTAGTCAAACACTTTATCAATTTCCATTAACGTTATCATCTTAAATTAGTTGTCCTCACATTACTTCCATAATAGAAAAGGCACTTTCAAAGCCACTGCTATTTTCATATCTTTAGAAACCTGCTTATCTGTAAATAAAGTTTTACTCCATTCAATTAGCGTTAAGCCTATAAACAACAGCAAGAATTTGAAAGATAAAGGCCATCGACCTTCAAGAAGAGGTCACTACACTGTTCAGGCTTATATGCGTGTAAGGGCATGTATTTGCACAGTGTCACGTGCGAGAAATGCTTTGCTTGGTGCACTTATTCCGCGTAGTACATACATCCTAGCCATGTACATAAAGCTGGTGTGTGCTGTAGGGCCCCAGAAGTAGATCAGAAATCCATGACAGATCCCAGAAAAACAGCAGTGCATGGCACCTTATGAGGGGGATATATAAATACTTTTATAACAATTGCTTTTGAACCCAACCTTCACAAGGACTCTGAAGAATTTAACCTATATATGCCTGTGAGATTACAACTGTTTGTTGCAGCTATTAATGGCAAATATATAGTTAGAATGCGAAGAAGGCTCTTTTTTGTGAGAAATGTCTGAAAATCCACTGATCAATCATTTGGACTTCTCACACTGGTGTTGGACAGCTATTATATAAAGCACCTGTGACAGGGGTATTATTGCCAATATTGGTCTTTTTACAGATCCAGGGTTCAAGTAGTGTTCTATTCTGATTAAAGATGAATACCTATTACAAATATGAGGTACCTTATAAATACATTATAAATATGAAAATTAGACTGCTTTGGGGCTCAGGTTTCCACACAGCCCCGTAAAAATTGAATTTTAAAACCTGTTTTTTGGTCCTAGAACTTTGATGAGATATTTTGTTACCTGCTCAGCTAATAGTCTAACTTCTATCAGCATCTGCTGAGTATCATGGCATTATTTGAAGCAGTTACGAAACTGAAGCCATAGTCAAGCTTTACTTGAAACTTAACAGGTGTTTTAACATTTTTTTTGGGAGCTGTTTGAATTGTCTGTTTGACATTAGAAGAAGCATAAGAAGGCCAAGGATGTTATGGGAGAAAGTGTTTATGGCAGGAGACTTCTATTTAGTTGCTGATACGCTTTTATCTATTTCTTATACTATCACTAGCTGATTTTTATTTTCTTCCCAAGCCTTTGAATTGAAAATTATAATGTTTCAGAGATCATATGCAAAATGTGCTGTAAGAGGAGAGATGAGCGAACTGCTTATGATTGAATTTGTTGGCTTGAAACAGCTGACTGTCGCAAGGTGTTTAAAGATCTCTGAGTTTTTAGAGTATGTCTGTGCAAGTGTTCAAAAAGTGATTCTGTGCCTAAACAGTTGGACCAGTTGGATTTGTTTTGAGTGTCACAGTGCAGAAATAACTCCACCAGCTTTGCAAGGGTGAGAAAATAGGAATTCAGGGTTAGTGCAGCTTGTTATCTGAGGTTATGAGGCCAACTTATCTTCAACTTCACAGAACAATACTACAGCAAATGATAAACTCTGTACTCACTTGGAACAAGGAGTTGAGTAACTGTCAAGAAAACAAGAACAAACCAAGACAAAACAACTGAATTTCCTTCTCTGATAGGACATTAAGGGAGTAACACCAGATGTTACCTATCTTGACTTACTTTGTTGTACTATTGACTGTGTATTACACGATGTTCCGGAGTACAAGTGAGGGAGGTGTAGTGTTGATTAAGCTGTTGTGAAGTAGGAACAAATGGGACTGATAGATTATTTGGAGAATACCTATCAACAATTTTTGGTCAAACTTGGAATTTGCACTGAGAGGGGATTCCCATTCAGCTGCACTGAGGCTACTCTTCAGTATATTAATAACTTACAAAATTACATAGAGTATATGCCGTTTTAAAATATATGATTTGTACCAAACTGGGGTGGGCTAGACGTACATTAAAGATGGGACTGGAGTGCTAAATAACCTTTACAAGCTGGAAAAGCGCTGTGCAAACCATACACAAAACCTGATGCATAGGTAAAAAAAAATGAGCTGTTCGAGTAGCAGTTAGGTAGTGACTCTGTAGGGGTTTATCATTGATCAAAGTGAGCAATGTCACCAATGTCATGCTATTGTGAAAGCATCAACACATCATGCTGGGGTATGGAACAGCATGAAACGCAAGAAGTAACGGTCTCTTTCTACTGAGCAATAGGAAGAAGTCAGTTCCATGACTCATCTGTCTTTTGGCCATTACATCTCAAGATGTGGGTTGAGCAGAGTGAGTCTGAATGAGAATGAGAATGGTAAGAAACGAGGGATTTCAGTTTTGAGAAGAATCTGATCAGAGGCGAAAGTCTTACAACAGCGTAAAATTAAAAACAGAAAAAGGAAAGTGACTTCACTTCTTGGCTATTGTGGATAGACTGAGAAATGAAGGAAGGAGGTTCTGGCAAGAGAGATTTAAATTACCCATCAGAAAAGCATAAAAGACTGCTAAGGGCTGTCCTATAATGTCCTACTAAACGTTCTTGTGACCCAAAAAACTAGCCATCTAAGCTATCATCTATAGCTGATTTTTGAAACATTGGTAAGGTTTGAGCTCTGAAGGCTAGCAATTCATGCTGAGATCCAGCCAGTATCCAATATCTATTTTAGTATATTTTATTTTTTGATTTTATTATATTTTATTCTATTTTATTATTAATTTTAAATGTTGCCGTGATATCTAAATATTCCTAAGAGGGCTTTTTGGCTTTGTATCGTTGTTTTAGCACACTAACTGATGATGATCCTCTGTCACTGGGAGAGGTGTTTATGAGAATACTATAGATACACTTGTTGCCTTCACCATATCTTTTTGTTAAATCTACAGGTTTCTGGATTTGCATGGGATGGATAGGGCAGTTCCTCTTTAGCTTCTGTGAGGGAAACATTTTTGTTTTTTCCAGTTATTTTCAGTTGTTTTGTTTTAGTTTTACAATTGTCTGTCATGAAGTTTTTCTCATGCTGAGTTCCATGGGGTTTTGTTTGCAGTACATAATCACAGACAAGGTTTTTCAGTTCTTACAAAGTTGGATGATCTCTTAGGAAAAATATTTTACTGTTGACTCGCCCAGTGGTATGCTGTAGGAGTAATTAATTAAGCCTTGCTAACTTTCTGTAACATTTAGTGCTCATTGTTTTACCATAGATATAATCCTCTTATCTTGGCTCTGGACACACAAACAGCCCTCAGTGCAGTCAGGTCAGCTATGAGTATCTGAGCTGTTTGCTTTTTTCTTATGCTTTTGAAACTTGAGAACAAATAAGAGTTGCAGGAAAAGGATAAGGCTGTGAAAGGAATATGCTACTTGAGCTGGAAAATTGCATGAAAATGATTGGATTTGCTCACGTGCTTCTGTGGTGACTACTGACTTTTCTTTAAGAGGAAGAGGGAAGGAAAAAAGAAAAGGAAAAGGACCTGTGTTGGTCATCAGTTGGCTGAACATGAGCCAGCTTGTGCCTAGGCGGACCAGAAGGCCAACAGCATCCTGGCCTATATCAACAATAGTGTGGTCAGCAGGACCAGCGCAGTGATTGTCCCCCTCTACTGCACTGGTGAGGCTGCACCTCAAATCCTGTCTTCATTTCTGGGCCCCTCGCTGCAAGAGAGACATTGAGGTGCTGGAGCATGTCCAGAGGAGGGAAATGAAGCTGGTGAAGGGCCTCGAGCACAAGTCTGATGAGGAATGGCTGAGGAAACTGGGAATATTTAGTCTGGAGCAGAGAAGGCTCAGGGGGGACCATAACACTCTCTGTAACTACCTGAAAGGAGGTTGAAGTGAGGTGGGTGTTGGTCTGTTCTCCAAAGTAGCAAGAGATAGGAGAAAATGTAATGGCCTTAAATTGTACAGGATGGGTTTGGATATTAGGAAAGATCTCTTCACCAAAAGGGTTGTCAAGCACTGGCACAGGCTTCCCAAGGAAGTGGTAGGGCCACCATTCCCGGAGGTACTATAAGATGTGTAGATGTGGCATTTAGGGATTCCTTCCATCTTATATTTTCTTTAAATTTTCTAAGAAAAATGAGCACAGAATGGGTAGATTTACTCCCCAGAAAGAGTGATTTACTCCATCTATTTCTGTTAAAATAGAAACATGCTGTTAAGCTAAGGAAAGCTGGGGAACAGTGCGGTGCATTAGGCTTGACCATCCATACTGACAAAATGCCACGGCTGCCTCAGCCCAGTTTTGCCCCATACCGTCTGCTGGGTGTAGGGTGTGATTGTACCCAGATTGTAGGTTTGTCTTTCACCACCTTCTTTTGAACAGTAGAATAATTTAAAGGAAAGGATGTGCGCTATTCTTTGTAGGTTGGCTTCATTGCTGGAGAATAACCGTCATCGCATTGAATTTAATACCATGTCTTAGGTCATCTGTCCTGGGCAGAAAGGAAGACATTCATATTTTACCTCTGCAAAGAAGTTTATACCTCACAGCTGAGGTCAGTGCAATGTCATGGTGAAAAATCTTGGCCTCTAATTGTTTATACAGTGACTATACTTCTCGTCTGTACAAAATCCACTAGCTTCCAATATAAGCAGTACTTCTGCTGTTGAGAGCACAAACACTCGCCATTGGTAATTGCAGGAAAAAGCCATGGAGCTCGTCATTCAGTCCCCTTTTACAAAGCCAGCTTTTTTCTATAGTATAGAATCCATATTTAGATGGCACTAGAGAAAAAGTCTGGAAAACCATAGTTGATTTTATTTCTCAGTAACCACTAGTATACCAAAACATAGAATAATCTCAGCCTTAGCCAGGGGTTTACAGCCCAAACTTCCCAATAAACTGTAAGCATGTTGTAAGTGCTGACCATAATGCAACCACTCTCTCCGAGCAAAAACAGCTGCTACTATTGTGCTGGGTTTTTTCCTGATCAGACCATTTTCAGAAGCATTGACATCTCACAGAAAGAATAATGCATTCCCCTGGGGACCCAGGATTTAACCTTGAACGAATCTACTGTGACTGAGCAGAAATCTGCCTGCATGCCTCCCTGAGTAAATGCAGAGGAGAAAAAAAATTATCTGAAACTAAAAATCAGACTTAATCTCTCTACAAAAATGCCAATTCACACACTGGCTGCAAGAAAGGTACAAAATGCTTGCTGACAGTACATTTACCTAGAGATTTACTTTATGGCAACAAGTATGCTGTTTGTAGTCAATAAAGCTGCAAGGAATTAAGTTGCCAAAATTCAAATGGACTTTTGGGGTAACATCAATCAGTTATGTTTTGCATAATGCTCCTGGGCTGATAACAACAAATACAATATAATGCTATTGTATTGTACTGTATTATTTAGTTTAATTTAATTTAATTTAATTTAAATTTTATTTATTTTATTTTATTTATTTTATTTTATTTATTTTTTTATTTCGTTTTACTTAGCAGTCTGCAAAAAGTGCATGATGAAAACCTGTGAAAACTGTGACTGCCAGTCAGCCTTTGGTTTCCTTTAGCAGCTACACGCTTAACTATAGCTTTGAGCTGGCTCTTCTCTCAACCCTAACCTTAATGCTAGTGGTGGACTGAGCCCCACAAAAGGCTGCCATCCCTTAACAGGCATCAGCATCACTTTTGTTTGAATTTTGCAAAGAATGCATATTTTGATTTTCTATGTTTTAGGGAGTTCTTGTTGGTTGGGCTGAATGCTTGTTCGGGGGTGCCAAGCTGCTGCTGCTGGGGAGCCCCAGCATAAGATGCTGGGCACCATCAATGCTCCTACAGACCCAATGGGACACCTAGGCCTGGAGCACCAATGGTGGTAAGAAAACAACCGAAACACCTGGTCCTCCATCCCCAGCCCAGTGACTGTCCCTGAACCAGGGCAGCCCTGGGGACGGCTGTGGGGCTGGGGTGTTCCAAAGGACTGGGAGCTCAGGTGAAGGAGCTGTAGGCTTAGGCTGGCACCCTCTGCCACAGATGAGCAGGATCTTCACAGAAAGCCCACGGAACAAAGTGCCCAAAACCCTCTTGCATGGAAGGGGGGGATGGTTGTTGGCTCTGCTTCAGCATGGTGTGCTTGCAGCTCCTGAGATGGAGAAGGCTGGAAATCTGTGCTTACTGTCTCCTTCCCCATTGGCAGCCGAGTGCTTGCAGAACATGAGCAGTGCTCTGGTATCAAAGAGGTCTGCTAGGGAAACAAGATATCAGGGGTGGTTGAGCCAAAGCCATCGGCACTGGCCACTGGGTCCATTCCCTGTTCCTGCACCCTGGGGAGATTACAAATGGCAGCAACCATGCAACTATGGGTCAATAGAAGAAGGCAAAAAGGTTGGAGAAAAGAGAAGGGAAGAGCTGGGTAGTGCTGTGGGGGCTGCACATACACCCCACCCTGGAGGCTTCCACAGCCAGGTCTGCATAATCTGTGGAAGTGCAAATCTTTTTACTCAAGTCAATTGGGCTCCAAAGTGCAGCTTAAAATTCATGCTGTTTTTGTCTGAGTTGGTAGCTCTATCAAAATGAGCAGGGAGAGAGGGAAAGAGGTGTCCACTGAAAAAGAGGAAGGGAAAGCAAACACAATGACCTGTGTATAGAAGAATGGAAATATAGAAGGACTAGCAGAAAATGATAGGAAAATAAAAAAATTCTCTATATAATTAATGCTCCATTAATTCTAAATTCCTAAATAAAAACAATTCATGTTGGTATGTCTGTTAGAGCTCTGCTTCACATTGTTTCAACACACAGGCTGCTTCATATTCCAGTAAAAAAACCCTAAACCATATGAAAATAATTAAATGACTGTACATTTTGGTGTGTTACTGCTTTGATTTTTTTTTTTTTGATTGACGATGTGAGAGTGCACACCTCATTGCAAAGCAATGTTTTTAACTTAAATCAATTCTAAGTGAACATGTTTTATGCATTTATGCTTATAGTTTGAAAAAAGTGTTTCCTAAAAACACTACTGGGTTTTAAGTACCCAGTGAACAAGTGACTGGAGATGCCTGCATGTCTCAGCCAGTGAGCATTTACTTGTCTTGAAACTACTACAAGTTTAGGGCTCACAAAGCTGCTGCAGTCTTAATGAAGCAGTTAATGATGTGTGAATTATAGATCCTGACAGCCTCTTTAATAAAATCAACAAGACTGTCTCCACAGTCTATCCTAGCTGCTAAATAATAACAATACTGTCTGTTTAACATAACACAGTATATCTTTAAGTAAAGTACCATTCTTACATTCTTGTACTGAAAAATTCTTGTCAACACAAAGCAGAATGTGAGCAAGAAGAACAAGCTAATACACATGACACTTCATTTCCTTCAGTTTGCAAAATAAAAGTACTAGCCACAGGGAATTCACAAATGAAGCATCATGTAAACCAATGTGGTTTTCATTGTTATTATAAAAGCATTTTTATGAGATCCTTCACTGAACTAAAAAACAAGATAACACATAATGGACTTCAACAGTCAGAAGTTTGCTTTTTTTGTTTTGTTTTGGTTGTTAGTTTGTTGGGGTTTTTTGTTTTAATGTATGTGAATTTTATCTTTCCAAAAGCTTTCAATGAACAGTTGTGCTCACAGCAGAGCTAGCTGGAATGTGATAATACTGGATGGCACTTAATTGTGTGGAAGTCAGTACTATATGTATGTATGTTGAGAGATTTTTCTATACACCTAGCTAATACAAAAAGAATGATTGTTGTAAGAATGAAAGGGCTCTTTTTTTGCATTGCTTTTGGTGATCGGTCTCACAGCCAGCTAACGATTCAAAGAAAATATTATGCATGCTTTGTGTGTGTATTCCCTAAATAATCTTTATTATCTGATAGACTGAAACTAAACACTAAGGGCTCTGGAAGAATCCAAAGCTACTTTACTGTGTGTGTTTGCTTTTATTTACGTGGTTTTTTCCTGAATAATTCAGGCAGGTGTCTTTCTTTCACTTGCCTAGCAGATACTGAAGCAAAGAAATAGAAAAGAACCAAACCACAATCACTAGCTCATGTAATCACTTTATTTGCTATCACGGTTCAGGCAGTATCAGAGCAACAAGACACTGAAACACTCTAACGTAACTGACATGTAAAAGAAAACACCATTAAGACCCAGCTACAACAGAAGGAATTACCTAGCCTGTGTATGAACTTGTGAATATATTCAAGATACATTAAACCTGCCCTACTTGGCTGAATTTACCCAAGGAAAATTTTCTTTGCCACTAAGGGGACTACTAGCTGTAAAGCCTACTGCAATTATCGTGTGCAAACAAAGCAGAATGGCTTACTTAGGGAAGCATAGCCAAATCATTCAATTAGTTCCCAGAAGCTCAAAATCTGTTTTTCTGCATTACTGCAGCAGTGTTTGTACAAGAAACACTGGCTGTTGCTGTGCTCCTAAGCAAAAATCTTGGAGGTGCTCCCTGCAATTTGTATCTTTCTGCTCCTCTTTTCTTTCTTTCATTTGGCTCCTACCTCAACTTGATGATCTTGAGGTCCTTTCCAACCCTTACTATTCTATGATTCTATGTGAGCAGATGTGCACACACATTCATGCAAGCACAGGTGTTTACGTCTCCTTTCTTATTTGCATCTCTTAGTTCCAGCATTTCATGTCCCTTGTCTCTTTCACTAATATTTGCTCCACCCCTCTTAATTAATACCTTGTTTAGCCCAACCCCAAGTTACATTCTCTCTTCTCACATCCAGTCAGTAACTACAGAGTAAAACATAGCTGTATTTTCCTGCCTTTCTCATCTCATATGAATCAAAGACCCCTTCACTCCTGGCAGTGGATCTGTTTTTCCTCCCTGGGCCATGCTGAGCACACAGGGCTGGATTTCTGCATGGAGCAGATGTTGGAGGAAAGACAGTGAAAAGAAGGGCAGACCAGCTGTTAACACACTGGGAATGAGGGCAGGCCTCTCAATCATGACTGTCTTTCAAAGCAAACCCAATTTTGTTTGGAGAAATCCAATGTGGAGAAGGTGGCTGTACCTCCTGAGGATAAAAAAATACTCGTCTGGTGCTCTGGGTGAAGATATAATATGTTCAAGTCATATACATGGAAAGCTTAGCTTCGTAATACCGCTCTGATTTTTCTACCATTGCAGTAAGGAAAAACCCAACAATTAATACATTAGTCATCAAAATCTCAGACTACTAGCTACCATATTGCTTCTGTTGCTTGTCCCACCATTAGCATCAGTGTCAGCAAATCCTCAAAAAGCAGCAGTAGTAAAACTGCCATCTCAGTGGGGCTGTGAATGTGTGCTGCTTGGGAGCACATGCAATGAGAGCTAAAACAGAGTAAATCTTCCTCTCGTACAATGTGCCATTCACTTCAGGTGTCCTGAGTGGTGCCATATGCTGCCAATAATCCTGTTCATGTCAGTCACTTCCTTGGAGAATAAAGCAGAACAGCTCCTGTGAAGTATGGGGAGGACACAGGTCTTGAGTTGATAGTCTCCAGGGCAGGTAAATCACTAACAAATGTGAAAAAGCTGAATATGTGCGCAAGATTGAAGCCAGCTTTATCTATCTTTTTGGTGAGAAAGCAAGAAGCATGGTTAACTATTTACTTACTTAAAGTTTTTGAATTTTACTTATTTAAGATAAATGTCACAAGCAGTATTGGTTTTCTTTCATTTTAGACCATCAACCTACAAGAGAAGAGATCCAATCATACAATGAACCTCTGCTTCATTACTACAAGAAAGAGGTTTAGAAAAGCTTAGGATAAGCAATGGAATTTGTGAGCATGTTTCTGAGTCAAACCTTAGAGATTTCTGAGGTTTGCTTACAATCCCTTGCCTTTTTCAGCAATCAGACATTAGAGGACCTTAGAGAAAGATAGGTCATTAAATGAATGAGGTCCAATCTATAATGGTTTCTATTGATATCAGCAAAACCTGTGCTTTCTATAAATCATATGGCTAAGCAATATTCTCTAACTAGAAAAATACTGGATTATCCTGATTTTCAAGGGTGATTTTTTTACCCTGATCCTTTAAATTTTGTTTCATTTCTCAGGTAACATATGTTTTCTTCTATTGCAACATTCAAGGGAGATTCATTGTGGAAGTCTGAAAATTACATTAACTGCTTCAGATCTAGCAGTGGCACATATCTGATTACAAAGATGTCAGTATTTTATGATCTCAACAGAATGAGCTAAATGGCGAAAATCTGTCATATGCAATAAGCTCTGAAAGTGAGGTGAGTGTTTTCATTACTATCAGTCCTTTTCAGGGGTCTTGGGAAGCCAAGCAGGTTTCATATTGTTCAGGGATTTTTAAAGTAGCATCTTGGTGGGTTGCAGTGTTGCTTTTGTTTATGCATAGACCTCATAGAGGCTGGTGGTGTAGTGAGTTTAAACTGGCACAATGCCACCAAAATGAATGCAAATCTGCTGATTTTTGTATTCAAGGACTTGTCCTAGGATAATGCAAAATCAATTAATGCCCTATATTGACAAGGTCATGCACCACATGGAACCACTTTCAGATTTGCTTTGAGCAAGCTCAGAAGAAGAAAAGCATGCATCAAAATTTGAAAAAAAAAGAAGCTACTGAAGGGTTTGGATGAGTCATTCTGTCTCACCTGAGAATACAGGTAGATAAAAGAGAGTAGCTTTGATGGAGGCACTAGTGAATTGGTTATGTTTTCATAGTAACTTCTTTACGTTATTGAATAAAATGGGAACTCTAAGGCCAACTGCAATAACAGTTTCTCATGAAAAATTAACAAAGAATTTATGGAAATGTAGCAAAAGTCCCAAAGCAATTAGCTTAGATTTCTCTAGAGTCTAAGAAAAGCCTGGATAATTGCAGACAGGAACTACATAAATTGTCTATTTTCATTATCATAGGATACAGAAAGTCCATTTTCGTCACAATGGGGCATAATGATGTTAAAGCTAACATAAAGATATGTTTAAAGAGATTGAGGCGCGGTTTACAGAAAGGCTTGATTTACATGGCATTCAGATCCATATTAAAGATCCTTCTCATAGCAATGATGAGTTTTTACCTGGTGTCTTCAAAGCCTCCTGCAAAGTAGGAGAGCAAAATAAATTGCAGTCTCAGGAAGCTAATTGTACATTATCAGTAGGATGCACAAGAATGAGTTTAATTTGTCTTGAATGGAGAAGAGAGAAATTATGATACAAATTAGCACATGAATATACATTTGAAAGTACCTGTTATATGTATATTTGTAAGAGCACTTACAATGTTAGTGCTCTGTAGTTTGGAAAGAGCGAAGTTGTGTCAGGCTAAGATCATATGCGAATCATAAGATTATGCAGTTCTGGTGTCCTCAACATAAAAAGGACATGGTACTGTTAGAACAAGTCCAGAGGAGGGCCACGAGTATGATCAGGGGACTGGAGCACCTCCCGTATGAAGATAGGCTGAGAAAATTGGGGCTGTTGAGCCTGGAGAAGAGAAGGCTGCATGGAGACCTCATAGCAGCCTTCCAATACCTGAAGGGGGCCTATAGGGATGCTGGGGAGGGACTCTTCATTAGGAACTGTAGTGAGAGGACAAGGGGTAACGGGTTCAAACTTAAACAGGGGAAGTTTAGATTGGATGTGAGGAAGAAGTTCTTTACTGTGAGTGTTATGAGGCCCTGGAATGGGTTGCCCAGGGAAGCTGTGAATGCTTCATCCCTGGTGGAGTTCAAGGTGGGGTTGGATATAGCCTTGGATGGCATGGTTTAGTGGGAGGTGTCCCTGCCCTTGGCAGGGGGGTTGGAACTCGATGATCTTGAGGTTCTTTCCAACCCTAACTATTCTATGATTCTATGGTTCTATGATTTATATTAGATATGAAGAGAAAGGTCTTCACTGTCAGGGTGGCGAGGCAC
Source organism: Amazona ochrocephala (assembly GCA_039720435.1). Classification (NCBI taxonomy): domain Eukaryota; kingdom Metazoa; phylum Chordata; class Aves; order Psittaciformes; family Psittacidae; genus Amazona; species Amazona ochrocephala. The sequence continues at coordinate 56,042,544 of CM077909.1, read as the reverse complement.
TGGAACAGCGGTTGTGGATACCCTATCCCTGGCAGTGTTCAAGGCCAGTTTGTGTGGGGCTTTGAGCAACCTGGTCTACCGTGAGGCGCCCCTGCCTGTGGCAGGGTGGTTGGAACTAGATAATCTCTAAGGTCCCTTCCAATCCAAACCACTATGGTTCTATGATTCTATGATTACTGAAAGCACCTGTAACACGTCCTTAGTCCTAATTTTCTGGGTTTTTTTCATATGAGATCTGCTGATGCATTTTATTTTATTTCTCTACTCTGCACATGGTACCCTCTCGCTTATCTAATTACTCCTCACATGAACTAGAAAGTCATACTCTGGTTCGATGCCCATGGTCGAATGATTTATATTACACAACACGAGCAGGCTCTCATAATCACAGATGTCCTTTGCAATGTCACATGCTTTGATCAGCAGAGTGTTTTAACCAAAGGCCTCAATAAATGGCTGTAGGTAAAAACTTTCTACTGTAGCACAGAATAATTCTACAGTATTACAGTACATCTCTGTGGTCATTATGCAGGTAAAACTAGCATTGGTCTCCGAGGGGGTTTTAACTCTGCAGTCAGGCCTTCTATGTTCTCCCAGCTGAATAACACAAAAAGCATTCAGTCTAGCTGTTAGGCATGATTACAATCTTGTTCATATAATTGTAAATCAAAGCAGCTTTGCCAATATTTTGGATCGGTGCAAGTCTCAAGTATAGATGGGCTAGCCATTTTCCCCACTATTTTGTCAGTTTTTCTGTCTCTGAAATCAGAATCACAGAATTACAGAATCACAGAATAGCAGAATCGTTAGGGTTAGGAGGGACTTCTGGAGATCACCAATATATATTGGTATCATTGTAACAATGGCTAATTTAGATCCATTTTATGATGGTCTAAACATGATAAATTTACACTAATGAGTGACCCTTTTTCCCCCATGGATTTTCTGATAATCTTTGTTTCATATCAAAGGAGGAAGGATAGACAGTTTCAGTGTTTTAATTAGCATGGAGTTAATGTAGTAAATCAGAACTTGGGTAACTGCTTATCACCAGCACAAGCACAAACAAATGTTCTTACATATCCATATTACCCATTTTATCTGTTTGTGTACTTCTACTGTTTTAAAAGTAAAGAGGATTTCTTAAGTTATATATGTTATCCTATCACATGGTTGCAGTAATTGTTAGATAATTAGCACTAAACAATATTAAAAGGCAACGATTAAGTATTTCAGATGCTTGTGAGATTTGTTCAACTTTCTCTTTTTTTTTTTTCAAAAACAGTGCTTCAAAAAGTAAAAGAATGGGAGAAAAAAAAAACAACAGAGAAAGAAAAATGAAGGAAATGAAAAGAAAAAGAAAAAGAAAAAGAAAAAGAAAAAGAAAAAGAAAAGGAAAAAGAAAAAGAAAAAGAAAAAGAAAAAGAAAAAGAAAAAGAAAAAGAAAAAGAAAAAGAAAAAGAAAAAGAAAAAGAAAAAGAAAAAGAAAAAGAAAAAGAAAAAGAAAAAGAAAAAGAAAAAGAAAAAGAAAAAGAAAAAGAAAAAGGAAAGGAAAAGGGAAGGGAAAGGAAAAGAAAGGAAAGGAAAGGAAAGGAAAGGAAAGGAAAGGAAAGGAAAGGAAAGGAAAGGAAAGGAAAGGAAAGGAAAGGAAAGGAAAGGAAAGGAAAGGAAAAGTAAAGGAAAAGGAAAAGGAAAAGGAAAAGAAAAAGAAAAAGAAAAAGAAAAAGAAAAAGAAAAAGAAAAAGAAAAAGAAAAAGAAAAAAAAAAAGAAAAAAGGAAAGAAAAAGAAGAAGGAAAAAGAAAAAAGGAAAAGGAAAGGAAAAGAAAAAGAAAAAAGGAAAAGGAAAGGAAAAGAAAAAGAAAAAGGAAAAGGAGAAGGAAAAGGAAAAGACAAAGAAAAAAGGGAAGAAGGAGCAAAAGAAAAAAGGAAAAAAAAGGAAAAGAAAAAGAAAAGAAAAGGAAAATAAAAAGAAAAGAAAAATGAAAAAGGATAATAAAAAAAAAAGAAAAACGAAAAAGAAAAAGGAGAAGGAAAAGCAAAAGGAAAAAACTCAATCCACAAAAATGTTGGTATAAAACTGCAATGACCAAGAAATTATTTGATTCACTTAACCAAAGGCTTAGTTGAAACTCTGCTGAATATCAAACACTGACAGTAAACACCCTTAGATATGAAACTTCTGAATGGTTTAGATACCAGTAGGTCAAATGAAGTTATTGCTCAAGGGCTAGCTTAAAAATACTTGTAATATGTTTTGATTTACATATTATCAAATCAGCCGAGCAGCAGAGGAACATATTCAGAGAATCACATAAACAAATACATATAATTGTACTACAGATTAACCTAAAGTGATACATTTATTTAAAAATCTGCCTACTACTTGTCCTTATTGATTAAATGCCCTTAAAAAGGTGAGTCTGTTGAAATAGAAGCCATTAAGCTTCAGCACACCTCCTCCACTCCTTTTGATGGTTGACACATTCCCTGGAGTGGGTGATTGGATGGCTGATAAACTAACACTGAATTATAAGCACTTCGTGCAATGTCACTGGAAAATGAAAGATCTACTGTTTTGCTTGCAGAGCAACAGTGCACCTTAATAGCATAAAAATGAACATGGTGCAGAATTATTTCATCCTCTCTGCTGAGAATGTAAATGAATGTGTGCATATGAATTTATATACATCATGTGTACGTTTTTATGGCAGAGACCAGCTCATACTGCAATACAGCCTGTTTGGAGGTATGGTACCATTGATCAGGAAAACAGAAGTGTGTTGGGCTGTTTTGGTGTCAGAAAGCCAAACAAGCATGCTGTGATATATCCACTGTGTGTTCATTGGGAAGCTTTTTCTAAAGCCTGATCAAGGAACAGAGAAATGGGAAAAGAGAAATCTTAACCCTCAGCTACACCGGATTCAAGAGTTTGTGCTTGAAATTTGGATGGACTGGGTGAAAACAGTTTTGAAGTTATTTAAAAATTATGTTTGACATCTGGCACATTCTACATAAACCTCTTAGGCTGTTGGAAACTATTCCTGCTAATTAAAAAACCTTTCATAAAAGATGATGACAATCCCAATGGATTTTGGTAACCCAAATGGTCAAACAGCAGAAACTAAAGCTACAACCTCACAACAGTGTCTTCAGTAGGAATCAAGTAATTGGAAGCTGAGTTTTCTTCCCCTTTTACTCATTTCAGCATCATCACAGGAGACTACAGGGGTGCAAGGTGACCCTGGACTGAGGAACTAGTCCTGCACTAAACGGAATCAGGTGGACCCTGCCAGCAAACACAAAGTACAGTCTCCAGTTTTTGACACACCTGTTGCAACCAGCCCTAGTTGTCTGATCTCTAAATGGTCTTAGCTTGTTGTAGAACCAAGAATCACTTGCATTTTAATTGCAGGCAGTTAATTGTGGGGTCTAACACCTGCTGTCAGCCCGTATGTTGATACCGTATTTGTTTCTCTTGTCGCTGATTATTCAGTTTGATGTTCTGCATATCTGTGGTGCAGAACCAGCTTTGATAGCTCCAGATCAGCTATCAAATCCAGCTCATCAACCCATCTGGGTTATATTGGGCTCCAAATCAGTCATGCTGTACTAAACAGTGGACATAATTTTTGCTTTAGCAAATGTTCTTAATAACTCTGAGGGCCCTGCTGCATGGCAAGCTCTGCCCTTAAAAACATCAATTGAAATTGGCAGGAAGAGGTAGAACTGGACATGAAGACATTTAGACAAATAGAGTAATTAAGTCACATATTATTGTTAGTATCATGAGCCTGCTGGTAGGTTGCTACTGCTGTTTTAAAAAAATTATCTTCACTAAACAGAAGTAATGAAATGAGGTTTTCTACTGAGCAGCATGCTTCATCCTCCACAGCACCATCCATCTCATCAGCGTTGCATTGCTGTAGTTGTCCTAAGCCCACCGCAGGCAGGGACAGGCCATTCTGGAGCCCTGGGTCTGCAATCCCTGGTCAGCTAGCTGCTGTCAGACAGCACTTGTTATGGCTGAGTATGGCCACTCTTCCCCTCTGCAGGGGCACTGGGAATATTTCTGTCCTCTACCTAGCTGCCAACACTCACACAAGTTCTAGGAAATTTTTTATCCTACATTTCTAGTCTGCTTTTAAATTCAATCGAATTGGCAGAATTACAGCATTATGTTAAATGTCCTTTCCTCCTTATTACTCTAACTGCAAATTTCCTTCCTTAGTTGCCACCTGGAGGTTTTATGTCTCAAAAACATAAGAAGAAAAACTCAACACACTCCCCCCACACCCTGTGCTACCTACAGCTATTTGGCATAGCTGCAACCCAGAACTACAAGTCATGATATTTTGGTGTTGAAGACAGGGAGGAAGGGAGTAGCTATCAGACAAATAAAGAATGGATTGTTTCAGAAAGATGGCATGGTAAAAAGCACCTTGCAAACAGAGTGGGCATCCAGTTGTGTGCCACAGGATGACTTTTTCGAGGCCATCACCTTTGCCTTGAAAGAGACAGGTAAAATTGTTAGGGCAGTTCCTGACATCCAGCAACTGAGCATCTCCTACAGAGGTTCTCTACAGTCAGGCACTGATGCTAGTGTAATTTGAAACACCTTTCAGCCAATTATCAGCTGCCACTCCAGAAAGTCAGAGGCTTCCTGGTCATCACCTTCCTGTATATCACCTACGTACAATGCTCAGACACATGAAAGTCTAGGAATGGCCATCTTTTAACAGTGCAATGCTCCTATATGTAGATAATGGAGTTAAGTCCTCAGATTTGTGAGTTGTTGCATCTGGGTGGGAGGAGAAAGACGTGGGTTTTGAGATGCTGGGTAACTGTTCAGCTGTGCGATTTCACTTATGAGAATGGAGTCCTATTTTAGTTCCCCAATGAAGAGTAGATGGCTCACAGCAGAGCAAATTCAAAGGAGGGCGGCGAAGGTGGAGCACTTGGCATGATAGGAGAGGCTGAGGGAATTGAGACAAAAATTTAATGGTCATAGCCCTGAGCAACCTGATCTACCAGCAACATATCTGAGAATCAGGTAGGCCCAGATGACCTCCCCATATCTCTTCCCCACTATGCAAGTTCATGATTCAGAGTTATTGCACCTCCAGGCTGGGCCTACTCCCCTTCATGTGGGCCAGGAGAAGAACAATCAGAAGGTTTTGCACCATGAGCAGGCTCAGAGACACATATATGGGCTGCTGAGCGCTTCTCACTGCAGTCATGCAGTCTCTGGGCTCCAAGAGCCTCTGCCATGGAAAATATTTGGCTATCCTGACACTACAAATCTGCAGTGACTTGGCACACAGAGTTTGAAGGGCATCTGAAGAACAGTCTTTTCCTTGTACTTTTTCATCATAAGATCTTGAATTTGAGCATAATAACAAAGAAAAGCTTGTAAGAAGCATCTCTAATTCCTTAGCAGTTATGTTGCTAAACATTTGGGGAGGCGGCTCCTGGTGCTTGGACCATTCCTTATTTAACAGCTGTCATGTGAATTTTTAAAATATCTTCTAATAATTTTAGTTCAGGTGCTATTGCTGTTTTAAAAAACCCAGGTTAACTCTCTCTACTTCTTAAGGATTTCTGAAAAGCACTAGGATACAATCACAACTGTATAATTATGTCTTTTCCCTAAAGACAGCTGCACACAGCATAAGAAGAGCAGCAGATAGGAGGCTGTACAAGTCCCCATGGTAAGTTTATGTAATGTACTTGACTGCTCGCAGAAAATCAGATATATATGTGAAAAAATTTATCAACCAAAGGAAGTCATTACTGTACAATGACAAAACTTTAAAGGGTACAAAAGTCTCTAAACATGAATCTGTAAAGATCCTTTTTATTGAGTTGCACACTGCTCAGTTCATGATGCTGATCCAAATGGTCTTTTAACAAAATAACAAGTTTTAATCTGTTGAAGCACTTGCAGATAGTGGCAGAGAGAAAAAAAGAGCAAATATGATTTGATTTTTCTTATTTCACTATATCCTTGATAATCTATACATGCAGATGAGAATGTATATTTTCAGAGAATAGGTATGTGTAAGCACATATGTATTTGTTTTAGAAACACAATAACAGATCCTGTTTATTAATTTTTAATGAATCAATATAATATTTTTTTATTTGTCAGCATAAATTTCTATTAGAATGTTTAGCATTCAGAAATTTTGCATTGTGATTTATAGCTTTGATAATTGAATCCAGGGAAAAATTGCAAGAAATTTTAAAAAATCTTACCTATTTAACCAGTTTCATCATTCAAGTTGAAATCTTTTTAAATAAAGCAAAGCCCAGAGAGAAAAAATAAAGAATTGGTCAACTTGCTTTTGCATCTTTAGAGAGGAGCAAAATCTTCCAAAATGTTCAGTAAGACCTCAGAAAACTGCCCAGGATTCTTGATTAGCAAAGTATTTAATCTCATTAATATATGCTCCTCCTTATCTGTGAGAGTTCCTTTTTTAAATCAATTACTACAAAACATGTAGGCACGGAGTCTCTGTGCTTATTGTACAAACCCAAGTGATGGTCCCACACTTGTGTCCAATTTATCATGCTTGACACATACTGATAATTTTTCTGAACATAAGCTAATTGATCTGGAACTGGATCCATGAAAAGGGAAGCTTGATTGAAATATACCTTTTCCTTTTGGCTTAGAGTGCCTTGGTTGTTAGTATAGGCTAGATAAAAATACATTTTTCAAAATATTAAATACTTCAATACTATGCTGTCATATGCTTTCTTTGCATCTAAGTCTGTAGGAATGACAAACTTGCCCAGTTCCCCAGCATACAGTCCTAAGTAAGTCAATGCTTCTGCTGTCTAAATATTCACCAGTACTTAGGACTGCTTTGGTGAAAAATTCTGTTATTTTATTTCAGGTACATGTGTTCACAGCAGACTGTATAAAGTAGCTGTAATCCTATATCTACTTAATGCCAATTTTTTGCAGCTTTGAAATAATAAATAATGAATAAATCTATATTGTAACATTTTAAAATAAACCTGACCTCAGATTACTCAGATTATAGCATACTATACACTTCAGGGTGTATTTTGTTACTTATACTAAAATCTGAATATTGTGAAAGAACTATTAGAAAATCTGAGGAGAGACATAACTGTTAGATATATGTGGGTTCAGTAGAAAGGGCTTTAATGCATATTGCTTAAAAAAAGAAAAAGAGAAGCATTCTTTAGGAACTGAATAAAAGTTGATACAAATATAAAAATTTAGAATGCTTAAATGAATCAGATATTCAAAATTAACCGCATGTGTTTAACCATACTAACACTAGCCATGTGGGATTTTTTAGTATAAATTCAAAGGTGCATGCAGAGCTAGTGCTTGACCTCGCCCAGAGCTGGAGGAGGTCGTATAATTTCCTGATGTATGCATTTCAGGAAAATACATGCGAGAGTCACAGGGAATGTGCACACTGTTATAATCATGTAGCTCAGAAAATAACGCATCAAAATTACCTTGACAAAGATTGTCCTGATATTAATGAAATGCCTTCCACCAGTATGTATTTCCATACATGCATATTAATATTTTAAAACGCCAGCTATGATTGAAAAAATTATTTTCTGTTTGCTTAAACTTCAGATTGTTCCAAAATGCATACTTAAAATGCAGGGCTAAAAAATGACTGCTACAGAGAGGTGGAAATGGATTAGAAAATGTTTCTACTAAAAAAACCCAACCAAAATGTGTTTATAGGATAGTATTTGGAAGGAGGATCTTTCAAGAAGAAATAATCTAGCCAAAAAGATAAAATAGTATTTGAAATGGCATTTGAATTGTCTTTTCAGTTGTGTTATGTTACTGATCTTTGGCATTGCTTTTTCGCTTAATCTGAGATTATCAAAAAAAGACCAATCCATGAAAGATACTAAACATCTCATATGTGTTTCAGTGAAGCCTTAACTGTCTCTGAAATCAATGGCAGCCTCTGTAATCACACTTTTGAACATCACACAGCCTGATTTGGGAGCCAACCTTCACTGAAAATCTGAGACACTGTATTCTCCCTGTCATTTATTAGCTCATGAAACCCAGAAACTCTTATGTATTTTAAATGATAAATATCCTGATGGATTCACTGCAAGTGTTATGAAGCTGGATGAGTGTGGCAATTTTTCCTCCTTTCATCATTTATCTACCTTTTAGTTTTAACCTTCTTCTCTGTCATCAGCTTTTATTATATCTATCCCTTAGAGGATCTGATTCAAAAGCTACTGATAATAGCAAATTCTTATTGACTTCAAAGGGCTTTGGATCAACCCTCAAATCACTTTAAGCATTTGTGTTGCATATTGCTCTTCTGTTTTGGGCAAAATTATTTCCTAAAGAAAAAGAAATCAGATTCTCTAGTATAATCAGAAGCAGTAAATTCCTGTCAATTAATTTGCATTAATATCAATTAGTACATGCTAACTGTGCAAAGACTACTCTATGTGTTAACACTATGAGTACCACGGGCATTAATCCCACAGCAGTTTTTGCTATGAAAAACCCTGTTGTACTTCCTCTTCATCCCCTCCATAATTTGTTATTTGTGGACTATCTTTATGGTAGAATTTTGATTACAGTTGCTGTTATTGAAGCAACATTACCTAATATTTTACTCTTGTGTGCAATGACAGTCTTGAAAACACAAGAAAACCAGGACCGCATAGTATGCTAGATTAACTGTGGGTTAAACTGTTTTACATGGATGTCACTGGCTTGAGTTTAGTTCATTTTGGCATAAATCAAAGAGCATCTGCTCTGAATAATGGTGGATAATGCAGTGAAAAAAAAAAGTCTGTGAGACAACACTACTTCTGCCATTGCTACTTGGTCAGCAGTGGAACATCTCCCTAAAATTTGACAATCATTTTGCCTTAGCTTCACATATTTTGGTAAGATATCCCAGAAGCTTGAAAACATAACAAAGCTATTTTTACTCTCAGTTTATTCAGTGCACGGTTTATTAATGACAAGGACTTTCACAAACCAAATCTGAAATCTGCTTAACAGTCTGGAGTTTCTTAAGCATTCTTCTCTATCCCAGCACTTCTGGAAAAGATGCTGCATGAAGGCATATTGTACCTTCACATTCTATATTAGCCAACATTTCTCCTCAGCTCATGGTATCTAGTTTAAAAGCATGTGACAGTACAAATGGGTTCATCATGTGCTAATAAGAGATCATGAACAGATATCATGTCAATTTGCAAAAATTACACTGGTTTCTCTTTTACAGCTATAAACACTGCCAAGAGGAAACAATATACTGCATTGCACAGTTATTAAGGTAAACTCATACACTGTAAACAATTCAAATTAATAACATGAACATCTGTGCAGCTGGGCAGGAGTTAAACAATGTATCTTTCATATTGGAAATGATTGATAGGACTGGCAAATATGTATGGCAAAAATCTGAGTATAGTTTCCAGATAAACCATATCCTGCAATTAATTATGACCTAATTGTCAGTGTATGCTAATAAACTATTCAAAAGAAGGGTATACTCAGCTTTACTGGAGAAAACCAGGAAATATATCAAGCATTTTTTATCCTGAGCTGACTAACGAATATCCAACCACATTTTTGCATTATTTGAATTTTGTTTTCATGCTCTGCTTTTGAAAGAACTTGTATTTAAAAAAATTATTCTGTTCCAAAATTAATACAAAATTATTAATAGTCTGCACATCAGCTGTTACATTTATTTCATTTCTTATCCAGTCTACCTGTTAGAGAGACCTAATTTAGTGCAACTTTATTTTCACTTGACTGTTCAGGTTTCTTTTTTTCCCCTGTGGACTCCATCTGGTGATTACTTAACTATATACTTTCAGATCAAGCAACACAAGAGAGTGAAAGAGCCCTAAAACTAAGTGAACTAACAGGATTAATAAAGCTTTGGACTAGCAAGAAGAGAAAGAGGTTGTAGAATCCCTATTTCCAAGATTGTGGTGACACTAATACTATAAATACCAAACCCCACACTCCTCTTTCCATTAAAAAATTACTATTTTAAAAATATTTTTTTCACAATTAAAAAGCAAAGTTGCAAAGCAGGCAGTTAAAAAGATATAATTAAAAAAATTAATATAAGCAATATATAAAAATATAAGTGCTATCAGCTCTGACAAGTCAATATGGAAATGGAAATAAAAACAGCTACAAAATATTCTCAAAAGCAAGTTATTAAAAAATAAAAAGGCTTGTAATAAATTATATTTAAGTGCCTCAGAAGCAGGAACCTGGCTGGAGAGCTAGTGAAACTAGCACACGATTTAGACGTAAAAGAAAGATAAAAACCATAGCAGAAAAGCAAAACAAATTATTTTAAATCTTTCATTTAGGAGGAAATTCTAAATATTCTCTTGTCAGGGCCGTTCAGCATGACATCAACCTACAAAACCACTTAGGTCGAATCATGAATAAAATCGCTTTTAGCAAATCAGGAGGGGAAATGAGAAAATTACTAAGCTGAACCTCCCTGAAATAGCTTAGATCCGGGATCATTCTTGGTTTCTGCACCTGATTTTTCACTCTGTTTCTGGCTCCTTCCACCTGTTTCCATTTATCCCATGATTACAGACTTGCAGCCTCATTGTGGATTTGTTCTACAGAAGTCTTTACTGACTCTGTGATTTGGGGGGTGTTCCCAGCAGTTGATGGATCTCAGGTGCTCTGATGCCCCATTAGACATCTCTGAAGTGTCAGGAAGGTGAACACTTCTTTCATGTAATCACTTCCCTTCACTGTAGCCTTTTTGCCAGCATTAACTCAAGACTTCCTAAAGAAATCAGATATGATGAATATGATGAACCACCAGCCACGCAAAAGGGACAATTACCATATGAAGAACCACTAGCAAAATAAAGATTATGGTATATTATACTACTGTATAAATCATTAACTACACCTAAAAACACTAATCTTGATTCCTAATATAGAACTAGTCACCTTATCTGAGGAGGTTTTGCAGGAAAATACATGGAGGGACATGAGAAATGCTCAGACATATGGGATAATTTTCAGACAAAGAAACTAAATTGGTTTGGAAGGATCTGTAGGATAAGAGACAGCTCTGTAGAAGCATGATGGGCAGACATATTTAAGATAAAAAGCACTATAAAAAGGTGAAAAAGAAATATTTATCAACTCCTTGGAATACCGGGAACAGGGAGTATTTAATGGAAATCCCAGGCAATAACTTTTAAAGAAACAAAAATATTTTTCTTTTTCCATACCACATATTATTAGCATTATACTGTTAATTGCTACAGAATACTGAGAAGTGGAAGTAGATTCAAGACTAGATTTGACAAATTCACAGATTTAGGCTACTCAGCGGCTATTAACAATGAAGCCCTTGAAGCATCTTCCAACTCAGAGAATCTGGCCACAAATTCCCAAAAATAGTGTAAGTCCATAGTGCTACAGTATGCTATATTCCAAAGCACCTCGCACTAGCTGCTGCTTGTTACTGCGCTGGACAGGTGCTTGATTTGACCTGCTACAGTCCTTATTTCATTACGCAACTGAAGGGAGAACGTGGTGCTAATCTGGTGTTTTTTTGGAACACAGTGACTTACACAGGATAAAAAGTGTCCACAACTTCAACCTTATTACGTACAGTTTCTGAAAGGAAGAAACTAGCTTGATTATAACTTAAAAAAACAGAGTAGCAGTGTGCATAATAATTGTGCTATTTATAGTGAATAACCTTTTTTTCCACATTTCAATTGGAACAAATTGGCAAGCAGCTACTCACAGATTCACAGATAATAATCACAGAATTCAGGCATTCCAAACATTTCTGACAACATGTTTATTATCTTTCACCATTTTAATATAAAAAAAAAATCCCTACAGTTAGTTATACTGTTAAATAGCAATTCAGTATTACAGGCAGTTATACTGTTAAATAACAATTCAGTATTACAGGCAGAACTCATATTGCTATGGACTGGATGAAGAAAAAATGGAAATATAGAGTCAAAAGTATAAATGAACGTAAGCAAACAATAATAAGGTGGATCAAGTGAGAAGGATTCCAGAAAGCAGATAAAAATGTCTAACACAGGGGATGAAAACGGCTTCATATTCCCGGTTTCTCAAGTTTACATCTGCTTTTGGTGGAACTGCTGAGGCCACCTTCATCTTGATGTAAGTCTGTGAATAACAGTGACAATCCAGTTCCTTTCTTTGCAAAATAGCTTAGAGACTACTACAAGGAAACAGGTCAAAATGTCCTCACACAGCGCAGTGACAGACAGCAATTAAAATTAATCGAAACCTTAACTAATTTACATTTCCTAAGCAGACCCAAGGCATTCAGTCACCAAAGTCACATAGATTTTTTTTTTTTTTTGGTGTGGTGGGAGGGTATCAATTTGCATGCAGTTGAGGCTAATACACTCTTTCCTTGTCTCCTCATGTGAGTTAATGATAAAGAGGCAGAGCAGGAGATTAAAGTGTCCCAAAGGCAACAGAGTACTATGGCTGGTGATTTTCAGGGCAATGAAGGAGCTGAGAAGCAGGATATTTTAAGTGAATCATGGTTATACTGCAGAAAACAGGTGTGGAGGTAGCTCACAGAAGGGCTGAAATTCCTTCCCACCCACCTTAGTCACACAAAGCACAGGACAGCTTGTCAGCCAAGTCCCATACGTGTCTGGGTGTTTTCAGCTTCAAGTTTGGAAAAGTAGTGCAATTCTGTATGTTGTGTAAAGCTAAGGGTATGCAGTGCTCACCAGATCTTCTTGAAGCTCTCTCCAGTAAAAAGTCTCCTTCCCCAAGTCCTCTTCTGAACACGAGAAGTTGTAGATACCTACTTTTCTTGGTTTGTTCATATAGCTTAAGAGAATTGAAAAGCAAACAATGCAGACCTATTTCTCCCTTACTTTGCAAAGTTTCCACAAAACCTCTGCCTGAAGTTAAGAGTACAGGATTTATAGCTACTTAGCAGTTTAATAACCATAACCAGCAGTGGAGGTAAATTCTGTCTTATATTGGTCCACATTATTTTCTGGGGAGCAAGTCTGACAGAGAGCCACCAGACTGAGGGCTATTGGCTTAATGCATTCATTTTCCCTACGAAACTGGAAAATCGATGGTCCAAGCTAAAAATGACTATACAATGCTCCATTCCTGGCAGAGTTCAAGGCCAGATTGGACAGAGTCTTGGGCAGCATGGTCTATTGTAAGGCATCCCTCCCCATGGCAGGGGGGCTGGAACTAGATGATCTTAAGGTCCTTTCCAACGGTAACTATTCTACGATTCCTCCACACCATAGGGAGACATATCAGCTGCATATATGCTATATGATTTGAAACTGTGAGGCACTGCCACAAGTTCACACTTCTACGGAGTTTACAAAACATATACTATTTTAAAATAGTGTGAACAATCACACCTGTATAAAATGTAGCTTTCAAATTCATGGGGCTCACCAGGATACCCTCCTCATGGCAGAATAAGAAATAATGCTGTAATAAATAATGAAAATCAATAGAGGAAAAAGGATCAAAACATGGAAACGCAGCGGTCCTGACCATCCTCAGCTGAAGTTCCATATGTATTGCAAAGGGGTTCCTTTGTGGAAGGGGTTTGTACTCCCCTCAATTTTATTATACGTAATTGAATTTGTCCCTTTGGCAAGAATCCAGCTAAGGAGGTCTTTTTAGCAGAAATGAAAGGGAGCATGATTTTAAAAGCAAACTTTTAAAGATATATACAGCTTGCTTGGCATCATTTGTTTTCCCTGGATAAACTTTATTTTCACTATAAATTACCCCTATGACTTCACAAATGGTGACTATCATAGAGTGGAGGGGAATGGAGGAATTATGCACATCCAGATGCTATGTTAATTGTGTGCTGTTTATTCAACGGCAGTATTAGGAATATAAACTGCTCCTCACTAGTTCTATAAAAGCCTTTAAAATAATAACACTTGTGTAAAACTTAAGGTCTGAGTATTCTGTGTTCATCAGTAACTGGATATTATCACATTAAAATCATTACTAACTCAGTGCCTGAATATTTGTTCTCAATCCTGCCAATACTCCAACGTCAGTAGTCTTGGAAACTACACATCTGCCACAAGGTTAATTGCACACATTAAACATTGTCATTATCCTACATCTCCTATGAAGTAGAGAGGCTGCTAGAATGACTAATGGTTCTATATGACATATGAAGGAATAAATGTAAATGCTATCCAGTGGATAGAAAGATCTCCTGACTCATGTTAGAACTTGTTGTAGGACCTTCCTGTGCAACAATATTCTTTACGGTCTGCAAGCAATGTTAAAAAAGAAACTAACCACAAACCTGCCAAAATTGCTGCACAGTTGAGAAGATTCCTATCTTTCATGGCATTTTGAATTGTTTTGGACGTGGGGGGTATATGTGTGTTCACAGGTATATGGACATATCAAGCAGGTTCCATACTTGGTGAACCACCTTTCCTGCTTACTGTACACAGTGGTGGTGCTTCTTTGGACAGTGTTAGGTCTAGGATATTAAAACTTCTGAATTTTGACTTAGCATCTGTCTTCAGGCACAACAGGGGAAAAATATTTCCTTTTTATAATACATTAAGGAGGCATAAGTTCAGTTGTGACATAAAAGAAGGAAAACGGAAGGAAATATTTCAAAGACAATCCATTGTTTACAATTAAAATTAACAGAGCGATGTTCAAAGGTGACATGCCAGTATGCAATTAAGCCCATGGGCAGACCCAAGCAAGCAATTAGGTGAGAATTATAACGAAAACTGGAGCTAATCTATTGATCATGTCACTTCTTCATGGTTCATTATTTCTTTAGACATCCCTTAATAAAGACCCTAAATGGTCCTCTGTAACTTTGTCACTGGAATCTGAAATACTAGATTACAAAGGCTGAGCCCTTTGCTCATCCCAAATCATTTGTTTCTGTTTCATCTAATTCATACTTTTTTCTTCTGGAGGTTCGAATTGTACATGTGGGATTGAGGGCTGCAGCTAGTTATTGACACTTCAAAGATGTTTCCCTTTGGCCATCTTAGTGCATGAAACTTGTTTTTTCTTTTTCTTTTCTTTTTTTTTTTTTTTTTTTTTTTAAACTAGAAGAAGGGAGATTCAGGCTGGATGTGGGGAAGAAATTTTTTGCAATGAGGGTGGTAAAATACTGGCAGAGGTTGTCCCACAGAGTGGTAGAGTGGTGGTGGATGTGCCACTCTTGGAAGCATTCAAGCCCAGGCTGGATGTGGTTCTGGACAGCCTAATCTAGTAGAAGATGTCCCTACTCATTGCAGGGAGGTTAGACTAGATGACTTATGAAGGACATCCCTTCCAACCCAAACTATTCTATGATTCTATGATGTTATGTTTCTATGAATCTATGATTCTATGATTCTATAATTCTATGAACGTGTTCATCGGTCAGTTAAATCTCAGACTGATTTTGTAATGTACACCCACATTGATATAAAATTATATGCTCTTATTCCCAAGTGGGGCACAACCTGTATGTGAAACAGCAAGAAAGAATCTACAGGGTGGACATCACAGAGGTAATTGCAGCGAAGATAGAGGCAAATGAGACTGACTGATGACATGGCAGAAGAAGGAACTGAACATTTATTCTGAGTGGATGCTGTGATGCCATAGCTTGAGGCATTGCCCACTTTGCGAATTAAGGAAAAACATCAGTAAGGTTACCAGTGATCATTTGCATTAAAGTATTCAGCAAGTGCTGCACAGGCAATCTGCCATTTCAGATGGGGACACAGGGGAAAGAGAAGAGAAGGTGGAGGACATAGTGTCCTAGCTTGATATTGATGCAAAAGAGATCAGTGGGGATAGTAAATTAAGACTCAATGACCCCTGATATCCTGCAGAATCCCTTGATACTGCACTGATGCCTCAATACTTATTTACCCACAGCTACCTGTAATATTATGGTGTCCTCCTGGACTCCTTTTTAATTTTTTTCACTGAGATGACCTCATAGCAGCCTTCCAATACCTGAAGGGGGCCTATAGGGATGCTGGGGAGGGACTCTTCATTAGGGACTGTGGTGAGAGGACAAGGGGTAATGGGTTTAAACTTAAACAGGGGAGGTTTAGATTGGATCTGAGGAAGAAATTCTTTACTGTGAGGGTGGTGAGGCCCTGGAATGGGTTGCCCAGGGAGGTTGTGGATGCTTCATCCCTGGCGGCGTTCAAGGTGGAGTTGGACATAGCCTTGGATGGCATGGTTTAGTAGGAGGTGTCCCTGCCCATGGCAGGGGGGGTTGGAACTCGATGATCTTGAGGTCCTTTCCAACCCTTACTATTCTATGATTCTATGATTCTATGTGTAAACAAGCAGTGTGCATTGCTCTCTTATATTTAAAAGCTCAAATTCTATCTCCATGTATTTTTGGTGGTCAAGTAGCCAGTGTGGAAACCTGAGCATGATCTAAGTTACTTGGGCTCCCAGCAGCTCAAGGCAGCGGACAAAGCCCTGCAACAAAGGGGTATGCTATGTTCGATTTCCATGTTTTTTTAGTCCATAAGCAAATGTTTAGAGATGTCAGAGCTTTAATGTCAGAGGTTTACACCCTGATACAAGAGGTTGAAGCCCTGGATTTAATATGCTTGTCTTTCCCAGAGGTTGTGTTGCCACAGAGATGTTACCACCGGGCTACAGAGTTGTTTTCTCCCAACGGTGCCCTGTCACGACAGTTTGTGAATGAGTATCTGCTTTGCTTTTTCTTTTCTTGACCTTCTACATCTGACCTTGTTTTTATATAAGAACCCTACTTTATAAAAGGAAGTTATCCTAGGTTCTCATGTAGTATGTCTCACCACATTTCTCGTTTATGAGTCTTTTGTTGCTATTCCATGAAGTCTGTCTCTTTATATGTGAAGTGTATGAAGACACCAAACGCACAGGTCAGAATCACAGACCTTTGCAAACAGACTCATGTTTAACTTTTCCTTTTGACTGCATCTGGACTTTCAGCATCTCTCAACTTACCCACCTGATGGATAACACATATGGCTCAGATGTCTAGTAACTGAGAATACTCAGCATGTGTGGTGTTGCACTACAACGCTGGGTGACATGGTTTAGTGCGAGGTGTCCCTGCCCATGGCAGGGGGGTTGGAACTACATGATCTTACGGTCCTTTCCAACCCTAACTATTCTATGATTCTATGATTCTGGGGACAGAGCCATGTCTTAAAGTACATAAATGTGTTTCAACACAGGGCCCTATTCTCCAATTATTTCTGCCATCCCCAAAGGTATTACAATGATGGCCACAGAAAATGAGATCAATACAACTCCTGCTGCCCACCTTAGAATCATAGAATCATAGAGTAGTTAGGGTTGGAAAGAGCCTTAAAATCATCCAACACCCCTGCCATGGGCAGACACACCTCACACTAAACCATGCCACCCAAGGATCTACCCAGCCTGGCCTTGAACACTGCCAGCAATGGAGCATTCACAACTTTCTTGGACAACCCATTCCAGGGGCTCACCACCCTCACAATAAAGAACTTCCTAAACTTCCCCTGTTTAAGTTTGAACCCGTTACCCCTTGTCCTATCATTATAATCCCTAATAAAGAATCCCTCCGCAGCATTCTTATTGGCCCCCTTTGGATACTGGAAGGCTGCTGTGAGGTCTCTGCGCAGCCTTCTCTTCTCCAGGCTGAAAAGCCCCAACTTTCTCATCCTACCTTCATACGGGAGGTACTTCAGTCCCCTGATCATCCTTGTGGCCCTCCCCTGGACTTGTTCCAAGAGTTCCATGTCCTTTATATATTGAGGACACCAGAACTGCACACAATACTCTAAGTGAGGTCTCAGAAGAGCAGAGTAGGATCACCTCCCTCGACCGGCTGGTCACCTTCCTCAACCTGCTGATGGAACCCAGGATCTGGTTGGCTTTCTGGGTTGCAAGTGCACACTGCTGGCTCATGTTCATTTTCTCATCAACCAACACCAAGTCCTTCTCCACAGAGCTGCTCTGAATCTCTTCTCTGCCCAACCTGTATGTGTGTCTGGGATTTCTCCAACCCAGATGTAGGACCTTGCACTTGTCATGGTTAAACTTCATAAGGCTGGCATCAGCCCACCTCACAAGTGTGTCAAGGTCCCTCTGGATGTCTTTCCTTCCCTCCAGCTTATCAACAGAAACACATAGCTTGGTGTCATTGGCCAACTTGCTGAGAGTGCACTCAATCCCACTGTCCAAGTCTCTGACAAAGGCATTGAACAAGATCAGTCCCAACACTGACCCCTGAGGGACACCACTCGTTACCGGTCTCCAGTCAGACACTGAGCCATTGACTACAACAGTTTGTGTGCAGCCATCCAGCCAGTTCTTTATCCACTGAGTGGTCCACCTATCAAATTGATGTCTCTCCAACTTTGAGACAAGGATGTCACGTGGGACAGTGTCAAATGCTTTTCACAAGTCCAGGTAGATGATGTCAGCTGCTCTGCCCATGTCCATCAGTTCCGTAGCCCCATCATAGAAGGCCACCAAATTGGTCTGGTAGGATTTCCTCTTAGAGAAACCATGCTGGCTGTCACTAACCACCTGGTTGTTCTTCATGTGCCTTAACATGCCTTCCAGGAGAATCCGCTTCAAGATTTCGCCAGGCACAGATGTGAGGCTGACTGGTCTGTAGTTCCCCGGGTCATCTATTTTCCCCTTCTTGAAAATGGGGGTTATATTACCCTTTTCCAGTCATCGGGAACTTCACCTGACTGCCATGATTTCTTCAAATATGATGGACAGTGGCTTAGCAGTATCATTTGCCAGATCCTTCAGGACCAGCAGATGGATTTCGTCAGGTCTCATGGACTTGTACACATTCAGGTTCTCAAGATGGTCTTGAACCAGATCCTCTCTTACAGTGGGCCTAAGTTCTTCATTCTCTCAGTCCTGGTGTCTGCCTTCCAACCTCTCAAAAAGCAAAGGAAACTAAACTCTTAACCAAAGTCCATGCCAACATTTTGGGCATTTAATTCACTCAAATCTGAAGCCCAATGTAATTTGGTCACCAAGCTCCTAGAATCTACATAAGAAAAATGCTTAGACTGAACAACAGAAATGTTGTTCATGTGAATGCACCTATCTGAGGAACATATAATGATATTGTAGTAGTGATGATTTGTAGAGAGTGTAAATGGAATTTGCAATTAATAACAGGAAACATTACCAAATTAAGATAAATACAAACTTTGAGATAAGCTTCATAGTGCTAGCAACATACAATATAAACAAGAAGTCTTATGGTGATACTGTATAATGACCACTATTTTCCTAATCAACACAATCGCACTCATAGTTAAAATTTAATTAAAGTTTTCTCTTTGCTCTGTGTAATTACTAGAGAAGCTTCTGGTGAAGCCTAATTGCCCTATCATAAAGTAACAGCAAAAGGAAAGCCCTTTTGTGCAACAAAGAAGTTTTCCTTTAAAGCAAATATATTACACAATAATGAATTTTCAGAAAGAATTGAACTGATGGACAGGGGCAGAGCAGTTGATGTCATCTACCTGGACTTGTGTAAAGCCTTTGACACTGTCTCACATGACATGCTTCTCTCTAAGTTGGAGAGACATCAATTTGATAGGTGGACCAGTCGATGGATAAAGAACTGGCTGGATGGCCGCACGCAAAGAGTAGTGCTCAGTGGCTCAATGTCCAGCTGGAGACCAGTAACGAGTGGTGTCCCTCAGGGATCGGTGTTGGGACCGGTCTTGTTCAACATCTTTGTGGGTGACATGGACAGTGGGATTGAGTGCGCCCTCAGCAAGTTTGCCGATGACACCAAGCTGTGTGGTTGGGTTGATACATTGGAGGGAAGGAATGCCATCCAGAGGGACCTTGACACGCTTGTGAGGTGGGCTGATGCCAACCTGATGAAGTTTAACGATGCTAAGTGCAAAGTCCTCCACCTGGGTCGGAGCAATGCCAGGCACAGCTACAGGTTGGGCGGGAAGGAGATTGAGAGCAGCCCTGCGGAGAAGGACTTGGGGGTGTGGGTTGATGAAAAAATGAACATGAGCCGGCAGTGTGCACTTGCAGCCCAGAAGGCCAAGCGTATCCTGGGCTGCATCAAAAGGAGTGTGACCAGCAGGTCGAGGGAGGTGCTCCTGCCCCTTTACTCTGCTCTCGTGAGACCTCCCTTGGAGTATTGTTTGCAGTTCTGGTGCCCTCAACATAAAAAGGACATGGAACTGTTGGAACAAGTCCAGGGGAGGGCCACGAAGATGATCAGAGGACTGGAGCACCTCTCGTATGAAGATAGGATGAGAAAATTGGGGCTGTTGATCCTGGAGAAGAGAAGGCTGCATGGAGACCTCATAGCAGCCTTCCAATACCTGAAGCGGGCCTATAGGGATGCTGGGGAGGGACTCTTCATTAGGGACTGTGGTGAGAGGACAAGGGGTAATGGGTTTAAACTTAAAGAGGGGAGGTTTAGATTGGATCTGAGGAAGAAATTCTTTACTGTGAGGGTGGTGGGGCCCTGGAATGGGTTGCCCAGGGAAGTTGTGAATGCTTCATCCCTGGCGGCGTTCAAGGTGGGGTTGGACATAGCCTTGGATGGCATGGTTTAGTGGGAGGTGTCCCTGCCCATGGCAGGGGGGTTGGAACTCAATGATCTTGAGGTTCTTTCCAACCCTTACTATTCTATGATTCTATGATTCTATAATTAAGGTGCTGGAAATGGAGGAACAGCCACTGTAGGCTGGATTCTGTGCAAGTTCTACATTTTTTCTGTTTTCTTCTTCCTTCTTGGCAGGAAAAGCATAAAGTGAAGGACATCATCACTAAAAATGGGAGACACCTTAACTTTCATGACTCCCAGTGAAAAAATACACTACACTAGGTCAACAAGGAGACAAAGCAGCTCTGCCCCCACCTGATTGTATATATCTGGGTGTGTATGCATCTTCCTTACACCTCACCAAACAGGACTCAGCTCCGGCTTTAGACCAAAAAGACACAACTATTAAGAGTTTGCCAGGGTTGAGTTCAACATTATTTACAATATTAACACTAGTTTTAGTCAGTTGAGATTTTTTTTTTCCTTTTTTTTTAATTTTAGAGTGAAGTAAATGTAGTATACAGCAGTTATCTTTCTATAAGAACTTAAAGTAGAAGGGTGTTAATGTGCTAAATTGCTGCTGCTTTTAGTCCATAGTCACTTTATTGCAACCTCTCAATGCTTTTCCACACTACGTTTTTACAGGAAAGCACTTTTATTTCACAATGGTAAACAACAGATCTTTGTTTTGTGAAAAAACATTTTGAGAAATTATTTTGGTTAATGATGTGGATGCCTTATTGTTATTCTGTGGTTGCGGCATTACATATTTTCCTGCACTCATGGTCTTGCAGAACATATGGTATATTTTAAAAAGTGTTTTGTCTGCAAGAAATGCAGAGCTGAAGTCCAGCAGTAGCTGTTTTCCAAAATGACTTCCACTTGTTTTGCTCCCCAAAACAATCTAATCCTGTAAATGCAATCCACCTTAGGAGGTGTGTTAAATCATTCAATTTGGATAATTAATGCAATTTAATTCTGTTTATTTTTGAAAGTGGTAGATAAAACCATAAAGACCTCACTGGATATTGTTTTGGAGACTCCAGGATGAAGTATATTTGTATTCTTCCCTGAATCATCAGAAATTAACATAGCTCCTTTTTATTAATAATCAATAAAGTGTAATCCTTACAAACTAATTACATTTGCAAAAAGCCCTTTGACATCTCTTCTTGCATTAAATGGTGTTTCAAAATCTGTTCAGTATTGAAAGTGTATTTAAAATTGATGTTATCAAACAATGTAAAGCAAAGTTATAAGTCTTTGTTCTGTTGTTTTGGAGGAGGAAATACTGCCTAATGGAAAACTCTTGATCTTTTAAATGAGCTATATACATTAATCTACAGTATGAAAACAATTAAATAATTATTTCTCATCAGATTATCTGATATAACAGTCCAAGGAGTTAAAAAAAAAGGATGTGTATTCTAGTTATTGTAATTTAAAATTCTCTGTGCTTAAATTTAAAACTCAGCATTTTCAAGGAGTTAAAAAATGGAATGCGCTGACTGCTCAAAGGCACTCAGCAGCATATCCTTCCCCACAAAACACATAAGTTATATATAGGTCCTACTGATTTACATCCTACAGACTCCAAACAAGTACATCTTAAATTGCCTGCTGAAATCCCATTAAGCCAGTGACAAATAAGCAGTACTTACAGTTGATCTCACTCATTTTTTTGCTTGTCTATACTTAAGCCCATCTTTAAATCTTTGCTGAGCCTTGACAAGCAAAGATTTCTCTTCCCCCCCCCCCCCCCCCCCCCCTTGGTTATCATCTGGTGCAGCAAGAACAAGCAAGGTTCCCTCAGATATAGGATTGAGCTTAAGTTCTGCAAAAGCAGGACAACTGCATTTGGAAAGCTTGTAAGTTTGATGAAAACTGAAGTTTTCCAAGAAAGGGTCCAAAACATAGGACGTATTTTGTCTCAGATGGAAGACAATGTCCAGAAGGAAGAGCTACATGGTTTTCTTTGCTTGGCAGACTCTGGTAGTTGTTCTACTCACAGCTTGAACATGGGGAAATCACTTAGTCCTAACCAGCTGGTATTCTTAGGTGTGTAATTTTTGCATATTGTGTGATTCACATGATAGTTTAAGAGACACAAGTATTAGATGTCTAAATATTTTTGTTTACAAAATATGGAGAATGATGATTTTAAATGCCAGAGGCATAGTGAGGACATCAATGTTAATGTTTGGGAGGAGACAAGGAGAGTACCAGGTGCTATATATATAGATGCCAACCATATGATTAGACAGGAAAATAAAGGTTTCTCAATGAACAATTTGAAATATACCATTGTAATTTGAAAATGAAAATTATATGCAACAATATAACTACAAATTGTCCATCTTTCAACCAAACCTCTTTAGGCCAAGTTTTATCACATATTCATAGATAAAAAGATTTAAAAAGAGATTTGTTTTTCTGCTATGAAAATATTAGCTGGTCCACTTTATAAAAAAATTGTCTATACAATCTCATTAAAGATATGCATTGCTGTTTTACACACAGTAGTATCAACTGTGTACAGCTGTGAGGGTACACATGTATGGGTGAAGAAATTGGAGATATTGAAATCAATTTGGCAGAGAAAGTAGTTGCAATATATGTATTTGAACACCCAATGAGACTAGTCTAACTAGCCTTCCTTTACCAAATGGAACTCTCTTGATTTTTTTTTTTATTTTCTACTCATTATTTTTATAGATATCAACATTATTTTTGTAACTGTTAAATAGCAAAAATGTTAGACACAGTAGACCATGACAGTGCTTTCCAAGCCACTTTCCCATGATAAACTCACTATATTATTTTTCTCCAACATTTTTCTCCCTGTTTTATGTTTCATAACAATCTGTTTTTCAAGTAAGCTAAATATAAGAAATTGCATGAGCTTGTAGAGCTGTAAAAATAAGCATTTCAAGCTGTCTGAAATGTGAAAATATTGAGCTATATCACTGGTTACTAAGAAAAGTGAAAGGGAATAATAAGAGATGTGAACTTCTGTATGAATAGACCCAGAGTAGACTGAAAAGAACTAGAATTTTTTACCACAAAAGGGTAATGACTGACTGTGAAATATGACAGAAGTCTCTGAAATGCTGAATGACATGGGGACTGTGGGTATGAAGTGATGACTCACAGTTAATGCAACATAAAAACTGTCTGCCACTTAAAATAACCTATCAGGCAGAAGGCTTAAAGCTAAAAAAAGGTGCAAAGAACAGGAGAAACTATCACTTATTACTTATAAATAGTAAGAACTCATTACAGTTCTTACTACTTATTCGAAATTATAAAAAGACTAGGCTATGCCATATGAACATGAAACAATTAGATACATTCCTGTAAGAGGGATTCACCAGGGTACACATGCATAATTTGTTACACGCAATGGTCCACGGACCTGCATCAGCAAGCTGAAGGTAAATGGAAGGAGAAAGAACTAATGTAACTTTGCTTCTCATACTCCTTCCCTTAGTAGGTGTAACTGGCCATGATCAGTAACAGAAAACAGAGCTAAAAAGAGACAGATGGCACTATCATATTCTTCTAATTGGAGAACTCTGATATATTAATTTTTCAGACAATGTATTAAAAGAGTTATGTCAATGAAGCTAAGAATTCCAGGGTATTGTAAAAACAGATTAAGATCTGTTAACATCTACAAATATTTTAATACAATCAGAAAGTACTGTACACTGCTGCCAAAACAAACAAGTAACAGAGGCATTAAATGTATGACTTTTCAGTGTAGGTTTTTTCGAGTATCCTTCTGAACACTGGGTTTTACACTTTTCACATTCTTCCAAAATCCTTTCAGTTCTCCTATATGAGTCTTTTTTTTCACGACATCTGTTAAAAACACAAGTCCACCTACATCCCTCTTTTATTACAGAATGTTTCTGCATTAGCTGTGCAGGCATACAAGCCCAAAAGAGCAGTGAGCTGAAAATGAGTGATCCCTGACTCACCCAAACTGAAAATACAAAGATATCTTCTTACCCCTTACTATGGGAAGGTACGTCTTTGATCTGAGTGTTATTTTATTCGAGTAATTCTTAGGTCATAGTGTGGCCTATTATTTATTATGTTTTCATGGTTTCTAATACAATGATACTCTAACTTGTTTGATGCCTCTAGTAAAAAATGTTCAAATACAATACAATATAATATATTGGTCATTCTTTACTAGTGTCGTGAAACACATCACATCTTCAAAAAACAGGTTATATGCTAATCCTCATTAGCATTAGATAAATATTTTTTAAAAATCAAAGATATCAACACCCAGCCTTTAAAATTACATTTTCAGATCCCAGCTATACCTGCAAGAGAAATTTACTTTTCTGAATGAAAACACACATGCAAATTTGCATTTTAAAACAACCTAATTGAGTATGCTATAAACTTCATATCTCTTTATAAAACACCCAGCCTATTGACTTTGAAATGACTGTGTACTTTGTCGTGGTTTAAGCCCAGCCTGTAATTCAGACACCAGGCAGCATTTCGCTCTCTCCCATTCCTTCCTCCCTGCCCTGGGATGGGAAAGAGAATTGAAAGAATGTAACTCCCACGGGTTGATATAAGAACAGTCCAGTAACTAAGGTATAACACAAACCACTGCTGCTACCACCAATAATAATAATGATAAGGGAAATAACAAGGGAAGAGAATACAACTGCTCATCACCCACCGATACCCAGCCCGACCTGAGCAGTGATCTAACCCTTCCAGGTAACTGCCCCCAGTTTATATAGTGGGCATGATGTGCTGTGGTATGGAATATGTCTTCAGTTAGTTTGGGTCAGGTGTCCTATCTCTGCTTCCTCCCGGCTTCCCCTCCTCCCTGGTAGAGCATGTGACTCAGAAAGTCCTTGGTCAGAGTAAACATTACTGAGCAGCCACTAAAAACGTCGGAGTTATCAGCGTTGTTCTCAGGCTGAAAGTTGAAAACACAGCACTGCAGCAGCTACTAAGAAGGAGAAAAATGACTGCTACTGCTGTACTCAGGACAGCCTACATTGTAGACAGGTTGTGCAGACCATTTTAGAGTGACATGAGTATGACATGAAATCTAAAAGCAAAAAAAGAAAGCAGGAAAATCAGCAAAATTGTCCCTTCTAGACTTCTGCTCACATAGACTGATCTGCAGAAAAATAAAATTACTACATTGAAAACAAATTTAAAAATCAAAGGTTGATTGCTACCTTATGATAAGTTAGAAGTCTTGAGTATATCAAGCATATCTGAACACAAATGGTTTAGCCAAGTACAAGCTTTTCAATGGAAAGCATTGATGACAAGTGTGAAGATTTGACAGAATTTAATACCCTTCTCTCTAGGGTTACCAAAGAAATAAGCAGAAAATATTTCAGACACACATAAGAATGAAGCTGGAAGGCTTGTCAGGCATGCCACTAGGCAGCTGAAAGAACATGCAAAGATGACTCATTAAAATAATTTCTCTCCTGTTAAGCAGTTTGCAGAAAGGCTGAATTTAAGAAGCATTATGGCAATAGGAACATGTGAGGACTGGTCCGATACTGAAAATACTGAAAAGAGAGGTGAAGGATTCACATTTGGATATTGTAAGATTGCTTACCTTGAAATATAAACCTCTGTGTGGTATCATGCACAGAGTTAATTTAGATGTTATGAAAACAGTAAGGTAGGATGTAATTCTGCTACAGTAGGATTATATTTCAATTCTTTCCATTCCATTCTTACACAGCATTATGCAACAGCACAAATGAAAAATTTTGCTTTCTTCTGCAGTATGTAGTGTGTCATAGTAGGTATGGCATCCAAGTTGAAGCAAATTCCAAGTAAAAATTTCTGAGCCAAGTGATTTCGGTGTGAGGATATCATTGTGCATTTGAATTAAAAAAAAAAAAACAACAAAAAATTAAACAAGCCCCCTCCTCCCACCCCCAACGTAAATTTTGTATAGAAGAAAATGCCAAAAATGCTAATACAAGCACACAAACATGTTACAGGTATGCCAACCAGGTCTTCGACTGTTCCATTCTAACATTAATCCTGGCTAAGAGGATCCATACTCATGTAAAGTCTGCCTGGATGGGACACTCAAAAGCTGAAGTTGTCACTTTTGCCATGCTGTTTTTTAATGGATATTCTGCAAGAATTTTACAAGCTATCACTGTTATCCTGATTGTGCCACACCCTGGTAGCATAATATGCTATGATTTTACTCTGTGATTCTGTAACAGCTAATGGAAATTAAAT
The DNA here is from genome assembly GCA_039720435.1 of Amazona ochrocephala. Classification (NCBI taxonomy): domain Eukaryota; kingdom Metazoa; phylum Chordata; class Aves; order Psittaciformes; family Psittacidae; genus Amazona; species Amazona ochrocephala. The sequence continues at coordinate 56,015,649 of CM077909.1, read as the reverse complement.
CCCATTTGCACCAACAGAACATAAGAGAAAGCTCTTCACAGCTCAAATCTTGCTCAGGGCCACACACTTACAAAGTTTTTCCATGTAAATAATATAATAAAATGGTGTCAATAGTTAATGTAAAATACTCCATGGCAATTGTATGACAATGCATGCCAGTGTTGCCATATAATTGCCTGATAACTGAACCATTAACTTAACATATACCTATGGAAAATGGACATGTTTTACTGAATTTTCACAATCTCCATGAACTGTATCACAATTGCATGTTTTAAGGAGGGACTTTGTATCATTTCCATACTCTCTAAACCCTTTCTAAAGTTCTATCACAAATTCATAGAATAACTTTCTTAAGGCGAGACACAAGAGAAGACTGTATATCCTAATATAGACTAGTCTAACATAGTTGAGTGCTTTTCTGTCCTTTTGCATCTCAGGTATTAATGGTTTTGTACATTTGTATATAATGGCATTTATAGAACTCTTCTCTGGCTTTTAATGAAAAATCAGTTGCAGCAAGTACTGTAGCATAAGGGAGATCATCTGAAGTCTGACATAATCCTGGCTACTCACCTGGTCCTTGTGGCATGTGTTAGCAGAGAACTCACCAGGTGCCCTGAACATGGGAGAAGAGCTAGCTGTTAGAAAAAACAAACCAAAAGAACCCCAAAAAGCTTTATGGAAAGCTGCAATAAAGGCCTGCATTTGGAATCTTTGCATGGATGTGTGCATGTGTGGTTTTCCTGTGTTGACCTTCAAGGTAAGCACAGGTGAGCCCAAACTGACAGTTTTTTTTTGTTGTTTTTTTTTTTTTTTAACTAAACCAGCTGCTTTTTAACTTTAAAATGTATTTGATAGAGAGAAATTTGCTTCATGTACTTGCATCTCAATGGGTTGCTGAACTGCAGAATCCTCATAAAACACACACCCCAAGACATGAGCACATAATGGAGTTGAGAACTGTTAGGCCAGCTAATATCAGTAAGCACACACCCAAGCTATATTATTTTTTACTCACACAGTTCTCTAGTTGCCATCTGCTCTATAAAGAGTGGAATAAATCCCTTTTGATGTGTGTTAACACTCTCCCTGGATCACCACTGAAAAAAAAAAAAGGAAAAAAATGCAACGTTAAAGTGAAATTTTAACACAGTGTGAACCGCAATTCATTAATCTGAGTGGTTAGGATCCTGAAATTTTATTGGCGCCACTGACTGAGCTCTGATGAGGAGAGGGGATGTGTCTGCCACTGAAGACAAACACAACCGTTACATTTTTTTTCTTTGATTATATTTTATCAGAGAACATTTGCTTTCCAAAAGAACTATCAAAAATTAAGACTGCTGTTAAGTAACTGATAAAAAACCCTGTTAGTTCCAAAAATAAACGCAGACTTTCAGGTAGTCAGTCCAACAGACATCACTGCTGAAAACTGGAAATTTTACTGGCACAGTACCTCCTTTATATATATGTACGTATGTAAAACCATTTAAAATAAAGTCAAGTACTATTTCAAAATTCCACGGACCTGACCTAAGCGTAATTATGCTGTCATTAACAAACCCAGTGCTATTATATACATTCCCTTGCTTATTTGCTCAGTCCAAAACTGACAATATATTTTCTCTCATAGAATCATAGAATAGTAAGGGTTGGAAAGGACCTCATGATCATCGAGTTCCAACCCCCCCGCCATGGGCAGGGACACCTCCCACTAAACCATGCCTTCCAAGGCTATGTCCAACCCCACCTTGAACGCCGCCAGGGATGAAGCATTCACAACTTCCCTGGGCAACCCATTCCAGGGCCCCACCACCCTCACAGTAAAGAATTTCTTCCTCAGATCCAATCTAAACCTCCCCTGTTTAAGTTTAAACCCATTACCCCTTGTCCTCTCACCACAGTCCCTAATGAAGAGTCCCTCCCCAGCATCCCTATAGGCCCCCTTCAGGTATTGGAAGGCTGCTATGAGGTCTCCATGCAGCCTTCTCTTCTCCAGGATCAACAGCCCCAATTTTCTCAGCCTATCCTCATACGAGAGGTGCTCCAGTCCTCTGATCATCTTCGTGGCCCTCCCCTGGACTTGTTCTAACAGTTCCATGTCCTTTTTATGTTGAGGACACCAGAACTGCAAACAATACTCCAAGGGAGGTCTCACGAGAGCAGAGTAAAGGGGCAGGAGCACCTCCGTCGACCTGCTGGTCACACTCCTTTTGATGCAGCCCAGAATATGGTTGGCTTTCTGGGCTGCAAGTGCACACTGCCGGCTCATGTTCATTTTTTCATCAACAAGCACCCCCAAGTCCTTCTCCGCAGGGCTGCTCTGAATCTCCTTCCCTCCCAATCTGTAGCTGTGCCTGGCATTGCTCTGACCCAGGTGGAGGACCTTGCACTTAGCATGGTTAAACTTCATCAGGTTGGCATCAGCCCACCTCACAAGCGTGTCAAGGTCCCTCTGGATGGCATTCCTTCCCTCCAGTGTATCAACCCAACCACACAGCTTGGTGTCATCAGCACACTTGCTGAGGGCGCACTCAATCCCACTGTCCATGTCACCCACAAAGATGTTGAACAAGACCGGTCCCAACACCGATCCCTGGGGGACACCACTCGTTACTGGTCTCCAGCTGGACACTGAGCCACTGAGCACTACTCTTTGTGTGCGGCCATCCAGCCAGTTCTTTATCCACCGACTGGTCCACCTATCAAATTGATGTCTCTCCAACTTAGAGAGAAGGATGTCATGGGAGACAGTGTCAAAGGCTTTACACAAGTCCAGGTAGATGACATCAACTGCTCTGCCCCTGTCCGTCAGTTCCGTAGCCCCTTCATAGAAGGTCACCAGATTGGTCAGGCAGGATTTCCCCTTAGTGAAGCCATGCTGCCTGTCCTCAAGCACCCTTTTGGTTTTCATGTGCCTCAGCATGCCTTCCAGGATAATCCGCTCCAAGATTTTGCCAGGCACAGAGGTGAGACTGACTGGTCTGTAATTCCCCACCTCATCCATTTTCCCCTTCTTAATAATGGGGGTTATATTTCCCTTTTTCCAGTCATCGGGAACTTCACCTGACTGCCATGATTTTTCAAATCTGATGGACAGTGGCTTAGCAACTTCATTTGCCAGCTCCTTCAGGACCCGTGGATGGATTTCATCCGGTCCCATGGACTTGTATACATTCAGGTTCCTAAGGTGGTCCCGAACAAGATCCTCCCCCACAGTGGGCCCAGGGTCCCCACCCTCACCGTCCCCGCGTCTGCCTTCCAAGACTTGGGTGGTGTGGTCAGAGCATTTGCCCGTAAAGACTGAGGCAAAGAAGTCATTAAGAACCTCAGCCTTCTCCAAATCCAAGGTAGCCAGTTCTCCTGATAGCTTCTGGAGAGGGCCCATGGTGTCCCTAACCTGTCTTTTATTGGCAATGTACCTATAAAACCCCTTCCTGTTATCCTTAACATCCCTAGCCAAGTTTAATTCTAAGTGGGCCTTAGCTTTCCTAACCTGGTCCCTAGCTTCCCGGACAACATCCCTGTATTCTTCCCAGGCCGCCTGACCTCACTTCCACCTTTTATAAGCTTCTTTTTTCCTTTGAATTTTCCTCAGCAGCTCCTTATCCATCCAAGGAGGTCTCCTGGCCCTCCTGCTGAACTTCCTTCTAGTTGGGATGCATCGCTCCTGAGCTTGCAGCAGGTGATCCTTGAATATCAACCAACAGCCTTGGGCCCCCCTGCCCTCTAGGGCTGTATCTCGTGGAACCTTACTGAGCAGGTTCCTGAAGAGGCCAAAGTCTGCTCTCTTGAAGTCCAGGGCAGTGAGCTTGCTGCACGCTCTTCTCACTGTCCTGAGGATCTCAAACTCAACCATCTCATGATCGCTGCAATCAAGGCTGCCCTGGAGCGTTACATTCCCAACCAGCCCTTCCCTGTTGGTGAGGACGAGGTCAAGCATGGCACCTCTCCTTGTCGGATCCTCTATTACTTGCAGAAGGAAGTTGTCTTCCACACAATCGAGGAACCTCCTGGATTGCTTGTGCCGGGCCGTACCATCCCTCCAACAGATATCAGGGTGGTTGAAGTCTCCCATGAGAACAAGGGCCTGCGAGTGTGAGGTTGCGCCTATCTGCCTATGGAGCGCTTCGTCCAGCAAGTCCCCTTTGTCAGGTGGTCTGTAACAGATCCCCACAATAATATCAGCCATCGCTGTTCTCCCTTTAACCCTGACCCACAAACTCTCTGTCGACTGCTCGCCTGTCCCCAGACAGAGTTCCATACTCTCTAGCCTATCCCTAACATAAATAGCAACTCCCCCTCCCCGTGTGCCGGGCCTGTCTTTCCTGAAGAGTCATGGTTTCTCTCAAAGGCTAATGACAAAACTCTCTTTTACTTCAGTGTCAGCAATACATCCATAGGCATGAACTTTTACAATAAATATATTGCCAATATAAGCTCATATGTTAGGACTTGCAGTAGACTATCATGAGATTCAGAGCAGCCCTGCGGAGAGGGACTTGGGGGTGTGGGTTGATGAAAAAATGAACATGAGCCGGCAGTGTGCGCTTGCAGCCCAGAAGGCCAACCGTATCCTGGGCTGCATCAAAAGGAGTGTGACCAGCAGGTCGACGGAGGTGCTCCTGCCCCTTTACTCTGCTCTCGTGAGACCTCCCTTGGAGTATTGTTTGCAGTTCTGGTGCCCTCAACATAAAAAGGACACGGAACTGTTAGAACAAGTGCAGAGGAGGGCCACGAGGACGATCAGAGGACTGGAGCACCTCTCGTATGAAGATAGGCTGAGAAAATTGGGGCTGTTGATCCTGGAGAAGAGAAGGCTGCATGGAGACCTCATAGCAGCCTTCCAATACCTGAAGGGGGCCTATAGGGATGCTGGGGAGGGACTCTTCATTAGGGACTGTGGTGAGAGGACAAGGGTAATGGGTTTAAACTTAAAGAGGGGAGGTTTAGATTGGATCTGAGGAAGAAATTCTTTACTGTGAGGGTGGTGAGGCCCTGGAATGGGTTGCCCAGGGAGGTTGTGGATGCTTCATCCCTGGCGGCGTTCAAGGTGGAGTTGGACATAGCCTTGGATGGCATGGTTTAGTGGGAGGTGTCCCTGCCCATGGCAGGGGGGTTGGAACTCGATGATCTTGAGGTCCTTTCCAACCCCTACTATTCTATGATTCTATGATTCTATGATGTATACTGTGTAAGAGATCTATACCATTATCATGTATTTTACAAACTCCATTGAATCGTAATGTAAATTCTATTTAAAAAAGTAAGAATGATCCATTTTTATATGAAAGGAGTCCTATCATGTTTTTCTTTTGTATTTTGGGCAGACAAAAGATATTGACCATAGAGAGTCAAATGCAAGGTTTACAGAGTCCCCTGTATGATGGGATGTGGCTTTTCAGACCTCCTTGGCACCATACCTGGTTAAGCCATTAAAAATCTTTGCTAAATGGTTCATTCTTAACTCTCACTGGAAGTGAGTATTTTGCTGTGAACTAGGACGCACAGTAATAGAGAACTTGTCTACATTAGTGTTGTCAGTTTGAGGTGGGTGGAGTACATGAAGCTGACATTTTTGTGTAGGAAGAGTATGTCACATCTCCAGTATTTCAAAATGTTGCTTCACAAAGTAAATCTGGTTCCCAAAATAGTCTTGTTATTCTCTGATGAACTTTCTCTGTGAAAGTTCATCCTTTGACCTGTGACATTTAGGATGTTTCTGCAAACCTCTGTAAGTCTGAAATCTGAAAAAGCCCAGCATGGTTGATCATGAAATCACAGGATGGGCTGTTACAGAAAGTAGAGAAATAACTTAGGGTCAAATCCATACAAGAATTTGAGTTGTTTACATGTGCAGGAACTGGCTGTGTTTGATGCAAGTAGCACGGAGGTCAGCTGCCTATAGGTGACAAGGTCAAAAGGCAACCTTTCTATTTCATAGGAAATTCTAGATCTGAGAGGAAAACAGGAGAGAAGGAATTGTCCCACCCTAAAACAGAAAGGATACGTTTGAGGCTTTCCTAAAGAAGGGAAAAATAATGCTTTAAAATTACAGAATTTCAAGCTGAACTTAACTCTGGAAACACAACTCTGAGGATCCCAACAATCCCTTTTGGCAGATTTGTGAGAAATCCAAAGTGCAGAAACGTTTCCTGTCATCGTCAGACTGAAATTTTCGTCACTGGACAGCAGAAGTGTTCCCAGGATCTTAGACCCATTGTAGGATTGCCAGGACTTGCAGAGCAACACAGTTCACCTGGAATATCTGGTCAGCACAAAGATCCTCCTGCCTCTTAGGAAGGGGATTAAGGTGTTCCTTCAGCTATGACCACTGCTCAGCGGTCAGCAGCGGTAAGTCTACCACTCCATCTTTGTGTGATTCTGGGTAAGCCAAAGGGTCCTCTGTTTTGGTCTTCATGGTAGGAAGTGAATTTAAGGATATTTATATGCTCTAAGGAAGGGCTTTGATCCTGACTTCTATTTCATCCATATAGAGCTCTGAGTTTTGTAACAAGCTTATAGAAAATGTCAGATTTTCAAAACATAATTCTACTTTATTTTTTGGTTGATCTAGTTAAATTCAGGTAGATTTTTTGGAAACATTTTGGGGTTGGTTTCAAATCATATGATCAAAACAATTTTTAATGATACCATTTGTGATTTTGTAGCCAGTTACATGCAAAGTCAATTAATTACATCTGACATATTTAATTTTATGTTTATTATGTTTATTTTCATCTGTGTTGTGTTTTGGATTGCCTCTTACACAGTCTAGTAGTGTCTTATCAGTTCACTGTACAACTATTCCACACCACCATGGCAAGAAATAGATTGTAAAGAGAATGTATAGAAATCGGTGCCAATAGCGCCATCAGTGTATGCTACAAGATAAATTCTTCTTCAGAGGACAGAAAGGAGACTGGTCAAAATGATTGTACAAATACATCTGGTGCATCACACAATTGAGAATCATTTAGTTGAAGACACTTTTTCCAGATTTTGCAGAATTTTCTACATTTACCTTCATCTGGGGTTGGTGATACACACGCACAAGCTCCACTCAGAACCAAAAATTCCTTCAGTCTGCTGAAAAATGACAAAACAGACAAGAGCTTTTTACTGTGGATTTTTTAACAGAAAAATGTTTCTAAATATTAATCAAATTAAACATAAATTACTATATATTCATTTGATACACTGGATTCAAGTGCTTACCCAGTCAGACAACAATATCAACATCATGTGGTTTATTTGATCAGTTGTAGCCAGGCAGTGCGCATAAAGGGAATGTTGAGTGCCAAGTATACAGAAGATTTCATGGGGTACATTTTCAGAATAAATTAGAATAATGAATACCTTAAAGGAGATCATGATCTGCTCAGCAATATTCTGTAGTCAGGAAAAGAGGCTAAATTCATCTGCTAAATTATTCATTGCAAATTATTCACTTTAATTGTGTTGATTAATACTTATCTGATCTAAAAGAAGAACAGTAAAAAGCCAAGGCATTAGACAAGGAAGGCGGACAAAAGCAATACTATTTCTATATTTTTGCTTCACAATACAGGTCTATCACCTGAAGGCCATGATGTGCCTTTTGCACACCCTTTGCAGAAGAAGGCCATCAACTGCCCGTAATCAGCAAGGGATTTTGCTATGACCAGCAATGGAAAAAATAATCTCACTGCAGACGATCATATTTGACACTTTCCAAGGCTGGAATTTTTATTTTGCTTCATCCTCCTCCCTGTCCTACATGAAAATCATTTTGATTATTAATGTTTTTTGCCTTTCCTCTCTCTTCTCAGGCTTCAAGCTTGAGACAAAGGATCCCCTCTGCTACTCTCCTTGGCCAGAAGGGAAGAAAACAAATCTCTGGAGCTGTCTTTCCGTGTCTGAGAAGAAGTGAAAGTTTTTGGAACCTGCGAAATTCCTAAAGATCCACTAACTTCTACAGAGGAAAGACCAGCTCAAAGTTAATTAATGGAGGAAGGATGCCTGAAAAAGAGTCATGCTTGAATTGATGGATGGAAAGACAGATACACTCACAGTCTTCTGTTTAGAGTCTCTTTTCTCCTGCCTGTATAAAAAACAGCTTAGTACACTTCACTCAAATACACCCAGCCTGCTAAATGTATTCTGGCTCCCATCTCTCAGAAAGTTTATTTTCCATTCCACCTTCCTCCTCTGTCCACTATGCAACAGAATAAATCTTTTATATTGGTCTCATTCTAACTCTTAATCTAATAAATTACCTCCTTCTTCCCATACTTTTTCCACCTCTTCTAGTCCCTGCTAGACCTCCTACCTTCTGGATTTCACTACTGTGTGTATGCCCCCTCCCTTTCTGCAGCTGTCCACTCCAGGCTGTATATGGCTGTTCAAGTACACTCATGCCATTCTGTGGCTTACATACAAACAACTTCAAAGACCTAAGAAATTCAACCTACTGGTGTTTAGCACAAGGATTTTACAGTGTATTCTAGACACACACTGTCAATATTGAGCTATTAACTTCCTTCAATTCCCAAGCTCAGGTGCCAGGACTTCCAGAAATTAGTCTCAAAGAAAGAAGGTACCTGTTCTTCACTGGACAGTATTTGGCTCCAGACATACTAATAACTGTCTTTCAGTGTATGGGCTGAACAGCGTTTCCAGACTTAATCATCACAATGATGTTATCAAATGAGTCTGTGGTGAGTCAGGAAGCTTGCAGTGCATTAAAACTATGGTGCTTTATCTATCCTTGGTAATGTATTGCATGTCAGATAGGCTAACTGACTCAGAGTGAGAGATGATGGAAATATTAAAAAGGTACTAGTGGACATGAAACCTATTTCTATGTTCCTGCATAGTGTAGGGACTAGTGTGAAATGCATAATCTGCAACTTTTTTCCAAGATTGTGCTTCCCCAGAGTAAATAAGTCCAAAACTACAGGTCTCTAGTTTAATCACATTCATTAAGTCCAAGATAATTTCCTGTTTTCTTCAAAAATGACACCCCAAAGCGTTATTTGGTTATGCAGTAGTCTGTTCAACAATTCTTCTCCAGTTTAAATTCAAATAAGAAATACTTGCCTGTAGCCAATACTTGAGGCTCTGTTTATGGCTCTGACATAAAAGCTAATACAGTACTACATGTTTGCAAACATATATCTAAAATACATACATTTTAAATTAATTTGTTTGATTTCATTTTCTGGAAATCATGTACACATATTACTCTACCAAAATATTTTATTGAGAAATATTCAATGCAGTTGTAAATGTGTTTTCATTGGCATTCCAAAAGGGTTTTTTATTGTAAAGCCCTCCACTGACTCTGCTCATGCTTTCTATTATCCTTCCAGCTTTGTCTTCATCTGAACATGCTCATTATTTTTCCTCCTTTAAATGATTATTTGCATGAGGATTTGCATTTAAATGGATGCAGGAAGTACATTAAAAACACCTGCACTAACAAAGCAAAAGCTGCTCAGTATTTGTCACTGATAGATACGAATATCCCCTGCCCCCAACAATGTTTCATATAGCTGTTTTCAGGTGTCTGCTTTTAGGTAGAAGCTCTTCTTTGAATTATATGTAACACAGACTGTGCCTAGAGCATTATCTATGTCATTATGTCAGTAGCTTGATTAGAGAAAAGTAACGTCCATAATCGAAGAGTCATGACATCTATTTTCTGTACAGATGGATTGGATTCTTAGAATCTCAATATTAGAGACCAGAATTTGCTCTGAATTATTCCAAGTTTAAACCTTAATTTGGTTTATAGAAAAATCAGTTTAAAAACTGATTTTGTGGTTTAAAACCCAAAACCCTTAAACCATTAATAACATCTGATTTTCATTCTGCGGATCATGGAAATTTAGCAAATCACTTGAACATATAAAAGAGACACAGTGTGTTTTTGAACAGAACTGTTGTGACTTGCATATAAAGTACAAATGCAAGATGTTCTTTTAGTATTATAAACAAGAAAAAGAGATAGGACTTGGCCAAGGCATTCTATTGCAGAATAATGAATTCTGTTTATTGTTAATTGTTATCTTGTGCTTACAATAGCCTGTTTAAATGTATATTGTTCATACAGTGACACATGGTTTAACACAAATAATTTACACAAAACATGGAATTAGTTTCTAATTCAGTTTTAGCTCTGGTGCCTTATAAAATTGCTCCAGATTAAAACCTTCTGGTTTTCGACTGGGTCCTTGAGGGATAACAGGCACCATAATCACAAACATTCATTTCCAACATTTTTTTTTAATGTTAAAACATTAAAAAGTAAGTATCATTGATCTAAAAATGTGGCATTAAAGACAAAATGAGAAGAAAAGGTAGGCTGGGAGTCAAGAAACATTATTTGTCTTTTATTCTTCTGTCTGAAGAAGAACAGAGAAACTGACCCGGGTTCAAAACATAATATGGCACTAACAATTCAGTCCTAAAATGCAATTATTGTTTATTGCATGAAACCAGTTTGCTATATACTGTATGTGTTAAAGGGAAATGCATAAATATCAGAGGTAAATCACTAACAAGTCTTTCTTGTTCTCACAAATAAAAAAAAAAAAAATCTATATTTCCGTACCTATTGATGTGTAATAGGACTAAATGAAGGAAATTCATTGCTTCCAATAAGATTTGCAGTGCAGTAGTGAAAGAATGTGATTTTACATATCATAGTTAGTGTCTTCCATGTCTGCACTCTAACAAATACAATAATTATGGCAGATTCTAAAACCAGCCCTACAAAGCCAGTAATCAACTTACAGGTTGCAAGAGGAGCAAAATCTTTGAATGAAACAATGTAAGTGGAATTAGGAGATTTACAAATGTTCTCTTCGGGGATGTTAATGGTAAATATTTCCCTGTAATCTTCCTTGCACTTTTTTATACCATCAATGTAACATCCAAGAGGGAAATCAAAATAATAACATGAGTGCTTGTGTGTGGTAACTTCACCCAAGCAGTAGAACACATCAGGGTCCATTTGTCCAGGCTAGACAATGCTTTGGTCTCAAACACTCTTCTCATTTGCACTCATACCATTCCCATTGTCTTCGGAGGGCATGCACAGGGGGCAGGGTTGGACTTGTCGGTAAGGCCCCATGCAGAATGGGTACTGAAGAGTCATTAACAGAAAGCAGATGTGCTCTACTGATACAAAGTAGAAACTGGGCTGGCAACCTCTCTTTGATTAAGCAAATGAAGCATAGCTCCCCTTCCCCCTCTGTACCTGTTTGTCTTTGTTAAAGAGTAAAAAAAGATTGGTTTAAGCTAACCTAGGTATACTGAAATCAACACTATTTTACATCAGAGGAAAATCTGATGTAAAGATGTTGGAAGATCCAATGTCCTTACCAATGTTTTTATGTGAATTTAGTGATCCAGAAAAGAATTTAATGCACAGAATAACCAGGTCTCCAGCAACATTCCATCTTCAGAGCTGCCATCATGTCTATACATTAATTTAAACCAAGAGGAATTTTGTGTATTATTCCTAATACGCATTCACAGTGTGCAGTGTAATCATTCCTTTGGAGCTGATAATGTATTTTATTGCATAAAAATTTTTTCCATACTGTGTGGTAATATAATAATTGGTTCATATTGTAAATACATGTTATTATATATAGTGGGCCATATTCTCCTGTCAGTTAGAGTTTGTATCCATATGCAATAAAAATACAGCCACAAAAATAAAGGGAGTCTGTATGATACCACCAACATGAAATTTTGGCCCATAGATCTTATGGTTTCTGGGCTATAGTAAAAACACTGGAGATGAGAGTGCATGCCTCATTCCCATATGATTGCACTGATCCTTGGGTAGTGCAGCTGGTTAAATCACTTCCAGGTGCTTTTTCTGTGGTGTTGATTAGAGCTTGCTTAGGTCACATCTCACTGGGTTGAGGAACCGACCTTGGGAACATGTAGGTGATGAACATGCTACAGAATTGCTCCTCAAAACTTAGGTACTGGGAGGCTTTGTGTCACATCCAGGAACTGTGTGTGCCAGTGGCATCTAGATGCTGCATATAGTGTCTGAGTGAGTACTCTGTGCTTAAGTCTTCATTCACAATCTATTTATTGAATAAATAAGGAATGAGATGAGTACTTCAGAAGAAAATAAAAAACAGAATTATGAAGAAGAATGTAGTAGCTCATCTGAAGGTCTGAACAGAGACAGATCGTGAATCACTGGCAAATTATTTCCAGCCTGGACTCAGCAGACCAGAGGATGAATTCATCCTCTGACCCATTTATACTTGGGAATGAAGTGGTGACCATACATTCAAAACAAAGAGCTCTGCAATATTCAGGTCTAGCAGTGAGATGTAGATACTTAAAGAGAACTGGAAATCTTCATATCTTCTCAGTCTCATCTACAAAGCAAGCTAGTACTTTGAGAAGTCCATTATAATTTGTTTTTTTTCTAATACTAAAGGAAATAAAAGGCTATGGCAGGAAAATTATGTTTAAGCAGTAGAATTTTTAAAACATATTTATTATGAAATAAATATAGGATTGATTTTTTTTTAATTTAGAGTTGTATTTTGTTTTTGATTGCCATTAACTGTCTCTTCAGAATGTAACATTTAAAATAGCAAGACAGCCATATCACAATATCCAAGAAACCTAATGAATAAGCAGCTTTAGGAAACCTAAAATAAATAAACGGCAGTAGATTGCCCTAGGCGCATGCTTTTACTAATTTAGGTTTGTTGTTTTTCATGTCACTTAGGTTCAATAAACTAGCTTTCTGGTAAGGTTTAATTTTCTTGTGTGATGCTTCAAGAGCCAGCTGACAGTTTCCTGTGTTGTCATTAGATTTTCTAGTTCCATATGGGTGTATAAGGTCCAACTTGACTAATTCTCTTTGATTTCTTACAGCTAGTTTCAAATGATGCTTGGAATAAGGCCAGTAGCAAAACTCCCTACATGTAAGTGATAATTCTGTGTTTTGCCTCACAAAATGTTCAGAGGGAAGTTGAAAATGCTGCCTTTTTCACCAGTTTTTCAAAAATACGTTGACTAGAGCTGGCAAAATTGTAACAAAAGTATCAGACAGTTAAAAGAAATTAGGGAAGAGAGCGAGAGTGTGAATGAAATACCTATAATTTCATTCCTTTGGGCCTTCGAGAAGTGAAGGCTGTTCCCATTTCTTTGAAAGTCCTCTTCCTTGTAGGCAACTATTCACAACTGATTTAATACATATATGAATTCCTTTTCCTGCCACTCTATTCCAGCAATTTTCTTCTCTCTGGATGAAAAGTGTATGAGTGAAATCTCAGGTACTGAAAAGTCAGTAGGGGTTTTTCAGATATTTATTTCAGTGGGGCCATTAAAATCTGGTTGACTGTACGAGAGAGCAACTAGGCGGCCAGGACTTGTATAGATGTTCTGAAGATGCTCACATATTTCACCCCCCAAAAAAATGCTCTTATCTCTACTTTGTCTGGACACATATTTTCACTAGAATGGATTTTCATTCCTTTCCTCAAGTCTGGAATTACGTTTGCATTTATCTGCAAAAAGATGCAGAATAATTTTACAAAATGAGGTAAGTGATAAAACAGCATATGAAACTTGGTCTCTATAAATGCAAAGTAACACATGCAGAAAAAAATATCTTAATTATGCATGTAGGGTTATGGGTTATTAACAAGTTGAGGAGAGAGAGTTTATCATCACTGTGGATGCTTCTATAAGAAATCATTTCAATGGTAATCAAAAAAAGGTATGATGTTAAGAGTTATCAGGAAAGCCCATGAAAATAAAACAGAAAGCCACATTATGCCAGTGTATAAATCCATGATATAGACACTTTTTCAACACTGCACAGCTTTTTGCAACCCAGAATAAAGTAGTCAAACTAGTATAAATATGTATATATCTATGTACTCATATGGAAAAGCAACTAGAATTGTCAGGATTGACAAACTGTTTCTCTCCAAAGAGACAATACAGTAAGAAATTGCAGCTTGGAAAGGAGATAAGCTGAAAGGAAAAAGAGGAAATGAAAGTCCTATAAAACCATCAATGGATCAAGGAGATAGGCAGGGAATGTTCAATCACTGTCCCACAATGTAGGGACTGGGGTGCTCCATGAATTTATGAAGCAGAGATTTCAACACGAACTCTTCACACAGCAAATCATTAGAAGGTGAAATTCTCTGGCACAGAGCACTGAGGATGGGAAAGAAAAGAATCTATTTATAAAACGTCATAGCAGATGGGTTCATTGATGACAGCTGGAGATAATTCTTCTGCTGAGAAAGTCATTGGCCTGCTGTTGGATGGATACACTAGGAAAAAAATTATTGCTTTTGCAAATCAGTCACAATTAGTTAGATTAGGCAAGATTAGTGCCATAAGAAATATTAAAGATCCTCCTAGAAGAATCAATAGGAAAATGCAACTGAATGGGTCAATGCCAACCGCATGAAGCTCAATAAAACGAAGGCAAGGTCCTACATCTGGGTTGGGGCAATCCCAGGCACAGCTACAAGTTGGGCAGAGAAGTGATTCAGATTAGCCCTATGGATAAGGACTTGGGGTGTTGATAGCTGAGGAACTGAACATGAGTCAGCTTCAGTATATGCTCACATCCCAGAAACCCAATTGTGTGCTAGGCTGCACCAAAAGGAGCATGGCCAACAGGTCGAAGGAGGGGATTCTTCCCCTCTGCTCTCGTGAGACCCTACTTGGAGTACTGCGTGCAATTCTGGTGTCCTCAACATAAAAAGGCTATGGAGCTGTTGGAGCAAGTCCAGAAGAGATGACAAAGATGATCAGGGGGCTGGAGCACCTGTTTTATGAAAGCGGCATGAGAGAGCTGAGTTTGTTCAGCCTTGAGAAGAGAAGTCTCAGGGGAAACCTTATTGCAGCCCTTCAGTACCTAAAGTTGGCCTGCATGAAAACAAGAGAGGGACTTTTTACATGGTATGTAGGGACAGGAAAAGGGGTAATGGGTTCAGACTTAAACAGAGGAAGTTCAGGATACATATAAGGAAGAAATTCTTTACTGTGAGGGTGGTGAGGCACTGGAACAGGCTGCCCAAAGAAGTGGCAAATGCTGCATCCCTGGCAGTGCTCTAGGACTGGTTGGACAGAGCCTTGGGTGACATGGTCTATTGTAGGGCATCCCTGCCCATGGCAGGGTGGTTGGATGTAGATGATCTTAAGGTCCTTTCTAACCCAGACCATTCTATGATTCTATGAAATATTGTAATGGAAAAAAATCATCCAGCATCTCAAATTGCTAATTCAGGAAAAAAGTACATGTTACCACGTGCATTGTTAAAAAAAAATAAAAATAAAAAATAAAAATTTTACATTAATGAAGGGAAGAAATGGAAGAAATCACTGTAAGTGTTTTAATGCTATTTTAGTCCACAGAATGTTTTGGATACAATGAACAGTTCTGACCAACCCATCTCAGGTGATAAAATACCAATGAACAGGAGAAAAATGAAAAAGCCTAGGAAAGGACAATGAAAATGATTATGACATAGAAAATGCTCACTGAACAGTTATTTGAAAAGACTGTTTAGTTTAGGAAGAAAAAGCGTAAGAGGAGACATAGTAGCTCTATGTCATGGGAGTAATGGAAAAGGCCATTTCACAACTCCACTTTGCCAGAAAATGAATCAGAATACACAGCAAATGATAAGTTCTAAATTTAGATGAATTGCAAAATAGAGTTATTTTTCTTTCCAGTATTGTTTAACCCACCTGATTTAAAGCCATTTTGTGTCAAGAGGAAGAGAAAGGATAATAATTATGTACTGAGTAAATTGGGAGAGTATTATCAAACTCACATATGTTTTCTTTTTTCTCATGTGTCATCTTTTCAGTACTACAATGATGTCAGAAGAAGCAACTCCTCAAAAGATCTGAAGCTACAATATTCAAGAAGCAACCTTTTTCAGAATGTTTCCCCCAGTTGTCTGCTTTATAGAGAATGAAAATTTGAATGACAGCAGAAGCCAGCATCACAGCTCAGAAGCTATTTTTCCAAAAGTGGGGACTGGTGATGCCCAGAAAGGCTGAAGAGGGTGATAAAGAGAGGCATTTTTTAAATTAGGCTTGTATGGCTAACACACTTGACATTTTATTGTTTTAGAGGCTTCAGTTTTGTCAGCTTCGTTTTTCAAGTCTTGCAGAACCAAGTCCAGTTTGTATCCTACAATTCCCCCATGTGCTATGACAAAGGTGTTTAATTGTTTGGGTTTAATTGATTTCTCATAAAAATTTGTCAACTTTTCCCTTTTTCAGATTTTGATTGTAAAGAAACCTTCTGAAAGGGTCAAAAGAATTTGTCTCAGGAACAAATAGTGGAATTTCCTCTAAGTATGCAACTGATGCCCTGCTTTTAGCTTGGAAATAACATATCAATTGGTAACATCTCACTTTGACTGTTTCTCTCTTGTATGTTATCTTACATAATCTAATTTTTTGAAATTTGGCTTTTGGAGTAGTTAATAAAAACAGATGATTAATTTCAGCAGATGCTCATTAGTAACACTATTTGTTTCAGATCCTCATTAACCTGTCAGATAAGAACTTTGGAATCACCATTGTAAGAATCAAGGAAGGTTCTAATAAGTGCTAATTAAGCTGAATACAGTGTCACACATTGCCTTTCAATGTGCTTGTATGTTAGTGGGTTGATAGCTTTCTGCTCAGATTCAGTTGCACATACATAATTTTTTTTACTTGGTTGTATTACAGCTTTGCTTACAGAAATGTCTGGGATAATGCTACAGCCAAAGAAGTCAATTTTTTTATGGAATAAGGTGCTATACACACTATTTAGCAGTCACTGGGGAGAGACGTATTTGGAGCAGTACACACTTCATGTCTGTGTATTGCAGCAATTTGGTGCATTCAGCCTACAGGGGACTTCAGATTTAAATTAAGCAGTTAAGAGGTCATGGTCATAGACAGATGCATGAAAAGCTGAACTTGATGTACAGCAAAATGACAGAATTAGATTTAAAACTCCTAATGACAGCCATCTGGTTTTGATCATTGTGGCAGCACTGAAACGTTCTTAAGGCTCTGTCAGAGAGCTCACTGATTACCTTGGGAGAAACTTGATTGAGTCTATCAAAGTGGGTCATTTAATGTTCCTGGGCTAGCTGCAGAAAAACCTGCCTCTAAAGTGCAATTGTGAAGCTCAAGCACCATTTCTATTCACACAGATAACCAGCACACTCAAAAGACCTCTTCTGAAATACCTTTTGTCTGACAAAAAAGAAAAACGAGGATGGCCTATGGCTATCAGAATCATTCATGTTTCTCAGTTCATTACCAAGGATTCATCTGATTGAGTCACTGGAGATGGTTATGAGGAAAGAGAAGGGACAAATAGTTGCATGATAAATTAATGGTGTGTAATTGGCAAATTAATTGCAGATAAGCTTTTCTGAAAATGTGTAAAACATGGCAATAATATAATCATGGCCACAAATCTCATTTTTTAGGGTTTACTAAGAGCAGTTAGAATTTTCTGCTCACTTCTCTGCCATGTTCTCGTTTCCCTGTTCTTAGCTTTGATATTGCCTTCCTCAACTTCATTGCAACCTGCTGAAAGGATGACTCAAAGTACATATTCAAGCTGTTTAGTGCAGGCAACTACTGCTTCTATTTCAATGAAATCTAAACATTGGCATTAATGATACTACACTCCTGCTGCTAACATCTTTCAAGCCATACAATTATTAAGGAGTTTATTGCTTCCAAGGTATCAACAGGTAGCCACAGAACCAACAAAAACTAAGAAATGAGAGGAACCATGAAGGAAGGTTACTAACTTTGAAAAGAGGCAAAGAGGGATAAGGAACTATCTTAAACAAGGGAAGCATAAGGAGAGAAAAACTCAGAAAGGCACTGAGAAGAAACAGACAGGAAAAGAGATGGAGATGTGGTTAAGATTGAAAACATTTGCCACTGAAAGGACCTGTTTGCAGATGCTCATTACTCCAAAATTCTCACCTTTCTGCCTTTTGATTGTATGTAACTGGTCTCTGCTCAAAGGTGAATTTTTGCAGTTGCAGTAAAATGCATTCAGCTGTTTCGCATTTTTGCCTGAGTGAAAACACTACACTTTTTAATAAAGAAACAGAGAAGTTGTTGCAACTGGATTTTTTCTCCTTAATATAACTTAGAAATGACAAAACTTTGATATATGAAACTCAGCATGTAACTAGTCCCCAGTGAATAGTACTTATTTTGTTAGGTTGTGTAAGAGTTGATTGTAAAATAATGGAGTTATGAACATTTTAAAGCGAGGCCCAGAGCAAATGCAGTAGAAAATTCCACCAATGTTTAAATAGAGTTGTTAACCATGGACATGTACATGTACAGAAAGCTGATTCTCTGTGTAACACAACACTTGAGCTACAGCAAAGGTAACCTTTTTAGAAACAGTTAAGTATTATTCTTGGATTACCTCAAAAGGTTTTTTTCCTGTCTTGCTATACAGCAATACCTCAATGCGTTATTGACCAAAATCATACAAAATTAAGATCTTTTCACATTGTCTAATTCAAATGATACAATGAGCTGTCTGGAGTGAGTGGTTAGTCACTGCTAATGAGGCCAGACACATGAACCTGGTCCAAACTCTGTGAAGTTCAAGCTATTATTTTCCCCATTTGGTCTCATGGAGTCAAGCCTCAAATAGACATGAATGTGAAAAAGTCCACATCACTGTTCTTGTATAAATAAGCTAAAATTATTCATTTTGCTAATAATTTTAACAGAACCATGTAGCTGAAAACTATTTTTAATTTTCTACAGGTTTGATATTTTTTCCTATGAAATCAAGAAGGACAGGATTAAGGCCCAAATCGATACGATGAAAATAGTGACAAGACTGTAAATATTTCATGAGGTGAATAAACTTTGGTTTCCTTCTAATAATTTATCTTGATATGAACAAAAAGCCATTGGAAAAAATTAACAAATTTTGAAATATAAAGGAGTCTATTTCCTAACACATAAGTTCATGTGCCTGCTCATGCAGCTGAGCTACCTCAAATTGCAAGTTATTCAAGATTTTATAAGCTAATCAAGTTTGGGCCTGCTTTTTAACAAGATGGACAATTTCCAAAGAAAACCCAGGTGCTCTAGGACTTGGTGTTGTTGAAACAGTAGGTGGCACGTTCCTCTACGCCATGGGGCTTCATTGGCCAAGATTTAAACATATGCTTAAAGTTTAAGCATTAGTGTTCCCTCTGAAATGAATGGGTTTATTCACACGCTTAAATTTAAATAGGTGCATAAGCTGTTTACTGGATTAGGTTCTGAATCCTTGGTAAGGCATCCACTGCAGGGGATGTCTGTTAATAGAGGTTGAAAAGGGAATCCCTAACCATGCACAGTAGTAATTTGTGTTCCTGTGACATGCTTTTTAAAGATATGGAAGTAGTAGTGTTTGAGTAGCCGCCTTGTTAATTTGATAATATTACATTAATTAGCTATCATAACACTCGTATAGACTGTTCATGCTAATAAAGGATTAGTTATGTGTCAAGCCTATGAGATTGTTATACAGAAACAAAATGTTTCCATTAATATATTCTGAGTTAAATTCAAGTGGACATTTCCTCTCTGGGCTTTTTCAGACTTCTTCCTGCACATTGCACTACACCTGGTCAGGCCTCTGAAACTTATTCTTGTATTTTCCTTTGGAAAAACAGGTGGCTTTTTGGTTTTGGTTTTGTGGTTCTTTTTTTCTTTTTTTTTTTTTCAACTTCTAGTAAAGCCCTTGGTATGGATAAAAAACCTACACAGCATTTGAGTTCATGTGACCACAAAACTCTGGACATGTGCTAAAGGCTAGTATGTCTGTGGAGTGAGCAATAATCAGTATTACAATTTGTAGAGCAACACTACAAGATACTTTATGATGGAAGGTAGTATACACACGTAAGTTATTACTGATGTTAATGTGATTAAGCACTGCAAGTTTCTACTGCCATACTGGGAGAATAAATTGTAGCAAATATTTTTATTAATTTTTTCCAAATAAATATTTTCTACTATCCTGGCACTGCATCTGAATTCAGCTAAGAATTTAATTTTCTGTCCTTATTCTGTGTATTTTTGATTATAATTCAGTTTTGCTTGGAAACAGCCACACCTTAAAATTGTATTCTATGCATAAAATTTTGAGTTAGAAGTAGAAAACCCAGGAGTGTATTTTTCAGCCCATCTGTTTTGTTTGTTACTTGGGATGTGTGCAATTGGAGAGCATCTAACATATGAAAGGATATATTTGGAAAGATTAAGCTTTATTTATAAATGATGCAGGAAAATTCACAATGTGAAATATCTGCAAAAGAAAACATGCTTCTACTTAACAT
This sequence comes from Amazona ochrocephala, assembly GCA_039720435.1. Lineage (NCBI taxonomy): Eukaryota > Metazoa > Chordata > Aves > Psittaciformes > Psittacidae > Amazona > Amazona ochrocephala. The sequence continues at coordinate 55,995,259 of CM077909.1, read as the reverse complement.
GGTTGCAAAACATAGCCTGTTACAAGTAATGCTCCTTGATAGGCCATATTTTATATACTAGAGCATACAAAATGCTGTTTGAACAGAGATAACACAGAAACACCCAGCTTTTTGACTTTGGCTTTAATGTTTTCTTGATTACATAGCACAAGCAATAATAAGCTTGATTAACTGACTTTATTTAACTGAGCTCTTTAAATAGCTCAGTATGTAATTTGAAGCTTAACCTATTCACTTACCTCTGTGTTACCATGGCAATAAAATACACACTGGAATGACATTTGACATTCTTTTAATTTTTGTAATTTGCAATCAAGACAACTCTATGAGTATGCTTTATTTTAAGATGGCTTGGGAATAACAGAAATGTACATAACAACTTCCCAGTAGCCATAAATCATAGTAAATGGTATATATTGGTTACATTTGCTTTCGAAAACAAATATATTACTTGGAATCACTTGAATAGCTCCCCGTAGACATCAGTTTAATAGTCAATGTCAGTCTGAAATGCAAGTAGAATAGTTGTGCTTAATTGAAACGGAGCTGGAAAATAGAGAGAAATCACCACCTTGGTCATTGTCTAAATCTTATTTCTTAAATACTGCACTTGAATTCTGGTTGCTTTCCTCATAAAAGGTTCAGAAATGCAACCAAGAAGGGCCCCATGAGTGATCAGCTGTCTGTGGTGTGTTGCCTGTGCACATGAGAGACCTATAAAATGATGAATGACAGAGAGATTTTTCATGGCTTCTCAAAAGAAAGAGGGTGCTGCAAGTTTAAAACAGATAAAAAGAAATAATCTTTCATGGGTCACATAAAGACTGTAGCAGTATTCCCACACAAGACTGAATGCATAAATAGGTTTAAAATGGAACTAGAAGATAAATTTGCTGGTGGCTATTAAACATAACTGTCCAAATGCGATCTCTAACAAAGAAAGTCAATAAATTGCTGTGGGGAAGAAGCTGGGAAACTATGAGAACGGACTGATCATTTCTTGTATGGCCTATTCCTTTTCCTAAAGTCTTTTCTATGGGTATTTCTCAGACATAGGATACACGTTTGATGCACCTTTCATCCAACCCAGTTGGGCAATTTTTGGGTATCTTAGCTCCTAACAAAAAAGCACGCATTTGAAAGGTTACTTTTCAAATAACAACCCGGGTATGTGTTCTGGTTCAACATCAGATGATCTGCCAACAGGGCTGGCCCAGCCCAGTCAGAACTTTTACATACTGTAGAAGGGGATAAAGTTCCTGTGGTGCACATAAAGAATTTGCTGGGGAAGACAGTCTGGGTTATTCCTGCTTCAGGTAAAGGCAAACCCACTTCTGGGATTGCTCTTGCTCAGGGGCCCAAATATACTTGGTGGGTAATGCGGGAAGATGGGGATCCAATGTATACCTCAAGGGGATTTGATTTTAGGGGAAAACAGCCAATGAACTCAATTGTATACTGTTGCCTGCTATGTAACACTTTTATAGCCCACCAACTAGATGTCTTCAAATCACCAGTGCCTGGCCCTGACTTCCCTCTGATCATCATCCCAACAAAGAATGAACTTTGATGAAATCAGATGAGTTCTGCTGTAAAGGAACGATCAGCAGGTGAAGATCCAACACTGCACACAGCCTCTCCTGCTCTGAAAGACTGTTTCAAGAGATGGAGCCTGACATCATGGACCAGATGGACTCAGTAGCTTTATCAGGATTGATCCATGTACTAAGGAATGATATCTCTCTCGCTCTCAATGTGGATGCATATATATGTGTATATATATATGAGATAAGGAAATGTGGGATCTGAGCATGAGGTGAATGAGATGGAACAAGGGGTGGATACTGTCCTGGGTTCAGCAGTAGCAGTCATTTTTTCTCCTTAGTAGCTGGTGCATTGCTGTGTTTTTGACTTTCGTCCTGGGAACAATGCTGATAACACCGATGTTTTTAGTTGCTGCTCAGTAATGTTTAGGCTGACCAAGTAATTTCTGAGTCTCATGCTCTGCCAGGGAGGAGGGGAAGCCGGGAGGAAGCAGAGACAGGACACCTGACCCAAACTAGTCAAAGAGATATTCCATACCACAGCACATCATGCCCAGTATATAAACTGGGGGCAGTTACCCAGAAGAGTTAGATCACTGCTCGGGTCAGGATGGGTATCGGTTGGCGGGTGGTGAGCAGTTGTATTCTCTTCCATTGTTATTTCCCTTATCATTATTATTCTTGGTGGTAGCAGTAGTGGTTTTGTGTTATACCTTAGTTACTGGACTGTTTGATCTGACTGTTTGATCAACAACTGACTGTTGTTGAGATCAACTCATGGGAGTTGCATTCTTTCGATTCTCCTCCACATCCCTCTGGGAGCAAGAGGAGGAAGGGGTGGGGAGTGAGCGAACAGCTGCGTGGTACTGAGTTACCAGCTGTGCTTAAACCACAACAGCATGAAAACAAGTCTCCTTTGGATAAAATAATTACTTCAGCATTTAAGGACACATAGTTTTAGACAAGAAAGCTCCTGCAGCCAATTACCACAGTAAGAGTGATGACCTAAATAGAGGTCCTGGAAGTTACCAAGGTCCAAAACCTGAATCACAAAATTCAAATAAGGTTTGTATGGACAGTTTTCCAGTTTCTTACTGCTGTCTCCTGATTGGAGTAATGCTTAAATTTCCCTTGGGGCTTTTAAAATACTTTTGAGGGGAACTTTTTCCCCAGATATTATTTTGGAAGAGTCCAAGTAGTAATTGCTGAAAAACACAGTCAGCAACTGTGTGTCAAGCCATAAAGGAGTGGAGCAACTTATGACACATATTGACTAGATTTTTCCAGTCTCAAAGAAAAAAGACAAGCTAGAGTCTTTTGGAGTATTTTGGTTTTCCAGGCAGAAGTGCCAGTCTAATCAGCCTACTCTTTTCTGTAGACAGAATAATGACCCCTTTATAAAAAAATTTCAGAATAGTTGTTCTGATCAGAGGTCTGGTAAGCTAATTTCCCAGAACAAAGCAAACCAGTGAGGCTCTGGCTTCCAAGGTACTTAACCTGAACTTGAGATCAGGGAGGCTATCATAGGAATACTTTGAAATCCATTTGTCCACTTCAAATACAAATGTCATGATCACAGGCCATCATGAACTGAATGGCTCCAAATTTTACAGTTCCAGCTTGCCTTCAAGTATGACTTCTGTATTCCTTTGGATCAGCCACTTAACAACAGTGTTTAAACATCTAATTAGCTTCATTTTGGTTACATTACCTAAATGTATTACTGAACATCGATTCCTTAATTCTCACAAGATACCTACTAGGTGGGTAAATAAGCATTAGACTCCCTGTGCTGCAGACGGAAGAAATGAATGTTTGAGTAACGTGCAAGTCCATGTAGTGAGACAAATGGTAAAACATTACTTAAAAGTCAAGACTGCTTGACTTGTCTATCCTTTTAGCTCTCCTCTACAGCCCAGAGCTTCTGAATTCTGTTTCACTTTGCTAGACAATTTTAGCAAGACTGCTAGTTTGGCTTTGATCACTTTTCTTTCTCACTGAGGCCCATTATCAGCAAGCCACATGCTTGTTCTGTCCTTAGTGCAGAAAGGTACAGTAATACATCAAATATGCTGTTGAAGGCTCTCGGGGAATTATGGGAACCATCATGCTGGGGTGTCCCAGAGTTCCTACAATCGCAATTTGTTCTGGAGTCTGCTCCTGGAATAACCCTGCTATAAGTGGAGCTTGAGAAGTGAAGAGTTCACTGAAAAAGGAAAGACTCCTTACTTCATTGAAGGATTTTTCTGGAAAAGCATGATACAGGTGAAGAACATTATCACATAATACAGCAATCTTTTATAACATACAGTATAGAAAAATCAATGCTGTTTTTTTAAATATGAATTGAAATTTGCTCATAAAGCAAATGGGTATTTTTGTTGTTACAAGGTGCTTCTGTTCATTGAAGTATAATATATAAAACGATATGTCCGTTAGTGCAGCAAAAGCACTATACAGCAGTATTTCAGCTGCACCAGCATTTTTTCTTAACTTTGCAGTCCATCTCAAGGTAAAGTTTTACATACTGTAATGTCAGTGAAAACAAAATGTCAGCATTTTCAGTGCTGTCAATTGGTATCTGGTAGAATTATAATAAGAAGGCCAGGGACTGCTGACTGCTGTCACTCTGACATTGTCATATAATGGAGACAGGGAGAAAAAGCAGAGACAGTTATCCTCTTTTTTATACAGAGCAGTTACCTAATTCATTGCCTCCAAAGTCCTGACCATTTTCAAGTACTTAAAGAGTAAACTTGGCAATGAACTACATAGGTGGATTTTTACTCCTGCATGTGTCCTACTATTGTAAATAAAAGCCCTAAAGCAATTTCTTAACTTACTGGCTATAGTGGTAGGCACAGCCATATTCATCTTTCACAGGCACTTTTATAAGGCAAATAAATGTATTGAAGTTCAGAGAAATTAAGTATAGAGCTTCCTGCTCACATGTACTTTGGGATTACCTGAAAATTATTTTTGGTATAAAAAGAAGCTGTAGATTTTGCATTTTTTTCAAAGAATCTTGAGACACAAAGACTGCTTGGGGACTGCAACAGAGGAGTAGAAGGTCACAGGGTCTTCCAAACAGGGCAGGGGTGGGAAGTTACTAGGTTGCAATGACCAGGCAATGCTGCAAGTATCATCAGACTTTCCCTGTATTGCTTTTTGTTTCTTTGCTTAGCAGGAACATCTTCACTCTTTTGCTTTTTTTTCATATTGATCTTACTTATTATGTATGAGCTAATAAAGACAGTGAAAAATAAACTCAAACAACAAAGCTAACATGCCAGAAAGTATGGACATAGGAAGCACCATGGAATGCCTGCCACTTTTCCAAATAATTGGAAATTTTTCAACATTTTTTAGCACAATCATAGAATAGTTAGGGTTGGAAAGGACCTCAAGATCATCTAGCTCCAACCCACCTGCCATGGGCAGGGACACCTCACACTAAACCATGCCATCCAAGGCTCTGTACAACCCCACTTTGAACACCGCCAGCAATGGAGCACTCACAACTTCCCTGGGCAACCCATTCCAGGGCCTCACCACCCTTACAGTAAAGAATTTCTTTCTCACATCCAATCTAAACTTCCCCTGTTTAAGTTTGAACCGATTACCTCTTGTCCTCTCACTACAATCCCTCATGAATAGTCCTTCCCAGCATCCCTATAGGCCCCCTTCAGGTATTGGAAGGCTGCTATGAGGTCTCCATGCAGCCTTCTCTTCTCCAGGCTGAACAACGCCAACTGCCTCAGCCTATCTTCATATGGGAGGTGCTCCAGTCCCCTGATCATCCTCGTGGCCCTCCTTTGGACTTGTTCCAACAGTTCCATGTCCTTTTTATGTGGAGGACACCAGAACAGCACACAATACTCCAAGTGAGGTGATAATAAACCAATAGCTTTCACACTGCCACAAAAAAAAAATAAGGTTAGTGCAGAGAAACGCTGCAGTTATAAACATTTTTGTACGGGATACTATTCAAAAAGAGCAAGAGGGGTGCAAAACCCTCCTGATCAGGTCTCTTATCTGGGATAAGTACCTAACCGCTGATCGTGCTAATTTTTTTCCCTGAGAACAATGGCAGAATTATCTACATCTGCTGGTAGAGTTGCTCAACATTTCATTCATTGTTAAGTTAGGTGATATTGATAGATTCTAGTAAACTACAGATGGTTAAATTGAGTTAATGTGGTAGGTATAAAATATATTGTTAACCTCTGCTTAAAAACTGTCCAACTTCAGGAACACAGACTCTATTCCCAAAAGAAGCAACCAGAATGCTGATGGAGTTTAACAGGATAAAGAAGACAAACATAAACATGCCCTTCACAGCAGTGACAGACCAAACCTCTACCCAGAGCCCTGATACAGAGCCAATTAAAAAAACAGACAAAAGTGATCATGACAGAAGCAATTAATTTGAGTTAATATGAAGAAGGAAAATCAGTTGGAAGTTTAACCCTGTCCTAAAATGTTATAATCATAGAATCATAGAATAATAGAATAGTTAGGGTTGGAAAGAACCTTAAGATAATCTAGTTGAAACCCCCTTGCCATAGGCAGGGCCACCTCTCACTGAACCATGTCACCCAAGACTCTGTCCAGCCTGGCCTTGAATATTTTGTGGGATGAAGCATAGCACATGTTTTCAGGCTTCAATTTTTCTGTCAAAAGTTATATCAAATGGCAAACCTAAACATTCAGAACTTCATAGTGACTCTTAAACCTGATTTCCCAACCTTTCTAGTTCCAGATTCTTCTCTCAAAGATGATAAAAAAATCCAGTATGCTGATCCTGTCATATCCACTTAATACAAATAGATTAATTTAATCAAGGAAAAGTAAAATATGTCACTGCATTGAGTCAATTTTTAAGCCCACTTGACAGAGTGAATAGAAAATAGACTTCAGCGTCTAGATTCAGCCTGGCTTGGATCTGAGCAACCACTGGAAATGCCCCTTCTCCAATCAATTATGAACGTTAAGGGTGGAAGGGAACACAGTCAGACTTCTATTTTAATAACATTTTTAAAATGCAAAAAGTGCCAAATACATAAAAATGACCCAAAACTTTAAATATCTCCTCATTAGGTATTGTGAAATAGTTATGAATAAGGGCTACTGAAGATGTTAAAAAACATCTTAATGGAAAATCCTAGAAAGAGTGTTACCAGAAAATAGTTTTTTTTCTTGAGCTATCCACAAAAATATCTTTCTTGTCATGAAAAATCACAAATACATTGCATTGCATCAGGAAATTGCGAAGAAGTCTTATTTCATAGAATCACAGAATCATAGAATGGTTTAGATTGAAAAGAATCTTAATGATCATCTAGTTCCAAGCCCCTGCCATGGACAGGGATACCTCTCACTAGGCTGTTGATAAAGGCACTGTCAAACCTGGCCTTGAACACTGCCAGGGATGGAGCAGCCACAGCTTCTCTGGGCAACCTGTGCAAGTGTCTCACAACCCTCACAGGGAAGAATTTTGTCCTAATCTCTCCTCTTTCAGCCTAAAGCCATTCCCCTTTTTCCTGTCCCTATATGCCCTTGTAAAGAGCCCCACTGTTGCTTTCCTGCAGACCCACTTTAGATACTGAAAAGCTGCAATAACATTTCCCCCAAGCTTTCTTTTTTCAGGCCGAGCAAGCCCAGCTCTCTCAGCCTGTCTTCCTAGCAGAGGTGCTCCAGCCCCCTGATCATCTTTGTGGCCTTCTATGAACTCACTTCAACAGCTCCATGGCTTTCTTTTCTTGAGGATGTTGAAGCTGCATGAAGCACTACAGGGAAGAGTAGAAGGGCAGAATCTCCTCCTTCGACCTGCTGGCCATGTTCCTTTTGGTGCAACCCAGCACACAATTGGGTGTCTGGGCTGCAAGTGCACACTGCCAGGTTATGTTGAACTTCTCATCAACCAACACCTCCAGGTCTTTCTTCTCAGGCCTGTTCTCAATCCATGTTCCTCACCTCACAGGTGATTTCCTTTTCACTTCTCTGTCTCTTTATTATTCCCACATCAATTTAAGGCTAATATTTACTTGAAAAAATATGCAAGACTGCATAAAATATGAATAACTTTTTGAGAGAGCTACCTAGACAGAAATGACAAACCGAACATCAATAAGTCTATGTAGGCTTGACATCAATAAACTTGTCTGTCATTGGTAAAAGGCAGATGGTCAGACTTCTTGGCCCAGGACTGTATGGAAGTATCCTTTTGTGTGAACTAAAAGACACTAGTATGCAGAAAAATAGAATCGTAGAATGGTTTGATTTGGAAAGAACCTTGATATATCATCTAGTCCAACCCTTCTGTCATGGGCAGGGACACCTTCCACTAGACTAGGTTGTACAAAGCACCATCCAATCTGGCCTTGAACATGCCCAATAATGGAACAACAACTTATCTAGACAACCTTTCCCAGCGTCTCACTGCCCCAATTATAAATAGTCTGTCCTGCAAATACAAGATTTGGAGTCAAGTGGTATAAACACTACCTGTTGTTGCAGTTGTAATCCCCTCTAAGATACATTTTCTTATGTACCAAGGTGTAGTATGAATAGTCATTGGATTTTTGACAGAAAACCAAAGTAAAGAGCACTGATAACTTTTTTTATGTATACAAAAGTACTTAGTGCTGAACACTGGACTACAGAAAAATTTCTATGAGGATCTTCTTGTAAATTGAATATTTATCAAGGAGGTTTTCAAAGTTAAGTTCAGTTATATTATCCATCTCAGGTACAGCTTCCAATGTTACTTTTATTGTGAATAAAGAACCTATATCTATACTGTTGAATGCAAATGTGGAAAAGAAATTGTATTTTAAAGTCTAGGTTTATTCTGTTTATACCAATGGCAGATTTGCCAGTGGTTTCAAAGCTGTAATGCCAAGTTTACAATAAAGAGATACAGTGATTTTGAGGAAGAAAATAAAAAAAAAAAAGCTTAATTCCTTCAAACAGTAATGGTAATGTCCAAATGTTGGCTTCTACCATTAGTCTGTAAGGCATGTAAGTTTCCTCAGTAGAAATTTTATTAATTTTAGAAGAATATTCTTTTTAAATGTGTTATAGTTGTTTCATTGTGTTACAGGAAACCATTTAAACCAGAAAAATAAATCATTTTATAGATTTGAGGATATAAAAAATTCATAGCAGCAGTTCCAGTTCTGGAAGAATTGTTGGAGACATTGTGCAGATAACTTGAATGCCAGGCTATATGGCTTTCCTTCTGAAGATATAGATAGAAAATTTGGTACTCTAAACTTGGTTGTTGGTTGTTGTTGTTGTTGTTGTTGTTGTTGTTGTTGTTGTTTTGGGGGGGGGGTTGCCAGGTAATAATCATATTGATTTATTTTCTAGTTAATAAATTGTATTCTGGTGAACTGTAAACTACTGAGAAAAAAAGAATTGTCAGTCATTGAATAAAGAATGTTACTAGAAGTATAAAAAACAATGAATCCATGAGCTAATGGAAATAAAACCAATAAGCCCTAAAATCAGCAAAAGAAACATTAATTCAGTCAGTGCCCTTTCAGTTTGCCTTAGGAATCATGAGTAGCAATCTGAAATCCCTTTTTTCTCCTGGGAAGAAGTGATGCTATAAGCTATACTGATCAAATAAAAAGGGAAGCCGCAGGCTAAAACAGAAAGAAAGAAGTTACAACAAAGAAAAACTGCTAGTTGTATGAAATGACACATTTATACATCAGCAAAGTAAAATTAAGATCCTCTCCATTTACTTTATATCAGCTGCAGAAGAAAAACAGCTGTATTACAGAGACCACTCAACACACTAACATAGCATAAAGAATTATTTTGAATCACCTCAGAAGATACCTTCTATAATACGTACTTAGGATCCAGAGATGAAATGATATCATTGTCTGGTTTTTGGATATGAAAAAGTGCAATAATCTTGAGCACATTGAAGAGGTCTTAAAAGAGAGTGTACGTAAAAATCTTTAAGTAAACATCCTGCGCAAAAATTTTTCCTTTTTTAAAAAAAACTAGCAAAGGAGCAAAAAATCCTTAATCTATATCAGAAGAATTACAGTGTGAGGATTTCTTAATATTAAGTAACCTGAAATCTCATATTCAGTCCGGCCTGACTAATATGTAGTCTTTAGGCTTACACTGTTTAAAGAAAGAATTAAAATATACTGAATAAGTAATAGTGCTGCAGGAAACCACTGAGAGTTCCAGAACCCGAGACTAAACAGTAAAGTAAGATGTTGACTTTATTTGTACCAATATTGGTTCTGAAACCCATTGTCTGTTAAACCATTGTTGTTTTATTTTCAGTCTGACGTCATACTTCTAATAGAGAAATGCTTCAGAAATTATCTAGGTATTTTCATCTGCTGTTAGAAAATAATGGCTCACATTATCGTATCTGAAAATTGAAAAAAAAAATTAAAAAAGGTGCCATCTAGCACTTTGTGCACAAAGAATTTTAATTATAGATGCTTTAAGAGAATCAGCCAAAAGCCTAATAGAGGTTAATTAAAACAATTGTTCCCATCCTTCATGGCTGTGAGAATACACACCAAGGCAGACAGCAAAAAAAGTTGCCCACATCTGTGCTATGCTTTTGATCAGGTAGGGTGTTGTAAATCTGAGTTTTGCGCAAACAAAGGACATGCAGGAGCTAAGGTGTATGGGGTGATGCAAGTAAGCCATTTTTTGCCAGGCACTTTGGTTCTCTTTTAGGTAGAATCATAGAATCATAGAATAGTTAGGGTTGGAAAGGACCTCAAGATCATCGAGTTCCAACCCCCCCGCCATGGGCAGGGACACCTCCCACTAAACCATGCCATCCAAGGCTATGTCCAACCCCACCTTGAACACCGCCAGGGATGAAGCATTCACAACTTTCCTGGGCAACCCATTCCAGGGCCCCACCACCCTCGCAGTAAAGAATTTCTTCCTCATATCCAATCTAAACTTCCCCTGTTTAAGTTTAAACCCATTACCCCTTGTCCTCTCACCATAGTCCCTAATGAAGAGTCCCTCCCCAGCATCCCTATAGGCCCGCTTCAGGTACTGGAAGGCTGCTATGAGGTCTCCATGCAGCCTTCTCTTCTCCAGGCTCAACAGCCCCAACTTTCTCAGCCTATCTTCATATGGGAGGTGCTCCAGTCCCCTGATCATCCTTGTGGCCCTCCTCTGCACTTGTTCTAACAGTTCCATGTCCTTTTTATGTTGAGGACACCAGAACTGCACACAATACTCCAAGGGAGGTCTCACGAGAGCAGAGTAAAGGGGCAGGAGCACCTCCGTCGACCTGCTGGTCACACTCCTTTTGATGCAGCCCAGGATACGGTTGGCCTTCTGGGCTGCAAGTGCACACTGCCGGCTCATGTTCATTTTTCCATCAACCCGCACCCCCATGTCCTTCTCCGCAGGGTTGCTCTGAATCTCCTCCCTGCCCAGCCTGTAGCTGTGCCTGGCATTGCTCTGACCCAGGTGTAGGACTTTGCACTTGGCATGGTTAAACTTCATTAGATTGGCATCAGCCCACTTCACAAGCGTGTCAAGGTCCCTCTGTATGGCTTTCCTTCCCTCCAGTGTATCAACTGAACCACACAGCTTGGTGTCATCGGCAAACTTGCTGAGGTCGCACTCAATCCCACTGTCCATGTCACCCACAAAGATGTTGAACAAGACCGGTCCCAACACCGATCCCTGGGGGACACCACTCGTTACTGGTCTCCAGCTGGACATTGAGCCACTGAGCACTACTCTTTGCATTCTGCCATCCAGCCAGTTCTTTATCCACCGAGTGGTCCACCTATCAAATTGATGTCTCTCCAGCTCAGAGAGAAGGATGGCATACGAGACAGTGTCAAAGGCTTTGCACAAGTCCAGGTAGATGACATCAACTGCTCTGCCCCTGTCCCTCAGTTCCGTAGCCCCTTCATAGAAGGTCACCAGATTGGTCAGGCAGGATTTCCCCTTAGTGAAGCCATGCTGGCTGTCAACAACCACCTGATTGGTTTTCATGTGTCTTAGCATGCCTTCCAGGATAATCCGCTCCAAGATTTTGCCAGGCACAGAGGTGAGACTGACTGGTCTGTAATTCCCTGGGTCATCCATTTTTCCCTTCTTAAAAATGGGGGTTATATTTCCCTTTTTCCAGTCATCGGGAACTTCACCTGACTGCCATGATTTTTCAAATCTGATGGACAGTGGTTTAGCAACTTCATTTGCCAGCTCCTTCAGGACCCGCGGATGGATTTCATCTGGTCCCATGGACTTGTATACATTCAGGTTCCTAAGGTGGTCCCGAACAAGATCCTCCCCCACAGTGGGCCCAGGGTCCCCCCCCTCACCGTCCCCGCGTCTGCCTTCCAAGACTTGGGTGGTGTGGTCAGAGCATTTGCCCGTAAAGACTGAGGCAAAGAAGTCATTAAGAACCTCAGCCTTCTCTAAATCCAAGGTAGCCAGTTCTCCTGATAGCTTCTGGAGAGGGCCCACAGTGTCCCTAACCTGTCTCTTATTGGCAATGTACCTATAAAATCCCTTCCTGTTATCCTTAACATCCCTAGCCAAGTTTAATTCTAAGTGGGCCTTAGCTTTCCTAACCTGGTCCCTAGCTTCCCTGACAACATCCCTGTATTCTTCCCAGGCTGCCTGACCTCACTTCCACCTTTTATAAGCCTCTTTTTTCCTTTGAATTTTCCTCAGCAGCTTCTTATCCATTCAAGGAGGTCTCCTGGCCCTCCTGCTGAACTTCCTTCTAGTTGGGATGCATCGCTCCTGAGCTTGCAGCAGGTGATCCTTGAATATCAACCAACAGTCTTGGGCCCCCCTGCCCTCTAGGGCTGTATCTCGTGGAACCTTACTGAGCAGGTTCCTGAAGAGGCCAAAGTCTGCTCTCTTGAAGTCCAGGGCAGTGAGCTTGCTGCACGCTCTTCTCGCTGTCCTGAGGATCTCAAACTCGACCATCTCATGATCGCTGCAACCAAGGCTGCCCTGGAGTGTCACATTCCCAACCAACCCTTCCCTGTGGGTGAGAACAAGGTCAAGCATGGCACCTCTCCTTGTCGGCTCCTCTATTACTTGCAGAAGGAAGTTGTCTTCCACACAATCGAGGAACTTTCTGGATTGCTTGTGCCGGGCCGTACCATCCCTCCAACAGATATCAGGGTGGTTGAAGTACCCCATGAGAACAAGGGCCTGCGAGCGTGAGGCTGCTCTTATCTGCCTATGAAGCGCTTCGTCCAGCAAGTCCCCTTGGTCAGGCGGTCTGTAACAGATCCCCATAATAATGTCACTTATCGCTGTTCTCCCTTTAACCCTGACCCACAAACTCTCTGTTGACTACTCACCTGTCCCCAGACAGAGTTCCATACTCTCCAGCCTATCCCTAACATAAATAGCAACTCCCCCTCCCCGTCTGCCGGGCCTGTCTTTCCTAAAGAGCCGGTAACCTTCCATTCCAACACACCAGTCATAGGAGCCATCCCACCATGTTTCTGTGATGCCTATGATATCATACCCCCGTAGATGTGCACACATCTCTAATTCCTCTTGTTTGTTCCCCATACTACGGGCATTTGTGTAGAGGCATTTGAGCCGAGATCCAATTGAAGCCGGCTCATTGGCTGGAGCAGCTGGAATATCTCTACATTGCTCTGAAGTCAGAAAGGTAGAGATTTATGCTGACGTACATTGCAGTATTTGATAGGCTTCATGCACACAATATAAGCAAAAGGCAACTTTTCTTTTTGTTTCTCGTTTGTTTCCTGTGCCACAGGGAATAAGTCCACAATTTAGTAAAAGTTATGCTAACGTATTTTTTTTCATTAATTTTTCAAGTGATCTGGACTCTGCCAGGAAAATTATTGCTAAATACAATATAATTAGAATGATTTAAAGTATAACTGGAATAATATAATCTCACAAGCAACAAATGCAATCATTGGGTGAGTAAGCAGTATTGGTCTTTCATTCCATCCCAATTTGATTTTTTTTTTCCTATTCTGCTTGGAAGGTAAATTAAAGTTTTAGGTGAATATTTTTGGCACAATATGAAATTAGATGTTATTTTCCGCAGGTCTCCTACCTACTTATTACCAGAAATGAGTGATGCTCTCTGAAAAAAAAAGAAAAAACAAAAAACAAAAACCTACTCTCTCAATTAATTTGGTGCTTTTTCTACTATTTTGTTTCAGCTTTATTCAAGTTATAATCTTACTTATTGCACACTATTTAAAGTTTCCTATCAACATAGAACTGCAGATTTTCTCAGAGGTGTCCTCTGCATCAGGTGTGGCTCTGTTTATTTGGAACACCTCTTAACCTCAGTTGTTCTACACATGGAACCTAGTATAACAGAGACATTAAGGCTGAAGCCTGAGGTACTTCTTTTGGGTACTCAGTTTGGAACATCTACAGACAGTTTTCTCAGAATATTAGTTTTCTGCATTAATTGCTAAGTGCAGAAGTAAGCCTCCTTGAAGTCAAAGACAGCAATAAGCCTCAAAATCTGTGAATCACATCACCTACATCTCAAGCTGAGTGCTTAGAAAATGAGAAACTTCAATGGACTTGAGAGAAAAAATTGGTTTAAACAGCTAGCTAGTATGTGAACAGCAGGAGACTCAATAACTAGCTTGACTTTTAGCTAGTTAGGTAAAGATACCATCCGTCTGTTTTACTGCTACTTGCCTTATTCATTATGGGGCTTCCAAATTCTTTGAAAGGTGGGGAGCACTTTAATAGACAATTATTAGAATGTACCAGACTACTGTTGCAGAGGCATCACAATAGCATTTGCAAACTAAAGAAATACATCACAAAAGCTAAATGTAGTGGGAGATTTAATAGGCACTGTAAATGGTAAATGATCACATTTGAATGAAAAATGACTTCCTCACAGAAAAAAAAAAGGCTAACATCCATATCTCAATAAATGTGTATATGTGACTGAATGCACTTATGTGCTTTCTGCTGTTCCACTATTACATATATGTAAGACTGTTTGCCTATCATGTTTATTTTTCAGAATAAATCAGTGATGTACTTTACAGAACTGCATATTCACTCTTTAAAAATACGTATTCCAAAGTATTTCTATTTGGACAGCCAGCACATATTTACCTGTTTATTTCATGTGTACTGTATGAACGGCAGACTGGAAGATCTATTGCCTGAAACCTAATTCACAGGAAGAAACACATTTTGCAAATGAAGACTGATATCCCTGACACATTAAGGCTAAATCCTGAAGCATGGCCACATTTTTTGGGTGTCCAACTTGAAACTTCTACTCTCTATTTTCTCAGAATATTAAAGATTCCTGCAATATTTAAAAAATAGTGACTTACTAAAGCCTTACAGTGTGCAAAGGAGCTGAATTGTCTTCATCACTATATTGTGCATTTCTCGTAGAATAAGGGCCGAAGCCTCAAAGTAGGTTACCAAATAGCATCAAATAGATTAATCTACCTAAAAATAGGATTATCTGATCCAGCTGGCAACGTAGAACTCACAGTCATTTCATGTGTCTGCTAAACAACATGAGAAAGGCATTAGACAGCTCTCCAAAGATTAGATTGTGTTAGAAAGAAGATATTTTTCAAATTACCTGAGTATGAAAATGCATTTCTAAGTCGTCAAAATTCATGACTGAAACAGAGAAAAAGAAATGACTGCTTTAGGTGGAGTTCAGCATTTAAAACTGAAAGCTGTCTAGGGCTGCTCTGTTAATCATTTTCTCTGGAGAACTGAAAATAAGGGGCTACAAATGAAATAAAAGAAACCTTGCTTGCTTAACCTTCTCACTGAAGTGAAAACCATGACAAAAAAGATCCAAAAAAAGCCTGAAGACGCCACATTCAGCTGTTTGAAAGTAGCAGTAATGAGGGCTTGTAACATCTCATTAGGAAACTGCCAAACCCCAGGTTGCTTTATAAATGGACAGTCATGAGCTGCAATTACAAAAGAGTGGGAAATAGAGTGATAGAAGCAAACACTGTGGCAGGAGAGGACAAGGTGCACAGCATGTGATGGGAATTGAACCCTAGTTTTTTCCTTTAGAAAAATCTTTTAAAGGAAATATTAAGGTAACTTTTATAGGCAAAGGAAGACAACATTTTAGCCACTTTCACATTGAGATTGGAAGCTCTGAATGGTAACACCACTATAGTAGAGGTTTCAGACAAGGAACTTTCACGTATTTGACCCCGGCAAAGAACCAAATGAGACTGTTAAGTTTTGCTAGATTTAAGGTTGATAGGGATGGTAGTGTGATGATCAATAGAATCATAGAATCATGGAATAGTTAGGGTTGGAAAGGACCTTAAGATCATCTAGATGCAACCTCTGCGCTGGCCAGGGACACCTCCCACTAAACTATGTCACCCAAGGTTCTATCCAACCTGGCCTTGAACACTGCCAGCAATGGAGCATTCACAACTTCCCTGGGCAGCCCATTCCAGTGCCTCACCACCCTCACAGTAAAGAACTTCTTCCTTATACCCAATCTAAGCTTCTCCTATTTAAGCTTTAACCCATTACCCCTTATCCTATAAGTACAATCCTTAAAGGAGAGTCCCTCCCCAGCATCTTTATAGGCCCCCTTCAGATATGGGAAGGCTGCTATGAGGTCTCCGTGCAGCCTTCGCTTCTCCAGGCTGAACAGCCCCAACTTTCTCAGCCTGTCTTCATACAGAAGGTGCTCCAGTCCCCTGATCATCTCTGTTGCCCTCCTCTGGACTTGTTCCAACAGTTCTGTCTCCTTTTTAAATTGAGGACACCAGAACTGTACACAGTGCTCCAAGTGAGGTCTCAGAAGAGCAGAGTAGAGGGGCAGGATCACCTCCCTCGACCTGCTGGTCATGCTCCTTTTGATGCAACCCAGGATCTGGTTGGCTTTCTGGGCTGCAAGCCAGGACTGTCGCCTCATGCTAAATTTCTCATTGACCAACACTTGCAAGTCGTTTTCCACAAGGCTGCTCTGAATCTCTTCTCTGCCTAAACTGTAGCTGTGCCTGGGATTGCTCTGACCCTAGTGTAGGACCTTGCACTTGGCATGGTTAAATTTCATAAGGCTGGCATCAGCCCACCTGACAAGCATGTCAAGGTCCCTCTGGATGGCATCCCTTCCCACCAACGTACCAACCGAACCACACAGCTTGGTGTCATTGGCAAACTTGCTGAGGGCGCACTCCTTCCCACTGTCCATGTCTCCGGCAAAGACGTTGAACAAGACCGGTCCCAACACCCATCCCTGAGGGACACCACTCGTTACTGGTCTCTAGCCATTGACTACAACAATTTGTATGCAGCCATCCAGCCAGTTCTTTATCCACCGAGTGGTCCCCCTATCAGATTGATGTCTCTCCAACATAGAGACAAGGATGTCATGCGGGACAGTGTTGAACTCTTTGCACAGGTCCAGGTAGGTTATGTCAACTGCTCTACCCCTGCCCATCAGTTCCGTAACCCCATCATAGAAGGCCACCACATTGGTCAGGCAGGATTTCCCCTTAGTGAAGCCATGCTGGCTGTCAACAACCACCTGGTTGGTTTTCATGTGCCTTAGCATGCCTTCCAGGAGAATCTGCTCCAAGATTTTGCCAGGCACAGAAGTGAGACTCATTGGTCTGTGGATCAATCACAGGATCATAGAGTGATTTAGTGTTGGAAAGGAAACTGAAAGCTCATCCAGTTCCAATCCCACTGTTAAGGGTCCTGACACCTTCCACTAGGCCAAGTTGCTGGAAGCCCCATTCAGCCTGGCCTTGAACACTTCCAGGAACGGGGCAGCCACAATTTCCCCGGGCAACCTGTGCCAGTGCCTCAGCACCCTCACAGGGAAGAATTTCTGCCTAATATTTAATCTAAATCTCCCCTTTTTCAGATTAAAGCCATTCACCCTTGTCCTGTCCCTACATGCCCTTGTAAAAAGTTCCTCTATAGCTTTCACGCAGACCCACTTTAGGTACTGAAATGCTGCAATAACATTTCCCTGAGCCTTCTCTTCTTCAGGCTGAACAAGCAGTACTCTCTCAGCCTACCTTCATAGGAGAGGTGCTCCAGACCTCTAATCATTGTGGTCTCCTCTAGACTCACTCAAGCAGGTCCACATCCCTCTTGCTTTGGGGGTCTCAGAGCTGAACACAGCACTGCAGGTGGGAGCCTCATGAGAGTGGAATAGAGGGGGAGAATCCCCTCCTTTCACTTGCTGGTCACATTGCTTTTGATGCAGCCCAGCACATGGTTGGTTTCTGGACTGCAAATGCACAGTGAAGCTTGCTCATGCTCAGCTTCTCATCAACCAACACCACCAAATCCCTCTCCTCAGGTTTCCTCTCAATCCAGTTCTCACCCAGCCTGTGTTGGTGCTTGGGATTGTCCGACCCAGGTGTAGGACCTTGCACTTCTCTTTTTTCAACTTCATGAGGTTGGCATCGGCCCACCTCTCAAGTGTGTCAAGGTCCCTCTGGATAGCATTCCTTCCTTCCAGCATGTCAACTGCACCACACAGCTTGGTGTCATCAGCAAACTTGCTGAAGGTGCATCAATTCCACTGTCTGTGTTGCTGACAAAGATGTCGAACAGCTCCAGTCCCAATAGCTACCCCTGTGAAACACCATCTTTCTCTAATCTCCACCTGGACCTTGAGTTGTTGACCACTACACTCTGAGTGTGACCATCCAGCCAAGTCTTCATCCACTTAGTGGTCCATCAATCAAATCCATGCCTTTCCAATTTAGAGACAAGGATGTCATGTAGGACAACATCAAACCTTTTGCACAAATCCATGTAGATGACACCAGTCATCCTCCTCTTATCCACCACTGCTGTAGCCCCATCACAGAAGGTCACTGAATTTGTCAGGCATGATTTACCTTTGGTGAGGTCATGTTGGCTGTCACCAATCACCCTCTTATTTTCCGTGAGCCTCAGCTTAACTTCCAGGAGGGTCTGCTTCATGATCTTGTCAGGAACTGAGGTGAAAATGACTGGGCTGTAGTTCCCTGGGTCTTCCCTTTTTCGTTTTTGGAAATGAGGATTATGTCTCCCTTTTTCCAGTCAGCGGGAACTTCACTGGACTACTGCAGCTTCTCAAATATGACAGACAGTGGTTTGGCAACTCCATCTGCCAGTTTCCTTGAGACCCACAGATGCAGCTCATCAGGTTCCATTGACTTGTGTACCTTCAGGTTCCTCAGATGATCATGAACCTCATCTTCTCCTGAACAGTTTTTCATTCTTTCAGTCCCTGCCTTTGCCTTCTGTGATGTGGGCTATATGGCTGAAACACTTGCTGGTCAAAGCAGGACATGGAAGGCACTGAATCCTTCAGCCTTCTCCATATCCCAGGTAACCTGGTCTTCTGTTTCGTTCCTTCATTTTCCTTTTATCCTCAGCGTCTCTACGGAAAATTTTCTTGTTGCCTTTGTTGTCACCAAGCAGGTTTAATTCTATCCAAGTTTTAGCATTTCTAACCTGATTCCCAGCAGTTTGGACAGTTCTCTGTATTTCTCCCGGGCTATCTGTCTTTGCTTCCATCCTTTGTAGACTCCCTTTTTCTATGTGAGTTTGTTAGGAGTCCATTG
The DNA here is from genome assembly GCA_039720435.1 of Amazona ochrocephala. Taxonomy (NCBI): domain Eukaryota; kingdom Metazoa; phylum Chordata; class Aves; order Psittaciformes; family Psittacidae; genus Amazona; species Amazona ochrocephala. The sequence goes on along the minus strand of CM077909.1, from coordinate 55,976,130 downwards.
TTCACCCATGCAGGTCTCCTGGCATTTTTGCCTGAAACTTCCTGTTTGATGGAATACCTTGCTCCTTAACTTGAAGGCGGTAATCCTTGAATATTAATCAGCTTTCTTAGGCCCTTCTTCCCTCCAGGGATTTATGTGATGGTATTGCATCAAGCAAGGAATATGTTTGCTTCTGTTCCTAGCTCTGGAATAGATAATGTTTCTTTAAGTTCTGTGCATAGCAGCCTATACAGAAAAAAATACAAAGTTCTCTCTACAAAATGTTCAAAGCATAATTCCTTGCAAATTTCTCTGTGTTTTCTTGCCTCAGTATATATACTATCCAGCTTTCACTGTCTCATTCTCATCCTTTTCCTAGGTATCGTGATTTAAGCCTCTCAGCCACACAGTTTGCTCACTCACTCCCCTCTCTTTCTTCCCCCTGCTCCAAGAGGGATGGGAAGGAGAATGGAAAGAATGCAACTCCCACAAACTGAGATAAGAACAGTTTAGTAACTAAGGTATAACACAAGTCACTACGGCTACCATCAGTAATAATAATGACCGGGGAAATACAAGGAAAGAAAATACAACTGCTCACCACCCTATACCAAGCCCAACCCATCAGCGAACACCCCAGCAGTGAACCGCCCTCCTTCCGGGTCTCTGTCCCTTGTTTTTACATCCTGGGCATGACGTGCTGTGGCATAGAATATCTCTTTGGTCAGTTTGGGTCAGGTGTCCTGTCTCTGCTTCCTCCCGGCTTCCTCTCCTCCCTGGCAGAGCACAAGGCTCAGAAAGTCCTTGTCCAGACCAAAACATTCTGAGCAGTAACTGAAAACATCGGTGTTATCATCATTGTTCCCAGGCCGAAAGTCAAAACCACAGTGCTGCCCCAGCTATTGAGAAGGAGAAAAATGATTGCTGCTGCTGAACCCATGACACTAGGCATTTTAGAAACTACGCATTAAATAACCTTATTCCAGGACAAGCCTTGTGTGATCAACCACCAAAATTTCTGTGTATATTTGTAGCAACTTAGTTTTCCTAAAAATGAAAGATGAAAGAAGTGCACATATTTACTTACCATTTTCATACATAAGAGCTAAAATAAACTAAATGAAAATAAACTAAATGAAAATTCCAAGCTTTCATTCTGAATAAAATACTCAAAAGCATATTTTAATTCAACAACGTATGCTCTGATACCTTAAATTTGAGGCCAGTTTAAAGTCCAAATGGCATGCGTCAATTTGCTCTCTTTCATCACTTGAGCACATTCACAGTTAACAGTTCAACAGAACTTGGATTTTTTTATTCTGAGGAGATAAGATCAGCCCTTGTGGATTACTCTCTTCCTGTCAACAAGCAAAAAACTTCAAAATGTTTATGCAAATTTTTGAATTTCTGGAAATGTAAAGTCCTCCTACACTAGTAGATATTGAATTTAATCCAGTTCTTTTAGTGTATGTCTGGTTGGCATGAATTTATCAATAACTAGCACTCAGTGAGAGATTTTTACAGAAACTGGAGTAAGAAACCATATATATCTCAATTCTATTAGTGAACTTTAACACAGTGCTAATGCTGGTTCGTCTTTTCAACCATGTAGGCAAACTTAGAGTTGCTGCCTTTGGAACAGGATAGTTTTCATGAAGGAAGGAAGAGGATATAGAGGGAATCTCAGAGAACAGTGCTTTCAAAACACAACTTTGGAATATGAACAGCAGGAGAATTACTCATGATTCTTCCATGTGTGTTTTGTTACATTATCCAATGTTCTGTGCATCTACCTCGTTTGTTAATACTTGAGGACATTCATGATAGTATTTTTCCACGTTATATTGTGAGGTAGTATACTTGGTGGACAGCTGAAAAGAAAGCAGAAAGCAATAAGATTATCAGCAGAAATAGAAAGATCATAGCAGCATAGCTACACTATAAATTCTGTTTGGCTTTTTTTTTTTTTATAATGTTTATTGTTCTTGATATTTATGGTGAGTATGAAATGGAAAACACTTTGTTCGGAGCTGGCATAATGTTGCTGTGGGGAAGACAGAACTTCTTACTGCAGATTAAATTCTGCATATGTTTCAGCTCAACCCGGCATACTTATTAGCAGAGATTGTCAATTACATTGTGGGAAATTTATCACAGGAATTAAATTCTATATTTTGTATGAATGACAAAGTATTTCAACATTGCAATCTAGCCTGAGACTTAGTCCAAACCGTCCAAGGTTAAAAATCCCCACATTCCTGTGTAGTCGGAATGAGAAAAAAGTTACACACTGTCTAATATGCACCAACTGCCTCTCAGTTTGGATCTACTAGGAAAACTCAATTAAAGTTTTGTATTGTTTCAATTTAGTGCAAAACCATAATTTTTATGAGATTACAAGGATGTTCTGCTTCTAACGGAATTCTTCTTTTGCGCACAAGTAAAAACAAAAGATTGTCCCATGCTTGCATTCAATGCAAATATTAACAATAATATGTTTTCTTTTCCTATCATACATTTATTGCCCTGCCTACGCTACCAGATTCTCTCCAAGGAAATACTGCTCAGTATGTGTGGTCCAGACAGCATTTTTATTTGGACTATTCTTGATATATGGCTTATGCATTAAATTCAAGTATATTTTCATATTTGATGCAGAACACTAATATCTCAAAGTCTGGAGGTGGTCAGATTCAGAACTTTTGTTTAGGTTAGTTTTTCTGTACTGAAATATAAAAAATATTGAAAAAGTTGTGTTCTAGATCTGAAAGTAGTTGCCTTATGGAACAATGTGGTATTTCTTATGTGATTACATGTCTGGCTTCATAGGCGAATATGCATAAACATAATATAAATAAAGAATAACATTTAAAAAACCTGGTAGTTAGAGCTCTGAGCTGATTTCATTTGAACCAGCGACCTCTACAACTTTACCACTCTCTTTGTGGTCTGGACCTAATGTTTTTGTTCTGTCCACTTTCTAAGGAGAAAATGCTCAGGCATCTGGGGCTAAATTCAGGTTTACCAACTCAAGATAAGACGATAAAGTCAACTTACATTGGGCCCAGTGCTCACTATAGTATATCTAAAGATATGCTTGGTCATATTATCTCAGTAATGGTAATACAGTTTGCAGTCCCCATTGTGCTGTCAGCCCAACTGGTATGACACCTGGTGATGCCAGACTTAACTCAATTTCCCCCCATTTTCTCTTACATATGAGTAATCAGGTCAAGCCAAAAATAAAAAAAGAATTTTTTTTGCACTTTCTAGTTAACAGTTCACCTACACTGTTTTAGGTAATGAACGCCTTGCACAAACTTTAATGGAAGCATTTATACTTAAAACATATTTTTGCAAGCTGAACTCAGATTTCATAATATCATGCTAATTCAGTATAGTGCTATTGACATCATCTGAACAAGCGCATAAAACATATCCCTTGGGAAACTTGTAACCTGGTATTGGAAAAGGCTGTAAAAATAACACAATAGAGATTTGAAAGTAATAAGCAATGAAAAGCCTGCGATGTTTTCAACAGCTTCTAAAAGTTGGCATGGCGAGCAAAGACATTAGGACAGGAAAACTGAGACTATGCTATAAAATTGTCACACCACCAAGAAAAACAACGGACAGAGGCTATAATTTTCTATGATTAAAAAACAAAACAAACAAAAAAAAACCTGTGAGGTACCTGCTTTTAAGAAATTGAATGCTTTTGGCATTCCATCAATTGGTGGATGTTATTCATGTAGATATACTACAAAAGAGGTCAAGGAACAATAAATAATGAATCATCAATGCACAAGATCTGTGACCTGATCTTGCTTCTAACAGCATTCTTCTGTTAGAAGCAAGACCACCACCCAGATGGGAAGGAAAATGTAGCATTGTCTCTTCTCTGGAAACTTCATTATCCTTCTGCCTAATATAAGCCCAGTTTCTTGTCCTGCTTGTGCTTAGCTGTCAACTATCAGCTACAGCTATCAGCTACTATCCTCTGATAGTAGGAAAGCTTTCTGGTCTTTTATTGGTTTAAGTGGGAACAATGGTCTCTTTCTCTCAGATTTAATATACTGACACTAGAATATGTCCAGTACAATATACTAATAAGACAGTAGAAGTTATTGAATAATATCATCATTAGCAGTACAGTTTAGACCCATCGCCAAAACTTCAGGCCATTGGCTGATGAAAAACACAAAATGAGTTAGAAATGATTAATTCAATTTCCAGAAACTGTAACAATATCATCTAACTATCTTCAGATTTTTAATTTTCACTCCATTGCCACACAAGAAAGCACAATATGAGTAGCACCTGAGGACAACAGGAACAATGTTGGGGTTTTTTCTGTTTGGTTGGTTTTTTTTTTTTCTGTTTTGTTTTGTTTTGTCTTGTTTTTTAATTGGTTGTTTTGTTGTTTTTTTTTTTTTATTCAAGTTTTTACATTGGGAACAGTGAAACAATGTAGTAAAATATAGTAGATTTCAGATGATGTTGTTGTAATTAAAGTTCAAGTGATAAAAATACAGAAAAATAAAAAGTGAGAAAACATAAGCATGGTGAAACTGACCATTATTAGTAGCATCACCAACTGGAACAGAAGAAAAAGAAAGGAGGTAAATGTTGCTTTTTACTGTAGAGGTTTGTCTGTAAAGCATAGAAAGAAAGAACCATTTTTGTCAGAATACCATCATAATATCAACTTATTGGAAAGGCTGAATTCCTGTCATCTGACAACCTGGAGCACTAATGATGGAGTCATACCTCCTTAGTACCCCTTCAAGTATAAGCTCCAACTCACATCTTGGAACCTGTGCTCTTTAAAGAATTCAACGAACAATCTTAAATGCTCTCAGACAGCTGATTTGTACTTTGCAATAGTATTGCACTCATCTGAAGAGATTTATTTTGTTCATTTTAACTACTCAAATCATTGAAAGGTGTTTACATTAATTCCACTAGCCAAAAGGATTAATGAAAGATATTTTAGGCCATGATAAAAAAAAAAAAAAAAAAAAAAAAAAGAAGTTAGATTTACAGGTAACGTCATTTTGCTGCCTCCCAGCACCACGAATAGTGCCCTTGTTTGCTTCAGGTTTTAGAGGATTTAGCAGAAGATTCATTACTTCACTCCAGCAGTTAATCCTGCCACATATCAAAGTTACAGTGGCTGGATTTTTGCCCATACTTTATATTTCTGATATATAAATACAGACACAGAGAGATAAACAAAAGGCTTCACATTTCAGAGCTTTCTCTTGGGTACTTTTTATAACTGAAACATATTAAAAAGTGCTACACGATGAAAACTACTAGCATTCTTAGAAATGTATTGGGATGTTAGACTATAAAACAAAATATATTTTAGAAATTAGTAAGTATGGAATTGCTGTTTTGTACATCTTCTGATACATTTTCTTTCTTGTGTCACCTATGTATTTCCCAGTTTCAAAGCTATGGAGAAAGACCAAGGAAGTTCTGGTAACATTTCTTCCCTCTGGGACATTATTATATCTTTGCGTTAGTTACTCCAATTTAAAACATGTAAACTTTATCACAGTTTTCCACTAATTTCTGAAATGCAAACTAGTATAATTCAGATTTTGATAGAAAATTGCTTTTTTTGTCACATTAGTTCAGGAAATAAATTGCTGGCCACATTGTCTCTTATTCAGCATCACTTGTCACCACAAGAGAATCTGTACCCAGTTGTGTGCATGCTCTAACTTGCAACTCACACCTAGAGTGTCATGAAAACACTGTTTCTGTTTGCTGCTTCCTACGTGCACCTAACATTTAATTGCAAGTATCTCCAATACTTAGATCTACAGATTTTATACTATTAAAGGCTTAGATGTTGCCACTGAACAAGGTCCTGAATACTGTCCCTTACTGTGAGTGCAGCACAGTGAATTTTTCTTGAAGCCACTCAGCAGAGACAGGCAAGTGGATTTTTTTGTCTGAGTTCCAATCTCCATTTTGATAAGACACATAAGTAGTGACTGTTGCAATAAAACCTCTGCATATGATATTTAAATTGTAATAGCCATCACCCGTGTACTGCTTTCATCACCCCTAGTCAAAGACTGTATCAGTTTTCCTCCACTGTGAAATGCAATACTTTTCAGCCTGGCTCTCAAAGTGAGCTCTATTGCTATCCTAAGGGGTAGATACCAGGTCATGTGACTCTTACTGCTTCAATAAAAATGAATGTATAATGTAAAACGCTATTTTCATTTTATTCCTCTATATACATGTAATGCTGTTTGGGTGACTAAAAATGCTCATGTGATACTGTATTGAGCATATCTTTCATTTTTGCAAAATTATAGTTATGCCATTTTGTGCAGCTGAGAGAGGCTTTGCTCTTGATTAAATGTTCCTTCAACAAAATGGGTAAAAGCTTGGCGCAGTGAAGAGTGGTATAGTTTCATAACCCTTCCTCTATGATTGTAAAAGACATTGCTTTGGGAAGCCAGTGCATTTTTTTCATAACTACCCCTCATTTGATAAGCTTATGATGAGGAAACCACAACTTATCTTTGTTTACACTTTTTTGGGTTCCATTTCTACATGTAAGAAGTATAACCAGCAGCATCACTTACTACAGCCACCTCCTAAGCAGTTTAGTTTAGGGTAACAGGCTGTGAAAGAGTGAAGGCTTTCCTCTATTACACACTTCAGTATTTTGTGTTCCAAAATGGGAGAGGGCCTTGAGAAAAGCAACTTTCACAATGCCATCCTAATGGGAAGACATTACAAAAAAGCACCTTGGATCAACACTCACAAAATTTTTCCTGCTCATGTATTAACCCATACAGAAGGTCTTTGTCAGAAGGATGACCAAAATATTTGTCCTGGGATGGTCGGCAGCTGTAACACTGAGCTTAAACAGAACAAAAACAGTTGCCCTGGAAGTCAGCATGTTTTCTTGTTACAAGCTGCAGTAGAAAAACAAGTTAAAAATTAGAAGAAGATTTGGTAATGGCAGCCTATACCTTTGCTGTCTCCTAACCTCTTCTTGACTCCAAAGGCAGACTGCTTTTTGCAAGAAAGAATTTCAATAAGCTGCTACTCATCAGGGTAGAAAGGTTGTGCCTGACAACTGGCATTGGCATTCACAATTATTTTAACAAGAAACCAGCAATGTGTATTTTTTGCAGTTTCTAGTGCTGTTAAGAATAAACCTGTATAAAAGATTCATTACTTTTATAAAGAAAGTCAATTGAGCATGACAGTATTATATTACTCAAAGAAAAGTTTAACTCAACTAAACTGAGACTCGGTAGGAAATTTTGAAAGAAGCAATTCATGTTAACAGTTTAATGAATACTATTAAGTGATAACAAAAAATATGAAAGTGGAAAAAAGATTAGTGATTGCTCAGAAAACATCTTTCCTACTACTTTAAATTATTGTGACACCACAATCTTCAGCTCTGAAGTTAATTTCCTCAATAATTATATTGTGCTTAGAAGGTCAAGCACTCAGGAACACCCGTGTTCTCCAAGGAACCTCAAAAATCAGATTTTCAGTGCCGCACTGGAATTACAGGGAACGGAATAAGATCTCTTGTTGCAGATTTTTCAAACCCCGCAATGTATATCCACACCATGTATACCCCTTACACAGAGTGTGCCTCTTTGTTGCAATATACCTGACAAAACTGTTCTCAGACATTATCAGTGACATCCAGTCAACTAGAAGTGTCATTCTGGAAGGACTCAGACACCTTTTAAATTTCCCTCAGTAAGATAAATTCTTTTTGGTCTTTATACAACTGAAAGGGAATATCGTTAGGTTATTCTGCTTTTTACTTTCTGAGTTATTTGTTTAGTTGGATGCACAGAATATAGGCTACAATACCAAAATAAATCTCAAGTATAATTTGTCACTATAAGCACACACCCTAAACCTACGAGAGTACTGCCTTTGTGAAAGGGGGGAAAAAAATAATTCCCAGTTACCTATCATAGTAACCATAGTAACCATGGTTGATTGACAGTGCTGCTTCTCCACAGTGGTGTTCGTAGGGGTGCATATTCAGCCTTGATCTCTGTCACGGTGACTTAGTCACCCACTAAAGAGCAGTATGTTAGGGCTAAAAAAGATCCTTTAGAATCATAGAATCATAGAATAGTTAGGGTTGGAAAGGACCTTAAGATCATCTAGATTCAACCCCCTTCCCATGGACAGGGACACCTCCCACTAAACCGTGCCACTCAAAGTTCTAACCAACCTGGCCTTCAACACTGCCAGCAATGGAGCATTCACAACTTCCCTGGGCAGCCCATTCCGGTGCCTCAGCACCCTCATAGTAAAGAACTTCTTCCCTATACCCAATCTAAACTTCCCCTGTTTAAGCTTTAGCCCATTACCCCTTATCTTATAAGTACAATCCCTAAAGAAGAGTCCCTCCCCAGCATCTTTATAGGCCCCCTTCAGATACGGGAAGGCTGCTATGAGGTCTCCGTGCAGCCTTCTCTTCTCCAGACTGAACAGCCCCAATTTTCTCATCCTATCTTCATATGGGAGGTGCTCCAGTCCCCTGATCGTCTCTGTTGCCCTCCTCTGGACTTGTTCCAACAGTTCTGTCTCCTTTTTATATTGAGGACACCAGAACTGTACACAATACACCAAGTGAGGTCTCAGAAGAGCAGAGGGCCATGATCACCTCCCTCAACCTGCTGGTCACGCTCCTTTTGATGCAGCCTGGGATCTGGTTGGCTTTCTGGGCTGAGAGCTAAGACTGTCACCTCATGCTAAATTTCTCATTGACCAACACTCACAAGTCATTTTCCACAAATTTAGGCATTCTCTGCCTAAATTGTAGCTGTGCCTGGGATTACTCTGACCCTAGTGTAGGACCTTGCACTTGGCATGGTTAAACTTCATCAGGTTGGCATCACTCCACCTCACAAGCGTGTCAAGGTCCCTCTGGATGGCATTCCTTCCCACCAACGTGTTGACCAAACCACACAGCTTGGTGTCATTGGCAAAGTTGCTGAGGGCGCACTCCTTCCCACTGTCCATGTCTCCGGCAAAGACGTTGAACAAGACCGGTCCCAACACCCATCCCTGAGGGACACCACTCGTTACTGGTCTCTAGCCATTGACTACAACAATTTGTATGCAGCCATCCAGCCAGTTCTTTATCCACCGACTGGTCCACCTATCAAATTGATGTCTCTCCAACAAAGAGACAAGGATGTCATGCGGGACAGTGTTGAACTCTTTGCACAGGTCCAGGTAGGTTATGTCAACTGCTCTACCCCTGCCCATCAGTTCCGTAACCCCATCATAGAAGGCCACCACATTGGTCTGGCAGGATTTCCCCTTAATGAAGCCATGCTGGCTGTCAACAACCACCTTGTCATTTTTCATGTGCCTTAACATGCCTTCCAGGAGAATCTGCTCCAAGATTTTGCCAGGCACAGAAGTGAAACTGATTGGTCTGTAATTTCCTGGCTCATCCATTTTCGCCTTCTTGAAAATGGAGGTTATATTTCTCTTCTTCCAGTCATTGGGAACTTCACCTGGCTGCCATGATTTTTTCAAATATGATGGACAGTGACTTAACAACTTCATTTGCCAGCTCCTTCAGGACCCGCGGATGGATTTCATCAGGTCTCATGGACTTGTGTGCATTCAGGTTCTTAAGATGGTTTTGAACCAGATCCTCTCCTAAAGTGGGCCCAGGGTCTTCATTCTCACTGTCCCTGCGTCTTCCTTCCAAGCCTTGGGTGGTGTGGTCAGAGCATTTTCCGGTGAAGACTGAGCAGAGAAGTCATTAAGAACCTCAGCCTTCTCCAAATCCAAGGTAGCCAGTTCTCCTGATAGCTTCTGGAGAGGGCCTTCATTGTCCCAAGTCTGTCTTTTATTTGCAACGTACCTATAGAATCCCTTCCTGTTATCCTTAACATCCCTAGCCAAGTTTAATTCTAAGTGGGCCTTAGCTTTCCTAACCTGGTCCCGAGCTTCCCGGACAACATCCCTGTATTCTTCCCAGTCCATCTATCCTTGCTTCCACATTTTATAAGACTCTTTTTTCCTTCCAATTTTCCTCAGCAGCTTCTTTTCCATTCAAGGAGGTCTCCTGGCCCTCCTGCTAAACTTCCTTCCAGTTGGGACACAACATTCCTGAGTTTGTAGCAGGTGATCCTTGAATATCAACCAACAGTCTTGGGCCCCCCTGCCCTCTAGGGCTATATCCCATGAAATCTTACTGAGCAGGTTCCTGAAGAGGCCAAAATCTGCTCTCTTGAAGTCCAGGGCAGTGAGCTTGCTGCACGCTCTTCTCGCTGTCCTGAGGATCTCAAACTCGACCATCTCATGATCGCTGCAACCAAGGCTGCCCTGGAACGTTACATTCCCAACCAGCCCTTCCCTGTTGGTGAGGACGAGGTCAAGCATGGCACCTCTCCTTGTCGGATCCTCTATTACTTGCAGAAGGAAGTTGTCTTCCACACAATCGAGGAACCTTCTGGATTGCTTGTGCCGGGCCGTACCATCCCTCCCACAGATATCAGGGTGGTTGAAGTCCCCCATGAGAACAAGGGCCTGCGAGTGTGAGGCTGTTCCTATCTGTCTATAGAGTGCTTCAACCACAGAGTCCTCTTGGTCAGGTGATCTGTAACAGATTCCCAGAGTAATGTCTGCCATTGCTGTTCTCCCTTTAAGCCTGACTGACAAGCTCTCTGTTAACTGATAACTTGCCCCCAGACAGAGTTCCACTCTCTCCAGACTATCACTGGCATAAATAGTAACTCCCCCTCCCCATCTACTGGGCCTGTATTTTCTGAGGAGCCTGCATTTAGGATATTTATTTTTCATTGGTGTTCTTGTCAACTTACAATACATATATGGTTATACAAACAAAAACATCATCAGTTGTGCTTTTTGTTGACTATGTAGTAACAATCAGTAACAAAGCTTTGGAGGACAGGGGCTGAGAACAATATCAGAAAAAAACCCTTAGTTCTGATACTCATATTGGGCCTTTGATACAGGAAACTTCAGTGTATTTCCTTGACAGCCTATGTTTTCACTTATAAGTATTGCTCATTTTGATGGGTCTAGCAGAGGTTAAGATATCTGAAAGTCTGTTTTTTTTACCACCCACATTATCACTTTGATATATTCACTTTAACATTTGTCTTGGTTTAAGCCCAGCCGGCAACCCAGAACCACGGAGCAGCTCGCTCACTAGCCCCTTCTTCTTCCCCCCACACCTGGAGGTATGGGAGGGAGAATCAAAATAATGTAACTCCCACGGGTTGATATAAGAACAGTCCAGTAACTAAAGTATAACACAAAACCACTGCTGCTACCACCAATAATAATAATAATGGTAAGGGAAATAACAAGGGAAGAGAATACAACTGATCACCACCTGCCGACTGATACCCAGCCCAACCTAAGCAGTGATCTAGCCCTTCCAGGTAACTGCCCCCAGTTTATATAGTGGTCATGACATGCTGTGGTATGGAATACCTCTTTGCTTAGTTTGGGTCAGGTGTCCTGTCTCCGCTTCCTCCCAGCTTCCCCTCCTCCCTGGTAGAGCATCAGACTCAGAATGTCCTTGGTCAACCTAAACATTACTGAGCAGCAACTGAAAACATTGGTGTTATCAGCATTGTCCTCAGGCTGACAGTCAAAACCACAGCACTGCAGCAGCTACTAAGAAGGAGAAAAATGACCGCTACTGCTGAACCCAGGATAGTATCCATCCCTTATTCCATACCATTCACATCATGCTCAGATCCTACATTTTTCAATATATCATCACTCTTGTCCCATGTATGTACGTACACACCCCACACACACACAAAGAGAGAGATATCATTCCTTAGTGCATGGACCAATCCTTATAAAGCTGCTGAGATCATCCAGCCTGTGATGTCGGGCTCCACCTCTTGTAACAGTCTTTCAGGGCAGAAGAGAGAGTATGGTACAATCAATCTGCCAGATATCCCCATATTTGTACTTCAGCCATCGTCCTCCATACCAAAGAGGCTTTAACTATTTAGGTTGCTTAATTGCAGCACATGTTCCACAGGCTTGGATAACCTGAACAATAGTGTCCATTGTTAAGTCCACCCCTCGATCATGAGCACATCTGTATGTTGCATCTCTGCCCTGATGGCCTCAAGTGTCGTGGGTACACCAAGCCAAAAATAATTCACCCTTGTGTTGTCAATCTAAGTCCATCTGAGCCACTTCAATCTTAGGAGCTTTATCCACTTGTTGGTTTTTCTGGTGGTCCTCAGTGGCCCGACTCTTGGTATATGAGCATCTACATGGCGTATCTTCACCACCTGGTTCTGTACGCGGGCTGCAATATATTGCCACAGTGCAGCAGCCCAGATGGGTTTACCCATGTGTTGCCAATTGCTCTGCTTCCATTGCTGCAACCAGCCCCACAGGGCATTTGCCACCATACATGAGTCAGTATAAAGTACTGGTCACTTTTCTTGTTCAGCAATGTCCAAGGCCAGCGGGATGGCTTTCACCTCAGAAAACTGACTCAATTCACCCTCTCCTTCAGCAGTTTTTGCAACTTGCTGTCGGGGACTCCAGAAAGCAAGCCAGATCAGTTTCATGATCAATGAGTCTATTGTATTACAAGTCATTACCATAAAGTACAGTGAAACAAGAACTTTAGCCCAAGCCCCCCAGCCAATAAACACTAACACAGCAAATACTGGCTCTAAATAAGGCATGACACGCTGAAACTCTGAGATCATGAGCAACAACTTTGAGAGCCAATAAATCAGCATTGTGAGAGTGACTATTAATCCAAACCAATGAATGCTCATCACAAATACGATTAAACACACTCTGGTCAGATCTATCGTCATCTCAACCCTTTGTGCCCCACGTTGGGTGCCACAAAATCTGTTTGTCAAGGCCCTGAATAGTGTTCCCAGAAAATGGTGTGGGACACAGCGTATGTTTCCAGCAATCTGGTGGTTGCTTCCACATGGCTCTTGCCTTGGTGGGTTGGTGGGAGTGTGATAAAATCAATCTGCCAGGCATCCCCATATTTGTACTTCAGCCATCATCCTCCATACCAAAGAGGTATGGAGGTATAATTATCAACATTTCCACTACCTTTTCCCTTAGTTGTCTTCCATTCATATTCTTAACTATTTACATAACACCCAGCTCATGTCTTCCCACAAGCTATGTCTGAATATGTCACAATAGAGTGCCTTTTGTTGGTCATGCTGTCAGAAATGATTCAAAACCATCAAAATTCACAGACATGAAAAAAACCTTACACCTTTCTGAAAAAAACCTGAACACACAAACAGCCCAAGCCTAACTTATTCTTTTATTAATATTGCTGATTTTTTTAAATAGAAAAATACATTTTTTAAAACATTATTTAACATGAATTGACCTTGCTGGACAAGCAGCATGTATATTTTTGGAAGAAATTGAGGAAGAATAAGGTAGGAGGCTCAAACTGGAACTGCAATTCGCCAGAGAAGCTGCAATAAATGTTCTTCTCTCTCTCAAAGGGAACAGTAGTATTTGGATTCAAACTATGCATAAACATTATGAAGGAATTTAAGTAAACAAAAGGCCAGGAATTATACAAAACAAGCACAGAAATCTGCTTTCTCCACTGCTGGCTGCAAAAAGGAAGGCTCCAACATACCCCTTTGTGCTGTGTCATAAAAGGACAGACGAATGACCCAAAAGACATCTTCCTTTTAGAGTTCCAGAGATCAGTAACACAAGAGGACAGTGTCATATAGTGGGTACAGGTAGCATACACTTTACATAACACTGGCAACATGATAGTTTTCATTTATGTCTCTCTGTATATATTTTAATATATTTTTTATTTATTGAAGAGGGCCAAAAGATTTTCTAAGTACTTTTCTTAATGAGTAAAAACATGCTCTGCTACTGGAACCAACTCTGAATGTAGCCAAAACTGAAATTTCCTTATTGAAACCTAGTACAGAAACGATAGTGGTCTGCTGAACTACTGGTTTCCCGTTGTCATGACTTATTAGGAATGTCTTGCTGCTACTCCAGAATATGGTCAATCCCAATTATTTATGGCTTTTCAAGACTTCCAATGAAATGCCTCAGCAACTCTAACTTCAAGTTAGACCATGTGTAGAGAGACTGATTTCACCTATTGCTGTAAATATTCTTTTTGTTTATAATTAACACTCTAGTCAAAAGATAGCTACCCCATGCTGCTGCGTGTACTGGAAAATATTCACCTCTACCTTTTTCGTAATTCCTGTCAGCTTCACAGAGATCTCTTCGTTTAAAAAAACGTTTGAGATAGAGGCTTCTTCAATGAATAAAGGTGAACACAGGCAAACCGAAAGGGTCTGCCTTTTCTTGTTTATTATGAACTGAGTTGCTGGCATATATTTCATTGAATCTTTAATTTTATTATTGACTTACACAGGTTGTTTATATTTGCTCATTAATGAAACAGTATCATGACTGAAAGTGTGGCAGCCACAGTAATTAGCAAAGCATCTCCCTCCATTCTTCAAAATGTCGTCAAAACACTTGTCAGGAAACACTCATTTTCAGTCTCTACTGCCATTTACAGGGCTTCAGGCATTGATGATAGCTTGTCTGCTTAGTTTAAAAGAGCTCTTGATATAACAGAACCTGACATTGTTTACTTCAGCCTATTATGCCTGCTGCATTCGCTGAATGCTTCAGTGGAAAAGAAAAATCGAAAGAAAGCTATTCATTGTAATGCCAGCTGCTTTTTTAAAAAAGGAAATCAATTTTTGCTTGAGCTCAGAATGTACTCAGGAGGCCCAGAGTGACCCCCACTTCTGGTGTCAACAACAAAAGAATCTGCCTGCTTTTTCCACATCACAAAACAGCTAAAGAACGTTGAAAGCGTAAGATTAGTTTCATTTTAGTTTATGTTCAAATTGGTATCCATCTACTAACACAGACAGTATCTCAAAATACAAGGACTGCTATGTCACAGATTGCATGTAGAAACATGATGAAAAACAAGGGCATTTTTTGAGCATAATAAGTCATTAAAATTACTTGGCAGGACCATTTTAAAGCTGAAATAATTAGTTATGTTTGGTATTTATGACTGGTATCATGAAGACCTTCTGTACTGGCAGTATATTATTTTACGGCCATCTTGTTTCAAATGCAGTTATTCACGTATGACAATGATCACAATGTTTTACATATTCATGACAACCCTACATCTCTGTCATTCAAAACTTCTTGAATGTCAAATAAATGTCTTTCTCTTAATGTTCATTTTTATATAAACTTGTTCGCATAATAACATGGGACTGCATAAGACTAATCATTATAATAATAACAGCAATTATTATTACTCTTATAGTGTAGCCATGCATAGATCAAAATCAGGGCTTTATTGTGCTAGGCTGTGTAGATGTGCAGGTTACAAAAGTAGTCTTTGCAGTAGAGACCGTATAATCTAGATAGCTAGAAGCACAACAAAAAAAGCTCCAGGATCAGTAAGTGACACACTAGAAACCCCAGTTCTATGATGATCACCAAACTCACAAGGGCAATGATATATCAAAGTGAACTCCTGCATCTTTAAGTACCTTAGCTTCTTCATTTATTGTCTTATGTTTTCAGCCATGCAAGATATCATGGAATCAAAGAATCATAGACTAGTTAGGGTTGGAAAGGACCTTAAGATCATCGAGTTCCAACCCCCCTGCCATGGGCAGGGACACCTCACACTAAACCAATCCATTAAAGGCTCTATCCAATCCAGCCTTGAACACCACCAGGGATGGAGCATTTGCAACTTCCCTGGGCAGCCCATTCCAGTGCCTCACCACCCTTACAGGAAAGAATTTCTTCCTCATACCCAATCTAAACTTCCCCTGTTTAAGTTTGAACTCATTACCCCTTGTCCTCCCACTGCAGTCCCTAATAAAGAGACCCTCCCCAGCATCCGTATAGGCCCCCTTCAGATATTGGAAGGCTGCTATGAGGTCTCCGTGCAGCCTTCTCTTCTCCAGGCTCAACAGCCCCAATTTTCTCATCCTATCTTCATACGAGAGGTGCTCCAGTCCCCTGATCATCCTCGTGGCCCTCCTCTGGAATTGTTCCAACAGTTCCATGTCCTTTTTATGTTGAGGACACCAGAACTGTTCTGCACACAATACTCCAAGGGAGGTCTCACAAGAGTAGAGTAGAGGGGCAGGATCAGCTCCCTCAACCTGTTGGTCACGCTCCTTTTGATGCAGCCTGGGATCTGGTTGGCTTTCTGGGCTGCAAGGTCACTGCAGGCTCATGTTCATATTTTCATTAACCAACACCCCCAAGTGCTTCTCTGCAGGGCTGCTCTGAATCGCTTCTCTGCCTAAACTGTAGCTGTGCCTGGGATTGCTCTGACCCTAGTGTAGGACCTTGCACTTGGCATGGTTAAACTTCATTAGGTTGGCATCACCCCACCTCACAAGTGTGTCAAGGTCCCCCTGGATGGCATTCCTTTCCTCCAATGTATTGACCAAACCACACAGCTTGGTGTCATCGGTAAAGTTGCTGAGGGTGCACTCAATCCCACTGTCCACGTCACCAACAAAGATGTTGAACAAGACCGGTCCCAACACCCACCCTGAGGGACACCACTCATTACTGGTCTCCAGCTGGATATTGAGCCATTGACTACAACAATTTGTGTGCGGCCATCCAGCCAGTTCTTTATCCACCGAGTGGTCCACCTATCAAATTGATGTCTCTCCAACTTAGAGACAAGGATGTCATGCGGGACAGTGTTGAACTCTTTGCACAGGTCCAGGTAGGTTATGTCAACTGCTCTACCCCTGCCCATCAGTTCCGTAACCCCATCATAGAAGGCCACCACATTGGTCTGGCAGGATTTCCCCTTAATGAAGCCATGCTGGCTGTCAACAACCACCTTGTCATTTTTCATGTGCCTTAACATGCCTTCCAGGAGAATCTGCTCCAAGATTTTGCCAGGCACAGAAGTGAAACTGATTGGTCTGTAATTTCCTGGCTCATCCATTTTCGCCTTCTTGAAAATGGAGGTTATATTTCTCTTCTTCCAGTCATTGGGAACTTCACCTGGCTGCCATGATTTTTTCAAATATGATGGACAGTGACTTAACAACTTCATTTGCCAGCTCCTTCAGGACCCGCGGATGGATTTCATCAGGTCTCATGGACTTGTGTGCATTCAGGTTCTTAAGATGGTTTTGAACCAGATCCTCTCCTAAAGTGGGCCCAGGGTCTTCATTCTCACTGTCCCTGCGTCTTCCTTCCAAGCCTTGGGTGGTGTGGTCAGAGCATTTTCCGGTGAAGACTGAGCAGAGAAGTCATTAAGAACCTCAGCCTTCTCCAAATCCAAGGTAGCCAGTTCTCCTGATAGCTTCTGGAGAGGGCCTTCATTGTCCCAAGTCTGTCTTTTATTTGCAACGTACCTATAGAATCCCTTCCTGTTATCCTTAACATCCCTAGCCAAGTTTAATTCTAAGTGGGCCTTAGCTTTCCTAACCTGGTCCCGAGCTTCCCGGACAACATCCCTGTATTCTTCCCAGTCCATCTATCCTTGCTTCCACATTTTATAAGACTCTTTTTTCCTTCCAGTTTTCCTCAGCAGCTTCTTATCCATTCAAGGAGGTCTCCTGGCCCTCCTGCTAAACTTCCTTCTAGTTGGGACACAACATTCCTGAGTTTGTAGCAGGTGATCCTTGAATATCAACCAACAGTCTTGTGCCCCCCTGCCCTCTAGGGCTATATCCCATGAAATCTTACTGAGCAGGTTCCTGAAGAGGCCAAAATCTGCTCTCTTGAAGTCCAGGGCAGTGAGCTTGCTGCACGCTCTTCTCGCTGTCCTGAGGATCTCAAACTCGACCATCTCATGATCGCTGCAACCAAGGCTGCCCTGGAACGTTACATTCCCAACCAGCCCTTCCCTGTTGGTGAGGACGAGGTCAAGCATGTCACCCTCCTATATCAAAACTGTTTAAACTCTAGTGACTGCTGCACAGAAACAAGAGAGGGGGAAAAAGCAAACAACTGATTTTTTATTTTGTGTTCAGAAAATTTAGCACTTTATACCTTTAGAGTTCTGTACAGTCCTTCTAGAGGTTTAATCTTGTTTGTTAGGCACAGTCTATGCTAACTTCATGGGTGTGCACCAGTGCTGATCTATTTCATTTTATAATAGGATTTGAATTACTCCCTTTGGGTAGAATTCTCACCTTTAGGGACATACAGAGTACATTTGTCTAAGTCACTCTATGCTCCCTTAC
Source organism: Amazona ochrocephala (assembly GCA_039720435.1). Lineage (NCBI taxonomy): Eukaryota > Metazoa > Chordata > Aves > Psittaciformes > Psittacidae > Amazona > Amazona ochrocephala. The sequence goes on along the minus strand of CM077909.1, from coordinate 55,957,864 downwards.
TGTCAGCTGGGAAAACCAGATTAGATACAGTGCACCCTAAAAGCAGTTATTTTATATGTCTGCTTTAGGTTAAGATGAATAGTACCCTAGAAGAACCTGTTTTCTACATTATCTATAAAGTTAGCTGGAATGAGGGTTCTCTCCCACCTTTGTGCTTTGACAGAATTTGAATTTGTTTTCTCTGGTTCAGTTATTCACTTCATTTAAGACTGAAATTACTTTTGATAAATGTATATAATTGGTGGAATTGCCCTGAGTATTCTTCTCTACATGTTTATTTTTTTCTAACTAACAATAGATCTTAACCTCAGAAAAGTAATCTTTTGATCTTTAGTTTAAAAAGTTTAATAGCACTTCATTTTAATGTTCAGTGTTGGTGAAAGAAATAGCTCAAATATTTGGACATTCATATTTTCTCATCTTTTTTCATGTCTCACCACCTTTGTTACATTGTTGACAAAGCAGAAAGGCAGCAGAGTTAAAGACCTAAATCCAAAGACTGAAAAGTAATGCTTTTGATCTACTGTCGTGGTTTAAGTCTATAAACCCATACAGTCACTCTCTCACTCACTCCCCACTCTTTCTTCCCTCTGTTATCAAAGACTAATAATGTTACCCAGGAAAATCCAGATACTTTGTTTATAAGCCTTTTTTTCTCCCTTTCTTCATCAGAAGTGCAGAATGCTTCTGAGCAACTTAGTGGCTGGAGCATATGTCACTTATACAAAACATAGCCCAACGGGTCTGTGAGGGTTTGAGTTATTTTTCTTTGTATGAGTCAGATTCTCTCTGTTTCCCTCAGAGTGGAATAAGGAGATCAAGATGAAGAGTTTTTGACACCTCTGTAATTCAGAAAAAAATATTTGAAGGGTAAGCAGGAAGGAAGAGGAATGAAGAAAGTAAGATAACAGACAAATTATGTGGGCATAATGCATAAGCAAGAGCTTGGGTTATTAAAAAAAGATATCTGAGAGGATTTCACAATTTAATTTCTTGACATCTGTCCATTAGCTCCAGACACTGTCCTGTACAGCACTTGAAGTGTCAAGAAATAATTAAGAAGAGAGGCTGTTTGATATCATTTTGTGAAGAAGACTCGATTCCAAATTACTGACATAAAAGTCCTACAAAACCACTAATGATATGCAGACTCCTAAGAATGTTTTCCCACTTAGTTTTGTAGTCAGGATGCATAACATCTGTGCTCAGCTGCCCTCAAATGCCTTTTCCTATTTAAGCATTTTAAACTACAACTGTTCGGACATCTTTCACTGCTCCTCTCACAAAATGTTTCAGAAGGCTGGTTGAGGAAGTGGAAAAGATTATTTAGTGATGAAGTCAAACATCTGCTGGGGTCTTCTGGCTGTGCCTGGGCATTTTTCATGGTACTATTGCTCTCACTTTCCCAAAATAAGAGTTTGAAATGCTTGAAAATCTGTTAATTTGATACAAACCCTTCTTAAAGAACAAATTACCCCAAAACACAGGATGAACAAGGAAAAACAGGAAGGACTTTAAAGGACCTCCAGCAGGTACTGCATGAACCAGTTCTCAGCATGCTTTCTATCCCATTCATCCGTAAACCCACAAATCACTGCCATCACTTTTGTTCAAACAGCTGTAATCAGAAATTACTGCCCCTAAGATTGACAAGCACCAAGAGATCTGTGGGAAATATAGACTAATTCCTTTTTATCTCCCAGTGAATTGCCAGGGCTGCTATTTAGGAACTGTCCTATCAGCCTGTGCAGAGTGCAGCGGCACCTAACAAGGTACACATCACTGTACAGGCTTGGGCTGTACAGGGTACACTGATTTCCTCTTAGTTATTGAGTGATTTCACAAATATTAATTTTGATTGTCTTATGAAGCTTGTTGCTGCCTAAGTTTGCCTGTCAGGTAGAAAGTCACAGGGGTCGTGCTCAGGATGGCAATTCTTGAATATTTATGCATGGTAAAAAAAAAAAAATTGTCAAAGGACAAAGCCAGTAATTCTGAATGTCTCTTTCCCTATTAGTACAGTATGTTCAAAGATACTGGCAACCAAGTGAACTTAATCAAGTTTCTCTATAATTCTCTCACCAAGAGAGAACTAAGAGAGCAGAAGGGAAGTATTGAAGTTCAACTTTGGTACTTCTTTTTTCCAACTCTATCTTTCTCCTACTTTACCATATGATCATTTAAGAGAACTCTCTTTAGCATATTAATTTGTCCAACTGCTTTTTGAGGCAGAGTGGACTATCGGGAGAACTGGCTACCCTGGACTTGGAGAAGGCTGAGGTTCTTAATGACTTCTTTGCCTCAGTCTTTACCGGCAAATGCTCTGACCACACCACCCAAGTCTTGGAAGGCAGATGCGGGGACGGTGTGGGTGGGGACCCTGGGCCCACTGTGGGGGAGGATCTTGTTCGGGACCACCTTAGGAACCTGAATGTATACAAGTCCATGGGACCGGATGAAATGCATCCGCGGGTCCTGAAGGAGCTGGCAAATGAAGTTGCTAAACCACTGTCCATCATATTTGAAAAATCATGGCAGCCAAGTGAAGTTCCCGATGACTGGAAAAAGGGAAATATAACCCCCATTTTTAAAAAGGGGAAAATGGATGAGGTGGGGAATTACAGACCAGTCAGTCTCACCTCTGTGCCTGGCAAAATCTTGGAGCAGATTCTCCTGGAAGGCATGCTGAGACACATGAAAACCAACCAGGTGGTTGTTGACAGCCAGCATGGCTTCACTAAGGGGAAATCCTGCCTGACCAATCTGGTGACCTTCTATGAAGGGGCTACGGAACTGAGGGACAGGGGCAGAGCAGTTGATGTCATCTACCTGGACTTGTGTAAAGCCTTTGACACTGTCTCGCATGCCATCCTTCTCTCTAAGTTGGAGAGACATCAATTTGATAGGTGGACCACTCGGTGGATAAAGGACTGGTGTCCTCAGCATAAAAAGGACATGGAACTGTTGGAACAAGTGCAGAGGAGGGCCACGAGGATGATCAGGGGACTGGAGCACCTCTCGTATGAAGATAGGCTGAGAAAATTGGGGCTATTCAGCCTGGAGAAGAGAAGGCTGCGTGGAGACCTCATAGCAGCCTTCCAATACCTGAAGGGGGCCTATAGGGATGCTGGGGAGGGACTCTTCATTAGGGACTGTAGTGAGAGGACAAGGGGTAATGGGTTTAAACTTAAACAGGGGAGGTTTAGATTGGATCTGAGGAAGAAATTCTTTACTGTAAGGGTGGTGAGGCCCTGGAATGGGCTGCCCAAGGAAGTTGTGAATGCTTCATCTATGGTGCCATTCAAGGTGGGGTTGGACATAGCCTTGGATGGCATGGTTTAGTGGGAGGTGTCCCTGCCCATGGCAGGGGGGTTGGAACTCGATGATCTTGAGGTCCTTTCCAACCCTAACTATTCTATGATTCTATGATCTGACGAGAGCAGTTCTACAGTATAATTATATATTGTGTTATTTATATAATTTTTTATATATTAAATTATATAATATGTATATTTAAATATTTGTGTTTATTATATAGACACTTCCTCTGATTTGATTTGAATCTGGTATATTTAATAACCATTGTATTACAAGATCATATTCTGTAATGCAAGAAACAGAAACTAATAATTTCCTATTCACCTTTTTTATGCCACACACAATTTAATGAATCTCTAAAATTTTCCAGCCTCATGGATCCATTTTTCCCTTTTTCAGGGTGGGAATCTGTGTAATCTATTTCTCATGTGAGAAAAGTTTCATATCTTTGTAAATTCTTTGCTCAATCTAGCCACACTGAACAGGTGCCATTCAAAGTCTAGGCACTGGAGCCTGCATTGTTGTAGGTGACCATTCTCTCTGTGCTCTGGAAATGTGCATCTCTGCAAGAAAAAGACAACATGATTTTAAAGAAATTTTTAGAAGTAAAAATAAGAGGTGTTTTTTTTCTAAGACGGGTGTACCAGCCATTTAAACTACACCTAAGAAATGAAGAAACTAGACAGTCAAGGGAAGAGGAGAGATCAGAAGGAAATGGAGAGGTATTATATAATATAAATTATTAGATGTTTAGCAATTATACCTTTGCTATAAGTTACAGATACTAATTTAAGCTTCAGATGATGATGAATCTAGTACACATTTCCGTAGATCCTTCCTCCTGATATGTGCTGTTTTAAACCATCAATAAAATAAGCAACTATGAAGATTACCTGATTTTTGCATATAAGAAACAAATCACGCAGGTTCTCCCAGACTTTATTTGAAGTACTTGAGTCTAGTTGCTTCTCTTTGTCTGCAAAAGAAGATGAATCTACTCACTGTAGCTCAGAGGAGCTCAATGAAGTTCACACCCTACATTGCTCTCACATGCTACCTGACTCTCAATCAGTATATGGGCAACTAAGGAGGTTATTCATGAAATCAGATGTCTAGGAAAGGAAGTGAATATTCTCCAAAGCTTTCTTGCATAAGCTTGCAAGCCAGTCTGTGAAATAAACAAGCATGGAATTAATTTAGCCTGAAATTAAAGCCGCAGCAGTTGCAACACTGTCTCACGATTACCTATAATGTAGTTGCTGATGCTTACAGTACAGAATGTTACAATTAGAGGTCTGACCCTTTTCACTGGGGTTTTGTGCATGTAGGGTAATACCAAGCAATTTCTACACTGTTACACAATTACAAGCATCCCTAAAAATAACCCAAACCAAACCCCCAAAACCCCTACCAAATATTTCTTTCATGCATACATAGTCGCAGTGCGAACACATTCTATTCCCTTTTAGCCCATTCTTTACCTGAACACTCACAGAAATCATGGTTGTCTTACACAAAACTGGACTTCTGCTCACCTATGTGCAAATTTTTGCTCTTGAGCTGCAAACAACATATTGAGTACCTCAAGTCTTCACTTCTGCTCACCTATGTGCAAATTTTTGCTCTTGAGCTGCAAACAACATACTGAGTACCTCAAGTCTTCGCTAAATTCTAGGTGCTTTGACATCTGTTTGCTTACCTCTCACAAGAATAATGATTTCTTTCCAAAGGCTGCTTTCCATGCTGTAAAAACTACTTTGAGTTTCTGTCTTAATATATCATGAATGTCACACTATAGAAGATTTATTGTTAAAAGCTTTGAAATTCAAATTTATGTCCGTGTTTACAAAACATGACATAAGTATTGTGCGATGTTATCAGGTAAAACAGATGACTCTAATTTTTTATTCTTTTTGGTTAGAACTACTGGGTATATAATCATGGTGTAGCATGGAAAGTAATGCATACCATCTGTGAGAAGTTCTTGTTTTCTTCAGGCAAAAGCATAGCTATATTTATTTTTAGCTTAAGAGTATCCATAAGTCAAGCTAGACTTATGTGGCATGTGTGCATGTGTGTACTGGATGTTAATTTTATCACCATTTGATTTTTTGTAACTTTATTGAGGTTACAAATGTATCCCTGGTCGATTTGTAGTATCCTTGTGTAAAGACTTGATACACTTGCATGGACATTGGCGCTTTGGAAGAAAATACGTAGTAGCGTTCACATAATGTAGTTATGCACGTTCGTGATATTAACCACTGCAATCACTGCCCTGGTAATTCAGAATTACCATTTTTAGCATGGTATCCTCACAGAAAGAAGACCTAAGAATGAATAAGACAAATAACTAGAATAACCTTACCAGCACAGACCTTCATTTATCTCTTCAAGTAGCTCTATCTTTTCTTTCACGTTTTTTCCCAAAAGAGGAAGAATTTCTGGGCATGCCCTTCCAAGTCTTCCATTAACTCCACAGATTCCACTCTATTATATTTTTACTCACGAAAGAGGATTTTCTGTCAGCTAGAAAGTTTCTAGTAAAAAAACAGAGCACATTTAATGTTTATCATGACTACAAGTAATCAATGTATTTTGTATTTTTCATCTTAAGGCACTAACATTTAAATTAATAATTTCAAATTCTTTTCTAATACAGATGTTCTTATTCTTTCTGTTTTAGCATTAATAAGATGCTCCTGGATGAAAAAGAGATAAGGAGGTAAGCATCAGTGGAATAAAGGAACACTGGTTTGTTTGGAGTTGAATTTAAACTTACATCTAGCGGTTTGCATGGCAGTTTTTTGTATTTTCAAATCTTGTATGCACAGATGGAAATAATTAGAAGACAGAAACTCAGCAGTGCATTAGTTATGGAGAGAAAAATATTTTAGACATTTTTTTTCCATTTTGTTTCTTCATATGGACTCTTTTTTGTAAATTGTGAATGCGAACTAGACAGGCATTTTAGAGCCAGTACAGAAAAAACTACAGAAATTACTCACTTTTTTGTTTGTTTAAGTTTCTGCTAAATCAGCTCAGGGTAGAGAGAAGGCTTTGGAGGTGTCAGTGGTGAGAGGTTGAAGCTCATGGCTGAGAGAAGAAGTAGGGAGGCACGGGCTCCCCTCTATTAGCTTCCAGGAGGAGGTAGAAGGTCTCAAACCATACTTCTTTCCATTCCAAGCACCTGAGCTTCCCCTAAAGAAGTACTTTTGGAGGGTGTCTGCAGCTGGGCAGGTTGATGCAACACGTAGGAACAATTTTCTCTGCAAGTGTAAGTGGGACCAGCTCATGCTCGCTCCAATTTCAGAAAGTGTGCTAGAACAACTCTCTGAGATACATCAGATATAAGTGTAGAGAAGTTGTATGACTACTGTCTTTCTGTGCAAAGGCAGGTGAAACCAGTCTCTTCATCCTCCAAAATGGCTAGTTTTCATTCATAGAAAACAAAGACAAAAAGAAAAAATCAAACCCTACCCAAAACCTTAGTTACTGTTGCTACACCGAGTGTTAGCAAAAGAAATAAAGACAGAAACTCTCATTAAATACTGTCTAAAAATAATAATAAGGGAAAGTAATTTAGATACTTAAAATGAAAGGTAAAGAGGAGAGTATAAAAAAAATAGTGAACATGGATAACTGGAAGAAGAAGCAAAATTGGACCTCAGTGTTTTAAAGACGTTCTCATCATAGTACAGCTTCTTCTCACTAAGAATTTAAACTGACTGCAAGGAGACAGAAAAGGCTGTTAGTGATGAATTTATCTTTTAACAGCTCAGGGTAGCAACTGTTTTGTAGAATAAAACAAAGTAGTGTTTGTTTGGACTTAAGAACTTTCCTCTTATTCACCATAGTAAAAGTCTGAACTTTAAGATTTGGTTGACATTGATGTGAACATCATTTGACTGTAGAAATCTCATTATAATGCAGCATTAACTATAAAAATATGTGTTGACACTTAAAATAAGTAGGAAAAATTTTGTATCTTCTGGCACATGCTAATTGTTCTTTCAGCCAAGGATGTAATACTTTCCTTGCAGGGGCTTTTATTTTCTTCTCAAAAAATTCAGTGTAGCAGAGTAGTTGTTGGAAGGAACAGAGTGACTGCACTTGTTAATACTTACTGTTTTGTTCTCCCAAATGTATTTAAAGAACAGACATCTGAGCGTCATTTACATTTTAAATAAATATTATAGCAGACATACTACTTGCTTTGCTTGATGATATCCCAATAGGACAATAAGGCAATGTGTTTCCTGCTACAGCATGTGAGAAAAATCTCAGCAGTGATAAGCTTTATTGTTACCTTTCTTCCTTTAAGCTGATGGAAAAGATGGGTCCTGGAATGACAAACAACCTGGTAAATATTTTAACAAAAATAATAACTTTTATTATTTTATATTACTTGAAGTTTTTAGTCTATCTCACTACCCTTTGCAGACTTTATTTTCTTTCTCTTCTGATTTTGCCCTTTAGAATAGTATTCCAAAACTAAAGGGATCTTATTCCAAGTCTTACTGCAGTTAAACCTTCTCCTCAGATCATTAAATTTTCAGATCCAAAACCACATCAAATTAGTCTATGACAGGAAGTCTCAGAGACTTAATATCCTTCTATGCTTGCAATTTGTTGCTTTCTAAAAGGCAAGCATCTACATGAGACTATTATTGGCATAAAATAATTATTTCCTGCAGCTTAAAAAACTGGTAGGCTTTGGTAGACTTGCAAAGCTAAAAATATGTCTTGTGAGCTGTTATTTCTGTAGCATGGCAGTGGTTATGCTGCCTTCCCTAACAGCCATGATCTCTTCTCAACATTTACTCAGACAAAAAATTAGGAAGGAAATTTGTCTCAACCGCAGTTTTATTAGAAGATCCATTTTAAATAAATGTATGTAGTTAAACATTTAGCTCCACTAAAGTTTTGCTTTCGATAACGTGTACTATTCCTGAATAAAATCTCCTTTGTTTCTCAGCTCCACTGAAGACAATCCTTATGTCTGCTTTACTCCAGCATCTGCAATTTACATAGAATTAATCTGCATGTCTGTGGACACCTCTGTTTCTTCTATAGGGTTTTTTTCTTTTTTTCATTTTTTTACTGTGTTTCTCACTGAGCCAGAAGGAGCTACTCTTTAGCTGGCCATGAAGACGAAGAGCAAAGGGAAAAACTCCTGCTCAGTTGAAATACAGGAGCTGCAGACTGTACAGGTAACTCATAGTGTGGTAACTACCGCAGGCAACTGTCATGTGGAGAGAAATAGAAGGGGACTAAATCTAGGTAATTCTGCATTTACTTACATTAAATTTCTGTTCTTGTCAAGTTCCTGTGGTCAGATTTAGGAGAATGCTCTAGCATCCTGGCTCTGGCATGGTTAACTTGTCTGATCCAAGGCAAGACAGTTGCAGTTATTCAAAATATCACAAAAAGTCTGTTTTTCAAAAGTCTACATCACTGAAAGTAGGGGATTTAGGACCACATTTTGAGGAGTAGCAAAATTATGCACAGTGTTCTTACATGGTAGCTTGTTTTCTAAACAGCATTGGTCTCTTAAACTTTGGCTACTTAACTGTCAAAATAGGTAAGTACAAGCTTTTATGTGTTCCTGTAAGAATCAGGTGTATTTACAACACCTTTATAAATGCATGAAGTGCTCAGATGTTATGTGGAAGAAGTAACAGAAAGTCATCTTTTTATTGTAGTAACAAGGCAATAAACTGCTCTATTTTTGGCAGAGTCCAAGTTCTGTTTCATTCGAAAGTTTACACTAACATCTAGCCACCCTGGCTCTCTCCAGTGGTTTCTCCTGAATTTCTGAGGCATCACACTTCATACCTTTTTCATGAGACTGCATTCCCAAAACACATTGAGCATTTTCTTTCCATATCTCTTCCAAAATCCATCATAAACATCTCACCATACTTTAAAAGGTGTTGAATTCTTCTTTTGCAATGCTGAGTAGACTCAACTCTCACTGAAGTTATTGGGATATGAAATGTTCAGTCCCAAGAAAGGTCATGCTTGCTACTGTTCATTTGCCAGAGTGTCTGTTACAACTTCTTTTTATCTGAATGCTTTTAGTCCCATTTTCTTGTTTTACATAGCTCTTTCTTTCCCAGGAGACCTTTTGGCCTTTAAAATTTCAATTCTACAGGAAATCGTCTGATTTACAGACTTTCTGAAAAAGGTCTGGTGGCCATGTCCATGGGAAATGCATTAGGAAAAAACAGAGACAGTAAAAATATTGTTGGTCTTCACCATAGTTACAAATAAATTTTAAAGTCCTGTTTGGTAACTGACAACAGAATTAGGAAGCTTTATAATATTATGGTTGATAATACTAACGTTATAATCCTCTGTTCTGCAGGCATGCCAGCCTGTACCTCTGTAGTACTTCACCTAAATAAATGGCTGCCTAGAGAGGTACAGACCTTGGCACTACAGGGTGTGAAGAGAGGAAAAGACTCAAAGAATGCAAATACTCATGTGCAGGGGGAAGAAGCTAAACATATGCATTGTGTCACTGGAAAAAAAAATCACCTTGTAGTTTGGCATCTCATATTAACTTTTCCCTACCTGACTCATGTTACCTCACCTTGAATGTCTGCATGTGCTGTGTAAACATTTTATTTAATTTCTTTTCAATAAAAACCTTGGGCTAAAGTCCACTTTATAGAAATCCAAAGTGAACTCCACTGTAATGATCAGGTTTATTCTGGAATTGCACCACAGTAAGTTAGATTGGAAACTGTCCCCCTGTCCCTCGTCTTATGAAAGTGTTTTCTTGCATGAGTGACAGTCTGATGGTAAATTAGTCATCTTAGATTTTACTGAGGTAAAGGAAGTGTTATCATTACAATATGCCTGAATATGTTTATCCTTAGAAATATGAAGTTTATAAGATATTTTTAAAAGTGAAAATGGTTTCCAAGCACCCTTAGGAGCTTTTGTCAAAGAGAAACGAACCTTTACGCTCTTAACCAAGTAGACACCATGCTATTGTGATCCTTTTCCTGCTCAAATATGGCAAGAAATGAAATAATTCTCAGGTTTTATTCTAGGATAAAAGATCTAACAACTTGTTTCAGAAACACAACCAAGTTACACTTTCTAAAAGACTTTCTATGGGGGAGATTTCAATACTGATATAAATGATCCTTATTTACAATTCCTTCTTTCTTAGGGCAATTAAGAAGGCCCCATTCATGTGACGATATGTTGCACTGAATTCAGAAGTCATGCCAGAAACTATTTCACACTAAAAATCCAAACCTGAAGCAGTGATAGGAGACCATGATAACATGCAAATTATGGACAATAAATAATCAGACAAACCTTGCTTTTTGATCTTTACTGCAGGAATTACAATCCTCCTACATGTTTAGGACAAAACCATTTTTTGTCAACTGGACAATGTCAAAGGCAAATTAATAATGAATTCTCTTTACAGCAGGTTATGAAAATATTCAATTTACTTTAGCTACAAGCTTTTAAACTAAATACTCATTCCACTATAAACAAATTGTAATGGCTAGAAAATATTTTCTTATATGTAACTGTCCAGCTTTTTGTAAAACAGTCAAATATCACACGATCCCTTTCTAGCACATCAAGTCTAGATATGTGTTACTGAAAACTCAGAATTTTACTAAAAATAAATGTCTGAGCCTTTTAGATACCTACAACAAAAACCACACTAAGGAATAAACTCTAGTTTTGAAGCTAAAGTTTGAAACGATGCATAGCTATTTTCCTTATGGTTTTACCTCACACAAGCGAAGAAGGTACATGGTTTGGTCATAAGTTATATTCCCAGTGCCCCAGTATAATATAGCTCATGCATCTTGACCTCCCTCAACCAGATGCCTACTGCATGAACTGCAGCTTAAAAAAGAAGTAGAAAATAATGACATATTACTTATCATCAGGAGAATGATGGTTCTGAGTTGAAATGATTCACTTCTTATATGCTGAATGCAGAGTAGTTCATGAAGTAGTCGCATCTTAAAAAGTAAGAATTGTAAACACATAATATTGTGATACAGCAGAATACGATGCAGGCTGCTTCTATATGTAAGAGAGAGTGTTTTGCTTCACTTCTCACTGAAACAATTGCCAATAAGTTAACAATATTATAAGAAAACTGAGAAGCTTTGAAAGATGGAAAATGGAATTTTTGTAAGGTCATATATGATTAGCATCTATGACTTTTTAACTTTCCAAATATTTCAAACAGATTTTTAATTTTCAGCACAGACATAACTGACACATAGAAGAACAGGATAATGGCATTTCTAGTGTTTTCAAACTGAAAACTTCAGAATACTTCACAAATATAGACAGAGAAAATAATTCCTTTCTGAAGTAAAAACATAATTAATAGATCAGGTGGCTACTACGTATGCTGCTTCATAAGAGATTCTGTGACATCCACTCAAAGTCAAAAGTAAAACAGAAAAAAAAAATCCTGGGATACAAAATTTCAGAAGTTGTTTCAATAAAATAAAATAATATTTTCTGAGTTTACTTACAAAAAAGGAGACATACAAAACTCTCCATTAATTTCAAGCATTAGAAATAAAAATGATTTAATCAAGAATATTACATATCCCAAGGTAGTGCATCTCTTTTATTTTTCTTGATGTATTTGAAATTAACACTTTAAAAAGTTTCAAAGAAAGCATTTTTTTTGACTAAACATCGTCAAAAGGACATACTCTGATTATCTGTAATTATTATACTGGCCAATTATTCACTCCATAGTAAAACCAACAAGACAGGATGAAACTTTATTTCCTTGCCCCTGTTTTTGTTTCAGGCAGTAGCTTTGACCTATTAACATGGTCAAAATTTGTCAAGAATAAGGTTACCAGAATAACTCAACATTGATTTCCAACAAACATAATAAAAATAATAATAATAATAAAAAAAACAACAAAAAAAAACCAACAAACAAACAAAAAAACAGACAAAACCACAGTGGCCAGAATCTATGATAGTTTATTTGGTTGCTGCACAAAACAAACCCTGATTGATAAGAGCAAAACTGATTTTAACTATCTTTTCATTGCCCATTTTTTCTTTAAACAAAAATCAATCCATCTGCTACATACGTGTTTTTCTTATGAGTGCACACACAGGAGGTTGACTGGTGTTGCCTTTTACTAATGAAAGAGATTTCTTCTTTTCTAAACAACTTTTCCTTCTGTTTGTTCATACTGAGAGGTCATAACCTCTAGTGGTTTTAGGTATAATCTGTTGCTATGGGAATGACTGTGGTGCTACAAAGGAAGGATTATGACCTTTCACTATATAAAAATGTTAGGTTTCTATTATCTTCTTTAATAGAACTGAAGAATTTTCATTTCAGTGTTGGGAGTTATCTTTCCTAAATGGATGTAGGGCTAGCTATCCATGTAGGTGATAAGTGTTATCCCTAGTCATTACTGATTGTGTTAATGCTTTGATTTCCAAAAAATAATGAGTAACTTAATAAAGAAATGTCAATGGATGACCTGAAGCCTTTAACCAAGCAGTGAAAGTCTTTGACTGCTTAAAAAGTGTTTATCAGTACATGATAGAGTCTGAAAAATTGCCACTAAATCCTGGCAAAAATAATATAAAACATAGCAGGGGAAAAACAGTAATGAGTCTTACATGGGCTTTAATTAATGCAAATTTTCATGTTGCTTCATTTTCTTTCATTATATGATTTAGGATTGAAGAAAGAAACAAGCCATCACTTGGCTGCCTATTGCAAGACATCTCTGGCCTTGACTGATAATAAAAAGGAGTGAATGGTATGAAGCCTAAGGAGCAAGGCTCAATCACTTTCAGCAATTACTGTGTCTTATTGATAACTTGCAGCTCTATCCTGCAAAAGACATCTCTGGAACAAAGCCTGTCACAGATCAGACTGAATCCATTAAAAAGCTTTGATTAACATGTCCCTAGGGTGTGCTGGGGAAACTTTTTACACCAAATGACAGCCTATTGCTACTGCTTCTGAATTGCCCTCCTGCAATACTCTTTGTGTTTTAATCTATTGCACAGTTTAAATTAAAAAACAGCAATGACTTTGTGTGACCTAAATACGAGCCTCTTTTATTCATTGTGAGATTTATCAACTGCTTGCAGATCAAGTGTCCAGAGAAGCAATAATTAACCTTAGTGTGTGTTAGCTAATATTAATTATATATCTCCTGTGCTTTCTTGGGCTAGTGTACATGTGCCCAGAGAAAGGGTCATATTTAATTCGCTCTGTTTAGTGGACAAGAAGCTTTGTACTTGTCTTCCTTCAAAAACAAATTGTTTGTATTTGACAAGCATAACATCAACAATGTTAGCTTTGTTTAGCAGGAGCTGACATTGATGTGTAAATGGATTTCAGTTCTTTTAAAATAGACACACAAAAGCTCTGTCTTTCTGGGCCTCAAATTTCAAGAGGGCAAGGAATTGCCCTTTACACACCCAATCATTTTCTCATCATCCACTGTGGAAAACAGCCCTTATCTATTGTGAATATTATTTTTGTTTCCCTGCAGTCCCTTGTAAGACATATGCTGAACAGTATGTGTCAGGTCCAGCAAGGCCCTGACATAATGTTTGTACATTATGAGCAAAAAAAAAAAAAAATAAGGATCCTTTTATATTCCATTAAAATACATATTTAAAAACACCTGCAGGTATAAGAACCCCTTGCCAGAAACCTGTTTGACGTGATGTTTTAGCACCTAAGAAGGGGACATAAAAGAAAATCCTGATCCTGTTCACATCCAGGTCAGTGTTAAAATCACATTAAACCAATGTTAAAACAGAGCTAAATTCACAGAGAATCAAGTGGCAAAATGCTGCACCATTCGGCATAATGGTCATTTATTAGCAACAATTCAAGTTTCCCATGTGCTGAAACTTTAATGAGGGCTACGGCTCCTAAGCAGTACCTGGGGCCCAGCTCATGCCAACAGCGCTCTATACCAGAGGGAAGCAACTGGACAATACTTGGAGAGCAGTTTGGACCAGCAGTGAAAAGCCATAGGACAGCCCTTCTCCCAGGCACAGGCTGTGCCTAAGGTATATGAGGGAAAGGGAGGGAGGCAGGCAGCAGCATGGTGGGCTCTGTGTGAGCTCTCTGTTGCACAAAAGTCTCCCTGTGGAAGAGGGAAGTAGGCAGACAGAGATACGCATTGCTTTGATTGTTTTGAATATCCCCAGCTATCTTCAGAACTGCGTTACAAAAGTAAAGGGGGTGTAAAGTAACCCTGCTTGCCGGTAAGGCACTAATGGCTGCACTGCAATCATGGTAGAAGGAAGCTAGATAGTTTCTGTACCCTTAGAAAAGCTAAAGGGGAATAATCCTATGTGTATCAGCATTTAAATCTGAAGACAACGGTGGGGAAATAAACACTCTCCTTGTCAGCAATCCTTCAGGTAGTGCTGAGTAAGTACTATTTCATGGGAGCAACACCTTCTTCTAGGTTTGCATTGCTCACAGCAGCAGGTTTTCACATCCCAGATGGGATTAACTTTCCTGGAATTAGGACAGTCAGCACAAGCGCATTATCTTCCTCTAGGTTTTCTTTGAATTGCATGCAGCTGTTATGTTGACTCAAAAAGTGTGTTTTACAATGTACAGGAGTTGACACCATTAATCTAACAAAAAACAGAGCAGCAACCTAGATGTTTAGCTGCAGAAAACAAGTTTGAATAAATATGTAGGGTTCTTGGAAATAGTTGCTATTTCAACTATTATTTTGCTATTCATATGAAATTGTAGGCAATGATATTTGTTGACTTTGCAGATTGACCACCTATGTCTTAACAACAATTGACAGCAGCCTTTTTATGCAGGGTAATTGTGGCTACAAATGTGTTTTCAGTGCATCTATTACCTTCCATTTCAGTGCATCTATTACCTTACCTTCAGCAGGTGTAATATTTTATTGCTTGATACTACCCTTCTATTTAGAAGTTTGGTTCCACACCTCCTTTGTTTCAACCCAGATGCTGGCCTCTATTTAACTATTCATTAAAAACAGAAAGAAAGCTCCCCCCAACACCATCTGGAGTGTAGAATTGATAGGGAAAGGGACTAATTTCTGTACCTTTTTTAACTGTCTGAAAGGTGAAAGGATTTGTCAAATCCATTAATGACCTATCTTAGATCTAATAGACACTTCACACTGAAAAAAGATTGCTCAGAAGCTGGTTCAAACAAAAGCAACAGAAGCAAGGAAGAACATGCACAAGGGGCAAAATGGTATAAATGTAAACCTGCACAATTACAATTCAAACAAAGACAAGTGAGAAAGCATACTCTGCTAAAGCACTATTGACCAGCCATCTTGGCTTAGCATTCATGCATAATTAAGCTGTAAGACAGCTGCAGCATTCTCTAATTCAAAAGGGCACAGGATATCACAATATGAAGCAAGATGCATATATGTGCCTAGAAAAAGTTTGGTTTGTATTCAGGTGCATTAAAACAAACCCTAAACCACCAAAAAACAAACAATAACAACGTAATTCAGCAAAAATATAATACTATTCAAGATGTCAGTAAAATGTGAGCTGGGATTCTCAGAATTCCCCTCATACCATCACTGTCTTGTATAGAATTTTGGTTTGAGTTTCCACAATGTATTAAATCAAAAGAAGTAAGAAACATTAAACAAGTGTCAGGGCACTGGTTTGTTTGTTTTATTTTTGTTTTGGGTTTTTTATTTGTTTGTTTGTTTCCAATTAAAGTGATGTTTAAAATATCCACAATTACCTGTTAGGGTATTGTGCCATACAGATGGTAGCTTCCAAGGAGGTTAAACATGTAGGAAAGATAAAGTCTCTCAGTGGGCCTTTTAACAAGTTCTTTAGACCAAACATCTTGTTTATACAAGCTGATCTTTTTCTCCATTATAAGTCACATTTGACATAAAGACTGGGAAGGCAGCATATTGTAAGGCCAACCACTGGTCTGATGATCTCAGAAAATATTGTCATGTGTAGAGAATTTGGCTATCTTTTAACATTTATTTTCCTTTGAGGATGCTTCAGTTCAGAAAGACTGTAATGTTGTGTCTGCTAATTGCGCTAAACCTCTGAAAAATTCTGTCTACTTTTTAAGATGAGTGTAAATCTTGGTTATTATGGGACAGACAATTGGCTGCTCACCAAAAAAGAAGAAAAAGAAATACATTCTGTTTTGCATGCTCAGTATTACTGTAAAGATATCATTTGTCTATTTGACATGGGATCAAAGTTACTTCTTGGAAAATTTTAATGTGATTAATCACACAGGGATGGGAGACGTAAAGTCGCAACAGCTTGGGGACAGGACAAGTCAGAACTCAATTCACCCTTCTGATTGAAACAATGTAAATGCAAAAAGAGATGCAAATGTCTGCATTTCTGTAGAAAGCAACCTGAAAATTTTGTTAGCTGTGCAAAACCAGAGTGAAACCGAACATAGGAGAATCTAAGAATTACTTAGCCCTTACCTATAAGCCAACAAACCACTAGTACTGATGCTGAATTTGGTACCTACAGAGATCTGGGTCACCATCAGTGATGACAAGTTTGAAAGGATTTTTTTCCTTTTTTAAAATAACCTTAATAACAGAGAATTGAAAAGATTGACCCCCTGTGTCTTGGACACATGTTTCTTTCTTTCTGCAGTGTAGGTTTCAGCCAAAATGTGAAGCTGTGATTTCACATCTTCTTCCCTGATAATTAGTTGCATGTTTGTAACAAAATTTTATAATGATGTGTTATTTGTTTTCCTATTCAGGCTTCAATTTCTGTTATCCTCACAGGTGATGATCAAAATGAAGGCAAGCAATTAAAGAATAACCAAGACAGAAACAGAAATAGAAGCAAAGGGTGAAGTTAAGTTTAATTATATTTGCACTTCTGATAATTACCTTATCAGTTCTGCTTTTGCTGGTCAGTCACAATTCCTCTTTGTTTCACCGTTGTACTTTTTACAGAAGTGCTCAATTTCCAGCTGAATATAAGTGAAAGAGAGCATTTGGGATATCAGGCATTTTTAGGATGTTGAATATTTGATAATCTTGTATGCTGATTTGCTGTGAAGGAAACAGACCAACATTTCCAAAATAATCTTCTTCACAGTTGCAGAATCAGATGCATGCTTTTTTTGCATGCATTAAGAGTTTCAATACAGCATGACTAAACCATTTGAACACTTGTACTAATATCGTGGGTGTTAAAATTATGTTCATAATGGTTTGTAAGTGTGTGATAGTTCAAAATGTCATAGCTACTACAGGTATGCAGAAGGAATCTTAAAGCACAATAATCATATTACTTTCCATGATAAGGAAAATACTGCTCAATTTTGATCTCAATTATATTGGTGTAAATCTGTAGTAACTTCACTGAAGTCATTAGAAAAATTGCTAAAATAAATTAATGTTCCAGACACACATGCTTGCACCTGAGACTACAGCTCTACTCAACTACTTCATCTTGTCTAGCAGAATCCCAGGGCCTTTTTGGCAATGCTGTTGGGTAGCCAGCCATCCAGCCTGTAGCAATGCATGGGATCATTCTACTTCAGCTTTTCATTTTTCCCTGAGATAGTCTGAAAGGTTCCTGTTGGCCCATTTTTCCTGCCTACCCCGCTTCCCCCCAAATGACAGGCCTGCCCTCCAATTTATCAGTTGCTCACCCCTGCCCCCAGCTTTGTGTCTTTCAAACTTGCTGAGGGTTAATTTCATCTCTTTGGCTGGGACGTTGAGACTGCTGTTGGACATTTTCCATGGCAGTTGTAACCCCAAAGTGTGCCACTCATAACTGGCTACTAGTTTGGCTTCAAACTCTTGACCGCTACCCTGTGAGTCAAAATATCCAACCAGGCTTTTTTCTCACCTTCTCTTTCCAGTCACCATCTGCACGTTTGCTATTTGTCTGAAGATTGAAGTGAGGCTGCCAGATCCTTCTTCTTGCCTTTTCTTGAAGAAGTGTCAAGCATTGTGAGACCCCACTTGGAGAACTGCATACAGTTCTGGTGTCCTGAACATAAGAAGGGCATGGAGCTGCCGGAGCAAGTCCAGAGGAGGCCATGAGGATGATTAGGGGGCTGGAGAACCTCCTATATGAAGACAGGCTGAGAAAGTTGGGGCTGTTCGTGCTGTAGAAGAGAAGGCTGCGTGGAGACCTCATAACAGCCTTCCAGTATCTGAAGGGGGCCTACTAGGATTCCAGAGAGAGGGATTCTTCATCAGGGACTGTAGTGATAGGACAAGGGGTAACGGGTTAAAACTTTAACAGGGAAAGTTCAGGTTAGATTTAAGGAAGAAGTTTTTTACTGTGAGGGTGGTGAGGCACTGGGGCAGGTTGCCCAAGGAAGTGGTAAGTGCTGTATTCCGGACAGAGTTCAAGGCCAGGCTGGACAAAACCTTGGCTAACATGGACAAGTATGAGGTGTCTGTTCCCATGACAGGGTGGTTGGAATCAGATGATCTTAATGTTCTTTTCAACCCAAACTATTCTATGATTTATCTTCAAGTCATTGAGGACTGTTCCCAACCTATTTCAAAAAGGACAGGCTTACAGTGACATCGTACAGATCTTCCCACATCCTTAGAGTTATTACCTCTGGGCTGTGAACCTGCTTATATTCAAATTCATTAAACAATCCCTAATGCAATTCTTCACCATGGGTAGCACCTCTCCCCCCAAGATTTTGCTACCAGGTACTGATACACGGGAAGCCTGGAAGCAGGCATTGTGAGGTTGAGGCAAAAAAGGCATTTCTTCAATAGAAATATCTGTTTCTTCACAATTTTTTGATATAATTTTTTTTTTTTTTTCTATAAGCCAAGCAAGGTTATAAAACTTGAGGAAAGGCAGATTTTCTTGTGAAACGATTTCTATTAATTATCTATTTGCCAAAGTGAAGGATTCAGGGAATATGACCAAGTCCATTGTACAGATGTATTTAAACAAAGTAAGCATATTTTTTCTGTGGGGATTAAGTTCTGCTTTGGCAAGACACTTAAGGGCGAGACAAAACTTCATAGGACTCGTCATGTGTTAGCTCTACTTATGTGCTAGAATATACACATGTGGCTGAGCTGAATAGACCCACACAGCTGAATTTGTTTCAAACCGTTGGTGATTAGCAAGAAGACAAATTACAGAGATCAATAGTTTTCATCTAAATTGCAGGCGTGGTGTTCATTTGATGATTATTTATTGCCTACATAGATGGTAAAGCACAAACATGCAGGGTGCTACAGTCACCATACCACTGTATTCCTTCCAGGCATTTCCTGTCTTTCTTCACTGGAGAAAGCTAACCAAATGCTACTGAACCAGTGCAATCTGCTAGGCAGAAGTGACCACTATCATCTTGCTAATGTTACTATTTAAGACCTACAGGAAACTAGATCCTTAAAAAGCTTACCTCCAGATGCATAGCTCAGTCAAGAGCTATTCAGCTCAGGTTATGACTAAATCCTCTTGAGAATAAGTTTGTGAACAGTAATCTCTTTACTTCTACTGACAGTCCTTTCTCTTTGCTGCCTCAATATTTTCACTAATGCAACATTTATGTAATTAAAAATAAATTATTATATTGTTATAACAAATAAGAAAACCTCTTCATTTTTTTCCGTATTTATTTCTTGTTTTGTTATTAGCTCAAAAATAAGCAAGATTAAGGGCATAATTTGGAGATCTCTATTCTGAGCATGGCAGACCCTTCTATATTTTTTCTTAAAGATAGTAGGCTAAGTCATGCCATGTACTGTTAGGTGTCATGTAATATCTCTGAAGATGAGATACAGGTAATAATACTCTCTTACTTGACATACCTGTATAAAGCTCCTTTTCTGTAGTCAGGTAGCTGATGCACCACAGTACTGTGAACAAAACCAGAATGATGTGGTCCAAGGAATTTTTCTGGGTAAACATAAAGCCAATAACTGAGGATAGTCTCATGTGGGAGAGCTGCATTTGTCTGCTGGTCTTGGGGGGAAGAAGAAAGGTGAGGATGTCTTAAATTGTGGCAGAGACATGCTCCTGAAAACAAAAGTCCAGATGGAGATAATGCTTTGGGCAGGACTTCGGCTGAATGAGGCCGCATCCTGCTATTGAATTCCTTATATGGTAAAGGAAGCAAGACTAGCT
The DNA here is from genome assembly GCA_039720435.1 of Amazona ochrocephala. Classification (NCBI taxonomy): domain Eukaryota; kingdom Metazoa; phylum Chordata; class Aves; order Psittaciformes; family Psittacidae; genus Amazona; species Amazona ochrocephala. The sequence goes on along the minus strand of CM077909.1, from coordinate 55,937,392 downwards.
ATTGTCTATAAATAGAAAAGATTACAGCAGAGATATGTAACAACCTTGCCAAATTCTCCAATTCTAGAAAAATCTTTCATACTTTCATACTTTCATACTTTGCAAAATACTAATAAACAAACAAAAAAAACCCCTCATGTTTTCTTTAACTCGTAGAGGAGAACAGAGCTTTGCTCTGTTGGCAATGAATCCACTTAAACATTGTAACATAGATTTAACTTTTATGGGTTTGTGTACACATGAAAGCAAGACTTTTTACGTATATTATGTGATGAATAATTCATAACAAATATTACTTCATATAATTATTTACGATTATTTATTTTGCTATAATTCCAGAAGTCTGTAGGCTGCAAATTATTGGAGGATAGGAAAGTAATCTAGGAATATGATGTATGTTTTTCCTGTACTCTTTGTTACACATGACCTATTAAAGACAGATACTGGGACAGCTACAAAAGGGCAGTTTATATGCATAAAGTTTTACGAGTGCTTCCATATAAACACATGACTTTTGTTCTTTTTATTTTCCTTATGGAACAAATCAATTTAGAATCAACATATTTGACTAGTTTAGGGGTTAAAATAAACAACCCTGCTTATCACCACTCAAGCACACTGATTAAGTTAAAGGTTTTTTGAACAGCCTTATACAGAGTTTATGTTGTACTTTTATTATGCATAAGGATTAGACTTCTTGCAGAAGTTCTCTCCACCCCAGTAATGTTTTTTTTTGTTTGTTTGGTTTTTGTGTGTGGTTTTTTTGTTTGTTTGGTCTTTTTTTGTTTTGTTTTGTTTTGTTTTGTTTGGTTGTTTTTGCTTTGTTCACTTTGACATATTCTTTTTATATTTCCTGTTAACGTTCTGTGTGGAGACTGTTGTCGGAGAGGACTACTGCTTTGCAGCCCAAACACAACGTCTCTGTGGAGTTGTGAAGGAATCTTTCAGAGGTTATTTTCTGCAGATCTGTGATGAGCAGCTTGTTCTCTTTGCTGGATACAGACCTTTCCACAGCCTTCATAGGTATTTCTAGCTCTTATAAAAGGGATAAAAGAAAAATAGGTTCAAGAGACACCTTTTATTTTGGGTTTATTTTTTTTCTAAACATGGTGCACACGACCTCAGAAGAAAATATTAATATGATTGTAAATAACTAACTGGCACAATTTTAACTAAATTACTGGCCAGTATTGTACACACCAGATGGCGTTCAACATCACGTCAAATAACTAGCTGAATTCACACTAAAAAGTAGTGCTCAGTGCTCTGCTCCTCTTTGTGCAGAACTGATGCTTATTTGGCTGTATATGTGGAATTTTGTACATGTTTTTTTCTCCTGTACCATATATGTATTAAAATTTGGTCTACTAAATGGAGATGAGTTACAGTCTTTTTTACTATATCATTCTTCTTCAATAAAGTACCAGAAAATCATAAGGGATTAATCTTTCCATAGTAAAGCCAGTACTCTCTTTTAAACAAAAATAAATTCATCTTTTAAGGCATTTAACATTTATAAGAACTAAGAAAAATAATCAGCCTAGGTGGAAAATTAAATTGTTTCTAGAAGTAGTTCAGGTTAACTTTTATACAGTGTATTTTTTTATTTGCTGCCATCGTGTAGAAAATTAATGAAAACAGTTAAAACTACAATAAATTGAAAAAAATTAGAATAGGAACTACCTTGAACTAATTCAGTGTCTCAGCAAGTTGAACTGTTACAACCACTGTCTTCATTAGGAGAGATTAAAGACTGAACACCTAAATAAAGGTAAAGATATGATGTTTATATATTTGATCACACCACAGCTTTTAACAATTTCATGACTTTGACATAGAAACCTGTGTTTTCCATCCTGTTACCTTCCTTTCCAGAGGATAACCTAAATCTTTCTGGAGCCATTCCCATTTCCTAGACTACGACATAATTTTATGTTATTTGATAAGATGTGCTGAAATATGGCAGTTCTGGGATGGTACATGAAGATATGGCGGAGATTATGCGAGTCCTTCTTCCTGCAGAAATCCAGCTTTAAGAATTATGTTCATATCTTCTGCTGAGCTGTATTTCTCATACCAGGCTTTGTAATCTTGTAGTTAGGCCAAAGCTACTCACTGTATGGTATAGATTAAAATGAATTTATAGTCATTTCCTCTTATAATGTTCATTTCCACTTTAAAAAAAAAAAAAAAAAAAAAACAACAAATCAAAACTTATCATGAACAGGAAATCATGTTCTAAGAAGGGCCTTTTGGAGAATGGATTACGATTGCAAAGACACTGACATACTGTAAAAATGAAAAAGCTGTAAGTGTCTATGCAATTTTTTGGTCAATCTCATTTCATAAGAGGACGATCACTGTAACAAAACTCAACAAGAATATAGCTTGTTAGAAAGTAATGTCCTTAATACGATCTGGAGGTAATATAAAACAGAAAAGGCCAAATTCTTATTGATGCAGAAGAAGAATTCCTGTTGATATAAAAGGGACTTTTGCATGCATATTTGAGTGTCACTTTTAGTCAACAATCATGGCCTTGTTAACCTTACTGGTTAAGTTTAAGAAGGCTCCCACCAAATCTTTTAGTGATTACTGCAATTAGACTTGCAAGACTGATTGGCATTTCAATTAACAACAGTGATGAAGAGCCTCTGCCATCAAATGAATTGAAAATTGATGACTTTTAAGGATTAAGTTCTATAACTCCCCTTTTACCCCATGCCAAAATTAAAGCTAAGGGTTTTTTTCAGAACTGAAGTATGACACGTAGTTACGGGTTGAAGCTAAATTGAATAGGCACCATGACTGTGCTTAGGGTTCCTGGTGTCAGAATAGCGAAGTAAAACCAAAATATTGCTTCTTATATTTTAAAAAGGTACGATTTTATGATTCTTGTCTACAGAAAAGTACCAGCAAGAATATGAAGAGAGAGCAGCCTATGTTACACACATCTGACTGCTTAATTTATTTCACTTAGTGATTGTGTGGATGCTTTAAAATACACAGGCTGCTGTTGCACAGCTCCTCAATTCTAGTTATCAGAAGGTGACATATTTTTCTAATGTACCAGTGACATTAATAAATATTCGATTTCTGGGCCTGCTTTCAGTCACAATTTCTATAGTCATTCTACACTGGCCTCAGACTCGTTTTGCATTTTCAAGCACACTGTACTGTATTTATTTCATTAATCCCATTCGTGTAGCTAATGAGAGCAACAATTTTATACCGAAGTGGCAAGTGTAGTACCTTTACGGAACATTTAATTTAACATTTAATTTAATGTACTGAGCATTTAAAAATAACATCTAATGCTACTTTTTCCAAGAGTGAGAAAATAATTGATTATATTCTATCAATTCTCCTAACTTCCTCAAACAATTAATCTTGAGAAGGCTTCTTGACTCATTTTAGATCAGATGCATTTCCCATAACAGATATCACATTATTTCCCCTCTTCTGTTGTCAAAAATGCCAACATGTTCTCCTAAACTAGTGCATTATGCCTTCAGCAGACACATTGAGAAGTTGGTAAGGACAGGATCTGTGTTTCTCTGCTCACCCCTGCATATTTACTATGATGAACAAATTGTAGTTCACTGTCAAAGACCTGTCAAAGGTCTAGCTGTGACACAATGTTTTTGGAAGCAGATAACTTATACTCTTCATTTTGAAAAGAAAGACAAGGAGAAAACAGGTACCAATACAGATAAAGTCAGAAATAAGCAATCCGAAAACCATCATCTCTCTACAAATGTAGGGACTATGATTAATTTCTGTGTTTGGGCAACATAAAATGTTTGGCTTGGTACAAAAGTTTTTTTGCATAGTTTTTCTTGTTGTGACTGGCTTTGATGTTGATATTACAGTGGACTCAAGACCTTTTTAGCTTCCACAACCACATAAGAAATTGTAGAAAAACAATGTCCTGTGTGATTGAACTGGCCCAATAATCTTAGCAAAGACAAGCTCTGAATGTAAGTTTTAATTGGGGGGGGGGGAAGTAATGTCATTTAATAATTTTCAGGCATCTACAGCTGAAATAACTAGCTATATTCTCTCATATATCGTCAAGGGAGAGGTGCATTTCCAAGACTTCTTTAATCTCACCCTAGTGGAGTTGTTCAAAATACCTGAAAAGAGCACCCAGGACGTGGTCAAGTGATGGGTCTAGACAGTAGATTTAGATACGTCTGCACCATAGATGTTTAAATTTAGAGAAGCTCAATGCTACTCCCAGGGACAGTTACTAAAAAGCACCAGGAGTAAGAAATCAGACTGCAGCTGAAATGTCCACATGAGTATCACCAGCGCAGTCAAGGAAGAATTTGTATGGTTAATGTAGAAAATTGGAGGCAACTGGGGTTAAGCGCTATGTAGCATGAGATTCATACCTGAAAACCTCACTTCACATATTGTTTTTCAGCACTCCAAAACTTATTTTCTTTATAATATGACCACCAAGGGTCAAGACTCTACCTATTAACATCCAAACAAATTTTCAGAAAATTATGCATTGTAGTCTTGCCCTGTTATGACTTTTGTTTATGAATATAAGCTCTATTCTGCCCATAAAACTGATCAAAACCCATTCACATTTGCTAAAGAGCCCTTTGTTTCTACCAGAAGAGAAGTATTTGCTTTTTGCATCTTGCCACAAGAGATGTAGAAAAATATTTACCATCAATAGGCCAAATTCATTACTACTGTAATGCACTGAAGTTCATATTACTACCAGGATTAATATAGCTCAATATAATTACAGCTGAGAGAATTTGCTGCTGGGATTTATCTTCAGTCTTTGTAGAGACACAACAGTTGTCTTTGTTTCTGGAAAGCAATTGTTGTTTTGAAAAAGAAAACAAGCTTACATGGATAATCAGAAGTCATCCTTCCTTGCTACAGAAGATAATAAAGCTTGAGATTTCACTGAATATCAGTTAAATCATTTGTAAGTTGCCCCAGGCTCAAAATGAACACTGCAGTTAAAACTCAGACTGAACAGCTGAATAAAATGGTAAAAAAAAAAAAAATCAAAAAAACATAAAAATCAATACTAATATTGAAAAAGCAGCAGCTTGCTATAAAGGTAATAAGAAACTGGAACTTCTGTGTTAGGAAAATGAATATGACTTGCACAGAAGAAAAAACAAATTAATTAAAATAGTAAGCGTTTCAATTGGTTCTTGGGTTTTGTTCTCACTTTCAAAACCTAGGCTGTTACAGAATAAAGATTTTATAGAAAGTTAGCTAAAACAGTGCTCTCTTCTTAAGTAAATATTTAACTCCTGGCAAAAGGTTTAATGAAGGCTGGTGGGATTAACTTCAGAAAATACCCATGATTGGAATGATTATCACAATTAGACCCATTCATGTCAGAGTTCTATGGTTCTATGAGATAGTTTTACTGAAGCTATTGGGATTAATACAAAAGAAATGCACAAATTTGAGGTCATTATTGCAATTAGACTTGTCGACATTTCATGGTTTTATTAAAATGACTAATGCTTTTATGCTGGAGCAAGGAGTTTATTGTCTGCTCTAGGCCACATGTCATCAAATCAGAATTTAGCTGTAATGCAATAATATTCCACTAATTGTTGCAATCAGTTATGCTAAAGCAACTCTAATCACCCTAAAATTTTGAAAGATTTGTGTCCAGTTATACTAAGCTACAGGTTCTCCTCTTGCCAAAAACATGCTAACTAGCAAACATTATCAGCCAGTGTAAATGAAGCACTAAAAAACAAAACCCAGAATAAATCTACATCGATACATTTGCATTAATCAGTCCAGCCTTTTATAGAGAGATAAAGAAAGGGGTGAGGGAGGTGAGAAATACATTGTTATCCTAAAGGCTGTGAGGGCTCTGCTACCAGATTGCATGTACCCCAACACAAAAAGGAAAAGAGATCAATTGTGTATTGTGGAGTAGATCAAGCTGTTTCACAGAATAATCATCTTTAGCATAGTACTGAAGGAAAAAAAGTATTTTTATAAGAAAAACCAAACAAACAAATGAACAAACAAAAGCACATCGATATCCCAGGTTTCTTTTGCATTTCCTATCAGGATGAATGTGATTATGACTGAGGTAAAGAGCTCCAAAACAACCATTTGATTTCCTGAAGTTTCTCAAGATCCAACAGATTGACAATAACTCCATTTCTCCTCACCACTGCTGCCATTGTAACATCATATAAAAGACAGAGCCAGAGGAAGACATGCTTTTGCATCTGTAGCTTCTTCCCCAGCTGCGGTGGAGAGTAGCAGGTAACCAATATCAACCATTCCTTCAGGCTGCATCTGTAAATTATTTCAAAGACTTCTGAGTAATTACACAGAACTAAGGAATTTATCCTGCTTTCACAGCTTATCTTGTTTCCTTCATTCATGTGCTCCTTGGCATCAGGTGGAAGGGGTACCCAGATGAGTAACATGAAGACTAAGTAGTCCTTGGCCAAGGTCAAAACACAAGCTAGCAGACCATCTGGTAACCATACAAATCAAAGCATTAAGTTTAAACTGCCTGTACTAATATTATCTACAACATTAAGACAAAAGAAAAAGGAACCAAGTATTATTTCAATACTTGTTTATTTCAGGCTTTCATCATGATTATGACTTTCAACAAATAATATATTCTTTATATTACTTATAAATTATTTATATTACTTATATACATAAATTTTACTATGTATTTATTACGTATTTACTACAGCTGTAACGTTGTTTGTTGGGTTTCTTTTTTTGTCATTTGTTTGTTTATTTGCGTTTTACCAAAAGACAAGAACAGCATAACATCTTCACAATTAAAAAAAACATTATTGAAAAGAGACAATTATGTTCAAGGCTGGTCACAATGAGAGACTGAAATTAGGAATAAATTCTGGAATAAATTTTAGATTATGGAATTGAAACTGCAGGAGTCTGTAGAAACTGGTTTTACTCTACTCAAAAAGGAGTTGTTTTCCTTACGTGTGCATTTTGTTATCTATTTGAATAATTGGGTCCATTCCAAATGGCCAGATGACATATGTTTGTCATCTTAAACCACAACAATGTTCTAAGAGATTGGACACACGATGGGACCACTTATGTGTGCTCTTCATATATTAAGTTTTAATATCCATACAATGAAATTTATTAGAGATTATCTGTCATTCCACCTTCAATAATTCTTTATCTAAAATAAAGATAGAAATAGATTTCACTGAGGTAATTTCTGAAGAGTAGGGGGCATAAGCCTGAGCACCTTGAAAGTGCATCTTGAAAGATGCAGCTTGGGTTATCATGTGGTTAGGTTTAAATGCAAGTCAAACCAACACAAAATGGAATGAACATTCATAGTCTTGCTACCATCAGGACTTGCTGATGCTGCCAGGACAGTGCTTAAAGCTTCATTCCTTCTTTTTTCTTTCTTCCTTTTTTTTTTTTTTTCTGTTTATTTTTTGTTCCTTTGTTTTGGTTGGGCTTTACTGCTTTTTTTTTGTTCTTGGGTGTTTTTTTAACAATGTATTCTCCATCACATGTTTGCCAAAAACTCTCATTCAGATTTGCTGATAACAGGAAGGGATTCTATAGATATGTAGCAAAAATAAAATACGGACTAGGGACAACATGAGCCCCCTTCGGAAGCTCTCAGGAGAACTGTCTACCATGGATTTGGAGAAGGCTGAGGTTCTTAATGACTTCTCTGCTCAGTCTTCACTGGCAAATGCTCTGACCACACCACCCAAGGCTTGGAAGGAAGACGCAGGGACAGTGAGAATGAAAAACTTAGGCCCACTGTAGGAGAGGAGCTGGTTCAAAACCATCTTAAGAACCTGAACATGCACAAGTCCATGGGACCGGATGAAATCCATCCGCGGGTCCTGAAGGAGCTGGCAAATGAAGTTGCTAAACCAATGTTCATCATATTCGAAAAATCAGGGCAGTCAGATGAAGTTCCCGATGACTGGAAAAAGAGGAATATAACCCCATTTCCAAAATGGATGACCTGGGGAACTACAGACCAGTCAGTCTCACCTCTGTGCGTGGCAAAATCTTGGACCAGATTCTCCTGGAAGGCATGCTAAGGCACATGGAAACCAACCAGGTGGTTGTTGACAGCCAGCATGGCTTCACTAAGGGGAAATCCTGCCTGACTAATCTGGTGGCTTTCTATGATGGGGTTACGGAGCTGATGGACATGGGTAGAGCAGTTGATGTCGTCTAGCTGGACTTGTGCAAAGAGTTAGACACTGTATCACATGGCATCCTTGTCTCTAAATTGGAGAGACATCAATTTGATAGGTGGACCACTCGGTGGATAAAGAACTGGCTGGATGGCTGCACACAAAGAGTAGTGCTCAGTGGCTCAATGTCCAGCTGGAGACCAGTAATGAGTGGTGTCCCCCAGGGATCGGTGTTGGGACCGGTCTTGTTCAACATCTTTGTGAGTGACATGGGCAGTGGGATTGAGTGTGCCCTCAGCAAGGTTGCCAATGACACCAAGCTGTGTGGTTTGGTTGATATGCTGAAGGGAAGGAATGCCATTCAGAAGGACCTTGACACACTTGTGAGGTGGGCTGATGCCAACCGGATGAAATTTAACCATGCCAAATGCAAGGTCCTACACGTGGGTCGGAGCAATACCAGGCACAGCTACAGGTTGGGCAGGGGAGAGATTCAGAGCAGCCCTGTGGAGAAGGACTTGGGGGTGTTGGTCAATGAGAAACGTAACATGAGCCGGCAGCGTGCGTTCGCAGCCCAGAAAGCCAACCGTATTCTGGGCTGCATCAAAAGAAGCGTGACCAGCAGGTCTAAGGAGGCAATCCTGCCCCTCTACTCTGCTCTCGGGAGACCTCACTTGGAGTATTGTGTGCAGTTCTGGTGTCCTCAACATACAAAGGACATGGAACTGTTGGAACAATTCCAGAGGAGGGCTACAAGGATGATGAGGGGATTGGAGCACCTCCCATATGAAGATAGGATGAGAAAGTTGGGGCTGTTCAGCCTGGAGAAGAGAAGGCTGCATGGAGACCTTATGACAGCCTTCCAGTATCTGACGGGGGCCTATAGGGATGGTGGGGAGGGACTCTTCATGAGGGACTGCAGTGGGAGGACAAGGGGTACCGGGTTCAAACTTAAACAGAGGAAGTTTAGATCGGATATGAGGAAGAAATTCTTTACTGTGAGGGTGATGAAGCACTGGAATGGGTTGGCCAGGGAACTTGTGAATGCTCCATCCCTGGTGGTGCTTGAGTCCAGGCTGGACAGAACCTTTGGTGGCACGGTTTAGTGAGAGGTGTCCCTGCCTATGGCAGGGGGTTGGAACTAGATGATCTTCAGGTCTTTTCCACCCCTACCTATTCTATGATTCTATTTGAAGAATTGCATCATGATGCAATTGTAATGAAAAATATGAAAAGCTGAAGATTTTTGTTTTGTTTTGTTTTGTTTTGTTTTGTTTTCAGCTGGCATTATTACCCTTTTTCTTCCAGAAACTAGTGAAATAATTTTAAAAATACAACTCACTGTAAGTGCCTTGTGTTCAGAACTCTTAAATGAAACCCCTACAAAAATCGCAAGACTAACTTCAAAAAACTCACAGGAAATTATAAAACCACTCTCATTTCTATTCTTTCTCTCTTCCAATTTTTAAAACTCTTGTGCATTTCCATACCCTTGAATGCAAATGCTGTAAGGTTAAGTATTCTCTTGTCCAACTACACTACTATTTGCACTCGCCTAATTATGATTTGGCTCTTTGACTGAACATTATTTCCCCCGACTACTGGTAAAAGACAGTTGGATTTCTGTCTGTCCCATACATCAGAACAGCTTCTTTATCAGGTCTACTCCATCCAGGCCCCTGTGCAAAGATACATAATCTTTCCTGATTTTCATATCACATTTACTCTCCTATGTCCTCTCTTCTTCAAATTATTATATTCTTCTTTTTCACATTATATTCCCTCACACTGTCTCAAATCTCTCCTCAGATTTTCATAGCCCAAGTGTTCCTAAGCCTGAGTCTTTTTCATGAAGCTGCATTTCTTTAGTCTCCTTTTTGTCCACGCAGTCCACCTTCGAGCCTCTTCTGCACAGCCTATACTCCCTGCCTGTTGCTGTTCTCCATGTACTGCTTATTCCTTTATCACACCGCCTTCTTTCATGTTCTGAGCTCAGACATTCTCAGTATGACTTCATTCTCACTTCCTTTTTATGCCCTGGTGTGTTTTAATACCTTGCACACTCAAATTCTTTTTATGCTTCCTAGCATCACTTTTCTTCCTTGTTTTCTTTCCCTCCCTTTTACTCTCTTTTGTTACTCTTTGGTCTCCCTATTTGTTCTTTCACATGCTTCCTCCTGAATGTCATAAACTTCTCTTCCTTATTTCACAGTCCTTCTCCTCAGGGCTGTCTTTTTTTTGGAGTAAGCACATTCTTGGGAAGCAGTGGGCAGAGCTCTCAAATGCCATGCTGGCAGAGCTAGCACTGCCAATTCCCATTATTGAGAGATCTATGATGTCTGATGCTTTATCTTAAACTATAGTTCCAGGAAATAATTGACTATGTGACAACCCTGCTTGCTTGCTTCCTTCTTTTTTTTTTTAAGGATCTCAGGGCTGAAGCCAGATAAGGAGGTATGCAAGCCCACTGTACCTGGAGGGTTAGGATCCAGAAGCCGATTAAAAATAACACAACATTGATTTTTTCTCTCATGTTATTCTGTTGCTATTGTGAATGTTTTGAGGATGAGTCATGATCTGCGAAGTTTCAGGCTGGCAACAACACAATGTTCCCAGCCTCTTACAGGTAGCCTGAAACTTCTTGGAACCAGCATTTTGCTTGGAACCAGCACTGTGTTATAAAAGCATCCTCAGCTGTAACGTTTCCCCAGTTTGCTGGAGCTCTTTCATCACTCTTTATGAGGCCAATTTGACTTGTTACTTAACAGATATTAATCTGTTAATTTCTGTCTCTCTCCCCCATTTACTTTTTTCTTGCATTGCTTAAGACATTTCTTATGGAATGGGGGAAAATTTTTTGGGTCTGCTTTTTGCTGCTATTCACACAATGGATCACATGCAAATGACATGGACTTCCTTACTTTACCTCTCACCTTCCCAGAAAACATTTTTGGGATCTAGTTTTCCTGAAGTGTGTAACTGGAGCATAACCAGAGCATTTGGAAAAGGAACTGTTACTACAAAATTACTTTCCCTTAAAATATAGTGAATTTTACTGCAGAAGTAATCTCCAGTGATTTGACTACACAGAAATATTGTATTATCTTCTCCTTTATAATATGTTAAAAAGCCAATTAATACAGTTTGACATACCTGTTTACATACCCTTAAGTTGCCTGAAGGAGTTGTTGCTTCAGCTTGAATTCCTTCTGAATGTTATAAATTTAACTGAAAATATCTTTGGTGTCAGAATGAAACTGTTTATGATGTGGACAGAAGGGACAGTTGCAAATTAGATGGACTTCATTCATGGCTTATGTCATAGCAGATTCAATCATCTGAAAAGGTAAAATATGACATGTATATCATGGAAATAATTAGCAAACATCTTCATGGATTTAACAATGGGATTTGGAATGTGCTAGGCAGAGGCAAAGGAAAAACAAACAATAAGCAAAGCACCACATTGCAGCAATTCAGCCTTCATACCAACTTCAAGTGTACTTGCCTGCAAGTTGCTAGCCATAGGCCAGTCATCTAGTAAGAAACTGTATAATTTTGAGGAAGACAAATATGGGAGTTCCAAGATAAGTTGGGATAGTGCTGAGAGAACAGTTATACATTGCGGACAAACATACATGCTTAAAACAACCCTAGAAGATTACAGGTGTTTGTGACTCCTGCCAGAGTTGTCACCGTCACAGCTATCACATGTGCACGCCTCTTATCTTAAATCAAAAGTCAGCTGGTAAACTGCAAACATCCAATGGCTATGAATTTAAACTAGCACTACAGAATGTACATGGACCTGCTGAGGTGTCACATATTTTCTGGACTTCTGGGTCTGCTGGAAGAGTAGCAGTGTGAAACAGGAGAATTGTAATATACCCTCATAGGTAATGCCAGCAGACTGTTAAGATGCTTCACTTATATCTGTCATATCTGGTCATATCTGGTCAGATTTCATAGGGAGTAATATATGGGACAAAAACATAGATAAGAGCAAAATTATTGTTTTTTTTTTTCATTGAATGCTTTTCTTAACACACAGAAACACTTGATCACGATGAAATTTTGTAAATATTGTTTTAAATAGCATTGGCAAATAGGAGTGGGTTACTTTGATGTAGTTCTGTAAAAGACTGTGCTTCCATGGGTGACTCATGCGTCTAGACTTAGCAATAATGCTACTGCCATGTATGGCTGTCGTGGTTTAAGCCCAGCCGTAAATAAGAAAACCACACAGTCTCTGTCTCACTCCCCCCCTTTCCTCTCCTTTGCTCCCGGAGAGAGGGAGAGGAGGGTCGAAAGAATGTAACTCCCACGGGTTGATATAAGAGCAGTCCAGTAACTAAGGTATAACACAAAACCACTACTGCTACCACCAATAATAAGGATAACAGAAGTAACAAGGGAGGAAAATACAACCACTCACCACCCACCTATCAATACCCAGCCTGGCCGAGCACTGATCTAACCCTTCTGGGTAACTGCCCCCAGTTAATATAGTGGGCATGACATGCTGTGGTATGGAATACCTCTTTGGCTAATTTGGGGCAGGTGTCTTGTCTCTGCTCCCTCCCAGCTTCCCCTGCTCCCTGGCAGAACATCAGACTCAGAAAGTCCTTGGTCAGCCTAAACATTACTGAGCAGTAACTGAAAACATTGGTGTTATCAGCATTGTTCCCAGGCAGAAAGTCAAAAACACAGCAGTGCAGCAGCTATTAAGACTGAGAAAAATGACTGCTACTGCTGAACCCAGGACAATGGCTATAATTAATCATGGGTATGAAATTGGGGCTGGTTTTCAAACTCCAGCAGTTAATATTCTTGTCTTCATTATGCCAATTTGTCCTGTGAAAGCAGCTAATACATCTCTGCAAATGGAGAAAAAAAATCAAAGAGAGGCAGCTCTTGCCTACAAGTTGACATCTGTCAAATGTAATTTCTAGTAATAGGGAACTTCATCCTTTGGGAATATTTTTAGTCTTATTATTTTTATGTCAGAACTTCTCAGCTCTTTTCCTTCCTTCCTTAGCAGTTCACAGATGGCATTTTGTTAACATTGGTTTCATTTAGATATATAACATTTATAATGCATCAATGAAACAATGTGTTAAATGAGTACTTCCTAATGTTAGATTTTGTCTTCTTTTTCCCTTTCCTTCAGTGACTTGGTTAGTATTTTCTAGGCAAAAAGCATTACTTACATATTATCAAGATTACTAGTAAACCCTCATCTCTGCTGGAATGGCCTGTTGCTGTTTCAAATGGAAACAAAACATGCACAGCTTCCTATGGGTTTACCTGTCATCATCATAACTAGACAGAGGCTTAGACAAAATCTCTCAATATGGACACTTTCAGACTTTAGTTTGAATCTCAATGTAAGTGCAAGTGACAGTCTTTAGGACCACATTAAGTGCAGCTTGGTTATAGAATAGATGTTTCACCGCTAGGTTTATTCACCTGAAGGGAAAAAGAACATTTTACGTTTATTTTGTCTTAAATTTTCATGCTCAATTTTTGCAGTCACTGCAGTGTGCTATGAAAAATTGTTATAGATGGGTGGATCTCATGGAATAATCTGTGGTCACTCTCTTTGTTCTTGCAATACCTCTCAAAAGTAAATAGAAAGCACTTCTCTGTCGTTTCCTGTCAGTATACAAATATGGAAAGATGAATAAGTGCAAAGTATAAATGTTCTGGAAGGCTTAAAATAGCATTTCATTGATGTTTGATTTTATTCAATCTATATTTTACTTATTGAAACATAAATATTGCACTGAATTTAGCATTTAGATAAAGATATATAAAAAGTGTCTGAAATATAGAGAAAATCATATACCTCAAGCTGGCAAAACCAGAAGTAAACCAGCACAAGTTAGAACATTTTTCTGCACATATCGCTAATTCACCTAAACTTCTTGCATCTAAGTAAAGCTTAACAATTAAAAATACAGAGAGTATTAACGTGGTGTGTAATGTTACTGATGGTGAACTTCAGGAAATGAAAGAAAGGAACTACACGACATCCATCATCCATTTCTAACACTTTTCAAGATATGGATATATTCCAAATTTTCTTCCTGTATTCCATTTTTAATCTTCAGTCTGCTAAGCAAGTAAAACCAAGTAATTTAATATCAAAGATATTTCATTTTAATAGGAATACATTTGATAGCTTTCAAAATTCACTTACGGGTTTTAAAAGGTATTCCAACAGGATTAAGATAATAATAAGGAACAATGCAGGTCCTATATCCAGTCACAGTTGAAACCTCACATTTAACAAAACAGCCTCTATAGTGCAGTGGTGCAGATGCTCAGCTACTGGACTGTGTCTGAAAACCATAATTTTATTTAATTTGTATTTAATTACAAGCAGGCAGTTGCAGTAGAAAGACTGGAGGCTGGGCTGAGGTTAGTAAAAAATAATTTCCATTATGTTTAACCATTAACTGTGAAGGTAGTGAGGCAGTGCAACAGGTTGCCCAAAGTAGTTAATGTTCATCCCTGGCAGTGTTCAAGGCCACGTTGGATAATGCCATGGGCAACATGGTCTAGGATGAGGCATCCCTGCCCATGGCAGGGGTTTGGAACTAGATGATCTTAAGATACTTCCCAACCTTAACCATTCTGTGATTCTATGATTCTGTGATTCTATGACTCTGTGTACTGTGCACTCAGATTCTATCTATCTAGCTAAACTACCTTTCAAAGCTGAAACTTTTGGCTGAATTTCCCTTATATAGGAAAATCATAACCTTTATAGACAACACTGAGAGAAGTAAAAAGCCCTTAACACCCAGTGGCCAAAGTCCTCTTGAATTACACAGGGGAAGCAGTAAACTTTCTTTTAGTGCATCACACGTGAGTGGAAGGACCGAATTTGTTTCTGTAGCAGTTTAATTAAAAAAAAAAAAAAAAAAAAGCAAAGCAAAAGAATATACTCCTAGGTCATTGGCTAGTTCTTTAATTGCAATTTTGAGAATCTGAACACATTTCTTGGAATTCACTGCACAGCTTCAGGCTGTTGTTGTGCAAATAACCCTCATAATAATTTAGCTGTGATGGTAGCAAGTCATATTGACAAATACCATGTTTACATTCTAAATTGTATCAGTGAAATTATGATGAAAAATATTAGAACCAGGAGAAACTATTACCATGACGTAAAACTTCTTTAACTACCAGTGGTCTTTTCTGGATAGCCAGCACTTGGGAGCCAATTCTTATTATCCTTTGCACTGTGAAAGAAAAGCAAGCTATTGTGCAGAGCTGTTTAAAGATTTGAAAGAAAAGAAAAAAGTTGCCCTGCTGAGTTGCTTAAAGATATTATAGGTCTGATTAAAAAAAAAATAATGAAAAATCTTTTTATTTTTAGTGTAAGAAACAAGAATTATCATTACTATGACCACTAGTATCATCAACCACTTCTGGGTCATTTGAAGAATTTGAAGTAGTAATTTTTTCTTTCTTCCTCCTCCCTCCTGCCCCTTCTGATCATATTTAGTCATTTTCATGTCTGAACTGGCAATACCTTCCCAAATTAATCTGATAAAATGCCTTCTTTCACAAGTGATATTTGCAACATATATACTGTAGTAATGTACTCATGTTACTGGTTTTAAGCTTGGCAAGAATATGAAGTATCCAAATGCAAGCTTACAAGCTCAGCAGTGTTGCCTCCTGACTAGATGGAAGTGCGGCAGGAGGGCCAGAAGACCTCCATGGGTGGATAAGGAGATACTGAGCAAACTTAGAGGAAAAAAAAAGGCTTATAAAAGGTGGAAGCAAGGACAGTCAGTCTGGGAAGAATACAGTGATGTTGTCTGGGAAGTTAGAGACCAGGTCAGGAAACCTAAGGCCCAGTTAGAATTAATTTGGCTAAGGATGTGAAAGATAACAGGAGGGAGTTCTATAGGTACGTCACAAATAAAATACAGACTAGGGATAACGTGGGCCCACTCTGGAAGCTCATCAGGAGAACTCTCTACCCTGGATTTGGAGAAAGCTGAAGACTTCTTTGTCTCAGTCTTCACTGACAAGTGCTCTGACCACACCATCCAAGCCTTGGAAAGCAGATGCAGGGACAGTGAGAATGAAAAACTTAGGCCCACTGTAAGAGAGGATCTGGTTCAAAACCATCTTAAGAACCTGAACATGCACAAGTCCATGGGACTTGATGAAATCCATCCGCGGGTCCTGAAGGAGCTGGCAAATGAAGTTGCTACGCCAATGTTCATCACATATGAAGAAATCATGGCAGTCAGGTGAAGTTCCCAATGAATGGAGAAAGGGAAATATAACCTCCATTTTCAAGAAAGGGAAAATAGATGACCCAAGGAATTACCGATCTGTGAGTCTCACCTCTGTGCATGGCAAAATCTTGGAGCAGGTTCTGCTGGAAGGCATGTTAAAGCAAATGAAGACCAATCAGGTGGCTGTTGACAGCCAGCATGGCTTCACTAAGGGGAAATCCTGCCTGACCAATATGCCAACCTTCTATGATGGGGCTATGGAAGTGATGGACAGGGGCAGAGCAGCTGACATCATCTACCTGGACTTGTGCAAAGTGTCCCACATGACAACCTTTTTTCTAAATTGGAGAGACATCGATTTGATAGACGGACCACTCGGTGAATAAAGAACTGGCTGGATGGCTGAACGCAGCTGCTCAATGTCCAGTTGGAAAACAGTACTGAATGGTGTCCCTCAGGCATCGGTGCTGGGACCAGTCTTGCCCAACATCTTTGTCAGCAACATGGACAGTGGGATTGAGTGCGCCCTCAGCAAATTTGCTAATGACATCAAGCTGTGTGGTTCCATTGATATGCTGGAGGGAAGGAATGCCATCCAGAGGAACCTTGACACACTTGTGAGGTGGGCTGATGCCAACCTGATGAAGTTTAACCATGCCAAGTGCAAGGTCCTACACCTGGGTCGGAGCAATACCAGGCACAGCTACAGGTTGGGTGGAGAAGTGATTCAGAACAGCTCTGTGGAGAAGGACTTGGGGTGTTTGTTGATGGGAAACTTAACATGTGCCTGCTTCAGTGTGCGCTTGCAGCCCAGAAAGCCAACCATATCCTGGGCTGCATCAAAAGAAGCGTGACCAGCAGGTCGAGGGAGGTGATCCTGCCCCTCTACTCTGCTCTCGGGAGACCTCACTTGGAGTATTGTGTGCAGTTCTGGTGTCCTCAACAAAAAAAGGACATGGAACTGTTGGAACAATTCCAGGGGAGGGCCACGAGGATGATCAGGGGATTGGAGCACCTCCCATATGAAGATATGATGAGAAAGTTGGGGCTGTTCAGTCTGGAGAAGAGAAGGCTGCACGGAGACCTCATAGCAGCCTTCCAGTATCTGAAGGGGGCCTATAGGGATGGTGGGGAGGGACTCTTCATGAGGGACTGTAGTGAGAGGACAAGGGGTACCGGGTTCAAACTTGAACAAGGGAAGTTTAGATTGGATGTGAGGAAGAAATTCTTTACTGTGAGGGTTATGAGGCAGTGGAATGGGTTGCCCAGGGAAGCTGTGAATGCTCCATTGCTGGTGGTGTTCAAGGCCGGGCTGGATAGTGCCTTGGGTGACATGGTTTAGTGTGAGGTGTCCCTGTCCACGGCAGGGGGTTTGGAACTAGATGATCTTGAGGTCTTTTCCAACACCAACTCTTCTATGATTCTATGCACAGAAGACACCTCATGCTAATCTGCTCCTACAGTATATCTCTGAAGAGCACAGCATGCCCGTTGCAGGAGCTATATGGCACTTCACACCATTGGGCTTTTTCTTCCTGACAGCACACTGTAATTAAAGGAAAGAGACATCAACATGAAATCAGACTTGAGATGGTGTCCAGCTGAAAAGGTTACTGCAACAAATGAGCAATTAGTGCACCCTGCTGCAATGACCACTTCAGGTTCAGAAAGCATTCAGAAAAAATGTCATAGTTGAATAAACCAGCTTTGTAATCTGTTTATCTTAAGTCCTTCGGTCAGTGCCATGCAGGGAATCGGCAGGACATATGCTTCAAGGACAGTGTGAGACCTATTCTACTCAAGGCTTATTCTATGTTTTTGCCTACATTAGGCAAGAAAAGTGGTTTTGTCAACATATACCAAACAAAGCTCTCAAAAAAATATGCTGGCAAAACCATAATATGGTGGCAAATTTTATGTATTACAAGTTCTGTACAGAAATGTCAGAAAAATCAGTTTCCTAATATGCACTCTCCATCAAATTCTTGGACTTCCAGCTTAATTTTAAAAAGTAAAAGCCTCAATGGCAAATGTATTCACTGCAAAATGTGATTTGTATCTCTTTTAGGAAAGCTAGATACATGTTTGCTATTGTTTTTGCAAATTAAAATAACTTGACAGGGTCAGGTTATTCCAATTTAGTACCAAACAATGATTTTTTTTTTGACATTTTAAATTATACACAGGTTATAACTATTCTAGAATATAATATCTTATAGCAGAATATTTAGAATATTTTCGTTATGATAGTAGTGAGACACTGGCACAATTTGCCAGAGAAGCTGCGGCTGCCCCTCCCTGGCAGTGTTCAAGGCCAGGCTGGACAGGGCTTTGAGCGACTTGGTCTTGTGGGAGGTGTCCCTGCTCAGGGCAGGGATGTTGGAAATAAATGATCTTTAAGGTCCCTTTCAAACCAAACCATTCTACAATTCTATTTTAGTATAGGGCAAAGTATCCTGAACCTCCTAGGTACAAGCCAGCATAGCTGACAATTCTTTCTTCTTGTTAGCGTGTTGAAAAAAGACAGATAAAGGTACTAATGGAACAGTTTTTGCTCAGTTTTAGTGCTTTCTAGAGACCCTCTTTAGAAACAAATGCATTGATATTTATTCATGTTAATTGAAGAGATGTGAAGCTGTTATTAAATGAGGAATGCTACTCTGCCTGCAGCAGAGCCTGCAGAGAACCATGAGCTCACATCTTCCCCGTACAGTTCAACTTGATGGGGATTTTAAACTCCTATACATAGCTATAAATGCACAAGAAAGTGTAGACGAAATGGCTGACACTTGCATGAATCATGTCCCATTCTTTAACAGAAATACCCTGGTATACTGCAGAGGGAGGGATAGGAATCAACATGAGTGACAGCTCCATCAAAATAATGTATTTATCAACTTAATCAGACACTTGCTGCTTGGTCTATCATTCATTTCAAGACAAGGTTGCTAGGAATTGTACCAAAGGCTGGTCTTATTTTGTTTGAACATTTTGTTTTTACACATTGGTTTGACAGCAGTGTATTTATAGCACTCTACCATCAGAAACAAAGTTTAAAAACTCATACTTACTATTTAAAAACTCATAATTACTATTTAATGTTTAATTTTTACATAGCGCTTTAGAAATCTCAAAACACAAAGAAAATTGCACAAAAGAATGATAGTAAAGAGGAGACAGAAAATAACTAACTGTCCTGGGTTCAGCAGCAGCAGTCATTTTTCTCCTTCTTGGTAGCTGGTGCAGCACTCTGTTTTTGGTTTTGGGCCTGGGAACTGCGCTGATAACACCAGTGTTTTCGGTTACTGCTTGGTGATGTTTAGGCTGGCCAAGGACTTTGTGAGTCTCATGCTCTGCCAGGGAGGAGGGGAAGCCGGGAGGAAGGAGAGACAGGACACCTGACCCAGACTAACCAAAGAGGTTATTCCATACCACAGCACGTCATGTCCAGGATGTAGAAACGGAGAGGAGAGACCTGGAAGGGTGGTGAGGGTGCACGATGGGGGGTGTACTGTGTGGTCGGGCTTGATATTGGATGGTGAGAAATTGTATTCTTTTCCCTTGTATTTCTCTTGTCATTATTATTATTGGTGGTAGCAGTAGTGGTTTGTGTTATACCTTAGTTACTAAACTGTTCTTATCTCAACTTGTGGGAGTTGCATTCTTTGGATTCTCCTTCCATCCCTCCAGGAGCGGAGGTAAGAAAGAGGGGGAAGTGAGTGAGTGAGCAAAACTGTGCGTGTCTGAGAAGATTAAACCACGACACTAACTCAATGGAAGAACATTGTGAATGAAGAAAATCAGAAGAAATGTAAAGAAAAAGATGGACCAACCACTTAGGTGGTTGGGAATATGCATAGTAGAATTTGTAGTCATTTGTAACAAGCCATTAATGTATACTGAATGTATATTTTCCTCAGTGGGAAAGATGCTCTACAACACACTTATCTTCCTCTGTGATAATGAAAGACTTCTGGATTTTGGAAAGCTAGAGGACACAACCCTTATTTCCACACACCCAAAGGGAGAGCTGTCACCTTCTTAAAAAAAAGGCTTATTGTTCAAATTCAGGGCTAGTTTTCTTCTTCTCTTTTTCCTCTTTCTTGATCCTCTTTCTCCTCCTTCTCTTTCTCTTTCTCTTTCTCCTTCTCCTTCTCCTTCTCCTTCTCCTTCTCCTTCTCCTTCTCCTTCTCCTTCTCCTTCTCCTTCTCCTTCTCCTTCTCCTTCTCCACCTTCGCCTTCGCCTTCGTCTTCGACTTTGCCTTCGCCTTCACCTTCACCTTCACCTTCACCTTCGACTTTGCCTTCGCCTTCACCTTCACCTTCACCTTCACCTTCTCTTCTTTCTCCTTCTAGTTCTTGCTCTCCTTCTCCTTCTTCTCCTCTTCCCCTTCTCTCACTCCCTCCTCCCCAAAGCCTTGGTAAACATTGAAGAATGGAAGGGAAAGTCTTTCAAGTAAGGAGAGGCAAGTGGTTTAAAAGAGCAAGACAACATGACAGTTCTAAGCATGCATGTTCACAGATGGCTTAAGCAGGTCTAAGACAGAACTGCAGCCAAAACGAAAAACCATTCCCTCTCATCTGCTCCCATCAGCCACATCTTGCTATCTTCTTCTTCCCCAGCTCCCACAACATGTGGCTGCAAAGTGAGTCAGATTAACTTGCTAATGCAAAAAGAAAAAAATACCTTTCAATCTGTAGACCAATGGGGACTATCTAAATAAAACGACAGCTAAAGAATTTGTGTTATAACACAGTGTTAACACTCAGGAGACTGCAGAACAGCTCTAATTGGAAAAGCTTCATTACCAGCATTGTACATACAGCATAGACTGGTGTCAATCTCATGAACAGAATTTACTGCACTTTTACAAAGTTTTTGGGTTTGTTTTTCTTCCCCGGAAAACAATATGGTGCAATCTTTTCTTTTGAAATATTCATCAAGGTAGTTATGTAATGTTATGCTGAGAAAAGCACCCAGGAGAATTTTTCTTAAAAAGAAAATTACTTGAATGAAAAATTAATTATTTTCTTGTGGTTTGTAATGAGCACAGTTTCCAGTAAAAGTGATGGAAAAGGCACAATTACAACACAGTTCAATTGCTCTCAAAATGCAAGTGTTTATTATCTGCCTTTCATACCTTGGAAAGAGTCTTTTACAAAAAAAGATTACATCTTTGCCCATCAGTTACCATTCCTCAATATTTGTGGTACTACTTACATTGTTAGATGAGGTAACTCTGACAGAAGGTGAGTAAACTAATCCTAACTGGTGTTGACAAAGGAAGGTGCTCTCAGGCGATTCCCTTACATGCTGTTAAAAGAGATTGAATCAAAGCAAATCCCTAAAGACCTGTTAGAAAAAGGTTTTGCATTTGCCTGTTGGTATCTCCAAGACAAAAACAGCCCTAAGTTAACAAAGGACAAAACATAGCATAGAAGTCATTTATTGAAAGGTTGTAGGTTAGTTTCAGTAAACTACTGTGTAATGTGGATTTCAGAGAATTTAGGAATGATGAGCAGAACAGCCGATACAAATATTATCCGCGGCTTGAAGACAGCAATTGAGAACTCGGTTATTAAAGACATTTTAAGTACAATTGTCTAACAAGAAATAGAGAAAACTCAAGGGCAATACAAATTAGAATAGCATACCTAGAACAGAAGTCATTATAAAAAGTCTGTAACCTAAATAGCAGATGTATATTTCAGATTGTTTTAATATGAATAATATTTTCAGAGTGCAGAACAGTAGCTAATACTTTTCAGAAGAAAGAGCTTGCAATTTTTAAACCTCTGTTTTGATTGCATATCCACTAAGGACATTTTAATTTTGTCTGACGGTGATACATCCTTCTTAACACAATGTACTAGATAAATAGAATCATATTTTTAGTCATTATTTCATATTTGATAATACTACCTTTCATTTATTCTCTTTGTGGAACTGAGAAAGGTAAGAACAAAAGGGTTGAAGAATATCAATGGTTTCACATGTTTTTATCTCTAGATTATGCTTAGACGTCTGTAATTGCATGTCCATTCTCCAGATTACAAGTGATCCAAATACCAAAGGAATCTGGCAACTTTCTTTTTTGTCCCAATAACTCAATTACTCGTTTTATAAGGATAAAACAAAAAAAAAAACCAACCAACAAACCGAAACAAACCAAACCCAAAACCCCTTGCACATTCTGTGGTACATACAAGGACTCTGAAATTCAAAGGATGAAAACCGAAAAAAGCTATCATCAATTCACAGGAAAGCCAGAGATCATGATTAAGAGAAGTTCAGTTTGTGACAGATTCTGCAAGTAGGTTTTTTCAAAGAACAGCAGTCTGTAGCGAGATCAAGTTTTTTCATGCTTTCTTTTTCTTTCTTCTCTTGTCCCTACATGCTTATTGTTATGGGCCTGAACTTGCTCTCTTTAAGATGTTAAGCAGGCACATGGATTGTTAAATACATGTCATAGGGAACTTTTATAGCTTACAGAGCAATTATGAGGCTTCAAAAATAGCATACAGAAAGAAGAAAAAAATTGAGATGTTCACAGAAACTGTCACATTATGGTGTTTAAGGTGAGAAAAGTATATTTCTATCCAGAATTCAGAGAACATTTAAATGAACATATTAAGTAACAGAAGAGATCAAATATAAGCAAGTGGAACACGATACCCATCTACAAAGAAATTTAGAGTTCAGACTAAGTAACAAAGAATATACAACCTGAAGCACCTACTATCATCCAAGGGAAGGTTTTTACACACCTGATCTTTTTGCATGACAGTCTGAAATATAAGTATTCTAATGTATTCTAGAAACTTCCTCCCTTTTCTCTTGCTTACTCTCCACCAAGTCAGAAAATTATTTCAAGGCAGGGGGCTAGACCCTGTGCACTGTCTTTCAGAAGTTTTTATTTAGGGGTGTGGTCACAAGTGTCTTTAAGAACCTTTTTCCCTACCAAATCTCAAAATCAGATTTATCTTTACAAAATATCCATTGTTCATAAAATGACAGTGTTTAGATCCTAAACTTGCATTGTGTTACACAAATCAAGGTTATTTCATAGTGTTTGCATAGAGTAAATTCTTTATTGAAAATTAGAATGATTTCTAATTCTGCTTTGTCTGCATCAGCACATCTTTCCTGCTCCTAGTTCTCTACTTGCCATTTCAACATTGTCTGTTCAAATGGTGCCTCACCCTCAGCACATCATCACTTCCTCTGCAGTTCCTCTTCCTCTTCTGTGGATTCTGTTTTCTCAAAATCATAGAATCATCTTTTATATTTCCACTGTCTGGGTAGCTACCCCCACCTGACCATCCCAGTGCCAAAAACTCTTCCATAAGTGTCAAAAATAGCTGGTGAACATAGGCAAAGGAAATTTTCAATATTTGGGTTAATTAATAGGGAAATTGTACTGAAACAATTATTTTTATTGAAAATACAGAGAAGAACATAGCAATTATTTTATGTTTGCTTTGCTTCCATAAAAGCTTTTGATATTTTTTCCTGGAACTTTTAAAATATTAGATTTCAGTTCTGACTGCAGGCTGATCAGCAGCAGAGGCAGAGTAGTGGTGCAGATCCAGCCCTGAGTGGCAATTTCAGCTGTTCTGCACAGCAGACCATGCTTAGCAAATGTGTATATCCACAGTAGAGTTACTGAGTGCCGAGCTTACAGTACTAGTGAAATTCCCAAAAGAGAGGCAAAGTCTTAACTAGCCTTTCCAGCTGTGATCTGCATTCTGACCTAAAACTCCTTTAAAATATAATCAGTTGCTACACATACTCTTTCCACCTAGGTTATCATAGTGGAAACAGCCTTTTACAGCCTTTTCCTTTGTCTTCAAAACAATATTTGCCCAGAAATTTACTAAATAAAGTGTCCTTTGGCACTTCATAGAATCAAAAATCAGATCCTTCAGTGCCTTTCTGAATAATGAAAAACTCATCAGAAACAAATCAGAGTTAGACTCAGATCAGCTCCTCCTCCTCCTCTTCTCATTTTTCTCACTTAAAAATAACAGTTAAAACTAATGCTTTTTTAATTCCAGGGGCCTAACCCTTTCTCACATTAGCTAGTTTCATGGTGGTGGTCTTCCAATGACTGCTTTCAGATCCTTACCGGTGTAAATGAACTCTCATTTCACTTTTCACCTTATCAATCCAGCAACAGCATTCTTTTCTCATGTGGGGCCTTCCACAGAGGAAGATGTCATCCATACATTGGACAATGTGCAGTCTGCAAGGACTGAAAGAGAGACGGGACTAAAATAGACCTGCAGGAACAGAACTGAGACAGAAGGGACAATGGAGCAGTTTCTATTAAGGTGGTTTTCTTTCTAAAATTTCATCTTTGCTCTTTGATAATGAAATGGCCTGGAAGGGCTATTTAAATATATGAAAAGGAGTCTTCATTGGAACACGCTTTGATAGAAAAGAAAAAAAATCCATAAGAGAGCATTAAAAAGAGCTTGTTAGCCATTACACATCCACCCAGCATTTAAGACATTCAAATGACTTCAATCAAGCCAATCTGCGTACAGTGCACACAAAAAGGGCATGCAATTTGCACATTTTATTGTAAAGTAAAGCACTTCTCATGCCAGCATTCAAAGTCTCTAAAAGGAAAGTTCTGTATGCAGTGAGTATTTCACAGAGAAGACTGTAGGATATACAGTATTCATAAAATGCATTTTATCTAAATTGATACTGTCTTTAGCAATAAAAACGTCTGGAATACATGTTGACAAGTGGAAATTACATTAAAAACTCTTCATGGATTCAACATATTCATGGCCATGTTACTTTAATTTCAATACCCTATCTTTTCCACCTAAATAAAGTATATTTGGCCCAAATTGTAATTTGAAATAGCAAGCTCTACCTTTTTTTGCACCCCTGTTGACTTCAGTGGAACTCAACCTTAGGAATGACTGAGAAATTGGTCTGTATATGTGGGTAAAAAGCCACTGAAGAGCAAAATTACCCAATACAGCTAGTGTTAAAAGTTTCTACTCAAAAATAGGCAATTGTGCATTTGTCTGGGCTTGGTAGAGACCTTGATTCTCAGTTCCTCCCTTTTTTTTCCCCTGTGATATTTTACTTAGTTTCACTTCTTCCAGGTCCCGTTTCAAATGTCCTGACATTATTGGTTCTTATTTTACCAATCCCATGTTCCAGTCCTACTTTTTATTTTTTCCCTACCTGTCTCTGTAACTTATTTGAAGCTAAAATAATTTGATTTCCACTCAGACTGTTTTCTTCTTCATCTGGCCTGTGATAAGCTTCTGTCAGAGTAAAAGAGGAGGACCAATCAAGCAGCATGGAGAGCAGCAAAGGGAGACACTGTTCAGCCTTGCGTAGTAAAGCCTCATTTTTTTGTTACTAAAGTCTAAAAATAGCTTGGATGGCTGAAACTCCAATTTTCCACAACTTTATAATTTGCGTAAACTTAGGAATATTCTTAAGATGACAGGAGGTGCACCTGTGAAGCAAGGACTGATCCTCAGCCTTGTTACAACCTGTTGCTCCAAATGGCGCCTTTCTAAAGAAAAACCTGGGAAGACAGGCTTAATCTCTCCCAAACTCCATTCCCAGAAATGAAAGAACCATATGACTTCAAACATTTGGAAAACAGCCTGAACTAAGAAAAGCTTGGAAAGTTATAAACAAATATGCAAGAAAGCTTTAGAGCACAGGCACATCGCAATGCAGGACTGTATGATCTTGTTATTAACATCCTCCAAATGAAGCCCACACAGCTTGATAATGTTAACACATTTTCAGTACATACACCAACTTCAGGTTAAGAAGGTCTCTTGCATCCAAGGAAAATCACAGGACAGAAGCAGAGGGTAACTGTAGTATGAAGGGAGCTTAGAAGGTGTCTGGTCTAAGATGCTGCTCACAGCAGCGTCAGCCATCAAATCAGTCAGTCGAGGCTCCTCAGGGAGGGAGGGAAGAATCTTTTACCACTGCTTACTTGTCACTCTGGAGAAAGGTTTCTCTATGGCTGGTCCCAGTCTCTCTCACCCTCCAGCTGTGCCCTGATGAGAAGAATCCAACTGCAGCTCACCGCTGACACTTCAAAGGTATTGGGGGTTGACCTTAGGTAGCCCCAGACTTGTCTCTCTCAAGACTGAACCAGCTCTGGTCCTCCAGCCTCCCCTCACAGGGCAAGTGCACTAGTCCCAACCACTTCACTGGTCCTCCGCTAAGCTCACTTTGATTTCACAGGATCATATCATAGAATGTTTGGATTGGAAGGGATCTTAAATATCATCTAGTTCCAACTCACCTGCCATGGGCAGGGACACCTCTGAGTAGACCAGGTTTCCAAAAGCCCCATCCAACCTGGCCTGGAGCACTGCTAGAGATGGGGCAGCCGCAGCTTCCCTGGGCAACCTGTTCCAGTGCCTCACCACTGTCATAGTGAAGAATTTCTCCCTAATATCTAACATAAACCTCACCTCTGTCAACTTAAAGCCATTTCCTCTGCTCCTATGACTATATGCTGTTGTAAAATATCCTTCTCCAGCTCCCTTCTAGGCCCCCTTTAGGTACT
The DNA here is from genome assembly GCA_039720435.1 of Amazona ochrocephala. Classification (NCBI taxonomy): domain Eukaryota; kingdom Metazoa; phylum Chordata; class Aves; order Psittaciformes; family Psittacidae; genus Amazona; species Amazona ochrocephala. The sequence continues at coordinate 55,910,377 of CM077909.1, read as the reverse complement.
CGGAAGGCTGTTATAAGGTGTCTCCAGAGCCTTCGCTTACTAGGCTGAAGGTAGGTTTATTGATGTCTGTCTTGTACTTGATGGCCCAAAACCAAGTGACCATTTGGTTTTGGTTTTGGGCCATCTATGTGTGCTACATATACAAATTCAGTATATACATGAGGTCTAAAAAGTGCTGAGAAGGGGAGAATGCCATCCAGTGATTGACTGGCCATGTTCCTGTTTAAACAGTTGGGGTGTGACTGACCTTCATACCCAGTAGCACATACCGCTGGCTCTTGCTCAGCTTGCTGCTACTAGAACCCCCAGGATCTTTTCCTCAGAGCTGCCCCTCAAACCAGTCAGTCACCCGCCTGTATTAATCAAGGGATTATTCTTTCCCATATCAGACATTCATATCTGTCCTTGTTCAGTTTCTTAAGGTTACTGTTGTCCTATTCCTTCATCTTGTTTAGGTCTGTCTGAAAATTCTTCAGCAGTGTTCTCAAAAGCTTAGCCCTATAAGTATCACCAGTTTCAGAAAAGGTCTTGTGCTTATATATCATCATGAAAAATCAGAGTCAAATCTCATTGGAAAAAAAATTTTAAAAGGATAGTGCAAAGTATGGATGCATATGGTGACAGTGGACACAATGACCAAAGTGGGAATAGGGAGCAACATGATGCATTGCCACTAGGATTGTTATAATTTCCATTATCATTACACACTGTTTTTCAGGTAAAATGTATTCAAGAAATGGCTGCATCCTGGATGCCTGAATATGATGGGACCTGTTGCCTGGCAGACCATAGAGGTTAGGGAGTAAGAAGATAGTATATCTTACCCACAGTGATTTATGAGGTTCTGAGGTGAAAGGGTTCAGGTGTGATGATCAGCTCTAATTGAGTGCTGTATGGGCCAGAGAGCTTCTTGTTGCTACAGGGAGCTGAGACCTGCTCTTTTTTTAACAAGTGGCTTCTTGGAGGCAACACTGCCTCCAGACTTCAGTTACATTTGGGTAATACCACTAGCCTGTTCCTCCCCCTGCTTTAAGTGCTAAGCATGAAATTGTTCACAGTGGTGTTAGTAGGCATTGTCATGAAAAATGAAGGTCCAGGAATTCTAACAACCCAGACCAAATGGTTTGCCTCAGGAATCGTGCAGCAGAGTGGATGAGATTTGTTTTAAAAATCAGACTCATGACAGTAATTAGGGCTGCTGACAGGACGCTGCTTAGAACTGTTTCCTTCCAAAACATTTCAAAATTTAGTCAAGGCTATGCCTGGAAAACCTAAATGCTACAGCATATCAGCCTGTTTGTAAACCTCCCCAGGCTATTTCACAGAATCACAGAATCACAGAATCACAGAATAGTAAGGGCTGGAAAGGACCTCAAGATCATCGAGTTCCAACCCCCCCGCCATGGGCAGGGACACCTCCCACTAAACCATGCCATCCAAGGCTATGTCCAACCCCACCTTGAACGCCGCCAGGGATGAAGCATTCACAACTTCCCTGGGCAACCCATTCCAGGGCCCCACCACCCTCACAGTATAGAACTTCTTCCTCAGATCCAATCTAAACCTCCCCTGTTTAAGTTTAAACCCATTACCCCTTGTCCTCTCACCACAGTCCCTAATGAAGAGTCCCTCCCCAGCATCCCTATAGGCCCCCTTGAGGTATTGGAAGGCTGCTATGAGGTCTCCACGCAGCCTTCTCTTCTCCAGGCTGAACAACCCCAATTTTCTCAGCCTATCTTCATACAAGAGGTGCTCCAGTCCCCTGATCATCTTCGTGGCCCTCCTCTGGACTTGTTCTAACAGTTCCATGTCCTTTTTATGTTGAGGACACCAGAACTGCACACAATACTCCAAGTGAGGTCTCACGAGAGCAGAGTAGAGGGGCAGGATCACCTCCCTCGACCTGCTGGTCACACTCCTTTTGATGCAGCCCAGGATACGGTTGGCCTTCTGGGCTGCAAGAGCACACTGCCGGCTCATGTTCATTTTTTCATCAACCCACACCCCCAAGTCCTTCTCCGCAGGGCTGCTCTCAATCTCCTCCCCGCCCAACCTGTAGCTGTGCCTGGCATTGCTCCGACCCAGGTGGAGGACTTTGCACTTAGCATGGTTGAACTTCATCAGGTTGGCATCAGCCCACCTCACAAGCGTGTCAAGGTCCCTCTGGATGGCATTCCTTCCCTCCAATGTATCAACCGAACCACACAGCTTGGTGTCATCGGCAAACTTGCTGAGGGCGCACTCAATCCCACTGTCCATGTCACCCACAAAGATGTTGAACAAGACCGGTCCCAACACCGACCCCTGGGGGACACCACTCGTTACTGGTCTCCAGCTGGACACTGAGCCACTGAGCACTACTCTTTGCGTGCGGCCATCCAGCCAGTTCTTTATCCACCGAGTGGTCCACCTATCAAATTGATGTCTCTCCAACTTAGAGAGAAGGATGTCATGGGAGACAGTGTCAAAGGCTTTACACAAGTCCAGGTAGATGACATCAACTGCTCTGCCCCTGTCCATCAGTTCCGTAGCCCCTTCATAAAAGGTCACCAGATTGGTTAGGCAGGATTTCCCCTTAGTGAAGCCATGCTGGCTGTCACCAACAACCTTGTTGGTTTTCATGTGCCTTAGCATGGCTTCCAGGATAATCCGCTCCAAGATTTTGCCAGGCACAGGGGTGAGACTGACTGGTCTGTAATTCCCCGGCTCATCCATTTTCCCCTTCTTAAAAATGGGGGTTATATTTCCCTTTTTCCAGTCATCGGGAACTTCACCTGACTGCCATGATTTTTCAAATATGATGGACAGTGGCTTAGCAACTTCATTTGCCAGCTCCTTCAGGACCCTTGGATGGATTTCATCCGGTCCCATGGACTTGTATACATTCAGGTTCCTAAGGTGGTCCCGAACAATATCCTCCCCCACAGTGGGCCCAGGGTCCCCACCCTCACCGTCCCCGCATCTGCCTTCCAAGACTTGGGTGGTGTGGTCAGAGCATTTGCCCGTAAAGACTGAGGCAAAGAAGTCATTAAGAACCTCAGCCTTCTCCAAATCCAGGGTAGCCAATTCTCCCGATAGCTTCTGGAGAGGGCCCACGGTGTCCCTAACCTGTCTCTTATCAGCAATGTACCTATAAAATCCCTTCCTGTTATCCTTAACATCCCTAGCCAAGTTTAATTCTAAATGGGCCTTAGCTTTCCTAACCTGGTCCCTAGCTTCCCGGACAACATCCCTGTATTCTCCCCAGGCCGCCTGACCTTGCTTCCACCTTTTATAAGCCTCTTTTTTCTTTCGAATTTTGCTCAGCAGCTCCTTATCCATCCAAGGAGGTCTCCTGGCCCTCCTGCTGAACTTCCTTCTAGTTGGGATGCATCGCTCCTGAGCTTGCAGCAGGTGATCCTTGAATATCAACCAACAGTCTTGGGCCCCCCTGCCCTCTAGGGCTGTATCCCATGGAACCTTACTGAGCAGGTTCCTGAAGAGGCCAAAGTCTGCTCTCTTGAAGTCCAGGGCAGTGAGCTTGCTGCACGCTCTTCTCACTGTCCTGAGGATCTCAAACTCAACCATCTCATGATCGCTGCAATCAAGGCTGCCCTGGAGCGTTACATTCCCAACCAGCCCTTCCCTGTTGGTGAGGACGAGGTCAAGCATGGCACCTCTCCTTGTCGGCTCCTCTATTACTTGCAGAAGGAAGTTGTCTTCCACACAATCGAGGAACCTTCTGGATTGCTTGTACCGGGCTGTACCATCCCTCCAACAGATATCAGGGTGGTTGAAGTCTCCCATGAGAACAAGGGCCTGCAAGCGTGAGGCTGCTCCTATCTGCCTATGGAGCGCTTCGTCCAGCAAGTCCCCTTGGTCAGGCGGTCTGTAACAGATCCCCACAATAATGTCACCCATCGCTGTTCTCCCTTTAACCCTGACCCACAAACTCTCTGTCGACTGTTCACCTGTCCCCAGACAGAGTTCCATACTCTCTAGCCTATCCCTAATATAAATAGCAACTCCCCCTCCCCGTCTGCCAGGCCTGTCTTTCCTAAAGAGCCGGTAACCTTCCATTCCAACACACCAGTCATAGGTGCCATCCCACCATGTTTCTGTGATGCCTATGATATCATACCCCCGTAGATGTGCACACATCTCTAATTCCTCTTGTTTGTTCCCCATACTACGGGCATTTGTGTAGAGGCATTTGAGCCGAGATCCAATTGAAGTTGGGTCATTGGCTGGAGCAGCTGGAATATCCCTACATTGCTCCAAATGTTTACTATAAGTGCTACCAACCGACTGGGTGTGTTGGGATGGAATGATGCCCCCCTCCCCCAACACATCTAGTTTAAAGCATCCTTGACCAGCCTGGCAAGCCTCCTACCAAATCCACTCTTCCCCTTGTTTGTCAGACCAGCTCCACCAGCCCCCAGGAGACCTGGCCTACTATATTGAGTCCCATGGTCAAGGTACCCAAACCCCTGACTATAGCACCACCCTTCTAACCATTTATTAACCTGCCCAATCCTCCTAGCCTTTTCAAGGTCCTGCCCTGTATCCTGGAGAATTGACGAAAAGACAATATTTCCAGCAGCTCATTCAGCTGTGCTGACCAACAAAAGTAATGAGCAATTTTAGGATGTCTCAACTATTTGGCATGTTTTATAGAAAAGAACCACCAAGGAGAGCTTTTAGTAGCCAGCCAGCATGGTTTATTCTGCAATGAATTGGATTATTAAAGAAAAGAAGCTTTGTGTGGTGGTGGAGCAGGTAAGTGAGAGCCCAGGAGCAATCATATGTATTTCTGATTCTGCCGTCACCTCTGTCATTACAAGCACAGTGTTCAGCTGCTCTCTGCCAGTTTCTGCACCCCAAAAGGGTAAAACAGCATGTACTAGAGTGGTACTGAAAAATAAGACCCTGGTTGAGTTCCTGGTGTAGTTAACTGCCACGCTCCTGTTCATTCTTACTACATACAGCCACATTATAAGAGCTTGAATCTGACTGTGAACCATGCTGTGGCAGCGTAGTTATAGTGTCTACTCAACCAGAAAGTGGGTAATTTTCTCTCCTGAGTGTGGGTCCCTGTGGGACTGCAAAATAGGCTACTACAAGTGTTTGTACGTGATCTCTTCCTGTAGATGCAGACATAATATCACACAAAGAAGAGAGGATAATGAATCAGACACAGATGCCTCTCTGTCTGGTGGTCTACAGAAATCATCTGAGTCCATGCACAATTCTGAGAAGCCTCAGGATGCATTCCCAGAGTCAGAGAGTAGACAGAAGCTGCCACCATAGCCTTTAGAGTTGCCAAACATCAGTCTGATCCTAAAAAATCAAAAAGAAAACAAAAACCATCACCAGTATTTCAAGTAGTTTTTTTGAGAGGAAATAATTTCTTGTAGAAATCCAGTTAGTAGCACATCTATATCAGCCTAAAAGGCAAATAATTCCTGCATTTCACAGAAGCTCCCCCTGCTTTAAAAAAACAGTAAGAGCAGGTAATTCTATTTAATAGAGGCTGTAGCTTGTAGAGTGGTCTACAAATCGAAAATATCTGGGAAAAATCTACAACAGAAATTCATCAGTCTTCTTTATAGCATCAGTTAAACAATATTTGATATCAGAGGAAAAAAACCCAACAGCCTAGAATCCTATTATTAGGGCTCAATTTTCCTTTTTCTCCGCTTCTTACTGCCCAGTGGGTTGGCATAACCACCTCCAAGACCTCTGACAGTACTTACACTTCCTCACTTTGCTGATCCTTAGCTAGGTTGTCAAACACAATTATTTCTCTGGATAACAATGTGAAAGGCAGCTGCAGTGAGCCTGGAGGTCAGGCAAAGGAGGCCATGGATACAAGAGCACCTGCCTTTTGCACGCAAAGATAGAGTAAATTACAACGTTTGTCGCCAAGGAACTGAGCAGCAGTACCCTGTGTAATGACCCCACAAGCACCATTTTCATCATGTGTATGGGTATATCTTTTCAAATCTAAAGCAGGGAACAGATGTTTCATCAAAAGACACATTTAAAATAAAGATAATTATAAAGTAAGAAGCTTAATTACATAGGATTATCCAGGTCCACTTAATTGCTCAGCAGTCTGAGAGCCTCCCATGTATTTGTCACAGAAGCACTCTTCCCTTACTGGGTTACTAAATTCTGTCATGCTTCAGGACAAATGCTGTTATTTTAGTAACTCAACTAATATTAAATTCTGTTTTTCATCTACAAGGAGGAAATGTAACCAGTCTTTTCAAGCAATATATTGTTTTATTCCTATAGGCATTGCATTTTCTTCCATAAAATATTAATAGCCTGAACCACAATAATAAAAGCAAAACTGAATGCTATTATCACAGTGTACTTAGTAGAACATCAATTGCACTTATACTTGACGTAGATTAAAGAGCAGAATTTCTTCTGGTTTGGTTGCCCACAGATTTTTATGCATCTCTAGTTTTCAGAAGTTTGTTATGACCTTTTCATGCAGGTATATAAAAACGACCTTTCACCTCCCCTGCAATGGGCCACCTTCTTTCTCAGGAAGCAAAAGTTCTAATACTCTAATAAAATATATTTACTCTAGGAAAGTGGATTGTTGTCTTCATCTTTGCTTAAACAACGTTGTATTCACTACATGGTTGTGGTGCAGCCACTCTGAGAGACTGCATACTCATGGGAGTTACTGATCATACTAATATATTTCACAGAAAAAAAATTATTCTTGTGAGCTTCTGCTGGTGGGCTTTCAGTGTGACACTGATCAGTTCTTGGACCTTACCAGCTGCAGATCTTGGACTCAGTACTGCTTCAAAGTACAAAATTATAAAGGCAGCACTGCCATGTGAATCACACTGAAGGGGGAACCCCTGCAATTACAAGGTCTCTACAATGTTGCTGGGCATTTAAAGAATACCCAGCATCAACCCAGGTGTTTTTTGCCCTCTTCAGGTTCCAGGAAATAGTTTGAACGTTTTTATGTAGAAAGCTTTGCAATTAAATTGCATCCATCCCTCGGGCACTATATGCATTAATTTCCCATACTCAGCACAGTTCTTGATCATGTACTGTAGGCTACCAGCAAAGACAAGCACAGAATTTTTATTTAAAGGGTGTAAATGTGATATTGAAAGCCTGAGCACTAAAATGATACCGTACTTTTCATCGAAAAGAGCAACACAATATTTGCATTTGTCGAGACATTGCAGACCTTTCTTACATAGAGAAACTAGGAATGGCTTAATTATGCATTACTGGAAAAAAATCTGCAGAAGAATTAATTTTATAAGGAGTTAAAGCTTGTCATTTAGCAAAAAAGTCCTTAGTTCGGTCTAAGCTGCTAAATGTAACTTAAAGCTTGGGAAAGACAATTACCCTATAATGGCTCCATTCACATTCACAAAGTTGGGGTCATTTTAAACTGCTGCTATGTTTTGGAAGGTTGCCCAGAGAACTTTGGTGTGAAAAATCTGCTGAATGCCTTTGCACTACATTAGCTAACAGTATTTAAGGTCAATAATGCAGGTGCGAGCTTTCTTTCATTCAAGTTTATTTTAAAAAATTAAAAACCCCTTGCAGACTTCTTTGTAAAACTCTGTTAAATAGTGGCTTTTGCTCAAACCTTTAAAAAGAAGAAACAATGGGGACAGAATGAAGAAAGGATAGAAAGATGTTATTTATATAATCATGTAAACCAGATTATTACTAAGGGGAAGCAATTTTTTTTGTTATCAGAATGTGAGAGACGTGATAATAAACCATGAACCAAGAATTTAGCTTTTGTATTAGTTTCAGCGCAGCAACTTAGTGTCTATACCAACACCTACCAATACTAAGTGTAACTGGCCAAGCAAATCATGGGAACTTAAGCTACTTTTCACTCCAATGGTGTCAAGGTGCACCGAACATTTCCCCCCTACTGCCTAAGAGTGACATTAGAGACTTTCAGTGAAGCATATGCCCAAGTTCCTAGCTCTGCAGCAGTTATCATATGCTAGACTGACACTATGACTGATCACACTCGGGCACTGCTTCTGTTGCTGTAAATGGGCTTTCAGTTATAATGGAAATGTTTAGTTCAAAGCAGCATATACATTACATATATTATTAATGGCTGAAACAGATGCTTCCTTCTAGTGAAAGGGTTTGTTTTTGTATAAAGAAAATCCTCCTGTAAATCTGGATTTTTTATTTGGTTGCATATCAGTTTGAAGGTTAATAATGTGAAAAGCCCTTTCTGCCTTGCCTTATATTACAGAAGCATTTAAAATTTTAATCTGTGTTTCATATAAGCAAATTTATACACATCTACACAGATTTTATTACCCATTTTATATGGCTACGTTTGTTTCTGTTGTAAATTGCACAGTTTCTTAATCACTGCTAAGCATAAAATACCCTATCAGTAAATTATTCCTACAATAAAATGCATGATATGGTTTACAAATGATGGTTATTAATATCAGGAGAGAATGTTGCATTTATATTGTGGTTTATGTTCAATTAACACATGGCTGCATTAACGCAAAGTGTCAGCATAGAATTGAACCAGAGACTAAATGAAGATGAAGTACCCTAAAAAGGAATTATTGCCTATGCTGAACAGAGTAAAAGACAATTTATTTGTTGTTTGTTTTATTTGATTGTACACCAAATACCTGAGATATTCATAGGCAATTCCAAAAAACATAGATCATGCTTCCAAAAAGAAACTATCCAATTGCTTTATTTTTTATGCGCTTTCTGTAGAAAGAATTGTGTCTCTATGCGCAAACCATGATTCTAAAACTGAAGCAGGTACAGTTCATGTAAACCCGATTATTACTAAGGGGAAGACACCTTTAAAAATAAATCACCCATTTCTTTGGTTAGTTCTAAACAATCCTGTTTCTTAAGGCACAGTCAGCTCATAAGAGAAAAGAGTGACCATGGTGGAAACAGAGATTGTGATCTTTTAGATGCAAAACATAACAATAGTTTCATTTCTCAGATACGATTTTGCTAGATTTGCAAAAATCTGTAAGTAATGAAAAGGAGCCAACAATAATGGTTTGAAATTAAAATGCTGAATTAGCATCTTTTGAGAAAAGCAAAACTTGCAGGACGAAATTGCTTATACATTTTGAATTTGAATGCTGTAGGGGTTAAAACTAGCCCTGACTGCAATACAAGTGGACTAAAATTATGTTCTTTGAACACATGGTGAGTCTCACATCTGATTTCTGGTTTTTCAACTTGTATAAATTGCGTTGCTTTTTTTGTCCTTGAATAAATAACAGAATGCTTGTCAAATATTTTCACCATAAAATAGGTTAACATCATTAAACAGATTCTGGATTGAAGCATTACTGAAATCTCTTTCATATAAGAGAATGCATTTTGAATTAAGTGTCTCCTTTTGTGTAAGACATGGAACTGCATAAGTTTGGGAATAACCCCACAGAAGTTTCTTGGCAAACCTCCCGAAATCCGTGTGAGCCACTAAATATCGAGTGGATTTTACATTAGAACTTGTGTCTTTGTAGAGGAACTTAGAGAGTCCAGGCTCAAAACCACTTTGCAAAATTGGTACCACAATCCTGAATAAACTGTGCAAACTCCCTCTGAGTTTTAAATTTCATTCACGTGAATTACATCTGCTTAATCATATCACCCCAAAGCACCTGATGTCCCCTTCTGTCAAGGGTGCTCTGGAGAAGAATACCACTTTAAGGCTTCCTTTATGTAATTTCCCCTATTTTACCCCATGCCACCAACACGATGGGAGGCAGAATTTGTTCCTTCACAAAATAGGTTTCAGGACATCGTTCCGTAGCTGGAGAACTAGCTTTGTTGATCTCACAAACCTAGTACCACTGCTGGCCCACCTCTTGTTAATTTCTCTCAGCTGGGCTTTGCTACACACTCTCCATTTAGACACCTCAATATGAAAAAAAGAAGATTAGAAATAAGGAAGAACACCCTTCTTCCTACAGAAACCAGGTAAATTTTCACCAAAAACACTAGCATAAACCATTAGGATGGGTTACTCTGGGTTATTAAGTATTGTTTATATGCTTCATCAGTGAAGTTTGAAAAAGAGTCCTAGAAATGGAAAAATTTTCCCCCTCACTCATCTTATTCTTTCTTTTGAGTTCTATAAAAGTCCATGTTTGAAAGAATGAACTTCATTTGCACACTTTGTTATGCTGCTAATCCAAACGTTTTACATAAACCCACGTTTGCAAGTTCACCGTATTGAAGAAGCCAAGCAGCATGCACTATTACGCAGTTACAAACCACCAAGAAATATCTGCTCTTACTATATTGTCAGTGAAAAACATAGTTACTTTAGTTTCCTAATACTAGAAAGGTGTTTTCTGAGGTGTTCCACTTTCACCTATAAAAGACAGTGGAGACCTGCCCAGCAGCTACAAACTGCAGTACAAGAGTCTGAGCACTGTTTCACTGTTTGGATTAAGATTTTCTTAGCCTGTGCCTCTCTACTCAAGCCCTAATTCCTATTATATACCCTGCGGCTGCAGACTATTATTCTTAAAAACACATGTCCAGCCCTAGAATTCACTGATTTGTGGCTATGTGGATCAGCTTGAGCAAAATTCCTCCAAGACATGTACCACAGTCAAAGAATTTAGAACTCTGTCCACTTTAAAAAAAATTTTAGTTCTAAATTATTTTAATTCGTATGTTCCTAGGTCTACAACATTAGAGATCAGAATTAAAAAAAAAGGTTTATTTTAAAATAGAGTAAATAATTTAGACATACCTGCAAATAAAAAATGGAGGTACAAGAGAAAGTGTCACCAAGTTATTCATCCAGACCTCATATTCAACCTGTGGACAGTGCTGACTACAATGAAACTTTAGGTCTTGACTGGGGTCTAGAACTGATGTTGCAATTTAGATAATAATTATGTATGCATAGTGCTCTGAGAAGATAAAATCTTGCTGGAAATTCAGAGTAATAGTGACCTATAGGTAAAGTATTGTGCTATTTTTTAGGAAAAATGCAACCAATAACATTTATACCTACTATATATGAAGACAATTTCCTTTCCTCTGACACCACAGTCTTCGCTGAATCGTAAGAACTTTTGTCAAATTTTCTTAAACTTCTCATGCTCAATTTGTTTCACGTGGACCCTTTCTGAGGTAATATTGGTTCCAAAAGTTCTTGTACGTTATGACTGTAGTTCAGAAGTAACTCACTGGTGTAAAACTAGTGTATATAGCTGGTAAAAGGAACTGCCTTGAAATGAGTTGAACATTCTTTTATGGGGCAAAGATATTTTCTAACATTAAAATTAACTATTTCACGTAAAAATAATGACATTTAGTGACCTTGTAGTACAGATTTTACTGCTAATTTCCTATGTGGTATACATTCATATGCTTGGACTATAAAAGCTGAAGTGATGCATATCAGTTTCAGGCAATTTTGCTGTTGTTCAGAGCTAGTTCTGAATCTGGTTTTATTCTCCATTTTCTTCTAGTTGATAAAATAGCTTAAGGAAAATAGCTCATTTCGTGGATTACATTTGCCCTGAAGGACTTCAAGTGCCAGATGATAAAACTTACTTTGACAAAAAAACTGCCAGATGAGACAAGGAAAGATGAAGATGAGAGTGAGGGAAGATAGCCTTCAGAGAGAGACAAAGAAGTGCTTTTGTTTATGTATTCCACATGAAGCCCTTTTTTTTTTTTTTATTATTTTTTTCTTTTCTAGATTGCTTCATCATATGAAGAATGCTACAGTGCCAAGAATACGGTCATCCCTGACTGCCAGGAGGCAGAAAACAAACCCACTGAAGTATCCAATTTGTTTATAGATAGTCCTCCAGGAGTAGGCTGCAAAATAATTTTATCTTCCAGAGACTGCTAACAGCTACCTGAGGGTGTTACGCTTGAAAAATATGACTTCACATTTAGTACTTGAATATCTTATTGTTAAGTATTCAGGAATAGCTCAAAAATTGCTCAGCTGGCAGAAAGAAAGCCAAACAAAACACCTCAGACATGCATTTGATGCAGTGTGATTTAAGGAAAAGTGGATTTCTTTTGTTACAGTTGCCTCCTAAATGCGATGCCTAACCTTATTTTTTAGATTTTTCTCTCTTCCACATAACCCCAGAGGCCTCACTCCCATGATGGTTGCTAGTTTTTTCCTCTTGGATAATACATGAATATAGATAATAGCCTTTCAGTGTCACAGATTCAGCACAATTTCATGCTTATATGTCAGGAAATGTTGCTTTCTTTCAGATATGTTTCCATTTACAAATGCCTTACACATTTCAGTGGCTTTTTCATGCTGAGCACTTCATCCAGGATTGGATCTGATTCAGCTCTCACCGTAGGCAGTAGCAAGAGTATTACCGGCTTTGGTAGGGACTAAATGAAGCTGTGGATTTTATCCTCATTTCTATGACTTCAGTCCTAAGAACAGCACTTAAACAGATGCTTAAATTTAAGTATGTGGGTAGTCCTATTCAAATCGATGGACTGCTTGTCTGTTTGGACTTTAGCACATGCAAAACTGGCTTTTCATGTTGGGGGCATATACATACATGTGTATGAGTATGTATGTATGTGTACTAAGTTATCAAGAGCTACACAGTTTATGAAAGAATATCATCTGAAGTGTTAGAATCATAGAATATCTCAAGGTGGAAGGGACTCATAATAATCATTGAATTAAACTCCTTTCTCCTTGCAGGACTGCCTAAAACTAGATAGTGTCATACAAACACTCCTGGTCACTCTGATCACACATCCAGATCACTCTGTTAGGTTTGGTGCCCTGACAACTTCTCTTGGGGAGTCTGTTCCAATGGCTGACCACCCTCTCAGTGAAGAACTTTTTCCCGATGACCAATCGAGCTTCCTCTGACTCAGCTTCATTCCGTTCCCTCATGTCCTGTCACTGGTCACCAGACAGAGATCAGCACTTTCCCCTCCTCTGTCCTCCATGCAGAAGCTGTAGACTGCCATGGGGTCACCCTCAGCCTTCTCTTCTCCAGGCTGGACAAGCAAAGTGACCTCAACCATTCCTCTAAGTCTTGACATCACGACCTTTCACCACCTTGGTTGCCCTTCTCTGGATGCATTTCAATAGTTTGATGCCCTTCTTCTATTGGGGTGCCCGAAACTGCACACAGTACTTGAGGTGGGCTGCACCAGTACAGTGCAGAATATGACAGCAGCTATGCTGTGCTTGATGCATCCCAGGATATGGTTGGCCCTTTTGGCTGCCAGGGCAAACTCTTGACATATTCATCTTGCCATCAGTCCAAACCTGAATTCCCAGGTCTCTTTCCATATGCCTACTCTCCAGAGAGTCTCTGTTTTATGTTTTTTTTCAGAATCAGAGAATTGAAGAAATTAATCCTTTCTGATGAGGTTTTCCTTATATCTGAGTCATTTTTCACAAACAGATTAGCTGAAAAATGTAGCCCTTTATCTTGCTCAAATTTGTTGTGACATGGGCCTGACTTTTATGTTTGACTTAGTTATAAGGGTCAGATGAATAGTCTGGATGGACTATTCTAAATCAATGGATTATTTAGACACTGTTCACTTAACTTGCTCTTCGTTATTTGTGATCTGTGATTAGTTGCCTGAGTATTTACTTGAGTGTTTTAGTATTGTTTCTGTATTCTGATTCTCACTCTGCATTCTGATGCCTGAAACTTCTGAGGACACTAAAAGAATGAGTCAGAAACAATAGTACACAAAGTGAATGCACTTTGTGTACTAATGCTAACACACGAATGATTTGTTATTAATATGAAAACTGATGTTTATATGAAAAAAAAATCTCTTGATAATCAGAAAAAAAAATCTCTTGATAATCAGTGCAATTAAAAACTGCTTGTGTAGAAGCCTTAAAACAGTATTTTTGTCATATTCATCCTACTCCAGTTAGTAGTACATATCCGTTATCAAATTTCTGCAAAACAGTGGAAGTATCACATTAATGAAATAAGAAAGCTCTAATTCTTCCAGTGACACAAGTTATTGAGCATTTTATGGTGTAGGTATAGCAAGGAAGAAAAGGCATAGGTGCTAGAGCTGTAGTTGGTGTTATTGACAGAGTATTTCACTGACCACTTTCACATGGTACTAGTATAATTACAACTACATAGGTCATTAAGTAAAAAGTAGTCATAACAAGAATGTTTTAAATGATGTGCAGCCCTCTGCCTCATGCCCAAGCATAAGCGTGCTAGAGCAGGGGAAGACAAGTACAAAAAGCGAGGTGAAGCCACAAGAGATCAGCATGCACAGAGGAGCTAACTGGAGCCATTATGCACTTGATTCCAGCCTGCAAGGCTGCCACTTGCCCTGCTGGGGAAACTGGGACAGGAATGTGGAGAGGTGCTTGACTTAACATTTTTCTTCCTCCTTCTCCAGAGTCTGCTTAGTTGCTGGTTTACTTGTTTACATTTTTGTTTTCTCAATGTTCAAACCAGTCATTAGAAATACGTGGTAATTGGGCTTTAACCTAAATTAAGTAAAAATTCTCCAGGCTGAGAATATTTTTGTCCAAGACAGGAGGGAAAAATACATAATGACAAAATCCTGAGGTCTGCCCTCTTACTGTCCACCTTGCAGTCCTCAGTGGCAGCAGAGAAGTGGGAGCCCAGCCTTTTCAGTGAGTGCCTAGTGCCCTTTCAAGTGATTGAAAGCTGTATCTCCACCAGTGTAAATTGGATCTCTAATTCTGCTAAGTATGTTGTAATAACCTCTTCTCCTAATAAAACAGGAGGGGGCTGTAAGCAACAATCCGCGCAAGGTTTCAGTTATGGTTACTAAACATACACATGGCTAGGTAGCAATGAATGTACCAACAGAAACGTAGCATTTTTACATTATATTCACTATTTCCACAAAAATGAGTTTACTCCAGTATTTCTGTTGCACTACAATGATGAGGCCTTCACACTTACATGTGTGAAATCACATTATGTCATGACCCATAATAAAGTACATCTCCTGATTCAGTGGCAAGGGCTCAGTCTTAATCTGCATGCCAGACAAAAGTAAAAAAACGGGTTTCTATGAGGTCTGCAGGTGAAGTTTTAAAGTGAAATAAGACTCAGGCTTCTGAGTGAAAATATTCTAGAAAAAACACATTCTCCTTTCTCTATCAGAATTCTAAGACACAGAGAAACATTATACTGTTATAAAAAATCACAGTGTACTCAAGCATGAGGGAGAGAGCTGATGTTTATGCTATGGATCAGTATAAATTCAATAACGGCTCTCCTTCATTGTCAGACTTCCACTGAACTAATTGACGTAGACTTCTGCATAACCTCAAAATGTTGGACAGCTGCTAATACTAGGTTGTCTTAGGAACACAGAACTGACATGTAGTCCCCCTGTCCCATCTGCTACATGTGCTGGGCTGTCCCAGGAAGTTCCTGAAGATTCAGGAGTTTGGGAAAGCTTGAATAAGTCAGAGATAGGAAGACATGAAGTATTTTGTGTCTGAACAGTCACAGAGCTAATCTTTCACTCAGAGTGCAGTGTCAGTCATGCTACTAAATTTTCTTTCACTGTTCTGGACCTAACAAAGTGAAAGATTATCCAGGTTTTGGCTGGTTTGCCAATTATGCCAAGAAGCACTACTTCAAGGAAAGAGAACTATAGAATCTTGCAGACTGAAGTCTTCCATGATTTTTTTGGTAATTATTAAATGTTTGATAAAATACACCATCTAACAGTTTTACATCGAAAAGGTGTGTCATGAAAAGACAAAGCATTCAATGCAGATCCTTGTCGTACTGATAAAAGCAAGAAGCTTCTGCACTGTGAAGTGGGTTACACTGTTGTGAAAACAGCTCATGGTAATGGCCAGAATCAGAACCATGTTCCCTGTCAAATGCACTGACTCTGAGATTTGCTCTGATTATAGCAGAGAGTAGAATTTGAAATTGGCAATTTACTTCTGAAGTGCTGCCTCTTATTTAAAAAGACATTTGTTCTGCCTAAATGTAGTTTGACAATTTAAAGAAAAAAATCAGGGATTCAGCAGATGCAAATATTTCTTCAGTTGGTGGAAAAAATGTAATACACTCAGAAGAGAACACCTAAAGTATGTTGAAAACTAATGACGAGTGAAGAAAAAAACTGTTTCCTTTGTATCCCAATATTTGGCTTAAAATAATCTTAAAAACACAGCTTATAACATGGTTTAACGTCATTTTGAAGACAGCTTGTTACTATGCCACAGAAATTGTTCGTGCCTTAGTTAATTTACTGTTTTGGAGGTTTTGTGTAGGAATTTGAAGGAAGCATTCCACTGAAGCGGTCTGTATTTTAGATGAAAATTTATTCAAGTAACGAGCTTGATAGGAAGCTGATTTCTCCTTGAAATCAAAGTAAAACATTATTTTGGAGTCATTAAAGTGTACAACAGAAGTTTGCTTTTTTAGTTTCGGGTTTTTTTCTGGATGACAAATTAAAATGCATTTTAAATCTTGATGGCTTTTTCATAATTAAAACATAAAACACATTTTTTCATTAAAAAAAAATATAGTGTGTTTTCTAGGACCATTCTTTTCAGACTTCTAGAGGAAAAAGCTAATTTCTTCATCTGAAAAGCTCGCCCAAATTTGGCTCATAAAAATCAAGGTATTTGAAAGTGTCTTGGACTTTGCTTTGGAGCTCTGCAATATCCTGAGAAGGTTCTACCATGCATTATATAACAGGATTTCAGCTACAAGTGCATGGAAAACAACTGAGCTTCATTTACATTTTGCCATTAGCTTTCACATACATTTTGCTTTGATTTTCACATGCATCAGCTACTTCATCATTATGCATCTTTACTAAATCCACAAACCATGAATTTAAGCTTCCCCCATTTTTGACATGTTATTCCACATGCTGAGTGCCAGTAGTTTACATCTATTTGAACAAAACCTAGGAATTATACAAAAGAGAGCTCAAATTGAAATGAAATTACGCTGAAATCTAAAAACTAAGCTAAATAATTTACAGCAGCTTCATGAACGGCTGGGAGATGAAGTGCAAATTCTCTCTGGCATTAAATAAAATAGGTTTCAACTATGTCATATATTATAAAGGTCTCTGTTGGCAGATTTTTGAAATGTCTCTTTATTAGAGTATAGATCATAAAATCATAGAATCATAGAATCATAGAATCATAGAATCATAGAATCATAGAATCATGGAATAGCTAGGGTTGGAAATTACCTTAAGATCATCTAGTTTCAACCCTCCTGCCATGGGCAGGGACACCTCCCACTAAACCGTGGCACCCAAGGCTCTCTACAACCCCGCCTTAAACACCGCCAGCGATGGAGCATTCACAGCTTCCCTGGGCAACACATTCCAGTGCCTCACCACCCTCACAGTAAAGAATTTCTTCCTCATACCCAATCTAAACTTCCCCTGTTTAAGTTTGAACTCATTACCCCTTGTCCTCTCACTACAGTCCCTCATGATGAGTTCCTCCCCAGCATCCCTATAGGGCCCCTTCAGGTGTTGGAAGGCTGCTATGAGGTCTCCACGCAGCCTTCCCTTCTCCAGGCTCAACAGCCCCAACTTTCTCAGCTTATCTTCATAGGGGAGGTGCTTCAGTCCCCTCATCATCCTTGTGGCCCTCCTCTGCACTTGTTCCAACAGTTCCATGTCCTTTTTATATTGAGGACACCAGAACTGCACACAATACTCCAAGTGAGGTCTCAGAAGAGCAGAGTAGAGAGGCAGGATCACCTCCCTCGACCTGCCTTTTGATGCAGCCCAGGGTAGAGTTAGCTTTCTGGGCTGCAAGCATACACTGCCAGCTCATGTTCATATTTTCATCGACCAACAGTGCCAAGTCCTTCTCCACAGGGCTGTTCTGAATCTCTTCCCTGCCCAACCTGTATGTATGTCTGGGATTGCCCCAACCCACGTGTAGGACCTTGCACTTGGCATGATTAAACTTCATCAGGTTGGCATCAGCCCACCTCACAAGTGTGTCTTCATCAAGTTGTCATCAGCCCACCACACAAACGTGTCGAGGTCCCTCTGGATGGCATTCCTTCCCTCCAACGTATCAATCGAACCACACAGCTTGATGTCATCGGCAAACTTGTTGGGAGTGTACTCAATCCCACTGTCCATGTCACCAACAAAGATGTTGAACAAGACTGGTCCCAACACTGATCCCTGAGGGACACCACTCATTGCTGGTCTCCAGCTGGACATTGAACTATTGAGCACAACTCTTTGCGTGCGGCCATCCAGCCAGTTCTTCATCCACCGAGTGGTCCACCTATCAAATCGATGTCTCTCCAACTTAAAGACAAGAATGTCATGTGAGACAGTGTCAAAGGTTTTGCACAAGTCCAGGTAGATAACATCAACAGCTTTACCTCTGTCCAGCAGTTCCGTAGCCCAATCATAGAAGGCTGGCATATTGGTCAGGCAGGATTTCCCCTTAGTGAAGCCGTGCTGGCTGTCACCAAGCACCTTGTTGGTTTTCATGAGCCTCAGCATGCCTTCCAGGAGAATCTGCTCCAAGATTTTGCCAGGCACAGAGGTGAGACAGACTGGTCTGTTATTCCCCGGCTCATCCATTTTCCCCTTCTTGAAAAGGGGGGTTACATAGTATCTATCAATAGGAGATCAATATGCAGTGCTACATTGTAATTTTAAATTGTTGGATATTTGCAGATGGTAATTAAAAAGGGAATTTCATGATTATACCCTTTGTCAGAAATGGAGTAATTTTAACCATGCAGCATAAAGTAATATTTCTTAATCTTTAACTACATTCTAAGATTTTAATAGCTAGATGACAAACTATCTATTGAAGAATTACTCTCAGATGTTTTCCTTTTGAAGTCTGGAAAACAATGCTCTGTTGAATATACATCAAGCATTTATTGCTTCCAAATAAGATTTTCCCCTGTTCAGCTCCTTTTCTTTTTGTATTCATCTTACAAAACAGCACTGAAGCTGCTGCAGTGTTTTTATTGTTCATCTCTTCATACAAAATTTTTCATCTTCTCAGAGTTTTTCTATTCTACCAAGTCTCTGATTTTTTTTTTTTTTTTTTTCAACATGGAAATAATCGCCTGTAAATGGCACTTTTGCTCATCACAGTAATGTGAAAATTCATGTGGTGAAAATCACTTATTAGGCACAGTGTCATATGCAGACTTGTGATGTTGTGACTATGTCCTTCTTGACAATTCCAGTTTTGTGTCATGAGTTCCTATTATAAATATTTTAATAGGACCTAATGGGAAGAATGGAGAGCCCACTGCATCCCGTTCTGGTCTGTGCCACTGTGAAACCTCAGGGTAATCACTAAATTTTATTCTTGTCTAGTCTGCTGTTCTTCAAAAAGGGCATATATTCTTACCTCAAAAAGTCTGTATTTTAGCTTCACCTCCAACTTTCTTGGTGTTCAGGAACTGTCAGTATCAAAGTGTCATCAGCATGATGCTATACCTGAGCTAACAACCTATGCCAAGATGCAAGATCTAGCATCAGATACAGTGCTGATGATTATTCCACCCATGTCTGAGATAAAATCTCAGTGTAGGCTGCTTTGCCTCTTGTAAATGTGGCTGCTCTTGCTGATATGAGATTGGCCATTTTTAACCATATTCTGCTAAATGCTATCTATCTATTGCACCTACCATCCCAGTCTCCTAAGCTGAAGCTTTATGGCTGATAACTTAGTAGAGGCAGCAAAACATACTTGCAAAACTGCTCTTGCAGTTCTACACCTGTGTTGTTGTCGTGGTTTAAGCCCAGATGGCAACCCAGAACCACACAGCCGCTCACTCACTCCCTGCTCTTCCTCCCCCTGATCCTGGAGAGATGGGGAAGAGAATCAAAAGAATGTAACTCCCACAGGTTGATATAAGAACAGTCCAGTAACTAAGGTATAACACAAACCACTGCTGCTACCACCAGTAATAGTAATGATAAGGGAAATAACAAGGGAAAAGTATAAAACCGCTCACCACCTGCCAACCAATACCCAGCCTGACCCGAGCAGCGATCTAAGCCTTTCGGGTAACTGCCCCAAGTTTATATAGTGGGCATAATGTGCTGTGGTATGGAATACCTCTTTGGCTAGTTTGGGTCAGGTGTCCTGTCTCTGTTTTCTCCGGGCTTCCTCTCCTCCCTGGCAGAGCATGAGACTCAGAAAGTCCTTGGTCAGAGTAAACATTACTGAGCAGCAACTAAAAACACCGGTGTTATCAGCATTGTTCCCAGGCTGAAAGTCAAAACCACAGCACTGCACCAGCAACTAAGAAAGAGAAAAATGACTACTACTGCTGAACCCAGGGCAGTTGTCTTAGGCACTACATTCGGAATATAATTACAAGCATTTGATTTGATGCTTCCCAAACCAATTCTAGAAACTGACTTCAGAAACCCGGCCTGCAAAACCTTGTAGTGTCTTCAACTGATTACCAAGACAGATATTTTTTAAAGGTTTTCTTATATAAACATCTTAGGACTGTAGAAATTTCTCCAAGATCAGTTCTTTCATCCTTAAGACAATTTTAATACATCCATCACAAAATGACTGGATAGCCTTTTAGCATGCCTTTACATGTGCTATTACAATGCTTGCACCAAGTTCTAGTTAAAAGATTTCTTGCAGCAGGCAAACTTTTTTTGTCAAGTAATCAAAATGCCTCATGACTTTTACTAAAAACACAGTTACTGTTTGAATCTTATCCCATTACTTCATTATTCTGTAATTTGAATAAGACTGGTGGCCAGCTTTATTACTCCAGCACAGTTCTATTTGTTGGGTAACATCTCTCTAGCTAATTAGCTCTAACTAGTGCAAAACAAAAGCTTTGAAATTAGAAACAAATCCCATGCAATTAGAAAAGGTAATACTAAAAGGAATTTTATCTTGCCAGCCATTTGACTGACCCAGGGATACCAGAAATGCCATCTGCTGGTTTCTAATGGCATGTCACATCAGGCAGAATTTCCTTTACTACTTGTGACAGGAAATAAGGATGGGTGTTGTGCATTTGGTGTTTCAATTGCAAACAAATGAAATGGATGCAATATTCCCACAACACACAGGCTGGTTATACCTGTGTAACACAGGTGTATCTACAAGACATGAACGTATATATATACTTACATTTTCAATAAAATGGTTGGCCCACAGCTAGACAGGCCTCTTATGTATTTTCTACATTTTTCACTTGATCCGCTGTCTTGATTCTGACCTCACTTGTCAGTATAAACCAGGCATAATTTCACTAAAGTCAGTGGAGACGCACCACTTTGGCAAGGTCAGAATTGGACCTTGCTTGGGAATCATTCCAAGTCTAGTACCAAAAGCTAATAAGTATATCACATTCAGAACTTGGCACAGTGTTGTAAATACAGGTTGAAGAATAGATATTTTTTGTCATTATCAGACATGTACACTGCTCTTTCCAAAGGATAATGTTGATATAATTGACTTCAAAATACCTTTCAGCAACAGCTGCCAAGTTCCCATTAATGGGGAATGTGGAAGAATTTTATTTCCTGTCATTCTCTTAACAAAAGCAGATGCAAGGTTGGTCAGAGAAAGCATAACCAGCTTTTTAAACCTCTTCTTTTTCCACTCTAGTTCACCTGCTTTGACAGCTACAATACGTCCTGGTAAATATTAAGAAGCATCTTACTCCAAAGAAGTGATTAAGAAAACCCATGTTTAATATGTTAATTCATTATTCATTTTGTCACTTGCCCTGAGACTTTCTTAGATGTCTAATGCAAATAAATGACCATGTATGAAAGCATCCCAATCTGAAAAGTAAACATTTGGCTCCTGCTATTTTGTATCATGCTCTGGAAATAAAATGGAGAGATGCCTACCTCTGCTGGAAAAGCTCAGCATGCTCAACGCCCCAGTAGCACTGCAGCACAACAACCATGTGGTGAAGGGGTGTCCAGTTCGTTAAAGGATCATTAAGGGATAAAATGAATGCATTGTCCCATTCCCTTTTCAGCAATTTATTCTGCCCAGGAGACTGCTGTCCATGTTGAGACAAGGGGGGGCACAAAATCACAAAATGAAATATATAAACCTTTAGAATCAATTTTAAGTAATGTTAAGTTTGATGGCTTTGTAACAGTAGCGATGGAAAATTACTGAGGTGCATGAC
This sequence comes from Amazona ochrocephala, assembly GCA_039720435.1. Classification (NCBI taxonomy): domain Eukaryota; kingdom Metazoa; phylum Chordata; class Aves; order Psittaciformes; family Psittacidae; genus Amazona; species Amazona ochrocephala. The sequence continues at coordinate 55,888,217 of CM077909.1, read as the reverse complement.
TCACAGAAAAATAAATAGAGTACAGCTAGAGAACATATTGAGAATTCTTGTACAAGATAAACTGTTGTAGTTTTAGGCCTTTATGACCTTAGTACAAAATGAGTGTAAGAAAAACAAGCTAGAAGAACAGGACGTAAGGATAAGGAATACCTGGAATGGCAGTGTTCCAGGATGGGCTGCAGTTAAACTAACTGATAAGTAGAAGGACAGGATGATTGCTATTTCTGTGGTGTAAACAAACCAATTAAGCTGGTATAAGCATCTAAGCCTGCTTCAAAGGCTACCAGAAGCCATGGAGACTGTTGGAAGAAGTAAATGACCATCAAGGACCACCACTACACTTTTGTATGCATGCGGGGAACTTTCTGGAAAGTGATGTAATCCATACATAGCCTCATGGATATGTATGTATGCCCAGTGGCTATGTAAGGACGGCTTGTGTAACAATAAGGGAACACTGGTTAGAAGGAGCTATCCTCTGTGTCTCCAGGCACTGCAATAAAGAACACTTGCTTGTCTACTTAAAACATAGTTGGTAAGTTTGTTTCTGGAGTTTTCTTTGAATCAGTGTAGGACAGAATAGCATGGCCAGAGCACTCGCCACTTCTGCAGGTATTGGGCCACTGACAGGCCAGAATCTCCAAAATCTGTGAAAGTAGAAAGGGAAACAAAAGAGCCTTTTCTAGCTAACTGGTGAAGACAGACTCTCATATCACAGGAATTCTACCTTTGCCAAGCAGATGAAAAGCTGTTGCAGCACTGGTCCAGGACTTGAGTTACTTGCGCAAAAAGACCTGAACTGAAGCAGCTTTACTGGGTCACTTGAAACAAGTTACTTATCTTTCTGATCAACAGTTCCTCAGGTGTACAATATGGAAAATGACACATCATCTTGCTCATGCTAGTGATAAGAATAACAGGGACAGTGAAGCAGTGACATGCTTTGATAATAAAGGCAATAATATAATGGGAATACACCCTCACAATGTAAGCAACATGCAAAGAAGGGAGAATCCTTCTTTCTTAGCTTCATCCACTGCTTTTAATTATACAACAAGGGATGCAATTCTTACTACAATGCTTTGCCTTACACATCTGCAAATATTGTCATAAACCTGGACTTCAAGTATTAAAAATGCACTAGTACTCCTGGTAATCAGGAACAAATCAAATGCAATTTTGAACTATATACACAAATAAACATCTACAGTCAAATATTTATCAGCTTTTTATACATATGATCTGAGATCACTATATTGAGGCTACTGCCTTCTTAGTCTTGATGTCATGCTGCTGAAACACAAAAGCTGTAGGGAGGTTCATTCTTTTCCATCAAAAAATGTGTACCTAATTAAATGTAACTGCTTGTGCTTTCATTTTACCTCAAGCCTCCATTTGGAAGGCAAGAACAAAAAAAAAATGGGATCTTCTACCAGAAGAGTCCTTTGTGCAACAAGCTGAAAAAAAAAAAAAAAAAAAGAAAGAAAAACAGCTCTCTATTTATACCAAATCAACAATTCTGGTCTTCACAGGTACTATTCCCAAGGAAATATGGTAGAAAATACATAGTTCTTGCTCATAAAATGAGAGAATTTAATATTAATTGCTGAAGACGTATCAGTCAATTTAAGGTTGTATTCTAAAAGAGCTTAAAGGCAGTATAGCATCTTTCAGCACAAAATATGTTCTTTCATTCTGGTGAGATTTCAAGTCCTACATGTAAACTTTATTTCCTACCGTGGTTCCTATTTACTTTTTCATAGTGTTAGAAGATTTCCAGCTGTGATTTTTTATATCTGCCGTAAATGTTCAACAATTTACAGGAGAAATTTAAGGTCATGGGTTTTTTAAACTTTAAACATATAAAGAATGAATGTACAATCAGAATATAGAGAAACCAGCTTCTGCCGGAATGAAATAGATGGTTCAACTTCTCAAGCCCCAGAGGAATTCATAACATCTACATTCAGTGCTACCTCTCTTTGGTGTGCTTCCTTCTACTAAATAGGTTCCCTAGAGAGATGGCTGGGTAAACTAGAAAGTACAGTGGTAAAACATTATTTTCCTTTCTGGCATGACATGGGTAATATCCAAGTACCTGTTTCCAATGACAAATTTAACACTTTCTATTATGGTTAAGCTTTTCTCCTTACTGTTCCTAAAGGCATAGACTCTTAACTTCTTTGGTTTAAAATGGGAGTTGCATCTAACTTCTGCTACAGAGAATGGAGGCCTTAGAAATTCCTTCTGAATGATGTCTTCATGGTGTGATGTGCACAGAGGCTGAGCTGGACTTGAGGGATCGTGAACAGAAGTCAAGGAATAGATGTTCGCAAGTTTCTAAGCACTAATTACACTGAAAATCTCCCTTGATTGAACCAGCCCCTACCTGATAGTGACTGAGAGAAGAATTTGCACAGAAGTGTAGACAGTAGTTCTTGGTCTACTAAATTCACCAGGCCTGTTAGGGATCTCCCAAGGACAGATAAAAAAGGTTCATTTTGTGCTTTCACTTTCAATTTGGAGAACTGTCAACGACTATACTGTTATAGACTGTATTTGGCAATGGGGCAATTTTAAATACTACCTGGGCTGCTCCAAAGGAGCGTGACCAGCAGGTCGAGGGAGGTGATCCTGTCTCTCTACTCTGTTCTTCTGAGACCTCACTTGGAGTATTGTGTGCTGTTCTGGTGGCCTCAACATAAAAAGGACATGGAACTGTTGGAACAAGTCCAGGGGAGGGCCACAAGGATGATCAGGGGGTTGGAGCACCTCCCATATGAAGATAGGATGAGAAAGTTGGGGCTGTTCAGTCTGGAGAAGAGAAGGCTGCGTGGAGACCTCATAGCAGCCTTCCAATATCTGAAGGGGGCCTACAGGAATGCTGGGGGGGAACTCTTAATTTGGGACTGTGGTGATAGGACAAGGGGCAACGGGTTCAAACTTAAACAGGGGAAGTTTAGATTGGATATGAGGAAGAAATTCTTTCCTGTAAGGGTGGTGAGGCCCTGGAATGGGTTGCCCAGGGAAGCTGTGAATGTTCCATTGCTGGCGGTGTTCAAGGCCGGGTTGTAGAGAGCCTTGGGTAGCATGGTTTAGTGTGAGGTGTCCCTGCCCATGGCAGGAGGGTTGGAACTAGATGATCTTAAGGTCCTTTCCAACCCTAAGTATTCTATGATTCTCTGTAATCTTCCGGAAGCTAAGCAGTAGCTTCCAGAATTTGAAAGTTATCTGACCATGACTTTGATTCTTATCACAGCAGTTCCCACTAAATCAAACGGTTGCAACTTTACAAACTCGCAACCCACATTCCTCCCTTTCCCATGTTCTCAGATGTGCTGTAGCAATTGCCATTGGGTGCACTTGCAGGCAAAGTGCTGAACAGTATCCAGTACATGTAGGTAGTAAAATAAAACAATGCAAATAATGATTTGGATTTGATATCTTAGGTACATAGAGACTTCAATGCATGTCCTGTAGTTATATAGCAGCCTAGCTATTGTAGCTTATTTTAATTATGCATTAACATAAACCTCTGATTAGAAGAACTATGGAAACAATCTGTGTGTACGTTTTGATGCAAACAGATACTGCAATATTATAATGTGGTGAAAATGTTAAATTTTTTTCCAAATCTTGAACTACAAAATATGCTAGGATAATTTAAATTCATGCATATGAATGACTGCATGTAACTTTCCTTATCAACCTCTTTCCTCTCATTTTTATCCAATAAATCCATGTTTGTTACCTCTGCAATTTATGCATGTTGCTTACAGTGACACAGTCTCTGAAATAACTTTACAATACCAAAAGAAGACATGTAATGCTATTGTTGGAAAAAAAAAGTCTGTGGTATCACATATCACAAATCATTAATCCATTTAAAAGATACCATCCTGATAGTTTATCTGAGATTTTACTATCCACACAGAAACAAAAAGAAATGAAGAATCAGTTTCTTTATGAGCGAATGTTAAAGACTTTAAAAAATCAATCTCTAAAAAAGAAACAAATACAGCTGGTTAACTTCTGTTGCTAATACAGATATTGAAAAATGCATCAGTTACAGCAGGAGGTGACCCTCCGACTTACAACTATTGAAGACAAGACATTCTTGCAATAATTAATATTACTGTGTAATGCTGCACAATTGCGTAGACCACTTGATTCAAAAGGACAAGGAAGTAGCAGATAAATAAAAGTTCAAAGTTGGTGACACTCTAATGAAAGAACTGTCTGCACTTCAATTAGTAAAAATAAGTTTTTTTCTGCTATGTGGCTAAAAATTTTATAAGTCCTGTTCAAAAACAAGAAGAAAGAATAAGGGGAATAGGATCACCAAATATTTGCAAAGGCCCTCCTGTCTAGGACATGCAAACATGAACTGCAATGCTATCTCATCAAGTAACCCATTTCATCCAGGAGCTTTTTGGAAGAAAGATGTAAGAACACGTTTGCTTCTATATGAGGAATGGTATGAAGAGTTATTTTTGAATGATTAATTAAAGGGTATCAATCTTCATTGCATTGCCACTGACATGAAAAGCACCATAGCTGTGCAATAATCGCAGACAATTATTCAACTACTCGTTTGGCAAGGGCAACATAATTAGTCCTGGTAGTGCTGAGAGATTTTCTTTATACCCAACAAATTGGCAGTCTTAATTGAATGTTGCTGAAAATTCATCATAACATGGGGAAAATAATAGGTGAAGGTACAAGGCCCCAGGCTGCATTATCCTTACATACAATAGTACAAATTTACAATACTAACAATGTGATGAATACTACCAATCCCTGAATAAGCTGATTATAATCGTGTATCAGCATTATGCATAGTAGTGTTTGTGGGTTTAAAATTATGGACACAACCTTTTCCACGTCTTGCTCTTAAGGCTGCTTCAAGCCTTTGTACCTGTTATCAGGGTCACCTGTTTTCACAACTTTCCAGAGCACGTTTCTAACCAGAATACATCTCTCGGGGAGCTGCTAAGCTGTTAGGAAATGTCACATGGGTCCAAGCCTCAGGCTTGGTGAAAACAAATATGGTTAAAAGCAGGATCACTTGGCTTTGTTCTGTGCCTCAGCTCTGAACGGCCATACAGTACGCCCTCAGCAAGTTTGCCGATGACACCAAGCTGTGTGGTTCGGTTGATATGTTGGAGGGAAGGAATGCCATCCAGAGGGACCTTGACACGCTTGTGAGGTGGGCTGATGCCAACCTGATGAAGTTTAATCATGCCAAGTGCAAGGTCCTACACGTGGGTCAGAGCAATGCCAGGCGCAGCTACAGGTTAGGCAGAAAAGAGATTCAGAGCAGCCCTGTGGAGAAGGACTTGGCACTGTTGGTCGATGAAAAAATGAACACGAGCTGGCAGTGTGCGGTTGCAGCCCAGAAAGCCAACCGTATCCTGAGCTGCATCAAAAGGAGTGTGACCAGCAGGTTGAGGGACGTGATCCTGCCCCTCTACTCTGCTCTTGTAAGACCTCACTTGGAGTATTGTGTGCAGTTCTGGTGTCCTCAATATAAAAAGGATATGGAACTGTTAGAACAAGTGCAGAGGAGGGCCACAAGGATGTTCAGGGGACTGAAGATAGGAAGAGAAAGTTGGGGCTGTTGAGCCTGGAGAAGAGAAGGCTGTGTGGAGACCTCTTAGCAGCCTTCCAATACCTGAAGGGGGCCTATAGGGATGCTGGGGAGGGACCCTTCATGGGGGACTGTAGTGAGAGGACAAGGGGTAATGAGTTCAAACTTAAACAGGGGAAGTTTAGATTGGATCTGAGGAAGAAATGCTTTACTGTAAGGGTGGTGAGGCCCTGGAATGGGTTGCCCAGGGAAGCTGTGAATGCTCCATCGCTGGCGGTGTTCAAGGTGGGGTTGGACAGAGCCTTGGATGGCATGGTTTAGTTGAGGTGTTCCTGCCTATGGCAAGGGGGGTTGGAACTCAATGATCTTAAGGTCCTTTCAAACCCTAACTATTGCAGGAGCCACGCAGAAGCAACAGAGAGCTAGAAGATCTTAGAACGAGTGGCAAAACGAAATCGGTCTGTAATGAATGCAGTAAGCTGTAACTTATATTCTGTATCAAGACTTTTGGCAGACATTTAAAAGGGGCTGATGTCTTAAGCACTCTTGAGCTCCTGTATTATGCCACATTTTGTCAGATTGTCTTGTTTCCACTCTTTGCATAGCTGTACACACAGTCAACTACTAGGTCAGTCATGCTCCTGATAGCTATAACAGACTTATGCCAGTACTGAATTTGGAAGCACCTCTTTCATTAGTGTAGGTGGAGGAAGCACCTTTCAAATTGCCATTTTACAGATGGTGGTTTCATTGTGTGGAGAGTGTTAACATGGGAGAAATCAGAATTACAGAGCTAGCCACTGGAAAAAACAGCACATATTAAAAATGAGTGTACATCTGAGACAGTACCTGTTCCAAATACAGAGAGATTTAGTTATATCTCACATACTGTTGAATGCTGTAAATGTGCATCTTGGTTCTATTGTTAAATCTTTAGTGAGTTATCGCATATATATTTTTATGTTACATTCAGCATTAATATTTCACTGGTAGGATTTAGTATGCCAGTAAGACAGGCAATACGGGAAAATATTCCAGTAAATCTGTGGAATACAAGATTGCTTTTATTGTTAGCTATTTTTCTTAGACTGGGTCTTTGAATACTAATTTTTTAATGGGACAAGAAAAAGGAAAATCACAGAACCATGGAATCATAGAAATATATTCCCTACAAATAGTTTGCAATCTAGAAAAACAGTCCTATTCAGCAAGCTAAAATCTAGACAGGTAATACTTAGCCAACAGTTTTCTGCCGATCTTGGATGTTAACATTTCTTTTAGTCTGGAAGGAGCTATGGTCCTTTCCCCACAGAGCGGATCTGGAGAACTGTTAGTTCAGGTTACATAAGATGCATATTATTCAGGCCTTGAATAAGGGGAGGAAAAACAGACCTTTTCCCACATCCATGGATTGCTTTGTCACCTCTTTGTGGGCTAGAGAGGAGAAAAAAGTCCTTTCAATCTTCTTTTTTCCTTTTCCTTTTCTTGGCATCTCTAAACACAGCTGCTGACCTCTATTGTAACACAAAGATACTAAGGTAATGGCAGCAACATTGCTCTTTCTGCCTTTGAGCATTACGGTCAGCTTTTTAACGTACGTATTTCTGCTAGATAGGTTGCTCAGTGACTTCATGACTTCTACTTTTGCTTGTCTTTTTCCAAAGGAAGTAGTATGTTGTCTGTTTAATATCCACTGTCTCTGAGATTACTTTTGAGCTTAGAATGCAAAACTTTTCCTTAGGATACATTTCCATTTTCAGTGCTTTATAACCTCATGAGTGGAACTGTACTGCACACTGTTAGAGGCATACATGACTTGTGGCAATGTGTTGGTTTTTCGAATTATAGCAGCTGTATTCTGCCCTAGTGGAGCTAATGTCATGTAATGAGTGCAGAATGAACTTGTGAAAAACTGAAATGAAATCAGTACCAGCAAAAAATGATGGGAAAAAAACAGAATGTAAATGAGAAGGGAAAGTTATTAATGGAGAAGCTGAAAAGAAGACTGAGAGGGGGTCTCATTAATGCATATAAATATCTCAAAGGCAGATGCCAGGAAGATGGTGCCAGAGTCTTTTAGTGGTGCCCAGTGACAGGATGAGGAGCAAGGCCATGAACTAAATCAAGAAGTTTCATTTCAGTATGAGGAAGAACTTCTTTATGCTAACGATGGCAGAGCACTGGAACAGGCTGCCCAGGAGGGTAGTGGAGCCTCCCTCTCAGCAGGCATTCAAAACCTACCTGGACAAGTTTCTGTGTAACCTTCTCCAGGTGGCCCTACCTTGGCAGGGGGGTTGGACTAGATGACCTCCAGAGGACCTTTCCAACCACAAAAATTCTGTGATTCTCTGAATAGAAAAAGTGAATGGAAAAGCCAAAAGTAAACTGTATGTACTATTTGCACTTGTTTGCGTGTTGGGTTTTTTTAAACACATGAGTTGAAGCTCTGTGAGGAAATTGAAAGTCTGGGGATGTATAGAAATACAAGAGATTTGGTTGTTAAGGTTGCAAAAAGAAAGAGGGAGAAGTGCTTGGTCTTTTATAGAGAAAAATGGGTAAAGCTCAAACTACACAAATGCTAGAACAGACTTAAAACAGAGACTTGTGAAATCAAGCATGGATCTAGAATTTTCAGGTTAATTTTTGGTAATTTTCCTACCACACTTTTATTTTAAAAACTATAATAATAATAATAATAAAAGTAATAATAATATAGCAATAAAATAATGAAATAAAATAATAATAGTTATTGCTATTATTATTATTACTACCATGCATGAGACCTTAGGTAGAAATTTCTGATTGAGTACATCTGATACAAGTGCACAAGGAAGAACATTTAGCCATGAACTTTGTAATTATCAGACAAGCAAGTACAGATGCTGAAAGTGCCTACTGGACCATCCTATATTTAGGGTGGCAAATTACTCATTGGAAAAATGACAAAGGAAAATTGAAAGCAGAATCTGTTAGACAGCCAATAAATCAGGCTTATGTCTTCCTCTCTCACTTGGCTTGTAAGGAGCACAGGTATTTTAAAACTAGATTCCAGGAAACGAGCCAACAGGAAGACATGAAAAGAGTACAGGAAAAGATTTTCTTACCATTTTTAAAATCTAGGTTTTTAAAATGTATCTCTTTTTCTGTCAACTGCTCTCAATCTTCTACCTGAGCAATACAAACACTAGTGATTTCTGCTGGAGCTTGCTGTCATTTCAAAGGATTTTAAAAACCATATTGCAGAAACGAGATGATTAAACATAGATGTAGTAAGAGTTTCAAAGGCATACTATACACAAACAGTTCATAACATCCACTCAAATTTCATAGGTATTAAACCCAAAGATTTTCAATAAATTATGAAAAGCAGGCAAATTAATAAAGACTAAGTTTTGCACTCAAGTGCTGCCATGAAGTGAGAAATAAGATGGTCTAAAAGTATAGGTCCTTTTTCTAAATGTGACATGAGCACTTAGAGACCAGAGTCATGAGGTGCTGAATTAGATTCGTAAATGCTTGGGTCACTTTCAGAAATTGCTCTCTGGCTTCTGAGTCACTGAATCCTTCTAAAAAAACAATCCCATCAGCAGATCTGATAAATTGCTCATGATGTCAACTTCAGTCAATTTTAGATATGACTGAAGGAGCAGGTGCAACTAGAGAGATTAAAAAGCACAAGTGCATTTCTGAGTTGAGGTCAGAAGAAGCAAAGGATGTGATTATATAGGAATGCAGCATGGGATTACAACTGTTTGCATGTTCTCTCACCTCCCATATCAATGTGCGGTTTGAAATTCTTGCTGTTAATGTGCGGATTCTGCCATCAAAATGTTGAACTTCATGTCACTAAAGGCCCAGAGAGCTTTTCTCACATCCCACAAAGACCATCCTGCGTCAAGTGAAAAGGTTCAGTTAATCACAAATAAAGTCACATTTTAACAATGGTTATATCATAGAAATGGTTTTACTGTTGGAATTCAACTTCACTATATTGTGCTTTGTCCTATTTTGTTATTCTGGCATCACTCATTTGGCCCTAAGCATGCATTGTGAAGAGAAAAATGTCAAAACTTGATGCTATGCAATTTAGCCAAGTCACACAGCAAAATCCACTAGGGTCCACTGAAAATTTTGCAGCTAGGCTAGTATGAAAAAGAGAACACTGAAACACAGAGCTACAGCCCATTCTCTCTCACTTTCAAAGTAACTTAATGCTTTGCAATGGCATCAGCTGTAGCAAGTTTAAATCCTTTGAAAACACTAATCCCAGATTTTCTTGGTGGGTGGTGTATCCATCATCTCAGTACCAATTCTGTAAAAGATAAAAATCAGAGAGTCAGAATTTGTAAATGTGATTTTATCATTCACTGTGGGGTTTATTATTATGTGTCAGTGTTACAAACAAATACCTCTAGGAAAAGTAAAATTTCATCTTCTCTCAGGATATTAACATTTACAAATATTTGCTTCAGTCCTTTAGAGATGATGATATTCTTCAGCTGTTATCTTTTGACAAGTTACAGATATGGCAAAAACATTCATGGCCTGATCTCTTCCTGCTTACATTGGTATGGATTAGGAGTAACTCTAAGAAGTCAAAGCATTTACATCAGAGTAAAACTGATTAACAAGAGCAGAGCTCAGCCAGAATTATGCTGCGAGACTCACACATAAGTGTAATTTGCAAATAAGAATAAATGTGTTCAATGTAACCTTCACAAGTCATCAGCACAGATTCCTTTCGTTTTGTTCTCTGTTTATTTGTATTACAAGATGCATTTGTTTAAATATTTCAGTGGCCTAGTTTAACAGAAAAGCACATCAATAATACAAACCCCCAAAAGTGAGCTGATACATTGGATTTGTAAATAGTGGAATGTTAAAACAAGTTGCACTGGTTGGACAAATTCAAGTGTTTTCTTTCTTCAGCAAGGAAAGTAAGCTTGTGCTATATGTTTTTATTATTTATATTTACCTCTTTCAGTTTACCTCTGTCTTTCTTCCCTTTTTTGTTTTATGCAGCCCACTAAATAATGTTTTTGTTATTTTTATTTTGCCTTCAAGTTTAAAGTTAAGTTGAGGTGGACAATGAAACTCTAGGCAGATAATTTTTTAATGATTTTCATTATTTTCATTTTGAAACAAACAAAAAAGAGAATTGGAGTTGAAGAAGAGTTAGCATCAAGGACACTTCATCATCCATTTTATTATATATTTACTTGTACAAACACTAGTAAACACAGACATATATAGCCATGCATTACACACATCATTATATAGGCCCAAAATAAAGAACAGCATCTGACCAGAAGTGCTTCCCGCCTAAACAGGGAAGACAGATGGAAGGTCTTGAAAGTAACAAATAGATTTGTCTTCTCAATTTCTCATTGGTCTTAGAAATATATGGGGAGCAGTGCGCCAGAGATGAAACATTTTCCTCAAGTTTTTTCAGAAAGTGTGTGGCATAGTCAGGAGCTGCAGTTGCAGCCCAATCCATGAGCAATAAGCAAAGCACTAGTCAGAGCTATACACACCTTTCCCAAGCCCTCATAATCATCGTGCAAACGTGTCATAGTTTAAGCCCAGCCAGTAACTCAGAACCATGCAGCCTCTCTTTCCCTCCTCCTTCTCCCTCCCCCTGCTCCTGGGAAACAACATGGACCCCGCAAAATTTGCAGTAGGAAATGAAATCAAGACAGTGAATGAACTAAAGAAACAGCATCTTATTATCTTAATAGCTTGCCTTGGCTAGGCAGTTGTTAATTCTACAGAATAAATCAAGTTCTCACCAGGGCTATGGGTCTCTGGGTTAGTAGATTCTTTTTGCTGACAGTTAGCAGGTAAGCAATGCAGCTAAATTCTTACTCTTTGTTATCACCTATACATTTTTTTCAATTTAGCTTTTAAACACTATCTTAAAACAATGTGTAATAACCATGTGAAAACTTCCAAATACTTTGCAAGAGCAAGTAAATTTTTTTCCTGTAAACTTGAAATAAAACAAAGCAAAACAAATATTTTTAACTTTTTCTAAAAGTGAATTTGAAAACATCATGTTTTTCTTGGCCTCCCAAGAATGCTGACGTCTTAGCATTCACTTTTCATATTTGCTTACATGGAAGGCAGTCATATTTGGGCTTCTCAGAGGATTATTTTATCTAAGTTTCTATTTGATTTAAACAAAAAAAGCATAAGCAAAGAACAGTATCTCTGTACTGGTATTTCATTTAATAAACACAGATTTAAAAAAAAAAACGTAACCAGTTTTCTCTAAAGTGATCAGCACTGACTTTTAGCAGTGTTTTTCCCCTACCCCCCAGATTGAAGACATTACATAGCGCCAAGAGTTTGTTCTTTCACACACTTTATCACAGCTAGTAATAGATCCAAGGTCTGGACTGATATTTAGTCAGCAGTTATTACCTTATGCATCATTACTCATTAATTAAAATTAATAGAACCATCTAATATGCTGCAAACTAGCAGGATTACGTTAGGGCGGTAGCTTCTCACTCTATTCCAAGCTTGCTTTCTGAAGAAGGCAAGGAATTTTCAGAGTACCTATCATTAGCTTAAATCAATGTGGAATAAGAGTATAGAAATGTGCTTGCTATCTGTAATCTAGGAAACCGTCACTGGCAGCTTTTGTGAACTCTTCCCACGTTTGAACTTCATGATAACAGCATCATTTTTCTATTGAGAAAAAGAAAAGACCTTCCACAAGTTCAGATTACGAGTCATTAGTGGAACCAAATAAAGGACCTGGGATCATAATAAGCCACCTACTACCTTCATCTCCTTCTAGCATCTAGGCTTATTAAAAAATACCAGCCATATATCACTGCAAATTTATGAAATTACATTTTTAAGGCTATTTCTGTATGGATTTCTGTTTAAAGCCAGGTTTAACATCAGTTTTCTTTTACTAACAACAAAATACAGTTTCTAGGGGGTGTGTATAGATGGAAAATATTCCTTGTATTCAAAAATTAAATCTCTTTTAATGAAAGTCAGCTGACTGCAATGGTCTTATGCCAGAAGAAGACTTTGCTCTTTTCTTCCATTCCCTCAAAATGCAAGGAATCAAGACTTGATTATCCAGGCAAATCAAATACAAATGATGACTTAAGTAATCTCCTCAAGTTCTACTTATTCTACCACTTTTTCTTTATTTCTAAGAAGTACTGAAAATTAAAGCTTGAGTGCTGAGAAAGGATCTCCATACTAAAAGCAAATTCATTGGCTTCATAAATAAAAGCCTAAGCACAAGCAGTAGGAGGCTAACTTCAAAGCCTGTATATTTTTACAACATTGTCTTCTAAATCTGCTGGAAAAGCAAGTCTATTCTCTCTGGTCTTTGTATGGACCTCTGGCTAAAAACTATCATTGTGATTGAAGAGTATCAAGTGGTCTCTCATAGGCCATGAATTCCTGAATCCAAACCAGGTGCAATCATACCCTCTCTATAAACAAAGATAGTTTGTTTGAATAAATAAAGCAGAGAAGAATGGGATGTATTAATAGCTAAATAGTGTCCTTATTAACAGTGGAACAGCTGGCAGTTTTGTATGACAGCACTCATTCCAATATATTTTATCCAATTGCAAAACTATAAGCACACCACATCAGGGAACCAAGGGACCGCACACAAGCAATCAGCCATTCAACAGCACTATAATTGCTTCACAGTTGGAAGTTTGCTCTGCTCAGCTACTGTTATTCTTTCAGTTTGAATTGTCCATGCACTGCAACTGTCTTGAATCAAGTGTTTTTAATGCAAATAAGCTTGCTTGGGGGAACTCCTTTTGTTTTACAATATGTGTGAGCAAGCCTGCTTCAGCTTGCTGCTGGGCCAGGGCTGAGCCAGAAGCAGACAGTCTCAAGATCTTGGCTAAATTGATCACAAAATGGCTACCCTGACATGGGAAAAAATAAATCCCCAATAAACTGTAAAGATGCTATTAGCCCTGCTTGCAAACCTTTCCTTAAGACTTCCCACTGAGCAAAAGAATGGACTCTTTAATTCCATCTGAGATGTATAAATGGCTGAAATGGTACTAGTAGCCTCCATAGAGCAAGGAAGCTGTTCCAGAAGGAATTGGTTTCAAGTACAACTAGGTTACACAAACAGAGATGTGTATGCACATGTCTTAGTGCTTGTGTAGACATTATACAACAAGGTGTAGGGTATTAGGCAGATTTATGAGGGCCTAAAGAAAATTATTGTTTAACTTTATAGTTTTATACTCCTAAAAAACTAAGAGCTAGTGGAAGCCTAGTCTGAGGTTTCCAGTATTATTGTTGATTACTGTCTGATCTTCTAGTTGTTTACAATATGCATGGGTGCTAACACTGCTGCAGCTCGATTCTGCAATTTCTTTTTTCCACCTGCCTGCCTCTCAGCACCCTCATACATGAACATTTCTATATCCTTCCTACCATAGCATAATGCTTACTTGGTAAGTTTTCAAAGTGTCTTTCAAGAAGATTAAAAAGCTCTTGGCTGTAGCTAGCCTAGCAGAATACATACAGATAGGAAATTATAACATCTCTTTAATTTGCAGGGCTTTTTGCTTTCTGGTTTGTATCATCTTTTGGGATCAAATACTCAAGGACTAATTCTTATTATTCAAGGTCTGCTATTCAGCAGACCTCTCAGACTGTATACACAACAGGACTTCAGTATCTCATGATTTTTTTGTTACTCCTTGACATATAGCTCTAGGTAATGAAATAATGGGCTGTCCCAACTTGTTACCTGTTGCTGATGTTTCAGGGTGACTTTCAGGTTGTCTGTTTTTGCTCCACCTCTACTGATGACACCTTATAAATAAATGAACAGTTCTTATAGGCAAGACAATAGATTTGTATGAACTAAGATTGCTGTTAAAACTAAAGGTAGTCTCAGGCTAACTTAGGAAATTCTGAGTAGTGAGGAAAACATTTAAAGAAGTCACCAACTTCACAAAAAGAAAGAATTTTTAATTAAAATTGAATTGTGAAGTAGGATGTGCATGTGAATGGTCAATAAATGTAAACAAAACCTTATCACAAACTGCAAAAGGAGAATAAGTAGAAAATCATCTACTGCCATCTTTAATAATTAAATATTGCCAAATCTAGGCATAACATGAAGGTACATGCTATAACTGTGTGTGCAAAATTAATTGGAAACAAAATCATTAATAAACACCACCATTTCATTTGTCATTGTCAGAATTATTACTTTAATAACCAAGAATGCTCATTTTGCCTGTGTCACTAGATTTTTTGTCGCATGCTCCAGGAGAGTCAGGTTTGCTCTATCCTCTAACTCACAGTGCTTCAGGCCATTTCTTTCTTAGCAAGGGGCAAAGCACCTTAGAAACAGATCCATAGAAATACTGGTGATTCTCAGAAGGCAAACAGCACGTCACACCCAGTTCAAAAGGACTGGATCCAGTAGGATCCAGTCTATTTAATGGCCATTAACAATGGAAGCTAGTTAGACACGTGCTGTAATACTATTCATGCAGTACAACACTGCTTTGCCATGTAAGCCATTTCCTGTCAAATAACAATTAGAAAATGTGCTTTGAAAGGGTTATTCTGAAATGAAATAAAATGATAGTACAAATGGTATTTACCATTATGATTTGGAGCAACAATAAGGGAAATATCATCTGCAAAGCACGTGAATTGTTTATTTAGGGGTATTTAATCTTAAATGCTACAGAAATGAAATTGTCCTGCTGTCCCCAATAAACATTTTGAAGAGAATTATCATTTAAATCTGGACTGTCTCTAGCAATTGTGGTTACGTATTCCATTTTCTTCCACTCTCTCCAAATGAGCCATTAAGGAAATTTCTATTTGGTTTAGAATGTTTTACAGGTAGGGCTGCAAGTGTAAAAAAAAAAAAAAAAAAAAAAAAAAAATGAAGATAAACATAATTTGAAAGGCAGAGTTGCAGAGGATTTTGATTTTAAAATCAGTATTAAAAGGTAATTCAAATCACTTAATTCATCCTTAAGATAGGCAATATCTCTCTAATTTTAACAGCCTTAGCAGATACACAAAAAGTTACTTTTAGGTACTGCATTGCACTGAGGTTTCCCTCACCTGAATGTTTCACCACTACCATATCACAATGGCAGGGAAAGTCCTAGAGTGATCACAAGAAGAAAATCGAACAATATCAGGAAGAAAATGAGTCATGTTCCTTAATTGCTCTTGGAAAAAAAAAAAGTCTTGGAGATTATTACCTCAAGAATATCCCTCTAGGAATCTGCATAGTTAAAATACTAAAGCATTATCTCCACAGCACTCTGAGCATTATTAACATTATGAACACAAATGCTGGTGTATCTGCATGTCTGTTTAAGGAACATATAAAATGTGCACAGAGCCACTATCTTCATGTGCATGCTCAGGCAAAATTGTTTGATAAAACATTTCAAAATCACGCTGAGCACTTGCTCTCGTTTTTCATTCTTATCTCTGCTCCTGGTTTTTTACCAGTTCACAGAGTAAAAGAAAAGTGCAGGGAGTTCATGCCTGTTGAAAAAGAATCACTTTTGTTGGCAGGCAGTACCATATTGATGTGGATGCACTCTTTCTGGAGGGTGCCTGGTATAAATGTATGCTTGTGAGCAATAGACTTACTGCTTCTATTTAGGTAGCAAGATGGAAAAAAGATACGGTATCTCCTCACAGGAAGTAAAAAACCCAAAGAAAACAACCTCTTTTCCCATACTGATGTGCTGAGAAAATTCGCTTCTGTTTCAAGGACAAGAATAGGTTTAAAGACATGAGTTCAATGTTGTCTGCTAATTAACTTCATTAATTTACATAAAATCTAGGCTCAGAAGAGCTGTGTGCAGTCTAAGCTGTCAGAGTATACTCAGCAGTGAAACATAGTTTGGAATATATACCTCTGCTTTTGAAGAGAGAGTGATTCAGCCGCCTGAACATATATTGTGGGTTCTTGAATTCTCCCCTTTTTTTCATATTTGATGGAAAATGGTTCATCAGATGCTTTAACCACCTCCAGCTTTCCAAAACCTCCAACAAATTGTTTTTTCACTTTTCCTTGGATTGTTCAGGATAAAAGTTGCCTTGAAGGTGTATACATGGGATTTAGGCAGCACAACTGAATTATCAGTGCCCACTAGAGCTCCTCATGCTGCTGCCATTGTCAGTATCGTATGTGACATTATATCAAAATGTCTTGGGCTGTTTGCAACCAAAAACTGTGAACTCCTATGTAATGCTTCGCTATGGAAGACTAATAAAACATTGTTATATGACTGCTATATCAGAGGAATAGGTACCGTTAGTAGCACCATCTTATGACTATGTCCAGCATATTTTTCCAGTTTTCTTTTTTTTTTTTTTTTCTCTTTGCTTTTCCTTGGATGGTTCTTTGAGAGAACTTTTAGCAACTAGCAGTGTCTGACAGCAAGCAGATGGGCTGGAAACTGTTTGGAACAGGGTGGATGCTACCTATGCTGCAAGAAAATAGGTAAGAAAAGTAAGTGAAAAACCTAGTGGCTTGTGTTTTGTACACTTTCTTCATGCAGTTATGCTGCATCTTTTGCAGTCTTCCCATCACCACATTTCATGGGGGGGACTGAATTCAGAGACCCATATTCTGACCTCAGCTATGCAAAAAAATCACTGCAAAAAGCAAGTCAGATTCTATTGCTGTCTATGTGAATGCAACCCTATACAGCTCTAGGTTAATGCATGATATGAAAGCTATTTCTGGTGGAACTGTTCTCTTTTTTTTTTTTTTTTTTTTTTTCTCTGAACTTATATCAGCAGACTGTGTGATATCTTTATCAGCAGAAAAAATGAGCCTGCTCTGGAATGCAGTTGCATGACCACTCCTTTGCTGCTGCTGCTACAAAAAAATGGAAGAATTATTTTGACTTCAAGGTTTCATCGATGATATATTTAAGTGAATAAAACCCCCACAAGTTCTTTATGAACTTTAAGGAACGCAGGCAGGCACTCTGTGTGACAATTAGCCATCATGGCATGTTGAGGAGAATGAGGAAAAGCCCAGGTCTGAACAGGACACATGTCCATCCTGAAGAGGAAAGGCCAAACTAAAAGCTCCAAGCCTGTGCTTCTTCAGCAGCTGGGGGTATGGACTGATTCTTTTGATCTTTCTGACACTCGACTAATTACCTACCTTTTTCCAACTCTCTTCCCCTGGACATAGTATGAAAAATATCTCCTGAAATATCTGCAGTTCTTTCTTTTACTCTAGGTAGTCTGCCTTCAAGTCTGTTACAGTACAGCAGCAGGACTGTGATGGTCAATATTGCGCTAACCTGAAAGAAGATCAAATATCCACTCTTACTTTCTTTTTAGGTCTATCAGCTGTTTTCAGTCCTGTTGATGATGTGGTATTAAATAGTGGCATTAGATCAAGATGAGCTTGGCCCACTTCCTTGAGCATAATAATGTCCAGACTCAGCTTCACTTTTGGAGCTGTTGCATGCCTTTAAATTTGTCAGGTTCTCCCACTAGTGGTTTAAATTGTGGTAAATTGATTTCCTCCTTTTTGAGTTAGAGGTTTTGCTGTGCTGTAGATTCATTCTCATGAGCATTGCAAAATAGTTCAAGGAATCTTTGTGGAGACCCATAACTCTGACAGAGGAACCTCTGTGGCACTTATTAAAAGTTTCATTTATTGTATTTGAATCTGGCTTTCAGTGAAGGATGCTGCATGTAATGTTGTGAGTAGCATCTCTCCCTGAACTCAGTATGTATTCATGAAAAGATAAAGCCAAATCCATATTACAAAAATGTTACAGTTAAGGAAAAAACAAACTAAAACATATTGCTCAAAATCTGGTTAGCAAGGAGGAGGTCTGGTGAATCAGAAATGTAGAAGCTATGTTTCAGCTATTCTATAAGCTGAAAAAAAAAAAAAAACTATCCCCTTTAAGATCTTTGAGCTTGACTTTGTTAAAAATAAATATACATAAAGGTAAATGATAATGATAAAAAATATATAGCTGCTCCAAACAGCAGCTGAAAAAGGATTGAAGTTTGATGTAAATTTTAATATACTCTCTAGGTATTTCCCAGGTGTATGCATATAATATTAGAATTGCACTTAGTTTAATACTGAATTTGGCATTCAAATACAAAAGGCAGGGACTCTTTTAAGCTGCATATAGATCACATGTGCTGGAGAAATAACAGTGAAAAAAGGCATAGTCTTTCAAAACAAGACCAGAGAGAGCGAAGTAATCCTGTGGTTTTAGGCATATGACCTTTGTCTATTCTGGTGTAAGTTTAACTTTGATAAACATTCATTTAAATGAATACAATTTCTTTACAATTACAGAAGGGTCATACATAATACACAAAGTTCCCTTGGCAGCATATGTGTTAGTCATGGATATTTCATGAGCAGTTTTATTCCCCCAGTTAGCTTCAAGCGATGCTCAAGCTCATGGCTTTGGTGTGTAAGAAATGAAGGTCTTGCCCACAAAAAGATTCCAAGGCAGTGATTGTATCTCTGCACTTTATCAAGAAAAGCAACAGAATGAATTCCTTGTCACATCTGATGGGCACTGATACCAATTTTCTTCGCAATGCACATTAATTTCCCTTATTTGTCAGTTGCTATGGAAAACACAGAATTTCCACACGTGCTTGAATGTAAAAATTGCAAGTGATACTCGACGCTGAAGGGCAATTAGGAATGTTGTAGTTGCATGAGAAAATGTGGAAGAAAAGAAAAAAAAGAAGGGGTGGGGAAGACTTAAAAATATCAGTCAAATATGTTACATGCTAAACTTTTACAGATCAAACTGCCAAAAAAAAATTATTACGATCCATATGATCTGGGTAGGTAAAGCAACATCTCTTTGTACATTAAGATGGCCTTTCCTGATGCAAAAACGGAAGGAGATAAAGAGCTGGAGGGGTAACAAAAATAAAAAATATCTTCAAAAATGGCACGTAAAACTCTTTAGAAATTCTCAGTACCACCAGCAGCAAATTCCCCATTTTTTCTTCCTAAGAAAATCAATTTTGTCAAGGCAGCTATACCTCTGATATTTTTCACCATGGTAAAGACACTGTTTGGAGCCACCTAAGTCATAGGTGTCTGCTCAGACAGTGAGCACATTCTGCTTCTGTAGCGTGACAGTTTCATCTCAAGTCAAAAGAAAAGGTTTTTCTCTGGTAATCTTTAAAACAGTGCAAGGCCATAAAAATCAAATCCAGCAGAAGCACCCCTTCGAAGTGTGTCCAATGCTCAGAGACTGTAATTCCATGTTTGATGCCCTGTGTTTTTTGGGAGATATTTTCTTTGAGCAATTGCAGTGAGGAAAGCTTGTTCCCCTTGATGTGCTGGATTAATATTTATGTTGTTAAAATATCAGAGACACCAGAGAAAAATATTAATATAAAAAGGTTATAATCATCTTTAAAAATGTGGCAGCAATTGAAATGTAAATCCTGGTGAGCTGGGAGACTTGTTTGCATTGTGCCTGGGGCACCCTGCCTGCCTGCTGCAGCTGCCATTGATCATTTCAAATCAAAGGAAGCTGAAGACGTCTCTGGTGGCTTGACTGGGAAAAAAGCAAGCAGAGAAAGATGCTCTGTTCTGCAGAACTGCTATCAAAAAATGAGCTAGAATGTGTTTCAAGTCTTGCTTCTGTTGAATATGAAGCCTTTCAAAGCTTTGCCCCAATAAATAAAGTTTTCAAAACACATAGAATCTAAAAGATACGTTTAAAGTCCCTCTGAACTAACCATTTGCTCCTTTCTTGTCTTTATTAGAAAACAAGAGTATGAAACTAATGTGCATGTGGTGATTAAATCAGAGGACTTTGCAAACAATCAGAGACCACCATTTTAGAGTGGAGTTTCCTGTTTTAAATTCCAGTAAGTAAAATTATTTTCAGAGGCACACAACACAGAAAGGAGAAATGCAAATTTATATTATTACTGTTTACAACCATAATATGTCTATGCTATACTGGGCAAAGACAAACAGTATGTCTATACTTCAGTAATAGGAGATAAAATGCATCTTCAGTAAACCCTGAATGTTACTGACTATGCAGGCATTTCTTGAGGTCCATTAAATTCTATTTGACATATATTAAAAAGATGCAATCACAGATGCCAGTCAGCTAACCAACCCATTAATCTAGCTGTTTTTCCTATGAAAATTGTATTTAAAAAGGTCTATTTCCTCCCTCAATTTAATTTAGTCATCCATTTAAATTTCATGTATTTATAATGTAAATGTGCCTTATTTGCAAAAGAAAAGCTCAGGACTCAGTGAAATAAATAGTTATTTCATTAAAATGGATACAAAAAACCCTGTGATTAGGGTAATTAATTTGCACACTAAAAGCTATTTTCCTAGCTCAGATCATTAATATTGATGGTGTTCGATTTTGTTCTCAGTAATGTTCCTTGAAATACACTCAGAACTGGCAAGCAAGGATGAAGAAGCAGCCGCTTGAACTAAAAATGAGGATTCAGTAAGCACTTGGCTACTTTCCCTTTTTCACCACTCAGAATTAATAACATACAATCATGATTCATGTGTCCCAAAGTGAACTAGATTACTTGTATTGCATGGGATTATGTGACTCGTCACAAATGAATTTTATTTATATATGTAGTTCTCACTGCATTTTTCTGATTTTATTTTTTCTTATTGAAAAATAACACTGGAAGAGATTATGTTTAGGTACTCCATGCTGCTATACACATCATTGCCAGGTAACAAGGCAGAGTTTGCCAGTGCAATCTTTTGTCATTAGGTTTTCATCTGCATAATATACAAATAGTGCTGAACAGTTTCCCAGTTTGAGTCCTTTGAGTCCTACTGCCAGATTCAGTCAAGACTCATATTTTGTTTTCCCACTGTACAGCAGATGTATTCGACAAAAGACCTTGCAGGAAAGGTGTCACATTACTGTGGTGCACTATCAATTACAGCTGTAGGCGAAGTGCAGTGAGAAGCAAGTTCTGGAAGAATTTCAGCCACATTATGCTGTCTGCATCTATACGTTTGGATGTACTTTGTGGTGGAGAAGTCAGACTTTGGTATAGGTGCTGCATGTTTTAGTTGTACAGAAAAATTATGTGGATACATGATATATGGCAAGGCAATATCTATGTGAAATATTTGCTTACTTTTCCGCTAGACTATGCAGTCCACTCTCTGCTCATTATTGTTGTCTGACATTTATTTGAAACCTCAAAGAAGTATCAGAAAGTTTCAATATTTTTTGAAAACCAACAAGCAAAGCCAACTTTTCCCCTATTTTCTCAAATGTAGAACATTTTTGTAGCCTCTTACCTATTTCCAAGATAGCCTTTGAACAACTTTTGTCTGAGTTCAAAAGCAGTTTATGTAATGGCAGCTTAAATATCAACACTTTTCACTCATGAAGCGTTAGAAACATGCATGCTGTCTTATTAGAGACAGTATTTAAGTCACATCTGGTAACCTTAGACAATAGAAAACAGACATTTATTTTACATATATTCTATATAAATACGTACATCTATATATTTTTACAGAAAAGGTCACACAGGTTTTAAAATAATTTCAAATTTATGTTAAAGTTAATTCATAATATAATTGTAAAAGTTAATATCTTCCTCTTTCACTGCCCTTCCTTAAGCACCATGTTTGAATTCTTGATTTTCCATGTAGCCAGATACAAAAATCCCATGAACTGGTTTTAATGCCATGAGATAGGTAATTTTTCTGCAATATACATGCCACATATAAATAATATGTTAGAATATGAAAGGATTTAGAGCCATTTCATTCCTCACAGTCTGCAAATTCATCAGGGCTTCATTACCAATGAGTAGGAATTAATTCTTAGCTATTACAAAAACAATTTTGTTTCCTTCGATATGTTTGAATAAGGTATCCAAAAAACAATTTGAGATTTGGCAACCTGAATGTTGCAAAGCAAATGATGAGAATGGCGTTATCTGGAAAGCAAAACCCTTTAAAAAAAAGCATGAAGAATTACTAGCTACTTTTAAAAGACACTCATATGACTGCATATACACAATTATGTGTAAATATATGCACATTTATACATATATAAGGAAATAGGAATCATATTTTTTCACTCTCATGCACTGCGTAGAGCTGAAAATGTATGTACACACTTTTCATTTCCACACTGTGAATGATTACATACATATATGCCTCATGAAAACACTATGGCATTTTCGGCTCCATATAATTTTGAAAAATTTTTATTCATTGTTAGAAGTTTGGTATCTGCTTATCTTAAACTTCTGACACTTTTTAAATGTTATTTCCTAATGTGTTTCATTTAAAAAAATCCTTACCATGAATACAGCAAAAACTTCATGATTCTTCTACTGTGGAACTTGTTGAAGACCAATAAGTCACTTCAAAAAATAGGAATTGCTGAGGAAAGTACTATAGATTTCTCTATTATCTTTCTGTATTTTGTCATGGTTTAAGCTCTGCCAGCCACACAGCCCCTCTCTCACTCTCCCCCTTTTCTCCCCCTGCTCCCGAAGGGATGGGGAGGAGAATTGAAAGAATGTAACTCCCACGGGTTGAGATAAGAACAGTTCAGTAACTAAAGTATAACACAAACCACTGCTGCTACCACCAATAATAATAATGATAAGGGAAATAACAAGGGAAGAGAAAACAACTGCTCACCACCCGCCAACCGATACCCAGCCTGACCTGAGCAGTGATCTAGGCCTTCTGGGTAACTGACCCCAGTTTATATATTGGGCATGATGTGCTGTGGTAGTGAATACCCCTTTGGTTAGTTTGGTCAGGCGCCCTGTGTCGTTGGTTCAGCAATAGCATTCATTTTTCTCCTTCTTAATAGCTGCTCCACTTCTGTGTTTTTGATTTTCAGCCCGGGAACAACACTGATAACACTGGTGTTTTTAGTTGTTGCTAACTAATGTTTACTCTCACCAAGGACTTTCTGTGTCTCATACTTTGCCAGGGAGGAGGAGATGCTGGGAGGAAGCAGAGACAGGACACCTGACCCAAGCTAGCAAAAGGGGTATTCCATACCACAACACGTCATGTCCAGTAGATAAATGGGGGGCAGTTACCCGAAAGGCTTAGATCACTGCTCGGTTGGGCTGGGTATTGGTCGGTGGGTGGTAAACAGTTTTATTCTCTTCCCTTGCTATTTCCCTTATCATTATTATTATTGGTGGTAGCAGTAGCGGTTTGTGTTATACCTTAGTTACTCGGTTGTTCTTATTTCAACCCATGGGAGTTCCATTCTTTCGATTCTCCTCCCCATCCCTCCCAGAGCTGAGGGAAGAAGGGGTGGGGGGGTGAGAGAGCAGCTATGTGGTACTGAGTTACCAGCTGAGCTTAAACCATGACAGTTCTTTATGGTGCCCAACTTGGTGCTTGAAGGGTTGAGATAAAGACATATCTGACCAGAGTGTGTCTAATTGTCTATTTGCTGTGTTAGTGTTTATCAGCTGGGGGACTTGGGCTAAGGCTCTTGTTTCACTGTACTTTATGGTAATGACTTGTAATACAATAGACTCATTGATCATGAAACTGATCTGGTTTGCATTCCCAGTGTGGTCACCACCTCTATACTTTGGGAGATATATGATAGAAGTGTGTAGCAGTTACACATCTTTTTCCCCTCCTAGGGTGGTCAGCCTAAGAGGGAGACATTCCCACACACCCTAGTGACAAGTACAGCAGCTACTCAAAGTCTGACTGAAACAGACAACAGAGCTACACCAACCCCAAGCACAGCTGCTATACCAGTCCCAGTGACAAGTACAGCAGCATCACTTGAGAGTTCTGAAGGTTTTGAATGGCCTTTGGGTACCCTTGAGACCAGCCTGCTGATTGGGATGGGGATCACCATGTCGACACGCATACAGAGTATGTTTTACTCACAACCATTTCCTCTGATCTCGAGCATTAAGCAGAGTCGGGTTTGGGTCAGACAATGATATAGGAGGACCAAGAGATTTTCCCCAAGGCGGGACAGTCATGAATAGCAGGATGTGTGGGAGAGTATGGGAGAGTATCTAGTCCACTGGGCCCCTCCAGTGCTTTGGAAGCGTTGGAGATGGAAGGCAGATGTATGGAGTCCCCAGTGACAAGCAGCAGAAACTGCTGAAGGGGAGGGTGAATTATTTTGAGCCTGGTGGGCCCATGACACTTCAGGCCATCAGGGCAGCGATGCAACATACAGATGGACTCGTGATCAAGGGGTGGACTTAGCAATGGACACTATTGCCCAGTTTATTCACGAATGTGAACATTGCACACAGCCTCCTCTGCTCTGAAAGACTGTTACAAGAGATGGAGCCCGACATAGAATCATAGAATCATAGAATAGTAAGGGTTGGAAAGGACCTCAAGATCATTGAGTTCCAACCCCCCTGCCATGGGCAGGGACACCTCCCACTAAACCATGCCATCCAAGGCTATGTCCAACCCCATCTTGAACATCCTGGACTGGATGGACTCTCAGCATTATAGGGATTGGTCTATGCACTAAGGAATGATCTCTCTCTCTCATTCCCTCTCTCTCTCTCTGGGTGTATATACATGTATATACATGGGACAAGAATGATGTTATATTGAAAATGTGGGATCTGAGCATGACGTGAATGGTATGGAATAAGGGGTGGATACTGTCTTGGATTCAGTAGTAGCAGTCATTTTTCTCTTTCTTAGTAGCTGCTGCAGTGCTGTGGTTTTGACTTTCAGCCTGGAAACAATGCTGATAACACCGATGTTTTCAGTTGCTGCTAGCTAATATTTGCTCTCACCAAGGACTTTCTGAGTCCCATGTTCTGCCAGGGAGGAGGGGAAGCTGGGAAGAAGCAGAGACAGGACACCTGACCCAAACTAAGCAAAGAGGTATTCCATACCACAGCATGTCGTGCCCAGTATATAAACTGGGGGCAGTTACCTGAAAGGCTTAGATCACTGCTGGAGTTGGGCTGGGTATCGGTCGGTGGGTGGTGAGCGATTGTATTTGCTTCCCTTGATATTTCCCTTACCGTTATTATTATTGGTGGTAGCAGTAGTGGTTCTGTGTTATACCTTAGTTACTGGACTGTTCTTATCTCAACACATGAAAGTTATATGCTTTCAATTCTCCTCTCTGTCTCTTCCAGAGCTGAGGGAGGAAGGGGTGGGTGAGTGAGAGAGCAGCTATGTGGCACTGATTTACCAGCTGGGCTTGAACCACAACACCACCTCTCTGCTTCCTCCCGGTTTCCCCTCCTCCCTGGCAGAGAATGAGACTCAGAAAGTCTTTGGTCACAGTAAACGTTATTGAGCAGCAACTAAAAACGTCAGTGTTATCAGCTCTGTTCCCAGGCTGAAAGTGAAAACCACAGCACTGCACCAGCTACTAAGAAAGAGAAAAATGACTGCTCCTGCTGAACCCAGGACAATTATTTATTGACAAAAGTATTTAACCATGATTTAGAGAGTGCAGGTCATAAGACAGCCTCATTTCTTTTCACTCTGGATAGTTTCCAGCGCACTGTAGGTATTTGAGCAATACCAATGCTTTTACAGGAATTTCTTTTAAAAGCCTGCTTTGTTTCTTGGATACTTTAATGTCAATCGTAACTCAGGAAGTCACATTCCTTGTACAGTAATGGAGATGGCTTATGCACATTTCTAATGAGGATCCACTACCAGCTTTGCAGGAAAGCAAAACCAGCAGCAGCCATTTGCACATACCTTTTCCTGGTTTCACTGAACCCTTATACTGGCACACATGTACATTTACCTTCCACAGGACATGGTAGAAGGGATTCCTGAGGCAAAGAAGACCTCAGAGGTGGCAGATGTCTTCCAGGTCTATGTGAGAAAACACTAGGAGAAAACCTTAAATATCCCCTGAGTTAGAAGACTTCATGAATAAATTTGTTTAAAAGTCTCCAAGCAGAATAATTTCAGAATAAATTTAAAATTGATTTAGCCATTCTATTTTATTCTTTGATCTGTTCTTACGATTTTTTTTTAAATGTAATAAATATGGTATATATTATTTTGGAGAGTATGTTTTCATGAATTGCCAGAAGTCTCCATTGAAAAGTGCAGCTATGACCACGAAATGCAGGTTCTTCTTGCCAGCCCTTTCTTTTTTTCATTCTTTCATTGCTGAAACTTCTGACAAGAGTTCTGATAAGTCTTCATCCTCCCTTTCCTTTAGATATAACCATAAGATTTTTTTATTTTAATGTTGCTACTTCAAAATTCTGCTCTTTCTGGAATAGCTGTGAGAATTTTCAAAAGCATTTAGAATAGTGTATCAGACAAATTTATAAAAAATGTGATTAATATATTATCTTTTCCAATTATATATAACACATACAGAAATGGTTTGCATAAAGAGAAATCGCTAACAATGTTTTTGGTTTTAAAACAGCATATACACATTCCAGCTCTGGAAAATAACCCTTTCCCTACTGTACTTACAAAACCCTACTTTAAAGTTATTCTAATACAACACAATATCTATAATTGGATTTACTCAAAGCTTTAACAGCCAATTCTTTCCATAAAAAACGATGAATAAAACATTGAAGTTTTTTAAACCAATCCCAAGAATACTCTATTGTATTTTCTTTCTAACTTGTTTCTGGAATCATTTCAAGTACTATCTTCTAGATGCATTGTAATAAGACAGTACTCATCCATACAGAGACAACAGCAGCCAGGTTATAGCAATGTGCTAATTAAAAAGAGGAACACACCACAAATCTACTCTTTACTATTCATGGCAAGTGTATGGCAAATCACTTAGCTGTTTGCTTTTAAAATAAAAGCTTCTGTCTGTCTTGTTTAGAAAGACATGCATGGACTAAAAAGACTTTTACTAAAGCATGGCATCTAAAAGACATTATTCTAAGGTTTGATAGAGTAAAAAGCTGAAACATTTATAGTTTATTGTTAGACTAGTAGTTTTTTTTCCCCAGCTATTCACCTTTCACAACATGTTTCCTTTAATTCATTCCAAATCAACAGCTAGGGGTGCAATGTGAGGACTGTTCCAGGATATATTTTGTTCCAAAGAAAATTATAGCAAAAGCATCCTTGCAAAGTGAAATAAAGAGATCTCTAATGCCTAGCACTTAAATATTGTTCATCTTTATTAAGGCACTAAGAATACAGTATTGCAAATAGTCAAGAAAACCATTACTCTCTTGGGTTAATCTGTAAATAACTGATTCACTGAAAACAATATAGTGTGAAGAATGGGTGAGCTTTATTCCTAGAAATGCACAACATAGGATGTTTCATGTTATTAAAAAAGCATAAAGAGAGAAGACTGGGTAGTGACATACTATTTCATGAGGTTAATTACCTAAAACAAGGGAATATTAGGAAAAAGCATGTCAAATCAAAGTGTTCCACTAATCAACATTTAATAGTAAAACTTATTAGAAGAAAGGATGGAAAGAATACTGTTTCTCTTAGAATTTTATTCCAGTAGAACAACAAACAGATTTTATTATTCTCCTAGGACACAGAATCATAGAATCATAGAATAGTTAGGGTTGGAAAGGACCTCAAGTTCATCGAGTTCCAACCCCCCCGCCATGGGCAGGGACACCTCCCACTAAACCATGCCATCCAAGGCTATGTCCAACCCCACCTTGAACGCCGCCAGGGATGAAGCATTCACAACTTCCCTGAACCCATTCCAGGGCCCCACCACCCTCACAGTAAAGAATTTCTTCCTCAGATCCAATCTAAACCTCCCCTGTTTAAGTTTAAACCCATTACCCCTTGTCCTCTCACCACAGTCCCTAATGAAGAGTCCCTCCCCAGCATCCCTATAGGCCCCCTTCAGGTATTGGAAGGCTGCTATGAGGTCTCCACACAGACTTCTCTTCTCCAGGCTGAACAGCCCCAATTTTCTCAGCCTATCTTCATACGAGAGAACATAACAAATACGAGACATAAACAAATCCAAACACCTGACTAGGCCAAAGAGAAGATTTCCACTGTTCTTAGAATTGGCCTAAATTCTTGGCTCTGACAGAAGCAGAAGTTTTACTGCTGCCTTTGATGGGAAAAGATTTAAGATAATCCTCACCCTGTCTGAAAAATCCCATTCCAGCTGTACACACATTATGGGAAAGATGGTGTTCCCCAGAAAATAGTAAGAATGGGGAAAGACCCATGTCTTATGACAATCCTGTGGGTTATGTATCTTTTTTTTCAACAGAAGTTACAGCTTTTTCTGTTGTCTGTGTGTAGCCTGGCATAGATTTATAAGAAAGGATGGAACTAAAAAAGCTTTGGCCTCTATTTTCATTCTTCATTCTCACCCCCAGAAAGGCACTAACTGGTATCATTTACATTTTGCTGGTACCCTGGTCATGACAGTACTGTGGTAAGAGTCTTAAACAAAGGCTATTGCCCTTCTTCATCAGCATGGCAAGTTTTGGGGGGCCATAGAGCCAGTCCTGCCATTGCCCCCCGAGGTGTTTAAAAGTATGTCTGGTGCTGGCAAGCTGAACAAGAGGTCACACTCCCATTGTATGCTCAATAATGGGTGGGCTTGGCGCACATACTTCTCTTTCAGGTTGCACCTGCTTATCCATGTTCCCCAGCAGAATAGCTATTTCAGCTTTTCAATCTGTATTTCAGTTAGTTACCATACAAGATGTAAATACTGTCTTTTACTTAAGACATGTTGAGTAAAAATCAAGAGAAAAACAGGCCAGCACAGATAAGACACGGAAATAGCTGAGCAATGGGCAAGCTATGGGTATGGGAAATGTTCTTAGTGAAAAGCCACACTTGAAAGGACTGGATGAACTACCCTGCAATGACTAAGAGGAAGGCAAGAGCAAAACATTCAAAACTAGTCATCAGCATTGGTATGAATCTTTTAAAAATAGGTAGAAAAATGCACTTAATGATTAAATAATTCTGCTTTTTTTGTTCTTTCCTTGCTTTATGAGGAGAAAATATTTAACTGGTGGAAGTGGAAAACAAGGAGAGCAAGAAATATTATTTATTCTGTCGGCTGGCAGGATAAGAGCACTTGGCACAGTAGGGGTGTCATGGTTTTAATCCAGTCAGCCACGTAGCTTGCTCACTCACTCCTCCCATTCCTCCCCCACCTCCCCTCCCCCCTGCTCCGGGAGGGATGGGGAAGAGAATCGAAAGAATGTAGCTCCCACGGGTTGAGATAAGAAGGGTAACTGAGGTATAACGCAAACCACTACTGCTACCACCAAAAATAATCGTAAGGGAAATAACAAGGGGAAAGGATACAACCACTCACCACCTGCCAACTGATACCGAGCCTGGCCCAAGCAGTGATCCAGCCCTTCTGGGTAACTGCCATCAGTTTATATACTGGGCATGACGTGCTGTGATTTGGAATACCCCTTTGGCTAGTTTGGGTCAGGTGTCCTGTTTCTGCTTCCTCCTCACTTCCCCTGCTCCCTGGCAGACCATGAGACTCAGAAAGTCCTTGGTGAGAGTAAACATTCTAAGGCGCAATTAAAAACATCGGTGTTATCAGCTCTGTTCCCAAGCCAAAAGTCAAAAAACACAGCACTGCACCAGTTACTAAGAAGAAGAAAAATGACTGCTACAGCTTATTGTGGCTTAAACCACGACACTGCTGAACCCAGGACATGAAGAAAGTGTTCTGGTTGTATCTTCAACACCACAGGGCAATGAGTCTTCGCACCAATGGCCATATATTATCATGCATGTTTTCTTTTTGTGTTAATATCATCACAAGGGATAAATAAAAAGTCTTTAAACAGAGGACGAATTGCAAATTGCAGTGGGAATAAAAAAAAGCAAAGTCAAGGCGGTGCCTTATGCAACTTACTGCAAAATTTTTATTAGAGGAGGTTTGGATACAAGCAGGATGCAAAGACAGGAGACAGGGAATTCAATCATCTTAACATTGAGTGCTTTCCACCTGTAAATAATAAAAGTCATCAAAGAACTGTCCTCCCATTATATTAATGACTCAATTGCTGTATCCAGAACCTGAGTTACACAAAATGCAGAGAGATTTAGAAATCAGCTGCAGCTCTGGGGTACGTGGTAATACATATGAACAGAAAAAAACAAGTAGACTGGCTGCCTGCTGTCTACCTGTCTCTGTAAATAAAACAAGGTGTCTCACACTCACATTTCCAGCCATGTCTCTGAACCTACATAAAGGTTTTGCTATTCACAACAATGAATAAGTGTATTATTGTAGCCACCTCATATCACAAAACACACCTTTGTGTTGTGATGGGAAAGAAGAAATATTACCCCTATTTGAAGCAGAAAAGAAGCTTTGAACAGGTAGAATTTGTTGAAGGCACTGATATTATCACAGCATTTGAGAAGTTCAAAAAACTTCTAACAGAACCAGAGTGGTTTCACTTAATTTTAAGAAATGCTAACAGCTATTATTTGTATCCTATAATGATTTATAGGAGCAGAAATCAAGTTACCTTTGTAATGCTCTGTCCCTTGGATAATTTAATAGCAATATATGAACAACCAAAAGCAAGCTAGTAAATTGTGCATCGCACAGAAAGCTATTAATGATGAGTGAAGAAAAAAATGTATTTGTTCAATTCTCCACAAACAGAAAGACAAAAAAGTGGCTTTTAGATCACAATGAATGACAAAAAAGTAAAACTGTCAGTAGATACGTGATCAACACTTTGATAGTGTCACAGACTGAAGGAACATGTGCTAATAAAACATAATTTTCTAGTGAACACAAGCTGTGAAATGAAGCTGTCAGACATACATTTTGCTATTGTCTTTTAACAGAACTAACGAAAGGACGCGATGCTAATTTTCTTTTACATGCAAAATCTTTCCCATAGATTATCTACAGAATGATGCTTACAAGTAATATATTACCTTTTTTTCTGATTTATTTTACAGCGGTCTGTCTTGGGTTCAGCAGCAGAAGTTATTTTTCTCCTTCTTAGTAGCTGCTGCAGTGCTGTGGCTTTGAACTTCAGCCTGGGAACAATGCTGATAGCACCGATGTTTTTAGTTCTTGCTAAGTAATGTTTACACTCACCAAGGACTTTCTGAGTCTCTTGCTCTGCCAGGGAGGAGGGGAAGCTGGGAAGAAGCAGAGACAGGACACCTGACCCAAACTAGTCAAAGAAGTGTCCCATATCACAGCACATTATGCCCACTATATAAACTGGGGACAGTTACCTGGAAGGGCTGGATCACTGCTCGGACGGGCTGGGTATCGGTTAGTGGGTGGTGAGCGGTTGTATTCTTTACCCTTGTTATTTCCCTTATGATTATTTTTGGTGGTAGCAGTAGTGGTTTGCATTATACCTTAGTCACTGGACTGCTCTTATCTCAACCTGTGGGAGTTACATTCTTTCGATTCTCCTCCGTATCCCTCTGGGAGCAGGGAGAGGAAGGGGGGAGAGTGAGCAAGCAGCTGCATGATTCTGAGATACCGCCTGGGTTTAAACCATGACATGGTCTCAGCCAATGCACACTCAACAAAAGGGTGCACAAGATGCATCTGCATATGAAGTGTAAGAGAAGAAAACTTCAAAGAGCTGTGATGGAAACTTTTCAATGCAGTTAAATCTGTATCTTTACAAGAGTTATCTATGTAACTATATCTCTGCAGTTATTTATGTGAGACATGATTTTTGAAAACATGTTTTCAGTAATGTTTGAATGATTAGAAACTGTTGCAAGATACAGTGAGAATGAAGACCCTGGGCCCACTGTAGGAGAGGATCTGGTTCAAGGCCATCTTAGGAACCTGAATGTATACAAGTCCATGGGACCGGATGAAATCCATCCACGGGTCCTGAAAGAGCTGGCAAATGAAGTTGCTAAGCCACTGTCCATCATATTTGAAAAATCATGGCAGTCAGGTGAAGCCCCCGATGACTGGAAAAGGGGAAATATAACCCCCATTTTTAAGAAGGGGAAAATGGATGAGGTGGGGAATTACAGACCAGTCAGCCTCACCTCTGTGCCTGGCAAAATCTTGGAGCGGATTCTCCTGGAAGGCATGCTGAGGCACATGAAAACCAACAAGGTGCTTGGTGACAGCCAGCATGGCTTCACTAAGGGGAAATCCTGCCTGACCAATCTGGTGACCTTCTATGAAGGGGCTACGGAACTGATGGACAGGGGAAAGCAGTTGATGTCATCTACCTGGACTTATGTAAAGCCTTTGACGCTGTCTTGCATGACATCCTTCTCCCTAAGTTGGAGAGACATCAATTTGATAGGTGGACTACTCGGTGGATAAAGAACTGGCTGGATGGCTGCACGCAGAGTTGTACTCAATAGCTTAATGTCCAGCTGGAGACCAGTAACAAGTGGTGTCCCCCAGGGATCGGTGTTGGGGCCAGTTTTGTTCAACATCTTTGTTGTGACATGGGCAGTGGGATTGAGTGCGCCCTCAGCAAGTTTACCAACGACACCAAGCTGTGTGGTTCAGTTGATACATTGGAGGGAAGGAATTCTATCCAGAGGGACCTTGACACGCTTGTGAGGTGGGCTGATGCCAACCTGATGAAGTTTAACCATGCTAAGTGCAAAGTCCTCCACCTGGGTGGGAGCAATGTCAGGCACAGCTACAGGTTGGGCAGGGAAGCGATTGAGAGCAGCCCTGCGGAGAAGGACTTGGAGGTGTTGGTCGATGAGAAAATGAACATGAGCCGGCAGTGTGTGCTTGCAACCCAGAAAGCCAACCGTATCCTGGGCTGCATCAAAAGGAGTGTGACCAGCAGGTCGACGGAGGTGATCCTGCCCCTCTACTCTGCTCTCTTGAGGCCTCCCTTGGAGTATTGTGTGCAGTTCTGGCGTCCTCAACATATGAAGGACATGGAACTGTTGGAACAAGTCCAGAGGAGGGCCACGAGGACGATGAGAGGACTGGAGCACCTCCTGCATGAAGATAGGCTGAGAAAATTGGTGCTGTTGAGCCTGGAGAAGAGAAGTCTGTGTGGAGACCTCATAGCAGCCTTCCAATACCTGAAGGGGGCCTATAGGGATGCTGGGGAGGGACTCTTCATGAGGGACTGTAGTGAGAAGATAAGGGTTAACGGGTTCAAACTTAAACAGGGGAAGTTTAGATTGGACATGAGGAAGAAATTCTTTCCTGTAAGGGTGGTGAGGCACTGGAATGGGTTGCCCATGGAAGTTGTGAATGCTTCATCCCTGGCGACATTCAAGGTGGGGTTGGGCATAGCCTTGGATGGCATGGTTTAGTGTGAGGTGTCCCTGCCCATGGCAGGGGAGTTGGAACTCGATGATCTTAAGGTCCTTTCCAACCCTAACTATTCTATGATTCTATGATTCTATGATTCTATGATTCTATGATAGCAATTGTGGAGAATTGCCCAAATAGAATAGCAAAATATGCAGAAATAATTTTAAATTAAAGCACTTATTTGAGAGCTGAAGCTAGTTTTGCTAACTGTGGAAAAATTGAGGCCGTACAACATCAACTGTTCCTTTTTGTAAATTTTTACTTCTGCAATTATTTTATACTCTTATATTTTTTCAAGTTAATCGAATAGTTTAATAAGAATCATTGGCTGCAACATTCACACAGCCCCTCCAAAATTCTACAAGAAAAAAAGCATTATACTGACTGCATGGCAAAACCCTAACTCTAAGGGAAGAAATAGATGATGTGAAGGCTATAAATCTTATCACTCCCAGCAGGACATTTTGCACCGGCATTTTGTTTAAAGAGAGCACTTGTTCCAGGTGACAGTACATTTGTCATTTTAGAATATTAAATTGTAAAACTGAGTAAAGCTGTAGAAATTTTATTAATTTTGGTTGTCATGCTTATTCAGAATGCACGGTCCCCTGGCACACACAGGAGTAGAAGAGTTAATCTGGAGAGCAATAACACAGTCATTGCACTATTGTAAACATACTTTCCAAATTGTGTTTAAGACTCACTTCAAGATAAAGGATAAATTAGTTTGCAATGTCTTACCTGACAGTAAGAAAACTAGGATAAAAAGCACAGTGGGAGGAAATGGAAGTCTCTTTTTTATACTTTGACAGACCTTCTAGCTGTGGTGAGAAAGCAGATACCTTTTGCATCCCCTGGACACCCTACACACATCTGTGAGCAATGCTCAACCTCCTTTCAGTAATAATATTCCGTTTTAAAAAATCCGTAACTCCTCAGAAATATTGTGACATAATACCTATCTAATTTCAAAGCAACTGGGCAGGAACATACCCTTCATTTCACCCTATATATATATATAAATGGAGATAATATAATATTTGAGACTAAAAAAGAGCAGACATAATTACCTGCAGGTAACAGATGGCAGCATTCCAGATTCTTAACGTGAAAGAAAATCCATACTTCAGAAATTGTCACCTACTTGTTAAGAGGAAGTAAACATAGCTTTAAAGCCACTTTTGAACTCTCCCAGGCCTCTGCTACTATGGGTAATGGGAAAAATCCCTTACATTAGTTAGACAGGTCCTATGGATTTACCAAGGACAAGTGTGTGAGAAGGTATTTGTTTGGCTTAAGAAAAAGATAAAGAGGACAGCATCCACTGACTGAACAACAAACAGCACAGAGTTGTTTTCAACAGCTCAATATTTAAGTGGGGACCAGGGGTTGGTGCTGGGACCGGAGCTGTTCAGTGTCTTTGTCAGTGACATAGACAGTTTGCCAAGCACACTAAGCTGAGTGGTGAAGTCAAAGTGCTTGAGAGCTGGGCCAATGACAACCTCATGCAGTTCAACAAGGCCAAGTGCAAGGTCCTGTACCTGGGTTGGGGCAATCCCAGGCACAAATACAGGGTGGGTCGAGATCAGATTGAGAGCAGCCCTGAGGAGAAGGACCTGGGGGTCTCTTTCATCTGTTTGATGAGAAGCTCAACATGAGCTGACAGTGTCCACTCACAGCTCAGAAACTAACTGTGTGCTGGGCTGCATAAAAGCAGTGTGACCAGCAGGTCAAGGGGGGGATCCTGCCCCTCTGTTCCACTCTCATGAGACCCTACCTGCAGTCCTGCATTCGTTTCTGAGGCTCCCAGCATCAGAGGGAGTCCAGAGGAGGGTCACAAAAATGATCAGAGATCTGGAGCACCTCTGCTGAGAGAGTTGTGCTTGTTCACCCCGGGGAAGAGAAGGCTTCAGGGAGACTTTATAACAGTCTTACAATACCTAAAGGGGGCCTACAAGAAATCTGGAGAAGTCCTTTTTACGAGAATATGTGGCCACAAGACATTGTGCAATTCAGATATACATCTTCTTTGGCCACATATAGTTCACAAAACCACTAGATGCACTTTGGAAATGTTTTTCAGGTGTCAGTCACCTTTAAGGAATAGTTTCAGTAAGACCAATATGCTCACCGTGAGCCTACTGGTGTGAGTTGGTAGATGAGTTTTTGCAGCTCCGTGGCACTTTCTGTACAATGGCAACTCAATGCAGTAAAATACAGGCACAGTCGCACTTAAACAAGTACTGTTTCATGACTTAAGTACACCTTTCTGTTCTGTGGTTTGCCTTTCTTTCTTTTCCTGAATGATCATGTCTGGTTGTGTCTACTGACCTCTGTTATCCAAAGTGAGAGAAGACAGAAGGGTTCACCCTAACCCGTGGGTATATGGTATAAATTTCTGTTGCAAGAAAAGGAGAACTAAGTTCACAAATATGTTGAGTGTGCTGGAATAAAGGTCCAAATGGACTGGGATTTCTGAAACTGCATGTAGTAGACTTAGATTTCTGAAATGTTAGGTGAAATCACAAATTTTGATAGCAGTATGTGAAAATAGTCTTGAAATAACATGCAATGTTACATAAGTGGACGTGTAATGAAAGTAAGTTATTTGCTTTAATTAAGTAAGTCCCAAAAGACAAGGAAGTATCTGTCCTAGACAATTGCTTTTTAGAGAATTGACAGATTGCTTTTGAAGGAAAAATAGCCATTAAAATATACAGATAATCCAAAATCATGTGGTTAGAAAGAGCACAAGAAGAAAATGTACAGCCTTACAGCCAAATATGCTGAACCATGGACTTGGACTGATATGCAATGTCTGTAAACAACTACCTAAAATTAAACTTTTATAAATGGGAAATGGAATTATTGCATCAAGAAACTTCAGTGCTGGCTGCCTATTCTTTTTGCTCTGAGTAGCTCTTATATAACTCACTTCTTACAAGTTCTTTAACTTGCTATTTAGTGAGTTATTTTGTAGTTAGAGCAATGTGTGCACATTTTATGAATTTTGATAAAGAGTTAATGTATTCGGAGATGCATTTTAATGTTCTTATTTTCCTCAAGTGCACTCTTGCTTAGTGGTTAACCTGCAGTCGAAGATAATATCTATAAGACAAGGAAGAACAAATACTAAGAACAAGGAAGAACAAATACTAACACCAATATCTTATTTAGGTCAATATTTTCATATTTTTGCAAATCACAGAAATCCCCAAACCACAATTCTGGAAAACACATAATGGAAAAGAATTTAGGAACACAGGAAAATCGTGTGTTGTGTCTTACCCAGCAAATCCAGTAAGGTGTGTATGGCGAGGAGGAGTGTGAGATAACTGACCAATAAAATGGGCAAAACTTTATTCCAAACTTTTCTGCGATTTTGCTTGACTTTCTTTCCTCATTTGTATCTCTATAGATGTCATAGATAAATCTGTATTTATAAGTTGATCTGGTAATATTACTCTCATTTTATGAGAGCTTTTTTTAGAGATTTATTTTCAAAGGAAACTAAAAGTTGTACACAAGGAGCGTACTGGTAGCATTCACTTCTTCTGCAGCTATATGCTCTCTTAGTTTACTCTGTTTCTCTCACTATATTCCTGGTTTTTCTCCCTAATTAATTACTTAGAGGTGTTATTGACCTCTTGGTTTCAGAAAGAAAGAAACTCTGGCAAATAGATGGAGAGCTTTGTTTAACTTGATGTGAGCTCAAAAGGATCTTATAGTATTTGACCTTCATAGTACAACTAAATTAATATAGCTAAGATTAATGACCTAATTATTTTTTACGAGATAGCAAGCACATAGGATTTTTGCCTCAAGTTTCTTTTTCATCTAACTAACAAATGACATTTCCACCACAGATTGGTGATTCCATCCACAATCTGTTCCCAAGGAATTAGTATCTTGAGATTTACATTTAAATCCTAGGATCAGAAGATATGCTGTAAACCTCATCCTTCATTGGGCTCTTCCCTCCATTAGGAAGGGCCCAATGTGCACCCTTTCATAGAAATGCTTCTAGGAATGTGATTTTAAAGTAAAAAACAGGCCTCTGGCAAGTCCTAAAGGATGATATAAAACTGCAGGAGGTGGTGTGGGGCGGGGGCAACAACAACAGAGAGCTGGAATGTACCCAGCCCTCCTACAGTTTGCGCTAGCATGCTTGGGGTGCTTTGCCCACAGCATGTTAGTCCTCTGAGTCACATTTCATGTGAGAGGGCAGAGGAGGAGGCAGGAGATCATGCCATAGGTTTTGTCTGCATCGCATGTTTGCTATGCAGTTCTGTTTCTGCCTCTTCCCTTGCTAAGGTGACCTAACCCCAGACATTCCACCGCTTCACGCTGCTGTAAAAACCTACTGATTGCAGCTTTCTGCAAGAGGATGTGACTTCAACGAACTGTAACACTGTAGCTGAGTAACAGAAAACATCCCTCAGGGAGGTGAAAATGAATGTGATGGCAGGCTAAGGCACTACTTGATCCTCCTTTGCAAATTTGCATTTACTGAAGGCTGCAAACTGGAGGAAAAAAAGACTAGAAATCTATGTAGCAAAAGGCAAGATGTTTTGGGGGGTTTGAAACTAGAC
Organism: Amazona ochrocephala; assembly: GCA_039720435.1. Classification (NCBI taxonomy): domain Eukaryota; kingdom Metazoa; phylum Chordata; class Aves; order Psittaciformes; family Psittacidae; genus Amazona; species Amazona ochrocephala. Next base: position 55,849,779 of record CM077909.1, on the reverse strand, counting down.
TGCTAGACTGAAGTAATGCTGACTCTGTCCAACACCATCAACACCATTCAAAATCAGTTTCAACTAGATAGGATGTCCGGAGTCCTGACATTAAAAATTATGTCTCAGACTAAGTTGGGAAGAGGTAAGAGACCCAACAGGATGGGTTTAAAGCTTTAGTCATTAGTTTCTTAACCATGTTGAAATTCCTGTATGGCAAACGCTATGAAATCATTTAATAGGAGAAAACAACAGTTTTTGAAAATACAATTAGTCTGGGCATGCTTTCATGAAATGCCAGACAGTTTAATAACAGAACAGCAAATGTCACAAATTGATGATGAATGCCATGATGGCATTTTCTTACGCTTGCATTGTTTGGTTTTCTTAACCCCAACCTCCAAAATTTGCATAACACTTTGTCGTGGTTTGAGCTTCTATAAACCCATACAGTCGCTCTCTCACTCACTCCCCACTCTTTCTTCCCTCCACTCGTGGAGGGATGGGAAGGAGAATCAAAAGAATGCAACTCCCACAGGTTAAGATAAGAACAGTTTAGTAACTAAGGTATAACACAAACCACTACTGCTACCACCAATAATAATAATGACAAGAGAAAATACAAGGGAAAAGAATACAATTTCTCACCATCCAATATCAAGCCCGACCACGCAGTACACCCCCACCAATGCCCCCCACCGTGCACCCTCACCACCCTTCCGGGTTTCTCCTCTCCGTTTCCACATCCTGGACATGACGTGCTGCGGTATGGAATAATCTCTTTGGTTAGTCTGGGTCAGGTGTCCTGTCTCTCCTTCCTCCCAGCTTCTCCTCCTCCCTGGCAGAGCATGAGACTCACAAAGTCCTTGGCCAGCCTAAACATCACCAAGCAGTAACTGAAAACACTGGGGTAATCAGCGCTGTTCCCAGGCCCAAAATCAAAAACACAGCGCTGCACCAGCTACCAAGAAGGATCAAAAATGACTGCTGCTGCTGAACCCAGGACACACTGAATAACACAGCAGGTTTTTAAGAAATTATTAGAAGAGAGAAAAAGAGAAGGGAAAAAGTCTTTCCAGACCTAGAATTAACACCTTGCGTTTGGTATGCTCCATGAACACAAAAATGAAAGTCACATAGTGTACTGCATAAGAAGCTCATAAATGATTAACCAGCAGTCTCTAGATCTTTAACTAACAATAGCTTGTCAGTTGTGGACAGTTCCAGTCAATTTTTGTACAGCTTGCATCATTATTATTATTATTATTATTATTATTATTATTATTATTATTGCTATTATTGCTCAAGTACAAGTTTCCAAGCAAACCTATCAGCATATTTTCTCAGAAGCTAAAAAATTGCAGCAAAACTTCTTATTCTTGAATTGTGCTCAATTTTCTGCCTCTTGCAGTTAGAGATATTCAATTGCTCTATGCACAACACACCTGGTGATTCTATCATTTTAGGGCATGATCAAGCAAGCTAAAGAATCATGAAATACAGTAGGTTTATCAAGAATTTGCCCTGTGATAGAATCAAATCTCTGGGAATAAAAGCCAAAATGCAAATTAGAGGAAAAAAGTCATTTTATTAGATCCTTTTGAACACATTCAAAAGTGTGTAGCTGACAGCTCTTTGTCTTTAAAAAGGCACAGCTCTCAAACACCTTATCAGGAGAGGCGAAGAATATATAATTGCAAATAGAAGCTTTTTAGTACCCTGGAATCCTGAAAAAATCATTTTTGCTCACAACTATTTCTTTTATACTTTGTGCACAGCACTAAAATAGTTTGTCAAATTCTCTGCAGAAATCCTTTTAGCTATCTCAAAAAGTGAATTTTGGTGCAGACCTACATAATTTCAAAAATGCACTATGTCAAATTTTATTTTTCAGAAAGGTCTTTTGGATGAGTTAAATATCCATTTTGTACAAAACAGTAAGTATGCATCAGCTTGGAGTGATTGCACAGTAGCTATTTAACCTGGCAAATGACAGCAAAATGCCAGCTGAAATGAAAGACATACAACTCTGGGCTTATCACAGAAAGTGCAGATGATTCATGTAACATCATAAATAAATAACACAGACTTCGTGTTAAGGTAGGCTTAACAGTAGAGGTTCGCTTTTCACCACCAGCTCACTTCAAAGCGCCTGTAATAGAAGCTTTATTTCGTGACAGTGACATGCAGCAAGATAAGATATCCTGCCTTGAATGCTCATATTTCAAGGTCAGAGTGTTACATACCAAGTGAACAAGCAGAAAACTCAATCAGATAGGACCTGCATTAATGGATCATCAAAATGTTGAAGGTAGATTCTTTTCATGCCTACAGAAAATGTTTAGCCTGGTTGGTAATTATGTAAGTAGGAAAGAGAGAGAGGGGTGGAAGAATGTGTCACTCATTATTTGTCTGCATTTGTTACAAAAATTATGAGCAACTATTTGGCAATGGGGTTTGAACCCAGGATTTGTAGATAAGTAGAAGCTTTTCCTGACTGATCCCAGAGATCAAGTCTATCAGCTTCCAGTGTATAGGCAACAAATAAACCATTTTCTGTTCCTACAGGGGATGTGAGAGAGACATCCACTTCTGTTGCTAACAGTCCCTGCATTTCTTGCCTAACAGATACAAACTTCAGATCCACTTGTTCTCTTTTCTCTAAATTTGGTACTAAGCCACAGGTTCTAATCCTAAGTATATGTTGGTTGCTCAGAATGGTAGATTGGACAAAAGAGAAAACAGTGATTAAATACTCAGGAAAAAAAGTGTATGTTGATGAAAGCACTGTGAGAAATGATAGAAGGGACAAATTCTCGTACCGGCTTATGGAAACACATATTTACCAAGCTCAACATTATTCTAAAAATAGGTTAAACAATGAACTTTCTATCAGTTCCTAGTGATGATCAGACTATTTCCTACACAGCAGCTCCCAGTATTTATCATGTAAGGTGTGATGCACCCAGCTGGAAGAGCACAAAACATACATTCATAATATGCTAACAGAAAACAAATTTTCTTTTGTATTACAGTTACTTATGCAAATTATATTGTAAAACAATATGTTATGACAGCATATTGACATTTGCTATACATTTAGATTTGGTACTCTCTGAAAATCTAAGTTAATCATATAATAAGTAGAAAGTAAGTGTTTAGTAACTTTTTAGTAACTTAGGAACTCTGTTCAGTATTGATGAACATTTTTACTTTAACAGTGGTCATATTATGTTGGGAAAAAACCTGAAAATAATAGGTTAAGTAAAACTCTATTACTTTTCACCTTGACTATTCTAATTGATCCTAGCATGTACCAAAATCTTGAAATCCCTGCAGGTTCGTAAGGAACCCTTGGTCATCAAATGTTTGTTTTTTCCCCATTTCCCACAGTTTGGTGAGAACCTTTATATAACCTTGTTATCCTTTAGACTGCTAGGATGGAAAGCTGGATTCTGGCCATCTTCAAAGTTTCTAAACAGAAAAACAACAGGCTGTCTCCAGGTAGTAATTTCCTCTCAGACTTCCAGAAATACCTCAGCTGTTTAATATGGAAAGACTTTGGAAACTTTCCACTATGATGCAGAAGAATACGGTAAGTCAGCTTCTGTTCATTGTTTTAAAAGGCTTGAAACTCTTTTAAGTTTCAACCATCAAAAAAGCTTAAGTATGCAAAAATTCTAAAATACCCAAATGATTTTCTGCAACACTGCCTGTTGTAAGTGAAATTCTTCTTCCTTCATTTTTAAGATCATAACTTCCATCAGCAGTAAAACATCAATTACTTTTTACAGTGCAGGTGTCACAAACATACTCTTCTTACAGTACTATTTATCTAACAGTAATCTCTTTTCATTTTATCATGAGTGTGGATAAGGAACTGGGACATTAAGTTTCGAAGTTCTTCATTAATCTTCTATATTCTAGTAGCTACCCTGGATTTGGAGAAGGCTGAGGTTCTTAATGACTTCTTTGCCTCAGTCTTCACCGGCAAATGCTCTGACCACACCACCCAAGTCTTGGAAGGCAGACGCGGGGACGGTGAGGGTGGGGACCCTGGGCCCACTGTGGGGGAGGATATTGTTCAAGACCACCTTAGGAACCTGAATGTATACAAGTCCATGGGACCGGATGAAATGCATCCGCGGGTCCTGAAGGAGCTGGCAAATGAAGTTGCTAAACCACTGTCCATCATATTTGAAAAATCATGGCAGTCAGGTGAAGTTCCCGATGACTGGAAAAAGGGAAATATAACCCCCATTTTTAAGAAGGGAAAAATGGATGACCCAGGGAATTACAGACCAGTCAGTCTCACCTCTGTGCCTGGCAAAATCTTGGAGCGGATTCTCCTGGAAGGCATGCTAAGGCACATGAAAACCAACAAGGTGCTTGGTGACAGCCAGCATGGCTTCACTAGGGGGGAATCCTGCCTGACCAATCTGGTGACCTTCTATGAAAGGGCTACAGAACTGATGGACAGGGGAAAGCAGTTGATGTCATCTACCTGGACTTGTGTAAAGCCTTTGACGCTGTCTTGCATGACATCCTTCTCTCTAAGTTGGAGAGACATCAATTTGATAGGTGGACCACTCGGTGGATAAAGAACTGGCTAGATGGCCGCACACAAAGAGTAGTGCTCAGTGGCTCAATGTCCAGCTGGAGACCAGTAACGAGTGGTGTCCCCCAGGCATCGGTGTTGGGACCGGTCTTGTTCAACATCTTTGTGGGTGACATGGACAGTGGGATTGAGTGCGCCCTCGGCAAGTTTGCCGATGACACCAAGCTGTGTGGTCCAGTTGATATGTTGGAGGGAAGGAGTGCCATCCAGAGGGACCTTGACACTCTTGTGAGGTGGGCTGATGCCAACCTGATGAAGTTTAACCATGCTAAGTGCAAGGTCCTCCACCTGGGTGGGAGCAATGTCAGGCACAGCTACAGGTTGGGCGGGGAGGAGATTGAGAGCAGCCCTGTAGAGAAGGACTTGGGGGTGTGGGTTGATGGAAAAATGAACATGAGCCGGCAGTATGCGCTTGCAGCCCAAAAAGCCAACCGTATCCTGAGCTGCATCAAAAGGAGTGTGACCAGCAGGTCGACGGAGGTGCTTCTGCCCCTCTACTCTGCTCTTGTGAGACCTCCCTTGGAGTATTGTATGCAGTTCTGGTGTCCTCAACATAAAAAGGACATGGAACTGTTGGAACAAGTCCAAAGGATGGCCACGAGGATGATCAGGGGACTGGAGCACCTCCCGTATGAAGATAGGCTGAGAAAATTGGGGCTGTTCAGCCTGTAGAAGAGAAGGCTGCGTGGAGACCTCATAGCAGCCTTCCAATACCTGAAGGGGGCCTATAGGGATGCTGGGGAGGGACTCTTCATGAGGGACTGTAGTGAGAAGATAAGGGGTAATGGGTTTAAACTTAAACAGGGGAAGTTTAGATTGGATCTGAGGAAGAAATTCTTTCCTGTAAGGGTGGTGAGGTCCTGGAATGGGTTGCCCAAGGAACTTGTGAATGCTTCATCCCTGGCGGCATTCAAGGTGGGGTTGGACATAGCCTTGGATAGCATGGTTTAGTGTGAGGTGTCCCTGCCCATGTCAGGAGGGTTGAACTTGATGATCTTGAGGTCCTTTCCAACCCTAACTATTCTATGATTCTACGATTCTATGATATATGAGTCTGTCTCCAATTTATGAGTTGTTGACTGCCTTGCATCTGAAAGTAAAACTTTCCCTAAAAAATCTATATTTCTATAAAACTATATTAAATGGCTATCCTAAAACTATGTCTATTTTAAGATCTTGATTCCTAGACTATATTGATGATCGTCTTGCAATTTTCTTATAAATTCAAATTGGCAATGTTAGAAACCTGCAGATGATCAACAGGGCCTTGTCTTCTGACATTAGGCTGCTGGCTTGATGTGAGAAATAAATTCCAGCAGATCGAAGGCACTCAAGAAAATAATGAAAATTTAGCAATAATGCTATTGTGGAAAAAAGGAAGTTCAGTTCTGGTTTTTAATCTGAGAATAAAAACAAGAATATATGGTCATGAATGCTGGGGACAGGTTTATCTAAAGACAAATCTTGAGGTCTGTGACAATGTCGTTACTTGAGGAAAATTAATGAGTGAGTAAAAATAGGAGTAAATTGACAGCAGACACATCTGGAAAAAGGGAATGTAAGAACAGAACTGTAAGCACAGCTGGAGTGCAAGGGAAATCAGTCCTGAAAGAAAGATCATAAATGTTGTAGAAAGATAAGGGAAGAATAAAGGGTAAGGATGAAAAAGCCATATTAAAGCAGTTCCTCTGTACTCTTAAAAGTGGAAAACAAAAGTGACTTGACATGGAAAGCCTGTGATCTGAGTCTATCTCAGCAAGATCTTAGTACTTTTCACCAACTTCACTCAAAGTTATTGACACACTACAGAACTGGAATCAAACTCAGGAGCCATAAGCAGTCCAGTATTGTTTTAAAAAGGAGTTACTTGAGTCATATGGATGCAGATTTAGGTCAGGCTTATATTTGGTGAAAGGGTCTGAAAATGTAGAATTTTGGAAGACGTTTGAAATTCTCCTTTGTCTCTCTTTTCTTCACCATATAAATAATTTCTATAAGGTATAAGTAGAACTGTAGTTTCTTGCATAATTTCTCTTTCAAAAGCATAATTTTCCACACATACCTTGCAATAAACACCACTTCATAGACCATCAAATGAAGGTCTTAAAAATGTTAACCTTTTCCATAAGCAAGAGCTGTATAAAATGTGAATTAGCTCATTAGTTGACACAAATTTGTGCAGCTACACTGACTGCAGTAAAGAGAATTTATATGTCATGAGTATTAGGGTCCATATGTTTCAGAAGTGCTCTGCTATAAACAAAAAAAAAAATAACCTGGAAACTGAAGAATAATTGTAGAGAAATCTGCAGAGAAAATCTAGTTAAGCAGGCCACCGGTCATCTAACACCACACAACAGTTTAGACTTCATCTTTGAGGTGTCTTTGAAAAGACTTTAACAGAAATCAGTTTATGGATTAAAAAAAAGATCCATCTTAGGAATTTACATGGGAAAAAATTTACAAGGAAATACTAGATGATATCATGAATGCTCAAGAAATTATTGGTTACAGGTAAGAAGCTTTTAACTTTCTTAGATTCCCTTCAAAATATGCATCCTAATAATGCAGGTTCAATACTTCTGATTTGCCACAAACCGAATAACTAAGATAGATGCAACCTGATGTCTTCATTTTGTTAGGCAATTAACTCCCATCTTTTTTGCAGCCCATATTCTTGTAAAATACCTTTTTTTGCCATTCTTCTTGACATTCACAGCTACAAGACGTTTATGTGGCACTACATATTATTTTTAAATTTTTCAAAGTTATTTGAGATTCTTAAAGCTAAGATCTTCGAAGCTAAAAAAAACCTACGTGTCCACCTCCTGTAGTCCACTGCAGTTCATTGCTCCCACTTCTAATTGCATGTTAAACTCAAACCGTTTCCCCACCCTGTTTTGTTTTTTTTTTTTTTTTTTTTTTCATATCCCACTGCTTTATGTTTGTGCTTCAACTCCTTGAACTTTTCCCTCAATCTTTTAATGGGAGATATGGTAATCTGCAAGCAATCAGCAGCAGCAGCAGTAAAAGATTAAAACACCTAAGTAAATGAAGAAAACATTAGTTGTGCAGTTTTATGCAAGCCAGGGTACAGTATTTCAATCCTACTGATGCTCCTACTGCAGCATGAGAACAGTATATCAGATGGTGAAGAAATAAAACTTAAAAAAACCTTGAAGTGAGAAAACTTACAAATAGCCTGTAGCTAGGATTTAATCTGAACGGCCACTTTGCAAACAAGCTCAATGAATAAAATATTCTCAGCACAAGGTCAAGTAAATAAGCAGAGAGAAAAAAATTCTTGTAGCAAAGTACTCCCCAAACTCATTCCAAATACTTAGCAATTGCAATCAATGCTTCTGAAAGGCTTGCACAGTTTCCGTCTGCTTTTCACTAGAGAAATAAGAAAGAAGCGTAGGGGTTTGTAAAAACAAAAGGATTCAAAAGTAGTGATCTGAGGGAATATATGGTAATGGGAAAGGAATGCTCTGAGGTAAAATGTGAATGTCTTTTTCTTGGCTGAAAGTTCTTCTGGTTCACATTTCTGTTATAATGCTGTTACGTTATTTCTCTTGCTGAAACATTACATACATAGGAAGGAAGGGACTTTGGGACTTGCACAATTTGCCTACATTTACTTTTATTAATATCATTAAACAGGAGAATCAGTAACACTAGAGCTAAAAGCTGGAGATGGACTAACCAGTGCTTTATCTTCTGTTGCCATGGACTACATGATGAACTCTGCAGTGACCTAAATTTATTACAGAATAGTGCTTGTTGCTGCTGTACCAAGCACTCTGTTGCAATTACAGCACATTAGGCAGAGGAGTGAATCTCAAGGGAAAACGTCTAGTCTTTAAATCAAGCAGTAGAAAAGTTAGAGTGGACAAAAATTGCACTGCTGTATATATCTGCAGTCAATCTTTACATGTACGTTTAACAGCAGTCCTAATTTTGCCCAGAAATTGTTTTTATTATATACAGGGGTCATGACTGTACAGTTCACTCACTTAATCTTTTGTGTACTTCAGTCTGTTTTTCCCTGTACTATATTCTCAACTTTCCTGAACTTTGTTGGGAACACCAGAGTTAAAATGACCAGTCTTAGGATTTCACCCTTAGACTGACCTATTTCAAATTAGTATAATCCTTTTTCTATATTTTGTTGATGCATTTCATGATTCTGAAGATCTGGGAAAAGCACACTGTGAGCTGAATGTCTGAAGACAGGCACACTGTTCCTGCAAACAGCTTTTAACATTTAATGGGATCTGTAAAGCTCACCTTACAAGTATTCTGAAATCTGATAAATCATTCATTTGTTTTAATGGATAAGACGAAAGCTTTTATAAGCAGAGTATTTCAAATAATTTCTAATGAGATTTCAGAAAGGAAATACTGTCATTTCGGAGGCAATAGCTGAAAATGCTGAGATTTAAAAAAAGGCTAATTTGAATTGCAGAAGAAAATAGGTCATGAAAATCAAGGTGTATCTTAAACTCTGCTTATGGGCTGGATAGAGGAGAGAGAAGAAGAAGTCTTTTTACTTCTATTCAAAAGAACAATAGGATACCTAAAGCTTTCAGGAAAGGCAAAAGTAGACACAAAGAGGCGATTCATATAACCCAACCTTAAGCACCTGTCTGAGACATCAGAGGCAGGAACCTCAGTCACTCTGGGCTTCCTGTAATGTGACTGCAGAGGGTTGGTGACCTCCAAAGGGATAACCAGCACCATGCAGCTCTGCATCACTGTCTGAATGTGCCTCCCTCTTTTCTCTTTCCAAAATAAGTTACTATTTAAGGGCAATTAGGGTCCTAACTTGGGTGTATGATATTAGATTCTAGAAGATGACTAGTGCAAACTCTCACTGTGCTCAATGAACAAAAGTGAAATCAAAATAATTAGTGCATTTTACGGCAACATAAGAATATGATCTTGCCAACCCTGCTGCAAATCAGGTTTCTTGGTCACTTAGTGGACCATATGGATGACTGTCACTCAGCTGAGTAAGTATTTGCAGAGCTGAAAAATGAAAAAACTTGGTCTTGGTTTTCTCATTCTGCTATTTTAGATGTACATAGATAAATGCTACAAACACAGTAGTAAAACAAAGTGGATACAGAACAAAATAATTTACCTCCCAGCACCTTTGTTATTTTGTTTTCATTGTAGTTTCAGAATGGCCACGACCCTGGGAACAACCAAGTTACATACCTTTGTGAGTCCAGCAAATCAATCATTTACATTTTCTGAAGAAGTTCAGTTTCACTAGAATTATAGAATTATAATGCGTATCTGTAACTAAAATAAATACCTTTTATAAGCTGTCAGTACTGTTGATAAAGTAAAAATTAAGGATGAAACACTATACACTTATGCTGTTGTGTTTACACTTCCATCCATTCGTCTGTTTCTGCAGTGGCTGCCCAATGCCTTAGCAAAATATTTCACAGTAAGCATTCTGTGGTATATTCTGTGGAATATATGGCTCACCAAAACACCTTCTAAGAGATGGCAACAGATATGTCACATTCGTTACAGCAAAGTGAATACATTACAGGCTCATCTCTTTATAATATATTTCTTCCCATTATGTGTCTAAGAACTAAACAGACCGCACTGAACTTGGAGGGTGTGGCAAAAACGCGTATGAAAAATGCAGAAGGAATTGTCCCTATATCTGCAGGCTGAGTAATATGCAAATACTAAGCCATTTTGTACAGAGAACACATAGCACTCTTTGAGAGTTTCTGTATCGGTATTTTCACAGTGTCTTAGCATAAGTGCTATCTACCTCAGGTATTTTTAAAGTGTCGCTGACATATTTTACAATGTTTTCCTTTCCTCAACACATATCTCCAATCTGTGTGGAATAAAAAGTGTGGAGGACTTGAGAAATCAGCCAGAGGTAAGCCTGCAACACTGTTGTCAGAAGGTCAAAGGAAGATCTGGAGAATTGGAATAGACCTCAGATGTGAAATATTTCCTGACGTGAATAAAGTTTTGAAGAAATGAGTATGGGTGAGTTGGAGGGAGACCTTAAAAAAAACAAAACAGATAGCCAACATGGGAAAACAAGCAGAGACAGAAGGTAAGAAAAAAAATAAAAAGCAGTTTACTGCCTTTCAGAGTAATGAATGAAGTTTTCTCAAAGCAGAAATCAGGAAAATAAAATGAGTCTTCAGGAAGAGAATGACAAGTGCAACTGTCTCTGCAAATAACATTAGGAATCAGTGGCCAAAGACAAACTCACTAATTTAACACCAGTTCTCACATAACACATGACACATTTAGGTAATTTCCCTTCTTTAAAGGAAGTAAAAATGATATTTTCAGTCTCTTTTCATGTCTGTGAAGTAAAATCATACAATTCCATTTTACAAATGGTAGCAAGCAGGGATAAAACAGGAAGACAATTTGTCATGCTAATTCAATTAACCACAAATATCACCTGGAATGTTTAGCATCCTCTACTAAATTAAGCATTTCTACACAGAACTGCATTTAGAGGAGTAGTGAAGATCAAGAAGAAAGGCTAAACCAGATGTCCCTTTCTTGTTACATTCCTCATTTTCACCCTGAGGAATAGCTAAAACCTTGAAGTAAAGAAAGAACACATTGAAATATTTAAACCTTTAAAATTATCTATTTTGTGATGCGGAGCTAAACGCATACGCATAAATACATATATATATACATACGTATATATGCAGGCAATGACATAGATGGATTTTTTTTCTGGTACACTTTACTGATCTTTATTTATAGTTGGAAACTCCTTTACTCTTAGGAGAAAAGCTTCAGATATTTCAGAGGAGCTGACCTACCTAGTTTAACTACATTCAACATCTCAAAATTATTATAATGATAACTACACTCTACCTGCTTGATGGGAACATTTTGGCAGCATAGTTATTCCCCTGCTGTTATTATTTGATGTGCTTTCATGATTATTTGTAAGAGGACAAAGCACTAAAAAAGGGTTAGACATAAGCAAGCATACATCAGCCCCCCCCCCCCCCCAAAAATCTTAAAATGATAATAAAAGCAAAGGAAGATGTAAAGGCTTATACAGCTTCTCAGTCTAATATAGTTTTTCCCTGTCTTTATTATGGCATGTAAAATAGCAATCTGGGGTGAAATAGAGGACAATGTATAGAAAATAATTGAGTATTTGGCACTCATTTTCAAGTACTACAAAGTGTTTTAGAATCACTTTTGCAATTTTGTCCCCTCTTGCAATTATACATGGCAGCCTTGGTAACTGGAAATAGGACCAATAATTTTGGGAAATAATCAGACAAGAAGCTTAAACTGCTGGTGAAGAACCCTGAAAGCTGTGGTTCCTGACAATGTCACCAGATACAAATCCTGGCTACTGCCACTTAAGTCAGGAGAATCAAGATCATCTGGACTTGCTTGTATTATTTCAACTAATTTAGCTGAAGCTACAGCCTGTGTCTCTGAAAATGAAAGCATTGCATCATGTCTCTAAACACCACTATTCGGGGAGCAAGGTCCCAAACATTGCTGGTTTAAAGACCACGGCTATATAGTTAATGAAGTCTAGATAAGAGCAGCTGTTGGGTGTAAAGCCCAGCTGAGACAGCACAGCACATATCTTCACCAGTAAGTTCTCCTGTTTCAACAAGAAGAAGACAAAGCAAACTGCCTCATGGATAGGTCCACAGGACAACCTTGTTCCCTAAATGTGCTCAGAAGTTGTTTGAGGGGCTGCTATTTCCCATGAGCTGCAAACACGGTAACAGCTCAATGGTATCAAGTGTTGTATCAGGATTTATCACACAGACAGCTTTCAGAGTTGTTGTATACCATGGTCTTAGAGGATGCTCGTAGGAGTGGACCTGAGATTAATGTATGTGAGCAGATGGTTGAAGGATAGGCAGTGCTGTCACCATCATCATTCAGCAACCTCGCCACCTCAACCAACTACTCCATATCCTTACTTACTTCTCAAAGACTGCATTCAGCCCTGGAAGCTTAGTAGCTGAAATGTTTCCTTCCCAGCAGCTAACAGAACTTACCTTTTGCTGTTTCTGCGATGTACATAAGTACTAAAATAGAGAAAAAAAACGAAGTATAAAATAACTAAATTATTTCTGCAAGGCTCTAGTCTATAAGACTGTGAATTAGGCCAAGGTTTCCTGCAAAACTGAATCCAATCTTGCATTCTATCTACTAGATTATTCCTCATTGTCTCATGGTTTGCCCCTCTGTGGGAGAGATCAAGAGCTAAAACCTGGAAGATTCCTGGCTTCTGCACTGGAAATACTGCCAGAGATAATCTCCTCACAAGACTTAGCATGCGGGAGGACTACAGCTTAATTAATCACACAATGACTCTTTCCTTTTCATATTTTAAAATTTTGTGAATAATTCCCTACTTAAAATATCACAGACTTTTCTCTGCCGCACAGCTTTCCATATTAACTGACCAACACTTAGGTCTTTTTCCTACAATTATCACAGTCTTCAGTCCTTAAGTAAAATGATTTACTCTGTCTCAAATTTTTTAACTAGTCTTGTGCCTTCTGGGCATGAAAACCCCCCACTGTATTCCTTGCTGGCATTTGCTAGATCACAAAAAGAGAGCAGTGACATGAACATTATGAAAGGATTAACTGTTCTTGGGTTTTGTTTCTCTTTTTTTGTTTTAGTTTTCTTTTTTTTATTTTTTTTTTTTTCCCAGAAAAATAATGTTCATTCCTGTATCTGGGTTGAAATTCGTTGGAAAAGTAAAACCTGTACATAGTATTCAGATGTTTGCTGAAACAGCCAAACCACCATCAGCTTAACTTGGACCAGATTTTTTTCTAGCAGTAATTCAAATTAATGTTTCTTAGTTGTTTTATGAAAACTGAACTGCAACATTTCTGGTGACTATTTTTTCACTTTGGCATTATTTATTGAAGGACTGACTTCCAGTACATTCACAATCCAAGAATGTTAAAGCCTCAGCGTGTATGCAATGTAAAAACTGAAAAACAGTTTTTTACAGAACAGTTTTTCAGAAGATGTGGAATTAATTTCTTAGGCAGGAAAAATGTGCTAATAAAATACCCTCATCTCCTGCTTCTGCATTTCTAGAGTGTAAACATTGCACCAGTGTATAATTCAAAGGGCTATAAATGTTGAAGGAGAAGACATCATATTAGGTTTGAAATCAGAGACGCCGGATTGATTGGGAATTAAGGCTGGTGACAGAATAAACACATTCAGTCATGCATTGTTGCATAGAGAAATATTCCTAAGATATGAATAGCACTCCATGATTTGTTCAATGCATTTTTTCTTTCAAGGTCAATGCTGCAAAGCGAGAAGAGGAGGGGGAAAAGCAACTCATTTCACCTTTTCACGCTTCCCATGCCTTTTAAGAGGCTGCTGCATTTTCTAACCACGTTACAATGAGTTAGGTTTGCTTTCTAACTGAATTTCCGACAAAGAATATATTCAGTCTTTATCAGTCTGCATCTTTCAGAAGCAGATGCAGGAATTCGAGCTTTTAAAAAGAATCAGTGCTAATAGTGTTGCTATTTTACTATTTGACCACCTCTGTCCCATGTTCTGTTTTGCATTCTCTTCCCTTGTGTACATATTCAAACCTTTCCAATGACAGCACAGGTGCCTGCTCTCCTCCAAACAGGAAAATTGTGGGAGGTTGTCTTTCAAATAGCCCTTTTCCATAACTCATGAACTTGGTTATACGGTTTCTTTGATAACACCAGACAGCAGAACTGCGGGCAAGGACACCAACTCCTTAATGTTTCCTTGTCATGCCTTCACAAAGGGTGGGGATTAGTTGCTGCAGGTAAAGGTTAAAGACTCAAGAACTGTTCCCAGAGTCGCTATAGCTAAAATGCTTTCAGAGCTCTTGCTTTTGTTTGGATACCCTCAAAACAGAAATTCCCAGCACAGTCCTGCAAATATGTCCCTAACTGAAGAATGTATGATCACCTATAAAAGAAGAATGTTTTTCTGACCATTTCAATTTTGTGTTTTTCTGATGAATGACACCATCCCCTGCCACAGACAGCACCACACCATTTCAGTGGTGATACAATCATTTTGAAACATGAACACTTAATATCAGTGTGACTTAGGTTGTTGCTACCCACAATGAAGTTTGACCTGAACTTTTCTGCTTCCACAAAATAAAAGTTGATTTTTATACCTGTTCAAATAAGGCAATTGGAAAATATAATAACTACAGTTTGGCTTTGAATTTATGAGGAAAACAAAAAAACGCAAAAGTTTCCAAAATGACCGTAGGAAAATAATTTTCTTTAGCATCTATTGTGGTTCTTCAAAAGTAGATACTACCAATACACCATTGCTTGAAAAAATTGTTATATATGCTGTGAAATAAACTATCATGAACACATTTCTTCATGAAACAGCATTCATTAAAATTGGATATTGTCTTATCTGGAAATTACACTTTTCTCTAGTTATTTTCCTAAAATTTTATATACTTTACAATACTGTGTTAACGAGGCAAACAGAAGCAAACCAGTCATCTTCTATGGTCAAAATGTGGATCAGACAGTCCATGTACAAAGAAAATGTGTCAATTAAATGGATGCGGTCTGTTAGTTCTTACGGCTTTCTAGATTCATAGGATTCTTACTATTCACATGCTGAAGCTCCTCCTTCTTCAAGTAATTTTGTCAAATATTGATTTAGAAGAGAAAATTATTAACCTAGAAGTAATCAGTAGAATAAACATGTGTCATGGGTTCAGCAGCAGCAGTCAATTTTTTCTCCTTCTGAGAAGAGGCCCCACCATTCAATGAACTGTCAGAAAGTGAAAAGCAATATGCCCTGTTTACTGATGGGTCCTGTCGCATTGTGGGAAAGCATCGTAGATGGAAGGCAGCTCTATGAAATCCTCGACAACAAGTTGCAGAAACTGCTGAAGGAGAGGGTGAATCGAGTCAGTTTGCCGAGGTGAAAGCCATCCAGCTGGCCTTTTACATTGCTAAACGAGAAAAATGGCCAGTACTTTATCTTTATACTGACTCATGGATGGTGGCGAATGCCCTGTGGGGGTGGTTGCAACAATGGAAGCAGAGCAACTGGCAACGCAGAGGTAAACTCATCTGGGCTGCTGCACTGTGGCAAGATATTGCTGCCTGGGTGCAGAACCTGGTGGTGAAGGTGCGCCACGTAAATGCTCATGTACCCAAGAGTCGGGCCACTGAGGAACACCAGAACAACCAGCAAGTGGATAAAGCTGCTCAGATTGAAGTGGCTCAGATGGACTTAGATTGGCAACATAAGGGTGAATTATTTTTGGCCCAGTGGGCCCATGACACTTCAGGCCATCAGGGCAGAGATGCAACATACAGATGGGCTCGTGGTCGAGGGGTGGACTTAGCAATGGACACTATTGCCCAGGTTATTCATGATTGTGAAACATGTGCTGCAATTAAGCAAGCTAAACGGCTAAAGCCTCTTTGGTATGGAGGACGATGGCTTAAGTACAAATATGGGGAGGCCTGGCAGATTGATTATATCACACTCCCACCAACCCGCCAAGGCAAGCGCCATGTGCTTGCCATGGTGGAATCAACCACTGGATGGCTGGAAACGTACTCTGTGCCCCACGTTGGGCACCAAAAAGAACTGTCGTGTTTTAAGCTTCTCAGCCATGCACAGTTTTGCTCACTCGCTCACTTCCCCCTCTTTCTTCCCTCCGCTCCTGGAGGGATGGGAAGGAGAATCGAAAGAATGCAACTCCCACAGGTTGAGATAAGAACAGTCCAGCAACTAAGGTGTAACACAAACCACCACTGCTACCATCAATAATAATAATGACAAGAGAAAAATACAAGGGAAGAGTTTTTCTTCCCCCCCACTCCAAAGGGGGGGGGGGGGGGGGAGGAATGGGAAGAAGAATCAAAAGAACGCAACTCCCGCGGGTCAAGACAAGAATAGCCCAGCAACCAAGGTACAACACAAACCACTGCCACCACCACCAATAATAATAACAACGAGAGAAAAACAAGGGAAGAGGACAGAACTGCTCACCATCCGACGACCTAGCTGTGAACTAAAACCACAACTCTTCCGGGTTCCGGCCCCCAGTTTTTTACATCCTGGGCATGACGTGCTGTGGCATGGAATAACCTCTTTGGTCAGTTTGGATCAGGTGTCCTGTCTCTGCTTCTCCCCGGCTTCCCCCCCTCCCTGGCAGAGCATGAGACTCAGAAGGTCTTTGGTCAGACCAAAACATTCTAAGCCGTAACTATAAACATCGGTGTTATCAGCGCTGTTCCCAGACCAAAAGTCGAAAACACAGCACTGCACCAGCTACTATGAAGGAGAAAAAATCGACTGCTGCTGCTGAAACCGTGACAGTATGATGTAGAACCCTCTGTCTATGGGTATGATGACATTGAGGTAGTTACTGCTGATTTAGGATCACAGCTTCAGTATCTGAAGAGAGTCTACAAGGATGCCAGAAATGGAACCTTTATCAGGGACTGTAGCTAGAGGACAAGGGGCAATGGGTTTAAACTTAAACAGAAGAAGTTTGGGTTAGAGGTAAGGAAGAAGCTCTTTTTTACTGTGAGGGTAGTGAGGCACTGGAACAGCTTGCCCGAACAGCTTGCCCAAACAGGTGATAAATGCTCCATCCCCAGCAGTGTTCAAGGCCAGGCTGGATAGGGTCTTGGGCGAAACTGTTTAGTGTCAGGCATCCCTGCCCGTGGCACTGGGGGCTGGAACTAGATGATCTTAAGGTCCTTTCCAATCTTAACTATTCTATGAATTTATGATTCTATTAATCTCCTCTCCTCCAGATTTTACCATGGCTGACTCCAGCTCTCTGTATTAAGGATGCAGAGACAAAAAAAAAAACAGTATCTCAGGTTTTAATTTTGCCTAGGCATTGCTTTCAAAGGAGACTTGCAAACAGGACCAGCTATTCAGTTTTGGAAGGATATACAGGGCATGACAACAACAAATGGGGAAGTGTTACAATTCAATTTGTGAGCAAAGTAAGTAGCTTGTTTGATGTAGATAATCATCTAATTAAGTCAAGCCACCATTTTGTCTAATTTTCCTTGCTTTGCAAAGCAGAACTTTTTTTCAGTCATCAGTGACAAATTTCCTAACCAGATAGCCGTGTTTTTCCTGCTACACCACTACATCTTGTACAGAAGATCCACAAAGCAGCAATTGAGAGTATTTGGATGATTACATGTAATTGATTTTTATATGTTAAACTACTAAATGACTAATGGCTGCTTACCTGGTAACCTGCTGTGATAATGTCATATTTTTTGTTTCTATAGGTCACATATTTTTTGTTTCCATAGGTCACAGCACTGTGAAGTATCATTCCTGAAAGCTCAAACCTTTCCGTTCCTGAACACTTTCTGTCTCATTGACTGCATCTTTTATTGTACAGGAGAATGTTCCAAAAATTATTACCGTCAGTGCAAATAATAAAAAACAGGATATAGAAGTCTCTGTGTGTCAGGGAAAATCTGCAAGGGGAGAGTAAATAAGAAAGGAACTGTGTCAGAAATATTCTCTTTTGCATTACTATGTTGAATGTGACATTCTGGAAGCAAGGAAAATAATGGCATATGGGGGAAGCATTTTAGAGGTTTTGTAATACAGCAAAAGGCAGCAACAGTTAAAATTATGCATGTAGTTTAATCTAGTTTATTGTAGTCTCCCATGAGTACTAGCTTAATATGATCCATTCTAAATTGTGCAATGTCTTGCCCTCCAACTCACTTTGCTGCTGCACATGTCCCTGCAAACTTATACAAAAGCTGTGATTCAGCATAATTTCTGTTTTATCCTAGTTCTTCTGGGGTTTTTTTTTCTGTTTGTTGTTTCATTTGGGGGGTTGTTTTTTTCATTGGTTGGTTGGGTTTGTTTTTTGTTTTTCTCCTTTTTATCTAATTTCTTTTTTTTTTTTTTTGATAACTGTTTTTAACCTAGATATCCTGGAAGACTTCATACTTGATACTATTGGGTGAAAAATTTTACCTAAAATTGAAAAGCAAAGCTCCAGACCACCTGGAGAATTTTATAAATTTTGCATTGTTCATATAATTTTTGACAATGGAAACCTTGAAAATATGGAAAGAATCAAAAATTTTCATTCTGCTAATTGTAAAATTACATTTTGAGTACTTCAATTTCTAAAGCCTCTGAACTCCTTCAGCAAAATAGAACTTTTGATACAGAAGTGATCTTGCTGAGTTCTAATTTCGTGAGGAAAGCCACTTTTTTATCTGTTGCAAACCAGTTGGAAGCTATATATCACTATTTTCTTGTTAGCCTAAAAATTAAAAAAAAATTGTTATGTTCACACAGCTTACACTTTAGGATAATAATTTAGCTGTGCCTCTGTAGCAACAAAAAAAATAAAGCAATAGTATTTGGAATTTCAAGGAAGAAAATTTAGCCTGTGTACATGTTATAATTCTAGAATATAAGCATAATTGTGACAAAATATAAAGAAGGATGCAACGTCTTTTGGGTCTCTGTTTGAAAAATCTGAGAGGTCATTATTCAGTCTTGTGTGGTGCTGGATCCTACTGACTTCATGCAATGTTTAGGATACTTCCAGAATACATGGTCAGATTTTAACCAGATTTCAACATAACCACCACTTCGGAAGACCTTTCTTCTAAGTCTTACATCATAAGGCTGCTTTTATTTGTAAACTGTGTTAACAATGAAGGGAAATAATGTGGCTGGTTAACCACAGTTTAAAAATAAAGATGAAGTCCTTGAAAATAACCATCATACATAGAGAACCATGGGAATCTCAAGACATCATTTAGTTTTCTTCCTGCCCAAAAGCAGGATCAATTATACTGTCGTCAGCCTCGACAGATGTTAGTCTGACTCCTTCTTAGAGACCTCCAGTGTGGAAGGGGTTGGAGGGGAGGGAGGCACCTGGGCTCTCTTTTCCCATGCTTTGCTTTCCTGATCCTTTCAAATGTAACTTTTTTCACCCACAGTTTAAGGGTACTTTCTCTTGTTCTGCCTGCCACAGGCACAAAGATGAGGTGTATGCAGGGTCCAACTTGGGTCTCCAAACTGTGGCTTTGTACTCTCTCTGCTCCTTAGGCAGTACACCTGCATATGTTCCCTACTTAAGGGGCCCTGCCACCTCTTGTTGAAGCTCTAGTGTGTGAAAAAAGGCAATAAAAGAAAAATATATGTCATCCAATTTACCAGAAATTATACAGTATTATGATTGCTGAATAAATGTTAATACTACAGTTAAATACCCCAGTTCAAACATTTCAACTTTGGAATGGATTATGAAACTCCTGAGGCCACAGTACAACAGAAATGAAGAAAAGGTGTTATGTACATATAAACATGTACATATCTATCTGTTGCTTCCCCATTTGCATACTTGCATGTGTATATAACATATTATTACATGTATTAAGTTAGGCCAACACCACTTACTTTTTTCACCAGCAATATGGTGGTGTGGGCTTCTCAAATATCAGCTCTCCCTCCACAAAAACCCCTAATGGCTGAAAATGTAAATCTTGGAGCCAGCAAAATAAAAAATAGGCATTTTATTACACCAGAGCATTTCCCTCCACTTTTTCTCTGGTATCATTTGCAGCCTGCTTTCTAAATCAGAAATTGAGCAAATGAATACTTCTGTCCTCACTTTTAGGTTACAGCAGTGCTTCAACGTGAGATGAAATATATTGTCAGGCTCTTTCATTTCTATAATCAGCTATGCACAGCTGAGTGCACCCACAGCCCTGCGAGCTGCCTTTGCCAGAACTAACTCTGTGTGGAATGTAGTCTTTGTTAGTGCAATGTTCCTAATATTCTACACAGAAGTAGGTTTTGTTATTTTTGTTTCTTCCTTTTTCCCCTGTACATTCTTTTCCAACTGATAGCCTACTGTACCATCCATTTTCTGTGGGAGAGAAGCTTTTAGCTGGTAACATTTTCAAAATGTGCTTGATGTAGTGTACTTCTATTCCAGTGGGTGCCACTATCACTGATGGTATCAGTGCTTTTGCAACATAGTACTTATAAATTGTACTTAGTCCTAAGGAGCCTCTAACCAATCTAACAGCAGGTCAAAACATTTTATTTTAGAAGTGTTAAAACTCTAAATTCATTGCTTTTACATCAGTGCAAATTGTTGTGGAGATTTACTAATCATAGAGTTATTTTTTGCCTTTCCACCATGCTTGCATTGCTCAGTAGCAGTGCAGATAAGGTAGGACCAGAGTTTTCAAAGATTCACAGGTAGCCTAAAATCTTAGGGTTATATCTTGCACCAAATTAATCCTTGGGGAAATGAGAGTCAATCAAATGAAAATATGGCACTGTACAAATAGGGTCATGCATGTACAGATGGGCTTTGCTAATGCACTTACTGGGCCTGGTGAAGGGTAGCATTGCTGTGGCAACTCTAGACTCCAGGTCACCAGCTCAAACCAAGGGTGGTAGAATGAACTGTGGCATGGGCATCTGTGCAAGTCCCAGCAGATGCAGAAAGAGCATCATCCTACTCACCACTCTTGCCAGCAGCTTCTGAGAGTGTGGCAAGGACCATCTTACCGCAGAAACTGAACTGTGATACTTTAATTCCTTCCCAGAGTTAGTCCTTGAAGGCTAAAACTCTACAAACTTCGACATTTGAATGTCAGCTTCTACAACAAGGCCGAAGTTTTCAGTCTCTCATCCTACCCGTGTATGGATTAGATAAAGCTAAAACAAAATGGTGAATGCTACACTTAGTAATCAATGAGCTGAAACTGCCCAGCCAAAGGGAAATAAGGCAGAGGTAAAGATCAACTTTCCACGATCTTCTAATTCCAAGAAGAGAAAACAACCCCTTTTCTACATGCTAAATGCTGTCAGTAGTACAAGTCCAAGATCTTTCTACAGCCTGGTTTC
Organism: Amazona ochrocephala; assembly: GCA_039720435.1. Classification (NCBI taxonomy): domain Eukaryota; kingdom Metazoa; phylum Chordata; class Aves; order Psittaciformes; family Psittacidae; genus Amazona; species Amazona ochrocephala. Next base: position 55,828,238 of record CM077909.1, on the reverse strand, counting down.
TCATGGACAAGGACGTTCTTGGAAAAAAAGTACATTAATTAAGCAGTGCAACCTAGCAGGAGGTGCAGTTTTATCCTAAAATAACCACAATCCTGGCCAATTTGGGGACAGAAGAAAGATACATACTAACTGTTGGAACAAGTCCAGAGGAGGGCCACGAGGATGATCAGGGGACTGGAGAACCTCCCGTATGAAGATAAGATTAGAAAGTTAGGGCTATTCAACCTGGAGAAGAGAAAGCTGCTTGGAGACATCATAGCAGCCTTCCAGTATCTGAAGGGGGCCTATAAGAATGCTGGGGAGGGACTCTTCATGATGGACTGTAGTGAGAGGACAATGGATAATGGGTTCAAACTTAAACAGGGGAAGTTCAGATTGGATATGAGGAAGAAATTCCTTACTGTGAGGGTGGTGAGGCGCTGGAATGGGTTGCTCAGGGAATCTGTGAATGCTCCATCACTGGTGGTGCTCAAGGCCAGGTTGTAGAGAGCCTTGGATGGCATGGTTTAGTGTGAGGTGTCCCTGCCCATGGCAGGGGAGTTGGAACTAGATGATCTTAAGGTCCTTTCCAACCGTAACTACTCTATGATTCTATACGTATGAGAATCTCATTATCCCAAAACAGCAACCAACAGATTTAGTTTATTAAAGCTCTTACAATTTAGTAGTTTTTAATTTCTTTCTAAAGTTAATATTTTAGAATCTGTTTAAAAGAATCTGACCATTAACAAGGCAGATATCATGGTGGGAGTTGGTTATAGACCACCCAACCATGAAGAGAGAAACAAAATATTCTATAAGCAGCTGGGAGAACTCTCACAGTTGCTACCCCTTGTTCTCATGGGATACTTCATTATCAGATATTTGCTGGAGTTATAATATAGCAGAAAGAAAACAGTCTAGAAGGTTCCTGGAGCATGTGGAAGATGCAGCTGGTTGGTGAACCAGCTAGGTAAGACACCCAGGACCACAACACTAGACCTATTGTTTGTGAACAGAGAAGACTTGGTGGGTGCTATTATGGTTGGAGGCCATCTTGGGCACAGTGATCATGAAATAATGTCGTGGTTTAAGCCTCTCAGCCATGCAGCTTTGCTCACTTGCTCACTTCCCCCTCTTTCTTCCCTCCGCTCCTGGAGGGATGGGAAGGAGAATCGAAAGAATGCAACTCCCACAGGTTGAGATAAGAACAGTTTAGAAACTAAGGTATAACGCAAATCACTACTGCTACCACCAATAATAATAATGACAAGGCAAATGCAAGGAAAGAATACAATAGCTTACCACCAGTCCCCAGCCTGACCAAACAGTGCACCCCCCACCAGTAACAATAATGACAAGGCAAATACGAGGAAAGGATATAATTGCTCACCACCCAGCCCGACCAAGCAGTGCACCCACCACAGTGCACCCCCACCCTTCAGGGTCTCTGCCTTCCATTTTTACATCCTGGACATGACATGCTGCGGTATGGAATAACCTCTCTGGTTAGTCTGGGTCAGGTGTCCTGTCTCTCCTTCCTCCTGACTTCCCCTCCTCCCTGGCAGAGCATGAGACTCACGAAGTCCTTGGCCAGCCTAAACATTACCAAGCAGTAACTGAAAACATCGGTGTTATCAGCGCTGTTCCCAGGCCCAAGATCAAAAACGCAGCGTTGCACCAGCTACCAAGAATGAGAAAAAATGACTGCTACTGCTGAACCCAGGACAAATTATAAGCTTTCAATTCTTGGAGAAGTAAGGAGGGGGTCAGCAGAACTGCTACCTTGGACTTCTGGAGGGCTGACTTTGGCCTGCTAGGAGCCTGGTTGCCAAAGTCCCATGGAAGACAGTCCTGAAGGTAAAAGTAGTCCAGGAAGGCTGGACATTCTTCAAGAAGGAAATCTTAAAGGAAGAGGAGCAAGCCATCCCCATGTGCCAAAAGACGAGGTAGGGGGAAAGACCGGTCTTGGGGAACAGAACACTTCGACTAGAGCAGAAGAAAAAAAGGAATTTATAACCTTTGGAAGAGGAGGCAGGCAACTCAGAAGGACTAAAGGATGTCATGAGGTTATGCAGGGAGAAAGTTGGAAGAACCAAAGACCAAACAGAATTTAATCTAGCTATCACCATGTAAGACAATAAAAAATGTTTCCCCTAGCAGTGTTCAAGGCCAGGTTGGACAGAGTCTTGGGCAACATGGTCTAGGGTGAAGTGTCTCTACCCATGGCAGACGGCTTGGAAATATGTGATCCTAAGGTCATCATTCCCCTGTACTTGGCACTGGTGAAAATGGTCTAGGCCAAAAGCAATACCTAGTTACTAAGTATGTCAAAACTTAAAGCCAGATGTGAAATTTGTTCTCTATAAGAGAGAAAACTTTTAAACAGAACTTTTAAAGTTGAACTTCCTTGAACTTCAGGGGTGTCTTCAAATCTGAAATGAAAATGGAAATGCTGAGTCTATTTCTAATGTCAAGAAAAGGTAAATGAAGTTAATATAGTAATATAAATAACAAAGTGTAGGGAAATTAAAAATTAGTTGTGACTTTAGACCGCCGCACATATAATTTTAAACTTCTCCCAATAGATTTTATCTTGTGTTTTCTTCAATTAACTCTAATGTACTTTTCAGAGATCGCTATTGCAGGCATAAATATCATCAGGAAAAAGAATAATGTAATTATATCAGAATTCATTTGTTTCAGAAAATGACTAATTGGGATTTCCTTCTGAATCAACTATCCCTCATAATTGTCTGTACTTCTAACAGGTTCTTGCCTGCTGTTAGCGATGTTAAAATCAAGTGAAGGTCAGAGGTCCCAGCAACAGGTTCAAGGCTGAAGTGTCTTGACCTGAATAAAGGAAAAAGTTATCCTTTTTCAGTCACCCTTGGGGGAACTGAGCATGGAAGCGTTTCAGGGCTCGCCTCCTGGCAGTGGCTGCTAATAGAGTGTGATGGCAAAATCTCCAAGGGACAGGGAGGTCCAGCCAAGGTGCAGGTATGAATCCATGTGCATTATTTCTCTTTGTGTGTTGGTGAACCTGAGCAATAAAACTAACAAAAAAAAAAAAAAAAAAAAAAAAAAGCCTTGTTTGTAGCTATGAAGGAAGGATTTCTGATGTCCATAAGCAATAAAAGCATAAAACTTCTCCTTTTCATACCTGTCTGAAGAAAAATAACCAACTACCTGCTTTTGACAAAGCTAGCAAGACCAAAAAACTGGGTCCAACATGTTAGTCAGTCAGCAGCCCTATAGGTTGCATTATTTTTGTCAAAATTTAGTTCATCCAAAGCAATCTTCCAGTCCACTAGAGAAAAGAAGGGCAGCTTAACTGTTACCTGGAATAAAATTCCAGCACCTCCCTCTCAAAGCAGGGAGGTTTTTTGAAAGATACTAGGGCTAACAGTATTCTCTCTCTTGCTCAGCAGTATCTGGGTGCAATGATAACCTCTGCACAAAAACTTCAATGCTATAGGCTATCTACTGTAACAAATATAAAATAAAATCCATATGCATAAACCAACATATAGACATGCATGCAGTAGCTATATTATTGCTACCGTTGAAATATTAAAGAAATCTGCTGCAAGCGAGTTCTTTCAAACATGACCAGAGATGTATTTGAAAAGGTTAAAACAAAATTAAAATACAGTGTGATTATTGCTATTTATTGCAGCTAACGTAAATCAGAACATTAAATATCAACACAGGATATTGCAAAGTGCCACCATTTGTTCTTTGTATAATACTAGTTTCATCTAAGGACTATTTAAATCATTTTATTAATTAAAAGAAGCCCCTTTAAGGCTCACAAAACGGTTATGATCCAGGTAACTTCTTAAAATACTATCTCTCTTGTTGCCACTTGCCTGTAATCTACAAAAAAAGCCCTTTGTAAAATATGGGTATTGAATTTAGCTTTTCCCAATGTGGTTTACTAAAAAGTGATGCACTTTGATAAAAATTATATCCAGCTAAATGAATAAAGGATAGCTGGAGCTGGAATACAAGTTGGTGAAATAAAAGGAACCCAACAAACAGGTGCACAGTTAGATCTCTGCATGTTAAATGTCAGTAAACGTGGCATTTGCTTCTTAATCTTTTCTATCTGTGTTTGTTTTTAGAGAGAAAGGTTTACTCTTGCAAAACATGTTTCATAACCCTCTCAGCAGTAGACTGATTGGCAAAAGCTTCTTTCTTACCTTTCTGTTGTATAATTAACTATTAGATCTTATTACTATGTTTCCTGTATTTGACAGTGGTTTTCCTTTTGAAGTCAAAAGAAATCGTCTCCTTAACTACAGCTGGCACAAGGCTGAGACCACTGACAGAGAAATTTACTTTCAATCTTATATTCCCATTACCACTAATACACAGCATGTGGGTAAAAGAGACACAAGAGGCAAACAGTACTTTTGGACAATGCAGAGTATCACAACCTTGCCATATTGTACATTAAATTTACATTATATCCAGCAGTCAAGGAGAACAATAAATATGTTGATATTACAAGTTTGTAACATCCTTTCTCCCAAAGTACTGATATGATTTTACAGTGCAAGGATTTGTATAATTCCAGACAGAACTGTGACTTTGTTAATTGTCACTTATTAGATTTCTAAGATCCTGAGTACTCTGCAAGGCAGAGTTCATAGACGGTGGCCAAATCCTGAAGGCTCTGTAGGGAGTCTACAGAATGACGTGCATCACACATTATTGCAGGGCAGATTTTCCACAAAGTACTTTTTTTGCTATCTTTTTGCCTTATTAGCACTGTGTTTTCTTCACTGCAGTGTCAAGGGACCTTGTTATATTCACTAGTAGTAGTTGGGATGACAACATTTTAAGCACTTTGATAATACTGTGTAGTGGGAAAACCACTCCCATAGGTGTAGATATCCTTCTCAGAGAATCAAGAGTTTGCCGAGGTACATTTGAATCCCAGGCTGAACTTCTTGAAAGTTTAAGACTTTATAGACTTAACATTTTGGCTCCATTTAGTACGGAAACGGGATCTAAGTGTAATACTTGGATCCACACCTACACATGGACCCAAATTTTCCCTATTTGGTGCTTGACAGAACTTCTGCTGAAACCAATGAGAGACTTTCCACTGACTTCACACAAAATACATCAGGCCCTTGGCTGAGAAAATGTTTAGACAGAGGAATTCATCCCATCACTAATTTTAATAAACATGTTTTTAAACTTTGCTTTGCAACATTTTCCATTAAGAATTTAATCTAACAAACTGAGATGCCTTTCTGAGTACGAATTCTGTTCTGACAATATATTTCAAAGACTTTTCTAATGACAAATTTAAATGCTTATATGAAATACATGTGTTCATTTATTATATATACACTGCTAAGATTTACGGAGGACAAAATGCGTGTGGTTTAAAAAATACAAAGAAAATTTTTGTATTCTACCCTAGTCTAGATAGTCATAGAAAACCAGCAATATTTATATGGTTTAAAGAAAAGCCAGGTCACATTCAGTATTAATTTTAGAGATTAATTTAGAGATTCTATAGAGGTCTCCTGAGAGTACAAAATCTGTGTTAGTCTTTTTTTTGTTGATTCTTTGTGGAGAATGTAGTCTGTATAGCTAGAGTTTCGTACATGTAACAGTATCTTGGTTTCACACAGAAACAGTGGAAATTTCCTTAGCATATTAAAAAAAAAAAAATCTTTACAGAAAAAATCCTACTATGAAAACAAACCATCCACAAGTGCTGTCTCGCTAAAGCTAAGAAGTTCCAACAACTGTAAATTTTTTCTGGTTCCTTAGTGAAAGATTTGCATTCCCAGTTATGCTGTAATCCATCTCAAAGGTGTCATGATACCAACACTCTTGCAGCAAGGGTCAAGTCTGTGGGTAAGAGGGTAAGAGAAAGGCATCAAAAAAGAAATGAATTTTGGTTCCTGCAGTTCAAAGAGCCATCCTATCAGAGGACAAGAAGTTTATTTTGATTTTATATTTTGTTAAGAGAGACTGACATGAGTTTGTGTCTGTTTGGGTTCTGCCAGATGGAAAAGTTTGCTCATCAGAGGCAGCTGTTTTAGCAAATTACCTCACTGTGATACAATGACTGAGTTATAACAGGGTATTGAAGAAAATCTTTTAATTTCCCAGTGAGATCATGACAACTAGAAACAATTTCAACAAGATTTTTCATTTACTTTGGAAAGGATTCAGTTGGAAAAAATTGTGGTTCAATGATATATTTCTTTTGTTTGTATTTCTTTCATATATGTATTAAGCATTTGCTTTTGCTTTGAACTAATGTATTTAGTATTTTCTCTGGGGTGATATATTCCACTATTTAAAAATATAACCACAATTACACTGGGAAGGAAGCTACCCTGTATACAATATGCCTTTCTGAAATATCTATTCTAAAAACGCACAAGGAGTTCATTCTTTTCTTTTTATACAACTACTCTGCATGACAGGATTAAAATGATTACAGGAAAAAATGTAAAGCAACACAGATAGGAAAAACTGTATACAACCTGCCTCAAGGAGGGTTATTTGAAGGGAAAAATCTTTTATATTTTGAAGTTTGAGGGAAGCTGGCTTGGCTAATTTGAAGAGCTGAAGCAAAATCCCTACATTTTCCCCATTTAAATTCCATTGCTGTAACTTTTCCTACAATCACAATTAACATGCTGTAGAGTAAAGTACCACAGAAACTTGACATTGGCAGGAACTTGGTCCCCTGGTCACAGTGGTGCCTCTGGAGGTCTAGTGAAAATTGGTGTGACAAGCTCTGGCAGAAACTGTGCTTCATGTGGCTGCTGCTACTGCAGCTGCCCAGCACTTGCATTTGTAAAAGAAGCATCAAGTTTTTCTGTATTTTCCCCCCAGCTCCATTTTAGGATATTTGTTACAGGCTGTATGCATAAAATGAGAACTGAACTGCATATACAAAAGACCTTGGTCCTAATAAGCATAAGGTGTGTACAGCGGCGAGCCTTGCCCATGCACTCTCTGGCAGCAATACTCTTTCCAGAGCCTGCTCCTACACCCAAAGAGCTTAAAAAGCAAAACCTTTGTGGCTTCCCCTCTGATCAAGCTGTTTCATTTAGTCATCTTTCCTTTGACTGTTAGGGCAGAAGATAAACTTTTAGTTCTGTTTACAAGTCATTTAGGACACAGTTTACAGAGATTGTCCAGACACTAATCCTTAATGAGTTCCTAGCCTCTCAAAGAGGAACTCCCCTGTGGCAAGCACGTCCAAGGTATTTGGTAAAAAATCTTGCAGTTGCCTTAGGAAAATATGTTTCCCATATACAGATTCTACAGGTTAAAGTGATCAGCAATTGCCCATGCATCAGTGCTAGAAACTTGATTGCAATAAAGCTTGACATGGTTTATGACGTTTGGCCACAGAAAGGGTATTCCTTATGCACCAAGGCATCATTTTAGGCCCTCCTGGAGGGGATAGAATACTTCAACTCAGCTAGCCAGTTTTGTGGTTGTACAGTTCACTGATCTTGGACAGCCTCTGTGGGCTAGCAGCCACAGCAGCAAATTTAGTCTAGACAGAACTCTTACTTACTTTTATGACTGCAAGTGTGTATTTTGAATGGACAATTTCGCTGAGCTGCTTACACAGAAGCCCATATTGTGTTTCAAAAACAGTGACCAATGCAGAACTTACCAGGAGTTTAAAACACTCCTTTCCCCGTACATGGTCATATTACATTTAATCTTACCAGTTGCCCATTTTTGTTATATTATTATGAAGATCTTTACAGTTTCCTTCACCAGTGAATCACTTCAGCACTTGTGTGGCCTGCCGTGTGTACTTCCACCGTAGTTTTTACCATCTCTACCATCTTATTAATAAATAATCTAAATGCCAGCATCACTTTTCACCAGTTGGGAATGAGTCATTTATTTTTCTTGTTAGCTTCCTGTTTCAGAACTCACAACATTACGCAACAGGATGTCTGTTACTATATGCTGAATACACATTATAGGGTACACTCAATTAACACTATGTGGCCATATACAATATTTGTGGCTCATGTTTGCATTTGGATATCCATCTATAAAGTCTATATTTTGCTTACATAATTCACATATTCTGAAACCTCAGGAGTTTTGTAAATATTTTGTGTATTTGGCAATAGGAAATACCATAATCATATCTATAACAAGGGATTTCTACTTCAGGAATACATTATTCAATTCCCAAATAATAATAAAATCTTCATGATTATACTATCTCTAGTCCACCTGGGAAGGCAGCTCAGTTTAATGACCTGTTTTTTCCTAAGAATACTTCAGGGATTTATTAACCTGCAGTGTTTCCTTCTTTATATCATCAGACATATTATTTGGGGAGAGATCTTTAGAAGTAGTGCCACTTGGGAAATCTGCTGGACACTTATACTCCTCATAAACCTTGCCTTTTGCTGGCGTCCAGGAGGGAAGGCAGGTGCGCGAGCAGGCAGGACCAATAAGTTACAGGCAGAAAAGTGGGCTGCTGGAGGGGAAGGCACCAGAAGCAGGGGAAGCCATACCAGGAAGAACTCAGGAGAAACTCCTGGGAGCCACTACAGGAGTGTAGGACCGGTGGAGGCTACCTGAGCTGTCATATCCCGCCCCTTGCCAAAACAGACAGTCATGTAAGCAGCCAGTCATCAAAAGGGTCCACAGAGTCCCTGCCTCGAGTCCCTGCCTCAAGTCCCCTTCATACTCCTCCCGCAATAAAACCTTTTCCAATGCTCCACAGCAAAACTAAAACCTTTAGTACAAAACCAAAGCCACAGAAGCTATAAAGTGTAGCAGGAAATGAAGCAGAAAAGAACACGGACACTTCTAATGTGCTAAATCCATGAAGTAGCAGGAAACATGGAAATTACCAGATGACTTTAGAAGACAGATTATGCCACAGAGGAAGACAAAATAACTGCAATAGACCTGCTAGTATGACCTTGGGATTTTTTTTTCCCGAGGACATATTTAGCAAACTATAAGCACGTGTGCAAGTGATACTAAGAAATAACTGGTAGGCAAACTAGGAAATTGCTCTTGACAGTCTGCATTCAAATTTGGTAGCTTTCTTTCTCATAGTATCTAGGATCAACAAATTTTTCATGAAAAAGTGAAAGGGAGTCCTTGCTCTTATTTAAAATGCTCATGCATGCATTGCACTTGGAAAGTCCAGTTCATCCTGGGGTAAGGCTTGTCCAATGCTGAATGAGTTTCTAGGTAATCCAGATATCCCTGCTGACTGCAAAATGATCTATGATTTTTCAAGGTTTTATGGTCCTTGGTCACTGTTCACAGGGGTGGCAAAACATGCTTTTCTCATTAAAACATCCACATATTATTTCTGCCCCATGACATGGGGAGGGCTAATTTCTCAGGGGGAAGTTTAGTAGAATTTATTTAAAACACAAGTAAAATGATGCAATTTTTTTTTTCTTTCCATTCCAAAAAGCGAATAAAGCATATTTCACAGAAATAAAAGAAGCTCCATTCAAGACAAACAAAGCTTTTAAGACTAACCTGTTACAATTAATTTTCAATTGCTTATTACTGTTTATTAGTAAGAAGGGATAAGAGGGTTTAGAAAGGGGAAATGCTCTTATCACAAAGTTTATTTGGTACAGGATACGGAATAAAGGAGTATTAAACTGAAAACAGTGTTTTGTGAAAAGACACCCACTGCCTTCCAAGGGATTTTAGACACAGTATCTAACAACACTGAATAACAGACAAACTGGAAACAACTGGATGAGACAAAGGACTTTTAAATATGCAAGGGTTTTGTTTTATTAACCAGAGCACATGTAACTTTTCTTGGAATCCAGATAACTATTCTTTTCACAGCAATTAGCCTTGCTTCATTAATATGCTGCTTAACACTTGCTTGGGACTTTCTTTTCATTTTTTTCCCCTCATGAGTCAAATATATTTGAATTTTTAAAAAAGATAATTAGAATAGATTGCATGCATTTAATCTGTGAACATCTACACTCAGGCACCCCAGAAGGCAAGAGACTGACATCTGACCTTGAAGCATTAGGGAAGTTATAGACATTTGGACAAGGACACAAAAGTCGCAATTCCCCTTCTCATATAGAATCACAGAATCATAGAATAGTTAGGGTTGGAAAGGACCTTAAGATCATCGAGTTCCAACCCTCCTGACATGGGCAGGGACACCTCACACTAAACCATGCCATCCAAGGCTATGTCCAACCCCACCTTGAACGCCGTCAGGGATGAAGCATTCACAGCTTCCCTGGGCAACCCATTCCAGGGCCTCACCACCCTCACAGGAAAGAATTTCTTCCTCAGATACAATCTAAACTTCCCCTGCCTAAGTTTGAAACCATTACTCCTTGTCCTCTCACTACAGTCCCTAATGAAGAGTCCCTCCCCAGCATCCCTATAGGCCCCCTTCAGGTATTGGAAGGCTGCTATGAGGTCTCCACGCAGCCTTCTCTTCTCCAGGCTCAACAGCTCAAATTTTCTCATCCTATCTTCATACGGGAGGTGCTCCAGTCCCTTCATCATCCTCGTGGAACAGTTCCATGTCCTTTTTATGTTGAGGACACCAGAACTGCACACAATACTCCAAGGGAGGTCTCACGAGAGCAGAGTAGAGGGGCGGGATCACCCCCCTCAACCTGCTGGTCACACTCCTTTTGATGCAGACCAGGATATGGTTGGCTTTCTGGGCTGCAAGTGCACACTGTCGGCTCATGTTCATTTTCTCATTGACCAACAGCCCCAAGTCCTTCTTCACAGAGCTGCTCTGAATCTCCTCCCCGCCCAGCTTGTAGCTGTGCCTGGCATTGCTCCCACCCAGGTGGAGGACCTTGCACTTAGCATGGTTAAACTTCATCAGGTTGGCATCAGCCCACCTCACAAGCGTGTCAAGGTCCCTCTGGATGGCATTCCTTCCCTCCACCGTATCAACCGAACCACACAGCTTGGTGTCATCGGCAAACTTGCTGAGGGCACACTCAATCCCACTGTCCATGTCACTCACAAAGATGTTGAACAAGACCGGTCCCAACACTGATCCCTGGGGGACACCACTCGTTACTGGTCTCCAGCTGGACATTGAGCCACTGAGCACTACTCTTTGTGTGCAGCCATCCAGCCAGTTCTTTATCCACCGAGTGGTCCACCTATCAAATTGATGTCTCTCCAACTTAGAGAGATATATTACAAAGAAAAGATGGATTTGGCACTAGTCAAGCAAGAAAACCTTAGCCAGGGTGCTTATTAAACTTAAACCTTTCTGTAGCTCTAATTTTGCAGAAAAATGCAATGAGATAGCAGCATGAATGAGAATCAAGCATGATGCTGCAGGCCCACAGTTTGGAGAATGACTTATTATCGTAGACTCATAGAGTCGTAGAACAGTTTGAGTTGGAAGGGACCTTAAAGGTCATCTAGTTCCAGCCCTCCTGCCACAGGCAGGGACACCTTCCTCTAGACCAGGTTGCTTAAAGCACCATCCAGTCTGGCCTTGAACACTGCCAGGAAGGGGCAGACAGAGCTTCTTTAGGCTACCCGTGCAGCATAAGGCCACCCTCACAGTAAGGAATCTTTTCCTAATATCTAAGCTAAATCTATGTATTTCCACTTTAAAGCCATTCTGCCTTGTCTTGTCACTACATGCATTAATAAAAAGTCCCTCTCCAGATTTCTTGTGGACACCTATTAGGTCTGGAAGACTGCTATACAGTCTTTCCTGAACTTTTTCTTCTCCAGGCTGAACAAGACCCTCTCTCTCAGCCTGTCATCCTAGGAGAGGAGCTCCAGCCCTCTGACCACATTCATGGCCTCCTCTGGAGTCTCTCCAATAAGTCCATGTTCCTCTTGTGTTGGGGGCCCCAGAGCTGAATGCAAGACTGCAGGCGGAGTCTCATGAGAGCAGAGTAGAGGGACAGATTCACCTCCTTTGAGCTGCTGGCCACGGTACTTTTCAAGCAGCCCAGCATATTATGCTACGAGAGATAATAGAGTTCCATTCTTATTAGAAATGAATTAAACAGGTATTCTCATGCATCCTGCTTTCAGCTAAGAATGTGAAAAAGTGAAATTCAGCAGTTATCATTTTGTCTTGACATTGATCCTGCTTGAAATCTGCTAATGGGTCTTGGTATGATAGAAGACATAAAGGTGATGGCATTTCATATCAGCCAATTGAAAAGTTCATAGTGAATGTCAAGCTGTAGTGCATAAACATGGATGAATCCTTGCTTAACAGCATCTGAAGCCAGAGGCCCTGTTCAGACCTCATCTACTAAGGCAATTAACTTTTAAGAAGTCCAGTGACATAGAATCATAGAATCATAGAATAGTTAGGGTTGGAAAGGACCTTAAGATCATCGAGTTCCAACCCCCCTGCCATGGGCAGGGACACCTCACACTAAACCATGCCATCCAAGGCTTTGTCCAACCCCACCTTGAACGCCGCCAGGGATGAAGCATTCACAGCTTCCCTGGGCAACCCATTCCAGGGCCTCACCACTCTCACAGGAAAGAATTTCTTCCTCATATCCAATCTAAACTTCCCCTGCTTAAGTTTGAAACCATTACCGCTTGTCCTCTCACCACAGTCCCTAATGAAGAGTCCCTCCCCAGCATCCCTATAGGCCCCCTTCAGGTATTGGAAGGCTGCTATGAGGTCTCCACGCAGCCTTCTCTTCTCCAGGCTCAACAGCCCCAATTTTCTCATCCTATCTTCATATGGGAGGTGCTCTAGTCCCCTCATCGTCCTCGAGGCCCTCCTCTGCACTTGTTCTAACAGTTCCATGTCCTTTTTATGTTGAGGACACCAGAACTGCACACAATACTCCAAGGGAGGTCTCACGAGAGCAGAGTAGAGGGGCAGGATCACCCCCCTCCACCTGCTGGTCACGCTCATTTTGATGCAGCCCAGGATACGGTTGGCTTTCTGGGCTGCAAGTGCACACTGCCAGCTCATGTTCATTTTCTCATCGACCAACACCCCCAAGTCCTTCTCCGCAGGGCTGCTCTCAATCTCTTCCCTGCCCAACCTGTAGCTGTGCCTGGGATTGCTTTGTCCCAGGTGTAGGACCTTGCACTTGGCATGGTTAAACTTCATCAGGTTGGCATCAGCCCACCTCACAAGCGTGTCAAGGTCCCTCTGGATGGTATTCCTTCCCTCCAATGTATCAACCGAACCACACAGCTTGGTGTCATCGGCAAACTTGCTGAGGGCGCACTCAATCCCACTGCCCATGTCACTCACAAAGATGGTGAACAAGACGGGTCCCAACACCGATCCCTGGGGGACACCACTCGTTACTGGTCTCCAGCTGGACATTGAGCCACTGAGCACTACTCTTTGCGTGCGGCCATCTAGCCAGTTCTTTATCCACCGAGTGGTCCACCTATCAAATTGATGTCTCTCCAACTTAGAGAGAAGGATGTCATGCGAGACAGTGTCAAAGGCTTTGCACAAGTCCAAGTAGATGACATCAACTGCTTACCCCGTCCATCAGTTCTGTTGCCCCTTCATAGAAGGCCACCAGATTGGTCAGGCAGGATTTCCCCTTAGTGAAGCCATGCTGGCTGTCACCAAGCACTTTGTTGGTTTTCATGTGCCTTAGCATGCCTTCCAGGAGAATCCGCTCCAAGATTTTGCCAGGCACAGAGGTGAGACTGACTGGTCTGTAATTCCCTGGCTCATCCATTTTTCCCTTCTTAAAAATGGGGGCTATATTTCCCATTTTCCAGTCATCGGGAACTTCACCTGACTGCCATGATTTTTCAAATATGATGGACAGTGGCTTAGCAACTTCATTTGCCAGCTCCTTCAGGACCCGTGGATGGATTTCATCCGGTCCCATGGACTTGTATACATTCAGGTTCCTAAGGTGGTCTTGAACCAGATCCTCTCCTACAGTGGGCCCAGAGTCTTAATTTTCACTGTCCCTGCGTCTGCCTTCCAAGACTTGGGTGATGTGGTCAGAGCATTTGCCGGTGAAGACTGAGGCAAAGAAGTCATTAAGAACCTCAGCCTTCTCCAAATCCACGGTAGCCAGTTTTCCTGATAGCTTCTGGAAAGGACCCACATTGTCCCTAACCTGTCTTTTATTTGCAATGTACCTATAAAATCCCTTCCTGTTATCCTTAACATCCCTAGCCAATTTTAATTCTAAGTGGGCCTTAGCTTTCCTAACCTGGTCCCTAGCTTCCCGGACGACAATAGAATCATAGAATAGTTAGGGTTGGAAAGGACCTTAAGATCATCTAGTTCCATCCCCCATAATTTAAAACAATGTTTTTTAATTCAAAGAAGAGAAAATGGGAGAAATTGAGGCACTACTGCCAGCTGAAAGTCTTTTTGGCAATAAGGAACACTTTCATGAGAGTCAGCAACAATTGCAAGTTGCAATGTGTCCCTTCCCACTACAAAAGATATATGTGCCCAAAGCCTTTTTGAAATAGGAGGCTTTTTTCTCCTTACCCAAGTTTTGAGTAATCTTTGATTTGGCTCTGCACACGACCCAAATTCACCAAGCTCTAGAGGGATCACTCTGCCACCAGGGAGAAGTAGCCAAAGCAGTTTTGTTTTTAGCAAGGAGCAATTTCAGAGAAAGGAAGAAGTAAGAAGGAAACAAAACTATCAGAATATCAGATGAATAGATCTTTCACCTCAAACCCTCCTGCGTTTCTCTTTATCAGACAGCAGTTGGATAAATTCCCTCTCTTTCCTGTTCAGTGCTAAGCAGCCTTTATTGGTAAAATCCAGAAGTCTGTAATCCTATTACCATTATTCTGGAAAATTCAGAGAAAATCACTGTTTGACCCCACATTTGCTTCAGAAGCAATGCCAAAAAAAAAAAAAAAAAAAAAAAGCACAAAACTGTATGGTCTGTCTCTGCTGGATTCAGCTGAGGCATTTTCTGCTGCTATGGCTTGTGCTGGTATATGGGCTTTGAACTGGGGCAGCTAAGGAAAAGGTGCATATTCACATCTGCCATGCTCACTTCAGGACAGTAATCTTCAGCAGTGGCATAAAGGGACAGCTGACAGTGCTAACCTTGTAAATATTACCATTATGGCTTGCCAGAGACAGTGATTCAGTGTCCTTGACACTAACATGTTATCTTAAGAGGATGGAAGATTTGCAATGCATTTTTTTCATGTCTCGAAACAACATCTTGTCCTTCTCCAGTCTGTGTGCCTCCTTGCTCCCACAGGCACATCGTTCCTTGTCATCTCTTTCCTTCACATTGTCACTGCAATTAATTCACCTGGAGCAAAACCCTGCTCATTTTTCTTGCCAATCCAGCTGATCAGCCCAATGCAGTCTCAGGGTTATTTTCCTTTTATTGAAGTGTAGTTAACTGGATAAACCCTCTGCCAGCAGCATTACAATTGACAACCGTTTCTCAGAGGCAGTCCCCCTCCCTTGGCATGCTGAACCATTACACAAGCTAAACTCATCATGTGCCAGGGCCAGGCGAAAAATGGAGCCTCAGGCTTCTTGAAGCACAAGCCAATAGCGTTAAGCAGCTAAGTACTCTGCCTGCCTTCCTTACGCTGTAGCTACAGCAACACTGTGATCATCTCATGGGGCTCACTGTAAATGAACTGGTACTTCTTAACTGAAATGCCTTGGTACAGTACAATAATGACTCCATAACAATAGCTTTGTACCGTAAATTACTATTCTAATCAGATATTTTATTGGTAGCAGTATACTTCTTAAAGCTAACATTTCATTTGCCTCCTCTGCCTTGTAGGAATCCTGCTGCTGCAACAATGGATAGCTATAAAGCTAATGGTCTTGCTTAAGCCCCCCCTTCTGAGAGAGAGAGAGAGAGGGAAATCATAGTCGTTTCCAGCCATTTGTGTTAAAATGCAAAGAAAACAAGAATCTTTCAAAAATGATGTGCCAGGCAGCCTGTATTAATATTAATGTTGCCATTAATATTGATAAGAATGCACCTTATGCTTTGTTGTCTACCCCTGGCATCCTTAAGTTCCCTGATACTCAAACTAGTAGCCATTAGCTCACATCTTCCTCTATACACAAAGCTTTAAAAAGCCTTGGCAGGGCTCCAGCTCACTTACGCTTAAATGGGCCCTCAAGCTTCAACGGACACACAGCTAAATATACGCCAATAATTCAAAATAGTATGACTGTACTGGGGCTGCTAGTAAATCCATCAAGCAGTAAATATCATCTGAAGCCAACGCAAGCTTTTATCTTACCAATTTTGTGTATGTCTTTGTGAAGCCCAGGCATTCAGTGAATCACGTAATTTATTCTGCAGTGCAGAGCCTGGGCTGTCTCAGACATCATATTGACTTTTTTCCATCTGTCAGGGCAGTCATTGCTTCGCTTTTGTGCAAACGCATCACATTACCTTTATTTATTTATTTAATCCCACTCTAGTGCGATTGAGCAAGGACACATTTTTGCAGATCAACAAATACTGAGAGAAGCATCTGAATATCATTGCAACAGCATGTTAAACATTTGTCCTAACCAGTTTGTTAAATCAGCAAATGCACTTCGAGAAAACACTTGTAATGGCTTAGAAAGGACTCCCTACTGCAATGTTTTATTAAGCCTCAAATATGCCTTGTTATTTTCTTTTGCACTTTAGGTCAGCAGAGATGCCAGTGTAGTGTAAATAATACCAAACAGCTGGGCTTATTGACTTGTGGTCTGTGTTTGGGTGGATATTCAGACTCAGTAGATGATACAGAGATAAAAATAGATGGCATTGACCAGGCTAGCACTCTCTTCCAGAGCTGGAAGGAACAGAATATCCCTTAGAGGGAGAAGAGATGTGATGTACATCCTGTGAGAGCAGCTGGGTTGGCCACAGCCTTCCTCCCACAGGCGGGCACATGGCATCACTACCAATTTCATCCTTGTGGATTGCCCATATGACGGCAGAGGTGGCAGGAGAAAAGGGCCAAGTCAGTGCATTTGCCAGCAGTCAAGGATTGTCCTGCAGGGGAGATACAAAGCCAAAAGGCTTTGGTCCAGAGGTAAACGTCCAAATTGAAAAACTGTGGACAGTTTGTGACTACATGGCATATTTTAGCAACTGGAAATGAGTCAGAGTCAAAAGTTAATTGCCTCAATTCCTTCCTTGACATAAAAAGAGCTTTTATTTTGAAGGGAGAGAGGTGAGACTTCACTAACTGTCTACCTCAAAGTATAGCTCCTATTTTTTTGAAAAAAGCTCACACACAATATATACATATTCTCTAGTTGCCTGTTCTCAACAACATTGAGTCCATATCATATCCTTGTGCAAATTCTCATTCAGAAATTCTCCTAGGTTGTACATGCAAGGAACATGCAACTATGGGGTTTCACCCTATTTGGAGCCCAGATCCGTGTATTTCTACTGCCTTGGGGGTGTGTGACTGATTTTAAATTTAGACTCATGGAGTTTAGGACAGTCACAGACAGGGTGTAGTCACAGTTTCCTTTTGACTTTACCCAGTAGCAATAAATGTGCAAGACCAAACCTAGATGTGCTAGCTATCTCTCGAGCCTTTGCAACAATAGTTTGCAGAAGGATATCAAGCATCCTAGTTGTGGCAATTCGAAGTGGAAGCCTTTCCCGTGCTCCATGGGATGGGGTGTGGGAACACAGAGAGCCGACGACTACTGTGGTATTCATCCTGCATGGTGCAATAGTAAACACTGCAGCCACCCTGGCAGAAAATTGCTTTCTTTTTCACTTTTTCTTTAGCCCAGAAAAGTCATCATGCTCCAACTTGCTCCCCTCCTGAGCTCCGTCACTCAGCACATGATTAGAGATTTTGTTCTACACCTCTGTAAAGGCATGAGAGATATGTACCACTGCATCAGTTATTTTCTTGACAACACCCATTTTTTAGTGATGCAGGAGTCTGTGATTCATACTCCAATATGCTATGCACCCAAGGTAAATATTCATAATCAGATTTGCAGCAGCTGTTGCTAGATTATAAACCAAGACATGGTAGAAAACTAAGGCTGATTTATCAGCACTTACATATAGTCAGTGCCTGGCTCTTTAGCTATTTCAATGTGCTTTTATCAACCCAGCATTCTTTTCTAAGCAACAGGCAAGGACACTTTTGGCTACAGGGAAATCAAAGCTCTAAAGACTCATGAAAACGACCTAGGTAGAGCGCCAAGAAATGACAGACACCTTAAAACCAGAAGACATATTTATTCCTTCAAGAAGACTGAAAAATAGGGTCAGTCTCATCATGCTAAATGGCATCCTGAAAGTCAGCAGGTAGATTACTTGCCAGCATAGAAAAATTAAAACAGTAAGTTAGCATCCAACTTGATCCTCCAAAAGTCATGAAATATTTGAAAAGGTTGTGACCCAATAAGATGTCAGATAGAAAAGTTACTTGATAATGTAAATTTCAATAAGTGTGCTCAATAGGCATTTCCCCAAACAGAAGGGCTTTTCTTGCCCTTGAACACTTGAGAAAAAAAAAACCACCCATCCAGACTGCCTGGTGGGACAGTTGAAGCAATCCCCCAGCACTATTTGGTTTCCACTGCCAGATAAACCAGTTGGCTTATGTCACTCCAGACAAAAATATTGAGGCTCTCTGGACTGCCAGGAAGTTTAGATGCAATGAAAGCTCAGGCCCAAAATCACAGAATCATAGAATCATAGAATAGTTAGGGTTGGAAAGGACCTTAAGATCATCGAGTTCCAACCCTCCTGCCATAGGCAGGGACACCTCACACTAAACCATGCCATCCAAGGCACTGTCCAGCCTGGTCTTGAACACCGCCAGCGACGGAGTATTCACAACTTCCCTGGGCAACACATTCCAGGGCCTCACCACCCTCACAGGAAAGAATTTCTTCCTCATATCCAATCTAAACTTCCCCTGTCTAAGTTTGAACCCATTACCCCTTGTCCTCTCACTACAGTCCCTAATGAAGAGTCCCTCCCCAGCATCCCTATAGGTCCCCTTCAGATATTGGAAGGCTGCTATGAGGTCTCCACGCAGCCTTCTCTTCTCCAGGCTGAACAGCCCCAATTTTCTCAGCCTATCTTCATATGGGGGTGCTCCAGTCCCCTGATCATCCTCGTGGCCCTCCTTTGGACTTGCTCCAACAGTTCCATGTCCTTTTAATAGTAACATAACAGAGATGTAGTTGTTTTAATCAAATCTTGTCTTATAATTCAGCTCACAAAGTGTACATTTTGAACCTCGCTGGCATGCCAATTATAAGCTGTAGAGACTCTGTATTTGCATATGAGAAGGCACAAGGTAGGATAAATTAATTATAATCGTACTGTTATTACATAGGCATGATACCCATGAAACAACTCTGCTTGAACTTCAGTTTACATGGGTTTGTAAATCTTATTTCCTTCTTATTTCTGTAGGAAAGCAGATAAATTATACAATGGAATTAACCCTGCCTCTCAGAAAAATCAGAACTATGCTACCTGTGATCCTGGTCCTTGCAAGTGTTGACTAACACCAACTATACTGAAGCCTACAATGACTGAGTACTCTGGATCAGAGCCTTGATGTACAGTCCTAAACATCAGGGGAACATAAATTAGACTTTAAAACATCAGCATGGAGGCCTCTAAGGCTCTTCACTGTCTGTACTACTCCACCTCACCCTCCTTCCTTCCCACACATGGACACATGTGAAGCAATAGCACCCAAACATGCATTCAGTGCACTTTTATTAACCTCCAGTTAGAAAGTTACTGGAACACGTTACTTATGGTGTCCTGAAAAGCAGCATACTGCTTTTCTAAAGGAACAAATTAAAAGGCAACTCACTGAGTAATTCTCCAACACCTGAGAGCAATTAATGTAAACAGAAACAGGAAACATCATCAATATTTAAAACAAAATTAATAAGTAACATTGTCCTTTTCCAGCGCTCATCAGTTTTATAGCTTCATCTGAAAAAACTCAGGGGAGACAAAATCACAAGACATAGATACACCAGAGGCTATAAAACACAGCAAACATAGAAAGAGAGGTCTCTGTCTCCACAGCTGTCTTCAGCATTTCTAGTTCTGTGAGACTGAGCCTGTCAATTCCTTAGTTTTGATACATGCACCCTTGTCTCCTGTATTTTGAAATCCTATGTTCTTTTCTGTATGTTTCAGACTTTTCTTGTCAAATGAAGCTGGCCAGACTTTTCAGGCTGAGAAAGAGTGATCAAAGAGCAGTGGATATTTTCTGTGAGTTGCCACTCCCTGGTTATAATGAACAACAACAAAAAAAGTATCTGTAAGTCATGCTGATCTGGACAATACAGAGAAGGCTTCGACAAAGCTTCAGAGTAGGTGGTTTCCAGAGCTCTGTGTTTTTTTAAATGCAGAACTGAGGGTCTTGAGGAAAATATTACAGTCTAAATCACCACAGACTGGAGTTGGACAGACGGGATTTCGGGGGAACATGGAGTTTGTTAGCAATGCGGTTGCTGTACATAACATATGGCAAAAGAAGAAAGATATTTGGCACACTAATAGCTAAAGACTATCAGAGCAAAGCCTATTAGACACAGTACAATAAGTCCTTTGTGACTGTTCAAGCTAAACAAGGCTTGAAGTGCTCATGTCTGTTGTTCCCTCAACTCCTATTGGCAGTTTCAAGGAAACTCGCAAGCGCTTCAAGCAGAATAACACAAGCTTGCACAAAGTCATCTGCTTAAAATCCTCCTACAGATACCCAGAATCTTGGCTAATTGTCTCAGATGAATTGCACTATATCATTACCATGGAGGCAAAGTACATTACTAGTCCGCAGGACCAGATTCATTCTATTATTACTGTTGCGGTGCTATTAAGGACATTTCAGGTTTTCTATCATTAATGTTTTTTAACCTGTTTTGGAAGAACAGACCTCTAAAAAGTGGCAGAGAGTCAAATAATGGCATGGAAGCTATTAAAAGAAGAAGTGGTGTGTTAACAGCTGAGTTTTAAAGGAGAAATACATAAACTATGCCAACTAATGTCAAGGATCTTATATATTTATTTGCTATAGCTCTGTAGCTCCTAATGACTTCACTAATAAGAAGTTTTAAGTATGAAATATCTTCAGTGTCATCTAATTGCCATTTGGAAGAGGAAGAAATCTGAGCCCTGAAGAAATTTAGTATTGCTTGCATGTG
This sequence comes from Amazona ochrocephala, assembly GCA_039720435.1. NCBI lineage: Eukaryota > Metazoa > Chordata > Aves > Psittaciformes > Psittacidae > Amazona > Amazona ochrocephala. The sequence continues at coordinate 55,807,108 of CM077909.1, read as the reverse complement.
TCACAGTCAGCACCAACAAAATAAAACACTTTTTCATGCAATTCAAGGGAGGTCCTTACCAGGCTTCTGCACCCAGTGCAGAGCAATGGCCACACAGAGGCAGCCAGGCATGGTGGGAGCTGGGGAAGGGCAACTTCAGAAAGGATGGAAAGCAGATATGGAGAACAACTCTCCAGGAGATACAGAGTAATGACGGTTTTGCCTTTCCTTGATGAACAGTCCTCCTCTGGCAGCTATGAACTTGTGGTATCACATACCCCACAGCTGGATCTATGGTGCTGTACATGCTGGGGATGTATTTTGGCCAGCGATCCCTGCACAGTGCCATGCCAGGAGGTGTACTCCTCCACCAGGACTAAGCTCCTACTCTGGCTGCTCTGTGTGGGAGAATGAGCTTCAGAAACAGTGAGCAGCAATTGGTTCAGTGGTTTAGGCACAGCTGAAATTGCACAGAGGTAAAGAGAGATATTTAGGAGTTCAAAGATGGAGTCGTGTCCAAAAAATTAGGCTCATTTCGTAAGTGAAAGTCAGGCACGTCTAACAAAATTCTTAGGTTTTCTAAACCTCTGTTCATAATTAACTTTAAAAGAGTTGACCCAGTTCATGCAGCCTTTGGCAAAGACAAATATCAAAGCCAGCTCTTTGTTTTTCTTTGTTTTGAACTTCCAAGCATAGCCCTCTAATCACTGAAGCTCCTTCTCTAGTGTACAGCCCACCCCTGGGACTGGCTGCTGCAATATATTGCTGGAGAAAAACTTCAGCAAGATCCAGAACCAGATCAGACATTTATATAGATATTAAAATGTACCGAGTTGAGAAACCAAGTACTAAAAATTTTATCATTAAGAGGAATATAAAGCCTCAGAATTCAGAACTTAATTCAGTCTATGCGGGGTTGGAAGCATCCATGCAGAGCTAAGAGAAGGCTTGTCCAAAGAACTAAGAGTCCAAAGAACCAGAGGCAGAACTGATACCAAGAACTGAGTATTTCAGTTTTCAAAATATTTTCATTCATGCATTTCACATGGCAACCAAATAAATGTTATCAACATCACCATGGAGGAGAACATAATTGACATGACTTGCTGCTGACCATAAAATGAAAAGTTCTCTGCCTGCTTCTCTGGGTGAATGTTGCAAACTCAGAAAATTATAATAAATTGTTAAGCAACAGATATTTATCTAAAATTTCTCTATTTTTCCACTCTTGTTTAGTGTAATAGTATATTTTAAAATAACATAGCATTTGAATTAAAGGAAAAATTTCTCCACACTCATCCACCCCCAAACCATAATATTCAGACCAATCCTTTCTGATGTTCAGGGAGTTTTTATTTTGTATACTAATTAATTCATTAATACTCTATAACTGTTCTGCAGACAGCCAAAGCTTAGCTCAAAACAGCAGTACAGAATAATGCAGAGATGTAATTGGGTCTGGGGGTCAAAACCACATGCAAGCTTATATTCTGTCTGCAGACCGTATATACAGTCATTTTGCAGAAACAACCCCGTGTTTCAGACTATAGCAGGTATCAAGAGCTACTCTAAACAGTTATAAAGGCTTGAGCTGTCATGACTGTAACACCTGCACAGCATCTTTGATGGGCTTGTGTATATGCTAGGGTACATGTATATACTGATTATCAGATTTATGGAGCTTCCTTCTCAGTCCAATACCAATTTCAACTCAGCTGCATAGGGGCAAACCAAAGTCTGAGGCCATGCATGCAAGCAGAAGGGACACTGGTGATGCCACGGTTGTGTCACTGCCACAAAGGGCAACTGCCAGGCTTCCGCTGACTTCAATATCAGTCAGGACTTTTCAACCTGAAGCAGACTTTCAATTTCAAGAGCAGGAAATTCTTGTTTGTAGTGTGCATCAACTGTCATTGGAGATAAGATGATGGTCTTTACATAAAGCCTTTAAACAAGATTGTTTACAATAGGATAAGATTTGATTTATGCTGGACTTGGCTCAAACTGTCCAGATTGACTGAATGTCACCATTGTTCTGAAAGAAGATACACAGCAATACCCTCAGTCAGGCTGTTCTTAATATAAGTTAGCAATGGTGCATTAAAAGCTGTCATTCTCATTTAGCTACTGAAAAACTGACATTTTGAAAGCAGCATTCCTATTAGTGAACAATCATTCTGTACCAAATATTTATCACCTTATCATCACAAAGAGTTGAAAGTTGACTACATATGGAGTTTTATTATAGTATACAATACTTATATATTATAGTGTGTACTTCTTTCTGCAATTTTTATTCTGCATGTACATACCTCTAGGAATGAATTATGAGCAGGATTTTTTTTTTTTCACCACTTTGAAGAATGTGGTAATATTGTGTATTCAGGGACAAATGGAAGAAATGAAATCACATCATTAGCCTTCAGACAATGTTAGCTATATTTTCATTTAAGGTACTTACATATTTGATATAAAGAGCTGACTGCTGTTTAAAGAGCTTACATAAGTCATGTGCTTTCTAGAGACATGACATTAAACATGATTTGTCCCATTGCTTGCTCCAGCTCTCCCTGTAAGCAAAGTATGCAAGTATTGTGAGTTAAAAGATACTGTTTTAGGTCCCTTTATCTTTCTACTTTCTTCGCCTCTTACATCATTCCAGAATTTTACATTATAAAGGTCATTATTTCTGGAATGGAAGCTGTGTTTTTGATATATCTGTATTTTGTACTAATGTTTTGTTTAACTACATTCACGCTGCATTTTATTTTTCTTTAATTGTTAAATAGACCAATATTATTGTTAATGACTAACAGTGTGTTCCTGGGAAATCATTTCAGTTTTATAATGGTAGATAGAAATAGAGACTGTCTAGAAAGTCAAGCAATAAACAAATCCTCTTTTCTTCAACCCAGAAAATGATTGCAAAAAAATCCTCAGTGCTGTGTAGCAGCATGATTGTTATGTGACATTATTACATTACTGTTCTATATAGTCACCTTGAAAAAGTAGAAATTGCTTTGCAGTTAGAAACTCACAATTCTCAAAAATTAAAACAAAAAAAAATACTAACATGTGAATACATTCTAACTGTCTTTATGGCTAGCCCGAAAGTAAAGTGACTATTTACCCTTTTTTTTTTTTTTTTTTTGGAAATTCGATTTGGGTCAGATTAAATACATCAAGTAAGTATGAAATACTAAATTTGGGCCCCTCTTTACAGAAATTTCTAACTTAAATAAACCCCTCATTTCACAGAATGGAGAATTTCATCTGACTTTGGAGGTTCTGTTTTGCTGTCATGACAATAAATGTCCTAGATTCTTAAACATGGAAGAAAATTAATCAATTCTGCAAGGAAAAAATTCAGAGAGCAATTTTATCAGAACTGCTGTTAGCAGTGTCTTTTCTTAATCAGGATGATAACTGATTTCCAAGCTACTCCAATTCAGAGGATTCTACAGCATTCAGAACCTGTGCATAGTATGCTGAAAACCAAAGACAACATAGAATCATAGAACAATAGAATCATAGAATAGTAAGGGTTTGAAAAGGACCTCAAGATCATTGAGTTCCAACCCACCTGCCATGGACAGGGACACCTCCCACTAAACCATGCCATCCAAGGCTATGTCCATCCCCACCTTGAACGCTGCCAGGGATGAAGCATTCACAACTTCCCTGGGCAACCCATTCCAGTGCCTCACCACCCTTACAGGAAAGAATTTCTTCCTCAGATCCAATCTAAACTTCCCCTGTTTAAGTTTAAACCCATTATCCCTTGTCCTTTCACCACAGTCCCTAATGAAGAGTCCCTCCCCACAATCCCTATGCGTCCCCTTCAGGTATTGGAAGGCTACTATGAGGTCTCCACGCAGCCTTCTCTTCTCCAGGCTCAACAGCCCCAGCTTTCTCATCCTGTCTTCATATGGGAGGTGCTCCAGTCCCCTCATCATCCTCGAGGCCCTCCTCTGGACCTGTTCTAACAGTTCCATGTCCTTTTTATGTTGAGGACACCAGAACTGCACACAATACTCCAAGGGAGGTCTCACGAGAGCAGAGTAGAGGGGCAGGAGTACCTCCCTCGACCTGCCAGTCACACTCCTTTTGATGCAGCTCAGGATACGGTTGGCTTTCTGGGCTGCAAGTGCACACTGCCGGCTCATGTTTATTTTTTCATCAACCCACACCCCCAAGTCCTTCTCTACAGGGCTGCTCTCAATCTCCTCCCCGCCCAACCTGTAGCTGTGCCTGGCATTGCTCCCACCCAGGTGGAGGACCTTGCACTTGGCATGGTTAAACTTCATCAGGTTGGCATCAGCCCAACTCACAAGCGTGTCAAGGTCCCTCTGGATGGCATTCCTTCCCTCCAACGTATCAACCGAACCACACAGCTTGGTGTCATCGGCAAACTTGCTGAGGGCGTACTCAATCCCAATGTCCATGTCACTCACAAAGATGTTGAACAAGATTGGTCCCAACACCGATCCCTGGGGGACACCACTCGTTACTGGTCTCCAGCTGGACATTGAGCCACTGAGCACTACTCTTTGTGTGCAGCCATCCAGCCAGTTCTTTATCCACCGAGTGGTCCACCTATCAAATTGATGTCTCTCCAACTTAGAGAGAAGGATGTCATGCGAGACAGTGTCAAAGGCTTTACACAAGTCCAGGTAGATGACATCAACTGCTCTGCCCCTGTCCATCAGTTCCGTAGCCCCTTCATAGAAGGTCACCAGATTGGTCAGGCAGGATTTCCCCTTAGTGAAGCCATGCTGGCTGTCACCAAGCACCTTGTTGGTTTTCATGTGCCTTAGCACGCCTTCCAGGAGAATCTGCTCCAAGATTTTGCCAGGCACAGAGGTGGGACTGACTGGTCTGTAATTCCCCACCTCATCCATTTTCCCCTTCTTAAAAATGGGGGTTATATTTCTCTTTTTCCAGTCATTGGAACTTCACCTGACTGCCATGATTTTTCAAATATGATGGACAGTGGCTTAGCAACTTCATTTGCCAGCTCCTTCAGGACCCGTGGATGGATTTCATCCGGTCCCATGGACTTGTATACATTCAGGTTCCTAAGGTGGTCTTGAACCAGATCCTCTCCTACAGTGGGCCCAGAGTCTTAATTTTCACTGTCCCTGCGTCTGCCTTCCAAGACTTGGGTGGTGTGGTCAGAGCATTTGCCCGTAAAGACTGAGGCAAAGAAGTCATTAAGAACCTCAACCTTCTCCAAATCCAAGGTAGCCAGTTCTCCCGATAGCTTCTGGAGAGGGCCCACATTGTCCCTAACCTGTCTTTTATTGGCAATGTACCCATAAAATCCCTTCCTGTTATCCTTAACATCCCTAGCCAATTTTAATTCTAATTGGGCCTTAGCTTTCCTAACCTGGTCCCTAGCTTCCCGGACAACATCCCTGTGTGTTCCCATTCCCTGTATATCCCCATCCCTGGGCCGCCTGACCTTGTTTCCACCTTTTATAAGCCTCTTGTTTCCTTCGAATTTTGCTCAGCAGCTCCTTGTCCATCCAAGGAGGTCTCCTGGCCCTCCTGCTAAACTACCTTCTAGTTTGGATGCATCGCTCCTGAGCTTGCAGCAGGTGATCCTTGAATATCAACCAACAGTCTTGGGTCCCCCTGCCCACTAGGGCTGTATCCCATGGAACCTCACTGAGCAGGTTCCTGAAGAGGCCAAAGTTTGCTCTCTTGAAGTCCAGGGCAGTGAGCTTGCTGCACGCTCTTCTCGCTGTCCTGAGGATCTCAAACTCGACCATCTCATGATCGCTGCAATCAAGGCTGCCCTGGAGCGTCACATTCCCAACCAACCCTTCCCTGTTGGTGAGGACGAGGTCAAGCATGGCACCTCTCCTTGTTGGCTCCTCTATTACTTGCAGAAGGAAGTTGTCTTCCACACAATCGAGGAACCTTCTGGATTGCTTGTGCCAGGCCGTACCATCCCTCCAACAGATATCAGGGTGCTTGAAGTACCCTGTGAGAACAAGGGCCTGCGAGCATGAGGCTGCTTCTATCTGCCTATGGAGCGCTTTGTCCAGCAAGTCCCCTTGGTCTGGCGGTCTGTAACAGATCCCCATAATAATGTCACCCATCGCTGTTCTCCCTTTAACCCTGACCCACAAACTCTCTGTTGACTACTCACCTGTCCCCAGACAGAGTTCCATACTCTCTAGCCTATCCCTAACATAAATAGCAACTCCCCCTCCCCGTCTGCCGGGCCTGTCTTTCCTAAAGAGCCGGTAACCTTCCGTTCGAACACACCAGTCATAGGAGCCATCCCACCATGTTTCTGTGATGCCTATGATATCATACCCCCGTAGACGTGCACACATCTCTAATTCCTCTTGTTTGTTCCCCATACTACGGGCATTTGTGTAGAGGCATTTGAGGCGAGATCCAATTGAAGCCAGCTCATTGGCTGGAGCAGCTAGAATATCTCTACATTCCTCCAAATGTTTACTGTAGATGCTGCCAACCGACTGGGTGTGTTGGGATGGAATGATGCCCCCCTCCCCCAACACATCTAGTTCAAAGCATCCTTGACCAGTCTGGCAAGCCTCCTACCAAATCCACTCTTCCCCTTCTTTGTCAGACCAGCTCCACCAGCCCCCAGTACACCTGGTTTCCTAAATTGAGTCACATGTTCAAGGTACCCAAACCCCTGACTATAGCACCACCCTTCTAACCATTTATTAACCTGCCCAATCCTCCTAGCCTTTTCAAGGTCCTGCCCTGTATCCTGGAGAATTGACGAAAAGACAATCTGAGCTCCAGAGCCCCTAACCACCTCTCCCAGAGCTCTGTAGTCCTTCTTCATGGTCTCCGGGCTACTGCTATCTATATCAGTAGCACCCACATGTATTACCAGGAATGGGTAATAGTCAGTGGGACAGACTAGAGCAGGCAGCTTCTCGGCCACATCCCTGATCCGAGCCCCTGGTAGGCAGCACACCTCCCTTGAGGCTGGGTCAGGCTGACAGATGGGTGCCTCTGTTCCTTTCAGCATCTCAAAATTGAAGAATATAACTAATATGGTAATTAAATTATTTTCACCAAAAAGTCCTTTGTGGAGCCTAAATGCCTGCCTGTCTGACATGTCAATTTTTTCCTGACCTAATAATTTGCAGTGTGCCCTTTGCCCTAGATCTTTGAAATTGGACAAGGATGGCATTTGTCAGCAAGTTTCTCAAGCCTGCTACCTCTCATTCCATGAGCTGTCATTTGAAGAGTTACATTTCACTTGTGAAAAGGTCATTTTTCTACTGAGAAGAGAACTTGGTGTTTCACATGATTTTTGTCTGGAACCAAATTCCATTTTAATCTACAGAAATAGCTATGCATATACACACATCTCTCTGTGCGTGTACATAAATGAATGAATACTTTTAGAAAAGCACAACAGGTTTTATGATAAGGACCACTTCAAAAACTTCTTACATATTTGTTTTACATGCATGTTTTGTGGACAACATCTGGGGGAAATAACAAACATGTATGAATTTGTATTGTGATAATGAGGTCATAAGGGCTACACTCAAAATAATCCACCTTCTACTTTTCTTACATAACTTGTTCTACATCTTCCTTGTTGCAACTGTATAGTACGTATGTTGATTTAAAAAAAATATTTTTAAAAATATCTGAGGACATTATCTAACAAAAAATAGTGATAATACTGGGAATAAAATCTACAGAAGAATTAGTAAATTATGTCCTCCCATATTAAATAATTTCCTCTCCTTGGGAGATGGGCATATACACACGTAATACACTAGACATCTCTTTCTTTACTCTTGTCGTATGCATTTCAGCTTACCATTCCTTTATGTTGTTTATCATACCTTCAGATTTCATGTCATATTGCAAAGCAGATCAGCACATAGTTTATAAGAAATACATATGCAGATTTTAAAAAGCAAGAAAGAGTTCTTTAGTTCAGTTGCTAAGTGTGTTTTTCTGTTTTATAAAGCACTCTGTAAGAGAGTGGGAGAGCACTGTTCTCAGTGGCAGGGAGGAAGATAATCTAACAGTGAAGCAGAAAGAAGCACCACAAATCTCACCGAGGAGCACTGCCTCAGTCACCACTGGAGTATCAGTCTTATACACGAATGGTAGTTACAGATTTTTGCAGCACACAAATCCGTCACACATCTGGATCAAGGGCATAAGTGGTCTGAAAGATTGCTCATAAATAAATAGAGGAACCCCGCGTAAAAGAACTGCAGTTACCGCGTAGTTACTTGAGAGTTACAGGTGAGGTAAGAACTTTTAGATATAGAATCATAGAATCATAGAATAGTTAGGGTTGGAAAGGACCTCAAGATCATGGAGTTCCAACCCCCCTGTCATGGGCAGGGACACCTCCCACTAAACCATGCCATCCAAGGCTATGTCCATCCCCACCTCGAACGCTGCCAGGGATGAAGCATTCACAACTTCCCTGGGCAACCCATTCCAGTGCCCCACCACCCTCACAGGAAAGAATTTCTTCCTCATATCCAATCTAAACTTCCCCTGTTTAAGTTTAAACCCATTATCCCTTGTCCTTTCACCACAGTCCCTAATGAAGAGTCCCTCCCCACAATCCCTATGCGTCCCCTTCAGGTATTGGAAGGCTGCTCTGAGGTCTCCACGCAGTCTTCTCTTCTCCAGGCTCAACAGCCCCAATTTTCTCAGCCTATCTTCATACGAGAGGTGCTCCAGTCCCCTGATCATCCTCGTGGCCTTCCTCTGGACCTGTTCTAACAGTTCCATGTCCTTTGTATGTTGAGGACACCAGAACTGCACACAATACTCCAAGGGAGGTCTCACGAGAGCAGAGTAAATGGGCAGGAGCACCCCCCTCGACCTGCTGGTCACACTCCTTTTGATGCAGCTCAGGATACGGTTGGCTTTCTGGGCTGCAAGTGCACACTGCCGGCTCATGTTCATTTTTTCATCAACCCACACCCCCAAGTCCTTCTCTACAGGGCTGCTCTCAATCTCCTCCCCGCCCAACCTGTAGCTGTGCCTGGCATTGCTCCCACCCAGGTGGAGGACCTTGCACTTGGCATGGTTAAACTTCATCAGGTTGGCATCAGCCCAACTCACAAGCGTGTCAAGGTCCCTCTGGATGGCATTCCTTCCCTCCAACGTATCAACCGAACCACACAGCTTGGTGTCATCGGCAAACTTGCTGAGGGCGCACTCAATCCCACTGTCCATGTCACTCACAAAGATGTTGAACAAGATTGGTCCCAACACTGATCCCTGGGGGACACCACTCGTTACTGGTCTCCAGCTGGACATTGAGCCACTGAGCACTACTCTTTGCGTGCGGCCATCCAGCCAGTTCTTTATCCACCGAGTGGTCCACCTGTCAAATTGATGTCTCTCCAACTTAGAGAGAAGGATGTCATGTGAGACAGTGTCAAAGGCTTTACACAAGTCCAGGTAGATGACATCAACTGCTCTGCCCCTGTCCATCAGTTCCGTAGCCCCTTCATAGAAGGCCACCAGATTGGTCAGGCAGGATTTCCCCTTAGTGAAGCCATGCTGGCTGTCACCAAGCACCTTGTTGGTTTTCATGTGCCTTAGCATGCCTTCCAGGAGAATCCGCTCCAAGATTTTGCCAGGCACAGAGGTGAGACTGACTCATCCATTTTCCCCTTCTTAAAACTGGGGGTTATATTTCCCTTTTTCCAGTCGTTGGGAACAGTTATTGTCTCTATCACTGACTTCTAAAATCTGATGGTCATTTCATTATCTAAACTAGAAAATCATGTCTCTTTTAAAACCACCAAGAATTCACTCAGGCCCTCAGATATCTGTAATGAGGTGCTGTAGGTGCAACTCAAAGTTAAAGTCTGTAAAACAGCATCCTGCAAATGCTGGCCCCCAAGCAAGCTTTGCATCACCATCACTGCCCTGGAAGAACATGGCCTTTTTCTCAGTCCAAACAGGGGCCTCACATAGTCCCTGCATCCTGCCACGGCAACAGCTGCAGAGCACACTGGTAGTTGAGGGTGGCTTTCCCTTTCAGCAGCATCTAGCATGAGTTATGCGTTCTGCAAGAAAAGGCTTTACAGCAGCACATTTTCCCTGCACCTCTGCCTGATATATGTAAGAGTTTATAAGACCAGGCCAGCAAGTATCAGGTATCCACTGTCACTGGGAGAAGTCCTGTGAATAGGTCTTTGCAGCATACAACTGTATTCCCTTCTAACAGCTGTCAAATATTTTCCTCAAACAAGACTATGTACGTAACAGCAGCTTGGATGTAGCTCTTTAGAAGTGTTTGTGCTTCATGAGGTGAAGAAAATTCTTTCTGGTCCAATGGAGACTTTTAACTGAGCGTATCATAAACGATTTTTTTCTTTCTCTCTCTTTTATATCATGTAGAAATGTAAAAGTAACAGTAATAGCTTTTCCTCTTTGCTGATAATATGGGGTGTTTCTGACAAGAAGGAAATTCAAGCTGACACATTCTTGGCTCAGTTCAACTACTCTGACTGATGTGAGCTGGTTACTTTTTCCCCCTGTTTTCTTTTTAAAAAATATATCATCACTGGGAAATCTTCACCTCAGTATGAGCCATGTATTTCTGTTACAAAGGTCAATCATTATATAATTTCACACATATGTCCAATGCAAATCAATTCTGTTTGGCTCAAGTACACCTAAAGGTGCTCTGAGCACATTCAATCCAAAATATATCACATTCTCCTGATCAGATTTCCAAGAATTAGATTTTTCTTTTTCCAGTCTACTGGAGTTAAATAATGTTAAAATTCTGCACTGGGCTACTTTATACAAAGAGTCACTATATGCTAATAAATATTTCATCATTGATATAATTATTTCTGTGGAATTATCACTTTTTATATGCATAAAAATTCAAATCAAAACACTTTGCTCTTCCTATGTGGATAGTATTTGTGAACCTCAATACTATGAGATAGATTTATTTAATTTAGAGTTCAGGGTTAAACATTCTGCAACAGAAAATGAAAAAGAGATCACTGCTCTCTGTAATGATGTACCTATCAGTCTCAGTCCAGGAAAGCATTATTATTTGGTTTATGAATTAAACAGCATTTTTTGTCTTTTTGATAGGTATCCAAAGCAGTTCAGTCAATGTTTCTGATAGGTAAAGAGGCTTTTGTCTTTTCCACTCCCAGTGGATATGATACTTGAAAAGCTCCTTGGCAGAAGAAAACAAGGACTTGTGTTGGTACAAAACCAGTGGAACAGAGGATATTTTTACAGCTGCATGAAGCAGAGCTTGCCTGCACATGGCCTCTGGTTTGGCAGCCAGGGCACACCTGCAGCCTGGTGCTGAGTCTTTCTGTGGGAAGGCTGCTGCCGACACTGTTGGGCATCCAAGGTCTGCAGCAGTGCAACCTTCTGACAATCACAGCTCTGTCACTGCAACCAAGAGGTAGATCCAGTTCTGCCAGTTAGATGGGGCTTTTGTTAATTAAGCACACTGCATACAGCACACATCCTTACTGTGCTTACTCAAAAGGCAACTTTATTAATGGTTGCATTTGCTCTCAGAGGACAAAGTCTTCCTGTCTCAGACCAATTCTGCCAGCACGGATGGCATCTTAGTAAGACCGAAGACTATGAAGTAACAGACGCTCACTAGCAGGTATTAGGTATTCAAGAGAACAATGTTCAAGTAATATTAACCTAAACATATCATCATTAGGGGGCTAATGAGGAAACACACTTGCAACATGAACAACCAGCTGATGCACTAGTAAAGAAGATCACTACTGGTGCTGCCAGGAAAAAGCGGAGGGTCATAGTGGTAGGGGACTTTGTTTTGAAAGGAAGAGAGGCACCCATCTGTTGTCCTGACCCAATCTCAAGGGAGGTGTGCTGCCTACCAGGGGCATGGATCAGGGATGTTGCAGAGAGGCTGTCTGGTCTATAATTCCCGCTGACAATTAACCACTTCTAGTGGTCCGTGTAGGTGCTAGTGATATAGATAGTAGTAGCCAGGAGAACATAAAGAAGGACTACTGAGCCCTGGGAGAGTTTGTTAGGGGAGCTGGAGCTCAGATTGTCTTTACTTCAATACACCAGCATAAAGGGTAGGACATTAAAAAGGCTACGCAGATTTTCCAGGTTAATAAATGGTAAAAAGGGTGGTGCTGTAGTCAGGGATTCGCGTATTTGGAACATGGGACTCAATTTAGGAAACCAGGTGTACTGGGGGCTGGTCGAGCAGGTCTGACAAAGAGGAAGAGTGGTTTTGGTAGGAGGTTTGCCAGACTGGTCAAGAAAGCTATAAACTAGATGTGTTGGGGGAGGGGGTCATCATTCCATCCCAGCAGTCCCAATCAGTTGCCAGCACCTATAATAAATGCCTGGAGCAATGCAGAGATATTCCAGCCACTCCAGCCAATGAGCCAGCTTTGTTTGGATCTCGGCTCAGATGCCTCTATACAAATGCCCATAGTATGGGGAACAAACAAGAGGAGTTAGAGATGTGCGCATGTTTACTGAGGTAAGATACAATAGGCATCACAGAAACATGGTAGGATGATTCCTATGACTGGTGTGCTGGAATGGAAGGTTACAGGCTCTTTAGAAAAGACAGGCCAGGTAGGTGGTGAAGGGGAGTTGCTATTTATGTTAGGGATAGGCTGGATAGTATTGAATTCTGTCTGGGGACAGGTGAGCAGTCGACAGAGACTTTGTGGGTCAGGGTTAAAGGGACAACAGCGATGGGAGACGTTATTGTAGGAATCTGTTACAGACCGCCTGACCAAGAGGACTCAGTGGATGAAACACTCTATAGACAGATAGGAAAAACCTCATGCTCACAGGCCCTTGTTCTCACAGGGTACTTCAACCACCCTGATATCTGTGGGAGGGATGGTACGGCCCTGCACAAGCAATCCAGCGAGTTCCTCCACTGTGTGGAAGACAACTTCCTTCTGCAAGTAATTGAGGATCCAACAAGGAGAGGTGCCATGCTTGACCTCGTCCTCACCAACAGGGAAGGGCTGGTTGGGAATGTGACTCTCCAGGGCAGCCTTGATTGCAGCGATCATGAGATGGTCGAGTTTGAGATCCTCAGGCCAGTGAGAAGAGCGTGCAGCAAGCTCACTGCCCTGGACTTCAAGAGAGCAGACTTTGGCCTCTTCAGGAACCTGCTTAGTAAGATTCCATGGGATATAGCCCTGAAAGGCAGGGGGGCCCAAGACTGTTGGTTGATGTTCAAGGATCACCTGCTGCAAACTCAGGAGTGTTGCATTCCAACTAGAAGGTAGTTTAGCAGGAGGGCCAGGAGACCTCCTTGGATGGACAAGGAGCTGCTGAGGAAAATTTGAAGGAAAAAAGAACTTTTTAAAGGTGGAAGCAAGGATAGGTGGACTGGGAAGAAAACAGGGATGTTGTCCGGGAAGCTAGGGGCCAGATTAGGAAAGCTAAGGCCCACATAGAATTAAAATTGGCTAGGGATGTTAAAGATAACAGGAAGAGATTCTACAGGTACATTGAAAATAAAAGACAGACTAGAGACAATGTAGGTCCCCTCTGGAAGCAAGCATGAGAAGTGGCTACCCTGGATTTGGAGAAGGCTGAGGTTCTTAATGACTTCTTTGCCTCAGTCTTTACCAGCAAATGCTCTGACCACACCACCCAAGTCTTGGAAGGCAGACGCAGGAACTGTAAGAATGAAGACCTTGGGCCCACTCTAGGAGAGGATCTTGTTAGAGACCATCTTAAGAACCTGAATGAACACAAGTCCATAAGACCTGACGAAATCCATCCGCAGGTCCTGAAGGAGCTGGCAAATGAAGTTGCTAAGCCACTGTCCATCATATTTGAAAAATCATGTCAGTCAGGTGAAGTTCCCGATGACTGGAAAAAGGGAAATATAACCCCCATTTTTAAGAAGGGGAAAATGGATGAGGTGGGGAATTACAGACCAGCCAGTCTCACCTCTGTGCCTGACAAAATCTTGGAGCGGATTCTCCTGGAAGGCATGCTAAGGCACATGAAAACCAACAAGGTGCTTGGTGACAGCCAGCATGGCTTCACTAAGGGGAAATCCTGCCTGACCAATCTGGTGACCTTCTATGAAGGGGCCATGGAACTAATGGACAGGGGTAGAGCAGTTGATGTCAGCTACCTGGACTTGTGCAAATTGTTTGACACTGTCCCATGTGACATCCTTCTCTCTAAATTGGAGAGACATCAATTTGACAGGTGGAGACCAGTAACGAGTGGTGTCCCCCAGGGATCGGTGTTGGGACCGGTCTTGTTCAACATCTTTGTTGGTGACATGAACAGTGGGATTTAGTGTGCCCTCAGCAAGTTTGCCAGTGACAACAAGATGTGCAGTATGGTTGATATGCAGGAGGGAAGGGATGCCATCCAGAGGGACCTTGACACGCTTGTGAGGTGGGCTGATGCCAACCTGATGAAGTTTAACCATGCCAAGTGCAAGGTCCTCCACCTGGGTGGGAGCAATGCCAGGCACAGCTACAGGTTGGGCGGGGAAGAGATTGAGAGCAGCCCTGCGGAGAAGGACTTGGGGGTGTTGGTCGGTGAGAAGTGTAACATGAGCCTACAGTGTGTGCTTGCAACCCAGAAAGCCAACCATATCCTGGGCTGCATCAAAAGGAGTGTGACCAGCAGGTCGAGGGACGTGATCCTGCCCCTCTACTCTGCTCTCATGGGACCTCACTTGGAGTATTGTGTGCAGTTCTGGTGTCCTGAATATACAAAGGACATGGAACTGTTGGAACAAGTGAAGAGGAGGGCCACGAGGATGATGAGGGAACTGGAGCACCTCCTGCATGAAGATAGGATGAGAAAGTTGGGACTGTTGAGCCGGGAGAAGAGAAGGCTGCGTGGAGACCTCATAGCAGCCTTCCAATATCTGAAGGAGGCCTACAATGTTGCTGGACAGGTAACTTCATTAGGATCTGTAATGATAGGACAAGGGGTAATGAGTTCACACTTAAACAGGGGAAGTTTAGATTGGATCTGAGGAAGAAATTCTTTCCTGTGAGGGTGGTGAGGCACTGGAATGGGTTGCCCAGGGAAGTTGTGAATGCTCCATCTCTGGTAGTGCTCAAGGTCGGGTTGGATAGAGCCTTGGGTGACATGGTTTTGTGTGAGATATCCCTGCCCATGGCAGGGGGGTTGGAACTAGATGATCTTAAGGTCCTTTCCAACCCTAACTATTCTATGATTCTATGCTCATCTATTTTTCTCCTATGGCTGAAATCACCTACTTAGTACTTAAATTTTGCTATCTAAATAAAAATGATTGCTGTTAACTGAGCAGGCTCTGGGAAAATGCTATCATTATCCTCAAATTATGCTCGTTCTTGCTTAATCAATAACCTTTCTGCTAAACTGTGTAGGATTTTGCTACAAAAGTCTAAGCAGAGAAATTGGGAGTGGCAAAATGAAAAACATTTGCTACAGTGCTAGGGTAATGATCCACAAGTGCCTTAGAGGGACCCTGGATTATACATCAGGAAGTAACTGCTGGTAAAGTAAAAGGGATGACTTTTAAGGGTGGGTTTAAAACAGAATATGTATCACATACTTAAGGTGTCAGCCTACTCCCTGCATAAATACATGGGAATATTGAGATATGCGTCCATTTTTATCCCTCTCTTTTTCTGTTTTCATCTAGCTAATTGTATCACCATAAAGGCATCAATCAAGTACTGGATGGCAGGACAGGAAGCATAGTGAAAATCTGCACTATCTGGCACCTATAATACCTGAACTATTCATAAGTCTCCTTGAACAGGTCCCTAAATGCAAAGAATAGTGTCATGTATTTCCTTACAGAAATGTCATCTTTATCTGTTACATAAAGTAGTAAAAGATGAGAAACCCCTATGCATTAAGTATGTTTAAAAAGAAGCTTATTCAATGATAATTACAGAGAAATGTAAACCCAATGATTGAATGGTGGAGCATCATTTTCAGTCATTTCAAATTAACTTACTTTAAACACATCTATAGCACACTTCAAGCCAAGATAAGGCTTTTCTTCTGATTTCCTTTTTAAAAATAGAAAAAAAGAAAGAAGAGAGATCACTGGTTTGTGTGAGTGGTATTTCATTAGATAATATAATTGGTAGACAGCTGTTGAAAACAAAATGCTCCTTTAAGAAAGTGGTGACTTAAAAACTAGTGTGAGGTCATGTAACCTCATTGTTCTCTTTACATCTTACATTAGGTCAAAATACCAATACCTACTGCAGCAGCTCTCAACTCAGGCAGCATATGACAGTGCTTCACTTTCAACTCTGACTTTTTTATTCTTTGGAAGGATTACAATCTGCAACACCACTGTTTCATTTTCATTACGTTGATGTTCTATCTTTTAGAGGAAATCAGTTTCACATTGTGTTATTCTTATATTCCTTAACAAGGTTTAGAAAGAAAAAGAAAAGAGGAATCCTTTTAAATTAAGAGGTTCCGTTTTGATAGCACTTCCCAAATCCAAAAAAAAAAAAAAAAAAAAAAAAGGAAAAGAAAAAGAAGAAAAGCTTTATTATCTGAATAGTTTGCTTGAAAGGAACATGAGGCAGTGGAACATTCAAATCCCAACTGTCTAAGCTGAAGTCATTGATGTGTATTATCTGCAGGCTGTTATCATTAATAAAGCAGCTTTAAAAGGACACTTCTTAAAGCCTGGACAATTTCTTTGGGCTAAAACTCTGAGGATGCCCTCTCTATCCTTTAGCTGAAAAAAGAAATCCTCTTGTGTATGAACACATATAAAAAGTTGTCTGCTCTTGCTGGACTTTCACAAAGTCTTTTTCAGAGTTTCTTTGCTTGACTCATAATTCCCTTTCTGCACAAGGCTGAGACAAGACCATTGTTAAGTTTTAACAAAGAATAATAATAAAGTCTTCTGACTGATTAGTAGCATGACAATGGCAACAAAGGCTTCCTTGCAAGTCTTCCTTGAGCATCTGCTACTGCTTTCTTCTGCCTCCTTAGAAGGAAAATTTCATGTGAAAATTTAATGTATTCTATCCCATGATATTTGGGTCTGTGTCTGTGTGTGTGTGTGTTTGCTTGTTTTGATTAGTTTTGTTTGTTTGGTTGGTTGGTTGGTTTTTTTTATTTAGGTATGGGGAAATCAGGGCTTTTCACTCTGACTCCTGGAGTACAATCTGGTTCTGATAACTTCTGCAGATGAGCGGATTCTAATATAATAGCAGCATTTTCTTTTTGTTCTCTTTTGAGTGTGCTTCCAGTGATTCCAGTTATTGGGAAAATAAACTTCTTTCTTGGTGTGGTGTACATGCTTAATACAACAAATTGCTAATGATATAATATGAAGCAAAGGAGTGTTTAAGCAAAATAAGCACTCCTTAAAAGATACAAAAACCATTTCTAGTTTATGCATTTTCAGTTAAATGTTGGGCAAAAACATACAATCACTTTTATAAATGTGTTGAGACCTGCTTAACTGGCATTGACAGATGTTTACTTGATTGAAAACCTACTAGTGTCTGACTGGGAAAGTGATATGGTTTCATGGAACAGAGGTATATCTGAAAGAGGAAGCTACCACAAACTTCTGATGAAGCACTTTTATTGAATGCCTATGTTATAAAAGTGACAGAATCATTCAGCTTGTTCAGCCAGTAATATAACCTGAAGTGAGAAAGGTTTTGCAGGAAATATAAAGCAACTTCATTCATTAAAAAATTATCTAATCAATGGAACTAAGGATTAATTTCTCTGTCCTGCAATGAAATCTGATAGCTTTTAAAATATACATACATTACTGCATTTTAAAAATAGTCATAATACTCTATTATTTAACATGCTTAGGAAAAACTTACTGCCAGAACTATGATGCTCTATGTTATTTTCAGTGCACAGTAAATATCAATCATTTTAAATCAGTGAAAAATCTAGATGTTGATAATACAATGGGAGCTATGATCGGTAGTGATGCCATTCATTAGGAAGACAAAATTCCAAGTGGGACACAGCAAGTACAGCAAAGTTCTAGGAAACACACTAGAAAAATTCAGCACTAGGAATAGTCTAGAATGACCTCTTAAAGTGTTCAATCTCTGACTCCAAAACCAGACATTAGGCAGATGCTAGTTAGAGGCTGCAGCAGAACTTCACTGCTGCCTAGAACTCAGCAACATGGGGAAAGAGAACACATGAAGCAGTTTGGGCAAAAGGAGAAACACTTTCCAGACCCAGCTCCTAAAATTAAATGAAGTTTCTTTATTTGCTTCCAGTTTCTTTGCATATTCTCAATTTTAACAGCATGGTCAGACGGTAAATGGAAGCACAGCTCAAAAAGACCAAGTTTTGCAGGAATCTCACCTAAAAATGTGTTATGGACTGGTGTTTCATCAGTCCGTAACTGATTTCATCAATGAGATTTTTACTGTGGTTGCACATTGCCACAAGATTTGATTGTTTTATCTGTAGCTTGGGTAAATCATGGAATCAGCTTGGTTGAAAAAGACCTTTAAGGTCATCAAGTTCAACCGTTACCCCAAGATGGCCAAGTCCACCACTAAACCATGTTAAGCTGTGAGATGAACTTCTGCACCTGGTCACTCAGTGACAGCTTTCTCCTTGGACTTCAGAAAGCCTATATACTATCACACTATTTTAAAATACAGTGAATAAAGCAGCTCTCTGAATTTTGGTAGAAGCAAATGGACTGTAAGCACCAAGCATGGTGGATTTACCAGCATAAACCGAAGAAAAATACACTTGAGCTTGACAAATTACACCTATATAAAAACCAAACAGGACTTAGATCAGAATGAATAAAGAAACACACCAGGGAGTGATTGTACATAAAGAGCACAAACTCTTGCTCTCCTTTACACATTCACACATTAAAAAAGCATGTGGGATAAAAAAAAAAAAAGATCTGCCTTTCCCTGCATATGAAAAGCTCCACATTGCACTTGAGACCTCAGAAAAGAATAACTGATTCCCAGAAGTTCTTCAAAGACTAACATTAGCAAAATTACAGTTTAGGAAAGGATCACATATGAAGATTATTTTGTTACTTTTTTGTTAGTGCACTATTTCAGTCAACACAATCATGTCCTGTCCAGCCATGTCAAAAATGCATGGTGTGTCCTGATATGACAGATGCACTCTTATACCAGTAATGCTTAAGAACCCATTCTGTGAAAAGCAGCTTCTTCATGAGTGCTATGTGCAATTAAAAAAAAAAAAAAAAAAAAAAAAAAAAAAAAAAAGAGAAAAAAAGAATCTTTACAAAATGTATTTTTTAAAATTTGTTGCACTGCTTTTAATTAGCACTTTCCAAATGCATAGTGCAGCATTTCACAGACCCCTACATGCTAAGGATGCCCCACAAACATTTTCTCTGTGATAAACTGTCAAAGATTTCGAGACAGTCTACATGTCTAGTCTGACCTTACTTCCACAGTAAAGTTGCTCTATTCCTTTCTCCAAGGATTAAGACTATGATTTGGATGCTCGCTAGATGACCAGTAGCATTCAGAAAAAAAAAAATTATTTAAAAATTCTGTAAGTGTAGAGGGAAAGAGAAGACATTAAGTTTTTATTAAATCAGATAACAGGATTGCTATCAACGCAGCAGTTTCCTATTGCCTGCTGAGCACAGTAATGAGGATTTAGGACTCTAAATGACACACTGTCAGAAAAACCCTCTGGATGAACAGCAAGAGTGGCATAGCAGCTTCATTTTCCTGCAGAATTTAATCTTATGAAACATTTATTTAAGAAACACCAAGCAATTAAAAATGTGCATGTGCATTGTTTTTGAGAAGCCTCACTTCTTCAGGCTGAATACACTCTCTTGCGATCATCCCTAGAATTAGAAGATTATGTCTTTGAAAATGATAAACTAGAACTAAGTATTAGTCTATCCTCCAAAGAGAGATTTGCGCTCAAAATAATAAAGCCAATAAGTTCTGAGGTTAACTGTATGTGCAGAATATAATAAACAGTAATAGTCGCTGCTTATCTCATTCAGCATCCCCAGTTTCTGCTTGTAAAAAGAGCATTGACCAGGATTCTTGTAAGCAGGCTATATAACTGAAAAGAACTGCTGCAGAATTTGCATTATAGTAAATAGGGTGAGACCTGGCAGAAGGCATTTGTCCATAATAAATCATCCTAGACCTGACTCCCTTGTCCTTTCTACATAATCTCACTGATTAGAGTTCTCTCTCACTGTCACTTGAGAGGAGAACAAGACCCATTGTTTTGTGATGTTCACATGGGGTTTGATGTGTTGATACCCAGATATATTTTAGCACTGATTCCAAAACCTGTACTGATACTGTCCACAGCAGTTCAAGGCCTGACAGGCTGTCTCCTTCAAAACAAATCTGGAGCAGCTGTTCAGATTACTTCCTCTTCCTCCCTAAAAATGGAGAAAGCAGAATTTAAATACTCAAATAATGATGATTTTCTTTGATATCTTTCCCATTGTCAACTACCAGTGGTGTTTCAATAATAATTCTCTTCCCTATTGTATTTACATCATGCAATGTTCATACTATGCTATTCCTAAAGTAGCTGCCATCCTTCATCTTTCTGATAAGACCTAGGCAGGAAAAAAAGAAAGGTAAGTGCTGTCCTTCTTTTTGACCTCTTCTGATTAGAGGTAAGACTATGTGTTTGGAATGATTTAGAACATTGAGTTTATTGACTGCAGACAGAAGAGAAAAGATTGTGTCACTGTCAAACTAAGCTCATCCAAGTTTATCCCTCACAGCTGCTAGTGTAGGGCCCACATAAATAGTGTACATAGAATCATAGAATAGTAAGGGTTGGAAAGGATCATCTAGTTCCTACCGCCCTGCCATGGGCAGGGACACCTCACACTGAACCATGTCACCCAAGGCTCTATCCAACCCGACCTTGAGCACTACCAGAGATGGAGCATTCACAACTTCCCTGGGCAACCCATTCCAGTGCCTCACCACCCTCACAGTGAAGACCTGCTTCCTCATATCTAATCTAAACTTCCCCTGTTTAAGTGTGAACTCATTACCCCTTGTCCTATCATTACAGTTCCTAATGAAGTTACCTGTCCAGCAACATTGTAGGCCTCCTTCAGATATTGGAAGGCTGCTATGAGGTCTCCACGCAGCCTTCTCTTCTCCAGGATGAACAGCCCCAACTTTCTCATCCTATCTTCATGCAGGAGGTGCTCCAGTTCCCTCATCATCCTCGTGGCCCTCCTCTTCACTTGTTCCAACAGTTTCATGTCCTTTGTATATTCAGGACACCAGAACTGCACACAATACTCCAAGTGAGGTCCCATGAGAGCAGAGTAGAGGGGCAGGATCACGTCCCTCGACCTGCTGGTCACACTCCTTTTGATGCAGCCCAGGATATGGATGGCTTTCTGGGTTGCAAGCACACACTGTAGGCTCATGTTGCATTTCTCACCGACCAACACCCCCAAGTTCTTCTCCGCAGGGCTGCTCTGAATCTCTTCCATGCCCAACCTGTAGCTGTGCCTGGCATTGCTCCCACCCAGGTGTAGGACCTTGCACTTGGCATGGTTAAACTTCATCAGGTTGGCATTAGCCCATCTCATAAGCATGTCAAGGTCCCTCTGGATGGCATTCCTTCCTTCCAGCATGTCAACAGAACTGTATCATTTAGTGCCTTTGGCAAACTTGCTGAGGTGCATAAATCCCACTATCCATGTTGCTGCTGAGGATGTTTTACAGCACCAGTCCCAATATTAGCCCCTGAGGAACACCACTCATCACTGGTGTCCACTTGGATATTGGGCAGTTGATCACACCTCTCTGAGTATGACCATCAGGCCAATTCCTTATGCACAAAATAGTATTGCCAAATCCCTCCCTCTCCAGTTTAGAGACAAGGATGTCATGCAGGGCAGCGTCAAATGCCCTGCACAAGTCCGGGAAGATAACGTAGGTTGCTCTTCTCTTTTCCACCAATGCCATGGCCCTATGGCAGAAAAGCATCAGATTTGTTAGGCACAATTGGCCTTAGTGAAGCCATGTTGGCTGTCACCAATCACCCCTTCATTGTCCATGTTTCTTATTTTCCAGGAGGACCTGTTCCATGATCTTGCCTGGGACCGAGGTGAGACTGTAGTTCCCCTGGCCTTCCTTTTTCCCTTTTTAAAATTGGGAGTTATATTTCCACTTTTCCAATCACCATGAACTTCACCAGACTGCCATGTCTTCTCAAATATGATAAGTAATGGCTTGGCATTATTGTGAGTTATGGTTTCTGTGAACCATTAAGACCTGGCTGCACCACGCCTGATTCCCCTTTTCTGCTTGCAGGATTAGCTGATTTGGCTTCATGGAGAAGTGTAGCAGATCACAAGTAAAGTAGATCAGCTTTTAAGGTTTCGTTTAAAATTCAGAGCACTCAGGGACTATGACAGAGCCATGCATTCAGAATGAGACAAAGCAGTAACCATGAAGAATGTAAATTATATTAGTCTCCATTTTAAACCAGGGAAGTCACTATTCCTCTTTCATATACTTGATTGGTAATTTTGTGTGCACTAGTTTCAGAAAGTAATGTTTTGTATGAGTAGATTTTGCCAATAAAATATTGCACTGACTAAGATGAGGACAATAAAATATCTCTAGCCACCGTTTTCACATAAAATAGCAATAGATTCAATATTATGTAATTAAAGAGCCTGAGAGAAATAGAGTGTAAAGAATGTTAATATGCTTTGTGCCATAATACTAAAAGGTATTAAATCTTTTATTTATTTCATTACACTGCAAATATTCTTATGCAGGGCAACACTTTCAAGTCCTTAAATAGTAGGAGTGTATAGAAGGATAAGAACACAGAAGAATGAGCTGGGATCAGAAAACTAGACATATTTTCATGCAAACTATTATTACTGAGGAGACTTAGAAGAAACAGAGAGTGCGCAAATAGTTTTGTGTGTACAACTGATTGATTTTCTATTGTGAGTATGAAATTGTATGGATAAAACAGGGGTATTGGTGGATGCTAGCTTTTAGACTATCATTATCATCACTGTCAATCACTCTCTTTCCAGAACGTGATAGGTATACCTTTGTCTATTGCCGCTTAAAGTACCGTATTGCTGTCATTTATAAACTCCACTTTCTTAAGGAAATTATCCAGTCATGTAGAATTTTTAAAATCCAGCAAAAGGAACAGTGCTCACTGCTCACCACACAGACACAGAACGTGAGAATGCTGTTCCTCCAGTTCAGTTCATACCCTCCAAGGGACATATAATAATTTTTGGACAAAATCATGTGTGACCCTGTTATGTGCCTAGGTCAATAAAGAAATTCCATAACTTGTTTACAATAATGAGTACATCTTTTTGCAGCCACTGGTATAAAAGTACGGTGCTCCATGTTGGTACCTGAGAACAACCTTACTGAGTACTTCAGTCTGCAGAAACAAACTAGAATGTATGCTCTCTAGATCTCTTGATTGAAGTTTCACAAGAGGAATCTGGATCTTGTACTGACATAAGGTTTGGGGATTTTTTTTATAGAATAGGCCTTTATTGTTTTGGGCTTGGTCAAGGACTCCCCTTTCTTTCCCTGTCAGTAGCATAGTGGGAACTTGAGATATGCTGCCATTAACTCCATCTCCGTGGTGCTTTAAGCTTACAAACCCCATTCAGTAATCAACATAAGCATGTTCACGCTTCCATTCAAGACATGTAATTAAACTGCATCTATGCCTAGGTGCACCAGTCTTGGGTCTAATCTTACAAGGTGCTTTGATATACTTCAAGTATATCAAGCTTCAACTATACTTCAAGCAATAAATACCATGATAATAAAGTTTGTTTTGTAGCTGTGATGCAAATAGTTAATATTAAAGTCGCCATAATAGAAAAATCTTCTGTATGATATCTATTATCCTGGGTTCAGCAGTAGCAGTCATTTTTCTCCTTCTTAGTAGCTGGTGCAGTGTTGTGGTTTTGACTTTCAGCCTGGGAACAATGCTGATAACACCAATGTTTTTTGTTGTTGCTAAGTAATGTTTACTCTGACCAAGGACTTTCTGAGTCTCACGCTCTACCAGGGAGCAGGGAAAGCTGGGAGGAAGCGGAGACAGGACACCTGACCCAAACTAACCAAAGGGGCATTCCATACCACCGCACATCATGCCCACCATATAAACTGGGGGCAGTTACCCAGAAGGCCTAGATCATTGCTCGGCTCTGGTTGGGTATCGGTCGGTGGGTGGTGAGCAGTTTTATCCTCTTCCCTTGTTATTTCCCTTATCATTATTATTACTGGTGATAGCAGTAGTGGTTTTGTGTTATACCTTAGTCACTGCACTGTTCTTATCTCAACACATGGAAGCTATATGCTTTCAATTCTCCTCCCCATCCCTCTGGGAGGAGGGGGAGGAAGGTGGGGAGTGAGAGAGTGGCTGCATGGTTCCGGGTTGCTGGCTGGATTTAAACCATGACGATTCTTTATGGTGACCAACGTGGGGCATGAAGGATTGAGATAACGGCAGATCTGACCAGAGTGTGTCTAATCATGTTTGTGATAAACATTCATTGCTTCAGATTAATAGTCACTCGTTACAATGCTGACTTATTGTCTCTCAAAGTTCTTACTTTTGATCTCAGAGTTTCAGCATGTCATACCTTACTTACAGCTGGTATTTGCTGTTTTAGTGTTTATCAGCTGGGGGCCTGGGCTAAGGTTCTTGTTTCACTGTACTTCATGGCAATGACTTGCAATACAATAGACTCATTGATCATGAAACTGATCTGGCTTGCGTTCCCAATGTGGTCACCACTTCTATACTTTGGGAGGTATATAACAGAAGTGTTTAGCAATTACACATCTTTTTTCCCCTCCTTGAGTGGTCAGCCTTTGAAGAAGACATTCCCTTACCTTCTTCACCCCCACCAGACC
The DNA here is from genome assembly GCA_039720435.1 of Amazona ochrocephala. Taxonomy (NCBI): domain Eukaryota; kingdom Metazoa; phylum Chordata; class Aves; order Psittaciformes; family Psittacidae; genus Amazona; species Amazona ochrocephala. Next base: position 55,782,209 of record CM077909.1, on the reverse strand, counting down.
ATTTACAGCATCATTTGAGAGTTCTGAAGGTTTTCAATGGCCTTTGAGAACCCTTGAGACCTGCCTGCTGACTGTGATGGGGATCACCATCTTGGCACACATACAGAGTGCGTTTTACCCACAACCATCTCATCTGATCTCGAAAGTTAAACAGAGTCAGGGTTGGATCTTGTCTAGGGTTGGACAACGATATAGAAGGACCAAGAGATTTTCCCAGAGGCTGGACAGTCATGAATGGCAGGGAGTGGGGGACAGCGTGGGCAAGTATCTAGGCCACTGAGCCCCTCCACTGCTTTGGAACTTCACCACTGAACAAGTGTAAAATCCAGAAAAATTAGTAAAACACTTAAAAGACCTGTGTTGTCATCCTGGTCATACCAGAGAGGGATAAATCATGGCAATGTGCTGGGGCTTGGTCTATGCGTACTGAGCCCTGTTCAACACTATCCAGCACCTTCAAAGGAAAAAAAATGTCTCTGGCTCTGACAGCAAAGCAACAGACAATGCAGCTACTCAAACTCCAAATACAGCAGCTACACTAACCCTAGTGACAAGTACAGCAGCTACTCAGACTCTGACTACAACAGATAAAGCAGCTACTCCAAGCGCAGCAACTACACCATCCGCAGCAACAAGTACAGTAGCTGCTCGAACTCTGATCGCAACAGAGTGTCTACTCCAGCTCCAAGCACAGCAGCTGTACCAACCCCAGTGATAAGTACAACAGCTACTCAAACTCTGACTGCAACAGACAATGCAGCTAATCCAATTCCAAGCCCAGCATCTACACAAGCCCCAGTGACAAGTACAGCAGCTACCCAAAGACAGCACATGCTGCAGACACTCCAACCACAGTGGTAATTATGACAGCTAAACCAGAGGACCAATTCGTGCCAATATCGGTTGCCCCTGTATGCGAGGGGAAAAGCAAAAAAGAGACAAGAAAGATAAAGAAAGATGAAGAAACAATGCACTTACTACCCAGGACAGCATCTGATCAGGAGTTAGTATTACGTGAATCAGAGGAAGAAGAAGAAGAGGTGACTTCTCCACCCCGAACCTCAACCAAACTACAGAATATGCAAAAAGATACCACAGCACATCATGCTCAGTATATAAGCTGAGGGCAGTTACCCAGAAGGGCTGGATCACTGCTCGGGTTGGACTGGGTATTGGTCAGAGGGTGGTGAGCAGTTGTATTCTCTTCCCTTGCTATATCCCTTATCATTATTATTATTGGTGGTAGCAGCAGCGGTTTTGTACTATACCTTAGTTACTGGACTGTTCTTATCTCAACCCATGGGAGTTACATTCTTTCGATTCTCCTCCCCGTCCCTCTGGGAGTGGGGGGAGGAAGGTGGGGAGTGAGAGAGTGGCTGCATGGTTCTGGGTTGCTGGCTGGGTTTAAACCACAGCAATTGTGGATACTTTGGGAGACAGTGAAATCTCAACACATTTACTTAGAAAAGTTAAGTTAAAATAGTAGCAGTATTTTTTTGTTACGTAAGTTAATTTTCAGTCTTACACAGCAAAAGCTTTAGGAAAAATGAAACCAATTTGAAATTAATGTTGAAACTGAAAGACTACAGTAGTGGCAATTTTCATAGGTGATTTCCTCTCTCAGGCCATGGGAGCTGTGAAGTTCATTCACTGAAAGGCTTTAGGAACCCCACATAAAGTGTAGAAAATGGTATTTCCAAAGATTCTGACACACAACTAGCCCTTTAAAAAGTCAAGATCCATCAGTTTAGCTCTGTAGCTTTTCAGCAATTTCCATTTGATCCTAGGCCACTGACTTTGGACAGCAGCTTCAATCACAGTTTGCAGGCGAGTAACTTGATGCCAAGAATAACTGTTTGGCAGCAGGAGCTGACACATATGCTTTAGTTCTCCTACAGTACCACATGTGTCTTCCAAAAACTGTGGTTAGCAACTGTAATAAAGATCTAACTGTTAAAGTATTAGTGAAGAAATATACAGTCCTTGACTTCAGGTCTGGTAAAAGATCTAAGCTTACAGCTTTGTTTTTTTGTTTAGACGTTTTTTTATTTAGGTAGCGTATTTCTGTCAGCTTTTGAGAGCCTATTTGAAATGTTTGGGTATCAATATTTATTAGAGATGGGTGTCAGTTTTTAGATAACATCTTTTTTTTTTTTTTGCAAGTTTCTGAAAAATTGGATTTTGCAAATTCAATCAAAACAAACAAGGTTGAGGAGGGAGGACAGATCCCTACTGTCTTAAGACAGCCCACTGCCTGGTGCTTAAGGCATTCATAAACATGGGAAAACTCTCGAATTGTGAACTGGTTTAGGGCACTCACTTGTTTTCAGGAACATTTTTGGAAAATTTTATTTTGCTTCCCTTGCATGTTCAAGGGAATTGTACTTAGACATACCCAAATATTCTTCCAGAATTCTTGTTTTTAAGCCAGTCTTTTTCTTTTCCCGGTTTTTTTGCAAAAGCATTAGTACATAATACTCCATTGTAGGTTTCATCATTTAATAATGTGTTAATTTAAGGAAAGAGTAATTAAGAGAGTTAATTAAACTTTTTATTACTTGTTGAGTGCGGAATGAAAACTGTCTTGAGCTGTGTATCTGGTTAACCATCTAGGACATTATGGTAAACTCTCAATCATCAATTTGTAGAATGGTTACATCTTTAACACTTTAAAAATTATTTCTTAGTTATTTTATTTATATTTTCTAACTATAATTTTGTGTTGAATTTTGTTGGAACTGGATGTTTAGTATTACCATTTTTCAGGCAAGGACAGAAACTAAATCCAGTCTTTCAACATATCTTAAGATTTTCATAGACTATTGATTTCCCAGTTGTCTTATCCAATAGAAGTGCAATTATGAGGTTGATTAATCTATTTTGCTTTACCCTGCAAACTGATTTGAAGAGTAAATTTTTCAGTTTTATGGCAAAAGAAAACCAAAGCAAAAGAAACTCTGAGCAAGTTGTCTAAAGAGATTCTGTTTGGCTTGCCTAAATGGGGCCTTTAATTTATTATGAAATCAATCTCTGAACTGCAAATTTGAGGATTGAGTCCACACATTTTACTTAAGAATAAAATGCAAAAAGTACACATTTTCTAGTAATGTCACCTAAAGCCTCTCAAGCGTATCTACATCTCAGTAGCTCTTGCATTTCGTAGTACTTTTGTCATACTAATAGCTTTCTTAAAAAAAATGTTAGTTGCTAGGCAAGAAAAAGAACAATTTTTTTTCACTCGTAATGAAGCAATCTTCAGCAAGATGTCAAAACATTTTAAGTAGTTAATGACATTTCTTGTGATCCATCTGTTGACTGTCCTTCCCCTTGGGACAAAAAGGGAATCCTTTTTATTGAATGTAAATCAGTATTTATATAAACACTAACAAGATGAAGAGGAAAACGCTGACAGCCTTCAGGCTTAGGGACTGTAAATGTGTTGAACCACAATGTAAAACCAATATTTTTTCACATAGACAACCTTGTGAATGTCTGCAGCGCAGGTACCTTGATCTGCAGCTAAGGAGAAAACAGATACCTGTTTATCTAAAGTATGAAATATTTATCTATACACACATCTATGCACACATGCACGCACACATATGTATTTACAATGTTGATGTACACACATGTCATCTATCTCCTACTTTATCTTTGTTTTAATCCCCTGAGCACCAGCAGCAAGGAAAAATGTACTGTGGCTAAAAAAAAAAAAAAAAAGTGGAAGGGATGTAACAGCACGAGCAGACACTTAAGGAGAGAAAACAATGACTTCTCTCCCTGGAGGCTACCATGGCAAGGCTGGCATATGCCAGCTCTGTCCCAAAGATAACCAAGGGACCTGGGTGTGCCAGATGTGCCTGTGGTGTACAATGATTTTTCTGGGGTCTATGTTTGCAGAGAGCTGCTTTGGTACGTGCCTGGCTCCACACCACCCACAACAGCATCTCTGGCAGTTCCATGGCCACCATAGCTTTTTTCCCCCTTTTTCTCGTCATTGTCACATCTTTGCTTTCCAAGACAAAACTTGAATAAGGAAAGTATTTTAAAAATTATATTATTGTAAAAAAATACTTATAGCAAACTGATAATTAATCTATATTTTACATTTCTAAATGTGGGTTATGGTCTAAATCTTCAGGATTTTTCTATGGACACTACAACATCATTTCCAACTAATTTTTGGAGACTAAAGAGTGTAAAAATTGTATATCTGAATTTCTACCTCAGTTTAATTAAATAACTGAAATTCATCATTAAAATAGGATCCAGTGTCAGAGAATACTATGCTGTACTTTTCACGTTTAAAAAGCCAAATTACTTAGAGTTCAGTGAGATTTGCCGTAAGGCTGTTATTTCAGATTACTGAAAGTCATGCCAAAATGCTCAATGTGCTTCTGTTACCCAGGCTGCCAGTCTCAAGACCTGCCGTTTTGAGAAGTAGCAATAGACTCATTTTAGCCACCATCACCACTCAGCACATCTCAGACTCTTCCCTTGTCATAGTGCTGCACATAGCCAAATGAATCTATTGTGTATACACTGTTCATGTTGCACAGAAATCACCAAACCACCAACAAGAAGATTAAACCTTTTGTGAAAATGATGAATTTACTAAGGATTACAGAAAGGAAGTGCAGAATTGCACAGCAGGTCTAGTGTTTCTTTGTATGTGCAACTTGGTACTGGGGATCAAGCATGTCAGTAAGCAAAGTTGTCACCTCTGGGAAATATCAGTATAGAGGATGGGCTGTGGTGTGTCCTCTTCCCTCCATGATGGAAACACATCAAGTACGCCATCTCCTAAAATATGGCTGGATTCTGCTGACTGTAATGACTATAAGCTTTCTTTCTGTAAACAAACTAATGCTTATTTGTTTTAAAAATCTGTATTTCCTGGACTAATAGCAGTAACATTTATTGTTTGATCTGTTCTGGAGGGTTTTGATGTGCAATGAGCCTTAAAGCTCCTACCATGTTCCTGTTCATTCGAAGCCAGTATCAAATGTCTCAAGATATTCTTAAATACTTCTCAATCCCTAAACAACCCTCAATATGCTTTCAAACATATTTTCAACAGCCCCTGAATGAGTATCATCTTGTGGTCTTTAAGTAAATTCCATGAAATATACAGCATTTAATTGTAAGAACTCAATATTGGCTGAAAGCAAGCTGGCCAAAACACCATGGTCTAATATGCTTCTTTACCTTTGTGGGATCTTATCCTTAGCAATAATCCTGGCAATACAGCAATTCCTTTTTGATTGGAGGCAGGAAAGGTTTTCTATAATGCTTTTCTTCCAAAATGGCAAATCTGGAATGGAGAACTCTAAAGCACTATGATCAAATAACCCCAAGAATTTACACATAACCATCAAAAACTTGTTTGTTTGTTTGTTAACACTGAGGCTATATACTCCTGTCTAGTTCTGAAAAATAAGCAAGAGTGAGGTGAGACAAGGGGGGGCACAAAATCACAAAATGAAATATATAAACCTTTAGAATCAATTTTAAGTAATGTTAAGTTTGATGGCTTTGTAACAGTAGCAACGGAAAATTACTGAGGTGCATGATTCACAGAAAAATAGAGTACATCTAAAGAACATATTGAGAATTCTTGTAGAAGATAAACTGTTGTAGTTTTAGGCCTTTATGACCTTAGACAAAATGAGTGTAAGAAAAACAGGCTAGAAAAACAGGACCTAAGGATAAGGAGTATCTGGAATGGCAGTGTTCCAGGATGGGCTGCAGTTCAACTAACTGATAAGTAGAAGGACAGGATGATTGTTATTTCTATGGTGTAAACAAACCAATTAAGCTGGTATAAGCATCTACTGCGCCTGCTTCAAAGGCGGCCAGAAGCGATGAAGACTGTTGGAAGAAGTAAATGACCCTCAGTGACCACCACTACGCTTTTGTATGCATGCGAGGAACTTTCTGGAAAGTGATGTAAACCATACATAGCCTCATGGGTATGTATGTATGCCCAGTGGCTATGTAAGGATGGCTTGTGTAACAATACGGGGACTCACATTAGGAGGAGCTATCCCCCATATCTCCCAGAGCCACAATAAAGAATACCTGCTTGACAACTTAAACTTCTTTGGCAAGTTTGTTCCTGGAGTTTCCTCTGAATCAGAGGGCAGTAGGAGGAGCTCGCTGTGTTGGCTCTTCCTATTGCATTTCTACTTACACAAGCAAGGTTGTTTGTAAAAACAAAATCTTTCCCTCTCCTTTCCTGATTTTAATTCCTTGGCTTAATATTCCCAGTCCTTAGACTTCCATTCTCCCGTCTTTTACGTGGTTCATCCCTCTCCCCTGCAAAATGTATTGGTTTTGTCTTTTAAACGTGAGGTTGAGGCTTTCTGGTGAGATATCCCTTCACTGTTGATAATATGAGCTAAGAGAAGTACTAAGGTCAATGATTTTAGAATGGTGGAAGGGCAGGTCTCACCATGTTGCCTCTGTGAGGAGCAAGATCGGTGTCAGAGCAATGGAGTAAAACTTGAGAGGTTTGTGTTCAAACTGCCAAACCGCATGATTCCTCAGCATTTATACTTTTTTTGGAGATTTTCCCAACTTAAGTGCAGCAATACAGGTATTTCCAGAGTAACATGGGAAGTGCCTAGGTACTACTGTGCAGAACAGCAGCTACAGATTCAGAGCTTATTACACAAAGCCTGGATAGCATTCAGCTATTACTTAAAAAAAGTCTGTCTCCTGTCATTTAGGTTAACTGTAATCTGAAGCACTAACAAACTACTAAGCTGCACCTGTGAAGCTTTTTTAAAAGTATCTAACATAAAAAAGATAAGAGCGAAAATTCAATCGTTTTAAATCCTCATCACATATTGGTAGCGTTTGCTTGATTTCTCCGCCATTAGCTAGAAAGACCCTGTATTACTGCTCCTTCTACCTGCAACACATTTTTGTATATCCTTCCCTTCCCAGCTCCTGTACTTCAGAAGCACAGCTCAGCACAAGTTTCTCATTGCATCATAAGCGTGGTTGGTCCCGGCAGTGATTAGCTTATCGATGGGTTGTGTCTGGCACATTTTGCAGAAGAGCTGCAGAGCTCCACCACCCCCTTTTCAGTGAGATCCAAACCCTACAGCAACATCCCGGCCCCACAGACTGCCCCTGTCCTATTAGATCTAGTGGGATGGAACTTCCAGCAGCCGTAGATGATTTGAGCATGTCAGGATGCTATAAACTGGGAAGAAAATTTTGCTGTTGTTTGATAGAACTGCAAAAATCTACAGTCAGCTACAAGGGAAAAGTCTTCATCTACCACAATCAGAGAAAACCCTGTTGTTTCTGCTGGCCAAGCAGCTGAAATTTAAAACTCTGTTTGTAATGCAGTTAATGCCAGAAAAAACTCCAATTAAAACTATCCACTTTTTTATCATCTTTTGTGCAAGAGATGCTGAAGGATGCTACATGGTCGTACCTAAAGATGTCTAAGTAAATGCATGGGGTAATTATCAATGATTTTAGAAAAGTCTTAGTTGCTTATAGAGTAGTATGTCATCTTTTTCTTAGAGTTGTATATCATTTCCCATAGAAAAAGATATTCTAAAACCTATTTTCTCATAACAAATGTATAGGAAATATACTAATTAATATAACCACAATCTACATGTCTACTATGTGGTTTATAGTTCAAACTGAAATATTTATGCACACAGACTAGCCTTTCCAAGAACACATTCATTAAACTGTACTTATTTTCTGTATGAAGAGATAAGCCTTCAGTAACATTTTGAGGAATTAATGTCATATTAGTTACGCATACACATAGTCTGATCTCCTCTTTTGTGTTCAGAGACAGAAGTTTCCAAAAGAAAGCCTACAGTTCAAAGGTTTATGGGATTTTTTTGTTACACATGTTTTTCTTGTTTGGGGTATTTGAAGATTTCTTCAAACACCATTTCACCTCAATAGGTTAAATGTTTTACAATTTGCTGATATATTTACTGTACTTTAAAAATATTTGTCCTATGAAAAGCACTTAAAGTTTTCAGATACGAATGAAGATTAAAAAAAGGACTTTCTAAAAATGAAAACTTAGAAAGAAATTGAACACCTTTAGAAGAGTTTAAAGAAAGAGAAATTACTAGACTCATGAAAAAAGTTTATGTGATAAAGAAAGAGCCTATCTTCTAAGTGAGAACTATGAAAGTGGAAAAACTGCTGGAGCCCGTAGAAAATACTGAGATCAAACACACAGGGGGAATTTCTCATCAAAATTCTAATGGTAGGAATTATCTATGCTCTTCCTGATAGTGACGATGAAATCTGTGTAATTCTTCCCACTCTGAGCAGAAGTGCTGTTGAACATAAACAGAGAAGTGTTGAATCATACATAGATTTCTTTAATTGAATCAGCTCCATACTCAAGGGAGCTGGTAGCAAATCTGTAAATCTTTCTGGCAGTTCTCTGCATTTGGGGAATGACTGAAAGCCTAGCTCCTTGTAAATCAATGGTAACTTTCTCATTCAGTCCAAAGGACCTACAGGCAAAAGCAATGTTGGTAGCTTGGAAAAAATAGCCAAATAAGTACATAAAACAGATATGTTTGCTGGTTGGTTTTAAATTAGTCATATTTTACAGTAAGTAACGAAAGAACAGATGAGGTCTACAAAACAAAATAAATCATGTTTAAATATTCTCTGGATCTTTCCAATGGCATAAAAGCAACGTAAATTCTACAACCTAGTAATATCAGTGGAGACCTTAATACATGCATCCAGCTATTGTTAGTTATAGTTTCAGGCACTTGTGTCTTTGTACATGTAGCTTTTGGCCAAAGAACAGGGCTAGAGGCGTAGAAGGGGAATGACACACTAGCTAAGCAGTTGTGAGAGACTGATCTGAAATGATGCTCCACTGTCCATTGTCTCAAAGATCAGCAAGAGGAATTGAAATGAGACTTCACCGACCATTGTCTCAGAGATGGGTGGGAGGAATTGAGGTAAGACTCCTCCATCCATCGCCTGGGAGATGGGAGTGAGGAGCTGAATTGGGACTCCAGCATCCATTGCCTGAGGGGCAAATGAGAAAGAGCTGACAAGATTCTTTTGTCCATTACCTGGAGGACTGGTGTGAAGAATTACTATCCATTATCACAAGAATGGCTGTAGACATGTGTGTGCAGACACTGTGCAGTTGGCTGCAAGACCAGAAAAATTGGTTCACCAGGAACATTAATAAGTTAATATAGGCACTCCCCCCAACTCATGATAAAGGGGGAGTAAAACACTACCAAAAGGGGTACCTTCAAGGGGACTCCAGAAGGACACCTCCTCAAGGACACTCACCACTGACAGATTCCTGGGGGACACTCTGCTCTGATACTACAAGACTACAAACCCTGAAGCAGTCCCACCACCAAAGACAACGGATCCCCAGGACACCGCTGGATCCACTGTGGTGACTGACTCTCTCTATCTCTCTCTGCACTCCAAATCCTTGCTTTATTTTCTACCTTTTTTCCAATTTGTCCCATCACTATCCCCTTTATCACAATGATGTCCCTTTCTTCTAGTAACTTTTTGTAATTTGTAACAAACAGCCTGAGTATGGTACTTGACCTTGTTTGCGTCTTAATTTCACACTTGGGATCATGAACTGAAACAAGGCCCGTCACTGGGGTTTTCTGGAATTGGACCCTGACAGTGAAAAACAAAGGGTTCCATGTACATTAATCCAGATCCTGGTACATTAAGTTATGTCCCAAACTGGGGTCTTGTAAGTGTTGACAAAAAATAATGTTGAGCACATAATTTAATTAATAACTCTTTCAGTATAAAGCCAGTCATTCCTACAGAGTGCAGTGGGGTCACATTGCAGGCCAGAGTGGAGAACTGGTCTAGGAGACTTTTTACAAACTCTTTTTTTACTCAGATCAACTCTCCAATCCAGATCACCAAGTGACCCACGCATACCACTGCAGGAATGTGGAGCTGCCCCAGGACAACCGAGAGCCACCAGAAGAAATGCTTATCAAATGACACTATGAAACTTCTTATTCAAAATATATCTTCAAGTTGAAATCCCAGAGAAAGAGAGAGGAAGAATTTTTAAGAAGGTGAGGTGAGTAACTTGAGACATTGCAAGTTTTCTTTTCTTTGGGAGACAGCAATTCGTACGGCTTGTACAAAGTCATCCAGAGGGACCTTGACATGCTTGTGAGGTGGGCTGATACCAACCTGATGAAGTTTAACCATGCCAAGTGCAAGGTCCTCCACCTGGGTCGGAGCAATGCCAGGCACAGCTACAGGTTGGGCGGGGAGGAGATTCAGAGCAGCCCTGTGGAGAAGGACTTGGGGGTGTTGGTCAACGAAAAAATGAACATGAGCCGGCAGTGTCTGCTTGCAGCCCAGAAAGCCAACCGTATCCTGGGCTGCATCAAAAAAAGCGTGACCAGCAGGTCGAGGGAGCTGATCCTGCCCCTCTACTCTGCTCTCGTGAGACCTCACTTGGAGTATTGTGTGCTGTTCTGGTGGCCTCAACATACAAAGGACATGGAACTGTTGGAACAAGTCCAAAGGAGGGCCACGAGGATGATGAGGGAACTGGAGCACCTCCAGCATGAAGATAGGCTGAGAAAGTTGGGACTGTTGAGCCGGGAGAAGAGACGGCTGCGTGGAGACCTCAGAGCAGCCTTCCAATACCTGAAGGGGGCCTATAGGGATGCTGGGGAGGGACCCTTCATGGGGGACTGTAGTGAGAGGACAAGGGGTAACGGGTTCAGACTTAAACAGGGGAAGTTTAGATTGGATATGAGGAAGAAATTCTTTCCTGTAAGGGTGGTGAGGCACTGGAATGGGTTGCCCAGGGAAGTTGTGAATGCTTCATCCCTGGCAGTGTTCAAGGCAGGGTTGGATAGAGCCTTCGATGGCATGGTTTAGTGTGAGGTGTCCCTGCCCACAGCACGGAGGATGGAACTCAATGATTTTAAGGTCCTTTCCAACCCTAACTATTCTATGATTCTATGATTCGATGATTCTTTTATGGCATTTCATCCCCAAGAACTGTAACAGCCAAACTACCACCTCCATCTTAACTTGAACACAGCAGCAACAGGAGCGTAATTTCTAAGCAGATTTGGTAGACACTTCACAATTACTGGTAAAACTGAAAAAGGAAATAGAAATCTGATTTGTTCAGTAAGGTCAGAAAGGTGCTTTTCAGTAATCCCAGCAACAAAAGAGCACCACAACAAAAAATGAGCCAACTAGAAACTGTACTCTTTTGGATTCCCACAACTGATTTAGAAGTGACATGTATGCTAAGCTGAGGGATAAAACACTGACCTCTTTAATCAGTTATGTATACTGTTGCTTCTTGCATATATTACACCAGACATTTTCTGAAAGTAGAGCTCAAGAGCAACATTTCCTTCCTTCAACAGACACCCAGAAAGACTAAGTTGCTATCAGACAATGAAAAAGATAATTTTCTTTAAAAAAAAAGTGGTACTGTTCCTTTTGCTGCCTCCTAGCATGTGGCTTGTTGCAGAACTGCTGGCTAAAAGGTATTTACTAAGAGAGAAAGAAAAACCAGAGCACTAAAAAAACACTTCAAGACAAAAGGAAATATTAACAGTGAATCCTACACAATCATGTCAATGTCAGACTGGGGATACCTGAGCAGATCACTCTGACCTGAGCCGGGTGAACATATTTCTCACCCATCCTGTAGCAAGCTACACTGCACAACTCAGCAGATAGACCCAGAACTAGTGTTGGCTCAGGATTACTGTGGTCACACAGCTTGTGATTCAGGTTTTTTTTTAGGTCAAATACTGTTTTTGTAATGCCTTTCATACTGCAGTGGAAGTAGTTGAGAATGACTTTAAAATACGCACTAAAACCCCCAAAACCTAAACCAATGATAGCCTGGTCAGTTTTTTTATATTAGACAGTGACTAGGATCCATGAAAATGCAAGAACTGACTAGTTTAGTACGAAAAATTCAAGGGACCTTTATACGGTGACCACAGGAATACAGGATATATTGAAAAATTAGCTCTATATTTGCACAGAGGTTTTGGAAGACAAAAGAAATATTTACCAGAAGTTTCCTATTCAGCACTACTCTGAGGTTTCTTGTCACCACACACTTTTTCTTTCTTTGTTTTCAAAAGTACTTGACCCGTTATAGGTGATTCCTCTCTCCTGCTCACCCCATGCAAAACCACAGGGAAAAAGAGAAACAAATTTCTTTTTTTTTTTTTTTTTTAATTCTAGTTTCCCTCAAAGACAATTATTTCAAAATAGAATTTTAAGTTACTAAACTTGCTTATTCCTTTTGTTAATTCAAAATCACACAGACTGAAAACATGTGTAATACTAGTTTAGAAGTGTCATTTATCACACTTCAGTTTGGGTCAAGGTTGATTTCTAGACTGTCTAAGGTAGACGTAAACTTGATCTCTCATAACTAAGGGGTAATATAATACTGAGAAACGAGTTGTGAAATTGTGCAAGTGTTATAAATTTTTTCACCAAGAATCCAGTTCCAAGAAAATTTCAAAGAGAAGGTGGAAGGGAGGCAGACAGTCCTACAGCAATTCACATCTAGATTTCATGGTTCATTCACTTCTGTATCAATAGTGTCCACAAGAAAGATTCACCATTATTTCACATAATAGAGGGAGCAGCTAAATGATTGGCTTCACTGCACACTGCAGTTACGTTGACATTTGTAAAAACATCCAAATCCAAAGGGATATATAATTCACAGCTTTGCTGAAAGATATCGCTAAAGGGTTTCGATAGGTTGATAAAAAAGAATGCAACTGTAAAAGTATAGCACATCCGAGCTTCAGAGAATTTGTTCAAGCCTAGTATGTCCTCACTTTTCAAGACAACTAAAACCCTCCAAACATTCTTTTTCAACTGCAGATGATCTCCTTGATAATGCATGGGAAGTTAAAAGAAAAAATAAAAAAAAAAAAGTAGTAAAATGGATCTGTGAGGGAAACTTCAGGAAGGCATTGACAGAGGGGAATGGCTTGCATTTTTCTATTTTTTTAAACACATTCTTAAATGGGAATGGGAATTATACCTTAGAGCTCCTGTCTCTATGGTTTGACAAATCGACGCTTTGTCCGTTGTAAAAGTAATTATATGTTTCATTTATTTTCACTTGTTCTTTTAATAGAATATTTTATTCCTAAAATTGCAAGGACAGCTGAAAAGCTTAGAGATGGCAGCAATCTGTGCATCACAGAAACATCTGTGATGACTAATTCTGTTAACAATGAATGTAATGGCTTTGTTTCTCATGGTATCCTCTGCATTCCAAACCCTTACGGATACTCACTCAAATAGACATTTATCTGTTTTCAACCCCGGATGCCTCTTGTCCTGTCCACATTCCCTCCAGTCTGAGACAGGATACATTTGGAAACCAGTCTTCATCAGATAGATGGACAATTGTTGAAGAATAGGAAAAGCCCTCAATTGTATCCAAAATACTTCACTGGTTGAAATGACTGTAGGACTAAGAAATAATCCACTCTCCCACATGTTGATATGGCATACAGGGGCTGAAAAGACCTTGATTAAGATCAATATACAAAACCCCTCATGTTACAGACAATGGATTTGCAGAATTTCAGGCCCTGAGAACTTGTTTACATCTATGGAAGGTACTGAGGCCGGCCAGAAATCTTATTATGTGGGATATTTTCAGATTATATCCAATTTGTTTATTTTCCTTTTTTCCATTCTTTCTTTTCTGGCACAGAGTGGTCATAAATGGGTCTCAGACATACCCTTTTCTCTTGAGGTCTCCCTCCCTTCCATCAGTATTTGTCTTTCAAGGGTTCTTCCAGTGCCTCGTCCTAATTTCATCTTGGGGCTCCTCAAAGCTCTACTCTCCTATCTCTCTGACCCTCACACACACTGTATTATTTGGAAATTCATCTACTATCTCTAAGCTTCAGTCATAAATTTGCCCTTTTATTCCAGACTGTCTTCCAAACTAAACTCTCAACATGCCTCTGATCTGCGGAAGATGTTAAGCTCAAAATGGCTACATCTTCTTCCTGAGGCATTTCGGCTATTTTTTTACTCAATTACAGTAGACAATGGTATCATATGTATTCATATCACAAGGATGTCATCTTTAACTTGGATTGTCCCTTGTTTTCAATTGTCAAGAATATGCTTGAGGTTTTTGGGACTCCTGCTGCACAGCACCTCCTACTGTACCCTTCCACACCTTCACACTACCAAAATATTTGTCCACACCATCATCTAACATCTTCATTATTACAACTTTCTTTTGTTTGGAATTGACAAAAGGAACCTTAATTAATTAGTGTGCTCAAAATGCTGCTTCTTGCAAAGATAATTTCCCTGGCTCACTGCATGACACAAGCAATGCTTCACTTTGCAACATCGCCTCTCCCTTCTCTACCACCATGTAAGTTACTTTTTGCAGCTGTTCACTGCTTTTCCTTGCACTAATATCTTTCGTTCAGCTTCAAGAGGTTGAACCCTCCTCCAATACACAAATACTTCCTTCATAATTCATCTGGTCAATTCTCAAAGGAGCAGGCTTACACCCAGGATCCCCTTTATGCTTGGGAGAAGTTCCTAGTAAACCCCGTAGAACTACTTAATGATCTTTCAAACAGTTCCTGCAAATGTCCTTTCTCTAACAGAAGCTGGACAAAAGTTGGTCCATTGGCTCATACAATCCACTAGCTGCTATTTTTAACTGTGTCACTTCCCCGTTGCCTTTTGCTCCCAATCTCCTTTGTAGACCAGATGGCAAGCCGGTCAGAGACCAGATTTGCGGTTTGCGTCTTTATGAAGGGCTCAGCAGAGGGAAATCTCAGCTCCTGCATAGGACCCCTAACACTGTGGTATCACAAACCTATGAAATACTATTTATAACATATAACAACGACAATGAGTATAAACTCTTCTAAGTGAAAACCACTGGGTTTTTAATACTTCTAAGGTCTTTCTTACAGAACTGAACTTTCTCATTGGAAACCTTATCACATTTGACCTAAGTAGAACAGGGTGGAGTTCAGGCCACTTGATGCTAGACATCTTCATCTGCAGTAATTCCCTAGACTTCCTCTACTGTGGACAGCAGAGGAACAAACATGGGCACAATTCTTCTCATCCTAAATAGATATCTAAGGCAGACGTGACTCATGGTCTTTTGGTACTTATTTCTTCCTTTGGTTACAAAGAAGGATGGAGCAGCAGTGCAGAAGAATAAATATGTAGTGCAGATGTCTAGTTAGGTTAGACATGTTATAATATCTGGAGGCATAAGGCAGCATACTTTTCTCAGAGGATTTGTTAAGTCTTTCTTTAAGGTTTTCTAAGCACAAAACTCATACCAAGAACTTACATGTAGGGAAAGTTTGTCTCATCAAACATGGTAAAAGGAACATAATAGTTATTTTCTGATTATTCAAAAGGAATAGCAGCTGCTCATTTCTGATATAGAATATACACTGGTCTATTGTTTCAGCTGGCACAAGAACAATGAGAGCTTAAGTCTTGCATTTTACTTAACCCTTATTTAGTTTTAATTAATTTTAAACTTTAATCACCAACATCCCATTTACCAGGTTTCTTGTACTTGACCTGAAAGTAATCTTTAGACAAATGTAAAAGCAAAGAGAGCTATGAAACTCTATCTATATGTTCTTTTGTCTTCAGAAATGTAAATTAGAGCACTAGGTGAATAAAACTGCTTGGCTTTGTGTCATGAAATGTAATTGTGGGGCTATGGCAGGGTCAAGATTTATGAAGCTAGTGGGACTGGAGTGGGCAGGGTGCCAGCTTACACCTGCAGCACGTTGTTTTTGTGGCTTTCCAGTCAAGTAACATGGCAGTAAGAAACACTGGTTTCTAAGCAGACATTATTTAACAGAACAGCAGGTGCTTTCCTAAGATGGGCAGGAAATTTACATACTGGGGAAAAAGCAATAAAAATAAAAGACAGGGGAACTGTAAACTTGAATACCTTAGAATTTATACAGTTTAAATAGACAATAACTTTGAATATGAACAAAGATAGTAATAGAAGAAAGAATATTCTGAGGAACCCCCAAAAAGTAACTATTTAGACATGAACAAGAGAGAAAGAAATTATAATAATGAATTTAAATGAAGTAAACAATTTTTACACACTAACATGTCTCAATAACAATTTATTTTTAACCCAAAAGTCTAACCTGTAAAAGTACAATGCCTTTAACTGCTATTTAATGTGATCTGTTAAAATGCAAAGCAAAGCAAAGCAGCCAATCAAATAAATAAAACCATAAGCATATGTAGTAACTCTGCCTCAGTGCATAGGTTTCTATTGCTGCTGATCATCTTATTCTCCTTCTTATCTATTCACAGCTCACTGACCAGATTACACAACCACCAGCTAGCTCCTCAGGCTGCTGGGGAAACCAAGGTTAACCTTTATATGAGTCAAATGCGTAAAATTAAGGAATTCTGGGAAAAAAAATCAGCTTTCTTGTGTATGCTCTACATTTCTTATCTGATTCGCAATTGATAACTTATGTATAGAAAACAATTTTTTTTACTTAGGCAATATCTGAGTAGTCCTAATTTATTGTAATATATTCCGTGTACAAGTTTATATATCTTTGTTTGAATTCTCTGTTGATTGGGTGCAAATATTCAACATATATGCTGAACACAAGCATCAGATCAAATAGAATTACTTCTAGTTTTCAAGTTATGAGCACACATTCATGTGTCCTGTTAATTTAAATTGCAGTATTTTAAATTATGAAGTTTTTGCTTTTTCTAAATATTTTTCCTCAATCACAGAACGCAAAAGTAACTGTGCACGTAGTAAAAGAAACCATCAAATCCCTCAGCATAAATGGTGTGTATTTTTTCATTTGCATGCTAAGAAAGTTAGCTAAGCAAGAGAAATTAGAATGTCATCTTTTGGCATTGTGTAATCTTATAACAGGGTAAAAAATGTACTCTTAATTCCAAATCAAACAAGAAGCTACAATGACTTATTACAGTCACACATCTGCTCCTCTGCTTACATGCTCACACTCATGGATATGCTAGATCCTCCTCTGTTTAAGATGCAGTGAATACAGTTCTGTCTTACCTTGTCAAGCAAACATTCTTTTTCATAACAGACAGCTGTCAAAAAGACAAAAGGCTGGTTACTCAACTAAGACAAATTAATACAGTTAATTTCAAAGTCAGTGGGATTTTCAGATAGCAAGATTTTGGTACTGCCCTATTTCTATTTCCAATTTGAACTTCTATGAATCTTGGTCCAAAGCTTTTTTGTCTTTACAGAATTCTTAACTATGAGTTCTCCTAAGGACTCATTATACTCTGAGTTCTCTCCATCTGGGCTTGTATTTTTTTGTTACATGTTTAACTTGGCTTCCAAATGATAATGTTGGCATTCATTAGCAAGATCTAATTTCAGCCATTCGAGTGCAAATTTTTAATAAAATCTAAACAGGAAGACAAATAGCACAGAAACGGTCATTAAAATGTTTCCATTTGAAATAAAATGATCTATTTAATGTGTTAGTTCCATCTGGCAAGGATGAAGTTTCTGTTGGCATGCAGAAAATTCAACATGCCAGTCTTGGCACTGAGTTTCTCTTTGGAAGCTTCCATTCCAGTGAAGTGTACTGCAACAGGCTGATGAAAATCATCTGATTATTTATGTTTTAAAAAGTCAGAGCCTTACCACTGCTTAATACTCAGAAAGAGGATTTAGAAGGGAAGTAGACACATTAAGTGTGAACTTAAGTAAGAGAGGGTATCTAAACCCTGGGAACAGGATTGCTACTATACATTTTCATTGCTGGCAGCACTAACCAGAAAATAGATGTGGAAATAACAATGAAGTTGAAAAGCCTGACTACTTACAACATCAGTATATGAACTTCTGTCTTTTCCCTGCTGTTTATGTCTAAATTTATAAAGAATGCAAGAGCATTTTGTGTTTAATGTTTGACAGATCCTATTACAATTTCTTCCTCCTCATAGTGTACTTCTTAACAGTGCACACAGCAGAAAAGGGCAAGGAATTAATCAGAATGCCAAAAGAGTTGGGTTGCACAGTATGTAGAAAGCACTTCAGTTACATTATTTGCACAATTTCTGTAGGGTATTGTGAAATAGAGGCCTTAAATTTAACGTGTCTGGCCTACTTCCACCTGGATTCACTTCAAATTCGTTGCCTGCAGCTTGCTGAATACAGAGTGGCAAATTAGTCCTTACATTAAGAACTGATGGCAAATTATTCCAATTCATATTTTTCAGCTGGTATGTTTTTTAACCTGGAGCAACACCAAATTGAAAAATTCTGCAAGCTGGGCATAAAAGCTGTGTTGTAGACTAAATACATTTCCAGTTCTATGAAGTCAACAAGGGGATTTTTCTCCAACATTTTTCCAGTTGCTATGCTATGCACTGAAGTTACAAGGTATACTAAATCATCAACTCTTATCCTGTTCTTTTTCTCCCTGCTACCAACCAGTGTCAAAGCTGCCCAGACGCTGTGATCTATGGTTTAGCATCGACCCAATTTCAATGCATTTATAAATGCCTGATATAGACTTAAACACTATTCTCTGCAAAGATAAAAATGTAGCTCTGAAATTAACCTGCTGCACTTTCTGATTTGAAGCATACATTTTGGTTCTATGACATTGCCAGGAGTTGTGTATTTTTCTATTATCTATCAAAAATTGAGCAGTTACTCAAATCATAGAATCATAGAATAGTAACGGTTGGAAAGGACCTTAAGATCATTGAGTTCCAACCACCCTGCCATGGGCAGGGACACTTCACACTAAACCATGCCATCCAAGGCTATGTCCAACCCCACCTTGAACGCCGCCAGGGATGAAGCATCCACAACCTCCCTGGGCAACCCATTCCAGTGCCCCACCACCCTCACAGTAAAGAATTTCTTCCTCATATCCAATCTAAACCTCCCCTGTTTAAGTTTAAACCCATTACCCCTTGTCCTCTCACCACAGTCCCTAATGAAGAGTCCCTCCACATGTCTTTCAATAGCTTATAGAGACATAACCCTACCCTAAAAAGCACTGATAAACATTTCTCACTTGACTTTTTGATCAAACTCTGACAATTTCTAGAGTTTATGGACATGAATGGAAATTTTACTGCTGGTCTTATATAGCATAGAAGGGAAATCTGCCAACCCCAGACTCTGCAACTGAAGTTATTTTAATCTGTGCACCCTAGTGGCCATTGAACACTAGATGTATTGAAATCTGTCTTGATTTTGTGATGTTGACAATTGTAAATTGACAAGCTACAAGAGAATATTTTAATAATGTCACAAGACAGCAGCTCCAAAATAAGTTTCCAGTGTATCATATCTTGAACTTGATACAGAAAACTTGATACAAAACAAACAAACAAACAAACAAACAAAAAACAAAAACAAAAAAACACCACAAACAATTCTACTTGGTGGCTATCTTTCTTCTTTTTAATCAATGCAATTTGAACAGATACAACTTTTATTCCTGTAAGAATTTAGTGTATATCCTCTATTAACCCCATAAAAGTATTTCTACATTTTGTGACAGCATAAAGGCAATAGACAATTAATTTGAGCTTATCTTTCACAGGAAATGCAACTGAGACAAATACATTCCTGGTTACATTCAAGAGTGCCACTTGAATCAAATCAGTTTTGCCAGGACAGTTTTATAAGATTCTTCAAATACTATAGGTAGCTGACCAAGCAAGTGGCTTCCATCAATATCTTTTCTTGTATTTCTGTAAAAGATTTGCATGTTCAGATAATTCTGGTTATAAATAAGTATGGAAATGTTGGTCAGTGTAACACTTTCTATCAGTAGATCTCAGCATGTGAAGGCAGATCTTATCGTCTGTGTGGAAAATTGGGAAAGGAAAAAGAGAAAAGGGGAGGTAAATAGGGAAGAGAAGATTTCCTGGAGATCATAAAGTGAGCAAGTGGTAAAGTTAGGAATGGAAAAACAGACTGAAAAGCGAAAAAGAGAACTGCCTTGGGTATACAACTTTGTCATAACTTTATGTTGAATGGAAGTTTTTTCCACAGCTATTCCATCAGAAAAATACTACCAAAAAGAACTTGATCTAGGCAAGAAAAGGGTCAGCAGTTTTCCCATACTTCCTACAAAAGCCCTTGGTGGGATAAACTTTCATCTGTCACAGGAACAGTGAAGCCAGTGTCTGTGTTTGCATATTGAGGTGCCTTTCCAATAAAGAAAAGGCAGAGATTTGAATGTTGTTTTTTAACAGAAGGAAAGAGAAAGATAAAGAAAACCTATCTCAGTTACCTTTTCATTGGAAATGTCTCAAGAACTACATGGTTTTCAGCACAAATGCAAACCCTGTAGAAATTATGTGTTTCTACATATTATTTTCAACTTAAATCTGGCGTGGAAAACTTAAAGGAAAAAGGTGCTTTTTAAATCATTTGTTACTTATAGCAACAACTGTGACAGTGACACAGTGATGAGCTCTGTTTATGTCAGAGAGGGGCTGGCAACGCATATCCAACTGCCATGGAAACATCAAGATTAAGCATTCTCAGTCAGAAAGCTAAGGTTTGGTTCAGGGCCAAGCCCAGAATGTTCTATTCCTAAATTTGATCCAGATGCAGCCCAAAAGAATAGTAGTCTTGTGATAAAAGCTTCTATTGTGAGAAAAGTACATCAGAGATGCTTTGTTAACCCAAGCCATACATTTGTGTTGGTGAAGTCAGTGGAAAAGTGGAACTGTCTGTCAAAATCCTGCAAAGAAAGGGACTATGTCATGGGTAAGTTAAGCTGATAAACAATACAGGAACTGACTGCAGTTCTAACACCTCGCTCAGTCAAGCTGGACTGAGTGTGCTTCCAGCAGAGTCTAGCTTTAAAGTAATTTAAGAACTGTGTGTTAAGACTGTCACTAGAGCAGTCACCAGAAGAAGGAGAGCCCACCACTACTGGTGCCACCCAAACGTTCTTATTTCCACAGGGAGAAGATAAACCATATCAAAGAGCTAGTCACACATTTTGGTGCAGTTGCAGGACATGAAGAAGTTATGTACATAATGTGTTAATTTTTCACAGTGGTCTCTGCTTATGCAGCATGTCCAGAATCCATTCTCAGGCACAGCTATAATTCCCTCTCCATTTGCTGTTGGTTAAACAATATCAGGTAAGACTTTCACTCAGTAGGAAACATTAAAAATATTCAATGTTTTTCTGAATAAGCAGCAGTAGAATATCAAATTCTATAATTGAATAAAATGAAAATTTTGTTTATGACGACTTTTTTGTGTGTTTTAAACTGAAATTCAAACAATATGCTGAAGAACTGTATAAAAAGTTAATGCTGGCATGTACAAAAAGCAATAACCTTTCTTGAAATGTGCTTTAACTTCCATTTTCTCATGCTGATGATGCCTGTTGTTGGTAAAAAATAAAAGTTTGATCAAACAACAGAGATTTATGAACATATTTGGTCCAGAGAGTTTGCTCTTTTGGTCTTTGTTCTCAATTATGCACATATTTGTTTGACATCCACTGATTTGACAGTGAATTCCATTGAAAATGAAAACTTCCACACAGTGGAAAAACACATCTACATTTTTTCCAGGACAATGTCTAAAAGAAGGTGAGATGCTCCTCAGAATCCAAATTAAGTCAATTGCTTAATATTATTGTGCTCTGTTCTTTCAAGTGGTTCAGACTCAGCAAGTTTCTAACTTGATTCTGGAAAGGCTAAGTCTTCCGTAAGTTGAAGAATCTGTCATATACTAGCTAAGACTTTCTGACCATATAACAATATGCCTGGAAATTAAACCTAGAGAAAAAGCTTCATGTCAAATTACAAGCATGTTTTTGTTTCTTCCAACTCTTCATTAGGGACTGTAGTGATAGGACAAGGGGTAACGGGTTCAAACTTAAACAGGGGAAGTTTAGATTGGATATAAGGAAGAAATTCTTTAGTGTAAGGGTGGTGAGGCACTGGAATGGGTTGCTCAGGGAAGTTGTGACTGCTCCATCGCTGGCAGTACTCAAGGCCAGATTGGATAGAACCTTGGGTGGCATGGTTTGGTGTGAGGTGTCTCTGCCCATGGCAGGGGAGCTGGAACTAGATGATCTTAAGGTCCTTTCCAACCCTAACTATTCCATGATTCGATGATTTTATATCACTTTCATGAACTGATTCACCTCTCTTTTTGAAATTTAGTACACAAATTAATTAAAAAAATAAATGTCCTAGATATAAATTAAAATTAAGTAAAATTTTTAGGTTTCAGAGATGTCTGTTTCTTCTGTGTGCAAATAATTTGTCTCAGAAAGGCAACATCTCAATAATCTGCCTGGTAAGATTATATTCCTTATGTTTGGCCCATCTTGCTCCACTCTATTAGCCTACAGGAACCAAAATTAATTAGAAAATTTAGCTTTTTTTTTTGTAGGTTTTTTCTCCACCAGCCAAATCTGTTTTTCATCAGGGCTGATGAAATCTCACTGTTTATAAAACCTGCCCTCAAGGTGTTTGTGCAAGTGTGATGTTTGGTTTTTAAGAAACAGTTCTGCATCTCTAGTTTCTACCTCATTTTATGCTTCAGTGAACAAGCTGGAAGAACAAAGAGGCCAGATTCATTCCTGAAGTAATTCCATTTACTGAAGTTGATTTTTTTTTTTAACATCGTCTGACAAGTTCAGTCTCAGACTCTTCACTTGACCGTGTACGACAAAACCCCAAAAATCTGCTAGCAAATTATTCCCTTTTGACAGTACCTGGAGGTATGAACAGATGTTTTCTTTCATTGTTCATGTTAGAGATCATCAGCAGTACCTTGATGACTAAAATATATTTCATCTTTACCTACTTACTTTGTTTCTTACCACCAATGATGCAAGTTTTCATCTGTTGATGTGTCTCCTTGAGATTTTTAGAGGTTGCTGTCAGTCTGGTAAAAACATAATCAAAAAATCAGGCACACCTACTTTCAGATATAATTTTTTTTTTTTTTTTTTGACATTAGGATGATTTCAGCACATTATAATTTGCATCAGACTCCATAAGCAAATAAGAGCAAGCAATTTATCTTCTAGAAACTAGCAATGGACTTTGGCTCTTGTGATCGAACTGATGTTGTAATCACAGTCAGCAACCATTGTGCCAAGTTTTAAATTTTCAGATAAGTTTTTCATAGTTCACAGCAATATTTCAACTATGGAACTAATAGCAACTGGTAAACTTGGAACAGAAAGCTTAATAGATGACATATCAAAAGCTTGAACCCTGGCACTGCAGTTTTGAATGAAGTTTTGAGTGCCAGAAACTGTGAAAATCCTTGAACAGAAGCATGCCCTGACTTTTCATTCAGTGTTTCCTCTTACTTAGGTATAAAATGATACTTATTTTTCTCCTTGCTTTTAATATTATGCGATTTATACCCACACAAAGTGTATTTTTTTCTAATACATATGCAGTTAAACTAGAATTTGCATTCTGTTGTTCCTTTGTTGTATTCAGTCTGGATGGTACGGAACATCTTTTACACTGTATTCTCTCCTTACTGATGAAAGCCACGTAAGTCTTTAAATGATCACTACAATAGAAGATCACCAAAATGAAAGGATTTACTGCTGAACCTCAAATAAAAGAGTGGTAGACTGAGCTTCCATTAATGTGGTTACAAAAATGCTGAGTAACTTTAATAACTTCATTTATTCTTCTAAATGCAACATTGGATTAAAGTATGGTCACCTGTTGTAAAACCTATAAGATGTTGCTGATCATCACTTCTGGCCATTGTTACACAAACTGTGACAGTTTTAAAGCAATTATCATTTTTATGTTTTTCTCTCTCAGGATATGTAGCTTCAGGACAGATGACTGATAACTGATTCTTTTTGATGTTTCCAAAAGCAATAATTCAGAGTCTGAAGGGAAAACAAAACTGGTATTTTTTGGCAGGGCACTACGCCAGCATTTATGGTATCATACTTGTGTTCTTAAAAGTTGGTTAGGTTTTTATTTATATTTTAAACATTATAGACTTCACATTCCTTGTTAAACAGAAGAAAATGGGTGATCAGATAACGAGGTGTAAGTTTGCCAGGGTCATGATCTACACTAATTTAATGTGTTTGTACCTTTAGCTGAACTTCTGGCAATAGTTATCACTGGGCTCACCTTAGTAGCATCTATAGAAACCAGGGAGGTAGCTCTGCTGACAAGTAATCCCATGCGTACATTTTGGTAGTGCTTACTCTCTCTTTTTCCCTCCCTCATTTTCAACATTTGTATGTCTGTTACGATGGCAGGCAGAGTTTTTGAAGATATAATGAATATACACTCACTATGCCCCCTACAAGATACGAAAATAGCATAGCCTTATCATGCACAGCCAAATTTGGTTTAGAAGTATACAGCTAGTTTGTGGAAGAACTGAGATTAGTTAAATAAAAGTTCATTTGTCCCAGGGTTTCTGTTTTACGGAAAGGAACTGAGAAAAGAAGAAATAAGAAGAACTAGCCAAGAAATTGCCAAAAACACATATAAAGGGACTTTACTTGTAGAAACTTTACTGGCAATTCATCTGGCCAAGTCAAACTACAGCAGCCTAACAGAATTTAGTAAGCATATAGTTCTACACAATCATCTCTAGAACAAGTTTTAGGATTTTATTTTGTGGTTTGTGGTTTGATTAGGTTTTTTGTTTCTTTGTCTGTTTTGGTGTTTTGGTTTTTTGTGTGTGTGTGTGATTTTTTTTAAAGATGAAGAAAAAGTATAAAAATATTTATTTAATTTTACACAAATAATGGTTATTTTTAGTAGAAACACTTAAAAGTCCACTTCTGAGAAAAGTATTTCAGTTCAGAAGCAGTAACTTTCCCAAAACAAAAAAAAAAATCCTGTGATACATAACGCTTTTCTGCAAATGTGTCTGTATGGAAAATATATTGCTCAAAAAAGTTATATATCTTATTAGAGAAATCATTATTATGGCTGGGCAAGACAAAACAGAATTCTGAGGATTTGAAATCTGGATTAATATTTGGGACAATAATGTGTTTTAAATTCATAGCATGCAGAGTTAGAAAGATTGAGAAGATTATTTATACTTAAATCCTGTGTGCCAGGGAGGTTGAATTTCACCCAATTTTGTACAACAGACATGAGCTACTTTACCTGCTTAAATTCATATACTAAGTACAAATATATAACACAAAAGTAGGTGGAAACAAACTTAATTTTTTTTTCCTACGTACCGTCTCCAAATCAGCTGCCATAAACCAGACCAGAGAGAAACCAGACCATAATGTCTTGCCTAAGCACATCACTGGTCAGGCCAATATGCCTTGCTAAGACATACACTGCATGCCTAAGCTAACCAGCTTTGCCGGAAATTTATTCCTTTAAACACAGCTTTGTGCTGACTAATTACCCAGATCAGTGCAGGACCCTGATTTGGGACATCCATAGGCCCTCTTTAACACACTTGCCCCCTATTTGTGGCCAAGCTAATGGATTTAAATTTAACTCGAGTATGTTCTCCTAGACACAGTAATAACTGAAGTACAGGAAGACAAAACCCTGGTGCACCAAAGGTACTCACAAGAGCATTAGATGCAACAATAAGACCTGCTATTCAAGTTACTTAGGAAATTAGATTAGGTGAGAGGGTTTTTTAACAACTATGACCAAATCAGTGCTGCATGAAAGCAGGGAATGTAAAAGTGACATACAGATAACAAAAGCATAAGCACCATGACAAGATTTTAACGTTTCTATTCATAGAACTTGGGTCATCCAGAAAAGTCTGGTATGTGCTACATTTAGCATTTGCCATTGTTTCATCAATATATAATACCATACAAAATGCCAAAATAGAAATTAAAAACTAAGCTAGTAAAGTCCTTAACAATCCATGGATAGCAGATTTATCACGTCAGTATAATCAAGCCCTAAGCATCCTTAGAAGAAAATCTTGCTTGATTTCCTCTGGAAATTTTCCAAGTTAGCTCTTTATGGAGGTAGAAAAACCCTGCTGTGAATGTGAACAAAAAAAAAGTGCAAATCCCCCAGATTTGCTTTACTGTAAGATCATTAGTTGGATATGACCAAATGTTTATTTTTTTCCACAGTGATAGCAATGTGTTTGCAATGAACAGTTTCCATGACTTTTTATTTTGCTTTCAGAGCATCAGCACCGCATCACATCCCCCCCAATTACAAGTTATGTATGCCGACTGGCTCAGCTCCTTTTATTTTTGTGATCCAAGGAAATTCTCTCTTTTTTTAAAAGCTACCATGTTAGCACATTTTAATCAGTTCTTCTAAGCAACTTTGACTACAAATAAGCAAAATAAAGCTCCCTTTGCTACTGTCCTGGATTCAGCTATAGGAGTAATTTTTCTCCTTCTTAGTAGCTGGTGCAGTGCTGTGGTTTTGACTTTGAGCCTGGGAACAATGCTGATAACACCAATGTTTTTAGTTGCTGCTCAGTAATGTTTACTCTGATCAAGGACTTTCTCAGTCTCATGCTCAGGGAGGAGGGGAAGCAGGGAGGAAGCAGAGACACCTGACCCAAACCGACCAAAGATGTATTCCATACCACAGCATGTCAAGCCCACTATATAAACTGAGGGCAGTTACCTGGAAGGGCTAGATCGCTGCTTGGGTTGGGCTGGGTATCAGTCAGCGGGTGGTGAACAGTTGTATTCTCTTCCCTTGTTATTTTATTTTCCTTATCATTATTATTATCAGTGGCAGCAGTAGTGGTTCTGTGTTATACCTTAGTTAATGGACTGTTCTTATCTCAACCCATGGGAATTACATTCTGTCATTTCTCCTCCCCATCTCTCTGGGAGAAGGGGGAAGAAGAAGTGGGGGGAGTGAGGAAGCAGCTGTGTGGTACTGAGTTACCGGCTATGCTTAAACCTTGACAGTTCTTTATGGTGCCCAACGTGGGACACTTAAGCTTTGCTTAAGTTTTTGGAGAAAATGATAAGCTTTTTCACCAGCCTTCACCAGCCATACAACTTTTTCTTGCATATGTCTTAACAGGCAGGGGGAGCACGTGTTGTTAATGTATGGACATTTAGAGGGATCTTTTTTGACTGAGGAAGTATTTAACACCCAGAGATTGCAAAACTCAGAGCTGTAGATTGCTAAATCTAGGGCTTGCTGAAGCCACAGGTGAAGTTAAGTAGAATTCCTGTATTAAGCCATTACAATTACATGAACATTTGCTATGCAGCATGTTAACTCTTCAGAAGATAAGTGTATTTCCATCTTGCTCTATTTATGAACCTTTCTATATCAGGATACTATACAGCTTATGTCAGGAAGGAAGGATTTTTTTGGTTGGAATAACAGGTCTAAGTTGTAGATTAGAATTTTCTTTACAAATTATGTGTTTATTTCTGCCTGTGATTAAGGCACTAGTGCTAAAATTCTATTCCAAACCCAAGAAACAGAGAAAAAGCAGAATGCATGGACTGAAAGTAGGTGCAGAGAATTAAGCACAGAATGTTTGTTTTTACTGAAAAAAAGAAATCCTAAAACTACAAGGTGATGGTATTTTTTCCTTCTTGGTTTTTTTTTTCCCCATTAATATCAGAAGACATTAGACTTTGAGAGAACACAAAACCGGTATAACAAAGTGATATTGCTTAATTTCACTTCTCGGGTTGTTTGGTTTTTTGGTTGTTTTTTTTTTTTGGAGGGGGGGGGGGGGGAGGGGCATGGAGGAAGAACATCACATTAATCACCAGAGGGAAATAAATACAATTTTTAATCTTTATTCTTACTAGAATTAACAAAAATGTAGGAATTACAAGAGCAATTTTGAAGATAATTTCCTATAGAGAAAAATACCATGCAACAGAACAAAGTATAAGCTTCCTGTCATGATAAAAAGTCATAGAGAGCATCCAGCATGCTAAATAAAGTTTCAAGTTCCCTTTTTGCTCATAAATTACACTGGCTTTGTTAGAAAATAATATGTAGCGTAATCTTAAAAACAACAGAAAATTAAATTTGTTTTATGAAAATAAAAACTTTATATTCTTTAATAAGGATATTGTGAGGTACTCATGACTGAAACTGTACAGTTGAAAAGAAAACAATATTTTTTCTTTTGATGTAGTAAGGCAGAACAAACAAGGGTCATACTGAAGTACTGAGAGAAGTGCAGTGCTCACTCTGCATGCATGCTGCATATATGATAGGTCTCCACGGCTTCCTGAATGACTTGTCTAGTTCTTACATTGGAAGGAAAACTGTAAATTTATGGGAGTACAAAATCATTACCCTATGAACACTCTGTCTCATTCAAGGCAAGGACTTCAACTTTTCATCCAATTTGAACTGTGTGACCTACCCAACAGGCCACCAGGACGATGTCTTCTTTATTCTGCAAAATAAATATACATATATATATGTATGCATAAATGCATATGTATATAAGTATGCACATGTGTATGCATGAGTATGCACACATATTAATTTCATTCTGAAGGGGAATTTTAAGATTTTGTATCTTTAAAAGTCTCAACTGAAGGTAATAAAACTTCTCACCTTTCTCCAAGACAAGATAGATTGACCACACAGATTAAGACTGTGTGTGAAAAGCCCCAAGATAAAAGCCCCAAGCCAAAAGCCCCAAGCCACAGGTCAGACCCATGCATCAGCATCCTTAATTCATGGAGAGTCTGTGAAGTCTCCACCTCCCTACTGCAGTGCCTACTCTCACTCCTGGCTGAGTGGGGTTGTGGTGATCTCTCATTACACCACACAAAAACTCTGTGAACTTGCAAAATAGTATGGTGCTGTTGTTCCATCCTGCATTTAAAAAGTCTCAGTGAACAGTTGGCAAACCTTCTACCACAGACGAATTTGTTGGTAATTACCAGTACTGATTAATCTCTACTGGTTTCAGGTCCAGAACAGACCCAGGTGCAACCACCCGAAGAGTATGGTATTGTCTAGCCCACCAGACACACCAGAATGAGAAAACAGAGGCTCCCTATTCCAATAAATAAAAGCATACGGTGAACCCCACCCTGGCACATTCAAACTGTTTATTGGGAATGGCGCTTCGCCCACTGTAATTCCTGAGCCATGCCTATAAGTTTGTTTGTTTGTTTGTGGTTTTGTTTGTTTGGTGGTTTTGTTTGGTTTGTTTTCTCTTTCTGGCATGGACCAAATCCAAATCATGTTGGAGATTGCAGGTGACACCTGCCCAGGGAAGGGACCCAGCAAACCTTACTCTCACTCATTCTAGGTGAGATCAAGTAGGATCTCATCCTAGGTAGACAGGCTTCCCCTGACCCTCCAGCCTACCTTGGCAAAGTAGGTAAAGAAGCAGAATCTGGAAAAGACCAAGGCAGAGTGTCAGTTGGGCAGCAATGAAACCCGCAGATTACAGCACAAAAAACTTTTCCCAGACTTCAGACCAGTTCCGATCATTACTTTAAATGCAAAAACTATCTCTCATGAGCTTTGATCACCTGTAATGGATTTTTTGACTTATTGTCAAGCAGAAAATTAAAATGGCTGGTTGAAAAAGCACAACAGCCACTGTGGAAAGAAGAGATTAATCATTTGTTCTGATTAATGAAGACATCATCACCAGTGTAAATCAAAATGGTTGGATGTTATTAGCAACTGATATTTTCCTTAAAAATTAAAATGCCTTGTCCGAAAAAACAAAGGCCAGCATACAAATTGCAGCATATATTTTTTACTAACAGCAAAACTAAAATGATTCCTCTCCTTTGCAGCACAGGCTGGACCTCAACAGACTTAGCACATTTTATTATAACATAAACAAAGATATAAAATGAGGAGATAAAACAGAGATGCATTCATGAATGCTAAGTTATTCCAATACTTAAATTAATTACATGGTAAAAGAGTGATTGCCTCTTTTTGTCTTATACTAACTACAAACCAGAAAAGAGATCAAGAAACACAGCTGGGCACTTATTAATTCTATTCTTCTCCCTACAATTAAACTTCAATTATTTTCAAAGAACATTTGGGTTCTGTCCAATGTAGTTGCCATGCTTACAGCAATGATTAAAGAAAACCTATATGAACATTACCTGTGGCAGCATTTTGGAGGAAATTCAGTTTCTGGAAGAGAAATACTTTGTAGCAAAAGAAACAAAGGTCTTTATAGAGTGGGTAATATCCAAAAATAGTTATAATTTATGTTTCTACAAATATAAGTCTGGCTTTCTTTTCTGGAAAGCAGCATCTCTGAAGTTCTATCTAAATGTAACTACCTAACCTGAGTAGTCTTTAGAAAAATCTGGTACCAGAATTCTTTAACACCATTAGTCCTACACTAGGATTCACCATAAATGGCCCTTGAAATCTCAGAAGCTGATGTAAAAATTGTATAGTCAAAACCAAGACTTCAATTTACAAGTAGCAGGTTTTTAAATCCAAATGTTTATTGAAAGATCCAACACCTTTCTTCTCAAATTAAGAAAGAGCAGCAGAAATGAAAAGCAGCATGGTTTCCCCCTCCCAGAAAAAAAAGCACCCACTGTCACACAGATAACTCTTTGCCTTGGGCTACTGGGCAGCAGGATCTTTTTGCCTTCCCCTGAGCCAAAGCACAATCCAGAAAGGAAAGGTTTGTAATAACGCTGCTGCAAAACATTAGTATCTGCCAGGCAGCAAGAAGTTATGGCTGCCTTGGACATCAAATTAGATCAATTGGCCATCTGGGGTGAACACATGGAAGAATATACAGATAACAGCGAGCAACAATTAGTCTCCTGAGGGTTTCAGAAAAGAGACTAATCAGTAATGCAGAGAGTCTTATCTCTAACAAAACTACCATTTGAAGAACTTTTACGCTTAATGAAATCTAAAAGACCCAAAAAATAAGAATGCCCACCTAATGAGAAAGCTATCTGACTGTGACACAGATACCGGAAATGGAGATTCAAACCTTAGACAAATGCACTTCATCAAGAGTCCTGGGACCCTTTGTTGCAGGCACTCCACAATGAGGGAGGGTCAAGCACCCTTTCAGGTGGTGCTGCGGAGGAGCCTTAATAAGGACCAGAGCACACATCCCAGGGGCAGCAGTTTGGGTAGAAAGACATGAAGAAGGGATCCTCCTCTGAGTTCAGACCAACCTAAATGATCTTGGGTACGTCAGTGATGCTCCACAAGGCACATTGCCCAGCACGTGCTGGAGCAGCTGTCCCTGCCAAGGCAGATGATACATCAGTTAACTGCTCCCAAGGCTAAGGAGGACCTGGGTATGCTTTCATACAATCACAGAATAGTAAGGGCTGGAAAGGACCTCAAGATCATCGAGTCAATGTCTGCTTGAGCTGGGGGGTTTGGGCAGCAGGTCCCTTCTGACCTCAGACAGTCTGTGATTCTGTCAATTTACAACAGTAAGTACAGCAGATGACTCCAGGAGGAGGATGCTTGTTTTCTGCATTTTTTGACTAAAGTTACTATCTCCAAAAACAAATATATTGCCAGAGGAAGCTTCTGGTTTATATTTAAATTGTAATAGAAACAACAAAAAATCAATAATTTAAACTCAAACTCAACAGCCAGCAGTTATGACCAAGGCTGGTTAGTTTGACAGACTCCAGTTTCTCGAGGGATAAATAATTCTCCGCAAGGCAGTCATTTCTTGCTCTATGGGAGGTGGAAGAACAAATGCCGCTTCTCCCTCCGCTAGAGCATTCCACCCCAATCCCTTATGCCCCACTTCCTCTCTCCTCTGGTGGAGGAGTTTTCTGCCATTTACAAGAGTGCAACAGAACAGAAACTGGCAAAAATCTGTGGCCTGCTGCCACTGCCCTTCTATAGATGAGTGATGGAGTCCCACCATGCCTCCTACCTTACCAGCCTGAGGATGTGCTGGAGTCGTTTGATTACAGACAGTGAGGAAAGCTGTGTGCTTATGGTGTGTAAGAAAGTTCAGCTGGGATAAATGATCCTGGCTTATACCATGCTTGCCACTCAAGGCAACAAACAAGCAATATGAAAACAAGGTTGTGAATTGTCATCTCTCTCTCACTGGTGTGCATAAGGCACAACTCCTCAGAGATCGGTAAAATTACATGACTATGAATTGAGTAGCCAAGTAAAGAATTTTCTCCTGGTAGTAAGAGTTTAGGTGGAAACTAATATTTTTATAACGCTAAAGCAAAAAAAAGCCTTACCCCTTTTGATACAGAGCTATCCAGCAAAATTCTGGGACCAGTTCTATCTTATTTTAGGAAAGAACAATGTCAGTTGAGATTTTCTCTGTGTAAAACAAGGAAAACACATCTAGATACCAATTTATACACAATAATCTGCAAAGTATAAATAATGAATTTTATGTCTAATTACTACACTCACTCATTGCCACATAAATCAGAAACTGTTATCCAGTAGCAAACCATTTGCTGAGTATAATGCTGAATATTTTCTATCAAACTGTTGCGGGCTTCTTTTCATCCCCTATTTTGGTTAAACTATATAGCTCCCTTTGGAATTGTTAATTTGATTTCGTTTATAGTTAGTATGTGAATGGTTCACAGTCTATAGGGCCTATCTCTCCCTTTTGTAAATAATTCCTTTTTCATGCTTCAATTAGGGTGCTCTGTGTTTTTGTAATTCATCTCAGAGGCAAATATGACAAACGAGAGATTGTCGTGGTTTAAGCCTCTCAGTCACACAGTTTTGCTCTCTCACTCACTCCCCTCTCTTTCTTCCCCCAGTCCCGGGGGGATGGGGAGGAGAATCAAAAGAATGAAACTCGCACAGGTTGAGATAAGAACAGTTTAGTAACTAAGGTATAACACAAACCACTACTGCTAGCACCAATAATAATAATGGCAAGAGAAAACACAAGGGAAAAGAATACAATCGCTCACCACCAGTCCCCAGCCCGACCAAACAGCGCATCCTCATCGTGCACCCCCACCACCCTTCCGGGTCTCTGCCTTTCGTTTTTACATCCTGGACATGATGTGCTGTGGTACGGAATAACCTCTTTGATTAGTCTGGGTCAGGTGTCCTGTCTCCTTCCTCCTGGCTTCCCCTCCTCCCTGGCAGAGCATGAGACTCAGAAGGTCCTTGATCAGACTAAAACATTCTAAGCCGTAACTATAAACATCAGTGTTATCAGTGCTGTTCCCAGGCCAAAAGTCGAAAACACAGCACTGCACCAGCTACTATGAAGGAGAAAAAATGACTGCTACTGCTGAACCCAGGACAGAGATGTTAAAAGTTCTGTTGCTATCCTTCCTGACATAAGCAGAACCTGAAAAATTCAGAATGAGTATTAAAATGCTGTATCTGAATATTCACGTTACAGTTTCTACTTTGTACCATACATTTTGTGCTGATGGTTTACTGTTCTGCTGCATTTGTACTTGATGTTCAACTCTGTCCAGGGGCTTCTCAGAATCAATCTATTTGTCTATGCAAGCACAAATCAATAGATGCATTTTGTAAGGAATCTGAAGTTCTTTCTGTGAATATTAACAAGTGTATACAAAAAGCATACAGATATTTATGATGCACCCAAGTCATTACCAAATCTGAATAAACAGCAAAAGATAAGAACACAAGAATGCTTGTAACTTATAATGACTATATAAAAGATGATGAGATGTTGTGGGTAAGTTTTTTAGTGGACAATTACAACTACACCTAGGCTAACAGATGTTTTTATTCTTCTGCCTATGTGAAAAGACGTATAACTGAGATACTCTCAAGGCACATGTAAACAATTTCACCAAACAATTTTTTTTACACCAAGTCAGAAAAAAAATCCCTAGCTTCTTTACATAAAGGAATACACACAAACAAGTTCTTTTATAGAAAAATGTTATGCATCCATTTGAAAAGACTTTGCACCAGATATTAAAGAACAGAAGTTATATGTCATGGGTTCAGCAGCAGTCGATTTTTTCTCCTTCATAGTAGCTGGTGCAGTGCTGTGTGTTAGACTTTCGGTCTGGGAACAGCGCTGATAACACCGATGTTTATAGTTACGGCTTAGAATGTTTTGGTCTGACCAAGGACCTTCTGAGTCTCATGCTCTGCCAGGGAGGGGGGGAAGCCGGGGGAAATCAGAGACAGGACACCTGATCCAAACTGACCAAAGAGGTTATTCCGTACCACAGCACGTCATGCCCAGGATGTAAAAAAACTGGGGGCCGGAACCTGGAAGAGTTTTTTTGTTTTAGTTCACAGCTCGGTCGTCGGATGGTGAGCAGTTCTATCCTCTTCCCTTGTATTTCTCTCGTTATTATTATTATTGGTGATGGCGGCAGTGGTTTGTGTTGTACCTTGGTTGCTGGGCTATTCTTGTCTCGACCCGCGGGAGTTGCGCTCTTTCGATTCTTCTTCCCATTCCTCCACCCCCCCCCCCCCCCTTTGGAGTGGGGGGCAAGAAAAACTCTTCCCTTGTATTTTTCTCTTGTCATTATTACTATTGGTGGTAGCAGTGGTAGTTTGTGTTACACCTTAGTTGCTGGACTGTTCTTATCTCAACCTGTGGGAGTTGCATTCTTTCAATTCTCCTTCCCATCCCTCCAGGAGCGGAGGGAAGAAAGAGGGGGAAGTGAGTAGGTGAGCAAAACTGTGCGTGGCTGAGAAGCTTAAACCACAACATTATAGAAGAATATAATTCTACAGAAAGATATAATTTGTTACAGTGCACAGTTATTAGTCATTTTTTTCCTAAAATCTGCAAACCATTTCCTTCTTACTGTCACAGTGCATGTGCTAAGGTGAGGTCTTTTATTAAAAAATATTCCCATGGGCATACTGAAATTTCTGTTTTCTCTCCTCTTGCTTAGAAAAGTTACAGTTACAAAGCCACGAAACAGAAGAAGCATCACATGACAAAGGTAACCAGTTAGACAGGCGGCGTTCAAGGTGGGGTTGGACATAGCCTTGGATGGCATGGTTTAGTGGGAGGTGTCCCTGCCCATGGCAGGAGGGTTGGAACTCGATGATCTTGAGGTCCTTTCCAACCCTTACTATTCAATGATTCTATGATTATATATATCAAATAGTTGCATCTTCCATCAGTCTGTTTCATTATTCTGTTTCCCCCTTAAATGAATAAAGTACTTGAGCAATTTTAAACAGCAAACAAAAAAAATGCATTTTAATCCATCTGCATGCTGCTAAGAACATGCAAGCAGAAAGAGGGACTACAGTCAATATAACGTTTGCAATAACATGTTCAACTTGTACGTTGTTAGAAATTATAGACTTATGAAAGCCGCGAAATCACAAGTCTGACCTTAAGAATTAAAGTCAACTCAATGTACACAAGAAAGTAAGCCCAGTTAATATAATTTACTGAGCTTACTTAATTTATTTTGTACACAAAATAAGTGTACATTCATCTAATTAAAACTCAGAAATGCACAAAGGCTGATGCTTGCTTACTCCCATTACAACTTTGTCTCCAATTCGCACTCCAGGTGAGCATAAGGGAATGAATGTGCAAAAGAAATGGAAGTGGTCTAGGGTCAGATTTTCTTTGGTACATGAGGTAGGAAGCAAATAATGGTGATGTGCCAACTACCCAGATCTCCCCCTCCTAAAAAGAGGCCCATGTCTCATTCAGGGAAGCCCACAAGTTTCTAAGACTCATGCAACCTTTATTAGACATCTTGTTTTGTTAAAATAGCCCAATCTGTGGATTAGGCTTTCTAAAGCTTCAGGTTTTCAAGACAAACTCTACCTTGCTCCATCCTTCAAAAAGTGAAGTGTTTGTCAGTTATTAGTGCCTGTAAGATCCCATGTCTACCCAAACCCATCAACGCCAGAAGCAGAGAACCCAAGGTCCTGGAAACAACTGTCCCACACAACCTCCCTATCTGTCTTCAGTTAATATTATTCAGCTATCTTAATCACCATTAGGTTATTTAGAAGGTGAGAATAATGTCTTGTGGCGGGATTGGTGTTTAGGTGCAGAATCTATTTATGAGCAGCTTTGTAACTGTGGCAGTGGAAATCCTTGAGCTCTCACCAACACTCTTAGATGCCAGGCAGCAAGCAGGTCCAGCCACACTGGCAAATGCTGTCTTGAAAACTTAGAGAAGAATGAAAAGCCTTGGGAGTGTCCACTGTTAACCTTAAAAGAGAATATTTCATTACCCAGATTGGGCTGGCTCGTTATCAATTGATGCTTACATGAGGAGTCTGATTCTACCCACTGAGCATTCCCCAAAGCTCGATATAAAGAAATGCCCCTATATTTCTATTGTACCCATTTGCTCTGAGAATGCATAGCCTTATAATGTCTTTTCCGATTTTATTCTTCTCACTGGCTTTTCTAGTATATATGTTTCCTATGCAGGCATATTCCTTTCTGTATTACCAGAGGCTTATGGATTTCACAAACAGCTTCCAATATCTTTTATTCTCCGTTTTACATTTTTCTTGCATAAATGCAGAAAGAGAGCTCATGGAGAAAAGAATGAGGACTCAAATGAGGCCTTTACAGTGAAGGGAGGATCTGGAAACTGGAGTCTGGCTAATAGAGTATGCACACTCTATTAATAGACTCCTTTAAATACTAAGGCTGAAGCCACTCTGCCTGGAACTGAGCAAGTAAATTTTTCCCCTTCTTTTTTTTTTTTTTTTTTTAAATCAAAAAACAAATTACCCATAGGGTTGAAAAGCAAATTGTCAGTTACCATACTACTGAAAAACTGCGGAAAACATTAATATCTACTGAAAACAAGCATATTGGGAGGGGGAAGGGGAAGCATTTTTTTACAAGAACTTGCTTGTTTTCTCCATAAGCAAAATCCTCTTATTGTGCATATGGGCACAAACCTCCCATCTGTCAAATCCAGATACAGCAAAAAAATATATATTTTTTTTTTACTTTTTTTTAATAAAGACTTGAGTTCTACATGAACTTATGTAGACAGCTGTGTTTCTTATACTTATGGCTGCTCACTGAGGGCACTGTGAAGATAGAGAGGAAAGCATGTGGGCAATGAGTAAGTAAAATCATGCTACATGTGCGCATACATACACTGATACCCGGAAGCTAATCTTTTCCCTCAGTTCCACAGTTCAGTGTCCTTCTGCCTTACACATTTTCGACCAAGTTTTCTAGAGCAGCTACTGCCTTCAGTTGATAACTTTAAGCTAGTGAACACATTCTCAGGTCTTAAAAAGTAGTTGGGGATGCTGTGTAGATTTGTGGCTCACTGTGAGAGGGCAGCTCAGAAGGGAAGTGTGTAGAGAAATGTGGAAAAGCTGTTCAGACACAGAAAAGTCTGTGGGCTGGGAACGTGTGAAGAAGTTGCAGTCTTAATTTAGATTTGGGGAATGAAATACTGAAGCAAACATCAAAGATTTTGTTATGTGCTGAGAAATGCTGAAGTGTTGCAAAGAAGAATCAATGGCCTGGAAATAAGAGGGAGACAATGATTTTTTTAACCAAAGTACAGATTTGGGAGCTTTATTTATTTGTTTATTTCTCCACATTATTGCAACATGGACTCCAGCAATGGAAACACAGGTGTTTTGTAAGCTTCCTAGTTGAGTGAGAAAGATAAACACAATTCTCTTTCACCGGTAACCAGAGTAATTTTCCCACCCATTTCCACCTGTTCAGTGGGGAAATGACCCCATCTCACCTGTCTTTGGAGGACAGTACACAAAAAGTCTTGGTCCTGGGAAGCAGTGACACCGCTACTGCAACAGAGCTGGGCCATTAGACAAGTTTGTCTCCTAGAAACACAAAGCAGGGACAGATTCAACCTATTCTGTATTGATCCTGAAGGCATCAGTCAGCACCTACACACCAGCCTTCTTAATGGAAAACTGGTGAGAAACATCAATGAAGCAAACCACGTTTTCTTCTGCTGACATCTTTCAGACAAGGAAGAAATACAGGAACAAAGCAGAAAAGAAAAAAATAATACATTTGGATTAAAAAATGGAACCAGATGCAAAGATGTAAAACATTTTTCATGTTTTTGCCTTATTTAGACTTGAACTCTGTCATACAGTTTGGCAAGTCTGCACAAATAAAACCAGGATATTTCTTTTTCCCTCATGCCTTAATTTGATCTAAGACAGTTTTTGTCCACAAAAAAAAAAAAAAAAAAAAAAAAAAAAAAAAAAAAAAAAAAAGTAAAAAACCCCACCCAGCCAGAATTCATCCCGGGATTTAATGTGTTGTATTGCTTAATTATGATACCATAATAAGTCCAGGAAGTAGTGCCATAATCAGGAATTTTCACTGTGAAATCAGATCACAGCACAATTTCTCAGCTGCGCTCTTCTCTGCATCTGTAATAACTGGACATGGTTTGCAATGAAGGCTTTTATGATTATGGGATGGGGAGAAAGCACAACTGCGGTAAGAAATTACGGAGTAGTTTTTGTAGCAGAACAAGAGTCAGGAATATTTGAAATTTGCCCCTGATATCATCCTCTGGCACTGCCTCAAATACTCTCAGTCTTCATCCTCAGAACTGAAGATATAAAGAGGAGATCGTAGAATCATAGAATAGTAAAGGGTTGGAAAGGACCTTAAGATCATCGAGTTCCAACCCCCCTGCTGTGGGCAGGGACACCTCCCATTAAACCATGCCATCCAAGGCTATGTCCAACCCCACCTTGAACGCCGCCAGGGATGAAGCATTCACAACTTCCCTGGGCAACCCATTCCAGTGCCTCACCACCCTCACAGTAAAGAATTTCTTCCTCAGATCCAATCTAAACTTCCCCTGTTTAAGTTTAAACCCATTACCCCTTGTCCTCTCACCACAGTCCCGCCCCTAATGAAGAGTCCCTCCCCAGCATCCCTATAGGCCCCCTTCAGATTCTGGAAGGCTGCTATGAGGTCTTCATGCAGCCTTCTCTTCTCCAGGCTGAACAGACCCAATTTTCTCAGCCTATCTTCATATGGGAGGTGCTCCAGTCCCCTCATCATCCTCGTGGCCCTCCTCTGCACTTGTTCCAACAGTTCCATGTCCTATGCATGTTGAGGACACCAGAACTGCACACAATACTCCAAGGGAGGTCTCACGAGAGCAGAGTAGAGGGGCAGGAGCACCTCCCTCGACCTGCTGGTCACGCTCCTTTTGATGCAGCCCAGGATACGGTTGGCTTTTTGGGCTGCAAGCACACACTGAAGCCGGCTCATGTTCATTTTCTCATCGACCAACACCCCCAAGTCCTTCTCTACAGGGCTGCTCTCAATCTCCTCCCCGCCCAACCTGTAGCTGTGCCTGACACTGCTCTGACCCAGGTGGAGGACCTTGCACTTGACATGGTTAAACTTCATCAGGTTGGCATCAGCCCACCTCACAAGCGTGTCAAGGTCCCTCTGGACAGAATTCCTTCCCTCCAACATATCAACCGAACCACACAGCTTGGTGTCATCGGCAAACTTGCTGAGAGCGCACTCAATCGCACTGTCCACGTCACCAACAAAGATGTTGAACAAGACCGGTCTCAACACTGATCCCTGGGGGACACCACTCGTTACTGGTCTCCCGCTGGACATTGAGCCACTGAGCACTACTCTTTGCGTGCGGCCATCCAGCCAGTTCTTTATCCACCGAGTGGCCCACCTATCAAATTGACGTCTCTCCAACTTAGAGACAAGGATGTCATGCGAGACAGTTTCAAAGGCTTTGCATAAGTCCAGGTAGATGACATCAACTGCTCTGCCCCTGTCCATCAGTTCCGTAGCCCCTTCATAGAAGGTCACCAGATTGGTCAGGCAGGATTTCCCCTTAGTGAAGCCATGCTGGCTGTCACCAAGCACCTTGTTGGTTTTCATGTGCCTTAGCACGCCTTCCAGGATAATCTGCTCCAAGATTTTACCAGGCACAGAGGTGAGACTGACTGGTCTGTAATTCCCTGGGTCATCCATTTTTCCCTTCTTAAAAATGGGGGTTATATTTCCCTTTTTCCAGTCATCGGGAACTTCACCTGACTGACATGATTTTTCAAATATGATGGACAGTGGCTTAGCAACTTCATTTGCCAGCTCCTTCAGGACCTGCGGATGGATTTCATCTGGTCCCATGGACTTGTATGCGTTCAGGTTCCTAAGGTGGTCTCGAACCAGACCCTCTCCTACTGTGGGACCAGGGTTTTCATTTTCACTGTCCCTGCGTCTGCCTTCCAAGACTTGGGTGGTGTGGTCAGAGCATTTGCTGGTGAAGACTGAGGCAAAGAAGTCATTAAGAACCTCAGCCTTCTCTAAGTCCAGGGTAGCCAGTTCTCCCGATAGCTTCTGGAGAGGGCCCACGTTGTCTCTAACCTGTCTTTTATTGACAATGTACCTATAAAATCCCTTCCTGTTATCCTTAACATCCCTAGCCAATTTTAATTCTAAGTGGGCCTTAGCTTTACTGACCTGGTCTCTAGCTTCCTGGACAACATCCCTGTAGTCTTCCCAGGTCGCCTAACCTTACTTCCACCTTTTATAGGACTCTTGTTTCCTTCGAATTTTGCTCAGCAGCTCCTTATCAATCCAAAGAGGTCTCCTGGCCCTCCTGCTAAACTTCCTTCTAGTTGGGATGCATCGCTCCTGAGCTTGCAGCAGGTGATCCTTGAATATCAACCAACAGTCTTGGGCCCCCCTGCCCTCTAGGGCTATATCCCATGGAACCTCACTGAGCAGGTTCCTGAAGAGGCCAAAGTTTGCTCTCTTGAAGTCCAGGGCAGTGAGCTTGTGCGGGCTCTTATCACTGTCCTGAGGATCTCAAACTCGACCATCTCATGATTGCTGCAATCAAGTCTGCCCTGGAGCGTCACATTCCTAACCAATCCTTCCCTGTTGGTGAGGACGAGGTCAAGCATGGCACCTCTCCTTGTCGGCTCCTCTATTACTTGCAGAAGGAAGTTGTCTTCCACACAATCGAGGAACCTTCTGGATTGCTTGTGCCAGGCCGTACCATCCCTCCCACAGATATCAGGGTGCTTGAAGTCTCCCATGAGAACCAGGGCCTGCAAGCGTGAGGCTGCTCCTATCTGCTTATGGAGCACTTCGTCCAGCAAGTCCCCTTGGTCTGGCGGTCTGTAACAGATCCCCATAATAATGTTTCCCATCACTGTTCTCCCTTTAACCCTGACCCACAAACTCTCTGTCAACTGCTCACCTGTCCCCAGACAGAGTTCCATACTCTCTAGCCTATCCCTAACATAAATAGCAACTCCCCCTCCCTGTCTGCCGGGCCTGTCTTTCCTAAAGAGCCAGTAACCTTCCATTCCAACACACCAGTCATAGGAGCCATCCCACCATGTTTCTGTGATGCCTATGATATCATACCCCCGTAAACGTGCACACATCTCTAATTCCTCTTGTTTGTTCCCCATACTACGGGCATTTGTGTAGAGGCGTTTGAGCCGAGATCCAATTGAAGCCAGCTCATTGACTGGAGCAGCTAGAATATCTCTACGTTCCTCCAAATGTTTACTGTAGATGCTGCCAACCGACTGGGTGTGTTGGGATGGAATGATGTCCCCCTCCCCCAACACATCTAGTTCAAAGCATCCTTGACCAGTCTGGCAAGCCTTCTACCAAATCCACTCTTCCCCTTCTTTGTCAGACCAGCTCCACCAGCCCCCAGTACACCTGGCCTACTATATTGAGTCCCATGTTCAAGGTACCCAAACCCCTGACTATAGCACCACCCTTCTAACCATTTATTAACCTGTCCAATATCCTAGCCTTTTCAAGGTCCTGCCCTGCATCCTGGAGAATTGACGAAAAGACAATCTGAGCTCCAGAGCCCCTAACCACCTCTCCCAGAGCTCTGTAGTCCTTCTTTATGGTCTCCGGGCTACTGCTACCTCTATCAGTAGCACCCACATGCATTACCAGGAGTGGGTAATAGTCAGTGGGACCGACTAGAGCAGGCAGCTTCTCGGCCACAGCCCTGATCCGAGCCCCTGGTAGGCAACACACTTCCCTTGAGCCTGGGTCAGGCTGACAGATGGGTGCCTCTGTGCCTTTCAGATTAGATCCCCTACTACTACAGAAATACCAAAAATAGGTACGTGGACAGCTAAACAGATGTTTATACAATGAATTCTCCAGTTAGGTTTTGTTTCAGTAGTTTTTCTGGTTTGTTACTGGCCCAGAAAGCAGAATAGTATTGGTGCTGTGAGAAGAGTAATTAAAGTTGCACAGTTCATTTGAACACAAACATGACAAATTTCAGAAGTTTTTTATAGTCAGTATGATCTGCGTCCCTCAGCTAGGAGTAAATTTGTCAAGCTCCTTAATGTGTTGGGTTTTTTTTTTGGCTGATTCAAGAGACAGCCTCAGTGCTTATAAACTCTCTACAATAAAGTAGGTTTTATTTCAGATTCCCTTCAAGCTCATTACTGTATTCTAGCAATGCATGCATCTTATATTCACTGTGTTTAGCAAAAAGTTGCAATGGAATTTCTGGGGAATATGATGGCTATGACAGTATTTGGGAAAGATTTTGTAGGCAGGTGTGAAATTGCCATTTCCTATGCCAATTAGAGTATTCTTTCATACTTGAAGGCTAAATATTCTTTTTGCTTTTACCATCAGATTCTTTGAAGCATATCATAAAGATAAGGTGTCCTGAAAATGTGTAGTTGTTTTCTTCTGAAGTGGATGATAAACATTCATTTCCCATTATACATGTAACACTGCCTGATAAAAAACCTGAAAAATATCTTTGTGCTCTTTCAGAAAACAAAACCAAAAACAAACAAGCAAAAAAAAGACCAAAACCAATAAAACAAACAACCCCAGAATTTTTACTGGATATAGAGAATCCTGAAATGCTGCATGAAGATCGCAGGACAATGCCATTTTTTCTAGCATGTTTTCCCCAGATAGGAACACAAACTGGGTAAATTGTTGTCAGTGTTAGCAATGTTTGTTTACAGCTCTGAGTATTTTTGTTACTGCAAGTACATGACCATGAGTGTTGTGCATACTCATTTTAGCCCTCTGTGCACTTAGCTGCAAGCATGAGAATCTTGGTCTATACACATCTCTGTCCTTGCAGCACATTAACAAGACTGGTAGTCAACGGCCTAATTTCTACCCTTTTTTCAATAGGGAGAGTGACAGGGAGATGACACAAGGGAACAGGGAGAAAAAGACAAAAGGCAGAAAAGAAAGCTTACAAAACTTGCTCATAATCTAAAGGTGATGTCAAAACAAAAATCCAGTAACTTGAAGGGACAAGAGCATTTGCTATCTTGCTCCATCTCCCGTTGTGCTCTGCTCCGCCTGAGTGCTGTGGCATGTGGGTCCACCCTCGCCATGGCACTGTGTATGTAGAAATACCTGTCTGTAAGCACTGGTTGTTCTGTGAGCAACACACATTTTCTCTGTGTTGCAGTGAGTGTGCACTGGTATCTGAAAAAAGTAAAATTCTTCTCTTTGGCACATGACATCTTGTGTTCCTTCTCATTAGACATTATTTGCAGTGTTTTCCTCCCGCCTATCCGTATAGAATCATAGAATCATAGAATAGTAAGGGTTGGAAAGGACCTTAAGATCATCGAGTTCCAACCCTCCTGACATGGGCAGGGACACCTCCCACTAAACCATGCCATCCAAGGCTATGTCCAACCCCACCTTGAACGCCGCCAGGAATGAAGCATTCACAACCTCCCTGGGCAACCCATTCCAGTGCCCCACCACCCTCACAGGAAAGAATTTCTTCCTCAGATCCAATCTAAACTTCCCCTGTTTAAGTTTAAACCCATTACCCCTTGTCCTCTCACTACAGTCCCTAATGAAGAGTCCCTCCCCAGCATCCCTATAGGCCCCCTTCAGGTATTGGAAGGCTGCTATGAGGTCTCCACGCAGCCTTCTCTTCTCCAGGCTGAACAGCCCCAATTTTCTCAGCCTATATAATTCTGCTCCCTTTTTTTTCACCATTATTTTTGTCATTACTGTAGTTGGCACTATGAAGCCTGGCAACAAGGCTGTTCTTCCCAGTGACTGCTGAACAGAAATATTCCTAGGATCCCTGGAAGAATTTGGGAACACAGGAGTCTCTTTACCGTGTGGCATTCAAGTTACAGCTAATCTGGTGACCAAGAGAGGTACTGTCTCTCTTGATCACTGGGTTAGCTTTAGAGAAATTATAACAAAAAACACTTAGAGAAGTTATCCCTGTAATATCTTAGTAAGACTGCCTTATGTCCTAAGCCTGAAGTGAATAAACAGAGAGCTTGGCCTTCAAAAAAGACAAAGTAAGAGACTTTGATCCCAGAGGACTGGAGGTGAATTAATAACAGTTCTGGCACATCTTACCTGCTTTATCTTGTCTATTTTCCTCCTTTTTATAGACTTTAATAGCACTGATTGGCAATTTTCCCCAAAATTCTGTTAAAAGCCCACTTAGAGTCTTGATATCTATAACTGACATTCATGCCCCAGTTTTGTGCCACATGAAGAGCTAATGATAATAATCTTGAGGTCATTCTTATTTCATCTATTTGCATTTACAAGTAATCATGTCTTCCTACCTG
The DNA here is from genome assembly GCA_039720435.1 of Amazona ochrocephala. NCBI lineage: Eukaryota > Metazoa > Chordata > Aves > Psittaciformes > Psittacidae > Amazona > Amazona ochrocephala. The sequence continues at coordinate 55,737,665 of CM077909.1, read as the reverse complement.
ATTCATCACAAAATCATGTTGCAGAAGATGAAGATAGGATGAGAAGGTTGGGGCTGTTGAGCCTGGAGAAGAGAAAGCTGCATGGAGACCTCATAGCAGCCTTCCAATATCCAAAGGGGGCCTATAGGGATGCTGGGGAGGGACTCTTCATTAGGGACTGTAGTGAGAGGACAAGGGGTAATGGATTCAAACTTAAACAGGGGAAGTTTAGATTGGATATAAGGAAGAAATTCTTTACTGTAAGGTTGGTGAGGCACTGGAATGGGTTGCCCAGGGAAGTTGTGAATGCTTCATTCCTGGCGGCGTTCAAGGTGGGGTTGGACATAGCCTTGGATGGCATGGTTTAGTGGGAGGTGTCCCTGCCCACAGCAGGGGGGTTGGAACTAGATGATCTTAAGGTCCTTTCCAACCCTAACTATTCTATGATTCTATGAACACTAAGGCGAAATCCTTCCCAGAACGCATGCAAAAAAAGAATAACAGAATCACCACTTATTTCTTGAATCTGTCTCTCTAATTATCCTGATTTTCACTGCTACTGCACTGACAGTTATTGATTCATGCAACTGGTTTCTGTATCTCAAACTTTAGCTTCTACATCATACTTTCCATTATTGTGTCAAATAGTTTTATCTTGGAAACACTGAATATTTGCCAACCACAGTTCTATCTGTTTTGTTAAAACTTGTATTTCTTTTGTAAATATATGTATTTTATTTCTGTTTTAATGACTTTTTAAAGAAAAATTCCTTCAAAAAAACAGGATCATATCAAGAATAGGTGCAAAAGGAGTTGTCTCATGCGTTTTATCCTATGTGGAAGTCATTGCTGATTCTCAAAAGACACTCAGTGCCCTTACCTGACCTGGATAATGGAAACTCTGTGCTTTGCCTCCAGGTTTTATGTTCCTTAGTCTGTCATTTTCTCCAGACTTTTACTATCTGTTATAAGAAATGCTGCGCGCTGATAGATACTGTCAGGTCTGATTAAAATTCATTTCACATCACCTGCTATTATTTGAAAGGGACAAAGGTCTTTTTTTGATTCCTAAGAACTGAAAACCTAAGTTTTCTTTGAGGTGTTGAGCATGAAAACTGTGTCTTTTTTTGACAAGCAACATCTGATGATTCGTCTCTTTTCAACTCAACAACTGGTGAGTATCAACAATCTGCAAAATGGATTTTAATATTGTCACCTCCAGGTGCTGCTGACAGCTAACAAACTGCTATTTGGCAAGCAGTGCTTATCCTCACCAATTTTCTAAGGCAAAGGAAAAAGAAAGGTATCACCACTTGAGGCACAGAATTTGTTTTCAGGCTCACAACATCTTTTGTCTCAAGGGAAGCTGCTTCATTTTAATATAATTTTCTTCTGTTCAAGGCCATTTACTACCTGGTAGGTAAATCCTGTTCCCCTTTCACTCTTCTTGCCAGTTCTGTGTAAACTTCCAATAACTTCTGCCTCCTTCCATTGATTCTGGGCAAGTCTAAGCCAATGTTGTATTGCAGGCATAAGGCGCTTAAACGAAAATGGAAGATTAGTAAAAAACTTATCATGTGAAACTTTACTGTGCCAAGTAAATCCAAACAGAACATTTTGCTCGCACTTTTTTCATGACCTCAAAGAGTATTGATAGATTTTCAAGCAACAAATGAATCTTTGTATGTTGACATCTGAATATCATAGAATCATAGAATAGTAAGGGTTGGAAAGGACCTTAAGATCATCGAGTTCCAACCCCACTGCCATGGGCAGGGACACCTCACACTAAACCATGCCATCCAAGGCTATGTCCAACCCCACCTTGAACGCCGCCAGGGATGAAGCATTCACAGCTTCCCTGGGCAACCCATTCCAGGACCCCACCACCCTCACAGTAAAGAATTTCTTCCTCAGATCCAATCTAAACCTCCCCTGTTTAAGTTTAAACCCATTATCCCTTGTCCTCTCACCACAGTCCCTAATGAAGAGTCCCTCCCCAGCATCTCTATAGGCCCCCTTCAGGTATTGGAAGGCTGCTATGAGGCCTCCACGCAGCCTTCTCTTCTCCAGGCTGAACAGCCCCAATTTTCTCAGCCTATCTTCATACGAGAGGTGCTCCAGTCCCCTGATCATCTTCGTGGCCCTCCTCTGGACTTGTTCTAACACTTCCATGTCCTTTTTATGTTGAGGACACCAGAACTGCACGCAATACTCCAAGGGAGGTCTCACGAGAGCAGAGTAGAGGGGCAGGATCACCTCCCTCGACCTGCTGGTCACGCTCCTTTTGATGCAGCCCAGAATACGGTTGGCCTTCTGGGCTGCAAGCGCACACTGCCGGCTCATGTTCATTTTATCATCAACCCACACCCCCAAGTTCTTCTCTGCAGGGCTGCTCTCAATCTCCTCCCCACCCAATCTGTAGCTGTGCCTGGCATTGCTCCCACCCAGGTGGAGGACTTTGCATTTAGCATGGTTAAATTTCATCAGGTTGGCATCAGCCCACCTCACAAGCGTGTCAAGGTCCCTCTGGATGGCATTCCTTCCCTCCAATGTATCAACTGAACCACACAGCTTGGTGTCATCAGCAAACTTGCAGAGGGCGCACTCAATCCCACTGTCCATGTCACCCACAAAGATGTTGAACAAGGCCGGTCCCAACACTGATCCCTGGGGGACACCACTCGTTACTGGCCTCCCGCTGGACACTGAGCCACTGAGCACTACTCTTTGCGTGCGGCCATCCAGCCAGTTCTTTATCCACCGAGTGGCCCACCTATCAAATTGATGTCTCTCCAACTTAGAGACAAGGATGTCATGTGAGACAGTGTCAAAGGCTTTACACAAGTCCAGGTAGATGACATCAACCGCTCTGCCCCTGTCCATCAGTTCCATAGCCCCTTCATAGAAGGTCACCAGATTGGTCAGGCAGGATTTCCCCTTAGTGAAGCCATGCTGGCTGTCACCAAGCACCTTGTTGGTTTTCATGTGCCTTAGCATGCCTTCCAGGATAATCTGCTCCAAGATTTTGCCAGGCACAGAGGTGAGACTGACTGGTCTGTAATTCCCTGGGTCATCCATTTTTCCCTTCTTAAAGATGGGGGTTATATTTCCCTTTTTCCAGTCATCGGGAACTTCACCTGACTGACATGATTTTTCAAATATGATGGACAGTGGCTTAGCAACTTCATTTGCCAGCTCCTTCAGGACCATCTAAGCTTCTAAGTAATGGGATGATGATTTTCCTGTTGCAAGAAGCAAGTATGGTTCCAGGAAATATGTCCTGGGTTCAGCAATAGCAGTCATTTCTTTTTCTCCTTAGTAGCTGGTGCAGTGCTGTGTTTTTGACTTTTGGCCTGGGAACAACACTGGTAACACCGATGTTTTTAGGTATTGCTCAAATGTTTAGTCTGACCAAGGACTCTCTGAGTCTCATGCTCTGCCAAGGAAGAGGGGAAGCCGGGAGGAAGCAGAGACAGGACACCTGACCCAAAGTAGCCAAAGAGGTATTCTATACCACAGCACGCCATGCCCTGGTTGTGAAAACTGGGGGCAGGGACCCGGAAGGGTTAGTTCACTGCTCAGTTGGGCTTGGTGTTGGTCAGTAGCTGGTGAGCAATTGTATACTCTTCCCTTGTGGTTTCCCTTGTCATTATTATTGGTGGCAGCTGCAGTGGTTTGTGTTATACCTTAGTTACTGCACTGTTCTTATCTCAACCTGTGGGAGTTACATTCTCCTCCCCATCCCTCCAGGAGCAGGGGGAGGAAGGGGGGGGGAGCTAATGAACTGTGTGGCTGATTTATGGGTGTGCTTAAATGATGACACAGTGTTAACAGGAAGCAAAATAGCACCACACAGATGGAAATCACACTATGTTTTTCGCTGGTGTTTAGTTGCTTAGTCAGGTACGTATTTGAGGGGTGACCTCAGAATGTTATAAGCTCTTTCCTTCAGTTGTTCAAGCTGGAGAATAGGAAAATTTACACGAAATGACTTCTGTTGGTAGTCACATTTAGTGGCTTTAGTCACCAGGAACATAAGAAAATAAGAGTGTAGACCCTCAGGTCCTGTCTTGTCCTCTAACTAGCTCTCTTCTGATTTCTCTACACTCCGTTAACTGATTTCCAACATCTAACACACAACCCAACTGACAGCCAATAGGAGAATCCCCTTTTTAAAAGAGATAGTGTGTTCAGGAGAGATGCGTGCCCTGTAATTTTGAGGTTTGCCAGGGTAATGTAATGTATTACAAAACATTACATTGTCCATTGGTTGACTTAATGAAGGTAATTCTTTGGAGAGACTCCAAGTACTCTGCAAACTCTTTGAAAATCTGAGCAATAAAACATTGTTTTCACAGTTCAGATCTCCTTTCAGCAAAAAGTCCTCCACTCTGAGAGTCTTCTCCGGCATTCAGCCACCAAAGGCAACTGTTGTTGGCATAATAGCTCACACGGTACAAACAGACATTCCACTATGACACTGCAGCTAAGATGGTCTCCCAAGTCAGCTCGCTGCGGGCTCTCACCAGTAAAAAAAGGTTCCTTCTCTTTCTACAGGACCCAGCAAAGTCACAGGCCCCAGAAAGTGCCATGTTTCCCATTAAAAGCAGTTAGCCTCAGTATGCATCAATCCTTAGCTTGTGCAGCTCTTAAATGCTTATTGCCAGCTGGCACATGGGCACTGGCAATATTGTAGGAAGGCAAAGTAAGCCAGTACTAGCTGAACTCAGCAGCAAGGAATATGAGGAAATTAAGTATTTTAGCTACCAGCAGGATATGAACAGTTAATAAGAAATTGAGGGCATGAAGGACAAGTAACCTTGGCATAGGGGAATGAGTTTAGGACAAAATCAGTAACATTCATAGAATCATAGAATAGTTAGGGTTCGAAAGGACCTTAAGATCATCGAGTTCCAACCCCCTTGTTGTGGGCAGGGACACCTCCCACTAAACCATGCAATCCAAGGCTATGTCCAACCCCACCTTGAACGCCGCCAAGGATGAAGCATTCACAACTTCCTTGGGCAACCCATTCCAGTGCCTCACCACCCTTACAGGAAAGAATTTCTTCCTCAGATCCAATCTAAACTTCCCTTGTTTAAGTTTAAACCCATTACCCCTTGTCCTCTCACCACAGTCCCTAATGAAGAGTCCCTCCCCAGCATCCCCATAGGTCCCCTTCAGGTATTGGAAGGCTGCTCTGAGGTCTCCACGCAGCCTTCTCTTCTACAGGCTCAACGGCCCCAATTTTCTCAGCCTATCTTCATACGGGAGGTGCTCCAGTCCCCTGATCATCCTCGTGGCCCTCCTCTGGACTTGTTCTAACACTTCCATGTCCTTTGTATGTTGAGGACACCAGAACTGCACACAGTACTCCAAGGGAGGTCTCACGAGAGCAGAGTAGAGGGGCAGGATCACCTCCCTCGACCTGCTGGTCACGCTCCTTTTGATGCAGCCCAGAATACGGTTGGCTTTCTGGGCTGCAAGCGCACACTGCTGGCTCATGTTCATTTTTTCATCAACCCACACCCCCAAGTCCTTCTGCGCAGGGCTGCTCTGAATCTCCTCCCCGCCCAACCTGTAGCTGTGCCTGACACTGCTCTGACCCAGGTGGAGGAACTTGCAATTGACATGGTTAAACTTCATCAGGTTGGCATCAGCCCACCTCACAAGCGTGTCAAGGTCCCTCTGGATGGCATTCCTTCCCTCCAACGTATCGACTGAACCACACAGCTTGGTGTCATCGGCAAACTTGCTAAGGGCGCACTCAATCCCACTGTCCATGTCACTCACAAAGATGTTGAACAAGATTGGTCCCAACACCGATCCCTGGGGGACACCACTCATTACTGGTCTCCCGCTGGACACTGAGCCACTGAGCACTACTCTTTGCATGTGACCATCCAGCCAGTTCTTTATCCACCGAGTGGCCCACCTATCAAATTGATGTCTCTCCAACTTAGAGACAAGGATGTCATGTGAGACAGTGTCAAAGGCTTTACACAAGTCCAGGTAGATGACATCAACCGCTCTGCCCCTGTCCATCAGTTCCGTAGCCCCTTCATAGAAGGTCACCAGATTGGTCAGGCAGGATTTCCCCTTAGTGAAGCCATGCTGGCTGTCACCAAGCACCTTGTTGGTTTTCATGTGTCTCAGCATGCCTTCCAGGAGAATCCGCTCCAAGATTTTGCCAGGCACAGAGGTGAGACTGACTGGTCTGTAATTCCCTGGGTCATCCATTTTCCCCTTCTTAAAAATGGGGGTTATATTTCCCTTTTTCCAGTCATTGGAACTTCACCTGACTGACATGATTTTTCAAATATGATGGACAGTGGCTTAGCAACTTCATTTGCCAGCTCCTTCAGGACCTGCAGATGGATTTCATCCGGTTCCATTGACTTGTGTGCGTTCAGGTTCCTAAGGTGGTCTCGAACCAGATCCTCTCCTACTGTGGGACCAGGGTCTTCATTCTCACAGTCCCTGCGTCTGCCTTCCAAGACTTGGGTGGTGTGGTCAGAGCATTTGCCGGTAAAGACTGAGGCAAAGAAGTCATTAAGAACCTCAGCCTTCTCTAAGTCCAGGATAGCCAGTTCTCCCTATAGCTTCTGGAGAGGACCTACGGTGTCTCTAACCTGTCTTTTTTTGGCAATGTACCTATAAAATCCCTTCCTGTTATCCTTAACATCCCTAGCCAATTTTAATTCTAAGTGGGCCTTAGCTTTCCTAACCTGGTCCCTAGCTTCCCGGACAACATCCCTCTATTCTTCCTGGGCCGCCTGACTTTGCTTCCACCTTTTATAAGACTCTTGTTTCCTTCGAATTTTGCTCAGCAGCTTCTTATCCATCCAAGGAGGTCTCCTGGTCCTCCTGCTAAACTTCCTTCTAGTTGGGATGCATCGCTCCTGAGCTTGCAGCAGGTGATCCTTGAATATCAACCAACAGTCTTGGGCCCCCCTGCCCTCTAGGGCTATATCCCATGGAACCTCACTGAGCAGGTTCCTGAAGAGGCCAAAGTTTGCTCTCTTGAAGTCCAGGGCAGTGAGCTTGCTGCGCGCTCTTATCACTGTCCTGAGGATCTCAAACTCGACCATCTCATGATCGCTGCAATCAAGGCTGCCCTGGAGCGTCACATTCCCAACCAACCCTTCCCTGTTGGTGAGGACGAGGTCAAGCATGGCACCTCTCCTTGTCGGCTCCTCTATTACTTGCAGAAGGAAGTTGTCTTCCACACAATCGAGGAACCTTCTGGATTGCTTGTGCCAGGCCGTACCATCCCTCCCACAGATATCAGGGTGCTTGAAGTCTCCCATGAGAACCAGGGCCTGCGAGCGTGAGGCTGTGCCTATCTGCCTATGGAGCGCTTTGTCCAGCAAGTCCCCTTGGTCTGGCGGTCTGTAACAGATCCCCATAATAATGTTTCCCATCGCTGTTCTCCCTTTAACCCTGACCCACAAACTCTCTGTCGACTGCTCACCTGTCCCCAGACAGAGTTCCATACTCTCTAGCCTATCCCTAACATAAATAGCAACTCCCCCTCCCTGTCTGCCGGGCCTGTCTTTCCTAAAGGGCTGGTAACCTTCCATTCCAACACACCAGTCATAGGAGCCATCCCACCATGTTTCTGTGATGCCTATGATATCATACCCCCGTAGACGTGCACACATCTCTAATTCCTCTTGTTTGTTCCCCATACTACGGGCATTTGTGTAGAGGCGTTTGAGCCGAGATCCAATTGAAGCCAGCTCATTGACTGGAGCAGCTAGAATATCTCTACATTCCTCCAAATGTTTACTGTAGATGCTGCCAACCGACTGGGTGTGTTGGGATGGAATGATGTCCCCCTCCCCCAACACATCTAGTTCAAAGCATCCTTGACCAGTCTGCAAGCCTCCTACCAAATCCACTCTTCCCCTTCTTTGTCAGACCAGCTCCACCAGCCCCCAGTACACCTGGCCTACTATATTGAGTCCCATGTTCAAGGTACCCAAACCCCTGACTATAGCACCACCCTTCTAACCATTTATTAACCTGCCCAATCCTCCTAGCCTTTTCAAGGTCCTGCCCTGTATCCTGGAGAATTGATGACAAGACAATCTGAGCTCCAGAGCCTCTAACCACCTCTCCCAGAGCTCTGTAGTCCTTCTTTATGGTCTCCGGGCTACTGCTATCTCTATCAGTAGCACCCACATGTATTACCAGGAGTGGGTAATAGATAGCACCCACATGTATTACTAGGAGCGGGTAATAGAGTTGTTTGGTTCAGAGCTAACTAAGTCTTATGTACAAAGCCCAGGTAAGAATAATGGCATATCTGGTGTAGTGAATGAAGGCAAATTTGTTTTTCAAAGTATATTTTTGTGCTAGGTCTTCCATGTAACCTCTATGAAACTACAGGAAACTGTAAACCATCTCTGTCTTTGGGTGGTTTGATTTAAGAAGAACACTTCCTCCGCAAGTGATGCTCATCATCTGGATAGGTAAAATCCAGGACTTTAACACAGGGTTATCCCAATACATACACAACATTAACAAGATTAGCATGAGGAAGAACAAAAAGATGAGGGGACTGCCAGGTATCCACCATTTATTGCTACATGTGCTAGTGAGTTACGTGCTTTGCTGCAGTGAAGACAGGGCAGCAGACTCTTAACAACACTGCCATTAGTAAAATGTCTTTATTTTCTACCCACGGACCTGTCCTAGATAAGTACCAAGTTCCTAAATGAGTGCTTGAGTAACGGCATTGGTGGCTGCTTTGTAATAGGTGGGATTTCTGTGTGGACTAGGCCTATGAGTTTCATTTTCCCTGTCTATGAAAGGAGCATTCTGTTTTGACAACAGGCTGGCTAAGGACCATGCTCTATACAACAGTTTGCTTGTCACAGCCCAGGTTACAGCAAAAGCCAATGCTGCTAGTTCAGTATGAAGTAAAGAGTTCAGCATGCAGTAAAGAGTTCAGCTCTCTTTTTTTCTAATTTACTTAACAAAAACAATATAAACAAAACAAAACAGTAGCAGGAATTACAAGTACCACTACTGACACTGGTTTGTTGTTAAGAGCATGCATTACCAGTTTGATTTCAATTGTCAAAAAGCAGATTGTGTATATTCACGATGAATCTTGTGTGACTGCAGCTGACTCAGTTTCCTTATTTTTACTTAACATAGAAATAGTTTTAGAAAGTAAGGCAAAAGTCATGTGCAGCAAAGACAAGCAAGAATGGGGGAAAATAATGAAGGGGATGTATCATGGTAATACAGAGGGGATAAATTTTGATATTCTGATTTTGAAGGAATCCAAAGGACTGAAAAATGAAATCATAAACTTGTACCTGGACACGTTATACAATATCATAAGCTATGCCACAGGACTCAGACAGTACCTCCTTTATCATGATCACCTTGTGCTTCTTTGGGCAATGGGCACCTCTCAGGCATCACAAGTGCTGAATCTGTCTAATCCTCTTAGACACGGCTGTCTAAAACATACGCCTTGCAATGCCATTCACATCTTCACCACACCATTGTCTGTCCTAAAAATCCCTGACCCCACACAGGCAGCAAATATACAAAGCACAACTTTGATAAACAGTCAGCATTCACTGTCTCCCCTGGAAAGACTGGAATTGTCATTCTTTTGGTCTGGTTTCTAGAATAACAGATTAACTAGGAGAGATGTAGCCAGAAAGTATCATAATTACTAAGGAAATGCTGTAATCCTGCTGGTTCACTTAATAACAGCTCATTTCTTCAATGAAGGCACACGTCTCATAGCTGGCAATGACCCAAAAACCACGCCAGCTTTACTCAACACAAAACATGGCTGAAAGCAGTAGTGTGTAGAACCACAGTAATGGCTTCATCTTAATGGCATGTCCCAGTGCAATTACTTCAAAAAGTGGAAAAATTTGCTCATTTTGAAATACATGTGAAGCTAAATATTTCACAAACCAAGCCTGACTTTTTAAAAACATATTTGCCATTCCCACGTATTTCTTTTACACTTGAAACACAAGTTTCCATGTTATATATTATTAGCTGTTCCCCAGTGTTATAATTATGGGTGATGATATCAGTTCCTATGGATGGCAGGTCCCTGCTGCCTTTCTCATCATTGCACCTCATTTTCTTTTGTTACCACTCTGTATAAGGCCTTTAGAGCATCTTGTAGACAAACGACTCATTCACCTTTTGCAAGAGGAGATACTTTCCCTACCGCCTCCACTTCCTTTTGACCCTAATAGCTCTATTTGTCAAAATCTGGTTCCCTCACAAACATCAAAGTGGTAAAGAACAGGCATATTGAGAGAATAGCAATAGGAATGGCAAAACAGGTAAAAGAGGGACTGAGAGGGAAAGAGAAGGCGGTAAAGGTTTGCGATCTGGCAGCTGACCAGATCCTGCTGCTGACTGACAGATATTCTACTAATCAGCAGCCAGGGTAAGAGCCATTCAAGATAGTTTTGTCTCCTGCATTTTATTTGCCAGAGTAATGGTATTAACATGGGTCAATAGTTACAACACCTATAATGTCTAGCACATAAACTATCATCTAACTGTCTGACTTGCTTATTACCATCTGTCACTTGAAAACCTCTGTTTGAATTCAGCTGTTGTTGATTCCTCATAAAGACTTACTTTCATAATTTGATTTTTAAATAGCATGAAAAAATGAGATTCCTGCAGGATTTTTTAGTTCAGTGATGATTCATAGTTTGCTATTTTAGTATATTAGATGCAATCCCCTTAATGACCTAAGCATAAGTTAAGACCAGAAATCCGTCTATAGCAGCTTTCAACAAAATGCTGGCTGCTCGTTCTATTTGCATCTCTGTGCATCAAAATCTACGTAGTACTGGAAATGAAAAAAAAAAAAAAACAACAAAACCAAACAAACAAAAAAAACAAACCAAACCAAACAAAAAAACCACCACCCCCCCCCCCAAAAAAAAAAAAATAAATAACAACAACAACAAAAAATAGCAGCATGTTCTCTAACATGCTTACAGAATTATGGGACTCTGAAAAATGAGATGGTATTCTTCTACTAGGTATAAAAAATCCCAGCTTTTTGATACTGTGAAGAAAATATATTGGTTTTACATTTTATGATTTCAAACCCTGTCGTCAACAGGTAACTTATGTTACCTTATATTCCACTCATTACAGCCCACCATAATTCCTCCTGGCATGGCCAAATAAAATAAATCCCTCTGTGCTGACACTACTTATAGTTTCTTCTCTCCTATAAATGATTTGTGGCTGTGTTTCGAATTTCCGTAGTATTTCCAGAAGCTTTTGAAAGAAATAGTACATTCAGCAGAGCAGACATACCAATATTTTAAGAAACAGAATAAAACCTTTAGTTCACTGCATGTCCCTGCTTAATTTTCCTCCTGCTACTTCTTGCAAGAGTCCCCCTGGCCCCTCTTTTGCGTTCAGACTCATCAAGTAGTCATGGAATTTATTAAACTACTTGCTTCAGGCTATTTGAGCATGTGAATGCTGCTCACTCCAACCTACATTTCATATATTGAAATGAGTTGAGAATCAGTTTTTCTGTTTCTGTATACTGAAGCATTGGTTAAGCATACCTATGTCCCATCTGTGAGGGAAGGAAATACCACATCAAATGAAAAAAGCCAAGAGCACGAAAACTGCTGAGTCTTTCATCTTGGTACCTTAAACTATTTAAGAGTCCATTAGCAGTTTCTGGTCCTGATCATTTTCAAGCAGCTTTTCTACTACTAAAGTATTCATCTGAAATTCCAGATGTCCACCTGGGTTTGGCAAGGTTGGCAGATAGAAAAAATACATTTTCACTTACCAAGAAGGCCCTCATGATTTGAAGCCCAGAATGTTTTCTTCCAGTGACTTTTCACGCTAGAGTATTTTTAAAATGCATTTTTGCTCAAATGCTATAATTTCACAGAATCACAGAATGGATGAAGTTCAGGGACTTCTGGGGGTAATCTGATTCAAACCCCCTGCTAAAGCAGGGCCACCTAAAGCTCGTTGCACAAGACCATGTCCAGATGGCTTTTGAATATCTCCAAGAATGGAGATTCCACAAGCTTCCTTGGCAATCTGTGCCGGCACTCAGTCATCCTTTCAATGAAAAAGTGTTTCCTGATGTTCAGACAGAGCCTCCTGTGTTTCAGTTTGTCCCCATTGCCTGTTGTCCTGCTGGACACCACTGAAAAGAGCCAGGTTCCATCCTCTTTTCACCCCCTTTTCATATCCTTGTACTTACTGATGAGAACCCCCTGAGCCTTCTCTTCTACAGGTTGAACGGTCCAATCTCTCTCAGCCTTTCCTCATATGTAAGAGATGCTCTAGCTGCTACATCATCTTTCTGGTCCTTCCTCTTGGTGAAGCCATGCTGACTACTGGTGATTTTTCTTGGGCTTAATGTGCCTGAAAATGGTTTTCAGGATTAGCTGCTCCACCACCTTTGCAGGAATCAAAGTGTGGCTCAATGGCCTGTAGTTCCCTATGTGTTCCTTCTTGCCCTTTTTGAAGGTGAAGAAGACATTTGCTTTCCTTCAGTCTTTAGATACTTCTCCCAGTTGCTATGATTGATCAAGATTTGTGACAGTGGCCTCATAACTCTCATGGCTTCTTCAGCACTCATGTGTGCATCCCCTCATGGATTTACATATGCCCAGTGCATTCTCCGACCTGATCCTTTTCCACCAAGGATGCAACTTCTTTGCTGCAGCATTTTCCCCTGGTCTCTGGGACCTGAAAGCCAGTCTTGTTAGCAAAAAATGGGAAGAAGAAAGCATTCAATACCTCAGCCTTTTCCATGTCCTATGCAAGCAGGTCCACTGTCTCATTGATCAACAGGCTTATATATTCCCCAGTCTTTCTTTTGTCATCTATGTACTTACAGAAGCACTTCTTGGTTTTGATGTCTTTAGTCAGATTCCATTCCATTTCAGCTCTCGCTTTCCTAACTTCATCCGAGGATGCTCAATGTTTTTGTATTATTCTTAGGATACTCATCTTTGCTTCCACCCTCTGTGCTTCCTTCCTGTGTCTGAGTTTGGCTAGGAGCAGTTGGTCCATCCATCCAGGCCTCTCATCTTGTACACTTCCTGTGATAGAAATGAAGCATAGCATCCATTGTGCACTGCCTGCAATAAACAGGGTTTCACACATTTCCTGAACTTCTCCATGCCAAAATTTTGAGTCACAAAGAAAATTTCTTCAGTTAATCTATTATTTTTACTTTCGTTTACTTTACTGTGTAGCATAATAGAGGCTGGACTATTGGTTGACTGAAACACCATTGTTACTTATGTAGTTAGACTAATATTTATGGAACTAATTTTTCAGTGTTCACAGCAGGTTTCACTACCTAATTGAAAAAAAAGAAAAAGAATTGCCCCCACAGCAGACAAATTCAAGCAACTATTTTGCCAACAACATTAGACACACTATCAGCATCATGATCTTTGGCCTTTGATACTTTCAAGAGTTATCCCTAGGGAAATCATCTGCTGGAATGTTAATCTGTTGTTTCTTTGACCTTCTACACATGTACCACATTATTATTACAACCACATGCTTCCCTTTTCATGCTGTCATTCTGACAATGGGACCAACAGGCAATTTATCTCCAGACCAGATACTTGGAACAAAGTGGGTACCAATAAATTAAATCAGACTGGAAATGGATACTTCTAAAATCACACTAAGAGTTCTTTTCTGCAAGATGTCCAGCTTTCTGGTTATGCACCATATTAGGTAATAAGTGGATGGCAAATATATAACAAAGGCTCACAGATGATTCATGGAATGATCACAGTCCTGACATTTGTTTCAGGAGTTTCACAGCTTATTCCTAAAATACAAATTTCCTTCTGAAGGGAGTTTGAATAGATTTATCACTTGAGTTTTCCTAGCCTACATTGTAGCTCTTCCTTATACCCAATGTTTGTTTCATCCCCAAACTTAGCAGAACTGCACAATTTTGATGTGCCTTAAAAATAATAACAATAACAATAATAATAATAATCTTTAGTACAGAGATTGTTAAAAAATGAAGTCTTGCTAATAATCAGGGACCGTTGGTTTTTATTTGTGCTTACAGTTAACAATATTCTTACCAGAGCCTTCTCGTGATGACTCCATATACAGAGGCATGCATTTTCCCTTTCAAGAGCAGCAGCAAAGGGAAATTTATAGCTTGTCCTTCTTTCTGCAAAGGAGGAAAGAGGGAATGAGAGTTGTTTCTTTCAAAATTTTGAAACCCTCCTGTGAAAGAGTTCTGTAGTACTGCTACAGAAAGTTAGCTCACTTCTTGAATTTCCTAACGTCTATGACATGAGCCACTAACCAGGATAGATTAAGTGCATTGTACTAAAGCATAGAAGTTGTTGCAAATGATCTAAATACTTTAATCTGGTTTGATTTTTTAACATCACCTCCTTTGAGACATGAAATATTTTGGTGCTATATTGTCCAATAGAGGCCTCATTCAGAAGTCTTCCCAGATACTTGCAACTCTAGCAAACAGTCTTAATAGCATTATCAAATTATATAGTTTGTTTTAACTATATAATTATACGGTTTGTTTTAACTGTTTGAATCTGGAGATCAGGTTAAGAAAGCTAAAGCCCTGGCAGAATTAAGTCTGGCAAAGATCATTAAGGGCAACAAAAAAGCTTCCGTACGTACATCAGGGATAAAAGGAAGATGAGGAAAAATGTAGACCACCTTTGGACGGAAACAGGAGACCTAGTCACCCAGAATATAGAGAAGGCCAAGGTACTCATCTACTTTTTCGCTTCAGTCTTCACCAGCAAGAGTGCCACTCCCACTGCCCAAGTCACAGAAGGTAAAAGTGGGGACTGACAGAATGAAGAACTACCTGCTATAGGAGACGATCAGGTTCAAGATCATCTAAGAAACCTGAAGGTGCACAAGTCCATGCTACCTAATGGAATGTATCGGTAGGTCCTTACAGAATTGGTGGATGTAGTTCTCAAGCCATTATCCACCATTTTTGAGAAGTCGTGGCAGACTGGTAAAGTTCCTGCTAACCGCAAAAGTGAAACTATAACCCTCATTTTTAAAATAGGGAGAGAAGAAGACCCAGGAACTACAGGCCAGTTAGTCTCACCTCTGTGCCCAAAAGGTCGTAGAGCAGATACTCCTGGAAGCTATGCTAAGGAACATGGACAATAAGAGACAATTGGTGACAGCCAATACAGCTTCACTAAAGGAAAAATGCACCTGAAACATCTGATAGCCTTCAGTGATGAAGCCACAACGCTGGTGAATAAGGGAAGAGCAACTGGACTTGTGCGAAGCATTTGTCACTGTTCCATAAAACATCGTTGTCTGTAAATTGGAGAGACACGGATTTGAGGGATGGACCACTTGGTGAATAACGAACTGACAAGATGGTCTCACTTAGAGATTTGTTGTCAATGGCTGAACGTCCAAGTGGAGACAAGTGATGAGTAGTGACCCTCAAGGGTCGGTACTTAGACAAGCAATATTGAACAGCCATGTCGGTGACGTGAACAGTAGGATTGATGTGCCCTTAGCAGGTTTGCTGATGACACCAAGCCATGTGATGCAGTTGCTTACTGGAGGGAAGAGATGCCATCCAGAGGGACCTTGACAGACTAGAGAGGTGGGCCAGTACAAACTTCATGAAGTTGAACAAGGTCAAGTGCAAGGTCCCGCACCTGGTTTGGGGCAATCCCAAACACAAACACAGGCTGTGTAAAGAATGAATTAAGAGAAGCCCTAAGGAGAAGGACTTGGGGGTGTTGGCTGACAAAAAGGTCAGCATGAGTCAGTTTCAGTGTGTGCTCACAGCCCAGAAACCAACTGTGCGCTGGGCTGCATCAAAAGGAGCGTGGCCAGCAGGTCAAAGAATGTGATCCTGCCTCTCTACTCCATTCTCATGACACCATATCTGCAGTCCTGTATTCAGCTCTGGGGCTCCCAGCATCAGAGGGAATCCAGAGGAGGGCCACAAAGATGATGAGCTGGAGAACCTCTGCTAGAGAGACAGGCTAAGGGAGTTGGGCTTGTTCAGCCTGGAGAAGAGTAGGCTCCAAGGACACTGTATAGTAGCCTTCCAATACCTAAAGGAGGCCTACAGGAAATCTGGAGAGGTTCAAGTCCCTGAAAAGGGATTTTTTTCAAGGACATGTGGTGATAGGACAATGGGGAATGCGTTTAAGCTGAGAGGGCAGATTTAGATTAGGCATTAGAAAGAAATTCGACACTATGAGGGTGGTGAGACACGGGCACAGGTTGCCCATGGAAGATGTGGCTGCCGCATCCCTGGAGGTGTTCATGGCCAAGTTGGGGCTTGGAGCAGCCTGATCTTGTAGGTGTTCCTGCCCATGACAGGGGATTTGGAACTAGATTATACTTAAAGTCCCTTCCAACTGAAACCATGCTATGGTTCAATGATATGATTCACTGAAATATACACACTCCAGTTGTGAACTCTAGGTACTTAATCTTAAGGAAGGCTTGCTCCTCAATGTTGTTGAAACATTTCTGACAACAAGAATCTTAAACTCAAACTACATTGAACACACTTCTTACAGAACTGTCATTGCGCAAATGATCAAAATGAAGTCCATGTCTTGATTTCCTAAAGTCACACAAACATTAAAAATAACTTATATGCCTTTTTTTTCTTTTTAATCTGAAATGGAAACTAAGATGTTTTCTAAGTCAAAACTAAGGTAATCTTCTGAGGTCTTTTATTTTGAGATCACAGTGATAAAGAAAAAAGACTTCTTAGGCTAAAGAATGAAGAATTAAAGGGCAGCAGATGACAGAGTTCAAACAATATATTATGGATAAGAAAAAGGTCTAGCAGAATGACAAGAATGCCCAGCTTTTGTCTTAATTTCAGAGGCAAACTTCAAATGAATGTACCTCTATCATAGCTATAATAAGTTTGAATGACACATTAAATTTTTAGGATACAGTCTTAAGTTTTGGGGCCTGAACATACAAAATGACACATCAGCACTTCAGAAAATTTCTCTAATCTTCCTTTTAGGGCAAGTGATAAGAAATTTTAGTGAAGAGTCAAAGACATATCCAGTACAAAATATGTGGCAAATTTCCAAATCAGACTTAATTACATTTTCTCATCAGTTCTTGAGGGGGAATATTTTTGTCTGAGTTCTCCAGGAATTTTGAAATAACCATATAAAATGATTGATTAAAAATATCCATACAAACCAGATTGTTTTTTTGTGGACTTAACTCAAACCCCACTAACCGTTTATTGCCTTTTCTTCACTACTGATAATATTAGATATGCAAACTGGACCTGGAAAATTATCATAGAGTAAAGAAAAAATGGAAATTAAGCAGAAAGGTGTTCATATCAAAGCAAATTCTTTTGAAGTGCATTTGAAAAAAAGAAGGTTTAAAAGTTACTAGCAACGACAGAGAAACATTCATTAAAGCAGAAATTTAAATTACAAAGTTGTTCATGCACATAACCCGCATTTTACCATGAAAGATAAGCAAATCCCTAGCCACAAAGCACAGGACAAACTAGGGAATTTTTCCCTGAAAAACATTGACGTTAAGGGGAGGAAAAATACTGACAAATTTGAGAAACTGAAGTCATTCGACATTTCAGAAAAGAAGAGCATTAAGCACTGACAACGTTGACAAGAATACAGTATGTGTCCTATCCATAGAAACAGTGATTAACCACAGAAATTCAGAAATTATTAATCAAGTTGGATCTCGACTCAAATGCCTCTATACAAATGCCCGTAGTATGGGGAACAAAAAAGAGGAATTAGAGATGTGTGCACGTCTACGGGGGTATGATATCATAGGCGTCACAGAAACATGGTGGGATGGCTCCTATGACTGGTGTGTTAGAAAGGAAGGTTACAGGCTCTTTAGGAAAGAGAGGCCCGGTAGGTGGGGAGGGGAAGTTGCTATTTATGTTGAGGATAGGCTGGAGAGTATGGAACTCTGTCTGGGGACAGGTGAGCAGTCGACAGAGAGTTTGTGGGTCAGGGTTAAAGGGACAGGAGCGATGGGAGACATTATTGTGGGGATCTGTTAGAGACCGCCAGACCAAGGGGACTTGCTGGACGAAGCACTCTATAGACAGATAGGCACAACCTCATGCTCGCAGGCCCTTGTTCTCATGGGAGATTTCAACCACCCTGATATCTATTGGAGGGATGGTACGGCCCTGCACAAGCAATCCAGAAGGTTCCTCGATTGTGTGGAAGACAAATTCCTTCTGCAAGTAATAGAGGAGCCAACAAGGAGAGGTGCCATGCTTGACCTCGTCCTCACCAACAGGGAAGGGTTGGTTAGGAATGTGACGCTCCAGGGCAGCCTTGCTTGCAGCGATCATGAGATGGTCGAGTTTGAGATCCTCAGGCCAGTGAGAAGAGCGCGCAGCAAGCTCACTGCCCTAGACTTCAAGAGAGAATATTTTGGCCTCTTCAGGAACTTGCTCAGTAAGGTTCCATGGGATACAGCCCTAGAGGGCAGGGGGGCCCAAGACTGTTGGTTGATATTCAAGAATCACCTGCTGCAAACTCAGGTGCGATGTATCCCAACTAGAAGGAGGTTTAGCAGGAGGGCCAGGGGACCTCTTTGGATGGATAAGGAGCTGCTGAGCAAAATACGAAGGAAAAAAGAATCATAGAATCATAGAATAGTTAGGGTTGGAAAGGACCTTAAGATCATCGAGTTCCAACCCCCCTGCCATGGGCAGGGACACCTCCCACTAAACCATGCCATCCAAACTATGTTCAACCCCACCTTGAACGCCGCCAGGGATGAAGCATTCACAACTTCCCTGGGCAACCCATTCCAATGCCTCACCACCCTTACAGTAAAGAATTTCTTCCTCAGATCCAATCTAAACTTCCCCTGTTTAAGTTTAAACCCATTACCCCTTGTCCTCTCACCACAGTCCCTAATGAAGAGTCCCTCCCCAGCATCCCTATAGGCCCCCTTCAGGTATTGGAAGGCTGCTATGAGGTCTCCACACAGCCTTCTCTTCTCCAGGCTGAACAGCCCCAATTTTCTCATCCTATCTTCATACGGGAGGTGCTCCAGTTCCCTCATCATCCTCGTGGCCCTCCTCTGCACTTGTTCTAACAGTTCCATGTCCTTTGTATGTTGAGGACACCAGAACTGCACACAATACTCCAAGGGAGGTCTCACGAGAGCAGAGTAGAGGGGCAGGAGTACCTCCCTCGACCTGCTGGTCACACTCCTTTTGATGCAGCCCAGGATACGGTTGGCTTTCTGGGCTGCAAGCGCACACTGTCGGCTCATGTTCATTTTCTCACCGACCAACACCCCCAAGTCCTTCTGCGCAGGGCTGCTCTGAATCACTTCCCTGCCCAACCTGTAGCTGTGCCTGGCATTGCTCCAACCCAGGTGGAGGACCTTGCACTTGACATGGTGTCCTGGGTTCCGCAGCAGCAGTCAGTTTTTGGTTTTTTTTTTTTCCTTTTTTCCCTTCTTGGTAGCTGCTGCAGCACTGTGTTTTTGATTTTGAGCCTGGGAACAGTGCTGATAACACCAGTGTTTTCAGTTACTGCTTGGTGATGTTTAGGCTGGCCAAGGACTTGCTGAGTCTCATGCTCTGCCAGGGAAGGGTGGAAGCCGGGGGGAAGCAGGAAGCAGAAACAGGACACCTGATCCAAACTGACCAAAGAGGTTATTCCATACCACAGCACGTCATGTCCAGGAGGAAAAAGAACTGGGGGGCAGGAACCCGGAAGGGGGATGGGTTTAGTTCACAGCTCGGTCGTCGAGTGGTGAGCAGTTCTGTCCTCTTCCCTTGTATTTCTCTCGTTATTGTTATTATTGGTGGTGGTAGCGGTGGTTTGTGTTGTACCTTGATTGCTGGGCTGTTCTTGTCCCGACCCATGGGAGTTGCGTTCTTTCGATTCTTCCTCCCCCCCCCCCCCCCCCCCCGCCTTTACGGAGTGGGGGGGAAGAAAAAACTCTTCCCTTGTATTTTTCTCTTGTCATTATTATTATTGGTGGTAGCAGTGGTGGTTTGTGTTATACCTTAGTTGCTGGACTGTTCTTATCTCAACCTGTGGGAGTTGCATTCTTTCGATTCTCCTTCCCATCCCTCCAGGAGCGGAGGGAAGAAAGAGGGGGAAGTGAGTGAGTGAGCAAAACTGTTTGTGGCTGAGAAGCTTAAACCACGACACATGGTTAAACTTCATCGGGTTGGCATCAGCCCACCTCACAAGCATATCAAGGTCCCTCCAATTGATGCAGTTGATGTCATCTACCTGGACTTATGTAAAGCCTTTGACACTGTCTCACATGACATCCTTCTCTCTAAGTTGGAGAGACATCAATTTGATAAGTGGACCACTCGGTGGATAAAGAACTGGCTAGATGGCCGCACGCAAAGAGCAGTGCTCAATGGCTCAATGTCCAGATGGAGACCAGTAATGAGTGGTGTCCCCCAGGGATAGGTGTTGGGGCCGGTCTTGTTCAACATCTTTGTGGGTGACATGGACAGTGGGATTGAGTGCGCCCTCAGCAAATTTGTCGATTACACCAAGCTGTGTGGTTCAGTTGATACATTGGAGGGAAGGAATGCCATCCAGAGGGACCTTGATATGCTTGTGAGGTGGGCTGATGCCAACCTGATGAAGTTTAACCATGCCAATGCAAGGTCCTGCACATGGGTCGGAGCAATGCCAGGCACAGCTACAGGTTCGGCAGAGAAGAGATTGAGAGCAGCCCTGCGTAGGAGGTCTTGGAGGTGTTGGTCGATGAAAAAATGAACATGAGCCGGCAGTGTGCACTTGCAGCCCAGAAAGCCAACCGTATCCTGGGCTGCATCAAAAGGAGTGTGACCAGCAGATAGAGGGAGGTGATCCTGCCCCTCTACTCTGCTCTTGTGAGAACTCCCTTGGAGTATTGTGTGCAGTTCTGGTGTCCTCAACATAAGAAGGACATGGAACTGTTAGAACAAGTGCAGAGGAGGGCCACGAGGACGATGAGGGGACTGGAGCACCTCCCATATGAAGATAGGATGAGAAAGTTGGGGCTGTTGAGCCTGGAGAAGAGAAGACTGCGTGGAGACCTCATAGCAGCCTTCCAATACCTGAAGGGGCCTATAGGGATGCTAGGGAGGGACTCTTCATTAGGGACTGTAGTGAGAGGAAAAGGGGTAATGGGTTTAAACTTAAACAGGGGAAGTTTAGATTGGATCTGAGGAAGAAATTCTTTCCTGTAAGGGTGGTGAGGCATTGGAATGGGTTGCCCAGGGAAGTTGTGAATGCTTCATCCCTGGCGGTGTTCAAGGTGGGGTTGGACATAGCCTTGGATGGCATGGTTTAGTGGGAGGTGTCCCTGCCCATGGCAGGGGGGTTGGAACTCGATGATCTTGAGGTCCTTTCCAACCCTAACTATTCTATGATTCTTTGATAATATCTCCTTTTTGAAACTGGAAAAAGAATGTCATAAAAGCTATAGATTCTTAAATTAAATCTCTACGTTCTGAAAAACAAAAAAAGGACCAATAGCCTAATTCAGAATAAAATAGTACAAAACCAAGATAAGTCTAATTCTGAAAGGTCAAATGATCAGAGTTTAAAAGCAAATCCGTGTCAGAATTCTTTTGAGGTCAGTTTTGCATTAGACGAGTTGCTAGCAGCAACAGGGTAGATAGAATTTGTTCAGATTTTCATAAGGTGTTTGAAAAGTGCCTCAAAAATAAGCCATTAAGCTCCGTAACAATAGAGAAAAGGACAATATAACACTGTGGGCAGAGAACTAGAGATGGAGAGAAAGATTTAGTGAATGAGCCACATAGAACTTAAGTCTCTCATTGTAGGTAAAGTACATGTCTCCCCATTGTTAGGCAATGGTAACAAACAAGTAAGGATGGGGTTACCTAAATTGACCAATATTGCAAAATATTCAAAGAATCGTAAATTAGGCCATGACAAGTGTCATGTGGTTTTGCAAATTCTGATATCTTTAAAAATGACGAAATTTTCTCACTTAACTTCTGGTGTGCCTAGATGGCCAATAATGCCAGTAGGATCCTGGCTTGCATCTGCAATTATGTGGCCAGCAGGACCAGGGCAGTGATCATCCCCCTGTACTGAGTGAGGCTGCACCTCAAATCCTGTGTTCAGTTCTAGGACCCTCACTACAAGAGAGATACTGAGTTGCTGAGCAGGCCCAGAGAAGGGCAATGAAACTGGTGAAGGCTCAGGAGCACAAGTCTGATGAGGAATGGCTGAGGGAACTGAGCATGTTTAGTCTGGAGAAAGGAAGGTTCAGGGGAAACTTATTGCTCTCTACAACTACCTGAAAGGAGGATGGAGTGAGGTAGGGTTCAGTCTCTTCTTCCAGGTTGCAAGTGATAGCGGGAATGGCCTCAACTTGTACCAGGGAAGCTTAGATTAGGAATTAGGAAAAAATTCTTCAGCAAAAAAGGCTGTCAAGCACTGGAACAGGCTGTCCAGGGAAGTAGCTGAGTCACCATCCCTAGAGGCATTTAAAAGATGTATCGACATGGACCTTAAGAACATGGATTTGTGGTAGACTTGGCAGTGCTGGGTTAATGGCTGGACTTAATGGTTTTAAAGATCTTTTCCAATCTTAGCAATGCTATGATTTTACATTACTGGATACTTTAAAATTCATCTTTCCAGGCTCTTGTCTGCATGTAGGGAAGACAGAAACATATTTCTAAGAGAACTGAAAGATGACTTGGAGAACCACATCAGATGAATCCAAGATCTGAGATTTTCAAAGATGCTGGACACAGGAACAAATATTCCTGGTAGCTGGTGTCTGAGGTGGGTGGCACATGCCCCATTTTGGTTCAGGTATACATGTGCAGCTCCTTGTTAGTGGACAGCTGCAGCTCATATTGAGACCCTCATGTGTCTCCACCTCCCCAGTGATCCTCTCACCCCACAAGCAGGGGTGCACATGCTGTAAAGCAGAAACACTTAATGAGATGCTGGAAAGGACCAGAAAGGGGGTACCATGGAGCATGAGAGGTGTTAGTCTGGAAAAAAAAGAATAGAATAGGAAAAGAAATCTAAATAATGGCTATTGTGACAGACACCAGAAAGCAAAGTGCCTTGGAGACTCACACAGGCCTCTTCCTGAAGACTGGTCCCTGGCAGGACGTAAAACTTGCTCTCAGCTCTTCTCAGCATTGGTTCTTTTTGCTGGCTCTATAGTATAGTTAATCCTGGTCACTGGAAGAATGTTGTGGGGTGTAAGACTCATTTTCTTTCCCAGCTCTGCAGCAATGTCCTGAGGATGGAAAGAATTTGTTAAGATTTGCTTCAGCACAAGCAAATCAGAGGGTACAACTATGTTAGGGAGGAAAGAGATTTCCCCAACCTCCTACCTCACAGCTGTGTTTTTATACTCTGGTTTTCCAGCTGCCAGATAGTCACTGGTGTGTTACCCCAAGGAATATAAAATACCTTTCTGGTGGCTTTTTTTTTTTTCCTGGAATATCCCAGAGTATAACCTTGCTGTTACTTCCATCTAGACTGTTCATGGTATTCCTGCTTAATTATGGGGATATGTATATTATATTATACAACCAAATCACTCCAACTGTTGAATTGAATGCAGTATATTTGCTCCCTGGTGCTTCTGCAGATCTACTCATTTCAGGACATGGGTTTCTCTGTGGGTCCTGCATCTCCACTGCACACATTTTATTCTCAGAGCACTGATATTTTCTTTTATCCCTAAGAAATGTCATAACATAATCACAGGAATAATTAAGAGAAAAGTATTTTTCCCATAGCACAGATGTTAAGGTCACCAAATTGATGAAAGTATGTTATCTATTAAAAAATAATCAGAAAACGTTATGTCTATGAAATACTCATAAAGACGATTTTTTTGCAACCATTTTTATTTGCAAGAGAAATATTTCTTAATATATATAAAAATGTCATTTATATACACTTTCATATGCACCCAGTCTTAAAACATACTTGTCAGAACATAAGCAGCAAAAAAACCCACCACCATACAAAATGTAGGTGAGATGAAAATAAAAATAAAGAAAAAATAAACATTTCAGGAGGAAAGATCAGCAGAGGAAGGAAAAAAATGGTTCAGCATTTTCAGAAGTTTCAATTGTGGGAATTATGCTATAATATCTGTTGCACTTATAATTAATACAACATAATTTTTGGCTCTGGTCCGTAAAAGTGAGTGCAGTTATTCACCGATTTGAAGTGAAACAAATGTTTAGCAGCTTGGCTGGGATAAAACTTTCAAGGTAGATCTCAATTTCAAAGACATTAGTAAAAACTTCCCATTTTGCTTCAAAAGTAAGGAGCTTCATTCTTCCTGCTGGCAGGCACCTTTTGAGGCAGGCAGGTAAACTTTTCAGACACTGATGTATTTTATTAGGTTGTATCTTCTGTCTGTGTTTTTTCATTCATCTTCATCTCCATCTGAGCTAAGCACCCTTTTATCTAACAGCTGTGTCTTGGATCCAGGGCTCTTCTAGAGCTACCGTATTTCTCTCAAGGATGGTTTATTCCTCTACCATTTAAGCTAATGTAAAACACTGGCTTAACCAAAATAAAAACTCTAACAAATTGTCTTTGCATGGTATCTTTAAGGAAGTTTTCCTTAAACCATATTCCTGTTAAGACTGACAGTATATACTCTGTTTTTTCATAAATCTGTAGCTAACGTAACCTACAAATCATTGAAGACAGATTGTTTGAATTTAAATCAAGTCCTCAAAAAATCCACAGAAAATTAAAGGCAAAGAAAACTAAGAGGTTTAAAGGAATTTGGGAACAGACTTATCTTTGTACTCTCCACACATAATTTGCACTTCACCTAAGTAACAGAGGTTTGGGTTTCATTATTTTCTCTTGTTTTAGAAGGAAGGATTGTTTGGGTTTCTTTTGCTTGCTTTCAGGAGCTTTTGTTCGGTTGGGTTTTTTGTTTGGGTGGGGAGATTTTGTTGTTGTTTATTTGTTTCTTTTCACATACCTGCAACTGCACACTAAATACATAAAACCACAGTCTTATTTCCAGGCATACTATCACTGCTTCAGGTGGAGAAAAAGCAGATGTTAGCTATGCTCTATTAGTTAGGCTACAGACTGTTACAAATAGAGCATGCGCTCACTGAAATCTGGTTCAAGGAGAATCAAAAGCATAACCAAGGTCAAGAGAGAGGGGGACTTTCATAAAATGATACAAGTTGGAAGAGACCTTTGCAGGACACCTTGTTCAACTTCCCAACCAAGGCAGGGCAGGCAAACAGAAAGTGGCTCAGGACTGTGACCATTCAAACTTTGAATCACACCAAGGAAGCAAACTCCACAACATCTGTGTGCAGCCCCTTTCAGTCTTGTAATACCTTTATGGCATTCTTTCCTGACAGCTCACTGGAATTTTCCTTGCTGTAATATATGACTGCTGCCTCCTGACCTACCACTGTACATTTCTGAGAGTAGTCTGGCACTGTCTTACCTGTAGATTGTAGTGAGGCTGTTGAAGACACCAGTAAAAGTCTACCATTAGACATCCTGAATTTTCTGCTGTGTGGAAGGAGTATGTATCAAAATGGCACCACCCTCACAGTAAAGAACTGCTTCCTTATATCTAACCTAAACTTCCCCTGTTTAAGTTTTAACCTGTTACCCCTTGTCCTATCATTACAGACCCCAGTGAAGAGCCCCTCCCCAGCGATAGGGCCTTGTAGGCTCCCTTCAGATATTGGAAGGCTGCTACGAGGCCTCCACAAAGCTTCTCTTCTCCAGACTGAACAGCCCAAACTTTCTCAGCCTGTCTTCATGCAGGAGGAGCTCCAGTTCCCGTATCACCCTTGTGCCCCTCCTCTGGGTTTGCTCCAACATAGAATCATAGAATCATAGAATAGTTAGGGTTGGAAAGGACCTCAAGATCATCGAGTTCCAACAACCCTGCCATGGGCAGGGACACCTCCCACTAAACCATGCCATCCAAGGCTATGTCCAACCCCACCTTGAACGTCGCCAGGGATGAAGCATTCACAGCTTCCCTGGGCAACCCATTCCAGGGCCTCACCACCCTCACAAGAAAGAATTTCTTCCTCATATCCAATCTAAACTTCCTCTGTTTAAGTTTGAACCCGTTACCCCTTTTCCTCTCACCACAGTCCCTAATGAAGAGTCCCTCCCCAGCATCCCTATAGGTCCCCTTCAGGTATTGGAAGGCTGCTACGAGGTCTCCAGGCAACCTTCTCTTCTCCAGGCTGAACAGCCCAAATTTTCTCATCCTATCTTCATATGGGAGGTACTCCAGTCCCCTCATCATCCTTGCGGCCCTCCTCTGCACTTGTTCCAACAGTTCCATGTCCTTCTTATGTTGAGGACACCAGAACTGCACACAATACTCCAAGGGAGGTCTCACGAGAGCAGAGTAGAGGGGCAGGATCACCCCCCTCGACCTGCTGGTCAGACTCCTTTTGATGCAGCCCAGGATACGGTTGGCTTTCTGGGCTGCAAGTGCACACTGCCGGCTCATGTTCATTTTTTCATCGACCAACACCCCCAAGTCCTTCTCTGCAGGGCTGCTCTCAATCTCTTCCCTGTCCAACCTGTCTCCATGTCCTTTTTATGTTGAGGACACCAGAACTGTCTGTCACCTTCTCCTGATAGGAATAAAATTAGTGCTGTCAGAACGACTCACAAATCTAACAAAATGTGAGGCAAGCAAGGAAAAGTTGGAGACATTACTTCAAAATCATGCTGCTTCTCCAAACCAAATTGGTAATGCAGAAACATTACCAATTTGGTAATTAAAACACCCTAAACAAGAATCAAGGATACATGAAAAAAATGCAAGCTGTGTATTGGACAAAATTTGAAATGTATCTATTAAATATAAATGGAAAATAGATTCCAATGATCTTCTTTACTTACATTCAACTCTTTTTGAGGCTAATGAAGCTGCAAATAGGAACAAGAGATAAGTATGCTCATTGATTCAATATCTGTCCTAGAACTCATGCATGGACTACTTGACCATGCGTCTTCTTCGCAGTCACTTTAATTGCTGTAAATAGTCGGCTGAGGAACAAATCCAAACTATTTACAAGCTAACCTGAAATTAGCGGGAAGAAAAAAATTCCGATTGTTACTGATAGCTCTATCCTTCCTTCTAATGTCATACCCAAAAGTTGAAAAATAATAGTTGGCTCTTTATGCATTAATGTTCACCTAAGAAAAGTGCATGTTCTGATAACATTCATTTTCCAAAGTGAAATATCTTTCATTCTATGAACATGCAATGATTTTTGCAGACATGGTTTCTAACTCTGAGAAGTGAGACCTCTGCCATGTCAAAGAGTTTCATGGCCTTATAATTGTAAAATAGCTATTTTTAAAATTTGTTCTGCTGTAAATGCTTTTGTTTAAACTGTTAAATGATAATTGCTTCTGAGCAGATGAGATACTTCATGAACAGTCCTCTGCATCAGTATATAACTTTTCTTGTGGCATTTCAAAAGAACATACTCTTTTATTTGTGGGTTTAGATTTTCTTCAAAGGAAACCTTCTTATTACCTTCACAAGACAGAACCTTCAAAAAGTGTCTGACAAAAGTATTTGATAAAGATCTAAAGGCATATGAAAACCTTTGATACATAATGAAATAATTTTGAATCATCCTTCCACACACAAGAGCAAGACAATGCATCTTTTTAAAGTATATTCTACTTGGCATGTAGCATCAATTTGAAGGCTTTTTTTTCCCATTTGCTGCTGAGCTAAAGTAATTGCAGTGAACAGGCATTAGTTCACAAAATCAATCACTAATTACTAAAATAAAAATAATTAAGCTTCATTTTTTGAAAAGAGAAAGAACAGAAATATAGAAACTAAGCAAGAAACATTAATGTGGCCAAATCCCAAAATGCTGAGACTAATAATATTAATAGGATCTCAGTGTGCCACTTATGATCTGGGAAGGACTAATTAAAAGTTTAGTTTACATGAAGGTTTGTGTCAAACGGGCTTTTTCAATGTTTGTTTTCATTGACTAACAGATGGCTGACAGAAGACCTGAGATAGAAATTTGAGAAACTGAGCTGCAGATGAAAGAGGAAGAATTTTGCTCATTAATCCCAGCCTGGTAGGGCTGGTAGAACTGTGTGTTTAATGACATACCACGAACTCTTTAATAGTCTATGCAGCGTGACCACTTAGGCATTAATTCTAGTCTTATAAAGGGTATTGGTACCTGAAGCATTGCTTTGACAAATAAATTTAAGACAACGATTTGTCATCAACATTTTCTGCTTTCAACTTCCTCATTTATATATTGTTGTTTCTTGTGTTTCTACTTGCTTGCTTTCTCTCTCACTGTAACCCTTTATTATCAGCCCAGTTACTGAGCTACACTGTTTCTGGGACAATTCTTTTCAGTAAAATACATTTTCAAGCTAATTTTGTTATTTGAAACTTCAGATTGTTTTAGCTGTCACAATAGTCTGAAAATTGCATAGTGGTCACAAATCAATCTCCAATACAGTATCGAATTTCAAATTATTTTCTCTGAGTGGCCATCTTTGCTAAGTACCCTCTGCATCACTAGTTTGCATCAGCTTATATTAGCAGTGAATAGCTGAGTATATCAAATTCAAACACATGCTGCTGTGGACACTGATGCCAATAAAACAAGAATGAAGTACTCATGTATACAGAAGGTTTGAAGTTAAGTTTACAATCTACTCACAATCTTGTAGAATTGCAGCAGATACCTGAAGATTGCTTCTTCTGCTTTTTCAAGCTTGACTCTTCCATTTGTTTCCAGATTCTTCCCTGCCTCTTTCCCTCTCTCCTCGTCATTTTCCTCCAGTCTCTGTGTATGCTGACTGGGCACTCTTCTCTGTTTCACAGATAATGCCAGCAGAGCAACACTGATTACAGACACTGATTGTGGTGGACGTCAGTGAGAACCCCATTGCAGCATTGCCCCAAATCCCCAGCGACAGGAAGAGAAAGACAACCAAGCTGGAGGAAAGCCAGCCAAATTTCAGTGATTGCTGGTAACTTCACAAGCTTGAGGGAACACACTTATGCCTAAAAACCTAACTGTTTTGAAATTAGATTATTTTTCATGTTAAAATCTGTGCTGCCTCAGATCAGTTTAGACAGAATGTATGTCAGAATAAAATAAATACTATAAAATCATCATATAATTATGAAAGTCCTCAAGACTTGATACTGGAATGTAGAAAGATTCATCAACAACTTTTTTCAGGGGAGTTTTTAAGGACACCTATATAGACCTGTAACTAGCACTGTGTGGAATAAAGATCTCTCATGACACCAAACAATGCTGACTCAGAACTGTTACAAAGCTAAAGCAGTTCGCAGACTAGTTTATTTAGCTGCTATAGGGACTACTTTCCTTTCTTACCTGTGAAGGATAATTATTAATAAAGCTGCCCTTTGTACCCTGAACTACCTTCAGTTTCTTGGTATTTTTACCAAGATATCCTTACATCAAATATAATGCTTTCATCAAATCACATTGGGAGCTTGTCTTATCACTGTAAGACATGGAAGGAGTCTGTTACATGATAGATTGCAGTAGCATGATGAATTGCCTATTAGCTATGCTACTGTAATAATGTGTATTGGCTCTTAGTCTACTGCAAATGTGAAGTAATTTAAATTTCTTTTGTTTAAGAAAAGGTCTTCTACCTTTCTTTGTTAACAGCTGCAAATAAGCACTCAGACACCTACTGCAGTTCACCTGATATACAGCAATTTGACATGGTGTTTGAAATCATGGGGGAAGTCAATGACAGTTATCCTGCACAGAAAAGATGAATTTGCTTATCTGCTCATAGTCAAGAGTAGCATCTTATGCTGGTCCAGACAGTGGTTCCTTCCTAGCAGAGAACTTCAGTTCATCTTTTGGGTTTTTGTTGCTCCTGGCTTCCCTTTTTTTCTCATTTTGTTTTTTTTTATGCACAAGAAGAACTCAATTTATTGATCATTCTACAGAAGGCAATTTTTTCAACAAGTAGAAGTTTCCAACTCAGCTATGATGAAATTTCTGTGATTTACTAGAAGTTACCATGCATACCAGGCCACTGCAGACTCCCTCTCTTAACCTTCCCAGAATATTTATCATTCTCTATTGTAAGGATAAGGAAAGTAAGGAAAAAACAAAAACAAAAACAAAAAAAAAAAAAAAAAAAAACAAAAAAAAAAAAAAAAAAAAAAAAACACCACAGCCTAATCAAATCAATAGTACAGAGACTTAGAAAATACAATCCAAGTTCTGCCAATACCAAGTCATGCATTTAAAAAAAAATCTTGCCTACTGCTTTCTCTTCAAACCCTTCATTTTCCATTAATATCATCAAGGCACTCACCACCTGGCTTCACAGGCAATAGAGAAGATGCAGCACACGAATGCAATAGACTCACAGAACAAAAATCAAAAATCAAACTTTAGACAAAGGAGACCCATGATTCAGAAGTGGTCCAAGGCCATGCTGAACTTCAACTACAGTACTCCAACCCCCTTGTGAAACATCCTCCAGCAATTTCAGATGTCCATTTCACAAAGAAATTCATGAATTGCAAATAAAATTGCACTTAGAGATCAAACCTCCTGTTCACCTAAAGTAAGAGTTCTGCCAAACAAAGAACTTCTAGACAACCAGGGGAAATCTAGATTCCTGCTGGTTTTCACCTCATTATACTCTGTGGTTTTGTGCGGTTACTTTCAATGTGTGCAAAGGGTGGGCATGCAGCTCTTCATGCTAGCTGACTTTTGCAATCCTTTCTTTATTTTTTTTGTAAAGTAAACTTCACATGCAAAGGAAAAAAAAAGAGGGATAAGAGGTAAAGTAGAACAGTAGGAAAGAGAAGAGGAAGAGAAACTAGGAGAGCCAAGGGAAGAAAGATAAGCTCCCACAAGAATGTAAACAACCACAACCCCAGAAAGAAAACTGGCAAGAAACTGAGCTTGAGGCTGTGCAGCACAGGAGTGAAGACTGAAGGACTGGGAAAAAGTTGCTGAGTGAGTAGAATAAGCATGGAGTGTGCAAAGGAGAGTAAGTATATCTCTTTTAACTGTATATCTCCAATCCCCTTACATTAAGAGATAACTGTCACTACTAGAGATAGGAAGCAAAAGCTCAAAGGGTAGGGCATGTGGACGAAAAAAAAATAAAAGTAGATTAAATAAGACATCTGGGTATGAAAGATAAAGTAAGGACACAGAAAAGGCTGCAGGGAAGAAAGAGGCATAGGAAGGAGAATGCCAGCAATACAGAAAGAATAAATAAAAAAGACAGAAAAAGGACCAAGCAGGAAAAGACAGGGAAGGAGAGGAGCAGCAGAACAGAGAGGACCAAACTCAAAGTGAAGTGAAAGAGAAGTGACAGCCTCTTAGAAACTTTACAGTGGATAATTTATTCCAGTCATTTTCTGATCAAGCTGTAGGTCCTCATACCACACTGACTTAAGACAGTCATCTATGAATGGAGTTAAAAAATAAAAGGGCCCAAATCCTCCACAATTCTCAGGGAGTGCCAGGGCAGCATACTTGCAGTTTTAACAGCTATGCACAGATTATACATGGCTACATTGCCAACAAAGGATGCTATGCTTTAAAATACATAGACTTCTGACAAGGGAAGTCACATATTAACTGAGCATCACTTACACACTAGGCATACACAAGACTCTACTTTCAAGACGACATCAAAGACCCTTGAAGGTCACTCCGAATGCAAAGACTGAATGTCCGTGCACAGCTCCCTTCTCTTCATTTAGCTAAGAGACAAATGTAGCAGGTTCAGCCCTCTTTCACCATGGAAAAGATTTGTCTCTTAGATAATGAAGAGAAGGATTGGAGTTGCTCCAAATCCACAAGGTCTTCTCAAAACAGAAAAATTCCTATTTGCGTGGCATGAAAAAGCCCTCATACCTCAAGATCTCTCATCTAACTGTGCAGCTCAGTTACGGTGTTAGCAGAAAAGAGTATTACCTTTAATTTGAACATTCTGTGTTCCGAACCATTAAAGCCCTTTCTTTCCACTGGTTTCAAAATTCTCCTTGAACTGTACTTTGTTACTTTTGTGTCCACAGTGTCCTTTAAAAGCAGACTAATCAAACACTTCACATCTGTTTTGTCTAGTGTTTGGATTATCTCATCATCACTGTTTTTTATCCTTATCTAAGCATACATTTATTCGAGATTAGAACATCAAAACCATTCCTTCCCCCACTTCCTTGTCCCCATAAACAAAATTTGCACTGTTTTGGTCAACTTTAGTTTGTTTTCCCTTCCCCAAGGAGAGAGTTAATGTAAAGCAAACTGTGATAACATTTATACAAGTGACCACAAACATTTACAAGAGTTACTCCTAAGGTCGCTCCATTTCCGCTCTGGCATAACCACCTCGGTGGCTGTGGCATTGAATCCTCTGATGACTTGTGAAATTCCCTACCCTGCCCTCCTCCCTAGCCAACAGGCACAGCAGTTTTGAGGACGCTTTATTAAAATGCCCTGGAGTTCCAAAACTGCTTTGAAGTAGACCTGTAGGAAGTTATTTGAGTAAGTGGGAGATCAAAGAAACTATCCTGGCAGCCAGCATGAGCAAAAACTTCATTTTATTCCAGACCTTTTCATCTGGCCTGACTGCTCTCCAAAAGGCAAGAGAATAAGCAAAACCCCTCTATATTCCTCCAACCATTTCTGCGTGTTTAATCTTTAAAAGACTTCGAGTTAGTTTGCTTCTTATTTCCAGCTGCCATCAGTCCTAGTGTCAGAAACTTCCCCTGGCATTTACCAGTTATTGGTCTTCTTCCCTGCCCCTGCTCCAAAAGTTGGGGCTTGGTATTCTTCCTTTACAGACAGAAGTCAAACCTAATGTTGCACACAGATGCTGTGTAATTCAGGCAGTTTTATGGGACTTCTTTGCAGAGTACTTCACTCTGGCACCTACACCTTAACAAGATTGAAATAAATAAGCTAAGTAAAATAGGTTTTACATGTCTTCTTACTCCAGCCCATGACTAGATTCTTTCCTTAACTAAAACCTTCCTATTCTCCTCTGTTGTATCAGTCTTGGCAGAGCAGAAATTTAATTTGCATTCATTGTGCCACTATCTGTATGACAATTTCCATCTCTTCTTCCTCCCACCATATGTTTGCACCCAGGAAGAAGACAGGAAGTGGAAACTCTTGGAAACTGGACATTTTTCTCATTACAGCAGAGTTCATTTACTGCAGAAGGGAATTTGTGCCCAAGCTATGACTATTCCTGTTCTTAGATCAACACATTGGCAAAAACATGCTTGTCCTCAAAGATGACATTGTGACCTGGGTCTAAGCACCTGCAGCAGGAGCATATGGTCCTGCTCTTCTTACTGCTCTCGCTGCAGCGACAAGCCCTGCTGCACAGCCAGTGCTGGGTGACAGAGAGAGATGACTTTGGTACCCACAGGAAAATTCACCAGAGCCCTAAAGGAGACCAGTGGTGAACAGAAATTCTATATAGCTACCTTCAACTGTCTTCCAAGGACTTTCTCACCTTCTCCAAGGTAGCTCCTTACATTGTGTTTTTAATAAGGTCAGCAGAATCACATCTTCAAAGGAAACATCAGTCCCATCTATTCACAAAACACACAGCTGTTTATTGCTTGGTTTTACTGTCCAGAAGGGACCCAGGACTGTTCACAGCTGGGGCCTGTGGTGAAGGGGATAATATTAATTAACTCTATAAATTAAAGAGTGAGTAGGCTCAATTAACTTGTACTTAAAAATGCTTTGAAATTGTCACATGAAAGTAACAGTGTCCTGCATTAGTTATTACAAATCAGTTTTTCCAGTGAAATTACATAATTATTCTGCTGTTTGTCTTTTATAAAAAAGAGCAGCTAGTGAAAAGGGTCTGATAATTTTTACATTCTCAAGAAAATTGAAGGCCTGTACACCATAGATGGTATAAAGCTTTAAAAAAAATAAATAAATAAAATCAATGAAGTATTGGGGAAAAAAAAAGGACCAAAAATTTAGGAAGATATTATTGAATTGATTCCCTAGAAAACCTGAAAGTCCTGAGTAAGATTTAATCAATAACAGGTGTCAAGTACTTTAAAAACAGGGGATTGTGTTTTGTTAAGATTTTTTTTTGCATGCTAATCCACTAATTAATTATTAAACTAAAGAAAAGCATCAGAATAACAGGAATTTTCTCATAGCATTACATACCTAGATAAAACAATGCATTCCACAAAGACTGCCCCATCCCTGGCAGTGTTCAAGGCCAGGTTGGATGGGGCTTGGAGAAACCTGGTCTAGTGGAAGGTGTCCTTGCCTGGGACAGGGAGGCTGGAGCTAAATGATCTTTAAGGTCCATTCCAACCCAAATCATCCTATGATTCCTATGACTTTTGGTGAAATTTTAAAATATTTTATATTAAAAATAGGATAAACCAACTGTAGTTTTACAAATATTCTATTGCTAAAAACAATTATAAAGTAATAAGAAGGTATCTCATTTCTACAGTAGTGATCTTGAAAAGGTTCTATTAAATGATATTGTAACCTTTGCACATAGGCTGGAAAAATACCTGGCTAATGTTGCTTTTGCAAGATCAGAAAAGAAAGATTATGTACTCTTTATATCCTTTAATTCACTTATTGCATCAACAGTGCTACAGTTCATTTTGTTAGCTAATTGACTACTGTCATGGTTTAACAACTGTAACTACGTATACTTAAATACAGCTTAAATAACTAAAATATTGGAGGTCATACTGATGATAATGCACAGCACAAACACATTTCCAAACTTGCAGCAAGATAGGGAAACTAGTACTTACTCATTAAGCTGCCTGGTTTTCAATACCTCTCTGGCAATACAGGACTGTTTAGCTTGCTTCCCATCTATCACCTGCAAATAGAGACATATTCAGAGATTAATGTATTTTTAGTTTTTAAATAAAAGGTAGGGGATTTACGTGTTTTGCTACACATTTGTTATTCAGAGAAAGCAGTAATCTATAAAGAGCATCGAAGCGGTAAACAGATCATAGCATTCCCACTAAACATTTAAGTTAGCTGCACCTTCAATAACCTTACTAAGGACTGAGTTGAGGGAAAGAATTAGCGGCAGAGATCAAAAGGACAAGGTATATCTTAAAATCCCTTCACAGTTCAGTATTTTTTGTATGACCAAAGCTCTTGAGCTGAATGTGAAAGAAAGTTTCCATGGATATTTAACTGGTACTTTTATCAGGCATATCAGAATGACATACTTTGACTTTTTCAAGTCTTGCAAGGTCACCTCTCAACCATCCCTGAATTCATTTCTGTCTAGCAATCAACATTTCTTGTAAGGAGCAAGCAGTGTTTGTGGCCTGTCAGTATGACCAAATCTCAAAAGAACTGAAAATGTGGAGTACTGAAGCAGAGAAGATTAACCACATCAACAACCTGTGACAGAAATCAAAAACCCTTTGTTATCTCTTCTTTTCCTCACTTCCTGCTCCCCCAGACTGCTTTTTGCTCCTTACATAGCAGAACAAGCCACAGGTAGTTTTGTGCTGTGAGCAGATATGTCTGTAAACTGAAGCACAAGACCAAAGCAATGATTCTGCAAACATGTGTTTACTTTCCCTACATTGAGATCCCACTGAAATAAATGAGATTGCTTGCTTTGCAAATCAGATGTATTTGAAGAATTGAACCTTACTTTTGAATGGGACATATTTTAAGGGAGCATTATTTCAGGGCTGGAAAATGTGGTATCTTGGGCCTTCTGTGCAAGTTTTCTGTCATCACATTAAAGAAAAAAAAATTAAAAAAAAATCAGCAGCAATAAAAGTTGAAATAAAATTATTGAGAAGAAATTAGCAGCAATAAAAATGCTTTTCAAAGTAATGCTTCAATTTTGAAATGACTATTATAAACATTTGTGCTTGCTATGGCTTGCAGTTAAATTTTAAAAATAGCACTTAAATATGCATGTTAATAACATCCAGAAGGCATTTCTTTCAAGCCTGTTTGGGCTGTTGAAGGGTTTAATTTAACCGCAGCATTCATTTATGTCTAGCTTAAGCTCAAAGGAGCCGAGAGTTGTAACTATGATCTAATTGGTAAGGAATGAAGAACATTTTTCATGTTTTATAGACAGCATGAATCCTGATCATTTTACAGCAGTAAATTGTAGAGCGCTCTGCTCACTGTGTCTCCCTCTGGAAGTATAGACCTGTATCTCATTAAAATATAAAAACAACTTGTAGCGTCTGGCACTCCTCAAAGGCTGTCCTGTGCTCTTCCTGTGTTATTTTTATATCATTAATGCACGACAGCTAGCCAGTCAAGAGAAAGTTAGGTTCTGTACAGCCTCAAACTAAATTAATGTATAGCTGCATCCCCATGTCAGAGGGGGTGCATGAAGGACCTAAATTGCTATAGAAAACAATCATTTATTATTGATTTTCAGTTCCTTTCTAAAAGCAGTTGCAATTCATTGGTTTCTCAGTTCTTTCTGCCCTGGTTCAAACAATCTATACAATGCTAGCAATATGGAAAAAGTTACTCCTGTGAATAAGGCAAATAACATAAAGTCAGATGTGTTTTACTTCTTTTTGGCATAAGACAAATTGGTTCATAACTGAAACATGAAAAAATATCAGAGGTGGGATGTTATGGTTTTTGTGGATCTAACTTTAACATGTATGATTAGGCAAAATATCTCCATGAAACGAATTGTCTTTGAAATAGCATTTCACACACTATTTAAAGCTGTACAATTGTATGCGCTTGCACAGTCTAGCTGAATTTAACTCAAGTGAAGGCAGTGCACCACAAATGTCAGACTGCAGGTCCTTTATTGTATTGTTGTATCTTCGATCTGTGTTAAGACAAAAAAAAAAAAAATCATCTGAAAGGCAGATGTGCAGAATTGTCACTGAAACTGCTGAGTTCCAGGTTGCCAGCTTTTTAAAGCAAGGGTGGAGCCTTCCAATATCTGAAGGGGGTGTACAGGGATGCTGGGGAGGGACTCTTCATTAGGGACTGTGGTGAGAGGAGTGGGAGGTGTCCCTGCCCATGGCAGGGGGGTTGGAACTAGATGATCTTTAGGTCCTTTCCAACCCTAACTATTCTGTGATTCTGTGATTCTGTGAAAAGGGGTAACAGGCTCAAACTTAAACAGGGGAAGTTTAGATTGGATATGAGGAAGAAATTCTTTACTGTAAGGGTGGTGAGGCACTGCAATGGGTTGCCCAGGGAAGTTGTGAATGCTTCATCTCTGGCGGTGTTCAAGGCAGCGTTGGATATAGCCTTGGATGGCATGGTTTAGCGTGATGTGTCCCTGCCCGTGGCAGGGGGGTTGGAACTAGATGATCGTAAGGTCCTTTCCAGCCCTAAGTATTTTATGATTCTACAATTCTATGATTGGAAAAGAAAAAAGCAGCTCAAGAGTCCAGGTAGGAATAGGCCCAGCACTAGGAACTCCTCTTCAAGCAGCGCAGCAAGAAGATAAGAGCAATAGTCTTCTCTCTTCTCCCAACAACACAGTGATTACCCACAAACATCTCCTTTCATAGAAAAAATAGCTTAATTAGTCAACTAAATTATTCATATCTTAGAATTATACCGCAAATAATTCAATGATAACTTTTGGGGGTAGAATAATTAATAAAAATTATAACACTAATTTTAAAGCCACAGGCTTCTCTGTGTTTTGTTCTTTCTATGGCAGGCAGAAAATTGACCTTGTTGTTAGAAAATTTAGCCTGCACTACTTCTGCACAAGGGTTTGCTGCCAATACCGCAGTTCCACCATTGAGCAGTTTCATGAGCAAACTCCTCTCCCCAGGCCTGGCTGCCTCGGTCACAGTCCTTTGAACCAGATTTTCCCCTCATAGAGCAAAGGGGTAGTTTCCCAAGAGAGGAAGACAGTAAATCATCGCAGAGTAGTGTGTGAAACCCTGTGCATTTTGCTCCTTCATGGTTTTCAGCATGTACACTCTTCCTTGGAGCTGCAGGCCATAGCAGATCTTGGTCCCTCCAGGGCTAACTCAACTCTCAAAGTTGCTGGAGGGCACCCACTGCTGACAGTGAAAGACAGGAAAGATCACCCAGATATACCAGACATTTAAGTAAGTAATGTAAGTAATTGCTCTCTCATGTCATGAGTTTCCATCCACAGGTTCCTGGAACAGATTTCCACGCCCTCTTTGCAAATAAATGAAAAGGAGATGAAAAAAAGTAAACAGAAAATTACAAAAATTTTTCTCAACTTGAGCAAATCCTATCTATCTTCAACACACTCAGAAAAGCAGAAATGTAAAACCTCTAGAATCAAAAACAAAGAAGGAGAAAATTATTAATACACAGAAATATTTGTACCCAGGAGAAACATAGAAACACAGTCAGAGAGGATGTGGAATGGCAAAAATCCTGATTTATCAGGCATATGGCTGGAGTAGTTGCATCCCAATTATGATCATTAAAATCTACATTTGGAAAGAACAGAAAAAGAGGCAGTAAAGTTCAACAGCCACCTCAAAAATTTTAGGGAGCTTTTAGGGTCACTGTGGGAAGTAAGTCTTCCTGCAAAAAGATGACTAGGGGTAAAGATGCAATCACAGAAGCTCTTTACCGTCGAAACGCACATGAGAGCCAACAGCTCCTGGGGCAACATGCAAGCTGCTCTTGCTTGCTAGACAGCACGCCACAGAGAAATTTTAACTACCTGCCCCACTAGATGAAATGAAAATCTGGGAATCACACACAGCTATGCTTTTGACTCTAATCTGGACTGTAACAGAGGACATGGAAATCTCAGTTCCTCATTTTCTTTTATGTACAAAACAAAGACAACTAAGATTACCAAGTGAAAAAGCAGAAAACTTTACTAATTGGGAAACAGAGGGAAGTGGGGAAACATACTGAAAGAAGTCCCTAAACTAAATAGAGAACAACTTTATGGTCTGAAACCAGATGGATTTTCATTATTCACTGCACTATTCACCAGTAAGAGAAGCTGATTAGAAC
Source organism: Amazona ochrocephala (assembly GCA_039720435.1). Classification (NCBI taxonomy): domain Eukaryota; kingdom Metazoa; phylum Chordata; class Aves; order Psittaciformes; family Psittacidae; genus Amazona; species Amazona ochrocephala. The sequence continues at coordinate 55,698,622 of CM077909.1, read as the reverse complement.
TGTGAACCTTTGCTCACACAAAGATAACGAGAAATTACTTCAAAGTTCAAGAATTTGCAGGATAGAGGGGGAGAATGTCATTAAGAAAACTAGTCAAGCACAGCACAGAGGTTCAAAGGACCTGCACAGCATCTTGTAACAAAACCAAGAGTGCAGAGAATGCTGAGGTGTGATATTTCAATCCATAGATGCAATGATATTTCCATGGTGTGAAACTTTGGATCCCAAATATGTATACATTTAAAGGAATGGTACTCAACCACATATTAAAGTTATAGATGACTGTAATTACCCTAAGCACATAAATACCAGCATGAAATAGGAGAAAGCATGTATAAATTTAGAGAAACTTGATTAATATTGGCTCATCATTAGAAAGCATAACCATCAAGTACGATCCAATGTATTTATGGCTCACAAAACTGCAATTTAGTAAAATTTGAAAAGGCAATGATACAGTATGTCATGAAAATATACAGATGCTGCCATTCAAATATTTTCAGCACTGTACCTTTTAAAGTATTTTGTATTTAGTATTGTTTAAGCCTGTGTATTTGTAATCTACCTGAAAATTCAGTGTGAAGGAGGCTCAAGTAAGTCGTGTTTCAGCTGAACTAAATGTCTATTGAATTTTAATGGCACATTGTCTCTTTTAATGTGTTTTTGTACAAATTGATTATATTAAAGAATGCTATAATAGAGTTATATGTTAGGCTATTATTTAGAATTACTTATTGTTTTTTATTTATAGGACCTTAAAAAGGCTAGGAGGACAGGTTAATAAACGGTTAGAAGGGTGGTGCTACAGTCAAGGGTTTGTGTATCTAGAACATGGGACTCAGTTTAGCAGGCCAGGCCTACTGAAGGCTGGTGGAGCTGGTCTGACAAAGAAGGGGAAGAGCAGTTTTGGTAGGAGGCTTGCAAGACTGGTCAAGGTTGCTTTAAATTAGATGTGTTGGGGGAGGGGGGCATCATTCCATCACAGCATTCCCAGTCAGCTGCCAGCACCTATAATAAATTCTTGGAGCAATGCAGAGATATTCCAGCCACTCCAGCTAATGAGCCGGCTTCGTTTGAAGCTCAGCTCAGATGCCTCTATACAAACACCTGCAGTATTGGGAATAAACAAGAGGAATTAGAGATGTGTGCATGTTTACTGAGGTATGATACAATAGGCATCACAGAAACATGGTGGGATGGCTCCTATGGCTGGTGTGTTGGAATGGAAGGTTACAGGCTCTTTAGGAAAGACAGGCTCGGTAGGTGGGGAGGGGGAGTTTCTATTTATCTTAGGAAAAGGCTGGAGAGTATCGAATTCTGTCTGGGGACAGGTGAGCAGTCAATAGAGAGTTTGTGGGTCAGGGTTAAAGGGACAACAGTGATGGGAGACATTATTGTGGGAATCTGTTACAGACTGCCTGATCAAGATGACCCTGTGGATGAAATGCTCTATAGACAGATAGGAACAGCCTCATGCTCACAGGCCTTTGTACTCACGGGAGATTTCAACCACCCTGATATCTGTGGTAGGGACAGTATGCCCCGGCACAAGCAATCCAGAAGGTTCCTCGATTGTGTGGAAGACAACTTCCTTCTGCAAGTAATAGAGGAGTCGACAAGGAAAGGTGCCATGCTTGACCTCGTCCTCACCAACAAGGAAGGGCTGGTTGAAAATGTGAGGCTCAAGAGCAGCCTTGATTGCAGCGATCATGAGATGGTCAAGTTTGAGATCCTCAGGCCAGTGAGAAGAGCGTGCAGCAAGCTCACTGCCCTGGACTTCAAGAGAGCAGACTTTGGCCTCTTCAGGAACCTGCTCAGTAAGGTTCCATGGGATATAGCCCTAGAGGGCAGGGGGGCCCAAGGCTGTTGGTTGATATTCAAGAATCACCTGCTGCAAGCTCAGGTGCGATGCATCCCAACTAGAAGAATGTTCAGCAGGAGGGCCAGGAGACCTCCTTGGATGGATAAGGACCTGCTGAGGAAAATTCAAAGGGAAAAAGAACTTATAAAAGGTGGAAGCAAGGATAGGTGGACTGGGAAGAACACAGGGATGTTGTCTGGGAAGCTAGGGACAAGTTAGGAAAGCTAAGGCCCACTTAGAATTAAAATTGGCTGGGGATGTTAAGGATAACAGGAAGGGATTTTATAGGTACATTGCAAATAAAAGACAGGTTAGGGACAACATGGAACCTCTCCAGAAGTTATCAGGAGAACTGGCTACTCTGGATTTGGAGAAGGCTGAGGTTCTTAAATGACTTCATTTCCTCAGTCTTTACCGGCAAATGCTCTGACCACACCATGCAAGTCTTGGAAGGCAGACGCGGGGACAGCGACAATCATAGAATCATAGAATCATAGAATAGTTAGGGTTGGAAAGGACCTCAAGATCATCCAGTTCCAACCCCACTGCCATGGGCAGGGACACCTCCCACTAAACCATGCCATCCAAACTATGTTCAACCCCACCTTGAACGCCGTCAGGGATGAAGCATTCACAACTTCCCTGGGCAACCCATTCCAATGCCTCACCACCCTTACAGGAAAGAATTTCTTCCTCATATCCAATCTAAACTTCCCCTGTTTAAGTTTAAACCCATTACCCCTTGTCCTCTCACCACAGTCCCTAACGAAGAGTCCCTCCCCAGCATCCCTATAGGCCCCCTTCAGGTATTGGAAGGCTGCTATGAGGTCTCCAGGCAACCTTCTCTTCTCCAGGCTGAACAGCCCCAATTTTCTCATCCTATCTTCATACGGGAGGTGCTCCAGTTCCCTCATCATCCTCGTGGCCCTCCTCTGCACTTGTTCTAACAGTTCCATGTCCTTTGTATGTTGAGGACACCAGAACTGCACACAATACTCCAAGGGAGGTCTCACGAGAGCAGAGTAGAGGGGCAGGAGTACCTCCCTCGACCTGCTGGTCAGACTCCTTTTGATGCAGACCAGGATACGGTTGGCTTTCTGGGCTGCAAGCGCACACTGAAGCCGGCTCATGTTCATTTTTTCATCAACCCACACCCCCAAGTCCTTCTCTGCAGGGCTGCTCTCAATCTCCTCCACGCCCAACCTGTAGCTGTGCCTGACACTGCTCTGACCCAGGTGGAGGAACTTGCACTTGACATGGTTAAACTTCATCAGGTTGGCATCAGCCCACCTCACAAGCATGTCAAGGTCCCTCTGGATAGCATTCCTTCCCTCCAACATATCGACCGAACCACACAGCTTGGTGTCATTGGCAAACTTGCTGAGAGCGCACTCAATCGCACTGTCCATGTCACCAACAAAGATGTTGAACAAGACTGGTCCCAACAATGATCCCTGGGGGACTCAACTTGTTACTGGTCTCCAGCTGGACATTGAGCCATTGATCACTACTCTTTGCGTGCGGCCATCTAGCCAGTTCTTTATCCACCGAGTGGTCCACCTATCAAATTGATGTCTCTCCAACTTAGAGACAAGGATGTCATGTGAGACAGTGTCAAAGGCTTTGCACAAGTCCGGGTAGATGACATCAACTGCTCTGCCCCTGTCCATCAGTTCCGTAGCCCCTTCATAAAAGGCCACCAGATTGGTCAGGCAGGATTTCCCTTAGTGAAGCCATGCTGGCTGTCACCAAGCACCTTGTTGGTTTTCATGTGCCTTAGCATGCCTTCCAGGAGAATCCGCTCCAAGATTTTGTCAGGCACAGAGGTGAGACTGACTGGTCTGTAATTCCCCACCTCATCCATTTTCCCCTTCTTAAAAATGGGGGTTATATTTCCCTTTTTCCAGTCATTGGAACTTCACCTGACTGACATGATTTTTCAAATATGATGGACAGTGGCTTAGCAACTTCATTTGCCAGCTCCTACAGGACCCGCGGATGGATTTCATCCGGTCCCATGCACTACTATACATTCAGGTTCCTAAGGTGGTCCCGAACAAGATCCTCCCCCACAGTGGACCCAGGGTCCCCACCTTCACCGTCCCCGCGTCTGTCTTCCAAGACTTGGGTGGTGTGGTCAGAGCATTTGCCGGTAAAGACTGAGGCAAAGAAGTCATTAAGAACCTTAGCCTTCTCCAAATCCAGGGTAGCCAGTTCTCCCGATAGCTTCTGGAGAGGACCCACGGTGTCCCTAACCTGTCTTTTATTGGCAATGTACCTATAAAATCCCTTCCTGTTATCCTTAACATCCCTAGCCAATTTTAATTCTAAGTGGGCCTTAGCTTTCCTAACCTGGTCCCTAGATTCCTGGACAACATCCCTGTATTCTTCCCAGGCCGCCTGACCTTGCTTCCACCTTTTATAAGACTCTTGTTTCCTTTGAATTTTCCTCAGCAGGTCCTTATCCATCCAAGGAGGTCTCCTGGCCCTGCTGCTGCACTTCCTTCTAGTTGGGATGCACCGCTCCTGAGCTTGCGACAGGTGATCCTTGAATATCAACCAACAGTCTTGGACCCCCCTGCCCTCTAGGGCTATATCCCATGGAACCTCACTGGGCAGGTTCCTGAAGAGGCCAAAGTCTGCTCTCTTGAAGTCCAGGGCAGTGAGCTTGCTGCACGCTCTTCTCACTAGTCCTTAGGCCCACTGTAGGAGAGGATCTGGTTCGAGACCATCTTAGGAACCTGAACGTATACAAGTCCATGGGACCTGATAAAATCCATCTGCAGGTCCTGAAGGAGCTGGCAAATGAAGTTGCTAAGCCACTGTCCATCATATTTGAAAAATCATTAGCAGTCAGGTGAAGTTCCCGATGACTGGAAAAAGGGAAATATAACCCCATTTTCAAGAAGGGGAAAATGGATGAGGTGGGGAATTACAGACCAGTCAGTCTCACCTCTGTGCCTGACAAAATCTTGGAGCAGATTCTCCTGGAAGGCATGCTGAGGCTCATGAAAAACAACAAGGTGGTTGTTGACAGCCAGCATGGCTTCACTAAGGGAAATCCTGCCTGACCAATCTGGTGACCTTCTGCGATGGGGTTACCGAACTGATGGACAGAGGTAGAGCAGTTGATGTCATCTACCCGGACTTGTGCAAAGCCTTTGACACTGTCTCACATGACATCCTTGTCTCTAAGTTGGAGAGACATCAATTTGATAGATGGACCACTCGGTGGATAAAGAACTGGCTGGATGGCCGCACACAAAAATACTGCTCAATTGCTCAATGTCCAGCTGGAGGCCAATAATGAGTGGTGTTCCTTAGGTATCGGTGTTGAGACCGGTCTTGTTCAACATCTTTGTTGGTGACATGGACAGTGCGATTGAGTGCGCCCTCAGCAAGTTTGCCGGTGATACCAAGCTGTATGGTTCGGTGGAGACACTGGAGGAAAGGAATGCTATCCAGAGGGACCTTGACACGCTTGTGAGTTGGGCTGATGCCAACCTGATGAAGTTTAACCATGCCAAGTGCAAGTTCCTCCACCTGGGTCGGAGCAATGCCAGGCACAGCTACAGGTTGGGCAGGGAAGAGATTCAGAGCAGCCCTGCAGAGAAGGACTTGGGGATGTTGATCAATGGGAAAATGAACGTGAGCCGGCTTCAGTGTGCGCTTGCAGCCCAGAAAGCCAACCGTATCCTGGGCTGCATCAAAAGGAACATGACCAGCAGGTTAACAGAGGTGATCCTGCCCCTCTTCTCTGCTCTCATGAGACCTCCCTTGGAGTACTGTGTGCAGTTCTGGTGTCCTCAACACAAAAAGGACATGGAACTGCTAGAACAAGTCCAGAGAAGGGCCACAAGGATGATCAGGGAACTGGAGCACCTCTTGTACGAAGATAGCATGAGAAAGTCGGGGCTGTTGAGCCTGGAGAAGAGAAGGCTGCCTGGAGACCTCATAGCAGCCTTCCAGTACCTGAAGGGGGGTTATAGGGATGCTTGGGATGGATTATTCATTAGGGACTGTAGTGATAGAACAAGGGGTAATGGGCACAGACTTAAGCAGTGGAAGTTTAGTTTGGCTATAAGGAAGAAGTTCTTTACTGTGAGGGTGGTGAGGCATTGGAATGGGTTTCCCAGGGAAGTTGTGAATGCTCCATCGCTGGCGGTGTTCAGGGTGGGGCTGGACATAGCCTTGGATGGCATGGTTTAGTGTGAGGTGTCCCTGCCTATGGCAGAGGCATTGGAATAGGTTATCTTAAGGTCCTTTCCAACCCTAACTATTCTATGATTCTATGATTCTATGATTTGCGCTTGATTTCTGCATAAACATTGCAAATTCTAAATATTTTAAATAACATCATTCAGATTAGATATAGGTAGATTACATATAATTGACTTGTTTGTGTTTTTTAAAGGTATATGTATTTTTTTTATTATCTTCCCTTTTTAATTTACATTTTTCTTTTTGTTCTATGTAGATGAATCCTGTGTTCAGGAAAAGAAATGAGGCCAAAACCTTGGAAAGTCATCTCAGTCAAGGATAAACTGTTATCCTTACATCCATTATCATTACTAGAGATCATTTTTTCATAGCTCCAAAATTCTCCCTAGTGGGCTGTAGTCCATCTTACTAAACTACCTACCCATAATTCAACCTCGTTTCATGCAATAGTCTGTCTATGCTCATGAATGTCCAGCTCTGAACTGCAATGGAGACTATTTTCCATAGCCTCCAGGGAGGTAGCTAATTTTGTAGGCTGCCTCTTTTTCATCCATCTTCTAGCAAATAAAGACGGGCTTCTTTTTCCCTAGTGCTGCCCACTTTCAGAAATCCAAACGTCTGTTCAGTGGAAGCACTGAGTTAGCGCAAACACTGCAATGCCCGAGGAGAAAGCTATAAATTCTCATGCAAACTCAGAATCAGCTTTCACAACCTCAGTAACTACAGGACACAAGACTAGGTCTCCAGAAGACAAAAACTAATATGTAAATCTGGTGGAAAAAGTCCATGGGCAGAGTCAAACTGAACTAGCATTTTTCAAGAAACTCTTCTTGCAGGTACACCCAAATCAATAAAATGTAAGAAGATGAGACTGTTCAAGATCTTCCTTTACTCTCTAGTACTCAAATTAGCATTTAATTCATAAGAGGAAATTCCTCTAGTTCAGGTTATTTTAAGGATTTTAAACAACCATCATCCATTACTGCCATAGAAATAACTACAATATGATTTAGATTACTGATTTCTCATTCAATTCTTATTGGTCTGAGACAATCATACCAGTTCGATCAAAGGTGGTGGAAGAAAACAAATCAGGAGTTGAAGGAACTAATTTGCAATCTTAATGAATTTTTTAAAAACATTAGATAAATTCTCCTTCTAGACCTCAGTCCATAATTTTCATGGAAATTTACAGACAAGCTAAGTGAATGTGATACCATTTTGCTTGTACAAACAAATAATTTATAACAGATTTTGACCTTTTGCCCATTATTCAGTTATGGACTATGAAAGATCTAATTTAAAAAGTATGCATGCTGTCTTGTTTCCATTTACATTAATGGAGTAGAAGAAGATTCTTGCTATGAAGAATGGTTACCTTTAAAGATTGCAAAGAGCAATTCCCTGTTACTGTGTAAACAATTAAAAAAAATACAGCAACATCTTATCAAGTGCAGCATGAAGCTACTTCTGTGTGAATGTATGAAAAGAAAATGCAATCCATGAGCAGCAATAAAAAGTCTTCTTGTACGGAAGTTATAAGCATTGAGTTCATGTCAACGTTTTCTGCAAAAGGGTTCGATTTAGTGCTCCAGCAGAGTCGTTTTACCAGCAAAAACCAACAAATTACTTCTTCCAGAAGGTCATGGAAACTCAGAAGAAAAACATTTTACTACTTCCTCCACACTACATTCACTAGGGAAATGAAAACTTTAATCCTGGATGAAAACAAAGCACACTGCATCCCTGCAAGCTTAGCGAGGCAGGACGCCTTTAGATGTGTAGTCAGTATTGTAAGCCCTTTTAGGTGAAGACAGTCCTTCCATATGATGCCTAACCCAATATGCTTGTGATCATGACTCTTGTTCCTTACTAAGAGTATAAAACAAGTAATAATTTCTTGTGCATATGTAGATCTATGTACAAAGTGTAGTCATTTTGCTATAAATCACATCAGTAACTAACATTTGATTACACTCTGCTCATTTCCTCTCTTTCATCCAGAACAGCTACATTAATTTTAAGAAACTATTCCTATTTTGCATGTGCCAATTAAATAACAATGTATCCTGAGCTGTGAAATGGGCACCTACATCTTTACCATGGTCTCTAACACCACCCTTTTGCAAAAAGTGGCTGAAGGAATAGGCAGCAAAAAAGATTCAGTCGTCTGATACAGGGCTTGCCGGTTAGCCTTGGAAGCAAGTTGCAAAATCAAGTGCCCTTCATTGAAATTCCTTGCCCACAGTTCCTTTGCATTTATAACTGTGGGAAATGAGCTCTGCCACCTGAGCTGGCCTCAGCTGCCATGGCGTCACATGAAGATAGATGTGATCACTTATAGAGGTACAATAGGGAGCACTCTTCTGTTCTGCTTTCATCTCACTCCCTGATCTCAGATCAAAGCAGGAAGACAAGCAGAACAAGGGCATGTCTACATGAGGACATTACATCAATCTAGTTCGTTCACTCTAAGAGCAGCAATTTAAATACATCTCATTCAAAGGCTTTTGCACTGGTTTGTAATGCCAGCTTAAAATATTTTTGTTATTAATCATAACATGAAAACAACTCTGTACTTGTCTGGATTAACTGCCTCAACTTTCCGACCAATATTTCATGGCTCAGTGTTTGCAATTGTGTTATTTTTCCTGTGTTGTAGGAGGCCCACTTGAAATTAAAGAAATTTGTGGGTGGGGGAACAAAACAGAACCAAATGAATGTACTCCTAGAAATCTTTTCCTGGTATCCATTAACATCATCAAAAGCATTACTCATCTGCTCTCATGTAACATCAATGACCCATTACTTAATACTGTAATTATTGTAATATGAACTGAACAACACGCATATTTGCCATAGCACCACAGGGCACATTTTCCCTTTTTGCAGACACAAGATCACTGGCAGCACAGTTTCAGGACAGAAAGACCTGCTTTCCTCCTGGGAAACAAAATACGCAAAGTTATCTGGGCAGAGCTCACAGTTTGCAGCAGACAAACGTCACCATGAAGCTTTTCCTCAGGTCACAGGGGCATTATACTCACAGAGGCTGGAAGTTCAGCACCCATAGCCATCTCCAGGCATGAGCTAATTCATCTGATGTTGGCAAATCAGCTGTCAGGAGTCCTGTTCTGGAGCTCTGCCAGGTTACCTGGAGGATCTTGTCCTGCCCAACACAATTGCATCATCTTTTCTGCAGCACGTTTTTAGTCCTGGTCCTCCAAGGCCTGTCAGACCACAGGGGAGGAGTCAAATGGTAGAAACACGTGCTTCAGAGAGGTACCTTATCATAAAAGACTTAGGTGCAGCACTGCTTGAATATGGGAACATAAACTTTCCAAACAGCAACTTAGATGAAGTTCTTCTTGCCATTCCAGGGTGATTGTTGCCTCAAAGCATTTTTATTTTAGCATTTGGAAATTTCTAAGGGAAGTCAGATTCATGAGAAGAGTTTGAACCATATCCAGCATAATTTAAATCTGTTTCTGAAAACTAAGTATTTTAAGGACAGCATAGTGAACGGTCATTAAAAGAATGCTCTAGCAGAAACTTAAATTATGAGATTCAGGTAAAGTGAATTTTTCATCTCTGTTAATGAATGCATCCAAATAAAAAGCCATGAGGGTTTTTAATAAGATCAATATATTTCTTTAAATTGTTTAATCTTCCTACAGGCTTTGAAAATGCATCATCTCAGCTACATAATGAATACAAATTGTTTAAACAAAAAGAAATCATCCTGCTGACTGACCAGGAGGGCAACAAGTTTTTGGTATTCACTTTTGATCACACAATTCTGGTAATAACCTGTCTCTGAAACTTCATGGTTGCATTTGGAAATCCTTACTCACTCACAGGGACAGAAATATTTACATGTGATTCATGATATAATTCCAAAGAGAGGAGCTATTAAATTCAGGTCAGTTATTAGCACAAACTCATTTTCTGTTTCCCACTTAACTTCAACCCTGTTCTCCATAGATAAAGACAGAGACATTAAATGGCACAACTATTACACGTATTTGTCCCTCTAATATCAACCTGCGTCCCACATCTGTCCAATTCTGAGAATGTGAGCAGCAGTTGGTTTGGAGCTGGACTGGTACAAAATTATTTCCAGACATCCAGTAACAGAAATGCTTGCTGGCTACTTCCAATTATTTGAAGCACTAAGTCTCCCAAAATGCACATTTTAGCAAAAGTCATTACAAAACTAAATATATGTATACATTTTATGACAATGTGTCATAAAATTTATTAGTAATATTTTCAAAGACATATTAAGTAGGTAAAGGAAACATTTATTACATTGTATTTTTGATGGAAAACAAAGAAAACAACCTGAAACAAAGTGGAAAATTAAATTAAAACTGCCTGGTTTATCTGTTGTCACATTTAAAACACTTTATAGCTCTTATAAATTTTTAATTAAATTAAGTGAAACATTGCCAGAAAGGAATTTTTTCACAACAAAAAATGCCTTAATAACTTAATGATACCAATTATATTCTTGATGTAGATCTTTGTCCTGCTTTAATGCTTAATGTTGGCATTATTGGACACAAAAGAAATTTAGTCTTGAAATCTCAACAAGATATGCAAGCCAATTAGTAAGTAAATAAACAAATGAAACTAGTGGTTTTTATTTTTAAAACCTGCATTCTAGCAGTCTAGCAGGAACTTTTCCTTTCTTACAAGCTGGAACACAGCAAGATCAATTGTATGTGCAGGAAATTGCACTCATAGAGCACTTCAGAAATTAAAGATGTCATAGAAGTAGCAACATGCATATGAGAATTCCCTGGGTAAAACTACAAAAATCTGTTTTCTCAAATGTTTGACTGAGTTTACCTGTATTATGCCCCTGGACATAACCTAAAGCTTACATGGAAGACTCCACTAGTTAAAAGTGACATTGTGGAAACTGGTGAAGAAAGGAAAGAGAACATGTAGAAAGAAATAGACTTTTAAGAGCTGTATGTGCTCTTGCTATGCAGAAGAAAGAATCGCTACATCACCTAGTGGTTTACATTTCATAGTCCCTCTGACAACATAAGAAGAAGCTACATAAAGCATTATCCAATCCTATTGAGAGCTCCATAGGTAATCTTCATTGCAGATATTTAAACATAAGTACAGCTTCTAAACAGAGGACAAATATTTCTGGTCAACGGAATAATAAGTGCTATTGCACAACACAGAGACACTAGAAAGCATGGAATCCTGTCTCAGGGTAAAGCAGTAGTAATTCTCATCTTCTAAAAATTTGGCAGCACTTCATCTTTACATAGCTCTAGACCTCAGCTTATATCATTTATCTTGTTAAAATTTTTCCTTTCTCACAAACACAAACCCAAGAAAATCTGGAGTAGGAATAGTTTAAATGTTAATTCACCTATGATAAAAAAACTTGTGAAATCATGAAACTGGAAGAAAAATAAAGTAAGGCTTTATAAAATTTGAAGGAAACAGGAGTCTTATAAAAGGTGGAAGCGAGGTCAGGCGGCCTGGGAAGAATACAGGGATGTTGTCTGGGAAGCTAGGGACCAGGTTAGGAAAGCTAAGGCCCACTTAGAATTAAAATTGGCTAGGGATGTTAACAGGAAGGGATTTTATAGATACATTGCCAATAAAAGACAGGTTAGCGACAACTTGGGCCCTCTCCAGAAGCTATCGGGAGAACTGGCTACCCTGGATTTGGAGAAGGCTGAGGTCCTTAATGACTTCTTTGCCTCAGTCTTTACCGGCAAATGCTCTGACCACAACACCCAAGTCTTGGAAGGCAGACGCGGGGACGGTGAAGGTGGGGACCCTGGGCCCACTGTGGCGGAGGATCTTGTTCGGGACCACCTTAGGAATCTGAATGTATACAAGTCCATGGGACCGGATGAAATCCATCCACGGGTCCTGAAGGAGCTGGCAAATGAAGTTGCTAAGCCACTGTCCATCATATTTGAAAAATCATGGCAGTCAGGTGAAGTTCCAATGACTGGAAAAAGGGAAATATAACCCCCATTTTTAAGAAGGGGAAAATGGATAAGCCAGGGAATTATAGACCAGTCAGTCTCACCTCTGTGCCTGACAAAATCTTGGAGCGGATTCTCCTGGAAGGCAGGCTAAGGCACATGAAAACCAACAAGGTGCTTGGTGACAGCCAGCATGGCTTCACTAGGGGAAATCCTGCCTGACCAATCTGGTGGCCTTCTATGAAGGGGCTACGGAACTGATGGACAGGGGCAGAGCAGTTGATGTCATCTACCTGGACTTATGCAAAGCCTTTGACACTGTCTCGCATGACATCCTTGTCTCTAAGTTGGAGAGACATCAATTTGATAGGTGGACCACTCGGTGGATAAAGAACTGGCTAGATGGCCGCACGCAAAGAGTAGTGCTCAGTGGCTCAATGTCCAGCTGGAGACCAGTAACGAGTGGTGTCCCCCAGGGATCAGTGTTGGGACCGGTCTTGTTCAACATCTTTGTGAGTGACATGGACAGTGGGATTGAGTGCGCCCTCAGCAAGTTTGCCGATGACACCAAGCTGTGTGGTTCGGTTGATACATTGGAGGGAAGGAATGCCATCCAGAGGGACCTTGACACGCTTGTGAGTTGGGCTGATGCCAACCTGATGAAGTTTAACCATGCCAAGTGCAAGTTCCTCCACCTGGGTGGGAGCAATGCCAGGCACAGCTACAGATTGGGCGTGGAGGAGATTCAGAGTAGCCCTGCAGAGAAGGACTTGGGGGTGTGGGTTGATGAAAAAATGAACATGAGCCGACAGTGTGTGCTTGCAGCCCAGAAAGCCAACCGTATCTTGGGCTGCATCTAAAAGAGTGTGACCAGCAGGTCGAGGGAGGTGCTCCTGCCCCTTTACTCTGCTCTCGTGAGACATCCCTTGGAGTATTGTGTGCAGTTCTGGTGTCCTCAACATAAAAAGGACATGGAACTGTTAGAACAAGTGCAGAGGAGGGCCACGAGGATGATCAGGGGACTGGAGCACCTCCCATATGAAGATAGGATGAGAAAATTGGGGCTGTTCAGCCTGGAGAAGAGAAGGCTGTGTGGAGACCTCATAGCAGCCTTCCAATACCTGAAGGGGGCCTATAGGGATGCTGGGGAGGGACTCTTCGTTAGGGACTGTGGTGAGAGGACAAGGGGTAATGGGTTTAAACTTAAACAGGGGAAGTTTAGATTGGATATGAGGAAGAAATTCTTTCCTGTAAGGGTGGTGAGGCACTGGAATGGGTAGCCCAGGGAAGTTGTGAATGCTTCATCCCTGGTGGCGTTCAAGGTGGGGTTGGACATAGCCTTGGATTGCATGGTTTAGTGGGAGGTGTCCCTGCCCATGGCAGGTGAGTTGGAACTCGATGATCTTGAGGTCCTTTCCAACCCTAACTATTCTATGATTCTATGATTACCACAATTACACCAAACACGCATCATAGCTTGTTGGTAGGTCAATTCTGGTCACCCACATTTCTAAAAATCAGCCTGATTTCTACTTCTTGTCAGGGTAAATTTTAGGATCAGAAAGCAATTTCAAATGAACTCCAGTAGGTCACTAATTGTCAAAAAATAGTGTTTGAAAGGCATTAATAGCTTCAGGAAACTTTGGCAGGTATAGAATATCCATTTGTTCAGTACCAATCATAATCATTAAGGAAAAATGGATGCACTATCTGTCTTGGATGCAACATTTTTATGACAGTTTTACAAAATCAATTTAAATTCACCCAGAAAACAGAATGCATTTCTTTAATTAACATTGATTTTTCAAATAATTGCCAGTAGAAAGAAATTACCTAAGTCCAGTGTTGAAAATATTAATTTAGTGTACACTACAGTAAAAGAAATAGTAAAAAAAAAAAAAAAAAAAAATCACATCAAATGCCTTGTACAAAATATTTTTGGTTTTTTAACAAATTTCCTTAGTGGATTAAAAGAAGAATAAAAAAATCTTCATAAGAATTAAATTCAAAATGGAGGCCGATCACTGTTGCATGTTCTTTTAACTTAAGTGTGGCAAAGACATCTTTACTTCAGAACAGTCAGATATCAGAGCAGTTCTGACAGCCAACGCCAGTGATTACTTGATACTTTCCGTTCTGCAGAAGGACCACAGAACTTGTTCCCAGTCCTCCCAAAATCTCAAAACTTGGGTAGTCGGATGATTTCATTTTAAAGTCCACTGAGATGATGGAATAAAAATTTGTTACACATTGTCCTTGTCAGTGTTAACAAACCCTGCAAGCAGGCACAGAACAGAATGTGCCTAAGTCCATTAACCAAAACTCTATTTTGTTTTAAACAATGCTCTGACATACACTGACGCAACAGACAACATCATTCTTATCTACATAAACTTAATTTTTTTACTCAAATAAACACTGTGAAAATAAAAGTTTTGGCAGGAAGTGGAAGCAAAGCAATGTACTGCACAGAGCACCCGGGAAATGGGTGGATCCATGCACTCTCTGGCACTCACAGCTTCACAAACCACAGCTCTAGAATGATCATGTTGCAGTTTTATTGTTGTCAACAACCTTTGCAACTGCAAAAAGCAGCAAGTGCTTTAAAGTCAGGGGGTGGACAGAGAGACGGCAAAGGTTCTTCTGTACATGGAGAGCAACAGAACTGAAAACCACACAAAGAGTATCCTTTTATATAATGCAATCTGCCAGAAAATCTGCAAGAACCTCAGAAAATTGTGAAGAACTAGGTGGTAGCACATGGATTCTTCAACATAAAGAAGGAATGAGAAAATGGTTATGTTTATTAAACAAGTTGTTATAGTGGATTAAATATCTTTTATCACTTTTTACTGCTATTACAATGCAGATGGCAATCTCAAACATGACAGACGATAAAATTACGAGAAGAAGATCTCGTTGAATTTATTTAACTTAATTTAATGTGTTTACATAGTTACATACATGAGAAATTTATAATGATAAAATTTTGGTAATTGCCCTAATAATGCCCATTATTTTGGCAAGAACTTTTCTGGTTTATTCTCATGAATGTACAAATTCTTTACTGACAGAATGAAAAGTACATTCTAGTTTGCATAGCAGTGAAAAAGTGCAAGCATACAGGGGATAAAGGCAGAGGAATTTTCACTATATCATTTCATGACACGTTTTTGAGTTGTTCAGCTCAGCATTGATTGAGATGGATTACTCCAATTGACACATCTGTCTGAATACATTGCTGTTGCACCTGGTGGCACTGCCACACATTGTATTACAAGTTTTTTTTCTAGACAAGTGAGCAGTCCTTGGTTTACACAAAAATATCAAGCCATTGTTATTTTTTTAATACACATTTCTTGAGAAAAGTATGGTAGCTTTCTGTGCATTGTAGTCTCCTGACTTGAGCCTATTCCCACAACATAAGGGCTCTACTGAAACTGGGCAGATGGGTTTGTGATCACCTCCACTAAAGCACAAGACCACACACCATGCATGAGCTAATTCCAGAAAGCTACTATCCTAGCTCAGCAGCACTAATTTCTCCAGCAAGAGTATAGATTGCCATGCCCCAGCTTCTGCTGTCATTTACTAGATGGTGACAGTATGACCATGAAAAGGAAAATGTGCATAACATATGTTGAAGTAGTCATATGTAATTCCTATTCAAATACGCTTTTTTTTCACCCTATTAAACGTGAGCATTGATCTGAGACTATTCAAATACAGCAGCACAGATCATTTTGATTATTTTTCTGGGAGAAAAAATCGCAATTTCTTCCCACCCAGAGGAAAAAAAAAAAAAAAAACTCAAATAAATCAGATCTGGTGTGAATGCAGACCCCACAGATGTCTCTACACTAAATTCCTTAGTAACAAGGTAGCTAGTATGAATTACATGTCCAACATTTGAGAGTGAGAAAAAGCTGGTAAGTGGGAAAGAAATATCACTTGCACTGATAAAGTAGGACTATAAAGACAGCTGTAATCTACACAAAGACAGGATAAATGAGGATGTAAAGTAGCAAATACTAGTCCTGTAATTCTTTGGAAGATTCTTTTTCAGATCTCTACACTCATACGCCTTTTTATGCCACTCCTAAAAGCCACATCTGTAAGATGATTAAAAGAAACCCAAGCCATTCTTTAAAAATATTAATAATTTTCTTTATAAAAATTTGGTCTTAAGGTAAGTATATTAGATTTGCCAGGCAAAATTTTGGTAGCATGGGGGCTACAAGAGGGGCTGCCATGAGAAACTGCTAGAAGCTTCTCCCATGTCCGACAAAGGCAATGTCAGCTGGCTGGCTTCAAGACGGACTCATCTGCTGACAAGCCTGGCTCTGTCAGAGACAATGATATCACCTCTAGGATAACACAGTTAAGAAGAGGAAAAACCCTGTTGTGCAACAGCAACTGGGAGAGAAGAGTGAGAATACATGAGAGCAACAGCCTTGCAGACAGGAGGTGGAGATGATGCTCCAGGCACTGGAGCAGAGGTTCCACTGCAGCCCGTGGTGCAGCCCATGGTGAGGCAGCTGTGCCCCTGCAGCCCATGGAAGTCCATGGTGGAAAAGATTCCACCTTCAGCCCGTGGAGGACCCCACACTGGTGCAGGGGGGTGCCTGAAGGAGGCTGAGACCCTGCAAGAAGCCCACACTGGAAATTTCCAGGCATATGAAGGAAAAGTAAATAATCAGTAGTAGTAGTGATGGCTTCACCAAGGGGAATTCATGTTTGATCGCCTTGATAAACTTCAAGAGTGAATTCACTGGATTGATAGATAAAGGGAGAGCAATGGATATTGTTTATCTAAACTTCAGTGAGGCCTTTGTATTTCGTAGGATCCTCATAGAGAACCTGCTGAAATATGGGCTGGATGAGCAGTAACATGGATGGAAAACTGGCTTAACAGCTGAGTCCAGAGTGTGGTGACCAGTTGCATGAAGTCTAGATGGAGACCAGTAATTCAGATTGTACCTGAGGCATCAAACCTGCGGTTGACCATTGCCATTAATGATCTGGAAAATGGGAAAGAGAGAACCCTCAGCAAGTTTCCTGATGACACAAAAGTAGGTGTTATGCCAGAGGGTTGTGCTGTCAACCAGAGGAATAGGCTAGAGAACTGGGGGGACAAAAACAGCGTGGAGTCCAACAAGGAGAAGTGCAAAGTGCTGCACCTAGGGAGGAACAACCCCAGGCACTGGTGCTCGTGGGGACCAGTTAAGTGGAAAGCAGCACAGCAGAAAAGAACCTTGGAGTCCTGGTTGACATGTAAACAGCAATGTGTCCTTGCTGCAACAAAGGCAAATGGTATCCTGGGCTGTCTTAGGAGGAGTGTTGCCAGCAGGTCAATAAAGGTGAACCTTCCTTCTGCTCGGTACTGGTAAGTACTGAACTGCTGTGTCCAGTGCCATGGACATACTAGAAAGAGTCCAGTAAATTGACACCAAGATGATGAAGTGACTGGAGTATCTTTCCTGTGAAGAAAGGCTAAGGGAGCTAAAAGTTCTTCCTGGGGAAAAGAAGACTCAGGGGGATTTCATCGATGAATGCAAGTATCTTCAGGGAGGGTGCAGGGAGGATGGAACCAGTCTCTTTTCAGTGATGCTCAGCATCAGGACCAGAGACAATGGGCACACACTGAAACACAGGAGATTCCCTCTGAACATCAAGCAGCACTCTCTCGCTATGAGGGTGACCAAATGTTGGCACAGATTGCTCAGAGAGGTGATGTTCTTGAAAATATTACGAAGCTATCTGGACATTTTTCTGGGAAACTTGTGTTGATGGATCCACTTGAGCTTCGTGGTTGGACCAGCTAACCTCTACAAGTCCCTTCTAACCTCAACCATTCTCTGATTCTGTGATACCTTTTAGCTCGTGAAGGAAGCAAATATTTATTTTAACAATAAACAAAGGGTGTCATTGTATCAACTTGCAAACTCATCTTGCAGGTCTACAATGATAGATTTTGAATTTGATTCTTTCACCTGAAAGTTTGCAATTTTCTTCTTAACTTTACCTAAACAAGTAAATCGTTTGTTAAACTGTATTCTATTTGCCCTTCAGGATCCACCTCTGACATTCGTTAACCCAGAGTGACAGCTGGGAAACGGGCCACCCATGTCCATTTTCCAGCAAGCATAAATAAATCATAGAATATGGGCCCATCTAGTTCTAACCCCCTACCATGGGCAGGGACTCTTTCCACTAAATCAGGCTAATCAAAGCCGCATTTGATCTGGTCTTGAACCCTGCCACGGATGAGCCAGCCACAGCTTCTCTGACTCACATGACCCACTGCCTTCATAATGAAGAATTTTTTCCTAATACCTAATCTAAATCTCCCCTCTGTCAGTTTAAAGCCATCCCCCCTTGTCCTGTCACTGCATCCCTTGCAAAAAATTCCATCTACAGATTTTCTGTACGTCCCTTTTGGGCACAAGTCAGACTTCTGCTGCTGCTGCAGCTTGTCCCTGGAAGAATTTAGCTCCCCAGAAAGCTCCATCCACTGTCACAAACCCAACCATGTAGGCATATGGAACAGCACTCTTGCTAGCCTGCAGTAACCATCTACCCACAGCTCTTTAAGAACATTTCCCATTAAAAGATGAAGCAAGTCCATTCATTGCAAGATTCTTCATCCCCATAATGACCTGATTGCTAGTTCATGCCATTCAGCATTCAGAGCATGCACAACCATACAACTGCTAAAAGCCCTACTTTCTGTCATCTTACATCAGAGCAGCTACGAAAAGCCAACTATTGAATTAGTTTATTATTTTTGTGCTGCTTTTATTTGATAAGCCCACATAATGCCATCTTTTGGGCCAGGGACCTCTATAAGCTGTATCCAGAAGTAAGTGTCAGAGTGACCCCCTCATAGAACACAAAAAGGCTTGTTTTTTTAATTAGCAAAACTAAATAAGAGATGTAGTAACAATGTTTCTTTCTAAGTTCACCATTATTTCTTTCATAGGTAACAGATGAGGCTCACAATCACAGAATCATAGAATAGTTAGGGCTGGAAAGGACCTTAAGATCACCTAGTTCCAACCCCCCTGCCATGGGCAGGGACACCTCACACTAAACCATAATGTTTCTCCCAAACTAATCTTTACCTCAGAGCACAGTTCTGATTAATACGTTAATATATGTACAATTTGTTTTTGAGCTCAGTTACTTTTTCTCCCTTTCGACTGCTATCCTGTATTAATCTTAACACTCATGTCAACAAGGAAGAAAAGAAAGCTGTCCCTGTTGTCCCTTGGCATTTAAGGCTGCATTTAATGCAGATACAATTTGTTTGGGAATGTACAGGGTTTGCTGAAGACAATCACTGGAGATAGAGCTTTAATTTAACCTCAAGCCTGTAGTATTTCCCCTGGGACCTGGATGACTGATAACATGGCAGAGGGCAAGGAAAGCACAAAATTATTGGGAAATGGAAGCAGAAAATCTAGAGTGCTGAATTTCTTCCTCTAAATCGTTGCTTATAAGGATAGTCATGCGTGTTTGACCCAATCTGAAGACAGTAAGAAGCATCTTGAAAGAGTAATTTTAAAATGCACTGAAAGTGGATGTTTTTGAAAGTCATTTTCAAAGCATATGAAATACAGTGGCCCTAAGCAAAATACACTTGTTCAGAGTATCCTATGTACAAGGTAGGTCAGCAGTTGCTAATTTAAGTGACATAAGTCATTAGCAGAGAGTTTCCCATAGGAGCATTAGAAAATAGCGCTAATGAGCATTATTAAAGTCTGCTTCTGTAAGAAAATAGATCTTTATTAACCGAGGTTGTATGTGATGTTTTCCTGCATTATAGCTCTAAATAAGCCACATAAAAAGCCAGATAGAATTTTATTTTGAATGAAAAAGCTTGCTGTGTTGTAAATGTAAAAATAAAGCTATTCTATTAGGGTTAAATGTAAATAACACTTTCATTTGTTAATGATAAATTTAATTGCTTGAAGCCAAATTGAATTCAAGTTGATTTACGTTTTCTTTCTATAGGGACAAAAGAAGCATCCTGAGTAGGCATAGCTAGAAAAAACAGTTCCAGCTTCAGAAACCTTGTTTTCAGAATAGAAGAATTTATTAATTTAAAATAGAATGCTTGAATATCCTCCATCAGACAAAAATGTGTAAGGAGAAATGCCCTACGTGCTATGAAAAAAAAAAAAAAAAGAAAAGAAAAAAAAAGGCATAATTTTGTTGTAACTCTAAGTATAGACTCTCTTTTAATCATGTCTTCTGAGCCACAAAACAAAAGCAATTTTTCTTTCTGATATCAACCACAAAACATCCAAATCAATGAAAAATAAAAAGAAGGCAAAAAACCCCAAACCAAAACCAAAACCAAAAACCCAACCGAGAACACCCCCTCCCCCCCCCCCCCCCCCCCCAATAAAAAACAATGCAAATTGGAAGAACTCAGCTAAATTTAAGGCCAGATTCCAGATTTCAAGGAGAAAATTTCCATCAATCATTGAGCCAGCACAGTAGTCTCTTGGTATAAAATCAATTATGTGCAGTTAAAAAAGAATTTGTGTTTCAGTGTTAGAGGTCGATGACATTTATTTCTTGCTAATAAAAAGCAAAATACCAATCGCGTCCTCGGCTGGTACTTTAGAAAACTTGCATGTTTGCAGAACAAACAGAGAGAGCATTTTGCTAAGGCTTTTAGTTCCACAGAAGGGCAGGACAAAACATAACCCCTTAATACAACATCCTCTGTTTTATATTGAGCAACAGTTAATGAAATTCTAAGAGGGTTTGTTACATAAGCCAGTGGACTGAAGAAACCTTTAACATGTAGGAAATGGGAGTTAATTAAACTGTTATTGGTATCCTATTCATCATCCCACCAGATCTCTTTATTCTAAACCTATTTACATTCTGCAATTGAAAAAATATAGTTGGCGTGGTTGATAAACCATGTTTACTGTCCTTATTGATTTGACATTTGTGTGTAACCTTTATGATTTAATTATCTAATAGCATTTCCCAAATCTTTTTTGACTATAGAAAGTATTTGATTTCCAAGTAATTAGACATATCTGACAATTAGCAGACAGTAAGAGTGTTCCCTTTAACAAACTAATCAGTTTGTGAAAGTACTGGTTCACCACTGCACTGAATCTGCTGACAAGTTGTTTTATTGAATCTCATTTCAACCTGCTTCAGTACCTTACTGTAATCAAACTGCGTTTCAGCTCTACTCATATTTCACTTAGAGAATAAATTGCCTTTTAAGGAGCTTCTTTTCCTATATAATAATTCTGAAACCTAGATGCAACATAAGAGAATTTAAACTTCAGATTAACAGCTGACTGCATTTGGGGGGATTAGCAGAAGAAATGAGATTAAATATACATATATGGTCAAGGAAAGAAAGCTAGTCACTGCAATATAAATTCACCTTCTATTTTGAATCTTTGAGAAGACAGATAGCCATTTTTTTATATCCTGTTTGAGACACAGTTTCTGAGGATTTTCTTTTAAAACACTGTGTGTGTTAAATCACTTTATGATACTCTTATCCATGACTTACTCTAGCACTCTAGCACATATTTCTGCCAAAAGTCTTCACATTGCATCATTAAAAGTCAGTAGTCAACTTACAGAATACATGCCTGTTTCTTTGGTTTGGAGATATTTCTTCAGAGAGAAAATTTAGCAGCAAAAATTTAGTAATGAAATTTCTTGGATGTTTTACATTTATGAAAGAATGTGGTGGAATTCTGTCTTACCTGTGAAATTAGATGGGTAACTTGAGGTCAAACCTTGAAGTTCATATTTGTGAAATGTAACATCTTGTCCTTTCCTGCATAAACAGACCACATCATTGTGAAAGGGGCCTAAGGTACAACATTCAGGTAAGTGAAATTTCTGTGTGAAAGAGCTGTAGCATCATAGCCTCTTATAAGCCTTAACACAAGAAACAAAATATGTTGGAGGCAGGAGCCATATTTTGCTCTAGATTGCAGTAGAAACCCTGTGAGTTCCTGGTTATCACTAAAAACATTCAATTAATGTGGAGCTTTGTCATAATTTAAACAGCTTGTACCCTTCCTAATGTTATCCAACATCATCACAAAGAAAGAAGAGGCGCAACTTGTGCTTCATTTAGGGGAGGAATCAAGATGGCAGAACCATGGCTCAAAGCTTTTGCTTGGACTTCAGATATTATGCTGTACTTCTAGACAGTGCAACTGAGATCTTCCAGTGAGAAGAGGTATAGAGTTATACCACACAGAACTACAGAGCTATACCACATACAAACCTTATGCTTCTTAATCATCCCCAAAATACAACATTAGGATTTAGCAGTTGTCCTGGGTTCAGCAGTGGCAGTCATTTTTCTCCTTCTTAGTAACTGGTGCAGTGGTGTGGTTTTGACTTTCAGCCTGGGAACAATGCTGATAACACCAATGTTTTTACTTGTTGCTCAGTAATGTTTACTCTGACCAAGGACTTTCTGAGTCTCATGCTCTGCCAGGGAGGAGATGGGGAGCCAGGAGGAAGTAGGGAGAGGACACCTGTCCCAAACTAACCAAAGAGGTATTCCATACCACAGCACATCATGCCAGTATAGAAACTGGGGGGAGTTACCTGGAAGGGCATGGATCACTGCTCATGTCGAGCTGGGTATCGGTCGGCGGGTGGTGAGCGGTTGTATTCTCTTCCCTTGTTGTTTCCCTTATCATTATTATTGTTGGTGGTATCAGCAGTGGTTTGTGTTATACCTTAGTTACTGGACTGTTCCTATCTCAACCTGTGGGAGCTACATTCTTTCAATTCTCCTCCCCATCCCTTGAGAGCGGGGGTGAAGAAAGGGGGGAGGGGGTCGTGAGAGAGAGACTGCATGGTTTTCTGAGTTACGGCTGGGCTTAAACCACAACAGCAGTGTAAGAGTAGTCATGCACTTTAGATAGTGCATCTAGGCACTAGTATTTACAAAGTTTTACAAAGGAGTTTTACTACAAATAATTTGTAAACTAGAGCAGAAGAGAGAATTATTCCTCTCACATGGAAGGGAAAGACTGCAATTGGTTTCCTTTCTTTACTTTTTCACACTGTGCAAGCAAGAAACAAAGGAAAATGAGCAGTGTTCTGACATAGTGAGCTGTAGTGGTTTAAGCCCAGCTGGTAACTCAGAACCATGCAACCGCTTGCTGGCTCCCCCCCCCTTCCTCCCCGCACACCTGGAGGGATGGGGAGGAGAATGGAAAGAATGTAACTCCCACAGGTTGAGATAAGAACAGTCCAGTAACTAAGGTGTAACACAAAACCACTGCTTCTACCATCAAAAATAATAATGATAAGGGAAATAACAAGGGAAGAGAATACAACCGCTCACCACATGCCGGCCGATACCCATCCCAACCCCCAGCAGCTATCTAGCCCTTCCAGGTAACTCCCCCCAGTTTCTATACTGGCATGATGTGCTGTGGTATGGAATACCTCTTTGGTTAGTTTGGGTCAGGTGTCCTCTCCCTACATCCTCCAGGCTTCCCCATTTCCCTGGCAGAGCATGAAACTGAGAAAGTCCTTGGTCAGAGTAAACATTACTGAGCAACAAGTAAAAACATTGGTGTTATCAGCATAGTTCCCAGGCTGAAAATCAAAACCACACCACTGCACCAGTTACTAAGAAGGAGAAAAATGACTGCTACTACTGAACCCAGGACACAAGCTAATCAAAAGATGACCAAGAATCTAGAGTTAAGATGTTAGAAATTATATATTATTTTTTATAGTAATCAGAAAGTGTGACAGGTTTGTCTTGTTATTTCTTGCTGAAATAATACTTGTCCATCAGTTATTTCTAAGCAGAATACATTTATCTCCTCCAATAAAATTCTGCCCTTCTTTCAGCATAAGCTTTTACTATTTATCACCTTTTATGTTGTCTTTAAATAAGTCCCTCCCTCCTAAGGGAACTTTATATTGTATCAGGGCGTAAAAGTCTGGACTCAGTACCAAAGTCCATGTGCAGGCAAAATTCTCCTTGTCCATCAAACAATTTCATAAATTTTCGTGACATTTTGTCATGAGCGAAATGAGCCAAAAGTGGCATGAGCCACAATCACAAAGAATGACAAGTGGGAGAATACATGAAATATTTTTCGTCATGGTACAACATAATTGTCTTTAAAATTCGCCAATAACTGGTTTGGATGTCTTGCTCTAATTTCAGAGTTTCTAAATATACATATATACACATATTTATATATGCATATGTATATGTGCATATAAAAATAATTCACAGAATATTGCTTTTGTTTCCTACGTAGTTTACAATACTCTTGGGGCAGAGGAAATGCTCTTAGACAAGTTAAAAAAAAAGAAGTTGCTTTTCTTTCAGCTAATTCTTACACAGAAAATCTAAATATCTCTGATATAGTGGAGTAATTTAAGAAGTTGAATATCTTGCAGTGGGGCAGATCTTAGCTGCATTGCTTGACGTTTATGCCATCTTGTATACAGAAAGTCTTGATATGGAAACGTATTGTTTGCTTTGGCACTTAAGAACAAGCCCGTAATTCAGGTTTAAATTTTCCTCCATAATAATGATTTGAAGATGCTTTTTTTCCATATCCCATTATTTTGCTAGATATGCCACTCAGAATTGATTTTGATAAATTCAGCCTGGTGCCTCTGTGACTACTACATAGGTACATTAGTTTTAAATATTTATATTGTGCTGGTGGTGATAATATTATTCCAACAGAGTATAGTTTCAATGTATTTAAATGTCAGTGTTTCTCAGTTTAATTCATCATGAATACATTCAGATGTTTGTATACATATATTCAGTGTGCATCTCCAAGGACCTAAAAAGACCTATTCACATTTTAGTAGCTGTGAGAAAGTGAGGACGGATTTGCTTTACATTCCTAACTGCAAACATTAATTAGATGCTTGACACTCATTGATGATTAAAACTTTCTGTAAAGTACTCCATCGTAATTCTTTTATTCACTATGCCAGCCCAAAGAATTATTTCATTGTACCGTGGTATCTCTGACGACAAAGTTAAAAAGGATATGTTAAAATAAAATCCATTTATTTGTTTGGTTTGTTTCCATGGGAAAAAAGTGAGTTTGCTGTGATTCCTAGTTCAGTTTCTGAAAACAAGTATGTCATGCCTTATTATCTGTTTGTGTGCATTTGTTGAAAAGCTATTATGCAGTTGCCTGTACACTCAGTGTGTCTTTTCAGGCTTAGGATTTGTGGCAGAACAGAATCTCAAAAACAAGAACTTGAACATTTTCTCAAAAATATTAATAAAATCCTGAGGCTTATCACAAAAATGAAAGAAAAAAGAGGAGGAAAAAAAAAAAAAGACACTCTTTTTTGCAAACATGATCCAAGTGTGTTTAACCTTGGCTTTCCAAGTGGTGCTATTTGCAATTGTTGCTTAAACAAACCACAGAGGAAAAGAACATTGCGTTCTCAGGAGGTCTGATAAATTATTTCCAATGTCAGGCATATGCACAAAAGAAGTCACATATTCTGTGCCCTGTTGCAGAATCTCTCTTTATGCTACCTGCGACACCGCCTCTGTTTGGTCCCCTTAAAGGGTTATGAAGACTGCCATGTAGAATGGGTCCAGTGTTTTACAAAACGTGAGATTGAGGTTGCCACTTGTCAGTACACAGCCAACAGTTCAGAGAATCCCTCTATTGATTTTCGTGGTGTGACTCCACCCCAGCTGTTTTCTCAGCTTAATGCAGCATTTCCAGAATGTGTAATAGTAATTGACCAGAACAGAGTGTCAGGACTAATTAATGTACTCTCCTTATTGGTGAGAACACTGATTTTCAAAGAATGCCCTAGCTGTTATTTATGGCATTTGATTAAGCTACAATCTTATCTGAATAATCAGCGTGGTGTAAAATAGAAGAGTCAAGCTACATGGCTGCAATAAGGCAAATGTAACATGCACAACCACATTTGCACAGAACATTTAGATATTTTTGCACGTAATGAAAATTTAGGAAATTAGTATGGGTTTTTCAGCTTTTACAGGGCATGTGAAATCATTCTGTGCCTTCTAAATGGATTTACTCTAACTGCCTAATTCATTATGCTAAAACCATGAAGCAATTTCCTATTCAAAGCCCAGCTCACAGACTCTCTGTTGTCAAGTATTTGAATTTCAGATTAGAAATGTGTTCATTTGGATAGCATAAAAGGAAGCTTTGTTGTCAGCTTTGCTTTATGTTCTGCCAGCAGCCAAATCCCTCTTCTTCAGCTGTCACCAGCAAAATACCAGACCTCCGCTCTGGTCTCGACTATCTTGAAACAAACACAAATGCCCTTGGCCTTTGTGGCCTAAACACTCGTTTGAGGATTGCTGTTCCCCCCTCTCCCTTAATATTTTTCTTTGGGGGATTATTTCTGTTGGATGATATCAGCAAATATTTAGGTTGCAGCAAGTTTCATTCATCCCTATAGAAGCAGAGGAGGGGGAGGGAAGAGCATTTCCTCAGCAGGGGAGAAGAGCCAGGATATTTGGTTGTTTGAAGCTCTGTGGTTTGTTATGGAACAGCAAGCTGAAGTGGCTGCAGCCCTTTTACCCTCAGCATGTTTTCAGCTATCATCTACACTGAATTTTAACTATGCCACTGCTTCCTTGTTAGCAGCTATTTCTTTACTAGCTTGGAAAAAATACAGACAGCTGCCTAAAGTCAGGGGCTGTGTTTCATGCAGAGTAAAACAAAGTTATCCAATTCAGTCTGCAGGACAAAAGCCCCTAAGCATGCGTATCTTTGCCTAGTAATATGGAAGCGAAGGAATTCCAGCCATATTTCTCACAGGAAAGAGTTTTTTAGGGCTTCTCCATTATTGTAAGGCATTTCTGCTAGGTTTGCTGTCTACGCTGTGGAAGGACAAGCTCAGCACATCCTTCCATTAATTAAAAGCAAATATTCACACGAGGAATGTTGTAACCTAAACATGAACTTTAATGATTGAAACATAGCTGGAAGCAAAAATAATTACTAGCAGCTATAGAAGACATTGAGATATTTGTAATCCCTTTGCTTTTGAATACAATAACCCCTATGTAGTCATAATAAGCTTTTCAATATAGGAAAAGGTAATAGAAGATTTCTCTCCTGATACTGACACTGTGCAAATAATTGATTTCTCAGCTGAACAGACGAAGTGAAAGAAGGGGGGGGGGGGGGGGGGGGGAAGTTTGAATCCAGGCTGAATTAAATTTTTTTTTTTTTTCCTTGCATTAATGAAAGAAAGCAGAGGCAGGAAACATTTTGTCCAGCCTGGAATGTTCTGCTGTACTCTGAACATATCACCCTAGGCAGCAAAAGGGAAAAACAGGAGACACTCAACAAAGAGGCAGTGGCACAGGGACCCTTCCCCTCCCACCTGATGCACAATCTGGTGTCCTGTGGCAACGTCTGCACTACAGGCCCAGCAACAGGGTAGAGGATGCTGCTACTGCCAGCTATGGCACACTTGGCTAAAGCACACAGGTCTCCTGATGGCAAACACACATCTTTCCTTTCTACAATTCCCCCTGTAAACCTCTTCCTTCCAAACTAGGCCATGGGAGTTCCAGGTCCCCATCCGTTCTCCATCAGGTGAAAAACGCCTGAGTCAACACTTTATTCCTTGCATAAAGAATTACCCCAGCAGCTGGAGAGAAGTGTCCCAATCAGCAGGTTAGAGACATCCTAGGGAGTCACTTTTTAGAGCTGTTTAATGACTCTTTAGTTTCTATGCAAAGTGGCACAGACCCCAAAGAAAGTGCTGAAAGAGCCCCAACTTGCTGAGTACAGATACTGCTGGGGAGTTCATCTCAGTTCATCGAAAGTGGGAGGTCTCTGTTGAAATCCATGTCCAAATTTGGGCGCAAAGCAGGTTTCTGTTTCCACGTCTGGCTCCAGGGGGAGTGAGAGCCGGGCATTTCACCCAGCTCTGAATGACACATTGTTCCAACGTGTGTTTCCTAGTGTTAAAAGTGAAGACAAATGAGGGCATGCCGCCATGGCCATCGATAAGGTTCCTGGCATGGTGAGCAGAAATGAGCCTAAAACCCTACTGAGTAATAATATTCAGGCCAGGTTTCTGACTGGTTGTTAAATACTCTCTAGTCCTCTTGTGGAATTTATTTCCTCAATTTTGGATTATATGAAGAGAATTAGAGAGCATTAGCATGCATTATATAAAAGTTAAATAACAGTGATAAGAATTCAGGTCCAAATCAGTTTAAGTCAACAATGACATAAAACAATTATGTTGTAAGTAACATACTCAAGCTATTACCAATGCTCACACTTTTTTCACCCTGAAGCACAACAATTTTACTTCACCCATAAGCCATTCTACAATGCTGTAAGTAAAACCAAGCTTCAAAATCCCCAATAACTTTACTGCACTCTATCTTTAGGCAGTAGTAAGACAGTGCATTATTACATGTCCAGAGAGTGGGAGAAGAGGATTTCCTCCATAAGAATGCGTGAAGCATTTTTTTCTACTACTTTTCATCCACGCGGAACAATGGAGCAGCAGCAGGCACATGAGACTCTTTCCTCTTAAAATTCAGTAACACTGGAATGCATAAAGGAGTCTATTTTCACATGATAGCTTACAGAATCTGTATGTTTATACAATTTAACTAGACATCTAATTTAAAGACATCTAATATAAGGCCAAAAAAATCCCCACAAAACCACAAGACTATTCTCCTCCCTACTACCTGTTCAGGAGCTAAATAGGTAAGAAGTGACTATGGTGCAAGTTAAATACTCCAGTCTAGCCAAAACACCACCCTCTGCCAGTTCTAGGAAAGGTCTCTAAGGAATAGGTGATAAGAAATGGTGTTGGAAAGCAGCTTTGCAGAAGAGGATGTGGTGTCCTGGTGGAGCCATCACGTGTCAACAAGGTGCCCTTGCCACAAAAAAAGGCAAACAGTATCCTGGGATGCATTACACAGAGCACTGTCAGCAGGTTGAAGTAGCTGACCCTTCCTTCTTAACACCAAGAAACGCTTTTTCACTGTGAGGGTGACTTCTATGGCACAGGTTGCCCAGAGAAGTGGTGGAGCCACTGCATATATTCAAAAGCTGTCTGGACATAGTCCTGGGAAATCAGCTCTTAGGTGACCCACCTGAGGTTGGGAATTGGACCAGATGACATCCAGAGGTCCCATTCGGTCTCAACCATTCTGTGATTCTGTGTGGCTTGTGCTACACTTTGATTCATTATTTTTTTCCAAACAGCGTCATTCTCTAGGAACTGAGTATGGACCTGATCGTTTGGGTTGTCTGTCATGCTGTTAGACTACGTTGTTTAAATAAAAAAAAAAATAAAAAAAATAAAAAGTGTGTATATAGACACGTATATGCATATAGATACATTCCCTTTCATATTTGGATATTTATACAAACACACACAAAGGCTTGTCTGTAGCATAAATAGCTGAAGAAACCTTTTAGGTGTGTTGTGCAATTTCTTCTGATTCCTACCCTAATGCAAAGCTGGTATGCAGGATGACCAGCATCTTCGCAGAGGAAAGGTATATTTCCATCACTGTGCTGCCCATGCAACTGCTAGAGTCCCACTGCTTCAGATTTCTGCATCCATGAGTACCACTGCTTTAACAAACCACTGGCAAACACTGTCCCACTGAGAGTTCTCCCAACATTTTATACAAAGGTTAAAGTCAACTAGCACAGAGATTTTATAGTCTCTGTAAAAAACTCCTTTTTACAGCAGTCTTGTAAGAAATAGTAAGAAAATGCTACTCTAGTAAGGATGATACCTATTAAATTCAAAGAGTGAACTTCAGCTTTCCTCATTGGAAAGGTTAGGAACTTACTGCCTGGTTAGGAATTCGTTACACCCTGTAGCACTATTTTTAAAGTGCATTTACTGGCCACATCAACAATTTAATTAACAGGAAAAAAAAAAAAGAAAAAGAGAGAAAGAGAGAAAGAAAGAGAGAAAGAGAAAGAGAGAAAGAGAGAAAGAGAGAAAGAGAGAGAGAGAGAGAAGAGAGAGAAAGAGAGAGAGAAAGAGAGACAGGAAGGGAAGGAAGGGGAGGAAGGGAGGAAGGGAGGAAGGGAAGGAGGGAGGGAGGGAGGAAGGGAGGAAAGAAGGAAGGAAGAAAGGAAGGGAGGGAGGGAAGGAAGGAAGAAGGAAGGAGGAAGGAAGGAAGGAAGGAAGGAAGGAAGGAAGGAAGGAAGGAAGGAAGGGAGGGAGGGAGGGAGGGAGGGAGGGAGGGAGGGAGGGAGGGAGGGAGGGAGGGAGGGAGGAAGGAAGGAAGGAAGGAAGGAAGGAAGGAAGGAAGGAAGGAAGGAAGGAAGGAAGGAAGGAAGGAAGGAAGGAAGGAAGGAAGGAAGGAAGGAAGGAAGGAAGGAAGGAAGGAAGGAAGGAAGGAAGGAAGGAAGGAAGGAAGGAAGGAAGGAAGGAAGGAAGGAAGGAAGGAAGGAAGGAAGGAAGGAAGGAAGGAAGGAAGGAAGGAAGGAAGGAAGGAAGGAAGGAAGGAAGGAAGGAAGGAAGGAAGGAAGGAAGGAAAGCCAGCATGTAAATGCCCTGGTCACTTGAAAGATGAGCAGGCTCTCTTTTAAAAGTAAGGCAGCCTTTTCAACATTACACACAGGATATGTTTTTGTCCTCTACTGTTGCTCTGTTCCAATAAAATGGGACATGATTATTTGTTTGTGTGATCTACCTTCTGATGTCCTCTGCCATAAACTCCTTCCTTATGGAGTCCCTGATCCTAATCTGTTTTCCCATTTTACAAGCTACACTAGCTAATCTGAGTGGTGCCTTATCCATCTCAGCACAGTCTTCCTGAACAATCAAAACCCGATCAGCTACATGGTCTCAGCATGACAGGCACAGAGCTTGTCAAATAAGTCTCAATTCCTGTATAAAAGGACAGTTTAATTACTTTACAGCAAATTGTGTCAAGATGCAGCAGAGAATGGATTTGTGGGACTCATCTTACCAAAATCAAAGGCAAAATATTACAGTACAACCTACACTGGCCTTAGAAACAAAATGGGGTACAATAATACAACTTGGCTGTTCCACCAGGTATCGGATATTGTATTTCATTAAGATGAGACAAATGAGAAGCTATTTCAACACCTGAAAAATCCAAGTCCTGACATTTGTCTCACCTGCTTACATGTCCATTGTGCTTGTGCAGAAAAAGTTCTTCCCGTGTGACTTATTGAAAGGTGCGGTGCGTCACAATAGTTTTGGGGTTAAAAATAAGTAAGCCACATTACAATAGTTCCAGATGACACAGTGCATAAAAATATGAGTAAATAAATGTTGGTGTGTCTTATCGTTCTCTTTCCTAGTAAATGGAGGAAAGAAAAACCCTGTCCAGCTAGAGAACTCCTATTAAGAGCAAGCTGGTTAACACCACAGTAACAGTTTAATGTCCAAGCTAAAGAACACAGGGTAGAGTCATGGGAGGGGGCTTTAAAAATATTCCTGGAAGTTTACTCATACAGCAATATATACAAGCATACATTTAGGAAAACTAAAATCTTTCTAGTGTAGCAAAGCACGCAGGTAGTACCACAGAAATATGATCAAAGCAATACTGGGGTTTTTAAAGCAAACTGGCAAAGTAGCATATTGTTCCATTGGAAAGCTTTTTATCCAAAATGGATAGGTTGCATAAACAGAAAACACTCAACATGCTGTATTTGTGAGGAAACCTATTAACATGTCAAAGATGATATTTATTCAACTCTGAGTTGCCTCAAAGTAGCGACATGGAATTTTGTTGATTTCCTAATGAGATTTCCAACAGCCTTCTAAGAGAGACAGCCTTAGTTTCGGGCTAGAGCTCAGACATTTCCAAAACTCCACAGATTTGCAAGGTCCTTGGAGAACAGCTAAGATCCCAACACAACCACAGCAGAGTTTCCCTCTTACTTCCCCAAAAGAAACCCCAAGTTCAACAAGTAGTCTGTGCTAAATCAGGGGTCCTCAGCTTTATGCTCTGCTGTTTCTTGGGGATGGTGATGCATCCTGGGAAAAGCATGGTAAAGCAAACCCTGAACTTACTGCCAGCAAAGCAACATAGGCTGACTAAGAGATAGCCAAATCGTTCCTGGCTGAGTGTCACCAAAATCAAGGGGGCTTTGGTCATCTGTTTAGAAGAAATTGGATAAGGGAAGGCCTGATAAGAAAAAAAATAATCAGTCAGTGAAAGCAGTTTGGACTTAGTAAGGGATATGAATACAGAACAGAAGAGCAGAAGGAGGATGGGGAACAACCTGAACTTCAAAAAGTTCAAATACATAGCTGAACCTTGGAAGCCTTCAACTACAGATTCAGACTTGGAAACTCTTTGATGTTTGCCCTGTAGTGCTTTCAGCCGGGTGAAGAAAGACCCTTTGGCTCAGCAAATGAGAAGCTCCCTTCCCCAAACTCTCACAAGAGCCTGCACTGAACATTGGCAGAAGAACAAAAACCTCCTCATTTTGGCAGGTGTTGTTGCCAGGCAACTGATCCACTCTTTAGCACAGGCTCTGATCAGGCGGATCCTGATTAACACATTAGCTTCTCAATTAAAACATTAGTCTGGAAGATGGGCACTGGCAGGTTTATGAACCTATCAGGGTCCTTCCCTGTGCCACTGTAAAATCCCACCAGGACGCTGGGACACAAGGGCATTGCCCATGCCAGCCAACTCTGTCAGAATGCTGGCTTCTGTTGCAGAGCCCTCCACCATGAGGGAGGGTATGCCTCTCAGAACTGGTGAACAAAAGACAAGGGAAGGAATAATAACTGTGATGAAGGAATGTGAATTATTCATGACAAATTAATGCAAGCCACAAGGGGCTAGCAGGGAGAAATTTTTTGTTTTGTTCACAGGATGGGTAGCTGCTCAGCTGCACTTTTGTGGGATCTCATCCATGCCATTCACAAGACAATTTTGCATCATAAGAGGTCCCCAGATGGCATGTATTAATTTATAATAGAGGCAAAAGGAAGGGAGTATTTTTGTGTATCACGTTACTAAAACACACAAACTACTCCCTTAAGGCACATATATACATACATTAAAACATAAAAAATGGCACTAGAGCTAATAAGATCTATGACATACAACACAACCATTCACACAACACTTCACAGTAACCCAGTGGTACTTCACACTACTTATAAGACATGGAACCACATAGCTCAGATGCAGACAGAGAAGAATCAAATTATTAGATGCTTGGCATGTGCTCTCAAAAAAAAAATTGAACACTAAAACATGCTCAAGTAACTTTTCAGATGGAAAAGATCTTATGTATGAAAGACTGTATACATATGTTAGTGTGCTTGTCAACACGTTCATTACATTAGTCAACAGGGATTAAACTATGTAAGCATGGAGTACTGTAAATGTATATGAACTCAACTGAGGCAAGAGTCTGGCTGAAAAATCATTCCATTTTTTGCTAAAGCATATATTACACCCCTCTGTTCCTTCAAATTAAATTAATTTCTGATTATTTTTAAACTAATGAAAATAAATATCTGTTAGTTTGGGTTCCCCTCCCTTCCCTTCTCCTCTTGTCACACAAAATAGTAATAGAAAACAAATGTTTGTAAAGTTGAAGATAGCAGAGCACTTGGAACTACAATTTGACACAGATTGTCTCAGGAAAAAATGAAGAAAAAGTCAGCCCCCTTTGAAGCCTAGCAGTTGTTCGCTGTTCTTGATAGTGTTGTGCTTCAGAAAACACCACAATGAACTACTGCAGTATCAATATAACAAGTAAATAAATGAAATAAAATTTTTAATTAAAAACAAGCAAAGACTAAACCATGAATGACATCAAATGCTAAGCATTAGAACATTTGGACTTTTATTCTTCCCAGTTGTGTGACCATTGGCAAATCATGGAGTATTCCTTGCTGCCTAATATAATTCAGGTGGTTTGCAGCTAGGAAAAGGGTAGAACAGGGAAGGTTTGGAGCTAAAAGAAGATACTTGCTATCACACCACTTTACAGAGTGGAAACAGTTACAACTTGGGCAAGAAGTTTGATCTTTTGAGATGTACTTTTAGACTTTTTCTTTCTATTTTTTTCATCTGAATCTTAAATGGCTTTGTTTTTTTTCCTCCTGAAATTTTATCACCCATTCTCTTTGGCTTAAAGCTGCCCAGGAAACACAGCAGAAGATCCTCTCAGACACATAAACTGAAATGTTGTGAGAAAGTTACCCTTTCAAACCCACTGAGAATTGAAAGCACCTCATTTCCAACTAACATCTTCTTTTTCTGAGGAGAAAGTTGTTTTTTTTTTTTCCTGTGATATCATTATACCATAGCAAATAACAATCAATGCACCTATTAAATTCTAGTTTGGCACAGAGCAGCCAAAAAAAACTGAAACATTTTCATGCCCTCCACTGGTGAATACTTTTCCATTTGCTCCTTACCAGTCTGATTTTTGTTAGAGCTTGAAATAGTTGGAAAATAATAGCTCAGTTTTCTTTTATGAAGTCCTATTCAAGTTTTATTACCTCTTCAGTCCATACAGACCAGTTCCATGGTCTTGCATGTAACATTCAGAGAGCTGCAAAAATGAATTCTGCCTATTTTTTGCCTTTTGCCTACATGGCACAATTACATTTATTTGAGTTGAGTGCCAGAAGGAGTACACAAGAATTATATCTTCGGAAATTAACTTTAGATCGTGATTTGTTGTAGTATCAGAATGAAATAAAAGGCTAATTGGTGGATGTATAACAACACAGTAACATGATTTATATGGTAGCATTTTACATGTAGAAAGCACAGAAGAGAAAATGCAGGGAGAATTACAACTGAGACTTTTTTTTTTTATTTTAAATTTAATTACAGAGCAGGCTTGCAAAGGAAAATACCTTCTAGTAAACATGCTTGAGCCATTTTTGATTGCCCAGGAAAGCTTTTGTCTAAGCACTAAAAAAATAGGTATGTTATAAAGGTCATAGCATACAGCTGCTGAAAGGCTGAAATGCAGATTTGCTATGAAAATGTTTCTAGTGGTTCTTACAGTGAAACACATCTATATTGCCAGCCTCAAAATCTGATCCACCATTCAGAACCTGGCATATATGTCTTTGTTTGCATTTTGCTCCCAAACAATAAAGCAAACATGGTGATTTCAATATTGCTTTGAATTGAAATTTTGAATTCTGCTGTTATCATTACATGATTGAGTTTCTACTCTCTTTTGAAGAAGCTGTGAAAATAAAGAAATCAGACACAGCTGAAAAAAATCCTTACACCAGTACTGTCATTGCATATGGAACTTCAGCAGTTTTGTTCTTTTTACCCTCATTCTTAACACTAGCTTTTTTTTTTAGCTAGAGACTCCAGGTCAGATAGAAATACCCAAAAATATCTTTTTTAATTATTTTTAAACACAGACAAATACAGTTTAAACAATCTTTAAAAAAGAAATTTAAAATATTTGCCAGAGAAACATGATATTAACTTTTTCCCTTGCGATAGATTACTAAGCTTTCATGGATTAAAAAAAAAATAAACAAACAAACCCTTCCCCCAAAAATCAACAAAACATTAAATATTACAGTGTATATCTGTCTTACATCTTAATAGTCTTTAAAATCACAGTTTAAAAATTCAATCCATATGTCTCTATTTACGGTTTGGTTCAAAGAATAAAATTTTCCAATAATAGTTCATCACTAACAAGATATTTCTTTTGTTTTGAAGGTATGTTCAAGAAATAAGTTTCAACATATTACTATAAACTTTGCACTATCATGTAGATACATATGCAAGTATACATAGGTATGTCTGTTGGAGGGATGGTACAGCCCTGCACAAGCAATCCAGAAGGTTCCTCGATTGTGTGGAAGACAACTTCCTTCTGCAAGTAATAGAGGAGCTGACAAGGAGAGGTGCCATGCTTGACCTCGTCCTCACCAACAGGGAAGGGCTGGTTGGAAATGTGACTCTCCAGGGCAGCCTTGATTGCAGCGATCATGAGATGGTCAAGTTTGAGATCCTCAGGACAGTGAGAAGAGCGTGCAGCAAGCTCACTGCCCTGGACTTCAAGAGAGCAGACTTTGGCCTCTTCAGGAACTTGCTCAGTAAGGTTCCATGGGATACAGCCCTAGAGGGCAGGGGTGTCCAAGACTGTTGGTTGATATTCAAGGATCACCTGCTGCAAGCTCAGGAGTGATGCATCCCAACTAGAAGGAAGTGCAGCAGCAGGGCCAGGAGACCTCCTTGGATGGATAAGGACCTGCTGAGCAAAATTCGAAGGAAACAAGAGGCTTATAAAAGGCGGAAGCAAGGTCAGGCAGACTGGGAAGAATACAGGGATGTTGTCTGGGAAGCTAGGGACCAGGTTAGGAAAGCTAAGGCCCACTTAGAATTAAACTTGGCTAGGGATGTTAAGGATAACAAGAAGGGATTTTATAGGTACATTGACAATAAAAGACAGGTTAGGGACACCGTGGGCCCTCTCCAGAAGCTATCGGGAGAACTGGCTACCCTGAATTTGGAGAAGGCTGATGCGTGGTGGGCGTGGCGTGGCAGCGCCGGCGCCAGCTGGGCGCGGGGAGCGCTCTGTGGTCGGTGTCCTGCGGGTCTGTCGGGGTGTCGCGGCCTCCTCCTCCGCCTCCTCTTCCTCCTCGCCGGCGCAGCTCGCGCTGCTTGTGATGCATCCATGCGGTGGCGAGGAGGAGTCAGCGGCGGGGGGGGTGCTGCCGCCTTCCGGTAGCGGAGGCCTTATGTCATTCTGCGAGCTGGGGGTGCCCGGCGAAGGCGAGGCCGAGGCCGGGGAGGAGGCCGAGGTGGCGGGTGGGGAGAGCACGGCCAGCCCAGAGGAGCTAGAGGAGGAGGAGGCGACTGCGAAGGCGGCTTCGAGCAGTGAAACGGTGGCGGCAGCGGCGGCGGGGGGCAGCGTCAGCAAGAGCTGCACCTACCAAGGCTGCAGCGAGACCACCACTCAGGTAGTGAAGCAGCGCAAGCCTTGGATGTGCAAGCGCCACCGCAACAAGATCTACAAGGACAAATACAAGTGCAAGAAGAGCGACCAGGCCCTAGGGGGCGGCGGGGCGGCCGCTGTGGGTGCCGGCCCGCGGGCCGAGGACAGTGTTGAAGGTTCTGTTTCTGTTACAAAACAGAGAACAGGATCCATTGGAGATCGCCCAGCAAGACCTAGTCTTTTAGAACAAGTATTGAATAAAAAAAGACTGTCCCTACTCAGAAGCCCAGAAGTAGTGCCGTTTCTACAGAAACAACAGCAGCTGTTAAGTCAGCAGGCTTTGGAACAGAGGCAGCAACAGTTTCAAGGAGCACCTGGGTAATCGGAACAGCTCAATGCCTGCAAATGAGTCTGGTGCTGAAGGGAGAATAGGGTGCATGTTTTACAGAAATACAAAGAATCTTGAATGCTCCATCGATGGCGGTGTTCAAGGCCGGGTTGGACAGAGCCTTGGGTGTCATGGTTTAGTGGGAGGTGTCCCTGCACGTGGCAGGGGGGTTGGAACTAGATGATCTTAAGGTCCTTTCCAACCCTAGCTATTCTATGACTCTATGACTTCTTTGCCTCAGTCTTTACCGGCAAATGCTCTGGCCACACCACCCAAGTCTTGGAAGGCAGACGCAGGGACTGTGAGAATGAAGATCCTGGGCCCACTGTGGGGGAGGATCTTGTTCGGGACCACCTTAGGAGCCTGAATGTATACAAGTCCATGGGACCAGATGAAATCCATTAGCAGGTCCTGAAGGAGCTGGCAAATGAAGTTGCTAAGCCACTGTCCATCATATTTGAAAAATCATGGCAGTCAGGTGAAGTTCCAATGACTGGAAAAAGGGAAATATAACCACCATTTTTAAGAAGGGGAAAATGGATGACCCAGGGAATTACAGACCAGTCAGTCTCACCTCTGTGCCTGGCAAAATCTTGGAGTGGATTCTCCTGGAAAGCATGCTAAGGCACATGAAAACCAACAAGGTGCTTGGGGACAGCCAGCGTGGCTTCACTAAGGGGAAATCCTGCCTGACCAATCTGGTGACCTTCTATGAAGGGGCTACGGAACTGATGGACAGGGGCAGAGCAGTTGATGTCATCTACCTGGACTTGTGTAAAGCCTTTGACACTGTCTCCCACGACATCCTTCTCTCTAAGTTGGAGAGACATCAATTTGATAGGTGGACCACTCGGTGGATAAAGAACTGGCTGGATGGCCGCACGCAAAGAGTAGTGCTCAGTGGCTCAATGTCCAGCTGGAGACCAGTAACGAGTGGTGTCCCACAGGTATCAGTGTTGGGGCCGGTCTTGTTCAACATCTTTGTGGGTGACATGGACAGTGCGATTGAGTGCGCTCTCAGCAAGTTTGCCGATGACACCAAGCTGTGTGGTTCAGTTGATACACTGGGGGGAAGGAATGCCATCCAGACGGACCTTGACATGCTTGTGAGGTGGGCTGATGCCAACCTAATGAAGTTTAACCATGCCAAGTGCAAGGTCCTACACCTGGGTCGGAGCAATCCCAGGCACAGCTACAGGTTGGGCAGGGAGGAGATTGAGAGCAGCCCTGCGGAGAAGGACTTGGGGGTGTGGGTTGATGAAAAAATGAACATGAGCCGGCAGTGTGCGCTTGCAGCCCAGAAGGCCAACCGTATCCTGGGCTGCATCAAAAGGAGTGTGACCAGCAGGTAGAGGGAGGTGCTCCTGCCCCTCTACTCTGCTCTTGTGAGACCTCCCTTGGAGTGTTGTGTGCAGTTCTGGTGTCCTCAACATAAAAAGGACATGGAACTGTTAGAACAAGTGCAGAGGAGGGCCACGAGGATGATCAGGGGACTGGAGCACCTCTCGTATGAAGACAGGCTGATAAAATTGGGGCTGTTCAGCCTGGAGAAGAGAAGGCTGCATGGAGACCTCAGAGCAGCCTTCCAATACCTGAAGGAGGCCTATAGGGATGCTGGGGAGGGACTCTTCATTAGGGACTGTGGTGAGAGGACAAGGGGTAATGGGTTTAAACTTAAACAGGGGAAGTTTAGATTGGATCTGAGGAAGAAATTCTTTACTGTGAGGGTGGTGAGGCCCTGGAATGGGTTGCCCAGGGAGGTTGTGAATGTTTCATCCCTGGCGGCGTTCAAGGTGGGGTTGGACACAGCCTTGGATGGCATGGTTTACTGGGAGGTGTCCCTGCCCATGGCAGGGGGGTTGGAACTCGATGATCTTGAGGTCCTTTCCAACCCTTACTATTCTATGATTCTATGATTCTATGATTCTATATATATATATGCACACATACGTAAACACCAACAGTCCATAAAGTTTCAGAGCAATCAAAATTCACATAAACTGTATTTTCTCCCTTTCCATGTCTTACCTTGATTCACTAGCTATGTACATCTGTTCATATTTATACCCAAATTAATATTCATTTCATGTAACAGCTAATTTTCATGCTCTAGGTATAAGAGGCTTAGTTATACTCAGATGATGTAGACCTGAAATGTGTTAAAGAAACGGAATGGATAGAAGGACATACCGTTCTTTAACTTGAACTTTCTAGGCTTCAATGTTGGGCGCTGAATTCCTTCCACCCACTTAATGCTGCCTGACTTCATCAGTCCTGAACTTGTCCCAAAGAGAGAGACTAGTGCACTCACTAAGGAACCCCAGACACATCACACTTTTTAGGTTTCCACTGATCATTGTACTCCATTTGGCTCCGAATGTACCCTTCTTTGAAAACAGAACTCTCCTGTGTCTCTATTTTGTGTGGGTCAAATTTTCATTTTCAGCTCCCTCCCAAGTTCTTTATTCCCAACCCTATAATCTCTCTCTTCAACCAAAAAGTCTTCTTTGTTCCCTTGTGCTCTTATGACAGCTGTGGACACTTTTTCTGTCTGTCAGACACAAAATTTATAATACTTAAGTACAGCCTTTATGATTTTCGTTCTTGTAATTTTCTTCATCTCTCTAGCAAGTCAATGTACTTAGGTAGGGTACATTTAGCTGAGGCAATTTATACTTGCTTTTCTCCTGTCTGCCAAAAGAAAGCTCTTCTGCATCTCACATAGAAATGTCCTATGTACATAATACAATTTTTGAAAATTCTTCTCCAGCAAATAAAACTGATCAGTTACAAGACACTGACCAGAAAAAACGTTAAAAAGAATCAGCAGCTTCTCTGAGTGCTGAAGTACTTCTTGTACCCTGTCTCCCCTTCAATGAGAAGACACACTGTTGAATATAACAAGAACTATGAATGACTGGGATTTCACACCATGTGCAAGGTCTGGAGTGTGTGTTTATTCTACCTATTTCTGCATTTATGTCAATTATCCTTAGATCAAAGCTGTAATTGACACTTCTTACACACATAATGTCTCAGAGTATCTGAAACACCTGTTTCTTCCTAAATTCTTTTAACAAAATTCATATTTGGTTGGTTAGTTTTTATTTTGCAAGAAAGCAGGAGTGGGGAATTCAATCAAGTTACACCATACATTTCTTCCACTCTGGGCTGTACGCACGGTGCTGTAGATCAATGGTGAAATAGCAGTGAATTCCTATTTACTTTGTAAACACTAATTCTTTCTTATAATCTTCTTTTTGTTCATGTTCTCTTATCCTTCCTTTCTTCTCAGAAACACGGTGCTTTCCCATGTTTTCATCTTCTCTAAAAAAAGCTTTCAAAAATCCTCTCTTTTCAAGTCTGAAGCAAACCTATATGAAATAATGCTCAACACAGCAGTGATTAGAAGAGTTTTCTTCAGTCTGTGATATTTGGACAGGAGCAACCATTAGGATATGCTTTGTGAAATATCTCTCTTCATCTCCAATTACCACTCCAGAACTGAAAAAGAGCACAAAATGAATACAGTGGGAATAGAGTGAAAGTAAACACCATTTAATATTATTTGTATTCAATAATATTGAAGGAAACCGCTACGCAAAAACTGAGCAGGATAGACCTGGACTAACACTCTTTTAGGTGAGGAAAAGGGTAAGAGAGTATGTTTTTCAAAAAGCTAGAAAGTCTTTGGATGGAAAATGAAAACATGAAATGGCAAATAGGCTTGGTCACTGTGAGCCTAAATTCAGAGGCTTTTTACAGAGGGAGTATCTGTAAAAGCACATTCTTTCCCTAAAAATTCAGTTTGCAAGACAAACTTCAATCATTTCAGAGTTATGTTAAGTCACTTGAAAGACAGGTAATAGACCCTAGCAGTCCTCTGGATCATTGGATCCTTTTTCTTTGTGACCTAGGCCCACGTCACTTCACATGGAGTAAGTAGCTGTAACATGAATAATTGTAAAGTGACAAAGAAGGGAAAAAGAGGACATGCAGAGACTCATGCTTGTTGTATCAAAAGATGTACTAATGAGCCATTGTTACTTTACAAATGTGACCCAAAACCCAGATCAAATCAGGTTGCCAGCATTTGATCCACATTAGCGTTGCCTTTCACTTGCCCAACCTTTCCAGTTTCTGCTCATTACAGACTCTTCTTTTTTAAAAAAAAAAAAAAAAAAAAAAAGAGAAAAGGAAAAAAAACAGCTGCCTTGTTCTTTCCTTTGATTTTGACTGCGACAAGCATAATTTGCACATTTACCAGGCCATCTATCCTGTACCTGTGCTTGTTACACCCTCATAATCTAATCATCTATTTCCTTTTTCTCTACAGGTTTACAGACTAAAGCCCCAATACCTCTTCATCTTTCTTGACATCACTTTCCTGGCCAAAATTTTACTTTTCTGCTGGTTTTCTGAAAAGCACAAGTAGAATACAGTTTTATCTCTTCCCACCTCTTTTGCTCACCTCCTGACATGCAGCTCATTAGCCTGCAGTATATGCCAAATTTTTGCATTGGTTAGCTAACACAGAAGGAAATGTTTAGTTACTCTCAAAAAGCAGATACTCCTCATTCTCTGTTTTTTGTAAAATTACAGAATCACAGAATCACAGAATAGTAAGGGCTGGAAAGGACCTCAAGATCATCGAGTTCCAACCCCCCCGCCATGGGCAGGGACACCTCACACTAAACCATGCCATCCAAGGCTATGTCCAACCCCACCTTGAACGCCGCCAGGGATGAAGCATTCACAACTTCCCTGGGCAACCCATTCCAGGGCCCCACCACCCTCACAGTATAGAACTTCTTCCTCAGATCCAATCTAAACCTCCCCTGTTTAAGTTTAAACCCATTACCCCTTGTCCTCTCACCACAGTCCCTAATGAAGAGTCCCTCCCCAGCATCCCTATAGGCCCCCTTCAGGTATTGGAAGGCTGCTCTGAGGTCTCCATGCAGCCTTCTCTTCTCCAGGCTGAACAGCCCCAATTTTATCAGCCTATCTTCATACGGGAGGTGCTCCAGTCCCCTGATCATCCTCGTGGCCCTCCTCTGCACTTGTTCTAACACTTCCATGTCCTTTTTATGTTGAGGACACCAGAACTGCACACAATACTCCAAGGGAGGTCTCACAAGAGCAGAGTAGAGGGGCAGGATCACCTCCCTCGACCTGCTGGTCACACTCCTTTTGATGCAGCCCAGGATACGGTTGGCCTTCTGGGCTGCAAGCGCACACTGCCGGCTCATGTTCATTTTTTCATCAACCCACACCCCCAAGTCCTTCTCCGCAGGGCTGCTCTCAATCTCCTCCCCGCCCAACCTGTAGCTGTGCCTGGGATTGCTCCGACCCAGGTGGAGGACTTTGCACTTAGCATGGTTGAACTTCATCAGGTTGGCATCAGCCCACCTCACAAGCGTGTCAAGGTCCCTCTGGATGGCATTCCTTCCCTCCAATGTATCAACCGAACCACACAGGTTGGTGTCATCGGCAAACTTGCAGAGGGCGCACTCAATCCCACTGTCCATGTCACCCACAAAGATGTTGAACAAGACCGGTCCCAACACCGATCCCTGGGGGACACCACTCGTTACTGGTCTCCAGCTGGACACTGAGCCACTGAGCACTACTCTTTGCGTGCGGCCATCCAGCCAGTTCTTTATCCACCGAGTGGTCCACCTATCAAATTGATGTCTCTCCAACTTAGAGAGAAGGATGTCATGGGAGACAGTGTCAAAGGCTTTACACAAGTCCAGGTAGATGACATCAACTGCTCTGCCCCTGTCCATCAGTTCCGTAGCCCCTTCATAAAAGGTCACCAGATTGGTTAGGCAGGATTTCCCCTTAGTGAAGCCATGCTGGCTGTCACCAACAACCTTGTTGGTTTTCATGTGCCTTAGCATGGCTTCCAGGATAATCCGCTCCAAGATTTTGCCAGGCACAGAGGTGAGACTGACTGGTCTGTAATTCCCCGGCTCATCCATTTTTCCCTTCTTAAAAATGGGGGTTATATTTCCCTTTTTCCAGTCATCGGGAACTTCACCTGACTGACATGATTTTTCAAATATGATGGACAGTGGCTTAGCAACTTCATTTGCCAGCTCCTTCAGGACCCTTGGATGGATTTCATCCGGTCCCATGGACTTGTATACATTCAGGTTGCTAAGGTGGTCCCGAACAAGATCCTCCCCCACAGTGGGCCCAGGATCTTCATTCTCACAGTCCCTGCGTCTGCCTTCCAAGACTTGGGTGGTGTGGTCAGAGCATTTGCCCGTAAAGACTGAGGCAAAGAAGTCATTAAGAACCTCAGCCTTCTCCAAATCCAGGGTAGC
Source organism: Amazona ochrocephala (assembly GCA_039720435.1). Classification (NCBI taxonomy): domain Eukaryota; kingdom Metazoa; phylum Chordata; class Aves; order Psittaciformes; family Psittacidae; genus Amazona; species Amazona ochrocephala. The sequence continues at coordinate 55,654,898 of CM077909.1, read as the reverse complement.
CAGTTCTCCCGATAGCTTCTGGAGAGGGCCCACGGTGTCCCTAACCTGTCTCTTATCGGCAATGTACCTATAAAATCCCTTCCTGTTATCCTTAACATCCCTAGCCAAGTTTAATTCTAAATGGGCCTTAGCTTTCCTAACCTGGTCCCTAGCTTCCCGGACAACATCCCTGTATTCTCCCCAGGCCGCCTGACCTTGCTTCCACCTTTTATAAGCCTCTTTTTTCTTTCGAATTTTGCTCAGTAGCTCCTTATCCATCCAAGGAGGTCTCCTGGCCCTCCTGCTGAACTTCCTTCTAGTTGGGATGCATCGCTCCTGAGCTTGCAGCAGGTGATCCTTGAATATCAACCAACAGTCTTGGGCCCCCCTGCCCTCTAGGGCTGTATCCCATGGAACCTTACTGAGCAGGTTCCTGAAGAGGCCAAAGTCTGCTCTCTTGAAGTCCAGGGCAGTGAGCTTGCTGCACGCTCTTCTCACTGTCCTGAGGATCTCAAACTCAACCATCTCATGATCGCTGCAATCAAGGCTGCCCTGGAGCGTTACATTCCCAACCAGCCCTTCCCTGTTGGTGAGGACGAGGTCAAGCATGGCACCTCTCCTTGTCGGCTCCTCTATTACTTGCAGAAGGAAGTTGTCTTCCACACAATCGAGGAACCTTCTGGATTGCTTGTACCGGGCCGTACCATCCCTCCAACAGATATCAGGGTGGTTGAAGTCTCCCATGAGAACAAGGGCCTGCAAGCGTGAGGCTGCTCCTATCTGCCTATGGAGCGCTTCGTCCAGCAAGTCCCCTTGGTCAGGCGGTCTCTAACAGATCCCCACAATAATGTCACCCATCACTGTTCTCCCTTTAACCCTGACCCACAAACTCTCTGTCGACTGTTCACCTGTCCCCAGACAGAGTTCCATACTCTCTAGCCTATCCCTAATATAAATAGCAACTCCCCCTCCCCGTCTGCCAGGCCTGTCTTTCCTAAAGAGCCGGTAACCTTCCATTCCAACACACCAGTCATAGGTGCCATCCCACCATGTTTCTGTGATGCCTATGATATCATACCCCCGTAGATGTGCACACATCTCTAATTCCTCTTGTTTGTTCCCCATACTACGGGCATTTGTGTAGAGGCATTTGAGCCGAGATCCAATTGAAGTTGGGTCATTGGCTGGAGCAGCTGGAATATCCCTACATTGCTCCGAATGTTTACTATAAGTGCTACCAACCGACTGGGTGTGTTGGGATGGAATGGTGCCCCCCTCCCCCAACACGTCTAGTTTAAAGCATCCTTGACCAGTCTGGCAAGCCTCCTACCAAATCCACTCTTCCCCTTCTTTGTCAGACCAGCTCCACCAGCCCCCAGGAGACCTGGCCTACTATATTGAGTCCCATGGTCAAGGTACCCAAACCCCTGACTATAGCACCACCCTTCTAACCATTTATTAACCTGCCCAATCCTCCTAGCCTTTTCAAGGTCCTGCCCTGTATCCTGGAGAATTGACGAAAAGACAATCTGAGCTCCAGAGCCCCTAACCACCTCTCCCAGAGCCCTGTAGTCCTTCTTTATCGTCTCCAGGCTACTGCTATCTATATCAGTAGCACCCACATGTATTACCAGGAGTGGGTAATAGTCAGTGGGACCGACTAGAGCAGGCAGCTTGTCGGCCACATCCCTGATCCGAGCCCCTGGTAGGCAACACACCTCCCTTGAGGCTGGGTCAGGCCGGCAGATGGGTGCCTCTGTGCCTTTCAGATTAGAGTCCCCGACTACTACAACCCGCCGCTTTTTCCTGGCAGCACCAGTAGTGACCTTCTTTACCAGTGCACTAGCTGGTTGCGCCTGGTGGGAGCGCTGTTGCTCATCAGTCCCCTGCAGGATAGCAGAGCGCTGTTGCTCATCAGCCCCCTGCAGGACAGCAAAGCGGTTCTGGGTAGGGACAACAGATGTAGGAGGAAGCCCCCTGCTTTTAATTACCCCCTTCCTTCTTTTTTTGTTGTTTTTTTCTGTTACCTTTTCCCAGCTTCCTGGGTTAGCAGCCTCCTTTCCTGGGTTAGCAGCCTCCTTTCCTGCATGGGCAACAGTAGACACCCGAGGCCCAGGAACAGTCTGGTCCCGGAGCAAGCAGTGCTGCTCCCCCTCAGCTTCCCTGACACCTTTCATCCTGGTAACAGCTTCCTGCAGTTCAGCCACTTGCTGCAGGAGGGCCTCCACCAGGGAACGCAGAGTGTAGCCCCGCCCATTGCTCACCCTTCCCTTAGGATACCCCGAGCTCTGCACTACAGCCTCCCTTCCCATTGGCTCCGTCTGGGTGCTTACGCTGGCCACCACCGGCGCAGCCAGAGCAGAGCTCCCAGACCGAGCCTTGCTCGTACGGCGAGTGTTCACCATCCCGCTCACCACCCCGCTCGCCTGCCCGCGCGAACTGCCGCGCAAACTGCTTCGAGCCCGTCCTGTTTGCCCGCCCTGTTCGCCGCGCTCCGGGTCGCCGCGCTCCCTGGGGCAGCTTTTTAACCAGTCAGGTCTGCCGCCGGTCCTCCTGACGCCGCCCCCTCTGAGTCAGCCGCTCGCCTCCGCTGAGCTGCAGGCTCCCGGGCAGGCCTTGTCGAGGACTTGAAGCTCCCTCGGGGCAAGTTGCTGCTCCGAGGTGAAGCTCGTAGTCGCCGAGCCTCCCCCACCCCAATCAGGCGCTGCAGGCCTCCCCTCGCGAGACAGTCACCTCAGCAATGGGCCGGAAAGGGCTGATGATGCCCGGGTTGAATCTGCCGCCGGTCCTCCTGACGCCGCCCCCTCTGAGTCAGCCGCTCGCCTCCGCGGAGCTGCAGGCTCCCGGGCAGGCCTTGTCGAGGACTTGAAGCTCCCTCGGGGCAAGTTGCTGCTCCGAGGTGAAGCTCGTGACCTTCTTCACTGTCATACAGGCATTGAAGTCTTTTAGATCCTCATAAGGCTTAGGCGCACACTCAGTGACACTAATAATGACAGTTAAGCTGATATTAACATAATCAAAAATGGCTAGCATTGTCTGTATGTTCTGATATTTTTGAAACTGCAAAAACCATTATCTTGCTTAAAGTTAGGCACATGCTGTGAATGAAAACATAAATGCTTGAGCATATTGCATCCTCACTGGCGAATTTGAACCCCAAATTTCAAGGGTAAGATACAGTAGAATGTGCACTATACATCAAATGGCCCAAGTTCCAAAAAGCTTGACAAATATGCATCTGTTGATAAGTCACCTATTAAAAAAGGTTCATAAATTTGAAGGAGTTAAATTTTCCAGCTCCATTGCTTTCTTTTGCTATACAGGTACACTCTGTATACTGGAAATGTTTATGCATCTTTGGCATTGAAAATTTTTTACTTTGCTTCCCACAGTTTGATGATAGGCATACTCACTGAAAGGTTCCCCTTTAACAGAAGTTTGAAACTTCTGGTGTATTTCAGTAACTTAGACACTTCAGATACATGGAGTATGAAAGTTTTAATGTAAGCATATGTTTATAAAACAAAATTCTAGTTCTTTTAATTGATGGGAGGAAAAAAGACTGCAAAAATTTCCTGCGATTATTGAATAGCACAAGTAAAATCCCAGAGAGCTGAGAGTTTACAAGGCAATGTCTACAAAATATATCCACGCAAGTAGATTAGTACAAAGTGATCACAATATTATCATAGAATCATAGAATAGTTAGGGTTGGAAGCGATCTTAACATCATCTAGTTCCAAACCCCCTGCCATGGGCAGGGACACCTCACACTAAACCATGTCACCCAAGGCTCTGTCCAATGACCTGGCCTTGAACACCGCCAGCGATGGATCATTCACAGCTTCCCCGGGCAACCCATTCCAGTGCCTCACCACCCTTACAGTAGAGAACTTCTTCCTCATATCCAATCTAAACTTCCCCTTTTTAAGTTTGAACCTGTTACCCCTTGTCCTATCACGACAGTCCCTAATGAAGAGTCCCTCCCCAGCATCCCTATAGGCCCCTTGCCAACTACTTGTTGCTCTTAGCATTGTTTTACTAGGTGTTCATGAGTGTGCAACTTGTAACTACTTAGCATAATTATTGTTAACACTGCAGGTTGTTGAAGCAGAGCTAGCTATAAATGTAGAGGTCTACTAAATCTATGTTTTCTGTGCAACACATGAATGAACTTACAGAAAATGTGGCCTGAAAATGTTTTGTGAACATTTAATAGAAAGTACTTTTCACTTTGACAATTTACTTCGCACCTTACTAGCAAGTATATGGCTTTCATTTCCAAAGAAATCTAACCAGTTTTGCTGGAAGGTGTTTGATAACTATATGCTTTGTCTAAACATTTTTTTAAGCTAAACACTAGTGTTTCGTAATTTTTCTCTTTTCCTCACCAACAGTGAGTTCATCCACACACTCTTGATGATTAGAACTCTACATATGACTAATCTGCGCAGAAAAAGAAAGTTATTGTATTTACTCTACACACAGTCTGCATACAGGTCACAAGCATCATGTTTGCGTACTTGTAAAATAGCTAACTTTGATACGTGCTCACAGCTGCAAGAGGTTTTGCAGGGGACACAAAACCATAAGCATGTCAGAATTCACAGGACAACTCATGTATCTGGGGGAACAAAGCTCTCCTAGAAATGAAGAGATAGATACAAACAAAAGATTAAAAATTAAAAAAGAAAAAAACAACACATTTTGAAAGTGTCTAACAATGTTAAAAATCTCAGTGAAGCAGCAAAGTATTCTGGCTGGTGTTGTATCATGGAATAGTATCTCAATGCATCAACACTTACCAGAAACAGTCTAATAAAAAAAAACACCACATAAAAAGCAAGAACCCATTTATCTCTATTTTAGTAGCTATAGTTCACTTACTGTATAAAACCTACAACTAATATGCATCAGCAATTGTCGAAACTATATAAAAAATATTTTTATTTTTCAGATTCTATTCATTAATATTTTTCCATCTCATTCATCTCAAAGAAAATTGCTTAACAATGTTCTTCAGAATTGCTGTTCCCTGGCAGCTGCAAAGCCTCTAAGGTCAGCAAAATGTCTTTCAGGTAATACGCTATAAAACTAATACTTAAAATAATTTCAGTTAATTTTTGAAAATAATTTCAATTAATTCATCATTAATTTTCATTAATTAATAATTTCATGCATCAGCATGGAGCCCAGTTCTAAGTGACTGCTATTTCTGGCTATTCTACCTACTGAAAAAGCACCCTATTCCAATTCTAGGACATCATTCCTTGAAAGACTGGATGCTTAGTCATTACTCTTATCTGCATGCCCCTACCTGTGTTTCATAAAGAAATTAACATTTCATTTTTCCTAAGTACTATTTATAAGTCTGTATGTGCAAACACATAGCACATAAACCTGAAAAAAAAAAAAAAAAAAAAAGGAGAGACATTTGTTAAAAAACACAGCCCGAGCACTGAGCATTGAACACTGCCAGTTTGATGAATCTTAAAATCACCCACTGTGTTCTGGTTTTGTATACACAGATGAGGGCATTTTAATGTAACCAAAGACCTAAAAAATCAACACATTATGCAAATGCAATAACAACGTAAAATGATAAATTAGCAAGGAGCTATTCAGTTATTACTGTGACTAATTCCTGTAGATGGTTCCACAGTAAATGAACTGAACTTGTTCTGGTTGACTGCAATGGTCTGTTGAAATATTTCCATTTGGTTTGTTTGCTGCTTATGTAGATCACTGAAGTAGATAGCATCTGTTTAATGAGCTCCCACTTCATTGCAGAACTGCACTATTTACTGAGTCATTCTCCTTAAGCATGCAGGCTGCATAACCTGGTGTTGTTTTAAAGCAAATACTAATTTATGATTACCTGTTACATTAGGCCACTGAAACTTCTACTTATACTGGTTTGAATGAGCAGAATGCTAATGACCTGATTATGGATTGTAGCAATGTCTCATGCTTAGAGTCTATGAACATAAATTCCCACCTCAAGCACACTGCTGAACAATGCATGCAGAGTAGAAAGGAAAAGGGATAAAATACATTCACTTGTAAAACACACAAATTACAGTCTCCATAGCCATCAAATAGAGAAATGTAAGACATGATCAAAAACATTTCAGTGATACTATGCTGCCGGTATAGACAGTTGAATGACACTGGATTTACTTATTGAAGTGTCATTATTATTATGTAACTGATACCACAGTGTCAGCTAATTAGATCTTTTTCTGAATAAAAATATTACAAAGTCCCAAAAATGTTACAAGAGGTATCACTGGTTCAACTTTCAAGCATCTTTTCTGAATGCCATCTTGACAGTTTCATCTGGACTCATCGGACAGGTGAAATTAAAAAAGACAAGGAAATTATTTTGAATCTTCTACATAATAGTATGCAAGTACTATTATGTAAAGTATACTATATCTTATTTAGTGCATATTATGTCTTGTACATAATATGCACTAAATGAAGATCCACATGAGATATTTCTGGGCCCTCCACTGTAAGAGAGATACTGAGTTGGTGGAGTGGGCGATGAAGCTGGTGAAGGGCCTGGATCATAAGTCTGATGGGGAACAGCTGAGGGAACTGGGTGTGTTTAATCTGGAGAAGGCTGAGGGGGGACCTTGGCACTCTCTACAGCTACCTGCAAGGAGGTTCTAGTGAGGAAGTGGCTGGTCTCTTATCCCAATAAACAAGTGCTAGGACAAGAGGAAGTGGCCTCAAGCTGCACCAGGAGAGGCTTGGACTGAATATTACAAAAATTCCTTCACCAAAGTGTAGTCAGGTGCTGGAACAGGCTGCCCAGGGCAGTGGTGGCATCACTGTCCCTGGAAGTGTTCACAAACCTTGTGAGGCCCTTAGTGACATGGTTTAGTGATGGACTTGGCAGACCTGGCGTAAAGGTTGGACTTAATGATCTTAAAAGTCTTTTCCAACCTAGTTGATTCTGTGATTCTATAATTGGTGTTAAACCTTTGATCTTCTCTTCCCTCTTTTCTTATTTTTGTAGGGAAGCATCAAAATAGTGCTTAGAAGTTCCTTTGATGTGGACATGTGATGATGTTGACAGACTCACTAACAAAATGAGAGTAAAAATTTTGTTTGTGTTCTATGGAACTGCTGACCTAACTATATCCACCATTTAGGGAAGAACTAACTGGAATGGAAGTAGAGCACATCTTTCTGCCTGAGGGGAAACTCTGGTAGACAGGGAGGATAGCCTCATTCTATGCCTTACTCTTTGCTCTTCTTCAGTCACAGCAGCCTTTGTAAACCACGCTTAAACTTGTTTTGGTGACCATTGTTACATAGCTTCTTATACACATTGAAAAGTAAAATGCTTATAAGCTTCAGTACAATTTTTCTCATTTCTTGTCACTGCATCCTACTACAAAATATTGAAAAATGACATCATCCAGTTTAATAATTTTTTCCTGCTGGAGGGATTTTTTAAAATATCCACAAAATATTATGAATTTATCAAGTGCCCATGGCGGGGGGGTTGGAACTCGATGATCTTGAGGTCCTTTCCAACCCTTACTATTCTATGATTCTATGATTCTATATTTTCTTCAGCCATATCTGCAGCCTCCACTAATACCAAAAGAAGCTGTCAAACACTGAGAGGGCATAAAAACTATCTCTGCTTCTGGCAAAATAATGTTATTTGATAATTAAGATTATGTTAATGCAAGGCTGTGGTTGCCCACAATTCCCTCAGCAGAAATCTTCACTCATGCTCAGTGACACTGTTTTGTACAAGTAATCGGATGTCCCCTTCCTTATTGAGGAAAACAAGCAAATTAATATAACAGATATTTCTATTAATTTACACAATAAATTGTGATAAACTGCTTGTTAAAATAACAACTGTACAAACCATCTAAAAGAATCAGGCAATTTCTTCATGGAAGGTGCAGCCTCAGTTTAGAGTTGTGTTGAATGTGAATATTCCCAGTCTGATAGTGGACAAAGAAATGCAGCATAGACCCTTTCGACTTGCTGACTGAGAATACTTCTCATTTTGTATAAAATAATAAAATAAATAAATAAAATAAAATAAAATAAAATAAAATAAAATAAAATAAAATAAAATAAAATAAATAAAAAATTGATTAAGGAAAGAAAGTGTTTCACAATACCAAACGGAGTCAACATCTTGGAAGACAATTTCAAAACAATTGAAAATATGTCCTTATTGCTATAATAAGATATTGAAGCAAATTAGAAGCAAAAGAAGAAGCAGAATACATTCAGACACCAAAGAGTTTAGCTATACTGAAAACAATGTTTACCTCACTAGCTAGTTTACATTAAAAAGAACTTGGAACATCATTTTTTCCAGAACGTAACTCTGATTTTTATTTCAAACCATTATTAAAACCTACTTATACTTTCAGTGTATGTAAATCAAACAATAAATAATTGACATCATACATTTTGTTGCTTTGAAAACATAAATATTTAACATGAAATTATTTACTCATACTTTGTCAAATAATTTTGGAGTGTGAGGGATGAAATTAAAATATTTCCCTTGAGAATCTAACATAAAAAAAGATGTCTAGAACAAGTGTAAACTGTTAGAACAAGCGCAAAGGAGGGCCACGAGGATGATCAGGGGACTGGAGCACCTCTCGTATGAAGATAGGATGAGAAAATCGGGGCTGTTCAGCCTGGAGAAGAGAAGGCTGCGTGGAGACCTCATAGCAGCCTTCCAATACCTGAAGGGGGCCTATAGGGATGCTGGGGAGGGACTCTTCATTAGGGACTGTGGTGAGAGGACAAGGGGTAATGGGTTTAAACTTAAACAGGGGAGGTTTAGATTGGATCAGAGGAAGAAATTCTTTACTGTGAGGGTGGTGGGACCCTGGAATGGGTTGCCCAGGGAGGTTGTGAATGCTTCATCCCTGGTGGCGTTCAAGGTGGGGTTGGACATAGCCTTGGATGGCATGGTTTAGTGGGAGGTGCCCCTGCCCATGGCAGGGGGGTTGGAACTCGATGATCTTGAGGTCCTTTCCAACCCTTACTATTCTATGATTCTATGATTCTATTCTATGTTTGAACTAGCAAAAAACAGTGGTTTTAGTTAGTCATCCTTTTTGACAGTTTTGAGTTTAAAAAAAGATATCAGTACATTCATCAGACACTGAAATTTAGCAAAAGACTTTTTTTTAATGTAAATCTTTCTATTCAACTTTTTTCAAAAATCTGAGGTCAAAGGTCGGCGATATCATGCATGACCACCTCCACAATAAAATTTCTGATTATACAATAAGTCAGACTCCCTGTAAGTGAAATACTAAATGAATAAATAGAATCTAAGCATGCTTGGGTTTCATTTGCTCTTTCACCTATTCTTGCAATATTAAAGCCCTCATTTGGATACAAAAGAGAAGGGACTAAATGTGCATTACCTGCCCATATTTTCGAAAGAATACATTTTACAAGTTGTTAATGGTCAGGTAGATGACAAGCATACTGAAAAAAACTGGTTAGTGCTCCTGTTCAGCAAGACATGAACTGCAGTACAAATCTTTACTTGAACAGGACTACTAGCAAAATTTCCTTTCTAACATTATTTAGTGGAAGCACATATTCTCACACAATGCCCACTGAAACCTTCCAGAAAGCTTCTGACTATCCCAGGTATACTCCCCAAAATATTAACAAGTGTTTCTGAAGTTTTCAATAGCTCCTATCTGGAAAATATTCAGTAATAATAATAAGCCGACTTACTGCTACCCATTTTTAACTCATTCTGACATCAGATCTAGTCTCAGGTTATAATTTTATATACGTAAAGAACAATTCTAGACTTCAAGCATTATTTGCTTCTCAGTAAAGAAGAAGAATGAAATAAATATTGTTTGGGTTGTTACAGTGCTGATGGATAATGGAAGAGCAACTGATGTCATCTTGATGTCATCTGGAATGGTGCAAATCATTTGATACTGTCCTACAATGACGCCCTTGTCTCTAAACTTCGATGGATGGACCACTTGGTGTATAAGAAGTCAGCTGGATGGTAGCACTCAAAGACTTGGCTCAATGTCCAAATGGAGACCAGCAGTGAGTGGTGCTCCTCAGGGGTCAGTGTTGGTACCGGCACTGTTCAACAACTTTGCAGGTAACCTGGACAGTGGGATTGATGTGCCCTCGTCAAGTTGGCTGGTGACACCAAGCTGTGTGGTGCAGTCGATAAACTGGAGAGATGCCATCCAGAGGGACCTTGACAGCCTGGAGAGGTGGGCCTGTGTGAGCATCATGAAGTTCAACAAAGCCAAGTGCAACGTCCTGCTCCTGGTATGGGGCAATCCCAAGCACAAATACAGGCTGGGTGGATTGAGAGAAGCCCTGAGGAGAAGGATTTCAGGGTGTTGATTGATGAGAACCTGAACATGAGCTAGCTTCAGTGTGTGCTCACAGCCCAGAAACCAACTGTGTGCTGGGCTTCATCAGCAGGTCAAGGGAGGTGATTCTGCCCCCTGCTCTAATGAGACCCCACCCCCAGTACTGTGTCCAGCTCTGCGGCACTCAGCAGCAGGAGGATGTGGGCTTGTTGGAGCAAGACCAGAGGAGGACCGTGAAGATGATCAGAGGGCTGAAGCACCTCTCCTATGAAGACAGGCTGAGAGAGCTTGGCTTGTTCAGCCTGGAGAACAGAAGGCCTCAGTCCTGCAATACCTATGGGGCCTGCAAGAAAACTGGAGAGGGACTTTTTACAAGTACATGTAGTGACAGGACACGAGGGAATGACTTAAGATGAAAGAAGTGAGATTTAGATTAAATACTGGGAAAAAATTCTTCCTTGTGAGGGTGGTGAGGCACTGGAACAGGTCTCCCAGACAAGTTGTGGATGTCCCATCCCTGGAAGTGTTCAAGGCCAGACTGGAAAGGGCCTTGAGCAGCCTGGTCTAGTGGAAGGTGTTCATGTCAACAGTGCTGGAGCTAGATGATCTTTCAGGTCCCTTTCAGTCAAAACCATTCTGTGATTCTATTCTATGATATATTAGCAAAGTGAACTTTCTCTGACTTAGAATTACATTTCTCTCACAACAACATGTAAATGGCAGCTTCTTTCAGCTCTGATAAGCTGAAACTTAAAGCTACGGTACAGAAGACAAAGACTGTGAAGTTACACAGCTCCATAGCCACATTACCCATGAGTGTAGCATCTTTTGTTCCCTTGGGGGCTGTCACAGCAGATTTTTGGCTCCAAATGCCTTAAATTAAGGTCAGCTACAAGCTTCAGAATACGAGACAAAACACAGCCCACAGCTTCTAGGACTCACACTGCCAGTAGACATTTCGGCCCCTTCTCACCCTTGCTCTCTGATGCAGCCTTGTGCAATTATGATGGCATTTTTATTAGCCAGCCTCCAAAAGCAAAATGGGAGCAGAGTAGTCAGTAAGCAGCATTTGCAATTTTCATTTCAGCTACACAGACATGCTGAAATAATGATTCCTGGCAATATGTTAGCAAAACATTAGAAAGACTTTAGTGAGCAAATAATTTAATTACATCCTTTTTTCAAGCAGTTTGTATTACGCAACCTCTGACCTTTTATATTGCTGTACCTAAACTCAGCATGAGATTCACATTTCCCATTCCTGTCACAGAATCTCTCCATCTTGTACCATTTAATATAGTGTGCTCCAGGTGTTCTGTGGTGAATGAATAGTTATATTACTACCTGTCAGACACAATCACACTCTATTCATCATCCACAGCTGGTTGCATGAAGCCCTGCTTCCAGCAGGCTCCCTCTCTATTTCCTTGTTCAAATGTCTGCAGTGCTTTCGGCCCATCTGTCAAGCCTGTCATTTAGAGGGAAAACAGTATCAGCACTTTAAATATATGGAGTTCTTTATTGAAACAGTGCTGTGATTGAACTGTCAGCATTCCCAGTATCACAGACAGTAATTCATGACTGGTCAGAGCTCCATTTAGGTTGCTATTACTACGCTGACCTTGCTGGGTCACACTGAGGGTTTTTTCCCTTTGCAGTTAAGTCTATAAATAGTACAATTAACCTTTCAAGAATTACAGAATGTTTTCGGTTCCCCTCCTCCACAAATTCACTTGCTGTTTGTGGCATTTACAATAATCAAGGCAGAAAAAAAAGTGTTCAACAGCAAAGGGCATTTCTCCCTCCTGAAGCGTCAGTGAAAAACAAATACTGTAACACCTCTAGTCCTGCAACCCTTTCTCAGGCAAAGTTTACATGGCACCATGGCTCAAGTTCCACTTATCTGAGTTCAAACCTAACATCTCAAAGTACTCTAAAATATAACACATCTGAATTAAGCCCCATCTGCTGGTGCTACAGTAAAACTTTATGCTTTATGGTTTTCTTTTTGTTATGTATTTGAATGTAAAATACTGAAACAAAATAATTTAGAAAAAAAAAAGTCATTGCAAAACAACAAAAATGTGCTTCTTAGGCACATGGAGTTCCTGGTCATTTTTGCAAGAGTACCCTTTGGTTTAAGAAAAACATGGAACAGGGAAAATCTCAGTAGATCAGAAGTTCATGAGATAATTCCATCTGGTAAAGACTAATCTCTGAGTGGTTTATATGCCATTTATCAATCAGTGAATCTTTAGAGCGCAAAACATTTTAAATAGATTGGCTTTCACTTGCACTTTAGTAAAAAAAGCAGTGATAGTAAGCTCGTGTGATCCAGCACTGGGCAGTACATCAAAAGTCCTCTGAATTTTGAGGATACTGAATTACTGAACAATACAGTGCACCTTTAATAAATATATGTCTGGGTCTAAGTTTGGGTTTGCATCCCCATCCACAGTCTTTTTCAGCAGTTAGACCATGATCTGGGGGCTGAATGGTCTCAACACAGCATCACAGAATCTCCCCAGCTGCAGGAGGGCCAGCAACACCGGGTAAGAGAGACTCTGAATACTTGTGAGTTGTAAACAGTTTAAGAGAGAAATCAGAGGTTAGTTCAAGTCACTGGGGGAACAGAGCAGAGTGGAGAAGAGTGTGCCCCAGCTGCTTCCTTCAGTCTAAGACTAAAAGCCCTAATTTCATCACTACAGTCATGTCTCAGTAGGCTTGCTGTGTTAAAGCTTAGGGCTCCAGCCTTGATAGCACTTTTAGATGTAGACATGGTCTTGTCAATGCTCTTCTCTGGGAAAGTGTCTGGACTTTTGTGATTGCAGCCAAATATACATAATCATGCTAGCTAATCCCAGGTAATTAATTAGATTTCCATTCAGAAAATTATTCACTTTTTTTTTTTTTTAATACAAAACCTAAAGGCAATTGTGCTTACCAACATTAATATAGGCAATTTTTAAAATTCAGATAATACATTTTCTCCATATCATCTAAACTGGGTAATTCATTGGAAAACCCCTCCACAAGTATGTATTATACATAGCTGCAAAGAATATCATGCTGCAAATATGCAAGAAAAACGAGTGGCATGTAGAAGACTCGCACAAAGCAAAATTATTTCGTATACGAACATGGAAAGGCAGCAGAGGAAAAGACAACAAGGTCTTTTCAAGGCAATATTATCTTCTTATTACACACAGAGTGAAATTAATTATGTAGCTTCAGCCAGTCTGAATATTTTGGAATCTGAAAGATACAGCAGCATAAATCACTCCCTGTTCTTGTTAGCAGTTTCCTGAATGTCTCCTTTTTAGTTTTCTCTATCATGAATGCAAATGTCACAGCTTATTACAGCTACTGAATAAGTATAATTAAGAAATAATTTCATCTAGCTTCTCTTTTCTTTGAGAGAGTCATAAAACAGAGACACAGAACAGCGTCCTTGTTGTTGGATTTAGCATTTTTAATGAACACTTCAGTGTCTGTCTGCCCTCAATCTGAAGGCAAAAGCTTTTACTTATTATAGCAGCAGAATAAGTGTAAGTCTCATCTCATTAACTGTCATATTACAAGGCTCTATGCCATACCATTCAAGTTTCACTGAGCATTCAGAATTGCTTAATTAAGTACAGTAAAAACAGTCTGCTGAGACTTTTGCTTTCAGATTATTATGGAGGCGTAAGGACAGAGGTCATCTTCGTGATTCATTTTTGCTTGCATTAACTCAAAATGACAGAGGCCTTTTGCTAGTGACAAAAACTATAACGGGCATTTGAAAAATAAGATGTTTACATCTAAGGATAAGAGACACTTGATTTTTCAGACCAACAATTCTTTCTCTCCTCCCCTTCTCTCTTCGTTGGTGTTAAACCACATAGTGCATTTGTTATGAATTATACCACCCTACGATAATTATAGTGTGTTGACATTGCTTGTCATTACTAAACCTACTACATGCTTTGTGTGCTTAATTTTCAATAGCTATTTGTTCTACAAAATGTGGAAAAACCATACAAGTTACTGAGACTGGTCATTGCTCACATCTTTCTTTAAGCCTTCCCATTTTGCTCTATCTTTAAACCAAATACATATACAAATCCCAGTTGTGTGGTCTGCATTCCAAAAATGCTACTGTCCACAGCTGAAATGACTGTCCTTACTGGGAGTCTCACATTTCTGTCAGAAACTCCTTACTCCTTCACCCCCACCTCTCCCTCAAGAGAATTTATAAAGATTTTAGATATCAAGCACATGCCCATAGATATGCCACTCACATTCATGTATAAGCACCCATACACACATGATTGTACTGCTTATCTCTGTTTTCCAATGAAAAACTCTGAATGTGCATTTTCTCAAAAACAAAATCTTTGTCTCTCATTTAATCACTTTCCAGAGCTACATCCTGCAAGTGGAAGAAAGAGTCCAATATGGTTAATCAGCCAGTATGCTACATTCTCAGAAAATAAATTAGATTATTATTATTCATCCAGCAATTTTTTATGCTTTCTTCAGAAAACACAACATCCATTTGTGTAAAATGTGTGTAAAATTTCTTGAACACAAAGAAATCCTAGCAATCTCACTTATACAGTCTTGCCTTATTTGCAAAGTAATATATGCACCTATGTTTGAAGGAAAAGATGTGTCACTGTAAATGAAAGTACCAGTGTTTTTCTGAAGTTTTGGAACCTCCAGCATTTTTCTGAAGTTTTGGAAACTCAATCTTATTTCAATATATAATGGATTTTCTGGTTTTCCAGCTGCATTACTTGGCTTAACCAATCTCAAAACTTTTCTTCACAGTTTTAGACAAACACAACTATAATACAATCACTACATTTCAGTATGTATTTATTCTGTGTTGCCAGTCAGGGAAGATTTTGAAAGACTGTCACCTTGTCAGGAAAGAACCAACACATTGCTGTTACTTGTAATAACTATTAGCTTTAAGAATCTGGATAGAAAAAGTAGTTCAACAGCTTTGCTTTTTCAGACATATCTGCCATCCAATATTTTCCTAGCATAATCCAGCTCCTCATGGATTTGCACACAATTGTAGACACTGGAAAATATTCTGAAATGATGGGAAGAGCTGATGTTGCTGTATTATCCTTACACTGTGCCACAAATTGCAATATTCCTGCACCACAACTTTAGAAGGGTATCTACAACCTACCATTAGATGAAGGTCATCTGAAAACTTCTAACCAACAAGGCTATCACTGTTAAAATAAAGTGGGTTTCAGTATACTCTCAGTGATTATTTACAAACCTCTAGAACTACACCAAGCTATTACAAAAGCATTGATACTTTGGCTCATTATTTACATGCTCATTTGAATTGTAACTTGGTATATTTTCCCTGTTGACTCATTACTATCAAAATTGACACAAACTTTAAGACTCATATTGAGGGTAAAGAGCAAAAGTGTAGTAAAGACCAAAGGAGGCAATTTCAGGAAAGTTCAGCATTAACAAGTGCATAATTGAGGCAATTGACAGAAAAGCATAGTAGCTTACACTTTCAACTTCCCAGCTGAGTTCAGTTAGTCATTAAGGGGCAAAGAAAATTCCTTCTAAACTCAGTTATAAAATGGAGAGAAAAAGGAAAGGACTGGCACATGAACTACAAAAGGAAGACTGCTAACAGCTTCACCTTTTTAAAGGCTGAAGGGACATTTTCAACAAAAACCTGACTGGACAGATAGGAGTCTGGAGACAAAGACCCAATAGAATACCAGACAAAAAGTGCTGGCAGTTTCAGTAACTGCCTTCTGGACCCCACAAGAGGTACACTGGTGCTGCAGATTGCTCTTTTGATTCTTTTCCTGCAGCTACATTTTGTGAGATAAAAGGTAGTGAGCGGTTAGTTTGTGCTGATATTCCCCACCCTTTAAAATTATTTGTGCCAGGACATAACAGGGCCTCAGGCTGTATTTGACCTAAATAGTGTAAAAGTTGCAGGTACCCCCAGATCGCTTCTGGAGACCATTTTTTTGAGCAAAACCAGGGATTACAGCCAGAATACATGCACAAAGGAAAAATGGCCCCAGGTGTCTGTAGGCTTGAGAAAGCTAGTTGGAGGAAAAATTCCCGCAATTCATCAGATCAAAATTACAAGTTTCTAAAATAAAGATCAGAGTAATTAGAACAAACACACACATGTGCATTGAACTTCTTACACCTTTCATGCAATTAAAAGTCTTTTTGCTAATGCAGTGGAGTTAACAGCCTTTGAGATTTATGAAGAAAAATAGATCAGTGTTTCTTTGGTATCTTCCTTTAAAACAAACAAACAAAAAAAAAAAAGCTAAACTGTTTGGTCAGACCATAGAGAACAGCAGAACAACTAGTGTCTCATGCTCCAGAGAAAAGCAACTAACCACTGGAGAAAGTAAACAGAGATTTCCACTGCAGCCCTGGAAGCAACAGCTGCATTAGAGCAAACTCCTACTCTTATTTCTGGAAAAAGAATTTGCAATTTTGGGAAAGTAATCTTCTTTCCAATAGTTTAATTAACATGGTTTATTCACATGTATATTTTTCATGTTAAAAAGAAAGCTGTGGATAAATCTAAAATCACCTTTTAATTATAATACTCAGGCTCATTTCCAACACAAACCAGTAATAACTGCAGATGCCTGAATAATTCTCATTTGTTCCAATTTGATTTTTTTTTTTTCTTTCCAATAGTTTTTTGTTTTCCATTACCTTTGTGGTATTTTAATTTTATGTCATCCAAACTGTCAAAAACTGAGATACTGCTTTAAAAAACATGCTTTGACCCAGTAAACTCCTCAGTACCAGCATTTCAAAACCCAGCTTGCACAAACATGACGCACAGAAGAAACCCAATTCAATTTCACACATGTAGCAAGAACTAAAAACATCCAATATGTTTAAAATTAGAACACACAAAATAAACCATACCAAATCAAATTACACTTGGTACAAGACAGAATGCTACTCATATTGCAAGAAGATGAAATTTATATCATCATACAAAAGAATTAAGTAACCTGTCTGTTCTTTAAAGCAGCTACTTGCAAGATTGCCAGTGATTGAGAGAATATAGACGACAAAATATGAGGACCAGAATATGGCAATATTCAGTATAACTCAGACGTTTTTTGAATGAATGAGTGCACTGATTGAATAGTTGACCCCTGATTTGACAAGCTTGATAACTAGGATGATGCAAGAAAATAGAGGTTACTTACATGCTATGCCATGGTGGTCTAGGATTTGTATAGCAAATAAGGTTTATACATTAGCAGATTTTTTTTTTTATTTTAAACAGATATTTGATCTTTCGTGGTATCTGCTTGACTCTGCTACAGCTGGTGCCATCAAAAAGTCAACATGCTCTTTGAATAAGCTATCTGTTTTAAGGAAAACATGATCCTCTATAGAGGATTATTTTACTACAAAGATATGAGCTAACTCAGTTCTTATAACTAACACTTTATGACACAAAAAAAACTCCTTAAGATGATTTGTACCTTCTTGATAGAAGATATACCCCATTCAACTTTCCAAATTTCTATTCATTATTTACATGCCATAAAAGTGCTCCGTGTATAGTTACATGTCAAATACTTTATTGAGTTTGTTTCTCATTCAGGTAGAAATACAAAGCCAATTTTGCAAAGCAAGAGATCTAATGTATGCATAGAAGTTAGACTGCGCAAGCATCCAATAGTTCATCTTATTTCCAGAATGCAAACACAGCTATGTGGTTGTATGCAATGACAAGCTTTGTAAGTTCTTCCAGGCTGCCTAAGGAAGTTGTGAATGCTCCATCCTTGGCAGTGTTCAAGGCCAGGTTGAACAGGACTTGGAACAACCTGGTCTAGTGTGAAGTGTCCCTGTCCATGGCAGGGGGTTGGAACTGGATGATCTTAAGGTCCTTTCCAACCAAAACCATTCTGTGATTTTGTGATTGCTATTTTTCTGCATGCAACTAGCATGCTTATTGTTACAATCATGCTTTGGGAGTGCACTTTGGAAAACTTGGCCAAAAAAAATTTGTATCTTCAAGGATGATTAAAGCAGTAAACCCATTAACATAATAAAAAATAGGATATAAATAGGGTATATCGCATCATGACCAAGTCACACATGTGATTGTGAATTTTGTACTAAAAATTTCTTGCATTTGCCTTTAGGCCAAAGGCTTTATAATAATAGCAAATTCTAAGATCTAAAAGGAGCTAACAGCTTCAAGACATTTCAAGCTATTTGATTTCTGGTATTCAGATTCTCATAAAGTTTTAACAATTTTTTTTTTAATGTCTTTTTAGAAAATTTGCTTTCTGTTTTTTTCAGTCTCCTTCCACTATACCTACTTGGAAATAATTTCTCAGAGAAATAGTACTGTGACTATTAATGAACATCTTGCATATTATTAATTTAGAAAAAAGACATACAAGCTCTATTTATGTTCCTGAGTAGCATTTAGGCAGATATTTCAAATAAGTTGTGTTCTTCTAAATTTTTATATTTCCATAAGAAGGATTAAAATCAATATTTTTCAGTGGAATCTACCAACTCATAAACTCTCATTCCAATCACAGAACATCCCATTCAGCGATGCAGTAAATGCGCTGAACTTAAAGTTAGCTCATACTGACAGAAGTATTTATTAAAAACTTAAAAGAATTATTCTGTAGTGTTCATATAGTACTGTAATAAAATCGACAAAACAAACTCTCATGAACTTGTACTTCACGGATGACTTTCCATTAATGTTAATTTTACCTCCATCATTAAATTTATGACCTCTCTCCTCCTCAGGTCTGAGAGCAAGAAAGTATGTTCAGAAGAAGCTATAGCATGGAGCTTCCTTTGTCCTGCACCACCAAAGTCTCTTAGAACATCAAACTGTATCTCTTTATTTGCTATTGTCTTTATATGCTTCACATATTTTATGTAATAGCTTTTTAGTGGAGAGGCATGTGATTAAAAAAAAAGAAGATAAGCCAATAAAAACTCTAACTTTTTTCAACTCTGGCTCTGAAAAACTCTGGCTTGATTTTTTACTCTCCTCTGAGCTTCTTAAGCCTTGCTTCCTACCCTGTATCCTCACCAAAAGTAATGTTTCAGGCAGTGGAGTCATGCCAATGCTGCAAATCAGGTGAGCGGACAAAGACAAGCCACAAACTTTCATTGTTTTTCACTGCCCTACCAGTGTGCCATATGAGCTATGTCACATAAGCCAAAAGAATTACTTCATGAATATGTGGCCTGCAGACAGTGTGTTGCCCTTGAACAAGTACAATTATGATAGCAGAGTCTCTGTTCTCCCAGATGCACCTTATTTACAAAAATATTGGAAACTAGCAACAGTGAGAAATTATCAGTGCTCTCAGTTCAGCAATAATGAGTAAAGTACCAAAAAAATGAGGTGACAACTGAAAACAACATGCCTTGAAAACCTCACACATGCAAACAATTCTTTCCTGGGGAACAAAAAAAAAAAAATCCCACAAAACAAAACAAAACAAAACAACAACAACAACAACCAACAATGCCCCCCCCCAAAAAAAAACAACAACACAACACAACAAAACAAAACAAAACAAAAAAAAAAAAAAAACAAACAAAAAAAAGAAACAACAAAAAAACCTGAATTGTTTTAGTTCAGGTAGAACTTATTTATTATTTACAACTGTTAAATTTCTCTAGAATGACCCTTTCACTGACACGACCAGGTGCTAGTTCAGCAATTGAGTAGGCATGCATCACTCAGAATGCATGTTCAGAACTGCATGTAGTTTTCAGTAATGTATAACACAAAAAAGATACCCCAATATTTAAATTTGCCAGCCTACAGGCATATTGAAAACTCACTGGAGAACAGGATTTGAATTCCTAAAAATTCAATTAGATTGGTAATATGGCAATGACAAAAAAAAGGTTCAGTTCAATAAAGACAGAAATAAAATTCTGCCTTTACTTGGGACAACCATATATCAGATATATTACATTAGCCAGGTAGTAACTCTGGCTCTGGGGATAAGCAGAGACCACAAACAGGAGGTGAAGGACTATGACTACATGCTGGAATGCAGCACAGACACAGAGCAATCCCTATGTCCTGCCCTAGAAGATGCTGATGGTCTGTAAAGTGTGCTCAACTGAAAAAAGAGCATAACAGTGATGAGACAGATAGAAAACTACAACATCAGGTTGGGAGTCTTGATCTACTGGAGGGTAGGAAGGCTCTGAAGAGGGATCTGGGCAGGCTGTTTTGATGAGCTATGGCCAATTGCATAACATTCAACAAGGCAAAATGCTGGGTCCTGCACCTGTGACACAAAAACCTCATGCAAGGCTACAGGCTGAAAACAGCTAGCTTCAGTTAGGCCACTGAGCTAAATATCTGAAGCAACACTTTGACAAATATTGTTGCATGAGAAGACTATGTAGCAATTCTCATTCAGTTTAATGCTTGCTAGTTTTACATATCACATAAAGCATATTAGGCTTTTATTACCATCATCTTACAAAATATCACCTATTGCCACAAAACAATTACTTAAATACCACAATACATACTAGTGAGAAGAATCTTAGAAATAGTGAGAGGACAAGGGATAACGGGTTCAAACTTAAACAGGGGAAATTTAGATTGGATATGAGGAAGAAATTCTTTACTGTAAGGGTGGTGAGGCACTGGAATGAGTTGCCTAGGGAAGCTGTGAATGCTCCGTTGCTGGCGGTGTTCAAGGCAGCGTTGGATATAGCCTTGGATGGCATGGTTTAGTGTGATGTGTCCCTGCCCATGGCAGGGGGGTTGGAACTAGATGATCTTAAGGTCCTTTCCAACCCTAACTATTCTATGATTCTAAATGTCATTGATATATTCTTTTAGCAGCAGCTGATTTTCTCTGCTTAAAAATTCCTTCTGGAAAAGTTCTCAGTTTATTTTTAAGATCTCCAAAAGGGTCCATAAAAACACTTGCAAGAACAAATCAGATAAAAAAAGACTCCTTGAAATCAGTGCACTACAACCAACACAATCCAATTTCATTCTGATCATGGCTTCATATCTTACCTCACAGCACTCTTTGGCAAACAGCTGGCTTGTCAATGTAATATATTTCTAGACTCAAAGTGAAATTTATAAAATTTCTTTTGCTTCCATTTAAACAGTATGAAGCATAAATTAAAGACAGACAATCCAGTGTCAGAAATAGCATTAAGTCGCTTTTTGATGGTCAGCACTAGCATCTTTTAGTGCGCCACAGCACACGATTACAGAACCATCAAAATACACTGTTAGACACATGCTGTCATGAAAAAATGTGGGTTTTTTTTCCTCATCTCCATTTAGAAATGCCTTATCATATAACTTGCTTGAACACGTTTACTCACAATTCCTGATTAAACAGTTTCATTTTCCCCTGCAATGAACTGATTTAGTATACATGTGAATACAGAACACACACTGAAGTGCTTGCACTGTAAGAAGGTATGGTATATAAACAGATTAGGAGTATTAGTAAGGGAAGTAAATCAATCTGTCCTCTTCTATCAAGAAGTCTTATTAAAATAGAGGTGGTTATTCCTCTAATAAAAATGCTGTAGATGTATTAGGCTCAGCAAATAATCCAAGTCATTGAGCTCATTGGAAGAAAGTAAGAATTCTCATCATTCTGCCCACAGCTGTTCATCATATTCAGCCATCTCTGGTTATTAATATTACTATTAAATATATTCCTATCCAACTGGATTCACTCACCTTTCTGGGTTTTGAATCTATTGTTTCCCCCTATTTTAAACAAATCTAATAATTTCCATCCCTAGCAAATGTGGAGCTGATGAACAAATGGATGATAAAAATTCCTATCATTCCTTTGTGCTCATCTCTTGCACTTAAGATTCTTGTCATGCCCTGGGCATTCTAGCTGTCTAGTACTGTTCTTTTATTTCCAATTCCAGTGCTTTCTCTGCCGAACATTTCTGTGTCCAGAATATTTGGTGCACTGCCTAGTACCAAGAAAAATCTGCTTGCAATGTAAAAACGTGAAGAAATTATGTGGTTTTTGTCACACCCTATTAAACGGTATTCAAAACACAATACCCAGAAACTAAACTGATTGTAGGTTTTATAACCCTTTTCAGGCTAATGGAAACAATTTCGTACCATGAATGGAAACATAGCTAGTGCAGCTGTGGGAATCTTATATTGCTCAGCTCAGCAGTTCTGTTCCAGCTTAAGCAGGACAAAGTACTTAAAGTCCAGTTAGATTCTATTCTTCTGGATCTTTGACAGATCACTTCAGATTAATGTCTTCAAAGTTTTGACATTCCTTGTCAAAGGCTTTCTGAGGAATGTGCTTTTAACCCGGGGAGCAGTGGGAGGAAGCTGTAAGAATTGGGAAGAGAAAGGAAGTGGCAGCAGGAATGATATGGGGAAGTTTTAAATCATTTTGTTAAGTCTTGAACCATCTTTTTTTTCAATTTGTTTTTATTGCTAATATAACAAGTGAAAAAAAAAGGTAAAAAAAAACCAACTAAACAAACAAACCAACAACAAAACAACCAAAAAAACCCAAACAATAAAAATACTTATGACTTTTTTATAACTTTAATGATTCACCTAAGACCACAAACTCTAGAGGCACAGAGCCAAGATTGAAAGACAGCCCTTAAATTCACTCTAGGAATCAATTGCAGCTGCTTAAGGACCTGTGCTTAAGAACCCCTATGCTCATTCACATTTCTCTATTTAAAAGTGAATGCCATGATTAAAAGCTTGACAGACAGGATGGAAACTTGACTGCTCGAGAACAATATACTACTCTTTACAAAACAAATCCTCTACCCAGCCACTTATGAGAAGGAATCATTCATATGGGTATTACCTGCACTGTACTACAAGAAAAACATCTGTGAATATCATTCGACAAATTGATCACTAAATGAGCCATTATCTTGCAGAGTTTTTTGATGGCCTTAGGAAAGGAGGGTGCTATATAGCACAAAGGCTAACGGATGCAAAACACTGATTGGCAAAAAAAGATGTTCCAGAAGAAAAGTAGTAATAAAGCAAGCCTAGCATGAAAATGTACCCTTTCTAAAAAGTAAGCAGTTTATGAGAAGCAGTAGTAAACCTGCTTAATTCTTCTGTGCCTCTAGGGAGAGATCTAAGCCTTTTGAGAAGTGATGGAGAGAAAAATGAGGGCAATGGCGTGTTTGTCAGTGAGAGAATGCTGTGGAAACAAAGTTAGTAATTTTACTATTCTTGCTTGCCAAGAGCTGACAGGTGTGTAGCTTCTTATTGTTCTGAAAAGCAGCCAGAAACCACAGTTTAATATCCATCTATGTCTTCCTAGTAGGGGAGAAAACAGCTGTCTCTTTGGCGCATGATACAAGATTATAGAAATATCAAGACACACTCTTCTGTACAGTATGTTACCATCATGTGCATGGCTTTGTTTGATCTTTCGACAAAGCACATACCTGGAAGAAAAAAATTCTGCAGCCCAGATCAGATAAGACATGATGTGGCAGCCTCTTCTCCTACATTTACTATTTCAACTAATCACCTCAACAAGAACTTTTCACATGAACAAACGTTTAAAGATTAGAGACATATTTTCACCACAGTGGATCCAAAGACTTTCTACAGACATTAAACATTAAACTTGGAAGTAAACAAAAACAGGGGATGTAAGTAAACAATAACCAGGTTATTTCAGATAAACACGCTGTAGTCATCTCCAACCATTCTCAGAGAATGACTCCCATAAACCCATCAGTTTTCAAACTGGTGAGTGATGTCTGTGATTAATAAAGCCCTTGAACACAAAAGGTATCCTCACACAAAAATGACATGTGTTTTCCTACAATATGTGGCAAAGTAATCTTTTAAATCCTAATTCCCTCAGGAAGGTAAAAAAGTACATACATATTATACATGCACATAGACACACACAGACACAATGTACCAGATGCAAGAAGTTGTAAGAAATGTTAGGTTCTGTGTATTGAATTTTCTTTCTGTGCAGAAGTATTTACCAGCTTTACAAGCTCATTACTCACATATTGTCAATTGGATATGCATAAAATATCTGCACTGTGTCCAGTATGATTTGATAATTCAACAGATGTAATTTAAGCAATAAGACTTGCAAATTTTATATTTTCCAGATTATAAGAAGAGAGATTAGTATACTCATTCACATAGTAAAATGTTGGAAATTCTGAAAATCTCTCAAAAATACTAACATTCAGAAAAATACTAGGCTTGACCAGCAAGCTTCAAAAAACTCAACAAAATATGTCATTACAACAGAAAGGTCCTATAGGCTTATGTTGTATACAGTTACTTACACTAACAATGTCAATCTGTTTAAAGTATCAATCAAAATGAGACTGCATTACCAGAAAAGTTAGGCAAGTCAAAAATAAGCACAAAATAATTATTAGACTAAGAAACAGAGATGCGTTTTTTTTCCATTTCATTGTCAGCAGCTTCTGATATATAAGGAAGAAGCTGATTTTATGATAATCAACTCTATTTTTGCACTAAATTTTAATACAAGCAGGGAACAAAAACTTGGTAATTTATTCTGTGGTATACGAATGAACATCACTGAATTAAGACTCAAAGGAAGTCATAGGATGAAAACTACTCATTCCTCTCCGATACTCCAATTCACCACAATTTTATAGTCCCAAGTAAACCCCAGCACACACGTGCTTGCCCAAACTAAACAGATACCAGATACTAGCATGTGAGATCATGCCTTTCACACAGTACATACAGACCATGTAAGCTGCACTGAGAGCCTCTCAAAAACAGACCAGACAGACTCAAAATCATTTTCTCCTGCTGAAATTTCTTCTCACAAAGAGCCACTCTGATCCATTCTAAATTCCCCGTCCTTAAGAGTAAGATCAGACTATTATATTAAATAACAGATTGGAACAAAAATTACATTTGCAAGCCTGTATATGAAAGAAATCTAAAAGAAAAAGATTCATATCAAGCACTTTAAAAAAATGTGTAAAACTTGTACTTTCCTATTATTTTTCCAAAACAAATTAGCTTATGAAAGAAAATGGGAGAAACTGTTTCTTCCACAGTTTTCATTTTTGTGCTCAGCACCTGTCAACGCAACAGTTCCAGCAGAGCTGACATGAATGTGTGACTGGTATAGGTAAAGTTAGCTGTGCACTGGTGTGGTTTTGTAGTGTCGACAAGACATGACCTGAAGCTGTAACACAATGTCTGACATCTTTCTGCAATTTTACTTTCCAGTGTGGAAAACAAACACAGGAAATGAAATAACATGCATGCTTGTGACTTGTTACTCAGGTGAAGCCTGAATAAATGTGGAATAAATAGGAATCTCATTTCAAATACATTGATGAATGAAAACAGCTCAGTACCCACAGGACTCTTACTCATATTGCTCAATATCTCTTCACCCTAAAATAACTGGTTGGTAGCCTTAACTAAGAGCACAGTGGTGATAGAACAGACAACTGTTTAGAATAAGTATGTTAAAAATTAGTCACAAACCATCAGATTCGTAGTGTAGAGAGAAGCTAAAAAGCGTCTTTAGGAGACTGCACCTCCCACAGAAATCCTTCAGAGTTGAAGCCTACTCCAAGGCACACAATGTAGAAGAGGTATTGCAGCTACTACAGAGTCCTTAAGACACACTAAAACTTCATCCAGGCCTGGTTTATCTCACCATATTCAATAAGTATGCTTGCCAGAATTATCAGTCTTATTCTGGTGTCCCTAATACTGCAGAATCTTTCCCATCTAAAAAGTCCTTAAGTGTCCTAGCTCAAATCTCAATCTGCATCGTGCAAGCAAATCCCTGTTTGATGAAGGAAAAACAGTGTCTTACTTTCAATCAGAATCTTATACACAATTGCTTCCTTACATGACGCTTAAAACTGAAAATCTGAACATGTCGTCTCCACAAGCACATGAACATGTGAACACATACACACAAACTCCTCCTCAAGACACCAAAACTCATATGAGACACCAAAGGTTAGTTTCTTATTTGTTCACTGCAGACTTGGCAAACAAAACCACAGAAAGCATGAGGAATGTATAGTTTCAATGCCAATCTCTCATCCGAAACTAGCTTTAAGGGTTAAGACAATTTTTTAAAACTATTTTTGAGCACAGTTAAGCCACTTGTGTACTAGTGTTCTGCCACAAAGAAACATAAATGACTGATTTATTAACATTGGCTTGCAAACTGAAAAGAATGGCTCAATAAGAATGCACAACCCTGGAGGATAAGTGTGTAATCCTGTAGTTGGGGGACCTCAAAAACAACAGAAGTAATGCATTTTTTGCCACAGAAGTGCAAGTAGAAAAGGAAATTGCATTTTTCATGTCCATGAATCTCAACTATAAAGTAAGCAGCATCAACGAGGTACTTAGAATCATAAAATCCCCTGAGCTGGAAGGAACCCACAAGATCACTGAGCCTAACTCCTGTCTCTACACTGAGTAACCTAAAAGTTAAACCATGTATCTAAGAGGATTGTCCAACTGCATTTTGAACACCAACAGGCTTGATTAAATACTGACGTCACTAGAGAGCTTGCTCCAGTGCATGACCAACCTCTCAGTGAAGAGGAATCTTCTCGATACCCAGTCTGAACTTCCTATTCCCCTCCTTTCTGCTCCACCTCATGAGGAAGTTGTACATAGCAATAAAGACATCCATCAGTCTCCTCCATGCTGAACAAATCTGGTCTCCTCAGCTGCTCCTCACATATCAAGCTGTGTCAATCTGCCCTGGGGGAAAATTCCTTCCTGACCCCAAATTGGGGATCAGCTGTTCCCTAAGCATGTGAACAGGACCTGCCTCCTGGCCCCACAGGCTGGTCACACCTACCAGGGACACCACCATTGCCTGACCTCTTCACTCCTGCAACCTGCATTCACCTCAGGGGCATCCCAGAATGGCAAAAAGCCCCTGGACAGATCAGCCTGAGGGATGAGAATTCTTCCTGTGCCCTGCAGGACAGCAGTGGGTGCTCCAAAGCACTGGGAAGGTGCTGGCTCTGATACAACAATATCCAGTGAAAAGGCAGCCTTGAGCACCTCCAGGTGTCTGCGTGCTTCTCATCTCCCCAGGAGCTTCTCTCCAACCCCTGAAGGAAGGTTGCAGCATCATTGCCATTTGAAGGTGGCCCTGCCATGAGCTGAGATTGCAGCAGAGATCCTCCAGCAGCCCTGTCCAGCCCCACCTCTCCCTCCTCAGCCCCTCCAGTTAATCCCATGGCACCTCAGAGACATCCTCCCCAAGCCATAGGGTGCCTCCCAGCCAGCTCTGTCCCAATGGAGCAGCCCGGCAGGCTGGTGCTGGGCACAGGAGGATGCCCCTTTTATCCTGTCCCTGCACACGGACACTGCGTTGCCAGGTGCTAGCTCTGTGGCTTGCGGGCAGTAGGGCCGTGTCGCTCGAGGCCCACACAGGAGGAAGGCCTTTGGGCTGCTGCCCCAAAGTGGTCCCTGTGCCAGGGGGCTGGGACTGTCCCTGCCTCTGGCAGCCATGCCCTGGGCACAGCGGGGCTCCCTCCTGTGAGGCTGTGAAATAGGTGGCACCTCTCCTACTTGAGGCGGCCTCGGCAGGACAGAGAGTCCGGTTGCAGCCTGATCCTGGCAGGGGCTTCTCCTTCTGCACCATGAGCAGCCAAGGGCTGGTCAGCTCAGGGCAGCGTTGCCTGTGCTCTCAGCCTGGAGGAGTCCAGCAGAGCCCTTACCCCTACGGCTGAGGGAAGCTCCCTCAGCCAGGGCTCAGCCACTCCTGCAAGCCATGCTCCCTCCCAGGGCCTCCCGTGGACAGAGGACATCAGCCAAAGCCTTAGCAGTGTCCAAGGCCAGGTTGAACAGGGCCTTGAGCAACCCGGTCTAGTGGGACATGTACCTGTCCACCATCTTAAGGTCCTTTCCAACCCTGACCATACAATTCTATGAAGTCCTTGCAGTCATCCCTGCTCTGCTTGTCCTGTTCGCAAAACCACAGAATCATTTAGATTGGAAAAGACCCTTACGATTATCAATTCCAACTGCAAACCTAACACTACCAAGTCCACCACTAAATCATGTCCTTAAGTGCCACACCATAAAGATTAGTGGCTGGCCCAGGAAGATGGGAAACACCTTGTCCTGTCTTGCACCTCCTCAGTAACCTTCCTGAGCCATGGTGTAGGCTCCTGCAGGAGAGAGAAGCCAGTGCCTGTGGCACCTAGAGGGTTGTTACACTTGAGAGCAATGCTTCAAGGAACAAAGCACAGCATCTGCCATTGCACTGAGACTTTTTGTTGTAAGCTCAGCTCAGAACTCAGCCCTCCAAAGGAAAAGCTGACCTGGAAAAGGAGGCCAGCCCCTTTGCATCTGCGACCTTGCACAGAGCTGCAATGATGGAGTGAGGCTCAATTTGCTTGGGACTTCCCCCTGTCCCCATTGCACAAATACCATCTTGAGTGCTCTCAATAGAAGCCATGGGGATGAGAAGACACTCTCCTTTTTTCCACTCTCTACTTTCCCACCATCTGTGAATAGCAAAGGACAGGAGCACCTCAGGGAAAAGCTAGCAGGGGAGAGCAGAACAGGGGGTGAGTGTGTGATGCACAGAAGGGCTTTGCCTGCCCATGTGGTGCACCATCCAAGTGTCAAAGCAGACCTGGATGGGAAGAAATTTGGGCATTTGGAACATCAGGTCTTTTTTGTTTTCCTCTCCTGCATGGACAATCAACCCTTGCCAGGGCTTCTCTGGGCTTTGTTTTTTTGGTGTTTCTGGTTGGGAAGAAAAAACAATGAGGATATGCTCTCTGAATCCATAATTAGAAGCATTCATTTTATAACAGAGTAAAGTACAGATGTGACAGACATGACTTCAGCCAATATGTCTTGCCTGCATATCACATCCATGAATCTGTACTATTTTCCTATCAAAACATGCATGAAAAATCAGTAGCATCCTATCTGCATATCAAAATCACATAATCATGTGTATGTCATATCCTTAACAGTGAGAATTATGTCTTCTCTTCCTACCTCCATTCCCTATGCTTGTCTTGTTTCTTTTTTTTTTGCTTTCCAATAAATCGCAGTTTTCTTAAGAAAAAGTAAAAGAGTTATGTTCCTGTAAAGCAACTATGGTTGCTGGTCTATGTAAAGCCTCTATGGTTGCTGGTCTATGTAAAGTCAGAGTCTCCCATGGGTACATTTGTTTTTATAAAATATTTTGCACTCTGAAATTCAGATGATGTAATGACTATTCCATGTTTTTAGTGTGTTATGTAGGGAAACATAAGCCATTTCCTCCATTATTTATAAAATGATTGAATGACCTGTGAATGTATATGCGTACTATGAAGTAAATTCAGATTTCAGTATTCAGCAACTACTACCATCTGGTGCATTTTCACTTGCACCTTTCCTGAACTTCTGATGAATACATCACCATTCCAAAGAGGGTGCTTTGTTTAAAGTGCTGACTTGCAGCATTTCCAATTTTGTGCTGGGCAGGGAAAACCAAAGTACACTCCATTCCCTCATCTTTCTACTGCAGACTTTCATTTGTGACTGTCCTTAATGTTCCTGAAAATGAGGCATAACTGTTAGCTGACAAAGAAATGTCTTCACCGAAACCAGAGGATTCTCTATGCCAAAAGAGCATAGTTCCAAGAGGTACTTATCCAGAGGAGTCAGATGCTTCACTAAAATGCATATTAAGGACAATTTTTACACTCCAATCTCAGGGAAAAGAATTATGAAAAAGTGGATCAGTTTCATATATCAGCTAAGGCTGTTCAGTGATTTGAGTTAGATAATAATTGACTTGCTCTGTTTTTGAATATAAACACTCACCTTACACCTGACAATCAGAAAAAAAAACAGCGGGCAGCAAAAATATAAGGTACTAGAAAATAGGAACTGCAATGAATGCCATAGTGATGCTGGCTTCTATGGCAATGGAATTAGACATACGCAGAAGGAGTAAGCAGGGCTGAGGACTAAGCACTGGTTCATATGTATAGTTTTCAAAAGTGTATTTCTGTACCAAGAGCTTCTGGACAGATTACACAGATCAGTCAGGCCAAAACCGTGTGAGTAACTTCACTGGAGCACCACAGCAGAGGGATATGCAACGCTGATAGTACTGAGGTCCACAGATTACGAGATAGCTGAAAGAGTCGTCATCTCTTAAGGCAACAGTCTGCTATTATCTTGTTGCCCTAAAGGCTTTGCAGCATTGACCACAGCACAGGAAATTAATAACACAAATTAAGGCTGCCAAGGGAAGCAGAATACTAAAGTACGTTATTGACCATTGTTAATTTTTACCTATGTGTCAGCCTGATTGGCAACCAGCGCTGTGTCCTTTCCAATGTTGCAAAGAAGTCACCGCCAAGACAATAGCAGAGCGTCTATCGTTATTATTTCTGGTCATCTTGCTTTCTATAGTACAATGACAAGGAATGATAACTACCAATATATGTATCTATACCTTTGCTTATCAGAAACCATGGCATTCCAGGTTACCAATCCACACAAATGAGTTAGCTTTCTACTCCCCTTTACCTTTTTCAGGGAAAAAGCCAGACAGCATTGTGTTGTGGTTTAAGACCAGCCAGCAACTCAGAACCATGCAGCTGCTCGCTCACTCACCCTCTTCTCCTTCCCCCCAATCCTGGGGGGTGGGGAGGAAATTTGAAAGCATGTAACTCCCATGGGTTGAGATAGGAACAGTCCAGTAACTAAGGTATAACACAAACCGCTACTGCCACCACCAATAACAATAGTGATAAGGGAAATAACAAGGGAAGAGAATACAACTACTCACCACCTGCTGAATGATACCCAGCCTGACCTAAACAGCGATCCTGGTCTTCCGGGTAACTGCCCCCAGTTTATATAGTGGGCATGAAGTGCTGTGATATGGAATACCTCTTTGGTTAGTTTGGGTCAGGTGTCCTGTCTCTGCTTCCTCCCGACTTCCCCTTCTCCCTGGCAGAGCATGAGACTGAGAAAGTCCTTGGTCTTACTACACATTACTGAGCAACGACTAAAAACATCGGCGTTATCAGCATTGTTCCCAGGCTGAAAGTCGAAACCACAGCAGGCATCAGTTACTAAGAAGGAGAAAAATGACTGCTACTGCTGAACCCAGGACACACTGCATGGAGGGAGTGCGCACACATTTGCACTGACGGAGACATAGTAGCAGCAAACATTTCACGGCAGATCAGCAGGGATTCACTTCCCAGCCCATGGTAGAAATAAGACTGTCTAAGCCAAGCATATTTCAATGCCTGGTGACTGAACAGAAAATCAGTAATTGAAGATAATTAGAAGTTAAAAGGTGTAGGCACCTGATGCATTTTAAGTTGCTTTTTCTGAATACTGGGAAGAAAATATCAGTGGGTAAGAATGAGAACAACTATTACACTCAGATAACAAACAATAAATTGATTAATTATTATTTTTTACCTCTTCTTCCTCTTCCACTTAAAGGAAGAAGAGCTATGAAGCAAGTTTGTTTGAGGGCAGTCATTGTCAACACTAAAGGCTTCTCTTTCCATTTAGTATAACAGGGAATTTTAAACACCTTCTATCTGGGACACTGTCATAACACTAGTAGCAGTATTACAGTTATAATCACTATACATTGATATACATTTAGCCATGCATTCATGTTTTTTCTAAGCCTGAAATCTCAGCTTCAAGTAAGCTTGTTAGGAGCAGCCACTTAAATCTTCACTAGAATAAATCACTAGTTGTGTTATACATTTTTAATACTTTTGCACTGACACTTTACCTGCACACTTTCCTCAGAAACTGGTAGCAAAGTTGATAAATGCAACAGGAGCCCCAGATCAGAAAAAGTAGTCAAAACTACAACTACACTTGTCATAAACAGGTGAATCCCTAAGATCCATCCGCCCCCCAATTTGTTGCCAGTCTTGTACCAAGCAACAGTATTAGCTCCAGTCTAACCCTGGAAATTAACCTAACATCACTTAGATGATGTCATTTGTTTAAGGTAGTTCTTACATTTGCTTTCATGGTCTGGTTCCAAATATGAATTACAGTAACAGATTTTTTAAAAAGGTAAATAAAACTTTGGTTTCACTAGCTTGACAGCTGAGGCATACTGCTCTGTCCCTGGGGTATGCGTAAGTCCTCGTAGAAGGCCAGATCAATAGGCAACTACCATTGTGCTGTCTATGTGCTTTACTTTTCTTTTTACTTTTCTGTAAGTCCTTCACAGGCAAACAATGTGTTCACAGTGTTAAAGGATTAGACAGCTTCCTGGAGGTCATTTAGTGCATCTCCCTAACCAAGGAGCAATGATGCATTTTGTGCTCAAGCTCAGCTGGACTGTGCAGTGCAGAAATGCCACAGGCAATGTAAAATACAAACATTGAACGTTTGTCTTTACAAACTGACAGGCCTCTGGGGTATGGAAGGAAGCCTTGCTAAATTCTGTAATGAATTTATAATAGAACAATATAACACATTCAACAGATAGATGAGAAAACAAGTTGATTTCAGTTGTACTGACGAACATATAAGAACAATACTGGAAAACACAAGCAGTCTCTAACTGGTGAGGAGTGGCTTCTGTTTTTCACCTATCCACTCAGTGAAAAATGTTAAAGTTACATCTGGCTAAATGGTCAAAGGTGTCTGTAAAAGCAGCTTAGCAAGAAGAAAAGTTAAGATACACAAAAAATTTCATTAAACATACAAAGACACTTCCATAATTCATAATTTGTCTCTACATTACCTAGAAGCATGCATAAATGTGCACAACTGCCCATCCACAGATCTATGCCAGTTTTTGCTGGAACTTCATTTTCTGATACTGGCCGAAGGAGAAAACAAAATATCTTTTCCCATCCAAAATGGGCTTCTAGTTGTTCTGTATGATGCCTAAGTTTCTGTTTATCAAAAACGTCCTACAATTAGTCATACCAGACCTGACACATTTTGAAGACCCTCCCCAACGTGTGATTTTGTAAGATATGGATATGTTAAAGGAAACCTAAAGTATGGCAAAAATATATTGACTGAATTACAGCTCTGCAGGCAGCTGGCTGAACTCAAACACGATTCAGACCACTTTAAGTGATCAATTCACCTTCAAATTCCTTTGTTCTCCATTAAGCAAACGCAAAAAATTGTAAGTAGCCTTTATATAATCCACCTTCACACACAAAGAGCAAACACAGAGTTTGAATTGCAATTATTCAGATTTTAAGTTGAAAGAACAAGTGGAAAAAAGAGAAAAAATACTAAACTTCTAAATCAACTTTTCACCAAACTGAGCAAAACATAGCTTCCCATTCCTGCAAAATCAGGGTCATTTAAATGGCAATATGTCATGTTAAAAACATAAAGTTTTAAAGTAATGGTACAATAGCTTTATAAAACAATAATAATAATTTCTTAGCACTTCAGAGAAGGTATTTCCAAACCATGACTTTTTGTAGTGTTGCCCTTCAAAGAGAGCTATAGCTCAAGATAATTTTGACATTGAAAATAGCATGCAGTGTGATAGCCTAATAGCAGCACTTTGCGCTGAGAGTACATTATGCTTACCTTCTTGGACCACTGTCGGTGAGTTTACAGGTGAACTTCAAGTGCTTTTTCATCCATAAAGTTTGGAATGTTTATCAGCAATTCAGAACAGAGTTGTTTCTTTTTCTAGTCCATTTTGCATACCTATCAAGGATCACATGGGACAGTTCAGCAAAGAATAGTACTGATGTACTTGGCAGCTGATAAAGATGTCATCTCATAGATTAAAAAAAATACAAAGCCAAAATTTGGTGGCAATAAATAAAATCATTAAAACACCTACCTTATAAGTTCAATGTTGCCTTCCATTACATGAAGTATCTAATACAATTTATTAAAACTACAATCAATATAAAAGCTTTCTTCAAATGCTCTTTGAAAAAAAATTAAAAAGTTACATATTCGTTACGGAGGCACATATAGGTATGATAACTGCAAGCTATTAGTTCCTATGACACAATAAGATCTTTCAAGTGCATAATCAGAAATATATTTAGCATGAAAATAAAATATGGATATTGAAGGCTTGTTGCCTGCAAGAAAAAATTTCTTCTGTAAGAAAATATATTTATACCTACAATCTTTCCCTGCTCCTCCTCCTATAAATAAAAAGACTGCCTGAAATAATTTGTCTGACACTAAAAAACTGCAATGACTCATGTACCAGGTTTCAGTCGAATGCATTTTTAAATGGCTGAGTTATAAACCCCTTGAAATCAAGTTTTATAATGAAATGCTGATAGACCCTTAACTTTAATGGCTCTTCCAAGTGCTTCTGGAGCAGGCATTACTTACAATGTCATAAAGTGAGGTTTAAAACACTACAGAATTTTCTCAAGGCAGATAAGCAGGTGTTCAAGAGGGCAGCACAATTTAAACCTCCTTGATTTATGGGACATGCTGCATGAAAGGCCAATAAGCTTTATGGAAGCTCATTGCAGAAGCTCCAGACTTTAGTACACACAGTACCACCATTGTCTGAAGATCACCAATACATATTAATTTTCACGTTGTCGTATTTGATCTCCTGCATTTTGTATGTGTAACCAGTAGTGAAATATACACCTCACCTCACTGGGTAGGGCTTTTTTTTCACTGTTATACTTTACACAGAGGTCTGAATGTAATAAAATTCATCACTCAGCTACTTCATCATACACTGTAGTGAGTCACTTGGTACCCAGGTCTCTTACTGTTACTTTAGCAATACCATTTCTGAACCCTTCAAGAGTTGAAAACTAAGTCATATCCCTCAGACTTCTTTGAGCAGAATTAAAAGCAGAAGATATGTCAAAATTTACCTGCTATGTTACCAGCTGGTCAAAATCATCCTCCTGAAAGTCATTTGCTATCAGAAAAGCAACCAATAAGCCATGAAGCCACTTGATGTAATTGATTAGCATTTTCTGCTTGTTAGCACATACAGACAATCAATAATCTTATGGCAACGGGACCTAGTCTTAATGATTTAGTGAGACTGTAATTTACTCTAGGCAGAAACAAAAAAAGCAAACAAAAAAGCCACTATTATCTCTCAATAACAAACTCTATTAAACAAAACTAGTAGTAAGAAAGTTAAAGACCATCCCTGCTTAGGTTGTAGTTAGTGCTGGAATACCTGATACATGTGAATAATTTTTCAATTTTCTATTAAAGAACCAAAGCAGCACTTGGCGCATACTCCACCTATATTTCTGGTGCTACAAGAGAGAATACCATCAGCTCCATACTGGTGCATAGTAGTAAATAAATAGTAAATCAAAAGTTCAGAGAGAAAAAAAAAGCTAGGTTACTATCCTGGTTCAATTACCCTCAAAATAAATATGAGCACTTCTGGTTTGGGGGAGGAGGGGGAGGTTTAATATTTTTTTCAAATCAACTTACCTGCACATTGATATAATTTTAAGAAACCTAGACAAGGTCATGTGCAAATTGAAAAGTACAAGCACCAACAAAGCCTAGTTTCTTAGTACATGGGATTTACACTGAAAATAACAATATATTACTTTCTACCATTTGTCCCATTACTATTTGACTTTATATACCACTAGACATCAGGTAGTTTACACAGCAGTAGCACAAGTAAAATGTAGGCACTATGTACAAATGCAACAACTAAATTCACATTAATACTATAATCAGACCATGCTCTGCAGTCAAGTTTGCAAGCTAATTGTCACGTTGCATGTGTGACAGGTTTCTGTCACATATATAATATTTCTCACTGAGCAATATTTATTCAAATAGAAGTAAAAATCACAGGACATAGGAGAACTTACTCAGCTAAACACTATTTAATGAACTGCTATACAAAGAACACAGATTTTAAGTCTATCACAAAACTGTGATTATGACCCTTGTTCTGTTTGATGTGGTCACCACTTACTTATGTTTTTTCATAAGTAAAGTTCAGCATTAGCAAAGGAACAGCAAATCTAAGGTTCTCTGTTTATTATTTTTTATCAGTACTTACAGTAAAACAAAAAAGCAGTCTTCAGAATAATTATCATCTTATGACATCAGGCTGAACCTTCTTCCCATAGTCTTTATGGCTTTCCTTGTCTGACACATTGACTTGGTGGCCATGAAGAAACATTCTTAATTTGGATTAAATTCTCCTGCTCTCCAGGTACCATCTACTTCAACCAAAGATTATATAGAGAAATGTTTATTCCTTCTCTGCAAGGCTGAGACCTAAGATAACAATAGATGTGAGACAAAAGTAAACTGATGAGTTAAGAAGTGAGATATTGCTTTAGTGTTGTTTTTTCTTCATGACCCATTGTAGGGGTCATTCATCTGAATATTGTCTTTTTTATTAATTCAAAGAATGACAAGTTCATACTTGGGATCTAAAGGATGTTCTGTTAACAAATGTCAGGTTTGATACACCTTGCTGTAAAGAATAATTTCAGATTAAATTACTGTGACGCTATAAACAAATCCATGTTTTTTAATTTGCCTAGACCCACGTAGCTAGAAAGCTTGCAAGCCTCCTCAGACCTTTTATCACAAGTAATCTGATCTCTCTGTGTAACATAATACCAAGGAAGCAACCTCTGAACAGGTTTAGCTTTATCCTGATTTATTTACTGATTTATTTTCCTCCCAACTTCTCACTACTTTTTCCCTTTTTAGCTTTACTGTCATTCCCAGCAGTCCTGAAAAAAACCATCACCTTTAGACAACACTGAAAGATAAGAAGGGCAGGAGCAAGGTCAGAAGTCCTCTTCCACTGACCTAGAGAAAGGGTCACAATAATGTTAAAATTACAGACCCTTTACAAGGTGATCAGAAAAAACATCCAGAGCACAGGGGCTTGATACCATCATGATATATTGTACTGCTTCTCTGCTCTTCTCTTGCATGCTATTCTTCATGTCAGCGGGAAACAGAATTCACAAGATTGTAGCCCTCTGAACACATCAGGAAGCTATAGCCTTGTCCTTTTCAGTCTCCTGCTGGTTCAAATAACAGAAACCAATAGAAGGGATAGTTCAAAGATCTTATGAGTGACTGAAACAAATCCATGATTGTTGGGTATCCTGCACCAGCAAGCATAACACAGTTGAAGTCTCCTTCATTTTTTTCACATTCTCAACAGAATTAAAGAAGAAATCTTTATTTTTTGTCTGAGTGAACAAGACATGACTGAGAGAGAAGGAGACTAAAATGTGGTTACTCACTCTTAAGGAGTATGAACTCATTCTTATCTTTGTTATCTGCTTCCCCTCCTTCCAACTTGGCATTTTAGGGTTTAGACAAATCACAAACAGAAATTAGTCTACAAACTCAAAGAAAAATATTTTTATCTACTTTTTTTTTTCTGTGTGGATTTAGTAATAAGCTATATTCCTTCAACAAAGCATAGGTCCTTATAGCAACCATCAGTGACTTTTCTAATCCTTAATTATTCCTTCAGTTATCTCTGACATATAAAAACATTGAAAATGAATCTGCATAGCTATTTGTTTCTTCTGTGTAGGCAAGCAAAGTCTTTAGTCCCATTTTAGTCCCACTTCATTCATTTTACCAGTAACTCAGATGCAGTATTTTGCTTATTCAATTGTATTTAGCAAATATTATGAAGGTAGTATAGTATCTCAAAAAGATTGTCTTAAAAATTCATTGGAAACATTTTTATCCCAGTTTTACTCTGCAAGTGTCAGAGTGCTCTGCAAACTTTCACAGCAGATCAGCACAAAGCTCTTTAGCACAGGCGTTTCTGTAACTGGGATTTGCTAGGGAAAGTTTTTGCTTAACAGCTTATAACCCTTTTAAAGCCGAAAATGTCTTTGACATT
Organism: Amazona ochrocephala; assembly: GCA_039720435.1. Lineage (NCBI taxonomy): Eukaryota > Metazoa > Chordata > Aves > Psittaciformes > Psittacidae > Amazona > Amazona ochrocephala. The sequence goes on along the minus strand of CM077909.1, from coordinate 55,616,647 downwards.
TTTCAAGATCTTGTTGAAAATACCTGTGCATTTCTTGTAGAGGCACTTCCCACAGATCTTATCATTTGAAAATTGATGCAAATAATATTAAGTAATGTTTCTGCCTCTGAAGAGTACTTTATCTTGAAGATTCTCATTTATTGCGTTCATACACATTTGACAGTCAGCATAACCTTTAATCACGCCTTTCATAATCAAATGATGTAGAGGGGTAGAGCTGAGGTACAGCGATGAGGAGCGATTCCTTTCCAATCCTAACTATTCTATGATTCTGTGATTCTATGATTTAAAAGCATAAGACCGGTCTTATGTTAGTTCATTTTAACACACCATTTCCACTGACTTATTGCCAGTTCTAAGAGTTACCACAGCACTGCTTAATAACAATGTGTAGTTTCTGACATTTATATATAGTATACTAAAGCCAAAATCAGGCTGGATGGTAAGAGTTTTAGACCACATGAGATGTCTTTAAATCTTCAGCACATGTTTAGCTGCAGCAAAACCAGCCATTAGCCCAAATACGCAATCATCACACAATTGGTTGATTCAGCCTTTGAAGCCATAGATTCATTTCAGGCAACTCTTTTTCCCAAGTGCCTTTTTAAAAAATAAAAATGGTTTGTCATGAATCTTTTTATCAATGAAGTGATGGAGAAATACTTGGAAAGAAAGTGATTTTTTAAATTTTATTTTAAAGCAAGGTCAGGTGTGCACAATAAATTGATGGATCTTCCAGAACCAAGTAATTTTTTTTTCCTTCACACTCTTTGCCTTGCATGAAACAAGAGCTCTTATGTTAAGTGTGAGACAGCATCAGTTATTTGTTTAGTTTTATGAGTGTGTAGTTATGAACTAAAGATATATACCATGCGGTTACTATTTCAGAAAAACTATCTTTCAAAATTTACTTTTAAAAATTATTTCCCAAGTATCTCAATGGTATTTCATATTGGTAATAAAATGACAGTGTAAGCAGCACCATTTTTAGTAACCATAAGACAAATCAGCCCCCTCTTCCTCCATTCCTATTGTCATTTGAAGTGAAGGACACCCTTTTTCCCCCGTCCAGCAAAGCACTTAAGCATTTGTAGTATCCTTGACTTCAGCAGCATTATTCATGGGCCCATAATGAAACATGTGCTTAAGCGCTTTTGTAGATCAGAGTGCTACTGAGCAAGGGCAGCCAAGCAGAGCCTCTACTGCTGGAAATGCTGCAATAACAGTACAGTTTTTCAGGAACAATGGCTTTTGAATTTTTAATAACAAATTTAAATGCAAAGGGAATTGTGAAATACATAATTTTGTTGTTTTAAAAAAGATATTTAGAATAAAGAAACTTTATAATTACTAATGTTAAAAAGCAGAGAAACCAATGCTGATTTGACAAACAAATCTACCTGAGACAGACCCATCCTTGGTGTGAACTGAGAGTAAGGGTTCATAATACAGAAAATTTCCTGACAGGCGCTGAGACTCCAATTTCTACTAGTTTCATACTAGCGTTAAATGTTTTTAATTTGACTTATGTTGACCCTCAATTTCTTATACAGACCCTCAAAGTGGTTTTCTACTCCACCAGTAAACAAATTTACTATAGCAAATAAGCAAAATCTCCATCACACAAACATATCTGCAAATGAGTAGCTGTTGGTTATTGTAAATAAACTTTCTCACCTCCATAGCATTTGAACTAATGGACTAAATAGTTTAAGCATTTTAAATTACTTTTTGATAGGCTGTCAAACAGGCTCTCATCCCACAGATGCAGACTAGCTGAGATTTTCAAGTTATAAGAATCTCTTTTTATTTACAGAATGCCAGTTCTGAAACAAAAATCAAAAAATGAACAAACAAACAAACAAACAAGGTAAAAGAATACTTCCTTTGCTTCCTTGTCTTCTTTGTCTTTGTTAGGGGAGAAGAAAGAAAGGAAAAGCATATTAATTGCAGAACACAGCAGTTCAGTAAATCTGCAGGATTCACTTTTTCCTTTTTTAATTTGGCTCAATTTTAGAAATGTATTCGCATTTGAATTGACAATAATGAAGGCCAAATCAGAATAAACTGAGATGTAAATAACTGTTTAAACTCAGGGTTTTCACATAGGGTATTTATAGGCATTGCTATTATCAGGGAAATACAGATGTCATAAGTGTATTTTGTGAGAATTGCTCTTGAAAATGTAAAAGAAAAAAAAAAACACTTTTCCTACAAGAATCTTATTTTTAATCAAATACACTTTACTTTTCAAGCAGGAAGCCAATTTGCTATTGCAAATATTTTTGCTAAGTGATGGAATGTGCAGTCATGCACTAACAATTGAATCCTGAAATTCAGTTTGTCCATGCCAGGCAAGAAAAAGCTTTTGGGTTCAAGCATGAGCTTTATTACAAGGGGAGGCACTTAAATGCATGAAGAGGAGACCATGCATTTTATATCAGAAGACTGGAATACATCTTGCAATGTGGGTCTTTGATGTATTCATATGCTAACAATGTACCATTTCCTCCAATTGCTCAATACATTGGAATAAAAAGACATAATTTGCTGACATTGTGCTGAACATTTCCTGTGCAAAATACTGATCAATTGTCATTCAGCTTCCAAGGCTAATCCACCCAAAATAGCCCTCAACATAACCTTTAAATTATTCTTTTAACATTGCAAAATTCCAGCTAAAATAATTTACCATTTTACAGAACAAAATGATGAAACAAAGACCATAACTGTATTTTCAGTCTGCTTCTAAAATGCAGTTCAAGTGCCCTAGGGACTCCTTTCATCTAGTGTAAGTGCTGGCATATGATATGATTGTTAACATAGCTGGCCACCAGATGAGGTGAATTATCTAAACTGCCAAGGTTCCTACTTCCATTCCAATTTAAACATCAATTTAACAAAGAAACTGGAAGGTATTATGAAAGCTTTAATATGAACCATTTCAGACATGAAAAAGAAATACAAGGATTTCTCAAACCACCAAAACAAACAAATATGTAATTCCTTGAACCTGAAGATGAGTTGGAAAATTATCAGTGCATTTTCCGTGCAACTCCCCATGCTGGTAAATAAATGCAATGTACCCTGGGCACCTTGTGAAAAATGAGTCACCTGTGTGAATCCACAAAGACATTATCCAGAAGCAACGGCTGCACTAAATGTTTGAAAGGGCAACCTGTATAAAACAATTACTTGGTTACTTTTTCTAAGGGAAAATAGTTTGAAGCACATTCTGGCCTTTAAGGTTATCATATTCAGAAAGGACTTTTTCCAGTTAAAACAATTTTATTACCTACATCCTTTGAGTCAATCACCTTTTTTTCTTCCTCCCTCCTCCATATTATGATAATTCTTCCATTCTGTTCAATGCCATGATCATAAGACTGTGAGCTCTTTAACACAGCAGCTCTCTTTGCAGAGCACAATGCAGTTGCCTTTTATCTAAGGTACTGGGACATCACTAAACACAAAACCACAAGCAATATTAATCAGCTTTCCATGCACTAAGATGTTCTAGTCTCAAAGCACATGAGAAAACTGTGAACAAATGTTCTGGGGCAAATGAATTTTTTATAGAGAGAAAGGCCCACCTCCTCAAGGATTTATGTGACTAGCTAGTGATTTTAAAAAGAGTTACTAGTGTTAAGATGTGGTTGTTTGTAGACAGTTTGCATAAGAGAAGAAAAAAAATTAAAAAAAGTAGGCCATAAGTCTAGTATTTCTTCCTCCAGTACTATGGAGTACTGCAAGCCCTGTTAAATAAGAAGCTGTTTCTAATGAGGTTAATCACAATAAGCCAAATAGGCATGTGTGAGGATTTTTAGAAAATACAAGTTTATTACATACTAGCATAAATCATCATAGTCCCTCAGTGGAAAGAAATGTTCTTTCTGCATTGAACTTGAACAGACAAAAGTTTATCAGTGAACAAGACTAAGAAATTACCAAAGGGAAAGACAGCATTTGAATAAAATCCAAATATGGTTGCTGTGTTCTAGCATTAATGAGACTTCACTTTATATACTTTATTAATTTTGGTCAACTTATTACAAAGAGAATAACAATAAGATTGCAAACATCTCCCAAAATTATTCAAGGAGGATATAAGTTGACATCTAATATTAAGAGACTAATGACAAACTTCTTGAGGCAAACCTATAAGATTGTTCGATCACTAAGTAAGCTGAAGTAGTCCTTTCACATTTAAATGGGAGAGGGGAAAAAGCCCCTTCTGACTTCATTTGCATGAACAGTGGTTGTATATGGAATAGAGTGCCAAAGCGAAGAAGTGGTGACAATCACTCTGAAGGGGATTTGACAGTTTTGACAAAATTAAATTAGTCAACATACCAATAAAAAATTGCCTGCTTGATTTACATTGGAAATTCCGTACTGCTCTCAGCCATCTAGCTACCAAAACCTCAATTCTGTAACATAAACAAGAAAAATAAGAACTCATATCAGGATAGCAAACTACTTTTTATTCAGACAATATGACTGCATCATCTGTAGACACCACTTTCCAAATACTTCAGTGTGGGTTCAAATGTATACATCCAAAATGACAAGGTGACCCTTTTAGTGGATAAGGAAAAGGCTTTGGATGTTGTCATACCTTTTAGTAAAGCCTCTGACACCATTTCCCACAGCATTCTCCTGGAGAAACTGATGGGTCATGGCATGGATGGACTTACTCTTTGCTAGATAGGAAATTGTCTGAATGGCCAGGCTCAAAGAGTGGTGGTGAATGGAGTTAAATCCAGGTGGCATCTGGTCACAAATGGTGTTCCCCAGCTCTCAGTACAGGGGGCAGTTCTGTTTAATCTCTCTATTGATGATCTAGATGAGGGGATTTGAGTGTACCCTTAGAAAGTTTGCAGACAACAACATCACACTGTGAGGGAGCGTTGATCTGCTTGAAGCAAGCAAGGCTCTACAGAGGGATCTGGATAGGCTGAATTGATGAGTCGAGGCCAATTGCATGAGGTTCAATAAGGCTTAGTGCCAGATCAGGCACCTGGGTTACATGCTACTTGGAGTCACCATCCCTGGAAATACTTGAAAAATTTGTAGATATAGCACATGTAGATATGGGACACGGTTAAGTGATGGATATGGCACTGCTAGGCTAGCAGTTGGACTCAATGTTCTTAAAGGTCTTTCCCTACCTAAATAATTATGTAGTTCTATGACTTAATAAAAATGTCCAGTTGAAAAAAAAGGCATCCTGCAAAACTGCAAAATTCTGTAAAACCCCTTTAAACAATCTGAGAACTGTGCTGTGAGGGTGTACTTACATCTCAGTGATAAAAGAGAAGGCATAAGAACCATATTTACCAGCTGGGGGTAAGAAAAATCCTGCAAACAGCAGTAAGTTGTCAAATAACTATACTTGTTGGTATAACTACTTGTCTGGCAAATTTAAAGGGCAAGATGCCAGCAGTACATCCCGGAGGAATGTCAAAGGGAGAGGGGTGGACATAACATGATATGGAATCTACATCCTTGGAAAGTTTATTGCTGATAAGTTATCTACTAGTAAAAGTATGTAAAAAATACAACAAGGCTTTGCTTCTGTGAGATATATCCAATCATCATTTTCAACTTCCACAGTTATAACTCGGTGGTTAAATAGCATGTTTTTGTTGAAGAATAGATATTAAAAACTTGCAGATAGATACTTAAGCAAAACTATAGTGTATGGATATGTTTTGATCTTATCCAGAAACAATAAACACCAAGTAAAAGACCTCAGCAGTAGACTGAGATAGGAAAGGTGTGGGGGAGTGTAGGGAATAGAAGATCAAAAAGCCTTTCTCTTCTCTAAAGAGTAGGGATGAAAATAGGGCAAGATACAGAATTTAACATCTTGTAGTAGACTATGTATTCCATTAGAATGTGTCTTTGCTTTTTGATACCCATATCTCCTTTGGGAAATCTTTGAATACTTCCCTTTTTTTTAATTCTTAATTGATACATCAATAAGACATGTAGCCCCAGGAACAGGGCATAAAATGTATTGTGATATCCTGTACTATGTATCTATTTCTATTTATTGTAAAGGGCGTAAACACATTAGACATGTTACTTTGATACTGATGCCATCCTACATGCAAATATTGCAAAGTTTTGGCCTCCTTATCAACGTGTTTTTATTTCCTGTCACACTTCTAATGAACTAGTGTTTTACCATTACACCCATGAAATTCCACAGAGACAGAATAAAATCATAGGGTTCTACATAAAGTCCTCATTCTTTATGCTCTTCCATCCTGCATTTGCTGAATCTCAATCATTTGTGGGTGCGTATATTCATTTTTATAAATTTTTTGCTGTAGTACTTTTAACATTCCTGTTAAGGGAAATAACTTATTGAAAGTGAAGACACAAAAAAAAGCACATTTTCTGGACATGCAAATACAACACATGCAATGCTTGTAGTGTGAAGCGGTAGGTACAACCAAAATACACATGAATACACAAAAGATGCTTCCTCTCTCACACTTCCCTTCTACTTCCTAATCTTGGACATTCTGCTTAATACTTAAGGCCATTTACAGTAGTTCCAAAATGCTGACTTTGTTAATACATACACCTCAGCAGGAGAAGGAGTGTTGAGGATGATTGATTGAAATTCAGAATACCTTACAAAATTATTTCTTTGACATAGCCAGTAGGGAACTCTTGCGTGTTGAACTTATTATTCATTCATGTATTCATGAAAAAAAAAATACAATAAAAGCATAATGCCTCCATAGTGCCTGACTGATCACATTGAAATGCACCCAGAGCTTTGCAGTGCTAAGCAAGGTCTTTACTTTGCAACAGAACTGTTTTATATTGCAATATCGTTAGCTGAGCCTAGAGTTTACATTATATGTATAAATCAGCAAGGGAAATTTAACCCACATTGCAATCTAAGGTTATGCTGAAAATCAGATATTGAAAATACACATGCATAATAACAACTGCTTATGTGACTTTTTTATTTTCTTCTTCCTAAATGATTTAGCAATTTGTGTGTTGAACTGTAAATAAGACCATGAATACACTTGCATTTTGACAATTGAAATATGGGTCAAAAGAAATACAGAAATTACAAAGACTGGTGATTTGAAAGAAGTTCTTAGAGCAAACCAGCATCGTAAAAAAAACCTACTATTTGAAAATATTACTGACAAGATTTAAACTAAACTTTTCTGTGTTTAAAATACTGAGAAAATAAAGGGCAGCCTTAACATGCTTGAGAGATGGGCCAGTGCCAGCCTCATGAAGTTCAACCAAGCCAATTGCAAGGTCCTACAGCCAGGTCAGAGCAATGCCAGGCACAGCTACAGGTTGGGCAGAGAAGAGATTCAGAGCAGCCCTCCGCAGAAGGACTCGGGGGTGTGTTGGTCAATGAGAAGTTCAACATGAGCCAACTTTAATGTGCGCTCGCGGACCAGAAACCAACCATGTGCTGGGCTGCATCAAAAGAAGCATGACCAGCAGGTCAAAGGAGGTGATCTTGCTCCTCTACTCTGCTTAGTGAGACCTCATTTAGAGTACTGTGTGCAGTTCTGGTGTCCTCAACATAAGAAAGACATGGAGCTGTTGGAACAAGTCCAGAGGAGGGGAACGAGGATGATCAGGGGGCTGGAGCACCTCCTGTATGAAGACAGGCTGAGAAATTTTGGGCTGCTCAGCTTGGAGAAGAGAAAGCTGCTTGGAGAACTCAAGCGCAGCCTTCCAATATCTGAAGGGGGCTACAAGAGTGCTGGAGACAGACTCTTCATTAGGGACTGTAGAGATAGGACAAGGGGTAATGGGTTCAAACTTAAATAGGGGAAGTTCAGGACAGATATGAAGAAGAAATTCTTTACTCTGAGGGTGGTGAGGCACTGGAATGGGTTACCCAAAGAGGTGGTAAATGCTCCACCCCTGGCAGTGTTCAAGGCCAGGTTGGATGGAGTTTTGGGTGATATGGTCAAGTGCGTCATGTCCCTGCCCATGGCAGGGGGCTGGAACTAGATGATCTTAAGGTCCTTTCCAACCCTAACTATTCTATGATTCTATGACAACAATATAGCAGAAAAAAAAAAAACCTTATCATAAGCTTCAGAACTGAATAGCATTTACAGTCACAAATATGAATAAGATAGACATTATTTTGCTGTACTGTATGATACCAAACAATGCTTGATTTTCCAGTCCTTACTAAACTTTCCTTCTAATCCTCTAAACTAAAATTCTGGATGTTTCTATTCAGTTTGAGCTAGTTTTACATTGTATATTCACATCCTGTCTTATCTTGAAAAGAACTGTATTTACACATCAAGGACATCAGGTTTTTCATTACTAACTTCCATAATTTGCCATTTGTTTTCAACCACAGTAGATGCAGAGCCACTTGGCAAGGCACTGTTAGTGTACCCGGCCTTGCTATTATCAAACTGTTGTACTAAACCAAAAAAACTTCTGGAAATCATCTTGACAAGTTGTTTCCAGTTGCTACAAAAAGAATCTTCCCTTCACTCTGCTAAATGCTTACAATTTGCAATAGAAGGATAATGAGCTTTCCTTGACTTTGAAAGGCCCGGGTCAGCTTCCCATTGAATACTTTCTGTAAGTTTTGATCAACGATACATAAAGGGTGGAAAATCCCCAAGTTAACAAAGTATATCTGCCTGTATTAAAAATTAACCAGACTTTAGGAAGGATAGAGAAAATAAATAGGCCCAAATCCAGCCTTCTGAAGCTAAGACTAACCAGAAGAGTGAGCATTCATCTCAGTTCTCAATGTGAAAGTTGCAGGACTCCTGTTTAGGGGACACCTATGCTTATTGCCTTCCAAATAACACTGACTTCCCTCGTGTTAATCTATTTTCCTACTCCTTCAGTTGGACAAAATACTTTAGTCAGTAAAAGTAGCTTGGTTACTCTGTTCACTGTTTGCAAAGAATGTTGATAGGTGTCAAATCACATAAGAAGTTTTAGGTACAGAAGGCTTCCTCTCCCCATTACTGTCTCCTGAGCACAGGAGACTCACATGATGCCACCTTAACAAAGGGAAAAGCATGAAGTTTCATCTCAAAGTTGAGGCACTTGAATGGAGAAGAACAGCTAAGCCTGAAATCAAGGAAGATTACAGCCTTTCTGAATAAACATTACTTTAGTGCTTGAACAGAGAAAGTCAATTAATGTTGGCGTCAAACTAAAGAGATTCTAACACCACGCAAAATCTCCCTGTGTGTTGTAAAAGACTGTTGGGGTTTTTTATTTGAAAAGCTTTAAATATTTCCTTTCATTTACAGTTAATCCCTCGACCCGTTGTTACTCCCAGTAAGCACTTTGCTTTATTCATACACAGAAAGATTAATATTGATGCCTAGAAGACAAAAGTGCTATTTTCTAGATAATGGTGAAAGAACTGTTTTTTAAAGAATTTTTTTTTCAATTGAGAAACAGCGACAGCTTATTATCAGTTTGTCATCGCTTCTTCGACTACTTCAGAAATAACTTCCCGGGTTTTGCATTCTTTTCTTCTGCATATTATTAACGGTATAAGCTATAAATCAACTGGAAGTCTAAAAGCATAACGAACAACTATAAACCAGCTAACAAGACATTCTGTTAACAAGTCATTTAACAATAAAACTTCCAATTCATTGGAGACATCTAAAAATGTCATTTCATATGCACTATCAACATTACTTCAAACAGTGACGCTGATTTGAGTCAAATTGGAAATTTTCAGATAAGTAAATCTGGTTAACAAGCTCATGAATTGCAAAGCTTAAAGTAAAAGGAGATTATTTCAGTCAAATGAAAAAAAAAATTGAAAGTGCTTGCATTAGAGTTAAATGGTTAGAAAACAGGAATCAACTCAATTTTCAGAAACACATATATAACCTCTTAGGACCATCTGCTAACAGAAAACAAGTTCTTTGCATGATGGGATAGAAGAATCTCTCTTCAGTTCAGCAGTACAAAAACATCTGGTGTGGTCTCTCCTTTCCCAGCTCTTCAGAGCTAGGGGTTCTACAGAAAGGGGTTCTACAAGTGTTTTTGCATTCTCTCTGTTCTGAGGACCTTGAGGACTTCGCCCAATGTTTTCCTAGTCTTACAGTAGCTTCAGTAAGAAAAACACAATTTAAATTCTTAACCTTCAGACTTTTGATTTGATATTTTTCTCCTTATCAGGCCAGTGTATACCATGCAAAAGATATAGAAATTACAGCCTACTGTATCTACAAGGCAGAGAATAAAGCTAGGCAGAGATGGTAGCTCAGTTTGCAGAAGTATAGTGGTATTCACCCTGAGAAACAGGATTTACTGGGTCAACAGTACTGATTAAATACTACTGATGCTGCTATACAGCTTTCAGGGCTTTGATAGCTCAATTATCTTTGCATAATACCACACCAAATTGTATATCATAACCTCAGAGTCACAAATATGCAATAGATACACACATCTACCATGGCTTTTTTACCAGATCTTCTCCTTCAGCCAATGTTCTCACAAGCAGGAACTACCCTGAACCTCTTTATCTGGGGGAATCACCTCCCTTCATTCTCATGCTGCTCAAGCAGGCTTTTTGAAGTATCATTGTTTGAAAAATTGAGTCCCTCCCTACTGCCTTAAAAGATGTTCATTACCTACTTAAGGTAGAATCATAGAATCATAGAATAGTTACGGTTGGAAAGGACCTTAAGATCATCTAGTTCCAACGCCCCTGCCATGGGCTAGGACATCTCACACTAAACCATGCCATCCAAGGTTCTGTCCAACCCTGCTTTGAACACCGCCAGCAATGGAGCATTCACAACTTCCCTGGGCAACCCATTCCAGTAATCAGATTTCTGGTTGTCATCTTTTAAGCCAAATAATACCCAAAAATTGAATCTTATTGTCAACTTCACACGGAAGCTGCTTTTTGTAATCTTTGTCTGTGGAAAGCTGCAGCTTTTCTCTCTTACCTCCCACTGTGGTAATTTTGCTTTCATTTAATCTAAGCAAAGCTAAATTGACCTAATCAGCCCGTAATGGTTATTCATATATGTTAAATGATTGTTTAAATTCTTACTGTTCCATTTTTAATGGTTACTGTATACAGTTTTCAATATCAATTGCTGACGCAGAACATACGAGATCACCTGTGACAGTTCAGAACGAGTGATAGGTTCCCAGACAGTAACTGTCTTCTCTAGGAACCCTCCTAAGAGACACTTCAAAGGCCTTTCTTCCCTCAAATAGATCCTAATTCTCTTATTTTCTCTATTCATCATATTTATCTGACGTCTCATCATCCTTGTCAGGTAACACTAAGCTGAACTTGCTCTAGCAGAGAGTGCTAAATATTCAGTGAGAAGGACCATGTATCCTGTGACAGCAACTCAGGAAAAGAATAAAAGTACATCTGCTATGGTGAAGGCCTGATCAATGGTCAGCTGGAGTCAGTAATAGTCGATTTCAAAAGTGTTGCTCATTCACATTAGGAAAAAGCTTTTGTCTTGTTTATCATGCAGTCACTCCTTACTACATAAACACCAACCCATTACCAACTCTCTATTCAACCATTACTGAATTTCTAAAACTGTTAGAAAATTATTCCTAAAAAGTCTTCCCTTGACCTTGCTGCAGAGTGATTAACACTAACGTGTTTGTGAGCAGCAATCTTTCTTGCTCATAACCAACAGTTTCACCAGCTGATTTTAACAGAGTATGAAAATGCCAGTGATAAGACAAGTGTAAGTCTCTGCTCTCACTTAAAGTTCATTTTAAGATCAAGACATCAGTCAGTGTAGCTATAGTAATGGCAATTTCATTGAAACACGTTAATATCCAAACTGTTACCATGGAACCAAGTTACAAAGACGTGGACAATCAATTCTGACTACAATAGTTGAATGGTCGTGACTTAAATCCTACAAATGGCAATTTTCATACATGTATTTGAATCAAATATTTGTATTTACTGAGGACAGAACAAGTTGTGCTTAGCATTGTAATAGCAGTGCAGGTCATTCAGGATATAATTTGCCCTGATATTCACACAAGCTTTTATTTTTTTTTAACCTACATTTAAGTGGCATTCAAAAAGGTAAACTCCTGCTGCCTTTGGAGATAAAAAAAAAATCAAGGAAATTACTTCCAATCTGATCCTAAGCAATCATTCAGCTGTTCGATATTTCAAAAAGCAAACACATCAGCACCAATTGGAATTACCTACCGCAAAGTAATTTTTTTATCCTGCAGTCAAATAATAGTCTAGTTAAATTTCCCTATGAATTGATTTTGGAATGAAGCAGAAGAAAGAGAAAAAGAATGGACTGGGATGATACAAAGACATTTTAAAACACAGATTTGGCTATTATTTTATCAAGAACAAGCATAAAAGGAATTTTTTCCCCTGATTGCTGTGGAAAGTGTGAAGGAGGAAAAAAAAAGCAAAACAGCAGACTAAGCAAAAAGAGTTTCCTTGTTACAGATGACACTGAATGCTTTATCAGCACATACCAAAATATACTGTGTATTGGTCAGAGAGCCAACTATCACAGCCATGCCAGAGGGTATAGCTGTTTTGTGGTTTGTGATAGGAAAACAAGCGTCCAGAATACACACTTCGGCAGAACAAGTACAGCCACTCACCGAAGATATTTTGGGGCCTAAACATAAGCTACATCTATTGCTTATTTGGACAAACAATCAAAGCATGGAGGAATCGAAACAGCGGGTTCTTTATTTTGCTCTATCTGCCACAAACATGACACAAACTTGGACAGCATAATCCATTACTGTTTGTGCAACAATGGCTTGGAGGTATTTACTGCTAGCAAATTTTTTGTTGAGAAAGTGATTTTATTTTGCAAAGTTTAAAAACTATTCTAACATGTTTACTTATTTTCTTGGAGGACTGCTGTGTCAGGTGCGTGCTTGAAGTCCTATTCACCTGGAAAATCAAATGTATGATAAGAAAAAAGAAACAACCCATACAACAGCATGACCATTATTCCTCTGCAGAACAAAAAAATGCCTGCAGTAAAAAACACCACACTGATTTAAGCACTGCTGTCAACATTTGCTTCTTTTTAGGGCCGAAGGACCAATAGACTCTTACAGGGAAGCAAAGCTAGGTCATACAGACAGGCAAAGCTCCTACTACTGATTAGTCACAGTCGAATCTCCAGGAACTCTTACCACATTTCATATTTTTCAATTTGAAAGAATGCACAACTTATCTTGAAATTTCCTTTTTCCCAGAAATGTAATCCATCAATAAAAATATAACATCAGCGCAAAAGAAAAAACGCTCCAGAACTGAAGTTTGCCTCTGATTTTCCCTTAAGCGTTCAATAAATTAATAATTAATTATTAATTAATCCACCTAAAAAATCATTATCCAACAGCATTGTCTATAACCATAAAATAATATTTTTCACTGATGTGAAACTGAGTCAGAAGTCTCTGTAATTAGCCAAAGCTGGGAGGAGCGGCGGCAGATTCAACCCGGGCATCATCGGCCATTTCCCGCCCATTGCTGAGGTGACTGTCTCGAGAGGGGACGCCTGCAGGGTCTGATCGGGGGGAGACGCAGCATCTACGAGCTTCACCTCGGAGCAGCAACTTGCACCGAGGGAGCCTCAAGTCCTCGACAAGGCCTGCCCAGGAGCCTGCAGCTCCGCGGAGGCGAGCGGCTGACTCAGAGGGGGCGGTGCCAGGAGGACCGGCGGCAGACCTGACTGGTTAAAATCCTGCCCCAGGGAGCGCGAGCGACCCAGAGCGCAGTGAACAGGGCGGGTTCGAGGTTCGAGGCTGTTTGCGCAGCAGTTCGCGAGGGCAGGCGCGCGGGGTAGTGAGCGGGATGGTGAACACTCACTGTACGAGCAAGGCTCTGTCTGGGAGCTCTGCTCTGGCTGCCCCGGCAGTGGCCAGTGTAGGCACCCAAACGGAGCCGATGGGAAGGGAGGCTGCAGTGCAGAGCTCGGGGTGTAGAGAGCGCCTGCACTGCTGGCCTGAGGGAAGGGTGAGCAATGGGCAGGGATGCACTCTGTGCTCCCTGGTGGAGGTCTTCCTGCAGCAGGTGGCTGAACTGCAGGAAGCTGTTACCAGGCTGAAAGGTGTCAGGGAAGCTGAGGGGAAGCAGTGCTGCTTGCTCCAGGACCAGACTGTTCCAGGGCCACGAGTGTCTACTGTTGCCCATGCAAGAAAGGAGGCTGCTAACCCAGGAAGCTGGGAAAAGGTAACAGAAAAGAAAAAAAAAAAAAAAAAAAAAAAAAAAGGAGGAAGAGGGCAATTAAAAGCAAGGGGCTTCCTCCTACATCTGTTGTCCCCACCCAGAACCGCTTTGCTGTCTGCAGGGGGCTGATGAGCAGCAGTGCTCCCACCAGGCGCAAACAGCTAGTGCACTGGTGAAGAAGATCACTACTGGTGCTGCCAGGAAAAAGCAGCGGGCCATAGTAGTAGGGGACTCTAATCTGAAAGGCACAGAGGCACCCATCTGTCAGCCTGACCCAGGCTCAAGGGAGGTGTGCTGCCTACCAGGGGCTCGGATCAGGGATGTGGCCGAGAAGCTGCCTGCTTTAGTCGGTCCCACTGACTATTACCCACTCCTGGTAATACATGTGGGTGCTACTGATATAGATAGCAGTAGTCCGGAAACCATAAGGAAGGAGTACAGAGCACTGGGAGAGGTGGTTAGGGGCTCTGGAGCTCAGATTGTCTTTTCGTCAATTCTCCAGGATACAGGGCAGGACCTTGAAAAGACTAGGAGGATTGGGCAGGTTAATAAATGGTTAGAAGGGTGGTGCTATAGTCAGGGGTTTGGGTACCTTGAACATGGCACTCAATATAGTAGGCCAGGTCTACTGGGGGCTGGTGGAGCTGGTCTGACAAAGAAGGGGAAGAGTGGATTTGGTAGGAGGCTTGCCAGACTGGTCAAGGATGCTTTGAACTAGATGTGTTGGGGGAGGGGGGTGGCATTCCATCCCAACACACCCAGTCGGTTGCCAGCACCTACAGTAAACGTTCGGAGCAATGTAGAGATATTCCAGCTGCTCCAGCCAATGACCCGACTTCAATTGGATCTCGCCTCAAATGCCTCTACACAAATGCCTGTAGTATGGGGAACAAACAAGAGGAATTAGAGATGTGTGCACGTCTACAGGGGTATGATATCATAGGCATCACAGAAACATGGTGGGATGGCTCCTATGACTGGTGTGTTGGAATGGAAGGTTACCGGCTCTTTAGGAAAGACAGGCCTGGTAGGCGGGGAGGGGGAGTTGCTATTTATGTTAGGGATAGGCTGGAGAGTATGGAACTCTGTCTGGGGACAGGTGAGCAGTCGACAGAGAGTTTGTGGGTCAGGGTTAAAGGGAGAACAGCGATGGGTGACATTATTGTGGGGATCTGTTAGAGACCGCCTGACCAAGGGGACTTGCTGGACGAAGCGCTCCATAGGCAGATAGGAGCAGCCTCACACTCGCAGGCCCTTGTTCTCATGGGAGACTTCTGTTATATCTGAGATATCTGTTGGAAGGATGCTACGGCCCGGCACAAGCAATCCAGAAGGTTCCTCGATTGTGCGGAAGACAACTTCCTCCGGCAAGTAATAGAGGAGCCGACAAGGAGAGGTGCCATGCTTGGCCTCGTCCTCACCAACAGGGAAGGGCTGGTTGGGAATGTGACGCTCCAGGGCAGCCTTGATTGCAGCGATCATGAGATGGTTGAGTTTGAGATCCTCAGGACAGGGAGAAGAGCGTGCAGCAAGCTCACTGCCCTGGACTTCAAGAGAGCAGACTTTGGCCTCTTCAGGAACCTGCTCAGTAAGGTTCCATGGGATACAGCCCTAGAGGGCAGGGGGGCCCAAGACTGTTGGTTGATACTCAGGGATCACCTGCTGCAAGCTCAGGAGCAATGCATTCCAACTAGAAGAAAGTTCAGCAGGAGGGCCAGGAGACCTCCTTGGATGGATAAGGACGTGCTGAGGAAAATTCAAAGGAAAAAAGAGGCCTATAAAAGGTGGAAGCAAGGTCAGGCGGCCTGGGAAGAATACAGGGATGTTGTCCGGGAAGCTAGGGACCAGGTTAGGAAAGCTAAGGCCCACTTAGAATTAAACTTGGCTAGGGATGTTAACAGGAAGGGATTTTACAGGTAAATTGCAAATAAAAGACAGGTTAGGGGCAACGTGGGTCCTCTCCAGAAGCTATCAGGAGAACTGGCTACCTTGGATTTAGAGAAGGCTGAGGTTCTTAATGACTTCTTTGCCTCAGTCTTTACGGGCAAATGCTCTGTCCACACCACCCAAGTCTTGGAAGGCAGACGCGAGGATGGTGAGGGGGGGGACCCTGGGCCCACTGTAGGAGAGGATCTGGTTCAAGACCACCTTAGGAACCTGAATATATACAAGTCCATGGGACCAGATGAAATCCATCCGTGGGTACTGAAGGAGCTGGCAAACGAAGTTGCTAAGCCACTGTCCATCATATTTGAAAAATCATGGCAGTCAGGTGAAGTTCCTGATGACTGGAAAAAGGGAAATATAACCCCCATTTTCAAGAAGGGGAAAATGGATGAGCCGGGGGATTACAGACCAGTCAGTCTCACCTCTGTGCCTGGCAAAATCTTGGAGCGGATTCTCCTGGAAGGCATGCTAAGGCACATGAAAACCAACAAGGTGCTTGGTGACAGCCAGCATGGCTTCACTAAGGGGAAATCCTGCCTGACCAATCTGGTGGCCTTCTATGATGGGGTTATGGAACTGATGGACAGGGGCAGAGCAGTTGATGTCATCTACCTGGACTTATATAAAGCCTTTGACGCTGTGTCACATGACATCCTTCTCTCTAAGTTGGAGAGACATCAATTTGATAGGTGGACCACCCAGTGGATAAAGAACTGGCTGGACGGCCGCACGCAAAGAGCAGTGCTCAGTGGCTCAGTGTCCAGCTGGAGACCAGTAACGAGTGGTGTCCCCCAGGGATCGGTGTTGGGACCGGTCTTGTTCAACATCTTTGTGAGTGACACGGACAGTGGGATTGAGGGCGCCCTCTGCAAGTTTGCCGATGACACCAAGCTGTGTGGTTCAGTTGATACACTGGAGGGAAGGAATGCCATCCAGAGGGACCTTGACATGCTTGTGAGGTGGGCTGATGCCAACCTGATGAAGTTTAACCATGCCAAGTGCAAGGTCCTCCACCTGGGTCAGAGCAATGCCAGGCGCAGCTACAGGTTGGGCAGGGAAGAGATTAAGAGCAGCCCTGCGGAGAAGGACATGGGGGTGTTGGTCGATGAGAAAATGCACGTGAGCCGGCAGTGTGCGCTTGCAGCCCAGAAAGCCAACCGTATCCTGGGCTGCATCAAAAGGAGCGTGACCAGCAGGTCGAGGGAGGTGATCCTGCCCCTCTACTCTGCTGTTGTGAGACCTCATTTAGAGTATTGTGTGCAGTTCTGGTGTCCTCAACATAAAAAGGACATGGAACTGTTAGAACAAGTGCAGAGGAGGGCCACGAGGATGATCAGGGGACTGGAGCACCTCCCGTATGAAGACAGGCTGAGAAAGTTGGGGCTGTTCAGGCTGGAGAAGAGAAGGCTGCATGGAGACCTCAGAGCAGCCTTCCAATACCTGAAGGGGGCCTATAGGGATGCTGGGGAGGGACTCTTCATTAGGGGCGGGACTGTGGTGAGAGGACAAGGGGTAATGGATTCAAACTTAAACAGGGGAAGTTTAGATTGGATATGAGGAAGAAATTCTTTACTGTGAGGGTGGTGGGGCCCTGGAGTGGGTTGCCCAGGGAACTTGTGAATGTTTCATCCCTGGTGGCGTTCAAGGTGGGGTTGGACATAGCCTTGGATGGCATAGTTTAGTGGGAGGTGTCCCTGCCCATGGCAGTGGGGTTGGAACTCGATGATCTTAAGGTCCTTTCCAACCCTAACTATTCTATGATTCTATGATTCTATACTCATCTCAGCCACAGCCTCCTTTTCCTAATTGAATGTGTATTTTTGCTTCTAGACTAAGCAAATGGCACAAAGGAAACAAGTTGGACAGTTACATCATTGTTAAAATAGCTAACCATGAATTTATTGTAGCTGTTTTTTCCATCTCCTTGAATTGTAAAATGAAAAGTAGTGCATCAAAATTTAATGTTAAACTGAGGTGAGAGAAAAAAGGGGCATAAAATAGCAGTGACCTAGAAAAGACTTGAAAATTCAGAGACCTGGTTCAGAGACCTGCAGATGTTGATACACGCATATCTGTGATGTTATGGAGAATATTTTTAAATGGTCATTGGTTAGCCATAAGCTAACAAGTAGTCTTGTAGCTACAAGTAGCCCTTTAAAGACCAAAATGCTTGAGATTATTTCCTACTGTTTTCTCTGATCTTTCTTTACTTACAGCCTTGATCTTCCTTATAGTCACTACATTTTATTTCCAGTAGTGAGGAGCGAGTGCTTGCTGAAACTGATGATGAATAGCTAATGTTCTAGCTCTGCATACTGTTCCTGCCATCAATCTCTTTCCATTGATTTTCATAAATCTTGAAATACTGTAATTATGCTTGAGAAATCTTTCTTTCGAATTTGTTTGAAACTGGCCAATTTTTGGAAGGCATGAAGGAAACTGACAAAAATATGGCTTCCTTTTATCTTCTAGGTGTTTTAACAACCACTCCTGTATGTAATGAAATGATGGAGAATTATGGGTGTTAGCTTTTTTTTGCTCATATGTTATTGGTTTCCCAGGTTTTTTGAGTGCTCAAAGTACCTAGGCTGGTGGCTACTCAAAGATACAACTTTTGTTACCATTACTTGAAGAGGTGAAGTTATTAATCTAATTTGTCCTGACTTCTAATTCAAACTCACACATTCTGTTTCAAAAATTCATTTATGAGCAGTAGCGCCACTGTAACAGCATACAGATACCCAAGGAACATGTTCCAACTGTATTATGTGCATTAAAACCAATAAAAAAATCCACTACTTTGCATAATAATGTTTCATGTTTCTTTCTAGGTTTCGAAAGATGTGTACAGTACTACATGTGCAGGTGTTCTTGATATATTTGATATATTCAAAGCACATGCTTTGGAGAAGAAAGTCTCAAGAATAGCACTATCTGAAAAATTGTTAGCAGACATAGATCATGTATTTAAATTGGAAAGGAAGCAGAACAACAAAAAAATGATCAAAAGTAAGATACAACTACTATATCTCAATTTAACCTCTAAACTGGGAAAGCTGAGAGGAAAAGCATCACAATTTCAAGCACATATGTACTGGATTTGAATGGTGAGATTTTGGTAACGGGGGGCTACCAAGGCGGCTTTTGTAGGAAGCTGCTAGAACCTTCATCCATGCTCAGTGGAATCAGTGCCAGATGGCTCCAAGACAGACCCACCACTAGCCAAGGACAAGCCAATCAGTGACAGTGGTGGCACCTCTGGGATAAGATATTTAAGGGGAAAAAAACTGCTGCGCAACAGCAGCTGGGAGAGAGGAATGGGAGCATGTGGGAGAAACAGCCCTGCTGACACCCAGGTCAGTGCAGAAGGTGGGGAGGAAGTGCCCCAGGGACCAGAGCAGAAGTTCCCCTGCAGCCCATGGTGCAGCCCATGGCGAGGCAGGTGTACCCTTGAAGCCCTGGGCGATCCATGGTGGAGCAGATTCCACCTGCAGCCCATGAAGGACCCCACACCTGAGCAGGAGAATATGTCCTGAAGGAGGCTGTGACCCCAGTAGCAGCCTGCACTGGAGCAGGGTCCTGGTAGGAGCTGTGACCCCATGGAGAGAGGAGCCCATGCTGGAGCAGGTTTGGTGTAGGACTTGTGACCTCACAGGGAAATCATGCTGAAGAAGTCTGTTCCTGAAGGACTGCACCCTATGGAAGGGACCCATGCTGAAGGACTTCATGAAGGACAGCCTGTGGGAAAGACTCATACTGGAGAAGTTCGTGGAGAACTGCCTCCTATGGGAGGGACCCCATGCTGGAGCAGGGGAAGAGTGTAAAGAGTCCCCTCCTGAGAAGGAAGGAGCAGCAGAGACAGAGTGCGATGAACTGACCATAACCCCCATTCCTTCACCTGTGTCTTGTGGGGGAAAGAAGCTGAAGTTGAGCTCACAAAGAAGTGAGGGGTGGGGGGAAAGTGTTTTAAGATTTCTTTTTATTTTCTTATTACCATACTCTGATTTGATTGGCAATAATTTTTTTTTTTTTTTGTCTGTTTTGCCCATGAATGTAATTGCTGAGTAACCCTGTCC
This sequence comes from Amazona ochrocephala, assembly GCA_039720435.1. Classification (NCBI taxonomy): domain Eukaryota; kingdom Metazoa; phylum Chordata; class Aves; order Psittaciformes; family Psittacidae; genus Amazona; species Amazona ochrocephala. The sequence continues at coordinate 55,596,400 of CM077909.1, read as the reverse complement.
TTATCTCTACTCACAAGCTTTTTGTTATATTTGCTCTCCCCTACACAGTCTCTTTGGTGGACACCTGGCCTCCAGCCAGGGTGAACCCACCATGACATACAATTAGGCATACTTAATACCATCTAAGTAGTCATCTTAATCTTGTGCATTTCAGTAGTAAATGGAACAATCTGGTAACCATTCTGCAGATTCAAATGCACATTCATTCCTTCATTCCCCCACAAAAAAAAAAAAAAAAAAAAAAAAAAAAAAGAGGAAAAAAGGAAAGAGAGGACCCAAATAAATTGTGAGATAAAATTGGATTATATTGCCCCACCGACTTCAGGCAGTACCAAATCCTCTGCAGCTGAATGATTTATCTTCCATCATCTTATTGTGTCATGTTTTCTTACTTTTCATAAGGCCTCCAGTGTTATGAAAAATAAATGTTTTCCATACCATGAACAGATGCTTCTAAATGCAAGCTTTCTGTTATGAAATCTGAAGAAAAATATTAAAAAATTGCCTAACCAAAGAAAAGTAAGCTAAAGAAAACCATTTCTCTTACCAAGACTGTTCAGATGCTGTGTTTGAGTCCAATCAAGTTGCATGGTCAGAGATAATATCTTACATCAAGGGACATTAAAAATAACTAGTACTTAGCATATACCATGAGTTCCATAACTTTTTGGACCCTAGACCACTGTCAGATCTCAAAATTGATCATAATCTTTTCTAATATGGAAACATTAGGGATGCATGATGTTTCCTTGGATGAACTGAATCCTGCCCTGAAGACCATCTGTACGTACATAACCTTGAAGACTACAAGTGGTTTTTTGTATTAACAACATCTACAAGAAAATCAAGTTTAAAAAGATAGTGACCATACTCACATTGGTTTGAAGCTGAGTAAAAATGTGTTCACATTTGGATCTGATAATACTGAAATCACAAGACTGTAGGTCAGAGCTGAAGAACTATTTCCAGATTTCAAGAGCTTCCTTTTGACTATTTTCATGTTGGGGGTCTTTCTGGTAATTTTGGCAGCTGAATTAGTAATAAAGAAACAAATATCTTCTATATAAAAGTACCAACAAGAAGACAAGGAATTTAATCAGGCTTTCAAGTTGAATATTTACCTATAAAAAGTTCAGATTTCCCAAAACAATGTGTTTCTGTTGAAATAGCAGCATGCAAATAGCATTTCAGTCCACACATGAAACTATTGCAAAATAAGCTCACTTCATTAAAAAAAATTTCCTAGTCTAAGTCATTTTTTTTGTGCCTCAGAAACAAAGATGCTAGCAAACTATTTCAGTCAGACCTTCCAAATCTCACCACTGTAAATTGCTCCAACTTAACCACATTTTAAACCCAATAAAAGTCAGCGACCATAATCTAAATCATACACTTACCAGTCTTCTTCCCACAAGCCTTGAAGCCTAAAAGTTACCATGGAAACAAATTCTACATTTCCACAATTGGAAAAGCCAGTTAAAAACAAAACAAAACTAAAAATATATGAACTCATTGCTAACTATGCCTTCTTCAAAGTAGAATTATGGCAATGGCTTTTAAGCTTTTAGGCAGTCAGGATCAATGAGAATGACACTCAATTAATAAATTATTCAGGGACCCGAAGTAGCACGTCTCTCATAAGACTTTCTTAATAAATGAATAAATAAAAAAATAAATAAATGAAATCACTATTTCTTCCAAAGAAGCATTTTTACAGTGTATTTACAACATGCCATTGTAACCGTTAATGTGTGACGAGTGCCACTAAACTGCAAATTATCCTGTAACCTAAGTGGATTCAGAACTGCTGGCTGAAGCTTTACATTCAAGCTGCATACAATCAAAGTGTTGCCTACATCAGAGAATTACAGAAAGATTTAATCTCTCACAGCTCTTTTCCTATTAAAAAATGGGGATGGCAATGCTTGTAATAGCAGATAATACTTGGGAAACGTGCTGCTTAATGTTTATCTGCATGGCTACCTAATCATGCAACATCATACAATTGCCATATTGTGCTCTATTTATATTCCATGATGTGACCTTGAGCAACACAAAGAAGCTGTAACTCCCAAGGTCATCTCTTACATCTACAGAGGTGAACAGATGCACCTCCTGACACCTATTTTAAAACAAAGTCTGATACATTTCAGATTATACATGACCTAAGAGCATATGAAAAATCAAAACACAAAGGCTAGAAGCCAAGAACATGCAAAACTGGGGATCAGTTATCCTTGAGAAACTTAAGTCATGGAATTTGTACTATTGGATGAACTAGTACTGGAACTCTTTTTACTCCAGGAGTCCTTTACTTATCCATAAGACATAAAAATAATCAGAAATTGCTCTGATATGGAAAATTGATTGCCAAATGTCCTGCTTATGGATGATATTATTCCCAAAATAAGTAACGGGGAGGGTGGGGGGTGGGGTGGGGAGCATTGTACTCCCCTTCAGCTTGACATCTAATTTATCCTCTAAATGCTCATCATTCATTTTAACCTTTTTTAATCACTATATTGATTTTAAATATTTTGTCTTCTGAGAATGCTAATGAATGTGACAGTCCTGATATTGGTCTATGCTATGTGAATCCCTGTCAATTATAAATTAGTTTCAAAGCACTAATAACACTGAAGTACATCAGACAGTATCTGTTCTTAACCTGAACCAAAATTGTAAACACAATGTTGAACAGTTGTATTCATGTTTTTCACTTTTTTTTTTTTTTTTCAGCGGGCATTTCTAAAAGATTTTTAAAATATGGTAAGCTATTTATCAGGACTTTTGAACTTGTACAGGAAAGAGTAACATAAACTGAAAAAGTTTAAAATCAGGAGATGAGTGGGAGTCGACAGATCTTTGGAATGCATCGCAGCTCTATCCTGCATCAGAAAAAAAACACGGGGCGGGGGGGGAGGAGAGAAATCTCATTTCTGTCTTCTTTTTTTTTATTAGTCTTTCTTCATAGTTTAGAAAGTTTCTTATAAAACAAGTGTTTTCCTCTGTCTTAATTGTAAAACAACAAAGCTACAAAGAAAACAGCAAATACCTAAAGAATCTTACATTTCTTCGTTGAAAATAAAATGCAGTAAGTGTTACGGGGATTGAATTTTTTTACTTTAAATTGTGCATCAGAGGAAGATCTTTTCCCATTCTCCTCAAAAATAAATATGGATACAATGGCAGGTCTTAAGTCCTCAGTATTATTCTTCCATGCTGTTTCAATGAAAATAGTGAAACTATTTCTAGAAATTGAAATCAGTCTTATACATGGCAGTTAGTAAAATCAAACATGCTGTTAAATATCATTTTATTCTTCTTTTGCTCTAAAATGCATTCAGACTTAAACAGGTTCAGGTTAGATATAAGGAAGAAGTTCTTTACTTTGAGGGTGCTGAGGCACTGGCACAGGTTTCCCAAAGAGGTGGTAAATGCTCCATGCATGGTAGTGTTCAAGGCCAGGTTGGACAGAGCCTTGGGGGATATGGTCTAGTGTGGGGCATCCCTGCCCATGGCAGGGGGCTTGGAATTAGATAATCTTAAGGTCCTTTCCAACCCTAACTATTCTATGATTCTATGATTCTAAAAAACTTTACCCTAACAAAACTCAAGAAAGAATATGCTATTTTTGGCATAAAAATACAAATCTACCAAAATGCTATATGTTATTTTGGCTTCGTAGAGACCAACTATAATCACAAATTCAATAAAATTTCCCAGCACTGTCTGCACAAGATAAACAGTTACTTCTCCTACTTAGAGGTATGTTTCAACATTTTCAGATGAGAAATATTCATGTGTTCATGCAGCTTTAAGACATTCTCCAAGTTTCAGATTAGTTACTGTCCCTGGTCATTGAAGAAAAGTCAGTGACAGAGTTTATAAGTAAAAAATTTCTAGCATCTTGAAAGAAAAGCATAATAGATACTAAAGGAAAGAGTGGAAAGGCAACTATAGAGAATTGCATGTTTCCCAAGATACACGGCGCAAAGGACTACGATTAACTAATACCATATAAACCAGAATATTCTAAGGGTGTTATATGTCAGCCAAAGCTTCAGGGAGTAAGAAAATTTTGCTTCTTTCTCTACTAAAAAAGTACACAGTAATCATGATTCAAAAAAAAAAAAAAAAAATCAGTCTCTGTTTCAATCTTCCTTGTTTTATAAATCTCTAAGGCACCTCTGCATTGTACTTCTTTAGTTCATTCTCCTGATACAATATGATTGCCTGTAACTGTTATTCTGAGGCTGAAGTCTCAACACCCAATCTTCTGTTAAGCTGAAAAGAAATAAGAAAATCTTCACTGATCTTTGCTTTTATAAAAAGACTACTGTACAATTTTGAAAGGATTACAAATTTTGACACTGTTTTTTCACAGAGCAATAGGGTGCACACATGCACCTGACCCAATATTAATAGTCATATGATTTAGCAATTAATTTCAAGTAATTGACAACTTGCCCCATTATCTTCCATATCAACTGATGTCTAGCAATGAATACACATACAAGTTTACAATGCTATTTTTGTCATTTTAGAATAATCATCTAGGACCAACATAGCCTTTGATTTTCTAGCGAACAAATTTTTTCCATTTTTGAACTACAGTCCTGGAATTACCTCAAAACTGACCTTCAAGTATAGTATCATCATCACTCTGCATCTCTATTGTGTGTCTTGAGAGTTTTCTTCACCTCTGCTTCAAGCTCATTTATTTTCTCAGTAGAAATCATGTCTCCACTGAGATTAAAACATGTTAATTTTACCAAAAATTTTATCCAGAAACATTTTGCAGTGATTTCAAATAGTCAGTTACAAGACATATTCTGATGCATAAGGAGTTAAGCAAGAAATTCATTAATATTTCCTTATGCATAATCCTACAAATCTGTAGTAGGCTAACTCAGATAATGGTATATTGCCTCATTTCCTTAGCTCAAGGCTTGATTACATTCTGTAACATGGACAATTCCTATGCGTTTTTAAGTTTAAACCAATATGGTTAAATTTAAATCAATATCTAAATGAACATTTAACCAATACCTAAACCAATATTTAAATCAATAAGTTTAAGTTTAAACCAATATCTTACATATGTAAAATATTGCACATCTGTCATAATATTCTCATCTGCTAAGAATGGGAAAGCTTTTTGAGTTATCTATGGGTTTCGTGTTTTGCGTTTCTCCTTCTCTCAAAGGTTTGGGCATGGGAGGTACTTTTTATGGTCTCGTGTATAGTCTGAAAACATGTTCACTCAAGTGAGCTGCTGTAGATTTCAACCTCCTGAAAAGTGCCTTTTTAGCCAGCTAACTTCCAGTCATACCCCTGTTTTTGCTAGACATAAAAAACTTTCACTAACACATGGGGAAACACCATAGACTAAATATCGTCCAATCTCTCAGAAAACAGACATCTAAAAAGGACATCAGCATCAAGCAACAGTTCCACAGATGATGAGAGACTGAGCTATCACATCTCTGAGAACAGCTAACCACTTGCCCTCATTTAAAGAAGCATTAGCAATACCTTTCAACATAAGGTCCACTTCTTTTCCACAGCAATATAAAGGGCATAGACTCAGGATTCAGCTGGCTGTGCTGATCCTCTTAGCACATCTGAGATTGTCAATCAGGACACAAGACAAAATTAAGTTAAGGTAGGTTCTGTGTGACATGATCCTGCCTTCATATCTTTATATTGCTGTGGAAACCATTCTATAACCATTCAAATTACATCTACAGAGAAAATTGAAATGGTGTCTCTTCTTTGAATCTACCCACTACTATCCAAACACCTGGTTTAAAATTATGCCCTTGCAGAAAGGCCTTCCACAATTCTTTGGAAAAGCCTCTGCTAGACTTAGAACATGTATCTTAACCACTACAAATATAATGTAATTTGAGAAGAAACTGAAGAAAACGATTCTGTACGGAAAAATCAGATAAACAAAATTGAACAAATATAAATACAACCTTACTGTTACAGATTGAACTGGATTTTTTTTTTTTTTTTGTTGCTATCCTGTGAAATGTTTAACCAGAGCTGGATTATTACCTTTGCCTTTTTGTTAATCTTATTTGCACTGCTGTGTTCCCAGGCTACTACAAACTTTGCATAAAGCCTTGTCTATATGGTAGATAAGCACCAGCTGGTCACCTAAGCACAACATATACCCTTTCCTATGAACCAAACACAACACTAAACATCTAAAAATTCAAACCTCAGGAAAAAAAGACAACTAATGTTTTCTGCCAGAATGTGCTATGCATATTTAACATTCATAATCTCCTGTCAAATTTTCAAGCAATAAAAGTGAACAATATTTAGTGTATTTTCATTTAAATTTTATGCTAATTGCCAGTGACCTTTGAACCTTGGAAGTTGTGCTACTATCCACATGGCAATGTAATTATGGAATTTTATTTCCTATGTGCTGTAAGCAATGAAACTGCTTTAATTGACATGGATATATATTTGTAATAACTTTTGTCTAAATTAAAAATCAATGACAATTTTAGCTCTGTGGACACTATTTTTATCAAACTGGTTATTCCTTTAGAATCAGAGACATGCAGAAGCAAACACTTTGCAGAATGTACAATATATGTTTTAAATCCTAGTGTAGTTTGTATGCATGCCATTCATGTTTAACACTTGCGTATCTCACAACTATGTACACACACATAAAGACAAATCTCATCAAATCTAGGCTGTCTTCAGGAGATTTTACTTTCAGCTGATTTTTGATTGACTGTCGAGCATGCTTCACAATGACTACCATTTTATGATCCAGTACCAATGTTGCAGTGCACCGCAGACGTCCAAAAGAGGATTACAAAAAAAAAAAAAAAAAAAGTAGTTATTCACTTTACTTTTTTCCATCCAATTTTTAAAGGGCAATCTATATTTAGCAAGCAGTTCTGTTGTGCTTTCAAAGAAAAACAAATATGGCAAATTTGTTTCTTTCTTAATCATTTTTCTTTGTCCCCATGCTCATAGAATAAGTGCTAGAAAGCAAACTACAAATACAGTTATAGCATCATACCAAACAAGATGATTTTGTTTGGCACCAATAAAAAAATATTTTGCCATCTGGAAATAGGTATTTTTTACGAATTCAGGTAAATTTCAGACTAGCCTTCGAAATAGTCACAGGAGCTGCTTTTGTGGGGAGTTGAAGTGAATCTTTGTAATCTCATCCCCCAAACTGAGCATGCTGAATTGCATAAAATATTTTTCTATTGTCATAAAAATCACAATAACTTCTAAATTTTCCATAAATGTAAAAAGGATAGAAGTGCAATTTGAAATTACCTTTTATGTTCAAATGGTGCTAACAACAGAAGCTACGTACTAAATAAAGATGGATTGAGGAACAATGAAAAGAATGAGAACACACAGCTCAAAGGTCTTGCTCTCACCCACAGCACAGGGCCTCATCTGATCTCACAGTGGTTTATCCTGCTGTGACTGCATAGACTTCATTAAGCTTCATCCTTTTTATAAACACAAATGAATACATAAATAGAAAGCAAAGAGCGGCACAGATTTTACTCTAGAAAAGGGGGGAAGGGAATCTTAATCAGGAAGCAGCCAGCTACAGCTCCAGTTTTGTTTTCAAAAGCTATTCATGTAATCCTTAGCAAGAAAGCTTATCTACATCATAGCTGCGAAGTAGCCAAACCAGTACAGTATTATGAAAGAGTAGGGAAATTTTGCCTGTCAAAGGAATAGTATTTCTCACCTGCAATGAAAACTCAACATGACCTAAATTAGGTCTTTAAATTAGAAGCATTAAACCACACCAGCCTTTTTTAATAATTTCTTTTTGCTCCATGTTAAGTAAAGAACTCTCTTCTTTCTTGGATCCTTTCCTAGTAGCACCAGTTAGTCATCAGGATGTATAGGGCTGACACTCCACAGTGAGCCACTACCACCCCTCTCACTCCAGGATCTTTTCAGCAAACTGTATTTGGGGAAAGAAGATAAAAAAAAAGAAAAGAATAAACAACTTCAAAACATAATTGATTTCTGTTACCCTGGAAAAATAAACACATTCTTGTCATCAATTATTTTATTGTAAGCAACTTCTCATGAAAAAAAAAAAAAACACACACACACACAAAAAAAATAGTTTTTTAAGATTTATTTTGCAAACGCACAGAAGCCAGGATAACCCAACATACCTGTGGCTATATTTACTCAGCAAACAAACCTTCAACTTGTAATTTGCTTCTGATGTAGCCTAAAAGCACTTTATTTTATTGAAGCTCATTGATGTCTGTAAGGCCCTTTTACCTACAGCTATTTCAAACGTAGTGACATAATGCAACACTAATCTCTAAGACTTTTATTCCATAATAGATGTTTTTCTCACTAAATCAATTCAAAGGCTAATTGGGGTGGAAGGTGACTATCTCTAGTGGTTATAAATACATTTGCATTGCTATCAATCTTTTACACGACTGATGTTTAACGAGGCTGAACAAGAGCTCAGCCTAGCTTTGGAAGTTGAAACTCGCTGCAAACTCGTAGTCAATGCTGCCATCAAGTGGAAAAAACGGAAAAAAAAAGCGTTTTCAGCTCGGGCTTCTCGCTCATCTTGCTTCCCAGCTACCACACACAAGATGGCAGGGATGCAAAATCCTTTCATCAAACTCATTATTTCTTCAGAATTGGAGATACGCAAAAAACAAGCATTTGGCAAAATGTGCAATGTATTTTTTAAATCCCAGTGTATTTTCCATGCAAGCATTTATATTTTCATGCATGCCATGTATGTTTCCATGCATGTCCTGTGTATTCCGAGGTCCAAGCAGCTCTTCAAGAGCACAGATACTGCTGTTGCCTAAGCTCCCTCAGCTTTGTTGGGCACCTGAAACTCAGCCTATTACCATCTACCATGGTCAGGGGTGTAACAAAAGGCAGCATGTACCCCGTGATGATTTAAACCAGGCAGGCCTCCCCTCAAGGTCTGGACAGGCCAGAAAAGTTTATTGGTTCCTTCAATGTATCTTGGACCATCATCTACGTACATACATTCAAAGTCACTCAAAACATCTGCAAGTACATTTCATTCTCTTGTCCAACGAACAGGCTCTTGTCGCTTTCTGAAATAAACTTGACTATACACACAGTTCAGGAAAAAAAGGCAAACACTTTGCAGTTGTATGGAGACCATAATTTAAAGCGCTATGCAATAGTCCACAAGTTTCAGGTGTTAGAGAGAGACAAGGACCCTCAATCCTCATCATGTGACCATCTCCAAAATATTTACAGACAAGGCTGTTCATGGCATTCCCGTGAGCTAGGTAGAACAGGATATCCAAAATACAAAAGTCCAGTTTACCTTCCCAAAACAAATTGAGTTTGACTGGAACAGGTGATAAGGCTTTCCTTAGACAATAAACTTAAATAAACATTTTGCAGCTAAGCATGTTTGAAATCATTTTATAGCTTTTGTCTAGTAAGAAATATGTACATATGGGAAATAAAGCAGCCATTTTTCTACTAGAAAAGTTACTTGGGGAAAGTCTTGTTTTCTTTATTTGGTTTGCCTGTGAAACAATCAGATTAATTTAAGTGGGCTCAATCACTTTTTCCTCCATGCATTTTTTTTTTTTTTTTTTTTTTGCAATAAAGTGTATCTTCCTCATGAAGAAAGGGTGATCTAAGCCAACTACGTAACATATGCCTGCAAATTTAACCCATCACCAGCCAAACTGTTAAAGGCATGATCCATGAAAGGATCATACATAGTGAATGGCAAATGCAGCCAATACAACCATTATGAAGTTACAGCATTATTAGGTGCCCTCTAATGTTCTACAACCAGAAGCTTAAAGTGGCCAATTGCTGATACAGTAGAAGACTGGGTTTACTGAAACCAGTTATTATGATTCCAGAATTTTGCTTTCATATGCCTAACAGCAAACAGTTCCTAATCCTTAAGTTATAGCGTTAAGACAGCGGGCAAGAAACTTGCATTCTGTCTGTTATTACTGAGCATTGTTACATAGTGTCAGAAGACAATTTCCTCTATAAATGTTAATGCTGTAGCATGATACTTCACCTTGCAAGTAAAGGCAAGCCTCTGTCAATGAATACACAGGCTAAAATGAGTACTGAAACAGAAGGGAAAACAGTATCATGAAAATAGACAAAATGAACAAAACAATTAGTTACAGACACATATGCATAATGGTAGTTAACAGCACTTTCTATAACTACAGTGTAAATTTCCACTGTTGTTTAAAAGGAATTAGGGGATATAATCATCAGATGGTCAAAAAAACAAAACAACCAACACTTAGAAATCTTTATCAAGACTTCAGCCAAGAATTCACATTGACAGAAAAGAAAGACTCCTGAAGAAAAGTTCACTCTGGGAGCCCTGTAGCTAAACAAGCCATGAACATCACAAACAAAACCAAATTCTCCTGAAATGTGGTGCATATGCTGCAGCATTAGTATTGTTCTTTTCATGTGTTCCAAGATCACAACTTGAATCACTGACATCTTGAATTTCTGCCTCGAGTACTTTTAAACACAGTATTTAATTAGAAGACAACTGAATATTAATTTTTTTTGCCAAGAAATAAAGACCTTCACTCTTTACGAAATGTTTCAAAAAATGACTAGTTGAAGACAAATCTAACTGGTTTGCACAGTGTAAGCAAATGTGAAAAATGAGAAACTAAGTACAGACAAAATATGCAAGTTGTCAAAAAAGACATTCCAAATATAAAAAGGGTTTTGATTGTCCATTCCAGATTATTTTTCCTGACATTGTAAAATACTGCAATGCATTATTGACAGCAATAAAAAGAAACACAAAAAAAAACAAAAACAAAAACAAAAACACAAACAAAAACAAAACAAACCCAAACAAAACAAAAAAATAAAACAACAACTCTAGAGCAAAAAAATATATGAAAAAGAATGCAGCACTGAATGTTAGGGCTGGTTAACATGACAGTGCAACCAAGACTACGATCAGAACCTACCAATTCAACTGATGTTGTAGCTGTTTCTGAATTTCCCTACCACTGCTATGTCACAACAATAGAGGACAGAACATAGAATCATAGAATACCAGGTGGGAAGTGACCTCAAGGATAGTCTGCTCAAACCTCTCTAGGTAAGCATGACCTAGGATAGATACCCCATCACCCTGTCCAGCCAAATCTTAAAAGTGTCCAACATTGCAGAATTCACCTCTCCCCTGGTGAGATTATTCCAATGACTGATTGCTCTCAGCGTGAAAAATTTTCCTTCTGTATCCAACTGAAATGTCCCCAGGCATAACTTGTGCCCATCACCCCTCATCTTTTCCATGTGACTCCTTGCAAAATGGGAGTCTCCATCTTCTATCGAGCCTTTAAATACTGGAACATGGTGATAAGGTCTCCCCTGATCCTTCTTTTCTCCAGGCTGAACAAATCCAGCTCTCTCAGCCTTTTCTCATGTGGCTTCCCAGCCCTTGGATCATCTTTGTGGCCCTTCTCTGGACCTTCTCCAGCATGTCTGTATCTTTTTTGTATAGCAGGGACCAAAACTGAACACAGTATTGAGGTGTGGCCTGACAAGCTTTGTGCGCCTTAGAGCTTTCACTGCTATTACGCAAGAGCTGAACATGTGATAAGTGGTTGGATGTTTTACTGGTATCAGAACTACCCCAGTCAAGTGGTAGCATTTTTTGATCGTGTATTTCGAGTACCAGCCCCAGAAGTTCTACTATTATTGCACAGAATTACAAGTTTTTTTCATACAGTAGGGTTAATGCACATTTTCAGAAGAAAAAAAAAAAAAAGAAATTAAAAAAATTGAGAGACGAGTGCTTGGATAAACTCTGCTGAACTAACCTAGGAAGGTTAACAGCAAGATTTTCCAAGCATGTACCTCTAAAAGAGGTACATGACAGTTAACCCAGTGTAGAACAGGGAAGCTGAAGTCAAAGATGCTCTGGATACATACAGAAGTTGGAGTTCAGAAAGCAATCAGGCAATGTAACAGAAGAAAAAATAAAATTCACTGAGGTTATTAAACTGATAAATACCACTTGTGACTGAGAATTTGTCTGAACTGTGGAATGCTGAAAGAGGCAGCTACCGGGGGAAGCATCACTATAAGCTTTCTACCCAACCCATTCTATGATTCTGTGATTTTCTGGCATTCTTTCTTAGGTATCTGACAATGATCACTGAGAATGACAGACTACTCTGCTAAATACTCAGGCATTCTGCTGCAACAGGACTGTTCTTGCAGTGTGACTTTCAAAACATTATCTTTTCACTCTTCATTCTTAACTCGAATTAAGCATATTTGGAAAAACTGCATTTGGAAAAAGTCACAAAAAACCATTAGAAATGTCCCTGCAATTACCTGTCTACCACCTGAGACCTGATCATGGTTTCTGATAGCCATCTTAAACACACTTCACTAAAAGCTTCACAGCTGTTGAGTCAGACAACCAGTGTAATCACATGAAACACTGACTAGAAACTGATCTGCTGAGTTTCCACACAAACTGATTCTGTGCCTTTAGCTCTGCACATTCGTCAGTAGATTATGACAGCTCACTCCTACACTGGTCTTAGTTATCATGCTTTGTAAAGGACAGTACTAATGAGCACACAGCATCAGTGAAAAAAATGATGGTTTACTTACGTTAATAAGCAATGTTTAAATTTAAATCTCTAACACACTTCAGCAACCTAAAGTTCAGTGTACAAGTATTTTAAAGTTAAAAATTATAGCAGCTGGCTATTTATCTATGCTTTTGTTTTATTTTGATCATTTTAAACACTCATGTTTAAAAAGAAAGTTTCTATTGCATGGTAAGATCATCTACATGGAAGCAGACACACATTTTTTGCTGAATTGGGCCCTAATTTGTTCCACATTTTATCCAGCAGAAATGCCCTAGTTTTGCGGTACTACATTACCATCTATTAAAACAAAATTGGAATCTTTTCAGTCTAACAGTTTTCCTTAAAAGACTCTCATAGGCAGGTTTGATCTTTACATTATGAATTCCATTTCATTGTATGCTCTTACATTTATATTACTGCTTAACATGAACTCTCACTGAAATGTGACCTCACCATTTCTATCTATATTTATTCATACCAAGCTTTCTGCTTAACAGCTGTGGGGTTGAAAGTGTGGTATAGTTACTGTAGAAATAATATTTCCCGCTATTTCTGACAATGAAGGTCATGCCAGCTTCACATAAAAGGAAATGTACTTTTTAATGTTTTTCAGTTGTGGCATACATTTTAAAATCCTTGTTATAATCAACTATAGTAGAGTGTTGGCCAAAACTCCTTTTTTCCCCAGCTCCCTTTTCTGTCTTTTAAATCAGGCATATAGATTACTGTCAGCACTGCCCTGCCTACAGAATGAAAATACCAAATATTCAGATTCAAAACTTACTGAGCAATACAGCTGAAATAAAAAAAAGCCCAAACAAATTGCTTGAGTTCTATTCACGCATTCTTATCCCACTGGCAAAATAATTTTACCTTTCTAGACCAAGCATTCAAAGAAAGGAACCCAGAGAGATCTATAAGCTGTTAGCTTCATGTTCTTATTCAACCAGATCAATAACTGCACAAATCTAGTTCCAGAATGAAAGACATGGTTGATTTCTAATTCAGTTTATCTGCACACAAGTACCTCAGTTCCTAGCTGGGCATCTCTACACAGTAACCATAGCTACTGTGCTAATTCTTGCATTACACATTTGTACAGTAGAATTCCAAAGCTATTAGAAGGCTCAGAGCAACAGATATTGCTACCATAAAAAGACAGCTACTGAGATTTTGATCCCATTTCTCTAGTTAAAAAATCAGATGTTTTTTCTTTCAGCAGATAAAAGCAGACATATGCAGATGTCATTATTTGAGCTCTTTAAGCATGCTTGCATGCTCACCAAAAATACTCTGCTGTACAGTTTGAAATAATACCATTTCAATGAGTTGTGAACCTTACAAATATTTGTAAGATAGTTTTTAAAAAACAAATTTAGTCTTTTTGTGTAGACTAGTTACATGAGACACCTATTGAATGCCTATTCATGGGGTATCAACATTCACAGCAGTTTAGCATACTGAACACAAGATCAGTAATTGGGTTGGTGGTTTGTGTGTGTGTGTTGTTTGGGGTTTTGTACGCAATCATAGAATCATAGAATCATAGAATAGTTAGGGTTGGAAAGGACCTCAAGATCATTGAGTTCCAACCCCCCTGCCATGGGCAGGGACACCTCACACTAAACCATGACATCCAAGGCTATGTCCAACCCCACCTTGAACGCCACCAGGGATGAAGCAGTCACAACTTCCCTGGGCAACCCATTCCAGGGCCCCACCACCCTTACAGTAAAGAATTTCTTCCTTGTGTCCAATCTAAACTTCCCCTGTTTAAGTTTAAACCCATTACCCCTTGTCCTCTCACCACAGTCCCTAATGAAGAGTCCCTCCCCAGCATCCCTATAGGCCCCCTTCAGGTATTGGAAGGCTGCTATGAGGTCTCCACGCAGCCTTCTCTTCTCCAGGCTGAACAGCCCCAACTTTCTCAGCCTATCTTCATACTATGCAATTTAGCTACAAAATGGAGTATTTTCTGACGCTTTTATTCCATTCCTGGTTGCAGTTCCTAACAAAGCATCTTTTATTTGGAAATAACTTACTATTTCAGCTACAAAGCACACACACTGAGACTTTCAAATGTCCGCTCTACAAGGCAGCATTGTAGCACAGCAGAAATAAAGGAATTTCCTTTACTTTTTACAGACTAGAAGGAATTCTGTACAAAACAAATAAGCAAGTTAGTTTTGTGTCTGCACAAGTAGTTTTGATCCACCAAACACAAAATGTTTGGTCCAGGTTCTCTCCCTCAATAGCTCCATGTCAGCTATCCTAGATAGCACAGCTCCTGTGACACAACAATCAATACCTCCATACCCCTCCCTTCACACCAGGAATTAACCCTGCTAAGAAGGTGGAAATCTACCTGCCATGCAATTAGCTTGGGAAAAAGAGCAAAACATGAGCATCTGGTGAGGGTGGTTGTACAAATGCTTGCTGTCAAGCTGTTACACTCGTACACGGATAGATATCAGCTGAGGCAAATACTGTATTTCTGAAAATATGGAACTTGATGGAAACAACCTCAAAACTAATGGCAATCCCACCAAAGCATGTCAGCTGTAACCAATGAAATCCAGCAATGCTGGCGAAAAAGAACATTATATGGAGATGGTGGTAAGGTCATTACTATTATTTTGACAGGAAATAAAATCATAGAATCATAGAATAGTTAGGTCTGGAAAAGACCTTAAGATCATCTAGTTCTAACCCCCCTGCCATGGGCAGGGACACCTCACACTAAACCATGCCATCCAAGGCTCTCTACAACCTGGCCTTGCACACCACCAGGGATGGAGCAGTCACAACTTCAATGGGCAACCCATTCCAGTGCCTCACCACCCTCACAGTAAAGAATTTCTTCCTCACATCCAATCAAAACTTCCCCTGTTTCAGTTTGAACCCGTTACCCCTTGTCCTCTCACTACAGTCCCTAACGAAGAGTCCCTCCCCAGCACTCTTGTAGCCCCCTTCAGATATTGGAAGGCTGCTATGAGGTCTCCATGCAGCCTTCTCTTCTCCAGGCTTAACAGCCCCAACTTCCTCATCCTGTCTTCATACAGGAGGTGCTCCAGTCCCCTGCTCATCCTCGTGGCCCTCCTCTGGACTTGTTCCAACAGTTCCATGTCCTTTTTATGTTGAGGACACCAGAACTGCACACAATACTCCAAGGGAGGTCTCACGAGAGCATAGTAAAGGGGCAGCATCACCTCCGTTGACCTGCTGGTCACACTCCTTTTGATGCAGCCCAGCACATGGTTGGCTTTCTGAGCTGCGAGCTGACACTGCCGGCTCACGTGCATTTTCTCATTGACCAACACCCCCATGTCCTTCTCCGCAGGGCTGCTCTGAATCTCTTCTCTGCCCAACCTATAGCTGTGCCTGGCATTGCTCCGACCCGGATGTAGGACCTTGCACTTGGCATGGTTAAACTTCATTAGGTTGGCATCAGCCCACCTCACAAGCGTGTCGAGGTCCCTCTGGATGGCATTCCTTCCCTCCAACGTATCAACCGAACCACACAGCTTGGTATCATTGGCAAACTTGCTGAGGGCACACTCAATCCCACTGTCCACGTCACTCACAAAGATGTTGAACAAGACCGGTCCCAACACCGATCCCTGAGGGACACCACTCATTACTGGTCTCCAGCTGGACATTGAGCCATTGAGCACAACTCTTCGCGTGTTGCCATCCAGCCAGTTCTTTATCCACCGAGTGGTCCACCTATCAATTCGATGTCTCTCCAACTTAGAGACAAGGATGTTGTGTGGGACAGTGTCGAATGCTTTGCACAAGTCCAGGTAGATGACATCAACTGCTCTACCCCTGTTCACCAGTTCCGTAGTCCCATCCTAGAAGGCCACCAGATTGGTCAGGCAGGATTTTCCCTTAGTGAAGCCATGCTGGCTGTCACCAAGCACCTTGCTGTTTTTCATGTGCCTTAGCATGCCTTCCAGGAGAATCCGCCCCAGGATTTTGCCTTGCACAAAGGTGAGACTGTCTGGTCTGTACACAAACTGCAATTAGTTGCAGTACATCATTGCCCACTATCGCACTCATATGCAATTTATGATAGGTCAAAATATTATGTATTCAAATACATGTATATCAGTTTGTACGTGTAGTATAATATTAATATGTATTAATATGCATCTATATATGTATTAAAGTGTACATATGTTAAATGATCAATATGTATTAATATGTACATAGATAATTCAAACAGAGGAATGCATAGTACTTCAGCCCATAATCCAAGTTTTGAGCTCATGAAAATGCATCTAGAAACCTGCTAGCACATTAACTGTGGAGCTAAACGACAATACTGAATGCCATACTTCCAAGACATGGATGTTCACTGTTATGTATGGTATTTGTAGACTTTGTGTTGAGAAGCAGTATTTCAGGATGGTTACAGAGTGTTCCTAGACAGGACTACATAACCAGCCAAAACAGTTTGGCTGGTACAGACATACTTCTTGGCACAGTTAAATTCTGCCTCATGGACCAAATTCAACAGCTACATAGCGTTATAACTCTTCTCTAGAATAAGCCCCTTAAAAATGATTTGACTTTGGAAGAACACAGACCAGTGAATTCTATATGGTATTATTTGCATGGATGACCGGTTAGACGGCAATTCCAACATGAAATCAAATATCACTGTGAAGAACCTTTAACATGCTTTCTGTATTAAAAACACAGTAGTTGCATATGACTATTAAACAACTTCCACATCAGCTTTGTAGTTGCATGGATCGTATTTATTTAGTATGCCAATAGCTCATCCAAGTTCATTTATGATAGGCACACCCTAAAGAAAATCTTTGTGGACAAAAGCCTGAATAAAATAATTTCTATCAGAACACAAAATTACCAATCAACAAAAATCACTCTAAAATGGTTAAACTTTACTACTAGTATTGAATTGGCTTCATTTTCTGGATCATCCAGATGAACACTAGGCAATATTGTGCTGTTTTTAAAAAGGACATACATAAGGATTGGATATTTTCTTCTTTTAAATATATCAAAGTCTAGCGGGCTTTTAACCTACTGCCTCTTAATTTTCCCCCTCCTATTCCTTTACAGACAGTATGCTTAATTCAATTAGTTTTACACAACAATCACACTCAATGTTAGCGCAGAGATTTTGCCTTTGAAACAGCAATAACTGCATGTTATGCGCACAAATATATATGAATTTTAAAATCTGACTTTGGTCACAAAAAATGTTTGATGCCTTAATCGCTAAAGTATAACAGCAATGTAGGACTGGAATGAACTGCCATCACAATTATAGTCCATATTATGAAATCATGACTTTATAAGGTACTGGAATGACGAAATATGATTCAGACCTCAGAAATGACACACACATTTATCAATTCATCTGCTATGCAGAAAAGATGCACTTCTTTATCAGGTAAAACTTTCAGATATAAATTTTGTGCGTTTATGATGGATAAAAATTTTAAACTATCATATTTACCAAAAATTATCATAACAAATCATTAAACTTTCTCATCAGGTTAAAGTTAAGACTGTACTTTCAACTGTAGTTTTGTACAGTGCAGTAAGATGTGTAATGTAGTACAGCACACATGTGGTAAGTACTAATACAGTAGCATAGCTTCCTCACAGAGGCTCTTCTCAGGAATGCTATCCTTACTGGGAAATATTTCTTCAGACCAATACATATAGTCTAAATTTTTTGTACTGAATTTTGTAAATATTATTCTTCATAAAAACTGAAGAGCACACATCTGTTAGGAGAAAGAGTCTAGCACTCCAGCAGTCTTTGGAATAAAACCATTTATCCAAGTTTCTCAAATAAAAGAAAAAGCAAGTATTAATAGGTCCATCACACTTATTAATTATTCACATAATATTATGTAAATATTATTTTTGGACTTCCCAATCTGATCAATGAGGCCAATCAGAGCAATAGCAAAATTAAGTGGAAATTACTGCACGTTTTGTCTAAAAAAAAAAAAAAAAAACAACATTTTTCATTAATATAGCCATAAACAGTTCAAAGTGATACTGAAGGAAAATAACCACACATTTCATAAGTTCTTAACTTATGCCAAGAAATAGTAAGAGAAAAAAAGTAAAAAAAACCTGACTTTACATTTTTGGCATCGTCTTTCTTGGAATTGTTTTAAATTTAGTCAGATAACTGTCTTTTTGGTGTCCATTTAATTTTATTTAATTATCCATAGCTATCAAGTAAAATGTATTAATACCACTCAGAAAGATTTGTTTAAAACCATTGTATATACAATGGTCCTCTGAGCGAACTAGACATTTATCGCAAGACGTGGTACCAATCATTGCATTTATCTTTTTGGAAGGTCTGTCTTGCTAGTTCTTACACCTATCAACACAACAAACCAACTGAGACCAGTTACTCTGTACTGTCCTCGTAACACATCAGATTTGTAAGCACTGACAAGAAATCTCATGAGATTGAGTGTCATGTAGTCAAAACGAGACTCAATATGAATCCAGCCTCCATGACATTAAAGAAAAAGCTTTGCATTGCTCATCTGCACAGTAAGTTGTGCCCTGTGTTAATACATTTGCTAAGAGGAACTACCTGGCATATTGACAGTTTCTTCAAAATTGGCAGCGGATTTTTGAAAAAGCAGTTAGCAATTGCTTTGTAAAACAATATGGCATTTACAAAACCTGAAATCTCACCTGTCATTCTGACGTCAAAATACTCTTTCACAATAGTTACTGTAATTGTTTCAAAAGTTATAGCATATACTCTTAAAAGGTGAACTAAAACAGAAACCCCCCCAAAATAACAGCATCGAGCAAATAAATGAAAAGATATACATAGCTAGCAAAAAAATAACTACAAGACATCTGAAAACAGAATATCTAAAATTAGTTTATCACAAACAAAAATGCCCCAGAACACTTTTTGTTTGCTTTTTTGTTGTTTTTCTTTCTAGAATACTCACCTACCTGCTATTTGCAAACTGGACAGGAGGAATCCCAGCAGCACAGTCCCTGAACTGCCATCAGATGTGAATTAGAATTATGAGCCATATCTGTCACAGAACCCTAGAATGGTTTAGGTTGAAAAAGGCCTTTAAATATCACCTAGTCAAACCCCCCTGCCAAGGGCAGGCACATCTCTCAGAAGATCAGATTGCTTGAAGCCTCATCAAACCTTTGAATATTTTTAGGAATGGGGCATGCACAGCATCCTCGGGCAACCTGTTCCAGTGCCTCACCAGCCTTATCATAAAAAATGCCTTCCTTACGCACAGTCTGAAGTCACTGAGGCTTTAAGCTGTGAACCCTCCTGAGGTCTTGGTTCTTGAGAAATAAAACCAGCCTAAGAAAGCACCCTTTGCTGACCACCAGCTTGCACCAACTGGCAAAGATGGTGTCAGGCTGGGGTTCATGAGGGCTCCCTTCTTGTCCCCATTGCACAAACACCATCTTGAGTGCTCTAGGGTGGAGAAGTCATGGGGATGAGAAGGCACTCTCCCCTTGCTTCCTTCTCTATTCTCCCACCATCTGTGAGTAGCAAAGGATAGGAGCATCCCAGTGCAAAGCAAAAAAAGCATAAAGTGCAGCCAAGCAAGGCAAAACATGACTGGGGACCACAGCCAGTATCCCTGGGGGAAAAAGTCCTTTTGACTGCAAACCCAGGGCTCCAGTGGTGTCTTCAGCTCACAGAAACAGCATCTAATCGCTGCAAGGGCAGCAGGAACTTGCCCACAACAGCCCAGAGGAGCCCTGGCAAGAGACTCTGCTCAGTGCTACACAGGAAGGCAAAAAAAACCTGGGGACCTGGACCAATCTACCCCGGAGAGAAATTCATTCCTGACCCCAAACTGGGGATCAGCTGTTCCCTAAGCATGTGAACAGGACCTGCCTCCTGGCCCCACAGGCTGGTCACACCTACCAGGGACACCACCATTGCCTGACCTCTTCACTCCTGCAACCTGCATTCACCTCAGGGGCATCCCAGAATGGCAAAAAGCCCCTGGACAGATCAGCCTGAGGGACGAGAATTCTTCCTGTGCCCTGCAGGACAGCAGTGGGTGCTCCAAAGCACTGGGAAGGTGCTGGCTCTGATACAACAATATCCAGTGAAAAGGCAGCCTTGAGCACCTCCAGGTGTCTGCGTGCTTCTCATCTCCCCAGGAGCTTCTCTCCAACCCCTGAAGGAAGGTTGCAGCATCATTGCCATTTGAAGGTGGCCCTGCCATGAGCTGAGATTGCAGCAGAGATCCTCCAGCAGCCCTGTCCAGCCCCACCTCTCCCTCCTCAGCCCCTCCAGTTAATCACATGGCACCTCAGAGACATCCTCCCCAGGCCATGGGGTGCCTCCCGGCCAGCTCTGTCCCAGTGGAGCAGCCTGGCAGGCTGGTGCTGGGCACAGGAGGATGCCCCTTTTATCCTGTCCCTGCACATGGACATTGCGTTGCCAGGTGCTAGCTCTGTGGCTTGCGGGCAGTAGGGCCGTGTCGCTCGAGGCCCACACAGGAGGAAGGCCTTTGGGCTGCTGCCCCAAAGTGGTCCCTGTGCCAGGGGGCTGGGACTGTCCCTGCCTCTGGCAGCCATGCCCTGGGCACAGCGGGGCTCCCTCCTGTGAGGCTGTGAAATAGGTGGCACCTCTCCTACTTGAGGCGGCCTCGGCAGGACAGAGAGTCCGGTTGCAGCCTGATCCTGGCAGGGGCTTCTCCTTCTGCACCATGAGCAGCCAAGGGCTGGTCAGCTCAGGGCAGCGCTCCTCAGCCTGGAAGAGTCCAGCAGAGCCCTTACCCCTACGGCTGAGGGAAGCTCCCTCAGCCAGGGCTCAGCCACTCCTGCAAGCCATGCTCCCTCCCAGGGCCTCCCGTGGACAGAGGACATCAGCCAAAGCCTTAGCAGTGTCCAAGGCCAGGTTGAACAGGGCCTTGAGCAACCCGGTCTAGTGGGACATGTACCTGTCCACCATCTTAAGGTCCTTTCCAACCCTGACCATACAATTCTATGAAGTCCTTGCAGTCATCCCTGCTCTGCTTGTCCTGTTCGCAAAACCACAGAATCATTTAGATTGGAAAAGACCCTTACGATTATCAATTCCAACTGCAAACCTAACACTACCAAGTCCACCACTAAATCATGTCCTTAAGTGCTACACCATAAAGATTAGTGGTTGGCCCAGGAAGATGGGAAACACCCTGTCCTGTCTTGCACCTCCAGTCACCTTCTTGAGCAATGCCATGGCTCCGAGCACTGAAGTAGAGACCGGTAGCGTACAAAACACCTTTCTAAAATTTAAATGCTAGACTCTGCCACAAACATGACAACAGCCTAACCACTCAAATCTTTACAGGCAGTTTTTTTGTGTTTCAAATTTTTGGTTGTCTATTACAAGTCCTCAGGACTAGCTTAATTCACAAGGACTTTTCAGGACATGAGAAAATACAATAAAAATAACTGGCATCTCAAACTAGTCAATGAAGTTGGCTTGGGTTTGTTTGGTTGCTTTTTTTTTTTTTCCAGCAGTACTTTTAGATTCAGCAGCTTTTAAAGATTCAATTCAGTATCATTAAACAGGACACTATTTCAGAGAGAAGTTGCGTGAAGACAGAAATATGTATCTTAAATACCCCATATGATAGCATATGCTACCACAGGAAGCCCCACAAATATTCAGCAAAGCTGTATTTTGAGTAAGGTTCAAACAGATATGGCAATAAGAAATGGAAAAGCCTATATTACAAGAAAAATAAAAATTGACTATATGAGAACTGATTATGTCCTTAAAATCTCAGTTACTATCATTCATCCCGAAAACTTAATGGGAAAGATATGCTCAGAAAATACACTATTTAATTTCACAGAATCACAGAATCACAGAATAGTAAGGGCTGGAAAGGACCTCAAGATCATCGAGTTCCAACCCCCCCGCCATGGGCAGGGACACCTCACACTAAACCATGCCATCCAAGGCTATGTCCAACCCCACCTTGAACGCCGCCAGGGATGAAGCATTCACAACTTCCCTGGGCAACCCATTCCAGGGCCCCACCACCCTCACAGTAAAGAATTTCTTCCTCAGATCCAATCTAAACCTCCCCTGTTTAAGTTTAAACCCATTACCCCTTGTCCTCTCACCACAGTCCCTAATGAAGAGTCCCTCCCCAGCATCCTTATAGGCCCCCTTCAGGTATTGGAAGGCTGCTATGAGGTCTCCATGCAGCCTTCTCTTCTTCAGGCTGAACAGCCCCAACTTTCTCAGCCTATCTTCATACGAGAGGTGCTCCAGTCCCCTGATCATTTTCGTGGCCCTCCTCTGGACTTGTTCTAACAGTTCCATGAAGGTGCAGTGTGGCTTAATTCCTGATTAATGATTCTGCAATTATGATTCTGCAATGATGATTCTGCAATCTCACATTTGAAATATCCTCCAAAAAAGCTACAGAAACCTCATAAAAAGCTACTGAAAAATACATGGTGGTGTACTTTTAAGCATTCAGGTGTTAAAATTGAAGTCTCAAAAAGAAAACTTCAATTGAATAAAAAAAATCCACCATGAACTTCAAACCATTTTTATTTGCAATAATTCTGTAGATCTGTAAAAATACAAGCAAATGAAAATATTTGGTCGTGAAGCAAAGTGCTAAGTGTCTTAACTAGAAACCTAGCAACTGATTTTACATATTAACATTGTTTTCAATATGCCCTTTTTATATCATATCAAATCATATAAACGAGCAATCATCTCTACTGAAAAAAAGGTTGTGATTAAAGAACTAATCACCAGTCTTCCTTTCCTAGATAAAGATACCTGGCAAAATTAAAGACATATTTATTGCGTATGTCACAGTAGCTGTAATGGTTTTTATTCTATCTGGCACAGACAGCATAGACTTTAATCCACATAGACCCTGAGTAGATTTCCTAGTTACAAACATGTGCATTGATGTCTCTTCACTCTATTGTTATCATTAGGTATATTAAATCATATAACAATAACACCTGTTAACTAAGCAAACATAACTATAACAGTAATTCTGAGGTAGCATTTTGAGTAATATGTTTTTTAATTCCTTGCTGTCCAAAAAGTTTAAAACTATTCATAACAAATAACGGCTTCCCTTATTTCATCCAAGACCGTAGGAAAGGGGGGGAAAAGGCAAGTTTTAAAAAACTATCTTTATTTTTTTGTCTTACATTTAAACAGATATGTACTTCATTTTTAGCTATCCAGCCAAAAATATGTACTTCATTTTTAGCTATCCAGCCAATTATTTACTTCATTAGAGAGGAAAAAAAAGGCTATAAATGCAGATCATACTGGCATAACCTGAACATACCTGAATTAGTATTGACTGCTTTACTAGAAGAAAACCTTCTTCAGCATTAAAATCAAGCACTTAAAAAAATATTGCTGAAAAGCAAGTGCCTAGATACTAGTAATTTCAGAAAAAAAACCATCTTTCATGTATTCAGACATCTGAAGTTCATAATACACACACTTTCTTATTATGTGCATGGAGTTCAGATCATAGAAACACTGTACAGCTCAAAAACCTCAAAACAAGTGTGTGAGAAAATTACAAATCAAATCTTATAAAGCAACAAATTTTATCAAGTATGACAAAGAAGGCTGTCTTTTGGTTTAATAATGGTCAAGTAACCTACCTTTTCAGCTCAAATAAAAACATAGAAATAATTTCATGATTTTGAGACAGTTAGTAACACAAACTGGTGGAGTGGAAACTTACAACCTGTTATATAGAATATTTTTGTAGGCCAAGTTCAGGTATTTGAAAGACAAAGTTCAGATCAAAAACAGTAATAATGACAAAGATCGAAGTATACATATGAGCACTTAATCTAAATGATAAATACACTTTTTGCTGTTACGAAAAAATAAATTACAAAATACACTTTAAATCCTTGTAAATGAAATAATGAATTCAAAGGTGTGCCCTTATTTTAATACATATTTTAAATGCTACCACACATTGAAAATAAATAAGTATGCCAAAAGGCACAAGTGGATTAAAAACAAAAACTGGCTACTTAGTTCAAAAAATTCTAAAAAACTGAGATAATCTGAGTTTTGGTCAACAAATACATCTAGTCTCTTCTTCTATCTTTCACACACCTTCCACAATAACTGTGTCCTGGGCTCAGCAGTAGCAGTCATTTTTCTCCTTCTTAGAAGCTGGTGCAGTGCTGTGGGTTTGACTTTCAACTTGGGAACAATGCTGATAACACCAATGTTTTTAGCTGCTGCTCAGCAATGTTTAAGCTGACCAAGGACTTTCTGAGTCTCATGCTCTGTCAGGGAGGAGAGGAAGCTGAGAGGAAGCAGAGACAGGACACCTGACCCAGACTAACCAAAGAGGTATTCCATACCACAGCACGTCACGCCCACTATATAAACTGGGGAGAGTTATCCGAAAGGGCTAGATCACTGCTGGAGTTGGGCTGGGTATTGGTTGGCGAGTGGTGAACAGTTGTATTCTCTTCCCTTGTTAATTCCCTTATCATTATAATTATTGGTGGTAGCAGTAGTGGTTTCTGTTATACCTTAGTTACTGGACTCTTCTTGTCTTAACCTGCAGGACCTACATTCTTTTGACTCTCCTCCCTGTCCCTCTGGGAGCAGGGGGACGAAGAAAGAGGGGGGAGTGAAGAAAGAGGGGCTGCATGGTTCTGAGTTACAGCTGGGCTTAAACCACTACAGTTCTTTGTGGAGCCCAACATGGGGCACGAAGGGCTGAGATAACGACAGATCTGACCAGTGTGTCTAATCGTATTTGTGATAAGCATTCATTGCTTCAGATTAATAGTCACTCGTCACAATGCTTATTTATTGGCTCTCAAAGTTGTTGCTCTTGATCCCAGAGTTTCAGCATGTCACACCTTACTCACAGCTAGTATTTGCTGTTTTAGTGCTTATCTGCTGGGGCGCCTGGGTTAAGGTTCTTGTTTCACTGTACTCTATGGTAATGACTTGTAATACAATAGACTCATTGATCATGAAACTGATCTGGCTTGCATTCCCAGTTTGGTCATCCCCTCTGTACTTTGGGAGGTATATAATGGAAGTATTTAGCAATTACACATCTGATTTTCCCTCCTTAGGTGGTCAACCTATGAAGGAGACATTCCCTTACACTCCCATCTCCCCCATCAGACTATTTACAGCATCATTTGAGAGTTCTGAAGGTTTTCAATGGCCTTTGAGTACCCTTTGAGACCTGCCTGCTGATAGTGATGGGATCACCATGTTGGCACACATACAGAGTGTGTTTTGCCCATGACTATTTCATCTGATCTTGAAAGTTAAGCAGAGTCGGGGTTGGGTCTTGTCTACAGTTAGACAATGATATAGGAGGACCAAGAGATTTTCACAGAGGCTGGACAGTCATGACTGGCAGGGTGTGTGGGACAGTATGGGCAAGTGTCTAGGGCAGTGGGCCCCTCCAGTGCTTTGAAACTTCACCACTGAACAAGTGCAAAAATCCAGAAAAATTAGTAAAACACTTAAATAAGGTGTGTTGTCATCCTGGTCATACCAGAGAGGGACAAATCATGGCAATGTGCAGGGGCTTGGCCTAGGCAGATGCTATAGCTACACTTGGCCTATAACAGAGCCCTGTTCAACACTATCCAGCACCTTCGAAGGAAAAAATAGGTCTCTGGATCTGATGGCAAAGCAACAGACAACGCTGTACTTCAAGTACAGCAGCTACACCAACCCTAGTGACAAGGACAGCAGCTACTCAAACTCTGACTACAACAGATAATGTAGCTACGCGGCTACTCCAAGTACAGCAGCCCCAGTGACAAGTACAGCAGCTTGTCATGACAGCAACAGACAGCTCAGCTGCTGGTGTTACTCAACCCCCAAGCACAGCAGCTGCACCAACCCAGAGAACAGATACTGCAGCCACTCCAACCAAGTGATTATCACTGCAGCTAAACCAAAGGACCAGTTCGTGCCAGTATCAGTTGCCCCTGTAGGCAAAGTGAAAAGCAAACAAGAGGCACAAAAAGTAGCCCATACAGTGAAGAAAGATGAAGAACCAATGCACTTACTGCATGGGACAACATCTGAACAAGAGTTAATGTTATGTGAATCAGAACAAGAGGAAGAAGAGGTGACTTCTCGACCCTGGATCTCAACCGAGTTATGGAATATGTGAAGAGATTTCACCCATCATCCAGGGGAGCACATCATCACCTGGTTGCTCTGATGCTGAGACAATGGGGCCAACAGTCCAAACTAGAAGGTAGCGAAGCCAAGCAGCTGGGATCACTTGCTAGGGAAGGGGGAACTGACAAAGCAATTGCCAAAGAGAAACAGTCCCTCAGCCTTTGGAGGCAGCTGATGGCAGCTGTGAAAGAAACATTTTCGTACAAGGACGATGTTATCAGTTGTTCGGCCAACTGGACCATGCCAGAGAAAGGCATCCAGTCTCTGAGGGAACCAGCCATTGTAAAGATGATCATAGGCCAGATGCTGGGAATGCATCCATAGATCCAGATGAAGTCGAATGTACATGACCCATGTGGTAGAAATTTACACGGAGTGCATCATCATCATATGTCCACTCATTGGCATCGATAACCTGGCATTTTTGACTGCAGGTTCAATAAACCAGATTGATCCACCTCCATTCAGTTCAGCATGCAGACAGAGCACTCTATTTTAATATCCCTATGTAGCTTCAGTTATACTCACCTCCAACATGAGGTCAGATGCTTACTGAGAGTGAAATGAACACTTGGAGACTGAATAATTCTTTCTTTTTCAGTGTTAAGGTCTACTGTGTACATCATTTCTGCTGTTATTCCTGGTGAGGAATACACCTCATTTGACTTTAGCATTAAGTGCACTTTCAGAAAGCTGCCAGAACAGCACACCCAGAGTGAGATCTTCTCTCAGTTCTTCTCTTATACTCAGGGCTTCTGTAACACCTTGTGCCATTCCTGACAATAAATACCAGCACAAATGGCTGGGGTAACTGGGGGGTTTAGTCCGGAGAAGAGAAGGCTCAGGGAGCACCTTATCGCTCTCTACAGCTGCCTGAAAGCAGGATGGAGCCAGGAGGTGGCTGGTCTCTGATCCCAAGGAACAAAGGCTAGGATGAGGATATGGCCTCCAGCAGCACCAGGGGAGATTTAGACTGGAGATTAGGAACAATTTCTTCCCCAAAGGGCAGTCAGGCATTGGAACAGGCTGCCCAGGGCAGTGGTGGAATCATCATCCCTGGAAGTGTTCACAAACCGTGCAGACGAGGCCCTCAGTGACATGGTTTGGGGGTGGCCTTGGCAGTGCTGGGTGAATGGTTGGACTTGATGATCTTGAAGGTCTTTTCCAACCTGGTTGATTCTATGATTCTATGCTGTAGTACCATCAACAGTGGATGAAGTGATTCATCAACTCCAAGAGTTCGAAGACAATCTCACCCTTTCCATCATTTCAGCTGTGGAAAAACTGTCCTAGGAGTTCAAACAATTGAGAGACGATCTATCCTATCTATCCAGCTCCCCACATGTACCAACCCATGTTTCAGCTATTAACAAAAGGCGTCCTACTGCTCGACAGAGATGATATAGGAGGAACACTCCATGGTTTTACCTGCAGGATCACAGAGAAAACATGAGGAAGTGGGATGGAAAACCCACCTCAGCTCTGGAGGAAGGGGCATGTGAACTGAAGAGGAGAACAAAGGTCAAGGATGGTCATACCATGAAAGACGCACCTTCAGTCTCTGGTGAGCAGGTTCTCAGATGATTCAGAAAGAGCTGACTTTACTCCAGCTCCTGTGATAAAGAAGACTAATCCCTTTCTACAAAACGTAAGAGACCAATATTGTGATCAGTATTAGAGAAGCCCTGCCTCCAGCCAGGTGGAGGAAAGTGAAAATGGGGTTTACTGGACTGTGTGGATCAGACAACCTGGCACATCACCCCACGTCAGGCACCACAAAGAACTGTCATGGTTTAAGCCCAGCCAGTAACTCAGAACCACACAGCCGCCCACTCACTCCCTCTCCTTCTTTCTCCCCCAGCTTCCGAAGGGATGGGGAGAAGAATCAAAGGAATGTAACTCCCCTAGGTTGAGATAAGAACAGCCCAGTAACTAAGGTATAACACAAATCACTACTGCTACCACCAATAATAATAATGATAAGGGAAAAAAAAAGGGAAGAAAATACAGCCGGTCATCACCTGCCAACCAATACCCAGCCCAATCCCAGCAGCGATCTAGCCCTTCCCAGGTAACTCCCCCGAGTTTATATACTGGGCATGATGTGCTCTGATATGAAATACCCCTTTGGCTAGGTTGGGTCAGGTGTCCTGTCTCTGCTTCCTCACAGCCAACATCATGGACTGGATGAACTCAGCAGCTTTCTAGGGATTGGTCCATGCACTAACGAATTATATATCTCTGTGTGAGTGCGGGTGTGTGTATATGTATATATGTATAAATATATGAGACAAGAGTGATGGCATATTGAAAAAACTGAGATCTGAGCATGACATGAATGATATGGAATAAGGGGTGGATACTGTCCTGTGTTCAGCAGTAGCAGTCATTTTTCTCCTTCTTAGTAGCTGGTGCAGTGCTGTGGTTTCGACTTTCAGCCTGGGAACAACGCTGATAACACTGATGGTTTTAGTTGTTGCTAAGTAATGTTTATGCTGACCAAGGACTTTCTGAGTCTCATGCTCTGTCAGGGAGTAGGGAAAGCTGGGAGGAAGCAGAGGCAGGACACCTGACCCAAACTAACCAAAGAGGTATTCCATACCACAGCACGTCACGCCCACTATATAAACTGGGGAGAGTTATCCGAAAGGGCTAGATCACTGCTGGAGTTGGGCTGGGTATCAGTTGGCGAGTGGTGAGCAGTTGTATTCTCTTCCCTTGTTACTTCCCTTATCATTATTATTATGGGTGGTAGCAGCAGTGATTTGTGTTATACCTTAGTTACTGGACTGTTCTTATCTCAACCTGTGAGAGTTACACTCTTTTCATTCTCCTCCCCATCCCTCTGGGAGCAGGGAAGGAAGAAGGAGAGGGAGTAAGTGAGCAGCTATGTGGTTCTGAATTACCGGCTGTGCTTAAACTACCACAAACTGGCAGCTAAACAAAAGCACGTCTCTGTCATTATAGCTTTAGAAGAAGCACATATTTTCTGAAGAAGAAAATACAGAATGGGCTGCCTTGTCCACAGAGATTCTGCTTTGTTCTTATTGCAGGTTCTTTATTGGACAGTGGGGCAGTACCTGACACGTTTTCCATCCTACTGTAGTAGTGACATTACACTGAAAGACAAGTTTCCAGAAAAAAGAACTCTTGGGAAATTTTTGGTGCTATAGGCCAGTACACAGAGAAGGAAAAAATCTAATTCACTTCCATTGCCTTTGTTTTCTAAATTAAAGAGTAGAATAATTTTCAAACAGATGTCTAACATTACACGGCACATTCATATTTTAAAGACGTCAATCATCAATTACCTTAGTGAACAAATAGGCTTTAATAATGATTCTACTTAAACCAGATTCATATTTCTTTCTTCTGTTAGAATTCCTCTGTAGATTTCTTATCAAGGTATTTCAATTTTGCTATTATTACTGGAAGCACAACTTACGTTATACAAACTTTGTATTATTTATATAAAAACTCCTGTTATTTGAACTTTTCTGCAATTCCATTGTAGCATAATGACAGCAAGTTTTCAAGCCCAGAGACATATTTTCTTTTCAATAGTTTCAATAGTATTTAAACAACTACCAACAGTTAAATCAGCCTCGTCAGTATCTTTAGACAGTGACTGTACCATATCACAGAGAGGGTTTAATGCAGATACAAATTGATTACTGTGTCACCAGGACCGTGTAACTGGGACAAAAAGAAATCAATGCAGGTGTCAAAAAACAAATCTTAAGTTTGTAGCAGCATATCAAAAGCAAGTAACGGATTTATGACATCTGTCTTCAGCTAAGACACTGCTAGTACTTCCTAAGACAGGAGAAATACTTTTCAAGTTTAGTTTTGCTGTTCATTTGTACCATTTCATTGGTCCATTTACTGATGGTCAAAAAAGCATTCATACTTGACAAAACCTTAAAGCCTTCAGAAAAGATAAATTAAAGAAACAAAAGATGGAAGTAGGAGAACCAAATCAAAGCACACAGGCATGACATTGTTTCTAAGGGAGCCCCTGGAAAACGTGTGGTCATTACAGAGGTTTGGGGGGATCTTTTTTTTTAACATACAAGACAGGAGTTGAACAAATAAGCCATTTTCCATGTTCTGCCTGGCTCTAGTCATCTGTGGCGCTGAATGGCTTTCCTTTTCCTCCGCTTGAAAAAACAGCAGCACCTGCAGATGTGACATGAATTACATATGATATAAAAAGGAATCACAAAACTAAACTGTTTACTTGTTTCATTTGAAGTATGTGGTTCAGGTATAGCCACTATATGAAACACATTAAGCTCTATCGCAGGTGATTGACTTATTAGTAAAAGACACTGAAGTAGAGATATTTTTGACACATATCACCTTTACTTCAAAAAAGTATCAGATAAAGAAAGCTATAATAAAAAAAGATATTAAGTTTAGAGAATTGTGTGAGGGTATCAAAAGCATGAGCATTATAGGCTGACTAAAAATTGTAAGACTAAGGAATGCTCTATTACCTCAGTATTCTTTCACATTAACGGGTAATACACCAAATTGAAGCTTGAGCTTCACATTGTATCACCTGAACTGTGCATTTGTAACACTACTGTTGTTAATACAAGAAAACAATTTGACCTTCCTTCCTCATCCAAAACTTCAGAAAACTTTCCCGAAGGTTATTCCCCAAAATAACTTAAAAGAAAATGTTCATAACAATATAATTAATGTTCTGATTCAGTGCTGTGATGATACTACTATAGTGAAAAAATCACACCTTCAAGTATATTGAGATATACTGACATTATTTCTACTGTCTTATTACATACTACATAAATGAAACTAAAATTGGCAAACTGCAAATTTCACTTAGCAAATAGATGCAATCTGAAAGTAACTGAAAAAAAACAAAAGAAAACAAACCCACCCCACTACAAAAGGAAAAAGAATTAGTGGGAGTAAGTGATAGATAATACAGAGGTGGATTACAGAAGTCCAGGAAGTGTTTTTGAAAATGAAGAGGAAAACAATAAATGCACAAAGAAAACTATTTCATTTACATGTAATTTTAGCCTTATAGAATCATAGAATGGATTGAGCTGGAAGGGACCTTGAAGATCATGTAGTTCCAACCTCCCTGCCATGGGTAGGAACACTGATTTACACTCATCAGTCAGCACAGTTCACACAGGAAAATACCTAAGCCTTTGGAGCAATATAACAGGGAATGAGACCTTAAATATTTCCCTTATTGCAGTGATTTGAACAAATCCACTGCTTTAGACCAGATAGATTTTAGCTATTTTAAATCTCCTATGAAATAATTTACAAGTTACTGTGCAGCAACTGCCTCACAATTAGCTGGCCAGCTACAGATTACTTGGTCATAGAATCATACAAAGGTTAAGGTTGGAAAGGACCTTAAGATCACCCAGTTTCAATCCCCCTGCCACATGCAGGGTTGCCTCACAACAGACCATGTTGTCCAAGACTCCATCCAACCTAGCCTTGAACACTGCCAGGGATAGAGCATTTACCACTTTTTAGGCAACCTCCCCAGTGCCTCACCAACTTCACAGTAAAGAACTTCTTCCTTATATCAAACCTGAACTTCCCCTATTAAAGTTTGAACCCATACACCTGTCTTCTGTTGCTACAGTCCCTAATGAAGAGTCCCTCCCCAGCATCCCTACAGGCCCCCTTCAGATACTGGAAGGCTATTATGAGTTCTCCACGCAGCCTTCTCTTCTCCAAGCTGAACAGCCCCAAACTACTCAGCCTGTCTTCATATGGGAGTTGCTCCAGACCCCTGATCGTCCTCATGGCCCTCCTTTGGACTTGTTCCAACAATTCCATATCCTTCTCATGTTGAGAACACCAGAACTGTATGCAGTGCTCCAAGTGGGATCTCAGGAGAGTAGAGCAGAGGGTCAGGATTACCTCTTTGACCTGCTGGTCGCCCTCGTTTTGGTGCAGCCCAGGATATGGTTGACGTTCTGAGCTGTGAGTACACACTGCAGCCGGCTCATGTTCACTTTCTCATCGACCAACACCCCCAAGTCCTTCTCTGCACGGCTGCTCTCAATCTCTTCTCTGCCCAACCTGTAGCTGTGCCTGGGATTGCCCTGACCCAGGTAAAGAACCTCGCACTTGGCTTAGTTGAACTTCATGAGGCTGGCACTGGCCCACCTCTCAAGCATGTCAAGGTCCTTCTGGATCGAATCCCTTCTCTCCAGCATATCAACCGCACCACACAGCTTGGTGTCATCAGCAAACTTGCTGAGGCAGCATCAATCCCACTGTCACCATCAAAGCTATTGAACATGATCAGACCCAACACTGACCCCTGATGAGCACCATTCCTCTCTGATTGGACATTGAGCCGTTGACCACAACTGTTTGCGTGCTGCCATCCAGCCAATTCTTTATCCACTGAGTGGTTCATCTATCAAATTGATGTCTCTCCAGTTTAGAGAGAAGGATGTTGTGTGGGGCAGCGTCAAATGCTTTGCACAAGTCCAGGTAGATGGTGTCAACTGCTCCGCCCCTGTCCATCATTTCTGTAGCCTCATCATAGAAGGCCACCAAATTGGTCAGACAGGATTTGCCCTTTGTGAAGCTATGTTGGCTATCATCAACCACCTCATTGTTTTTCGTGTGCCTTAGCATGCTTTCCAGGAGAAGTGGATCCAAGATTTTGCCAAGTGCAGAGATGAGACTGACTGGTTTGTAGTTTCCTGGGTCTTCCATTTTCTCCTCCTTGCAAATGGGATTATTTTTTCCTTTTGTTAGTCATCGGGAACTTCACTGATTGCCATGATTTTTCAAATATGATTGGCAGTGGCTTAGCAACTTCATTCACCAGCTCCTTCAGAACCTGTGGATGTATTTCATCAGGTCCCATGGACTCGTGCACGTTCAGGTTCCTAAGATGATCTTGAACCTGATTCTCTCCTACAGTGGCCTTAAAGTCTTCATTGTCCCAGTCCCTGCATCTGCTTTCCATGACTTGGACAGTGCGGTCGGAGCATTTGCCAGTGAAGACTGAGGCAAAGAAATCATTGAGAAGCCCAGCCTTCTCCGAATCCAGTGTAGCCAGTTCTCCTGACAGCTTCCGGAAAGAGCCCACATTACCCCTAGTCTGTCTTTTGTTTGTTTCTTACCTATGGAAGCCTTTCCTGTTATCTTTGACGTCCCTTGCCAGACTCAATTCTAACTGGGCCTTAGCTTTCCTGACCTGATCCCTAGGTTCCCGAACAGTGTCCCTGTATTCTTCCCAGGCTGCCTGTCCTCCCTTCCACCATCTATAAGCTTCTTTTTAACTTCTAAGTTTTCTCAGCAGCTCCTTATCCATCCATGGAAACTTCCTGGCCTTCTTGCCCCATTTACTTCTTTTTATGCAAAACCCAGCTCCTGACTACCACCTTTAAAAACAGAAATTCCACTTGCGAATGTATTCACAGTCTTCAATCAAAAGTGAACATGCAAGCTGTGTACCTTAGGTTGCCCTATGGAGTTCTGTAGTTTGGTTACAGAACGCTCCCTTCCAGACGCTACACACTCAAGTGTGTTAAACCATGAATGAACTATCTATAAGTTCTTAAGTTTACCAGGCATTTTATGTCACTAAAATTCAAAAGTAATTCTGTTGATTTAGTTTGGAATACGGGAAATGGGCAAAGGATTTGAAAACGAGTGACAATAAGGTTCTGACAATAAAGTTCTACGAGGGATGAGAACAACATCCAAAGTAAGGGGACACAGAAGCTACCTTCTCAAAACATCCAAGGAACCCTGTTGCTCAGTCACTGAAAAAGTAGCAGTGGGTAGAAGCAGACCAGAGCTGCTCTGAGAGTTATATAACTTTCAGTAGGAAAAAAAAAATGGTTATTGGTGGAAAGGAAGCCCAAAATTAAAATTCAGTAGGGGCAACTACATAGATACATATTTTTTTACAGGTAGCAGAAATATACCGTATTAACTTTAAAGTACTTCTAAGACAGTCATAATTGTTTTTCAAGACCACCAACTGCAACTGAAGGTCAGGCGGCCTGGGAAGAATACAGGGATGTTGTTTGGAAGGCTAGCGACCAGGTTAGGAAAGCTAAGGCCCACTTAGAATTAAACTTGCCTAGGGATGTTAAGGATAACAGGAAGGGATGCTTATGGAGAGGAACACTCACAAAGCGGGTCACTTGGCCAGGTTTCAGAACCACAAAGGAAAAATACAGAAAGAAGGTCTAGTGAAAAAAATCATTGCCAGCATTTAATTTAATCTTTTGATTTTCAGATTAAATGGGAAAAATGTTATGTTTGTCAGGCACTTTAACTTAAAATTTCCCCGATGAGAAACAAAATAGTAAGTAATATTGGGGAATGTAGAAAAGAAATGTGAGAATAAACTGGTCTGCCTTCTGTAAGCAGTGCATTGATCTAAGTACTTTCTGTGTTTGTTTCTTTTTAGTATGAATGGATTTTCAAACACCTGTGTGAGGCATTGATTAGTTCTCTAAATGCTGGTGTCTAAAGTTAAAAGGTAGAAAAAATTAAAAATACATAGAAACCAGTTAAATTCTATGCAACAAAGAAAATTATTTTTTAAATATTTTAATGTAAATTTTAGTGTATTTCTCGCTTGTTAAATCAAATTTGGTTTAAATCTGAAATAGTTCTGATTTGAATAAAATAGCAAGACAATAACAGTGTTTGTATGGCAGGGGGGTTGTGTATTTTTCTTCATTACCAACTCTGTCCCCCACCAAGGAACCCTTCTCCATTTCTGCTAAAACATCTTCACTAGTAATTTTGCCTCTATTTTGAAGTTCCTGTTTAATACAACATGGCTATCCCAGTGCTCAGTTAGCAATGGTTTCTAAGTTGTCACGAGGGTTGCTGTTGAGGGATAAAGATTCTGTTCCCGGTATATGCCATTTGCAACTTCTTGTGTAGTCTAGGGAACACAAACTAAATTACATAGTGCTACAAAATATTCCCCAGAACAAAAGGCTTTGTTGTGTAAGTGGTTGAAGATTGTTCTTTCTCAGTGTATAGTGGGTTTACGTGTAGATGTTTTTCTTTTCCCAGTAAAAACACACATCGCTCAAAAACATCTGATGGTGATGTTCGGAAATTCAGCGCAGCTGATTGTGAGGATGAATCCCTTATGGACAAAGTGGTACAGAAAAAGTTGCATGAGTATTATCAGTCAAATTAATTTTAGCTTGCTTCATGCCATGCCTGCATTGGAGGGCTGGGGGAAGGTGAAGACCTTTCATTCATTTCTTAGCACTGCCTTAGTACTTAATGATATCTGAAATAATTTATTCCTCAAGGTATTCCTGTGAGACGACCAAGTGAAATGTTTAAAGCTACAGTGATCATGTCAACAGGGAACTTAACAGCCTGGTGTTCCTGGATCCAGTCGCCTGTTCTCTTGCTCACTTAGGAATATGTCTTTCTTAAATAACTTTTTTGTATCTAGAATAGATGTTCTTAAGGAATGGCGTACAAATGGAATATAAATCCTTTGTATTTGCCCAGTATTAAAGTAAAACACAAGTCCAGAGGAGGGCCATGAGGATGATCAGGGGACTGGAGCACCTCTCATATGAAGACAGGATGAGAAAGTTGGGGCTGTTCAGCCTGGAGAAGAGAAGGCTGTGTGGAGACCTCATAGCAGCCCTCCAGTATCTGAAGGGGGCCTACAGGGATGCTGGGGAGGGACTCTTCATGAGGGACTGTAGTGACAGGACAAGGGGTAATGGGTTCAAACTTAAACAGGGGAAGTTTAGATTGGATATGAGGAAGAAATTCTTTGCTGTAAGGGTGGTGAGGCACTGGAATGGGCTGCCCAGGGAAGTTGTGACTGCTTCATTGCTGGCGGTGTTCAAGGTCGGGTTGGACAGAGCCTTGGGTGGCATGGTTTAGTGGGAGGTGTCCCTGCCCATGGCAGGAGGGTTGGAATTACATGACCATAAGGTCCTTTCCAACCCTAACTATTCTATGATTCTATGATTCTATAGGTACATTGCAAATAAAAGACAGGCCAGGGACAACGTCGGCCCTCTCCAGAAGCTATAGGGAGAACTGGCTACCCTGGATTTGGAGAACGCTGAGGTTCTTAATGACTTCTAATGGCAAATGAAGTTGCTAAGCCACTGTCCATCATATTTGAAAAATCATGGCAGTCAGGTGAAGTTCCCGACGACTGGAAAAAGGGAAATATAACCCCCATTTTTAAGAAGGGGAAAACGGATGAGCCAGGAAATTACAGACCAGCCGGTCTCACCTCTGTGCCTGGCATAATCTTGGAGCGGATTCTCCTGGAAGGCATGCTGAGGCACATGAAAAACAAACAAGGTGCTTGGTGACAGCCAGCATGGCTTCACTAAGGGGATATCCTGCCTGACCAATCTGGTGGCCTTCTAGGAGGGGGCTACGGAACTGGTGGACAGGGGCAGAGCAGTTGATGTCATCTACCTGGACTTGTGCAAAGTGTTTGACACTGTCTCCCATGACATCCTTCTCTCTATGTTGGAGAGACATCAATTTGATAGGTAGACCACTTGGTGGATAAAGAACTGGCTGGATGGCAGCATGCAAAGAGTAGTGCTCAATGGCTCAATGTCCAGCTAGAGACCAGTAATGAGTGGTTGCCCCTCAGGGATCGGTGTTGGGACCGGTCTTGTTCAACAGCTTTGTGGGTGACATGGACAGTGGGATCGAGTGTGCCCTCAGCACATTTGCTGATGACACCAAGCTGTGTGGTTCGGTTGATATACTGGAGGGAAGGAATGCCATCCAGAGGGACCTAGACACACTTGTGAGGTGGGCTGATGCCAACCTGATGAAGTTTAACCATGCCAAGTGCAAGGTCCTACACGTGGGTCGGAGCAATGCCAGGCACAGCTACAGGTTGGGCAGAGACGAGATTGAGAACAGCTCTGCAGAGAAGGACTTGGGGGTGTTGGTCGATGAGAAACTGAACATGAGCCGGCAGTGTCAGCTCGCAGCTCAGAAAGCCAACCATGTGCTGGGCTGCATCAAAAGAAGCATGACCAGCAGGTTGAGGGAGGTGCTCCTGCCCCTCTACTCTGCTCTCGTGAGACCTCACTTGGAGTATTGTGTGCAGTTCTGGTGTCCTCAACATAAAAAGGACATGGAACTCTTAGAACAAGTGCAGAGGAGGGCCACGAGGACGATCAGGGGACTGGAGCACCTCCCGTATGAAGATAGGATGAGAAAGTTGGGGCTGTTAAGCCTGGAGAAGAGAAGGCTGCATGGAGACCTCATAGCAGCCTTCCAATACCTGAAAGGGGCCTACAGGGATGCTGGGGAGGGACTCTTCATTAGGGACTGTGGTGAGAGGACAAGGGGTAACGGGTTCAAACTTCAACAGGGGAAGTTTAGATTGGATATGAGGAAGAAATTCTTTACTGTGAGGGTGGTGAGGCACTGGAATGGGTTGCCCAGGAACTTGTGAATGCTTCATCCCTGGCAGCGTTCAAGGCGGGGTTGGACATAGCCTTGGATGGCATGGTTTAGTGGGAGGTGACCCTGCCCATGGCAGGAGGGGTTGGAACTAGATGATCTTAAGGTTCTTTCCAACCCTAACTATTCTATGATTCTATGATTCTATGAAATATCACCCT
This sequence comes from Amazona ochrocephala, assembly GCA_039720435.1. NCBI lineage: Eukaryota > Metazoa > Chordata > Aves > Psittaciformes > Psittacidae > Amazona > Amazona ochrocephala. The sequence goes on along the minus strand of CM077909.1, from coordinate 55,557,908 downwards.
AACTATTAAGCCTTTTTCCTAGCTTCTGTCTACAGCCACTAACACTATTACTTAAGCTTTGAATTTATAATTACATGCATGGAGTCCAAATTCATTTAATCCACCTTTCACCCCAATCTTTTCCAAAGTATTTTGTATATGTATACATAACAAACATTAACATATATATAAAAAAAAAAAGGTACAGTACCCCCTCCCTTTCAATGTGAATTATGCTGTGATCCCATGAATGAGGAAATCCTACCTCAGACTGTGATGGTAAATCCCTTTTGTACCTATTTCAGATTAGAAAGCCTTAAAGAAAGCTTATAGAAAATTTTTCTCTTGATTCATAATTTTACTACATACAGAACACAGGTTACAAATAACTGCAGGGAGATGTAAGTGTGCAGATAGTTAATTTATATTCTAGAAAAACAATCTGGAATTTTAACTCTTCACTGTTTAACTGTATTTTGCTTATATGGAGCATGTCTCAAAGAATAGCAGATCACACTTCTTAAATGTTCAGGACTGAGTGGATCTGCTGTGTCATTCAAGGACATTTTAGGTTTTCTTGCTTTCCTACCAAGAAAATTTTTATCCATCCCTGCTACAAATCTGATACTGTCCCTTATTCTTCTCCATAGCCAGTTTAGTTTGCTACTTCTCTGTCAAACAGAGAAGAAGGGCATCACACAATGGGGAATTCAAGAGTTCTATCTTTAACCAACATAAAGCACTGTTTTTTTTATCTCCTGGTCTTCTGGAGTTTGCATAATAGTATAATTTCTGTTAAGAGGTGTGTCATGTTATTGGTTAAGGTTGTTTTTTTTGTTGTTGGTTGGGTTTTTTGTTTTGGCTTGGTCTTGTGGTTTCTTGCTTGTTTGGTTTTTTTTCGTTGGTTTGTGTGGTTTGTTTGTTACTTTTTGTGTAACAACTACTCAACTGTATTATAGTTCAGGAATTTCACTAAATGCTGAAGACTGTATTTGGCGTGAGAAAAATAAATCCCTTATTAATATATATTATAGCTAAAAATTGTTAAAAGAATGCAAATTCCATAGAGCACTGCAAACCACAGGACTGGCTTGGAAACTTACTGAAATGTGTATTTATCAACCCAGAAATGCTAGACCTGTCAAACCTTCCGAGGCCAAATAAATATCACTTTAAAATACATATATATTAACACAGGAGTAAGACAGATCAGACTACAGTGCCTGATAATAAATTTTATGAAAGAAACGTAACCCTGATGTTAGAGATCCATATGCATAATCTCTTGAAGAACATAATTTATAATAGAAATGCAGACATATTCCCAAGAATACTGTCACTAGAGGGGGGGTCATTATCACTTTCAATACTCATTACACTGCTTGAAACCATACTTAAAACTACAGATAGGGGCATTATTAATGAGTATTAAAGCACAAATTTATCATATAATTCAATATCCATTCCAAATGCATAAAAGATATGATTTGAAAATTTCTATTTCTAGGAAATGGTCTTTTATTTCTTTTTAGAGAAAGTATTTAATGACCACTAACCTCTTCCTCTATATGATATAAAACATTTCTATAGCAGGCAGTATAATACCAATTTATAACACTCAAGAAACAACTTTTCTGCTAGAATCTAAAGCTACTTTTGTGATATCAGCTAAGGTAGCAATCTCAGTATTATGGTTATGAACATTTCTTATCCTACTATATTATCATACCATCTTTCTGTTAAATACCCTTCCCTCTACCACTTGAGCAGTCCCTTGGCACAACAGGCTAAATCAACTTCAGTTCTCATTTGTGTTTAGATAGCTGTGTTTTCATATTTGTCTTCTAAATGGGGCAGCACTCTAAACACCTATGAACAGTCTTGCAGTAAAGTGGCAAAAAGAATGCAAAATGCAAAAAGGACAGATCAAACCATCTTTTCCTGTTGACCTTCTCTGTCATCCTATGGCAAGGACTTAAGTTTATCCAAATCACACATGCTTCATAGAAGCAACTGCTCTGATGGCTAGCAAAGAGTTAAGGCTAGCAAAGAGTTAAGGAAGAAAGGCTAACCAATCAGTGATAACTGGAAGACCATCTGTAGAAGATTAAGAGCTACAAGTACCAGTTCAGAACAGTGATCAGCTTAGTTTTCTCCCTACTTTACAACTCTAGTTGTTACACTCAGTAATAACTGAAATAGGGATGAAAGCTACTTTTGAAAAAAAACCAGCACAAAAAAAAAAAAAAAAAACAAACAAAAAAACCCCACAAAAACTCCCATAGCCCACTGAAAAATCCAGTGCCCAACCCTCACTCTTAAGTCATGCTTGCTACTTATACCCAGCAACAGCAGAGATGCATGAAGCATAAGATTCAGAATATATACTGCATGTGAGTGCATAAATACACATCAAACAGCGGAAGTGTTGGGTGAATGTCCCAAAACAATAAAATGCTTGCTGAAAAAAAATCGGTATCCTTTCTGATTTACAGCATCCCACTGAAGTTGTAACAGAAGACTTAATATTCATCTAAACAATATTTGTGTTCATAGTTAAGAATCACACAATAGGGTGCCCTTTCTTCAGACTTTTAAATGAAGACATAGTCATGCTAAGCTTCTAAAACCACAAAAACATCTAGAGCAAAGAATTAAGTGTTTCTAAAATATATTTATGCTTGTCTCCTCTGAGTATGACGAAATGTTACAAATGAGGTATCAGTTAGAGATGGTAGCTTTGTTAATATTTTCAGATGGAGAAAAGATTATGGAAGAGGCACAAAGTGAGAGCCTTTTGATAAAACAATCTCTTCTTAAAAAGGAAATGTCTATATCACAGACATAAAAATACTGATACTTGCATTTCCTCATAATCTTCAGCAGTGTAAGATCTACAAATGGATGGTAAAATGTCTCACAATACCTTTTGATATCAAGCTTGTAACTATCATATTAATATGTAAAATTACTTAAACTTTCTAAAGTACTACTCCTGATAAAAAGATGTATACCTATACACTGATGTCTGATAGCAATGCTGGGTGTGTGTGTTTCTTTAATTACTGCCAAAATACAAAAACTGATCTAACAAGAAAAAAAAAAAAAATAGTGAATGAGGAAATTCCAGTTTAAATAGACACCACTGGAAAACTCATCTGTGTGTTTCATATTGAAAAACATTAATCTAAAGCATAGGATACTGAGACTAGGTGTTTTGTCTGTAACAAAACCTGTAAAGACTATGCTATAAAGGATAGCATATTTGTCTATCAGTTATTCCTATCAGAGGAAATGAGCTTCTACACTTTCAAAGCAGCTGCAGTACCTTGGCTTCTGAGAATTCCCTTACTTTCTGTGGATAACTAAGTATAAATTTAAATTGTGGTAAGCAGTACTCAAAACTTTAGAAATTCAATCTTTTCCTGTGTGTACATAAACTGGACAAAAGGAAGGTTATCACTGCATTTATCCAAAAGGAAGGGAAAGGGAATCACTCTATGTGCAGTCACAGAATCACAGAATCACAGAATAGTAAGGGCTGGAAAGGACCTCAAGATCATCGAGTTCCAACCCCCCTGCCATGGGCAGGGACACCTCCCACTAAACCATGCCATCCAAGGCTATGTCCAACCCCACCTTGAACGCCGCCAGGGATGAAGCATTCACAAGTTCCCTGGGCAGCCCATTCCAGAGCCCCACCACCCTCACAGTAAAGAATTTCTTCCTCATATCCAATCTAAACTTTCCCTGTTTAAGTTTAAACCCATTACCCCTTGTCCTCTCACCACAGTCCCTAATGAAGAGTCCCTCCCCAGCATCCCTATAGGCCCCCTTCAGTCAATCAACATCCTTGCTTTTGGGGTCTTTTTTTTTTTTTTACTTTAAATATGTATACATAAGAAAACTGAATTCTTGCCAGAATAATAATAATACAATACTCTGCAAGATGGCAAGTACAGAAGTGGTCTTCGCAGTGCTCACAGAAAGCTGGTGCACAAGTGTGGTACAAGAGACACCTCCATTCACGATTTTTAACTACGCATTCATGTAAATCTTACATACAAAACCCAGAACCTGCAGAAGAATAACTTCAAGAAAAAAAGTACACCTTGAGATATTTCCTTTCATCTAAAACTTAGGAAAATGGCTAATACAAAAATTTATTGTTATTAAGCAATGGTTACTGGACTGATATGCTAGTAATGTATCTCTCATACTTAGGTGCCTCTATTTTATGATAAACTAGATCCATGCCTTTGTAAAATCCTATTCCAAGCAATATTATAGAAAAAAAACTTGAAAATTATACTGCCTTTAACTATGAAGAATACTTTGCAAGTCTGACTTTAGCACTCAAACACATACATGTAAGTTGTCCATCCCATGTTAACAGACCTTAATATTTTCTGATTTTCATTACACTGTAGCTTTCAGGAACCCTGAAGTTATGTTTTAGTAATTTGCTAGCAGGTTTTCAAAGACTAATACTCTGGTAAATACTATGCTTCAAAGATAACAGGCAAATTTCAAGTATTTGCTAGCATTTATTACTTGCTCATATAAGTGAGTTATTGTCTGGATGTTAAAATACTAGTTGAATGCTATATCTGGAAAGAATGTTTTTCCCTCTAAAACAGTAAAGCAAGTAAGAAACTATTCTACTACTCACTTAAGAGGATTAGTTAAAGTATACTACAGACAACACAACTTAAAAGCAAGGAAAATTCGAAGCAGGCAAAATAGCTCCTGAAGGTGTAACTGTAAAAACAGTTGTTTAATAATATTAAAACATATTATGTGATTTTCAAGTGGATTTGTTATTTTAAAGATCTCTGACATTAGTTTTAAACCAACTAACAAAAACAAAGCCCCTAGGGCTATTTTTGCCGGCATGTGCTGTAGAACTCACCATATGTTCAACACTTTCTGGCAGCTATACAGAAAGAGAGTAAGGGGAAAAACGAGAATCAGAAGGAACACAGACAAAGAATTTACATCTTGCATACATAATTTGATAGAAAACTATCAAAATGATTATTTCAAAATTAGTTGAAACATCAAAAACACATGCATTTCTCTAGTGTAGAGATGTGTTACTGAGGGCTTAGCCTAAAAAGCACAAGTTAGAGAAAATCTATTATTTAAATATTTAAAGCCAAAATTGAGTATAGCACTATAGTTTTGTCCCTACCAGTGGCATTTAAATAAAAATTTCAATAAAAATTCTGAAATAGCTGAGCACACAAGATCCTAACAAAATAAAAAGATGGACATACTTTGTTTCATCCAGTACTTCTACTTCTGCAGGAGATGTGATGGGTGCATTTGAACGGCCTGCAGTTGGGTCATCTGTGTTCAGTTCTCCATTTGTTGAGCTTACTACCTGAAATCACCAGAAATACCTGAAATTATGCTAGTGCTATAGATACATCTTCAAAAAGATGGTCATTTTTGTTTATTCCATAATTCTTTTTATTCCAGCAACAATATCTTTTCCACGTTTTATTCCTGCATCCCTGCACTCCTGCCATTTTTCTTTCATATCTACCAGTGGAACTGACAACTACACCGCGGACTCAAAGTGAACAAACTAAGCAAAGCAATTCTGTTATCAGGTTTGCTCATCTCCCTCATGTCTCTTTAGAGTCTTAATGAAAGTTACAAGCCTCTTTCCTGACATCAATTCAGCCAGTCTTGTCTTACCCTATCTCTGTTTCTTTAGTGCCTTTAAGATTTAGTTGTCTTTTCTGTGTGGCTTGTTTCAGATGTACCTCAAAGAGTACTCACCAAAGGAAGGGAAATTTAAGACATTTTCTAGACCTAAGAGTGTTGGTGGTGGTCGTTTTTCACTATCAGAGCATGACCACACCTACTGCCATCAAAAAAAAAAAAAAAATTCATCTTCATTCCAATTAATCTATTCTCAAATTCCCTTGTAAATTGTTGAGCCACCAGCTCTGGTTCTCTGGGAATGTCTGTTTTGACTTTAAACTAAATGTAACCCAGCATTCTCTCTCAGCTTTTCTGTGTGAAGATATTCCAGTGGCATCTTATTTATTCACCTCACAGAATCTGCCAGGAAGATGGTTAACTAGATACAGACAACTGCAAATCTGTTCAGGGCAGCTGACAGTGCTGACTGACTCATCAGAGTACCAAGAAGTCTACTAGGTACAAAGTATCTGCAAAATTACTGGCCAAGGAACAAAATAAATAAAAATAAAAATATCATTCTGGTGAAGTAATATAAAAGCCTTCAGAAAACATCTGGAAAAGATTATCAGAGATTAAGGTAGAAGAAAGCAGAAACAAGGAAACTCATGATCATCATAATGTTACTATTGCACTCACCCTTTCAAGCTCTCCTCCTAACGAAGGAGTTATGCCTCATCTACTTATAACCTGAGCTAACAGAGCCTTGCCTATTGAGGTTTGTTTTGTGGTTCCTATTGCAACCAAGTACAGAGCTTCAGAAGATAGCTGAACTTAAGTCATTTTTCATGCCACATGCCTACAACAGGCCGAGTTTTCTTCTTTTTCAAGTTTCACTAGACTAGGAACCACTACCAAAACCCCTGGGCAGCCCAGTGATAAAGCAAAACGAAATGTGAGATTCCAAGACTAGTTATTTGAATCCTGGACAATATAACTGAAGGAATTCTGGGAGATTGGACTTTATTTCTGTGATGCCAGGTAAGTCAGTACAGTTTCAATAAGGTGGTTTAAGCTTAGTTTCATATCACTGGGGATGGCAGAAGCACTAAACATTCAGCCTCAGAAATAGGTAGGAATTCCACTTTAGCAAATCATCTGTGGGAGAAGTCTTTCTTTTCAAGGCAGAATTTGCCCTAAGGTGTTTTTTTATTAATTTGACTGCTTTCTCTAAGAATCTTTGATACAAACTTTGTATGAATGTTTGAATCAGTGAGTGGAAGACCGTCCTGCTTTCCTCTGGTTGGTCTCTATTCAGGCAACAGAGATCAAGGAGCCTTCAGTCCTTCCCATATACAAAGACATGACACATCCACCAAATACACAACCAAACACAATCAAGTATAACTGACTGTTGTATGGCTGAGTTTAGATAAAATGAAATGACCTTCATCCTTCTGGAAAGAGCTGAGACTTCTGAAAGTGTAAATGAATCAACGGATATTATTTACTGGTAGTCCGAAAACCTGCATCAGTCATGCTCCTCCAGAATCACAAATGACCTGAGTTTCAATCTAGTCTACTACTGCTGAAAAGAACTATAAGAATGGTCTCAGTAAGCTGCAGAAACAACAATTAATACACCTGCAACAGAGCAAAATATTTACATTTTTTAAAAAATAACAAGGATTCATTCAAAAGCACAAGAGGCAGGCGGGACTGCTCTAGTTCCTGTAGCAGTAAGGTTATTTGACTGTATGATCTTACAACTGAAAGTTCTGTAATTTGCTAAAATAACCTACAATGCCAGAATTTAATTCCCTGTGACATCAGTAAATTATTTTGCAATTGGACCAAAAAGCGCATTTGGTAATAGATTGATAATGCACGACAAACAAAGCAGTGGAAACACTTGTATACTCCTGAGCTTGGTGCACACAGGCTTAAGTTAGACCAACCATTACACTTCTCTCCAACTACATGCCAATCATCTCAAAAATTGTCATGACACAGTTGGAAAGATAAGGGAATGTAACAAAACTGAACCAGAGTAAGTCACCTGGAAGAGTGTTTGCACTGAAGGTATGGTACACCAAATTCTGTAGCCACCATGTACCTACCGTTTATGGTATTTTTGAGGTAAAAACAAAATGCATCACAGTAGATCTACATACAAAGCTGTAACTCTGGAAAAGGAGAGAGAAGAACCAATACACAAAACTAATACTGCTTAAACAGAAACTTTTAATTTCATTTCTCTACTCATGACTTGAGTTGTACTGGATTTCCTCAGCAGCCTAATAAAAGGTGGAAAGCATAATTAATCTCTTACTAGATTCGTATACAGTTGTAGAGACAAATGCGGATATCGAAGCTGCATTTTTGCAACTAAAAATTTTGTTGACTAAAACTACACGAACATTTTTCAATGAAAAGTCACCAAATTTCACGTAATTCAGTTTCTGAAGACTAAGTTTCAAATTAGAAGTGCTGCAATGCTGAAGATTAACTTAAGGTACTCAATTATATATAACTGGAAGATTAACCACTAAATTGAAAAATATGAAACAACTTTGAGCACTTTGATAACAGATCTTATCATGGCTTAAATCTAGTTTCTTCAAATTCAATCAGTTCTTTAAAACTTCAATTTGAAAAGCACATACATGAAGAAGCATACGCATCATGTTTCTTGGTATCCTCTAGGCATATAGCAAACAAAATACTAGCCCTGCTACCTAATAAGGAGACATATTAATTGTGGGAAAGATTAGTTTGTTAAATATATGGTCCTTCAGAAGCCTGATAAGGGCCACTTAAAAGACAACAAAGGCAACCCTGAATACCAATTCCCCGGATAGTAACAGTAAATTTGGCTAATCCCATGATTTTTTATGGATTAGCATGTAAACTAATCTTTTACTTGCTATGATGAAAAATAAGTCAAAAAGTCTCTCATAAAACAAAATTTTGCTGATTTTCATGCTTATAATTACAATACAAAAATGCAATACTTTGAAAAAGACATGGAAATAATCATAGAATCATAGAATAGTAAGGGTTGGAAAGGACCTCAAGATCATCGAGTTCCAACCCCACTGCCATGGGCAGGGACACCTCACACTAAACCATGCCATCCAAGGCTATGTCCAACCCCACCTTGAACGCCGCCAGGGATGAAGCATTCACAACCTCCCTGGGCAACCCATTCCAGGGCCTCACCACCCTCACAGTAAAGAATTTCTTCCTCTGATCCAATCTAAACTTCCCCTGTTTAAGTTTGAACCCATTACCCCTTGTCCTATCACCACAGTCCCTAATGAAGAGTCCCTCCCCAGCATCCCTATAGGCCCCCTTCAGGTATTGGAAGGCTGCTATGAGGTCTCCATGCAGCCTTCTCTTCTACAGGCTCAACAGCCCCAACGTTCTCATCCTATCTTCATACGGGAGGTGCTCCAGTCCCCTCATCATCCTCGTGGCCCTCCTCTGCACTTGTTCTAACAGTACCATGTCCTTTTTATGTTGAGGACACCAGAACTGCACACAATACTCCAAGTGAGGTCTCACAAGAGCAGAGTAGAGGGGCAGGAGCACCTCCCTCTACCTGCTGGTCACACTCCTTTTGATGCAGCCCAGGATACGGTTGGCTTTCTGGGCTGCAAGCGCACACTGCCGGCTCATGTTCAGTTTCTCATCGACCAACACCCCCAAGTCCTTCTCCGCAGGGCTGCTCTGAATCTCTTCTCTGCCCAACCTGGAGCTGTGCCTGGCATTGCTCCGACCCAGGTGTAGGACCTTGCACTTGGCATGGTTAAACTTCATTAGGTTGGCATCAGCCCACCTCACAAGCATGTCAAGGTCCCTCTGGATGGCATTCCTTCCCTCCAACATATCAAACGAACCACACAGCTTGGTGTCATCGGCAAACTTGCTGAGGGCGCACTCGATCCCACTGTCCATGTCACCCACAAAGATGTTGAACAAGACCAGTCCCAACACTGATCCCTGGGGGACACCACTCATTACTGGTCTCCAGCTGGACATTGAGCCATTGAGCACTACTCTTTGCGTGCTGCCATCCAGCCAGTTCTTTATCCACCAAGTGGTCTACCTATCAAATTGATGTCTCTCCAACTTAGAGAGAAGGATGTCATGCGAGACAGTGTCAAACGCCTTACACAAGTCCAGGTAGATGACATCAACTGCTCTGCCCCTGTCCACCAGTTCTGTAGCCCCATCCTAGAAGGCCACCAGATTGGTCAGGCAGGATTTCCCCTTAGTGAAGCCATGCTGGCTGTCACCAAGCACCTTATTGGTTTTCACATGCTTCAGCATGCCTTCCAGGAGAATCCGCTCCAAGATTTTGCCAGGCACAGAGGTGAGACTGACTGGTCTGTAGTTCCCTGGCTCATCCATTTTCCCCTTCTTAAAAATGGGGGTTACATTTCCCTTTTTCCAGTTGTCAGGAACTTCACCTGACTGCCATGATTTTTCAAATATGATGGACAGTGGCTTAGCAACTTCATGTTTCATTACCCATCTCAGTCACTGAATTATCTACTCTTCAAATAATAAAGCCAGCCTTCAAGCCCAAGAAATTCCTTAGCGATACTATAGAATGCTGTATTTTACCTTCAAAAAAGTTTCTAGTTAAGACAAAAAAGAATAATAAAAAATAAAAAATAGTCACACTAGAATTAACTTTTTTTAATTCACAAAAGCTTAGGGAAATGGATTTGTTTCATCTAATTCACTGCTCTCTTGACTTCTTTAAGGAGAGATGTCTTGCAATTTACATCAAATATCTAACCTTTCAAGCATTTCCTAAGGACCTTTCAAGCCCTGTGGCATTGCACAGGGAACTCTTTAACCTGATCTTTTAATTTAACCTCCTTTTTAAGAATTACCAAATGGGAAAATAGAAAGAGAAAGAATAAGAGAAAGGAGACCAGCTAGCAAGTAATGAAAAAAAAAGAAAAAAAAAGTAATGAACAGATTAGTACAGTCTCTACGAGTGTATAAGCAGTTTGCAGTTCATGCAGAAAAGGAAACTATTTGGTGTTGTACAATTGACATTTTTGGGAACTGAGGCAAGTTTACAAGACAGACACAGGAAGTAGCTAAATGAACTGCTGGTAGGTACAAGTTGCTTACATTTATAAGGCTACAACAACTAGAAAAACGGGCTGCTATACTACATGTATACCAACATTCAGTTCACTTCAATTTTAAATGTCACAGCAAAGAATCATAGAATGGTTTGAGTTAGAAGGGACCTTAAAGATCACCTAGTTGCAACCCCGCTGCTACAGGCAGGGACACCTTCCACTAGACTAGGTTGCTGCAAGCCCTGTCCAACCTGGCCTTGAACACTGCCAGGGATGGGACAGACACAGCTTCCTTGGCCAATCTGTTGCAGTGACTCACTACCATTATAGTTCTGAAGAATTTCTTCCTTATATCTTACCTTATTTCCCCTCTTTCAGTTTAAAATCATTCCCCCTTGTCTTGTCCCTACGTGCCCTGTAAAAAGTCTCTCTCCAGGTTTCTTGCAGACCCTGTTTTGGTACTGGAAGATCTCCTTTGAACTCCCTTTTCTGCAGGGTGAACAAGCCCAGCTCTCTCAGCCCACCTTCATAGCAGAGGCGCTCCAGCCCTCTGACCATCTTTTTGGCCCCACTCTGGACTCGCTCCAACAGGTTCATATCACTAACATATTTTAACAATCTTCTAAAAAAGGATCTTAGCGACAACACCAACGGTAGTATTGCAAATGACTAGTAGCAGAGCCCTAAAAAACATTCCGTCACTTCCAAATTACCTGCCAGGGTTCTTTTTCTTCTTACAGAGAAATGGATAATTCAATGGATCTCAAAGATGAGCACTGACTCGCTAATGTCACAGAAAAAAAAAATAAAAAATCAATACACTTTAATTTTATACTTTAGACTCAACTTTCCTTTGAACAATTATCTGTGGCACTTTTAGAACTTGTCTTCCCGGGGGCAATTAGGAATTCAGCTAAACTAGCCAGTTAATTGTCCAACTTAACAGCATGATTCAGTTAGTATCACTACAACAAAGGGGTATTTGACAACGGTCAAGGGCTCAAATTCAAAACAAAACTGAAAATATTATGTAGCTTTGTGAGTGCCTTTAATGAGGAAGTATGACAGCTCCACAATTAAGATGTCCTTCAAAGACACAGACCAAGTAGCAGCACTTCTGAAAACTGCTCTTTTTACATGGCAACTGCTTAGTCTTAGCTGATCTAAGGGATCTGATCTCGGAATGCCCATATTCTTCGAGAATGAAAGGAGGAACATTATATTAACATAAAGGAATACTACTGCTATTTCCTAGAAAATATTCTTCCACTCCCAAAGAGTGTTTAACATCTATTACAATGGAATAAATTCTCCTGCAATTGTTACATTCTACCTGAGAAAAAAGAAAAGGTTTCTTAAGTGCTCCGACTGCCAAAAGAGTAATATGTTATAAAATTTGGAAGTTCCAATAACTGGAATTTAACAAGTTAAGTATGCATTTTTCTAACCTAAAAGTTTAAAAAAATAAGAAATTTAATAATTTTGGAAGATGTAATTTTGAATCTAGTTTTGATCCACATTAATACACTTCTCAAAAGATAAATTACTACCTTTAAAAGTAATGTTATTGAGGGAACTAATGCAATTCAAGTTAAATATCCAGGTAAAGTTTTAAAAATACCTCTTAAGGCAAGCACAGAACAATTTGCAAATTTTTCCTCATACACAGTGATTAATTATTATCTGATAATTTTCTTGTATGATGGCAGTTTCTAAAGCAGCAAAGTCTAGAAACTGTAAAGTTTGAATTGGGTTTCAAAGAATTTAAAAGATATGGAATTATCACACTGATGAGACTACAGCACTGTCTTCTTTACCCCTGGATTTCTCGTTCTTCAAGCATTGTCAATTTTTATCCAAAGTAAAACTTCATGAGAAACATATGTAACTTAGGATTGTCAGAATCAAAAATGCAGCAGACAAAGAAAGTATTTTTTTTCCTGTTCTGGTTTCCTCTGTGATAGAGTTAATTCTGTTCCTAGTAACTGGCATAGTTCTGTGTTTTGGCTTCAGTCTGAGAGCAATGCCAATAACATACAGAAGTCTTAGTTGTTGCTCAGTTGTTCCTACCCAATCAAGGACTTTTCAGTCCTTCATGCTCTGCCAGTGAGGAGGGGCACAAGAAGTCGGGAGGAAGCAGAGACAGGACACCTGACCTAAACTAGCCAAAGGGGTATTCCATACCACAGAACGTCATGGGGGGAGTTACCCGGAAGGCTCAGATCACTGCCCAGGTCAGGCTGGGTATCAGTCGGTGAGTGGTGAGCAATTGCATTGTGCATCACTGCTGTTTATTGTTTTTTCTTTTTCCCTTTTCCGTTTTAGTTTTATATTCCTCTCCTTGTTATTTCCCCTATCGTCATTAGTATTATACTGCACTTTATTTCAATTATTAAGCTGTTCTTACCTCAACCATGTGTTTTACATTCTTTGGATTCTCCTCCCCATCCGGCCCAAGAAGGGAGGAAGGCAGTGTGTGAGAGTGGCTGCACGCTACTTGCCTGCCAGCTGTGGTTAAACCATGACATTTCCCCAGATAACACTTTACAAAGCCAAATTATTTTAATTTTGGAGTGAAAGCCCAAAACTTCATATAGACTTCACAGCTGGCATTTTGAATCCTTCTATAAAAACTTCTATTTCTTGAAATATTATTCCAATCATCTTACCCCTAAATATATTCAAAGAACAAGACACCAAATAATAAAATAAAGAGCAAACCAGGAAAAAAAAAAAAAAAAAAGCTCTTTAAAGATGAAATACACTAATAACAAAGGAAAAATTGTTGGTTTCTATTCATTTTCCACTGATAAGTGTTAAGTATTGCCCTGTGAAACATCCTTCTAGTCAACTATTGTTTGAACAAAAGTAGCAGAGTTTAAGCAAAAATCACTACTTAACAGTTTAATTTGAGGTTTGCTTAAAGAGCAAAAATCATAACCATAAATGGTTTGTGTTGGAAGATCATGGAGTTCCAACACACTGCAATGGCAGGAGTGGGAGAATGTTGGACAACAATGGCTTCACTCAACAGTGGTTTAGTTGTTAATACAACCAAACAACACATCAAAAGTCTAAATTTCAGTTGCTTGCACTGATCTAAATCTATATTCCTTCAAAAAGAGATAGCTCCATTGGCTTAGCTGTCACTAAGAAATACATAGCAGAAATTCCACATACATACACAGTTTTCTGCACCTGATTTAATTTCAGCTAGGCAACTGTGGAGTAGGGAATAACAGGAAGATTCTGAACATTACTGGAAAGAGAGTTTATTATGAAAATAGTAATCATGTCATGCACTACAGGAAACTAGTATTACATAATGTAAGGTGACTCATTAAGTCATGCAAAGAAGATGAAAATACCTGTACTGAGGCACCATGTCTGTCAGCACCTAAGTGAGCCCTCAAATGATCTGGATTGGCTTGCTGTGAGTCCCAAGCTGCCCTATGGTCTGTTGACTATCATTTTTCAATGCATGAGGATATATGCAAAAAAAAAGAAATAAAAATTCCAAAAATTAACAATTATATACGCATTATTTTTAAAAAAGCACAAAAGCACTATAATTCCTCTATACGATGTACATCAAGATTTTATGAATACTTATGTATGCCTACACATGAATTTTCACACAGCAGTAAAGTAGCTGAAACTAAGAAATGAAGTCCAACACAACCCTGTTACTTAGCTTAGTTAAATGGACACAGATCTAAATTCCTAACGCTTTTACCACCTTGGTTGTCATCCTAGCTAAGAAAAAAAAAAAAAAACAAAAGAAAAAAAACAAAAGAAAGTGAAAACATTTTACATGCATGCTAGCACCCCAAGAGATGATATAGCATATGGGAAAGAGATGGTGATTAAAATTGAAAGAAGTATCAGTATGTGCATCATAGCACCAAACAAGCAACCTTTTAGGACATTTTAAGGTCTAGAGATGCAGAAATACACTAATAAGGATCTACTTGAACCAAAGAAAACACAAAGAGTCAATTTTATTTTGGAGTTTTAACAAAAGCAACAATATAGCACAAATTGTTAGGCAAAAGACAAAGCAATGCTGACAATCTTATATGAGTACTTTACCTGATTTTTAGATTGTTGCATTTTATCTCTGTGCTGATATGCTTCTCTGTTTGAAGACAGTGCAGGGTCTGAGTGTATTGAACCCACTGGAGTAGGCTACAAATATAAATAATATGTAGCAAAAGATAATTCTAAGTCTTACCAAAAGTTACTGGTTTGTTATAGAAATTAATGAAAATTATCAAATTAAAGCAAAATGTTTACTAGGCATTTGCCAACACCAGTAAGAAAGAGAGGGCAAACCAAGACTTACATAATTTTAGAATTAGCAATTCTTGACTACATCAGACATTAATTTTCTGAAAGACTCTAGGCTGATTATTTTCTGCAGGTAGCCCTTAGGACATTCTGGTAAAAGCCTGAAAGAAAGGCTTGAAGTGATTTTTAATGCTAAACACTGAAAAAAGATTTAGCAATAAAATGCTACGACGTTTTCAGAGAATTACATGAGAAACTTCAGGGTAAAATGTATAATCTGAAATTGTCCAACTTACATACAGAACTCCCTTCCCTCATTATTAAAAAGAAGTAAGGAAGAATTTGAGGTGCTGTAAAATTAATCTTTTACCCATAAACACACATTTTCTGTAACTTCAGATGCACTGCAATGGAGACCGATATTCTACATCGTACTTCAATAAAACAATGCATATAGACAGTTTCTTCATAACAAACTGATAAATATCGGAAGTATTATACATATATACCTCAGGTGCCGAGAAGTGGTTGCTCTACATGTTGAGAATACTGGGAGCAAGGAAGTCCCAAAAGCAGGAACGTGCATGCAATAATGACAATCACCTATAAAGTTTTAAGCTCCTTTGCTTTAAACTCCTTCTTCAACACAAAAAACAGCCTGAATTCCTATAACCTCATTTTGGATTGAACAGATTTACTTTGATGTTAAAGAGTATATGTTTGAAAAGAGACTCAATATGAAACATCTCAAGCTGAATAATTACATTTGAAAATGCATCTGAAAATGGGTTTCAGATTCACAACTGCAGCAGCAGCCATGAGATGCATGTCTTCTGAAACTCAAGACTAACAATGGCTTAAAACTGATCACACAAAAAAAAACTTGCATGTTACTAGTACCTTATACTGTACTCACCAACTGTTTGCCAATCCAGTCATATTCATAATCAAACACATAGCCTTTCCGATCAAGTAAGTCTGTGAAGAGCTTCCTTAAGTAGTCATAGTCTGGCTTTTCAAAAAAATCTAGCCTTCTTACATAACGTAGGTATGTAGCCATTTCCTCTACATAAATAAGAAATGCACACAATTGCCAAACCTGTTTAAAAGGCACTCAAAAATCAGCACTTACTACATTTGAAAGTGACTTCTATCTCTCACCATAACATCTGAACAGTTGTTCACCATGAATGTGTGACTTACCAGAAAGAAAAGTATTCTTCAAAATAAACTGCCATATTCTAAACATATCTTACCAAGCAATCCCCGCACTAATTTACTCGTCAAGATCTTCCATTCAACCTTCCAATCCTGATGCACAGTGTGCCAAAAGAGTGGGGAAACACCTCTACTTTCCAATTTTATTTTTCTTTTCCAACTAATTTTACAAAGAAAAGCCTAAGAGAAGGAAAGAAGGGGCTATACAAAACTACAAGGTAGTCTTGCGTCTCAAACAACATCTGCTACTGGAATCTAACCATTCTTTCTTTAGAGGATCCACATGTACCACAAGTGGGCAATGCCAATTTTCCTCACAAATAATGCAGTATAGGCTCTGTTGAGTGGTAACTGCAGTATGATGATGGAAGGCTGAAACAGTGCTGAATGCTTCAGGCATCATGCTACATGAAGGTGTTGAGCAGAAATAGCAATTATCCTATACAGAAACACTACAGAGGAATACTAAGGTTACCTGAGCTTTTGCAGAACAATATCTGATCAGTTTATATCTGGTCAGATATAAATATCTGTCAGTTTAATATCACTGTTTAAATACCATGTCAGCATACAAATGGAGATGCATTTGGGTAGATGTTACATGGATAGTATAAGATTCTCCCAGTAGCGGAGACAAACAGGGAGATTCTGAAAGGGCCTGGACCTATAAAGATAACAGGAAAGAATCTTCCCAGTCACTAAAGTGTATGAAGTACAGACTGCATATTAGCTGCCAGAACCTAACTAAGCTAGCTAAGACAGAAGTTTCAGGGCAAACTTCTTGGCAGGTTAGTAAAGCATACAGAAGTTCCATTCTTGATGATGGGTTTAAGCCACGAAAGGCTTCCAAGAAAATAGCTGTAAGGAATAAGCATCCTAATGGGCAGAATAATACAAGAATCCAAGGGCTGAAAGGGAGGGCCTATGAATATCTGAAGCACAACCTTCAACTCCCATAGAGAAACTGCTCAGATACGTGACTATGTACAATATTATATGACAAATGTACGTTTTCAGTAACTCCTTCAGAAGTCAGTGAAATTACAGGCATGTGGAAATACAAGTCTGAGAAAACAGCAGATGGTAATAAGAGATAAATATTAATGAACTTTCACAAAAGACCAAGTTTTACAGATCCTTCTACTGTAGAAGGTATTCACACCGCAGTGGTTTGAAATAGAGTACTGCAAGAGCTTCTCACAATCTGATACGGATCAGGTGAAGCACCTAACCTGAGCCCTGGGACATTATTTCCAGGTGGACAAATCTCTTAAAATCTAACTTGTTTAGGAAGCTTTGTAGCTCATGAAAAAGTGGGAAACCACCAACTGGCAAGCCATTCTGAGAAAAGCAACAACACATTCTCAAGTCAGAAAGGCTTTCACATGGTCCCAAAGTACATGAGAAGCCACCTGTATGTGACAAGAAAGTCACAAGATGAATGACGTCAAAAGTAGATGCCACATGCACTCACTGATCCTATGAAAGAGGTATGTATGTCAGAAGCAGCACAGTAGTATCGTTGCACACTCACCCACATCATATTCCAGTAAATCTGGAGAACCTTACATTTTATGGTACAAACAAGGTGCTGTAGGAAACCCATCTTCCAACAGAAGATGTCTGAGAAGTGTAGAGGCAGTGCTAAGACGGAGCTATTCTAAGTTAAACTTCTTCAGACAGAATGCGGTTGAAAGAGGGACAAGTGAAGGTTTGAGGCCAGCTTGATAACAAAAAGTTCTGAGGCAACATCATGTTGGTGCTGTCAAGAATGCACCTCAGGACCAGGGTGCCTAGAAAACCCAAATTACTTATTTCTGACAAAAACAGAGTATTTAGTGCTATTTTTTAGCAGATGGAGGAGTGTCTACTGTTGCCCATGCAGGAAAGGAGGCTGCTAACCCAGGAAGCTGGGAAAAGGTAACAGAAAAAAACAACAAAAAAAGGAGGAAGAGGGTAATTAAAAGCAAGGGGCTTCCTCCTACATCTGTTGTCCCCACCCAGAACCGCTTTGCTATCCTGCAGGGGACTGATGAGCAACAGCGCTCCCACCAGGCACAACCAGCTAGTGCACTGGTAAAGAAGATCACTACTGGTGCTGCCAGGAGAAAGCGGCGGACCATAGTAGTAGGGGACTCTAATCTGAAAGGCACAGAGGCACCCATCTGCCGGCCTGACCCAGGCTCAAGGGAGGTGTGTTGCCTACCAGGGGCTTGGATCAGGGATGTGGCCGACAAGCTGCCTGCTCTAGTCCGTCCAACTGACTATTACCCACTCCTGGTAATACATGTGGGTGCTACTGATATAGATAGCAGTAGCCCGGAGACCATAAAGAAGGACTACAGGGCTCTGGGAGAGGTGGTTAGGGGCTCTGGAGCTCAGATTGTCTTTTCGTCAATTCTCCAGGATACAGGGCAGGACCTTAAAAAGGCTAGGAGGATTGGGCAGGTTAATAAATGGTTAGAAGGGTGGTGCTATAGTCAGGGGTTTGGGTACCTTGAACATGGCACTCAATTGAGCAGGCCAGGTCTACTGGGGGCTGGTGGAGCTGGTCTGACAAAGAAGGGGAAGAGTGGATTTGGTAGGAGGCTTGCCAGACTGGTCAAGGATGCTTTAAACTAGATGTGTTGGGGGAGGGGGGCATCATTCCATCCCAACACACCCAGTCGGTTGCCAGCACCTACAGTAAACATTCGGAGCAATGTAGGGATATTCCAGCTGCTCCAGCCAATGAGCCGGCTTCAATTGGATCTCGGCTCAAATGCCTCTACACAAATGCCCGTAGTATGGGGAACAAACAAGAGGAATTAGAGATGTGTGCACATCTACGGGGGTATGATATCATAGGCATCACAGAAACATGGTGGGATGGCACCTATGACTGGTGTGTTGGAATGGAAGGTTACCGGCTCTTTAGGAAAGACAGGCCCGGCAGACAGGGAGGGGGAGTTGCTATTTATGTTAGGGATAGGCTAGAGAGTATGGAACTCTGTCTGGGGACAGGTGAGCAGTCGACAGAGAGTTTGTGGGTCAGGGTTAAAGGGAGAACAGCGATGGGTGATATCATTATGGGGATCTGTTACAGACCGCCTGACCAAGGGGACTTGGTGGATGAAGCGCTCCATAGGCAGATAGGAGCAGCCTCACACTCGCAGGCCCTTGTTCTCATGGGAGACTTCAACCACCCTGATATCTGTTGGAGGGATGGTACGGCCCGGTACAAGCAATCCAGAAGGTTCCTCGATTGCGCGGAAGACAACTTCCTTTTGCAAGTAATAGAGGAGCCGACAAGGAGAGGTGCCATGCTTGACCTCGTCCTCACCAACAGGGAAGGGCTGGTTGGGAATGTGACGCTCCAGGGCAGCCTTGATTGCAGCAATCATGAGATGGTCGAGTTTGAGATCCTCAGGACAGTGAGAAGAGCGTGCAGCAAGCTCACTGCCCTGGACTTCAAGAGAGCAGACTTTGGCCTCTTCAGGAACCTGCTCAGTAAGGTTCCATGAGATACAGCCCTAGAGGGCAGGGGGGCCCAAGACTGTTGGTTGATATTCAAGGCTCACCTGCTGCAAGCTCAGGAGCGATGCATCCCAACTAGAAGGAAGTTCAGCAGGAGGGCCAGGAGACCTCCTTGGATGGATAAGGACCTGCTGAGCAAAATTCGAAGGAAAAAAGAGGCTTATAAAAGGTGGAAGCAAGGTCAGGCGGCCTGGAAAGAATACAAGGATGTTGTCCGGGAAGCTAGGGACCAGGTTAGGAAAGCTAAGGCCCACTTAGAATTAAACTTGGCTAGGGATGTTAAGGATAACAGGAAGGGATTTTATAGGTACACTGCCAATAAAAGACAGGTTAGGGACACCGTGGGCCCTCTCCAGAAGCTATCGGGAGAACTGGCTACCCTGGATTTGGAGAAGGCTGAGGTTCTTAATGACTTCTTTGCCTCAGTCTTTACCGGCAAATGCTCTGACCACAGCACCCAAGTCTTGGAAGGCAGACGCGGGGACGGTGAGGGTGGGGACCCTGGGCCCACTGTGGGGGAGGATCTTGCTCAGGACCACCTTAGGAACCTGAATGTATACAAGTCCATGGGACCGGATGAAATCCATCCACAGGTCCTGAAGGAGCTGGCAAATGAAGTTGCTAAGCCACTGTCCATCATATTTGAAAAATCATGGCAGTCAGGTGAAGTTCCCGATGACTGGAAAAAGGGAAATATAACCCCATTTTTAAGAAGGGGAAAATGGATGACCCAGGGAATTACAGACCAGTCGGTCTCACCTCTGTGCCTGGCAAAATCTTGGAGCGGATTCTCCTGGAAGACATGCTAAGGCACATGAAAACCAACAAGCTGCTTGGGGACAGCCAGCATGGCTTCAGTAAGGGGAAATCCTGCCTAACCAATCTGGTGACCTTCTATGAAGGAGCTACGGAACTGATGGACAGGGGCAGAGCAGCTGATGTCATCTACCTGGACTTGTGTAAAGCCTTTGACACTGTCTCACATGACATCCTTCTCTCTAAGTTGGAGAGACATCAATTTGATAGGTGGACCACTCGGTGGATAAAGAACTGGCTGGATGGCCGCACACGAAGAGTAGTGCTCAGTGGCTCAGTGTCCAGCTGGAGACCAGTAACGAGTGGTGTCCCCCAGGGATCGGTGTTGGGACCGGTCTTGTTCAACATCTTTGTGGGTGACATGGACAGCGGGATTGAGTGCACCCTCAGCAGTTTTGCCGATGACACCAAGCTGTGTGGTTCGGTTGATAAGTTGGAGGGAAGGAATGCCATCCAGAGGGACCTTGACATGCTTGTGAGGTGGGCTGATGCCAACCTAATGAAGTTTAACCATGCTAAATGCAAAGTCCTCCACCTGGGTCGGAGCAATCCCAGGCACAGCTACAGATTGGGCGGGGAGGAGATTCAGAGCAGCCCTGCGGAGAAGGACTTGGGGGTGTGGGTTGATGAAAAAATGAACATGAGCCAGCAGTGTGCGCTTGCAGCCCAGAAGGCCAACCGTATCCTGGGCTGCATCAAAAGGAGTGTGACCAGCAGGTCGAGGGAGGTGCTCCTGCCCCTTTACTCTGCTCTCGTGAGACCTCACTTGGAGTATTGTGTGCAGTTCTGGTGTCCTCAACATAAAAAGGACATGGTACTGTTAGAACAAGTGCAGAGGAGGGCCACAAGGATGATGAGGGGACTGGAGCACCTCCCGTATGAAGATAGGATGAGAAAATTGGGGCTGTTCAGCCTGGAGAAGAGAAGGCTGCGTGGAGACCTCATAGCAGCCTTCCAATACCTGAAGGGGGCCTATAGGGATGCTGGGGAGGGACTCTTCATTAGGGACTGTGGTGAGAGGACAAGGGGTAATGGGTTTAAACTTAAACAGGGGAGGTTTAGATTGGATCAGAGGAAGAAATTCTTTACTGTGAGGGTGGTGGGGCCCTGGAATGGGTTGCCCAGGGAGGTTGTGAATGCTTCATCCCTGGCAGCGTTCAAGGTGGGGTTGGACATAGCCTTGGATGGCATGGTTCAGTGGGAGGTGTCTCTGCCCATGGCAGGGGGGTTGGAACTCGATGATCTTGAGGTCCTTTCCAACCCTTACTATTCTATGATTCTATGATTCTATGTATTCCGTGGCATCTGAGGCCTACCTCAGCATACAAGCAAAACTCTTCAGAAATTCTAGCCAAGGACGTCAGCATTTCAAGAACACAAGGAGAAATATTGAGACATTGCTAGGGACCTCTTTAACCATATCTTCTCAATGTAAAGCGGAAACCAAAGCATGCAAGGCATGCCTTCAGAGGAATGAAGGCTGGATCAGAGACATTTAATTCAGCTGAATGTGTCACAGCTGGCTGACTCCAAAAATCAAATACCACCTTTACCATGCATTGGATGCAGAAATTCCAGAGTTCAAATCCTTGCTCATATTTTATATGAAGCTTTAAACAGCAGCAGTGTTGCACACTCAAAGACAGCACAATTCCACAGAACAGAGGATGAAAACGGTAGGTGTTTTACATGTGACAGAGACCAAAATATCTTTCACTGATGCTAGAGTTCTTTTGCTTTAAGGACATCAATCAGCTATCTCAATCCGCAGGCTGACTGAAAACAACTGAAATTATTTTAAGTTTTGAGTGACAAGGATAGGAAAATATGGAAACTCCCCAGATATCTAACATGCAAAAACTTCCACACACAAGAATATATTTATTATAAAAATGTACATATGTGTTATCAAAGAAGTTTATCTTTTGTGTTCTCCAAGATCAAATACCGTTTCCCTGTTCCATTTTCAATCCTGTCAACAAGCATGTACTTGATTAAATTTGGTGGAAACAGTCACTAGATATACGGAGCTACTAATGCATTATTATTTCCAGGAATTGCACCATATACACCTTAAATTACATATTTAAAGGATTCTAGCAACCAGGTAAAAATCAACATGCAAGACATTCATGGGTTCCTGAATGCAGATGACTTACACTATAGAACAGGCTTTTTCCCCTGCATTTAAACTTTTACCAATTCAGCAAACATATGTTCAGACACTTGCTCTAATTTCTGCAATCAAAGTCAATTTTACTTCATTTTTTTTAATACACAGAAGAAAGTGAAATGAAAAACATAAGAAAAATTGATAGTGGACTCAAAAGGTCATCAACTATGCCACCCTATCCCACAGCCTTGTCTGTCTGGTTTGTTTTCATACAGCCTAGTGAGAGAAGCTCCACAGTTTTCCTTGCAATGGCAATCCCTTCGTTTTCACACTATACCTGAAACATAGGACGAGTTCAAAAGGGGTACGCTATCAAATTTGAGATGCAAACTTTTACATGTGAAGATACAAGTGTAGCCAAACTGATCATCATAAGTGTATGCATATTTTTTAATGTTTCTTTTAGAAGAAAATATCTTTGAAGAACACCAGCATTAGCTTACTGCCACTTCAAAGAATCATTCCTGTATCTATTACCATAATACATAATACACATATTTGGAAGCACTGTTATGTTTATTTTTAAAATCGTATATTAAACAACTACCTATGCCAGTTTTGTTTTCTAAATCAATGTCATGACATCAATTTTCATCAACAGTATACATTACCTGGAAAGCTTTCACACAATACTTCTATAGGGGTTGCTCTTTTTGTGTCCCCAATTTTCTGGTAGCGTTCTTTTAATGTATCGGCCTATGACACAAGAACAAAAGAAGCTTCTACAGTTATACAGTTTGCAGGCAAACTTTCAAAAAGAAAAAGATCATAATAAGAAAAGCTGATGATCTGAAAACAGGAGAGAGGAAGATATCAAAAACCACTACCTTTAAACCTTGCCATGGAAGGCTTCCTCTGAGGAAATACATAAACATATGACCTAAAGCTTCCAAATCATCTCTTCTACTTTGCTCTGAAATAAAATTCAAATCTTATTAGAACATTCAATCTGCATAATTTTATATTATATTTAAAAAATTAGCTTTCACATTATGTAAAAAGAATTGGGAGTGCGAAGTACTTGAAGTCAAACTGGGCATATGGGGGGCTTCTTGCGTACTATGGACTCCCTTAAGAACATAGCTAAAACAAAAGAAGCAGATGCAGACTGCAGATGCATTAATCTCAACAGTACTAGAAATGGATTATCTTGCTGAAATAAACTGTTTTATTTTAAAACGTATTTTGAACCTTTACATACACAACTGGGTTTTAATTCATATACTTTTTTACCCACTAGTTGTGAACTTGAAACAATATAAGACAGCTTTTTGAAACAATATAAGACAGCTTTAAATGAACTCATTTTTCCTCTACAAAATCATGAAAAAGACTGTCTGCTCCTCAGGAACACTTACTGAATTTCTGAGTAACCTAAAGGTAGACTGCAGAAGCTCAGGAGTCTTATTATTTGATCTGAAAGCAACACACAGAGAGGCATGTATGTACAGCCTGCTCTCACTCCAGCTGAGTTAAAAGCTAAGTTACATTAAGACAACATCTGGCATGGTTAATCAAATCCCCTTTCCTAGGGATGGAATTATGGATTTCTTCAAGACAAACCTGAGAAACAATAAACCCAAAGATTATATTGCCATTGTGGGAAGAAGGGCCTCTGAAAACTGAAAAAAAAAAAAAACCAAAAAAAAAAAAAAAACAAAAAAAAAAAACAAGCAGTGGACTTGGTGTAACACAAAAGGATTTCAAGCATCAGCTGGAGAAAGGGCTGCTGAAACACCCTGAACCTAGTGCATCACAATTTAATGAGATTGAAGTTCTGTTGCACAAGCAAGCCATGTAGTTCCTTGATAGTGTGGAAGACAACTTCATCTACCTAGTAATAGATTGGCCGACAAGGACAGGTGCCATGCGTGACCTTGTACTCACCGATAGGAAGAGGCTGGTTGGAATGTGATACTCGAAGGCAGCCTTGGCTGCAGTGATCATAAGATGGTCGAGTTCCTGATCCTCAGGACAGTCAGAAGGGGATGCAGCAAGCTCACCACCCTGGACTTAGAGAGGCAGACTTTAGTCTCTTCAGGAACCTGCTTAGTAAGGTTCCATGGGATACAGCCCTAGAGGGCAGGGGGCCCAAGAATGGTGATTGATATTCAAGGATCACCTGCTCCAAACTCAGGAGTGTTGCATCCCAACTAGAAAGATATGGGGCAGGCTGAGAAAACTTAGAAGTTAAAAAGAAGCTTATAGAAGGTGGAAGGGAGGACACGCAGCCTGGGAAGAATACAGGGACACTGCTCGGGAACCTAGGGACCAGGTCAGGAAAGCTAAGGCCCAGTTAGAATTGAGTCTGGCAAGGGACGTCAAAGATAACAGGAAAGGCTTCTATAAGTATGTAGCAAACAAAAGACAGACTAGGGATAATGTGGGCTCTCTTCAGAAGCTACCCTGGATTCGGAGAAGGCTGGGCTTCTCAATGATTTCTTTGCCTCAGTCTTCACTGGCAAATGCTCCGACCACACCGTCCAAGTCATGGAAAGCAGATGCAGGGACTGGGGCAATGGAGACTTTAAGGCCACTGTAGGAGAGAATCAGGTTCAAGATCATCTTAGGAACCTGAACGTGCACGAGTCCATGGGACCTGATGAAATACATCCACAGGTTCTGAAGGAGCTGGTGAATGAAGTTGCTAAGCCACTGCCAATCATATTTGAAAAATCATGGCAATCAGTGAAGTTCCCGATGACTAACAAAAGGAAAAAATAATCCCATTTGCAAGGAGGAGAAAATGGAAGACCCAGGAAACTACAAACCAGTCAGTCTCATCTCTGCACTTGGCAAAATCTTGGATCCACTTCTCCTGGAAAGCATGCTAAGGCACACGAAAAACAATGAGGTGGTTGATGATAGCCAACATAGCTTCACAAAGGGCAAATCCTGTCTGACCAATTTGGTGGCCTTCTATGATGAGGCTACAGAAATGATGGACAGGGGCGGAGCAGTTGACACCATCTACCTGGACTTGTGCAAAGCATTTGACGCTGCCCCACACAACATCCTTCTCTCTAAACTGGAGAGACATCAATTTGATAGATGAACCACTCAGTGGATAAAGAATTGGCTGGATGGCAGCACGCAAACAGTTGTGGTCAACGGCTCAATGTCCAATCAGAGAGGAATGGTGCTCATCAGGGGTCAGTGTTGGGTCTGATCATGTTCAATAGCTTTGATGGTGACAGTGGGATTGATGCTGCCTCAGCAAGTTTGCTGATGACACCAAGCTGTGTGGTGCGGTTGATATGCTGGAGAGAAGGGATTCGATCCAGAAGGACCTTGACATGCTTGAGAGGTGGGCCAGTGCCAGCCTCATGAAGTTCAACTAAGCCAAGTGCGAGGTTCTTTACCTGGGTCAGGGCAATCCCAGGCACAGCTACAGGTTGGGCAGAGAAGAGACTGAGAGCAGCCCTGCAGAGAAGGACTTGGGGGTGTTGGTCGATGAGAAAGTGAACATGAGCCGGCTGCAGTGTGTACTCACAGCTCAGAACGTCAACCATATCCTGGGCTGCACCAAAACGAGGGCGACCAGCAGGTCAAAGAGGTAATCCTGACCCTCTGCTCTACTCTCCTGAGATCCCACTTGGAGCACTGCATACAGTTCTGGTGTTCTCAACATGAGAAGGATATGGAATTGTTGGAACAAGTCCAAAGGAGGGCCATGAGGACGATCAGGGGTCTGGAGCAACTCCCATATGAAGACAGGCTGAGTAGTTTGGGGCTGTTCAGCTTGGAGAAGAGAAGGCTGCGTGGAGAACTCATAACAGCCTTCCAGTATCTGAAGGGGGCCTGTAGGGATGCTGGGGAGGGACTCTTCATTAGGGACTGTAGCAACAGAAGACAGGTGTATGGGTTCAAACTTTAATAGGGGAAGTTCAGGTTTGATATAAGGAAGAAGTTCTTTACTGTGAAGTTGGTGAGGCACTGGGGAGGTTGCCTAAAAAGTGGTAAATCTCCATCCCTGGCAGTGTCCAAGAGCAGGTTGGAAGGAGTTTTGAGTGACATGATCTAGTGCGTGGTGTCCCTGCCGAAGACACAGGGGTTGGAACTAAATGACCTTAAGATCCTTTCCAACCCCAATTACTCTATGATTCTATAAAAGGTAATACAATCACAAGATGACAAACACACAATAAAACTTTAGGGTACACAGTCTTTTTTCTTTCAAGGAGGTCACCTGAACCTAGATAAAGAAGTAATAAACTAGTATCTTTATATTTAGTTGAAAAGCTATAGAAAAAATAATCATCTCAATGGGTTGATTTTAGTAAAAACTAGAACCTCATTCAGCAGACTATTTCCAGAAATTATCCTTTTTTAAGCATACACAGTAAATTAACCATAACACAGGTCAACAGACATTTGGTCATTCATTATAACACTGCATTCCCCACCAAATAAAGTTCTAATACTTCCTATAGGAATGATGAAAGTGTAGAAACATACTATCTGGATCAGAAAACACATTATTAGCTGCCTGGATAATTACACAGCTTGATATACAGACTTATTACTGTAATCACAAAGTAGACATCAAGTCTACACATCCTGAACTGTCAGTCTATGAAATTTAGCAAAAATAAATTTGAAAGTTATCATCCAGAATTTGTAGTTTTAGTAAAAATAATAAGATTCCATACAACAATATAATTTGAGAGAAAGAGTAGCACTCCTTCCCAAATAAAATCAGGAATCCTAAAGTCAATGATTCAAATATAATAATGTTCTACACCCATTTTATCATAAGGACACATCATATGCCATGCTGTTAAGAATAATGGGAAAAAAATAATTTGTATCCTTAATTAAGGAGGCAAAGATTTATTTAGCTTATTAGAAGCATTGTTTCGTGTGATTATGGATTTACATGGTTAGCGTACACAGAAAAAGGTATTTGTCTATGGCAGCTAAATTCCTGCCGCTCAGGTCCAGTGATAACTCCACGGGTAAAAGGAGGAGACTGGGGGACTTCCTATGGGGGTCCTAGGTCTGGAAAAGGACTTTACTCTGCACCACTGGCTCAGTGACATGTACAAATTGCTAGGACTCCTGCAGGCCCAACACCACAAAGCACAGCCTGTACCTGCAAAAACACTGGTTTTCTCTGAGTTTCTGGAAAAACTCTGTGATTTAGGCTAATACAATTTTAGGTCCAAACATCGATTTATAATAAAACAATGCATTAAAATTCAGCCAATGTAGAATTACTTTTTGCTGGTTTAGATTACAAAGAATTCTGGTCCATAGAAAACTGATGTTAAATCTAGATCATGACTGCTCTGATAGCAGAGTATAAAGCTAAGGCTGGGGTACTTTTGATTTTGTACCAAAAGTCCTGTCTAAAGTAATTGACTCCACTGGCCTTTCAATAAGCATTTAGAAGAACTGAGCTGTTTCATTCCCAAAAGAGTCTCAGGGATCCATTGTAAAATAACTAACCTTTACACCTTAGCACCACAAAGAAAAGACCAATACAACCAAGGACAGTGATTGTTAACAGACACCGTTAGAGATAGCCATATTAAAGCAAATTCATGTGTCTATATTTTCTGGAGCCAAGTATCTTAGACAACAATTCAGTACACTGTTTTTCTGGATTTAGAGAAATCCCTAAACTATCACCAACTTAGATTTCCAGTAAATACAGAAAATTGTAGGACTTTTGCAGATGCACATTTTTGTCTTCCTTAAGCTTCCAGTCAGAACCTACATTATCTGGGATCTCTCTCTTCTTTCCTGCAAATGAAGAGGCCCAACTTAAACACATACAGCATGGAAACTAAAAAGAGTTAGAGATGCGCACAGGCCTGCAGGGCTACAATCTTACTGGCATCACAGACATGTGGTGAGATGGCTCCTATGACTGAAGTGTTAGAACGGAAGGCCACAGGCTCCATAAGGAAGGGCAGGCTGGGGAGACAAGGAGGGGATGTCACCCACTATGCCAATGACCAGCTGGAGCGCACAGAGCTCTGCCGGGGGATGGATGAGGAGCCAGCCGAAAGCTTATGGGTCAGGATTAAAGGGAGGGTAGGACAGGGGACATTACAGTGGGGGACTGCTACAAGCCACTAGACCAGGACGACTGAGCAGATGAGGCCCTCTACAGGCAGACAGGAGCACTCTCACGCTCACTAACCCTGCCTTCATGGGGAAATTCAACCACTCCCGTATCCGTTGAAGGGACAATGCAACAGGGCACAAGCAATCCAGGAGGTTCCTGGAATGCCTTGATGATAACATCTTCTTCAAGTGAGAATCCAATTGTTAAGAGAGGTGCTGTGCAGTACCCTTGCTACCCTTGACTTCAGGAGAACTGACTTTGGCCTCTTGAAGGATCTGCTTGGTAGAGTACCATTGGATAAAGCCTGGGAGAGAAAAGGGGCCCAAGAAAGCTTGTCAATATGCAAAGATCACCTTCTCCAAACTCAAGAGTGATGCATGCTGACAAAGGCAAGACAGGCAGGAACATCAAGAGGCTCCTGGACAAACTTCAGCATAAAAAAGGAGGCCAACGGACGGTAGAAATAAGGACAGGTAGGCTGGGAGGAATGCAGAGAAATAGAGCAGCCAGGAGTTAAAGCCCTGACAGAATTAAATCTGGCCAGGGACATCAAGGGGAACAAGAAGAGCTTCTGTAGGTATATTGGTGATACAAGGAAGGCTAGAGAAAATGTAGGCCCTCTCCAGAAGGAAATGGGTGACACAGTCACCTAGGACATGGAGAAGGCAAAGATACTCAATGCCTTTTTTGCCTTGGTCTCCAACAGAAGAGCTCCAGTCATGCTGCCCAAGACACAGAAGGCAAAAGCAGGGACTGGAAAAATGAAGAACTACCTGCTGTAGGAGAAGATCAGGTTCAAGATCATGTAAAGAATGTGAAGATGCACAAGTTCATGGGGCCAGAAAAGTCCCTGCTGACTGGAAAAGGGTAAATTTAACACCCTTCTTTAAAAGGAGAAAAAAGGAAGATGAAGGCTACAACAGGCAAATCAGTCTCACCTCAGTGTGTGGCAAGGTCATGGAGCGGATCCTCTTGGAAGCCATGCTAAGGCACTTGGACAATAAGGAGGGTCACTGGTGACAGCCAACATGGCTTCTCTAAGGGCAAATCATGCCTGACAAATGTGGTGGCCTTCTATGATGGAGCTACAGTGTTGGTGGGTAAGGAAAGAGCGACTGATGTCATCTATCTGTACTCGTACAAAGCATTCAACACTGTCCCACATTACTTCCTTGTCTCTAAATTGGAAAAGTATGGATTCGATGGACAGACCACCTGGTAGATAAGGAATTGGCTTGACTCAAGAAGCTGCAGTCAAAAGCTCGCTGCTCAAGTGGAGACCAGTGATGCTCCTCAGGGGTCAGTGCTCGGACCAGTGCTGTGCCTTTTTGAAATCTTTACAGTGATGTTGGTAAACCATGCAGACAAGCATGACCTAATGTAAAGACCCTGCTTCAGTTCAGACTCAGATCAGTGGCTCCTGACCTGATTATTTTGCAGG
The DNA here is from genome assembly GCA_039720435.1 of Amazona ochrocephala. NCBI lineage: Eukaryota > Metazoa > Chordata > Aves > Psittaciformes > Psittacidae > Amazona > Amazona ochrocephala. The sequence goes on along the minus strand of CM077909.1, from coordinate 55,527,636 downwards.
CATTTTTTGGGTGACAACTCATCATCAAGATCTCTGAGGTCTAACAAACGCTGAACACTACGAATGGGGGCTCTTAACTTTCATAGCCCCTCCTGCACGTGGAGTTTGTTTTTGCTGTATGTTTGTGACTCCCTTCTAAAAATGTAGTATTTCTTTAATTTGTGAGGTAGGACATACAGAACGCCATCAAAACTTGCACAAAATTGCCAAGGTCCACTCTTCTGAGTAGTATGTAGAAGGTGACACGGAGTTACTGAACTTTGTGTAAACAATAGGTTCAATAAACTTTTATTCCAGAAACTGACTTCTAATCAAGGATTTCTGGTTGTTTTGTGCCAAGCTGGGAAACTGCATCTGAAATAATTTTGTTTATGTGAAAAATAATGTGGCTTTGTTCAGATCGCTATTTGAAGGAAATATAAATATTCTGCAGCCCTTAGTATGTGACTGGTGTCCTTGCTTCTATAAGGTAATTTCTCTCAGGGACAAAACTTCTCCACACTTCATAGAATCATAAAACAGTTTGGGTAAGAATGGACATTAAAAAATCATCTACTTCCAAACTCCCCGCCATGGGCAGGGTTTCCCAAAGCCACATCTAACCTGGTCTTGAACACCTGCAGGTATGGGCAGCTTCAGCTTCTCAGGGCAACCTCACCACCCTCATACTAAAGAACTTCTAACCTAAATTTCCCCTGTCACCCTAAAGCCATTTCTCCTTGTCCTATTACTACACACCCTTGTAAAAAGTTCCTCTCCAGCTTTCATGCAAACTTAGCTACTGAAAGGCCACAGTAAGGTATCCCTTGAGCCTTCTCTTCTCCAGGACGGAGAAGCCCAGCTCCCTCAGCCTGTCTTCACAGGAGAGGTGCTCCAGCCCTCTCATCATCTATGTGGCCCTACTCTGGACTCCCTCTAAGAGGTCCACATCCCTCTTCTGTTGGGGACCCCAAAGATGAATGCAGGATGTCATAAGAGTGGAGAAGAGGGGCAGGATCACCTCCCTTGACCCGCTGGCCACGCTCCTTTTGATGCAGCCCAGCACACGGTTGTTTTCAGGGCTTAAAGGGAACACTGCCGGCTCATGTTTTGTTTCTCATCAACCAACACCCCGAGTTTTTTTTGTGGGTATACAGTTGAAAGCAAAGATAGCTGTCAACTCTGAAGTAGCTAGTATCTAACAAAATCAACTTTTGGAGGTTACTGGTCCCTGACTGTGGGAGACGAGTATCAGGTGTTTTGATACTGAGTTTGGCCTCCCTGAAATTGCAGCAGAAGAGCAAACTGAGTAATTGCTTCTCAGCTGCTCCATGGCTATAAATCCACTTACTATGCTTAGCCAAGCAAGCTCCATTCCAGAAAGCTCTCATTTGCTTTTCACAAGACCTGGTTAAATAGTAGGTATTAAATGTGTTTCTTTGACAAAAACATTGTTGAAATTTTAGTATTCCTCAAGTATAAGTAAAAAAATATACACCAGTGCTTCATATACTTATCAGAAGCGCTCTCAAATACCCGTTACTTTAATTAATTCTACCCTTTCCACAGAATTAATTTGGGGGGGGGGGGGGGGGATGGAGGGATGGAGGGAGGGGGAACGATTGTTTACTCTGGAGAAAAGAAGGCTCAGAGGAGACCTTATTGCTCTCTACAGCTACCTGAAAGGAGATTGAGCGAGGTGGGTGTTGGTCTCTTCCTCAAGCAACAAGAGACAGGACAAGACAAAATGACCTCAAACTGGACCAAGGGAGATTTAGATTGGCAATTAGGAAAACATTCTTCACCGAAAGGGCTGTCAAGCACTGGAACAGGCTGCCCAGGGAAGCAGTGGAGTCACCATCCCTGAAGATATTTGAAAGACGTGTAGATGTGGCACTGAGGGCCATGGTTTCACGGTGGACTTGGCAGTGCTAGTGTAAAGGGTGGGACCTTAGCAGCTGGGTATTTTCCAACATAAATGATTCTACGTTTCTACATGTTAACATCAATTCACCAGCTACAGCTGCTAACCACAAACTACCACAGTCTGACTTTATTGATAAGGCACCTTATTACTATATAGAAAATGTGAATGGTTTCTCATTTGCCATATTAATACAAAGTAACTTTGACAGCAACCTAATTAGTGTTTACCATGCAATGCCAAGCAACTTGTTTACACAAATTCAAAGGTGTGAAACCTGTTTTCACTAGAAAACGTCTACATAACTGGAATAAACAAATCTAAAAAAAAGACTGCTTTGAGTGCTTACATATTATTATTCAATAATAACAACTTCTCTATATATACCCTGCCATTTCTTCAGTGCATCATATTTACAAGACTAGCATAACTTTTAACTAGTCTGAGAAAACCTCATTAACAGTATAAACATTAAAAACAACAAAGAAAATCAAGAAAACAGCATAAAATATAAACTACTTTTATTATACTACCTGGTGCATTTCAAAGGGCTCAAAAAACAGACACAGTAGAACTGAAAACATATGTTCTTGCAATCTTTTCACTTTGGTATCTTTAATAAGCATATCTACCTGCCACCCCCCCAACCTGCTATGTTATGTTTCTAATGTGAAGATGTTATGATACAGAAAGATACACATCATCTTTCTTTTATGGATATCTGACAAAAATAACTATTGTTTGCTGAGACATGACCATGACGATTAGCAACTCAGAACACCATATTCCCATAAACAGTATTTCTACAAGCACAAACTGCAATTTTGCACAGTACACAAAACTTGCAGTTATTATGAATATAGACTGAGAAAAATTACAACTTGAAAACATGATGATTTCTGACAAATGACAGCTGTTGAATTCTTTCTGCACTTGAAAAGCACACATACCTTTTCCTAAATGTGTATTTATACTCATGTATCTAGCTGTTCCGGTAAGGCTCTTGTGTTCTCGATATGGTATGTGCTTCTTTGTTTCTGGATCTATATACTCCTTTGCCAAACCAAAATCTATAATATGAATGATTTGCTGCGTTTTGTTTCCAGGTCGTCCTATTAAGAAGTTCTCAGGTTTTACATCTCTGTATATCAAGTTCTTTGAATGGACATATTCCATATGGGAAATCTTTAATAAAAGAAAGAAACGATAATTTAGTTTAAGCTTCTGGCTGCCACATTAAGTTGTGGTAGAAGCTAAATAACTTACATTGACTTTATATTTAGAGGAAATCACCTGAAAACCTAAGAGCTATTGATCTTAACATGGTATCGTCCGTTTAAAGTCACTGAAAATTGTGCACATCCTTTAAAAAGATACAGTACATGGTATACTGGAAACTTTCACACTGGACATCAGACACAAATCAAGTATATAACAGAAGCTACCTTCTTTAAGAACAGCTGGTACCAAGCATATTTTGTGTACATTAAAACTAAAACCAAAAATTATGCCATCAAGTAGTGAGCAGCAAAGTTCCATTTGGATCTATTACCTGTTAAAGGTATAAACAAGAGAAGCAATGGGAGCTCACCAGTATGCATATAACCTCAATTCTAGCTGGATCATTTTCTATCAAAATGTATACAGGAAGAACAGCAAGCATTGAATAAAGATGACCCGTGATAATCCGAGCATTTTGAAAAATGAACTTCGCCATTCTGGCTGTAAATAAGCTGAATGTGTCTATAGTTGCAGGCCTGTTACACAATTAGTCATGTTTTAAACAGCTATTTTTACCCTGCCTACGTAAAAATATCACTACCTATTCAGAGAAGTGGAGGTTCAGTGTCATTAATTTTTCATAAGAACTTATTTAAAACACATTCCATCCAAGTAAACAATGCAAGACTTATTTCCCTTTTTCTCTTTTTCCACAGCCACCTATAATCAGATGGGAACCAAATCAGAAAAAAAAAAAAATAATTTCTTTGTTTAATAATCCTATCCTATTTTAGTATTTCTAGATGGATTTGGGGATTTGAGTTTTTGTTTGCTTGGCTTCTTTCTGAGAATGACCAGGAAAAATATTTATGCTACTTTAGGTGTCCCATCATCCAACTCCTTTTGTGAATTAAAACCATTTTTATTTCAGTAAGATTTGGGATTTTTTTTTAATTGAGTATATTAAGCTAAAATTCATTATTTCAGATTGTGATTATGAGAACTCAGAAGACACAATGAAACTATATTCATGCAATGGTTCTTGAACAAAGTAACTAGAACAAAGTAACTGAAAGTGACATAAGGCAGTCTTTCCACTAAAACTGCATGGTGGCTCTCTAAAAGCCACTGACACAAATTTTAAACATGGTCAGTGCAAGTCCCTCACATAAAATAAGCATTTAATCCATTGAAGACTGACTAAGTTACTCTAACGAAAACTCAGATTAAGATCTATTCTACTTACCAACTGTATGGCTATCATAAGAACGGTTTTAAGAGAAAATGTCCTACCACACAAGTCAAATAAATCTTCCAGACTAGGTCCGAGTAGTTCTAGCACCATAGCATTATATTTGCCACATGGGCCAAAATAGTAAACCTGAGGTATTCCATCTGTAAAATGAAGATACAAAGTAATTATAAGGGATCAAATAAGATCAGTAAACATGCCAATAAAATTCCTACCTGATTTCAAGCTGATCTGAAGCTAAAAATATGTTTGTCACACAAAAGCAACAATAAAACCTTATAAAAAACACAGGTAAAAGATAAAACAGGAGTAATGAAAGTAGCATGAGTTTCATTAAATATTTTAGGAGTATTACATGTTTAACTTGTGAAAGACTTAAAAAATAAAAATCAGAGGGTTTTAGGTTAACTGTAAATTGAAGTAGGATTTTAAAAAGGTATGAAGAGGGGTTTAAACAAGCTCCTTCCTAAAAAAAAAAAAAAATAGCATTAATTTTTTTAAATTATGGCTACAACAGATGTGCATTCGGGAATAAAACTACCATATCTATAGAAATAATTTAAAAATCAAAAAAAGATTACTGACTCCTGAAGTTTAAGGAGACATTAAGCCTAGACTTTATAGCTTTATATTATCACCTACCTTTAGAAACCAGGCAATCTCAAAGTTCGAAAGTATCAATATTCAAAGACTTATGATCCAATTTCACTTTTGTCTTTTTGTACATATGGATTGTGTGACTATATAATTCAAAATAACTTGATATCATTGCCTCTGTTGATCTTGCACTTCCTCATACACACAGGACCTCTTCCTCATTCAGCAGAATAAATTTTCTTCACGTAAAGCCGATTAGTTGAGATTTTAATTATTTTTTTTTTACTCTTCAGTATACATCCTCTGTGTCTCATTTACTCCAAATATCCAATACTCTGAAACATATTTTTCCTTTAATGTGAGGCTTTTTATGGTGTTCATTGTTGCAATACTGTACTACACAGAACTACAAAATCTATTTTGAGAATACCCCCTAATGAAACACTGGATTTTACTTTCCTTCCCTGTAGATCAGATGCAAGTTTAAAAATAAAACCATCCCTAACTCTGGGTGGTTTCTGAGGTACATCAAAATCCAAGTTTTTCATACCTTATTACAGTACTACTTACACTCACGGCACAGATTTATAACTGTGTCCACAATAGCTCTGGGTTAAACAAAGAAAAAAAAAAAACACACCAAAAAACCCCAAACCCTTAGTGTTTTTGCAAACTAAAACTGAATTCATAACCCTAAAAATCTAGTTTGATTGTTCAATTATCTGCAGAGTAGAGCTTCCATTTATTTTTAAAATATGCATAATCATACCCATATCTATACTAATATACTCAACACACATAACCATAACCATTTCAGAAAGACTGCACAAGAGTAGCCTACTACTACTAACAAAAGAGTACAGACCGCATTGCACATCAGAACATGGTACAAGGTAGTGTTCTTAATTTTAAAAATACCATCCCTAATTATAATATAATTATCCATAATGATAATGGATCAGAAAATATATTTGTATACATAAGGGGATATCATAACTCTAGAATTCAAATTTTCTGCCTTCACTTTCTACACATAGAAATGTGGATGTACCTACAGCAGCAAATTAAGTTATCCAATAGATGTAGAGAAACTTCGGTCAAAAAAATAAAAAAACCCCAAACAAATAAAACCCACCACAAATCACCTAAACATATAAAGAGAAAACACTGGGAATTTGGAAGGAGGTGTAATGGCCTAAGACATATTCTGAGAATCTCTGTTCCTGTATTTGCACGTTTAAAGACATTAACTCCAAATCATTCTCAAGAGACATCAGTTTCCTCTATTACAACCGCATCTCCTCTGCGCCTCTTTGTAACATTTTAAAATACTAAACACACTTCAAAAATACAAAAGCCAGAGGACTGTTGTTACCAGCTTCCACAAGGCAGCTATGGAGTACTATGTCTAAAGTTCCCCATGTTTATAAAATAATTTCATATTAAGAGTTCAAAGTACTAGAAGTTTGTGATGTTTTTTAATCAAAATAGTCTTATTGCTTTTGCTTAAAAACAATAACTTAAGATCTTCTGTTATTTGCATTATTTCTTCCTAGATTGCCAGAAGAAAAGTCAGAAAGTCATATTAGGAAAAGCGTTATCTAAGGTATTTTTTTCCTCACAACAGATATGCAAATGTAAGCTCTTTTATACAAGTCCTTAAGAAAAATGGGTTAAATAAGAAAAACAAGGAAATGAAAAATTCTTTTATTGACAGGATATTGCGATACTTATCACCAATTAAAAACACGTATTTTATTTCCATTTTTAATTAGTCTGGCTTCAACACTGAAGCCCGTTGGTGCAAGAATATAAGAAGGAAATACTGGGAGCTTGCAACACACATTCCAGCCTTCCTTCTGTGAAATTACATAAGTCAGTGTTCTTAGGTATCTTGCTCAAAACCAGGGTTTTTTTAAAAGAGGTACCTAAATTATATGCAGAATCAGACCTTGTCACATTGATATCACTACGAAGCTAAAGTAACTTCCTATTCTTTCACCAGTGAAGAAACTTACCAGCTGCCAAAAAATAGTGTCACATACTCCCACTTCATTACTACAACACCTAATTCCTTTCTATGTTTACAACTCAGTACAGTGTCCTTATTTTCAGATTTGAGTCACATCTGCTTATCTCAAGATACTTACACTAGCTCACAAGTAAAACATCTTAATTTTAATGGACTCAATTTACTAAAGCCATTTACAATGCTTTATGTGACTGTGTATAAATTATCATGTTAAGATAAAAAAACCTGAGCATCAAATTAAAAAATATTACCAAAATATGAAAATAATGGGGAAAAAAAAAAAAAAAAAAAAAAAAAAACCACAAAATAAGGGCTCCACTTAGTAATTTTGTCCATAACTCTATACTTTGCAGTCCCTCTGGTATTTTACTATTAGTAAGTCAGACTTTTGCTTTACATTTAGAAAGTAGAAACAGAAAACAAGTGTTGCTCTCTTTTCTCCTGTTTTCAGCTTGGCAGGGAGTAATGAGCAACTGAATGGAACCACCTCTGTCATCTGTCAAGACGGGTTTATCATTCAAATGCCTTAGTCCACCATGTTTACGTACATGATGTCCAGAAAGTTTTTAAAGCTGACAGGGCTGACTTCCTCTATAAATGATGACAAGACATAAACATTAGAATAAAGAAAACATTATCAGTAGATTACAACTGTATCTGCCACACGTCTTTAAAAAAATTCAAATAGAAGTTTATTTCTAGTTCGTGACATCCACAATGGCTCAAGACACAATTTCTTGAAAAATTGTCATCTTTTTCAAGAACTTCAGCATTAAACCTGATTTAAATTTGAGGCTGAACATGCCGCTCACTGCAATTATCTAATGCAATATACACAATGACTAGCATGAACACAGATCCTTGTTAAAGCTTTTTGCTTTAACACAGATATTACACATACAGCCCCAATTATTGCATGTTTGTGTTCTCATTCAGGGAGGAGAAAAAAAAGAGAAAAAAAAAAACAACAAAGCACACACACGCAAGGACAAAAAACAAAACAAAACAAAACAAAACAAAACAAAAAAAAACAAAAAAAAAAAAAAAAACAAACAAAAAAAAAAAACTTAGTAAGTACCAGAGACTGACTGCCGAAGAAATACATAAACACATAGGTCAATGGCAATACCACTTGTACTTACCCTTGTGTCCCCAATCTACCACTGACTTACTTTTGAACCATATATTGGCAAAATATCTCTATAAAACAAAACCTGAATTTGTAAAGCTATTAAGCAAGTAAGCAACTTTTCAATGCTTCCTCATAATGCTACTTTCTTTTTAGAGTTTCCTCTAAAGCCAAGAAACACACCTACTGATGTGACTTATGTTCTGTTTTATTGCTCAGATTGTCTGTTAAATCTGATCCATAATTGCCAGTAAAATACACAAGACTCCACCTGCAGAACAAGCTGTTTTGTATTCACTGACTTATTTTTTGCTTTAATTTTCAGATGTAGCAATTCATTGGACACAACAAAAAAACCCTAAACTGAACAGACTGAAGATTTGCAGTAACAGTCATCTTTTATGGCACATTTGCACCAGTACTCTGCAAGGACACAGTTCAACAACTTGCCACAAACACAAGTATTCCTACTAAGCCTGCAGAATCCGGCCTGAATCCTGTGAAAGTAACTAATTGCAAAATCCAGCATAGTGGCATATATGGTTCTTTACTTGAACTGAAAAAGCATACACAAAACCAAGCTTACAAAAAACCAAAGCAGCATACACAGAAGGCCATACAGTCTCCAGAAATTTAGCACTTAATGGCTACTGAAACCATGATGATTCATGGCAATGTAAAACTCCAAACATGGAATAAGACGCCATGTAAAAAGTATGACTTCAGCACTGCTAAAATGCCATGCTCAAGGTATGTACGCAATACTTACACTATAGTTCTCATTTACAAATATAGGAATAAGTTTGCAAAAAATAGAAAACAGCAATGCAAGAGAAAGATTTTTCTAGTAAAATACATCTAATATAACCAGTATTTAAATTTCTAGAACAGAATTAGTCATACCTTTTTATTGTAAATTTTATTAAATCAAATACCCATCTAACATTGTGGCCCATGAACCGTACAATAGAGCCTCCTTCAAAATTACAGCTACCTATTATATTTTATGCAAAAAACACTGATTGAACTCTGAAATATGTATGTGATGTCACATCCAAAAATCAATGCAAATTTTTGCATTCTGCCAGACTTAAGGCCAATGATTATTGTTTCTCAGAAACATTAACATGCACCCATGCAAGCTACGTCTGAATTTAAGCAGCTACCATTCTTACCAGATCCCTTACACTTACTGTCAGGAACAAAAAAGTACTTTAAATATAAATTGAGAAAAATCTTTACATTTCCTTAAGCCAAATGCTAGAAAGCACTGGCATAAAAAAAGAGAGACTGCCAGCATCATTTCCTCTAGCTTTTGGTGGAATACACTTAAAAGTAAAATAAAACAAACCGAGTTATCATCATCATTCACTTAGAAATAAATATTATCACTTTCATATTAATAATTGAGCAGCTTAACGTTCCTGTCACAAGTGTGTCAGTAGCTGACTCAGCTTTTCCTCCAAATAACTCACCACAAAACCACAGCAGTTATCAGAACAGAGTAACAATGCACGTGAACAGACACCTCTTCAGTCAAGAGATTCATAGTTATTTAATAGAGATTAAAAAATACTTCAACTAACTGCTTATTGCTTATTCTCCTACATAACTCCAGTCAAAGTAGAACAAAAAAAAATAGTACAGCATTATTAAAAAAATAAAATTAATAAAGCAGTTTTCCATTTAAAAGCAAATTCTCAGTTACCTATGTAAGAATACAGCTTAAAACAACATTCAGGTGAAATTATGAAAAAAAAAACTTCACTCTGCATTTATACTGACTGTTAGCAAGATATACAGACAGCTTATGAAGTGAGAGAACTCAGACACACAAATAAGAACTCATAAAACATTATTTACATATGGAAAACTAAGATTACCCTGAACTGAGTTACTTGCTAACTCTGCAGTCAACAGCATTTTGTCTTCAACTTCCATTGTTACTGACTGTTAGACACATAATGCAATTGATTTAGAAAAGAAATTATATTCTAAAATCTGAAATTCTACTGAATTATTACTATATTTAGTTATGTACAGGGATTCAATTAATTAATATGTTCACACATGTATCACAATCTTCTTTTCAAACTCACTTCAAACACCGGTAACTTCCCTAATTTTAATCCTACAACAGCAGAAAGTACAAGATGCCAATCCCAAAATATTTCAAAAAATGTAAAATGACATAAGTTATTTTACATAGTTTCTATAAGACCCACGAACAAAAAAAATCAGTTGTCACATTAATCTAGCTACAACTTACTTCTAGCACTACAATCAAGCAGAATTGTTATTAATGTGCTTCTTCATGATACTGTAAAAATCAATTCAGTAAATAAATTACAATCTACCAACTGAAAAAAGAATTAAAAAATCATAATAAAGCGATGATAATTTTATCTTGGGAAGAGTTAGAGCACAGATGCTGATATACTGAAATGAAACTATGCGCTGTGCTGCATTTTTTTCCACAGGCTGAAGTGGAAGGCAGGGGAAGAGCTAGAGATGATCTTAATATGAAATCCCACTGGCTTCTTCCACATGAAAGTAGCAATTTTAGTGGTTCACAGTGAAAGACTTAAAAATTAAATAAATAAATAAAATCACCTACCACTATCTTAAACATATGAGATACCTTCGTCAATTCAGAAAACAAGGGGGAAAAAAACATGAATTATGGTACTTTCATACATAGTCAACACAAAACTGTGTATAATATATCATATAACAAATCAGAAATTCAAAATATTTCAAACTGACTTGACTAGGTTCCCAACAAAATCCACCAATCTGGAGAATCTTAACATGCTCAAAATGCTTAATTACTGAAATAGTGACCTGACTGCACTCTTCTACAACAGCAGTTGACCACCATGCACAAATGTTAAGTATTTCCATGGCTGCAACTTCTCAAGATTACAAATAGACTTGTTCTTATACCAACAGCCTTTACTACTGATATTACCCAAGCATCTGGTAACAACTTTTGTACCTTCTAACCAAACAGTAACTACTTTGCTACCACTGTCTAACTAGTATAATTCTGCTGTGTCAAAGGCAGGCCCTCATGACCACAAAATGGAACAACTTATTTTAGATAGCAATGCAGAGGACATTTACCATCCAACTGATAGTACCAAACCATGAAGGAGATTCTCATGTACAGAATGCAGTACTTAGTATTCATTTCACACTGGCCATAACCTTTCAAAATCAATACCTTTCTCCGTAGCACACAAACACATAACCTATACATGCACTGGCTAACAGTTACCCTGTAAGAAAAATGTCTGACTTCCAGTTTTAAGACTGGAAGTGTTAACTAGACTTCAGCTAAAAAAACAGAAGTACAAAAGAAAAATTAAATAACATTAACAATACTGAACATCTGCCTTTTTTGAAACGTTAATGCAGCAATTTCAGAAGTCAGATAATCCACAGCTGAACAGACCTTTTGTCTCTTTCAAAAATTACCTCAAATGAAAAAATAAATCTGACAATATATACCCCTTGTTGCTACAGACAAGCACTACAGTAACAGCTTGTTCTTAGTAAACAGCAGCATTTCAGACACAAGCTGTACTAAGGCAGGTTAAGCAGCAAGAACTGCCTGCCATTCTTTTGTTCTGCTTCTAAGATGGGCAAGTACAAGAGTCCTCATTCGCTTGTAAAGACTTCCAGCCATTAGGATTAATGACCTACAGAGTTATTGAGAGATGTCAGAAAAATCAGACCATAAAAGTTAAATAGTTCCTAGTCTTCAAAAGAACAATACATAAATTCTTTAATGTCTACACAGACACTTTATTGCAAAAGGCAATTGAACCATACTGCAAATACCTGCCTGTCAAAGAAATAAAGTATTTTAACAGGTTTCACAGTAAGGTTTTTAAATTTGAAAAATTAAAAAAATTACTGAGCTTTACTGTTCAATACTCAAATTGAGTCACCAGTTACCAATTCCCCACCTCCCCAGTCCTTCCCTAGTACCTAGTAGCAAAGAACGCAGAACATAGGTGCAATTAAATTATAGGCACTTTGCATCAAATACATTCACAGCTCATCTTCTTACTATGAGACGAAAGACTGATAGAATAAAAGATTGTATAGGTTTAAGACTCCCAGATTAATAAAAAAAAAATAATAAAAAACATAAAACTGTTTTCTATTAATTTCAGAAGTCAGTGCAATTTCTGGTAAGAATTTAGATACAGTTTAATTTGAAATACTGCACTTATGATAATGTATCAGTTTTTCTTATAATACATATTTGGATATTGAGAAAATATACTTTTAACTAAAATTTTATTAGAACTACAGACATTTTAAAATCTATTTGTAGTTTTCTCATTCAGCTGACTAGAAATTTCTGGATACTGACTAAATGATCTCAAACTTCATGAGGAGAGCATGCTCACAGTTACTGAATAACAAAATTATGGCAGAAAAGGCAGCAATGTGCATAAAAATATCTATTGATAAATGAAAACTTGAAAGAAAGCTAAATAATGACATGATTAAACTAAGTCACATATTCAAACTAATTTATGAACCCTTATTAATAGGTTTTAGATCCATTCCCCTGAACAATTTAAAATGTTTCAAAAAAGCCTCAGAAGTACATAAAATGTTTCCTGTTTAAGATTCCTCACTTTTTTTTTTTAACACCTACATTCACAGGCATGTTCACTAAAAAGTATATCGGAGATTAAAGTTACAGATCATAAACTTGCTTTAAGAGTAGATTCTCTCCAAAGGAACAGTTCTGAAATGTTAATGCTTTCTCACACAAGTCAAAAAGTACTTTTTGTTAAATACAAAGAATTAATACTCTTAGTTCAAAAGTCCTGTGCACAGAAACTGCACATCTGTCATATTTCATGCATTTTTCCCTTTTTCTTTCAGGCAGCAGAACTATTAAAAGATCCCCTAATTTTTTTTTTCACTCAAGAATGTCTTCCATCTTCCTGTCATTCAAGATGCAGAACAGCAAGACTCTTATGACAGAAATTAATTTAAAATAAAAAAATAAAAAAAGGAAAAAAATCTAAGTCACAATATCATTAGAAAATAAGAAAAACAGACATTGCGAGAATAAGTAAACTTCTAGTAGCAAATACTTTGTAGTAGACAAATGCCTACTTGTTCCATCAAAGGCACACAAAAGATCCAAATAAGAACTAAGATGCTCTTTTAAAAACATTTAGAAGGCAAGATAATCTGCTGCTCAATCAATTTTCTTTACTTGCTGTCAGGAAGACATTTTGGAAAAATAACCTTATTTTCTTCTAGAACTATTCATTCACATGTTAATGCCTCTGCCTCCTCCCCATGCCACCCCCAAATAAACTGGTATTTCATAGGGGCTAAAGGTATTGCATCCCTAGGCTTCAAGTTACTTCACACTAATGACGAATCTGTCTGTAGCATAAACTGTGGAATTAATAGTTCTTATTTGTGAAAAATGAAGTTTTGCTTCTATGAAACAATGGCTCTGCTTAGAAAATAGTGACATAAAAGGGATTACTATTTCCTTTCCACAAGTTGCTTCTGAAACAATTTTTTAATAGTTACTTGCTATTAATACACATGTATGCATATATACATGAGAAGACTAAGTGGGAAGGCTATTTAATATAATTATGTCCACACTTAACTATAAAGCCATCAGTCAAATTACAGCAAATCTTGTGTGTATAAACAAAAAAAGCTAAGGAAAAGACTATTACACCATGATTAAGAAAGCCTAAAATGCAGATTTCTATAAGCATAGAAGCAAGAAGGCTCCAGACAACTGGAACTGCTAGTATAGACAGTAATTATTTATCAGAGAAACTTATCTGCTCACAATAACATACTTCAGATTTCATCCACCAACAATAACTGTTTTACACCTCCTACAATGGACTCTTCTGCCACCTGCACAATGAGCAGGTAAACATTTAGAAGGTAAGATAATCTGCTGCTCAACAAATTTTCTTTACTTGCTGTCAGGAAGATATTTCTTTTTTATAAACTTTCTTCAGTTTACTCTCTTACAAAAGTACAACCACTGCCTATAAAGCAACACCATCTATATGGGCAGATCTGCATTTAGAATCTCTTGTTCTATATAGAAATATTAGCTGCTTCCTGAATTTATCACTTTCCCCTACTATGTCTTTTGCTATTTTATATAGTTACACTTGGTTTTCACAGTTGGGTAATGTCCCTAACTTGTGGGTTGCAATGTCTCATTAGTTGAGAAGTCAAGATCTCTGCTTTACACTTACTGGTTATTTCACAATGCTAGTCTAGAGTATGCTGACTTTGTACAACTATTTACAAAAACTAGCCATTATATACCCTGATGACCTTCTCCAATTAGCAAGCACATAAGACTCGACAGTCATTCTGCAACTCGATTTTCCATCCATGAACAGGAATAAACAATGTCATGTCTTGCAAAGAGTTATCTCCAAAGACTCCTGGTTGCACAGTATTCCTACTAAATTATCCAAAAAAAAAAAAAAAAAACATTCTATATGAATCAAGAGTATTGGAAAGTAAGTTTCCCTAAAGAGTATAAAATTTTGAAAGATACCTAAATAGGAAAACACTATCCAGTCTGCCATCAATTAATATATGATCCTGAATTTTAAGTAAAAAAAGTAAAGGTAGTATTTAAATAGTATTAAAATTCATTCTAACACTCACTTTCAAAGCACCAAAATGAAAGTGATACAGACATGCTCATTTTGTATTTCCTGGCTTTCAGAGGTGACTTTTCAGCTCAAACAATATTTTATTGTAAGTTTAAGCATAACTTTAAAATCGCTCTTGAAAAATCCACACTGCCTTTGATAAAAAAAAAAAAAAAAATCCTGCTGACTGCATACAATTTTGTGAAAGGTACAAAAATGTGAGAGAAGTTTTAGATACAGCTCACATGTAAAAGCAAAAGGTGATAAAAGGATCATTGAGGCAACCATTATAAGAATACTTCTGGGTGTAAAGGCACCAAGGGGAGTGAAATGAGAAATTAAAAACTTACACTGAATTTAAACTTTTTAGAAAAGTATTAAGATGCTTAAAATTAGTAATCAGCAACATATACTGTATGTAAATACTGGAAGTAAATAAAACTGGGACTGAAGGTATTCAAATATCATAGCACTTTAAACAAAAATGTGATTAGTACATTAGCAGTTTGATCATTTATAGTGCTTATTCAAGGAGACCACACTGGGAATAGTCTAAGACTGCTTAGTTTTAGATATACCCATATGCACACACATCCTGTGATATTTAAGACTTATTAAATAAGCCTTAGGATTTCACAGACACACTTTAAAGAGTAGAACAAAGACTCTTACAATATTAGAAAAAATATATACATTATGCACTGACTCATGGGGCTTTCTTCTGCTTTAAGTAACTAGAGACACCTGGAACATGTTGCCCAGAGAAGTTGTGGCTGCCCCATCCCTGGCATTACTCAAGGCCAGGCTGGATGGGGCCTGGAGCAACCTGGTCTAGAGGAAAGTGTCCCTGCCCATGGCAGAGGGGGTAGAACTAGATGAGCTTTAAGGTTCCTTCCAACTCAGACTGTTCTATGATATTATTAAATAGACTTATCCCCCTAAATCAGAAAATTGTCAAAAACTGATCCTGGATTATGTCACAGTAAAATGCATGATACAGCTCTTTACCTCCAGATCCTAGCTGCTTGTAGAATCTGTATTCCAAATGTAGCTGTGGTGCTCTCGACTTCATTGGCTCCTGATTTAAAAACAAAAACAACATTTAAAACAAAGCCTCTCTGCCAAAGCCTAAAAACTAATACAGTTACCTACTACCAGCCAAACTAACCCTACAGCTTCCAAGTCACATGGAAAGGTTGAATGTTTCTTCCAAAATGACTGGAAATTAAGCAAGTAAAAACCTAAATCTCAGTTAGGTGAGACTAGAGCATATAGGGACATTTACATCTTGTACTGCTCCACAGGACTGGGGTCCAACATGCAAACCCAATCACAGGCCCACAATGGAATAGTTAAACAATAATCTATCTCTCCAAATCATATGGGTGATGCGTCACGCAGCTCTCGAAAGGCGACACTGATACGTCTCTTAACAGATCAAAAATACTCTCCATAAACCTACTATACATAATAGCTAAATCTTAGTAAAAAGAGAAGTTTTGTCCTAGGATCTTGGGGGGGTGGGAGGTGGGGGAAAACAAATCTTTCCACCAAAGAGTAACAGTTTAGCAGAAATCAAGCAGCATTATTGTATGCTGTAAATCCAAACCAACAAAAAATGCGCCAGAATAAGTTTTTAGTTTAAAGCTTTCTTCTCCCCACATAATTTAGGTAAGTTAATGAAATCTTAGTTCTGTGTTCTACATACACAGACGTAACAGCCTCACAGAATAAAGTGGCTGAGATCAAGCTCAGGAACACACAAGCAGCCTAAATGAACGCACTCACTTCTCGAGTATTTCCCTTAGCAAAGTAAAGATACCTATCATAAGATTCTTAAAACAGTTTCCTACATCATCTTTCAGAATATATATGTAACATCTTCCAATGCATCACTGATAATCTGGACATTAACAGCATATTATTAAGTTTGAGTAAGGTGCTCATCTTTTTCATTATACCATCTTCTCTAGAAACCAACAGCTCATTACCCGGTGATGTTTCCCAGTGGCACATCCAGGCCATAGAAACCACAAAGCAACGTGCAATCACAAGAAACTTACTCCTCCTCCTCAACCCACCTCCTTCCAACACGCATGTGCTTCAAACTGCACTACTATTACAGCCAAGCAGTACAAGTAGTCCCTGCTACTGTACCTTTATGCATTTGATTTTGCCAGAGGTTGTGGCCCAGAAGTAGAGGCATCAATGTAACAGTTTCTAAGACAGACAGAGTAAATAAATAAGTAAATAAAACGTAACATATGCTTTTTGTGCTCCAGTGCATTCATCCTAGCTGAACACTGGAATTTGCAGAAAAGGAGCATGAACTTTATAAAACAAAGAGGTGCTGATCCTTCACAAACTGAATTTCTAAGGCAAGACTAACTGAGCCACCAAAAGCTTGAAGTTTATAAGAACACATGAAATTTACTGGCAGGTGTTAAAGACAGATATCCCTTAACAAAATGCTTCACTGTAAACATGGGCCTAATCAAATCAGCGTAACTATCAACCTCTAGTACTCAGCTTTCAGAGGTGTAAGTAAATCCACTATGAAGCATGCTACTGAAACATTTTAACCTATCGCAAAACCACACCAACATAATTACAAGTTTGCCTTGAGTAATATTACACAAGTCTGCATACCACTCTCTACACAGACTCTAAACAAAGCTTGTAATTCTGCCTGTTAAGAAGAAAATATTTTAGTCCATAAAACTGTCTGGTGCATGTCTACTGAATATACTAAGACAAGACACTGGCTTATCGGCAGTTTGACTTTGTTCAATTGTACAGTTTTGCCTTCAACTGATAGTACGTTAATAACTTAATTGCCACTCAATGTTACAAGATGGTCCCACTGTAAGGGTGAAAAGCAGCTTCTTGCTCAGCGTCCCATTTAAAATCATTTTCCTTCTGGGTCACACTTCATGATTCATAGTGTTTGAACTTTCTCTTTGACATGGTGGATGGTATGCCACGATTGATATTGCCAGTGCCTTTTTCTCAATTCCTTTGGCAGCAGAGTGCAGGCCACAGTTCGCTTTTACTTGGAGGGGCATCCAGTACACTTGGAACCAACTGCCCCAGGAGTGGAAACACAGCCCTACCATCTGCCATGGACTGATCCAGACTGCACTGGAACAGGGACAAGCTCCAGAACACCTGCAATACACTGATGACATTATCGTGTGGGGCAATACAGCAGAAGTTTTTGAGACAGGCAGGAAAATAATCCAAATCCTGCTAAAAGCTGGTTTTGTCATAAAACGGAGTAAGGTCAAGGGACCTGCACAGGAGATTCAATTTTTGGGAATAAAACGGCAAGATGGACATCACCAGATCCCCACAGATGTGATCAACAAGATAACAGCAATGTCTCCACCAACTAATAAGAAAGAAACACACGCTTTCTTGGGTGTTGTGGGGTTCTGGAGAATACACATCCCAAATTACAGTTTGATTGTAAGCTCTATCATGTGACCCAGAAGAAAAATGATTTTAAATGGGTCTTTGAGAAACAACAAGCCTTTGAGCAAATTAAACGAGAGGCAGTTCATGCAGTAGTCTTTGGACCAGTCCGGACTGTGCCAGATGTAAAAAATGTACTGTACACTGCAGCCGGGGAGAATGGTCCTACCTGGAGCCTCTGGCAGAAAGTTCCAGGGGAAACTCGAGGTCTATCCCTCAGCTTTTAGAGTCGGGGATACAGAGGGTCTGAGGCCAGCTATACCCCAACTGAAAAAGAGATACTGGCAGCCTATGAAGGGGTTCGAGCTCCTTTGGAAGTGACTGGCCCTGAAGCACAGCTCCTCCTAGCACCCTGGTTGCCCATGCTGGGATGGATGTTCAAAGGCAGGGTCAATCTACACATCATGCAATCGATGCTACATGGAGTAAGTGGGCTGTACTAATTACACAATGAGCTCGAACAGGAAATCCCAGTCATCCAGGAATTCTAGAAGCCATCATGGACTGGCCAGAGGGCAAAGATTTTGGAATGTCACCAGAGGAGGAGGTGATGTGTGCTGAAGAGGCCCCACCATATAATCAACTGTTAGAAAGCGAAAAGCAATATGCCCTGTTTACTGCTGGGTCCTGCCATATTGTGGGAAACCATCAGAGATGGAAAGCAGCTGTATGGAGTCCTCAACAACAAGCTGCAGAAACTGCTCCAATGAACAACTGGGTGAATCGAGTCAGTTTGCCAAGGTAAAAGCCATCCAACTGGCCTTGGACACTGCTGAACAAGAAAAGTGGCCAGTACTTTATACTGACTCATGGATGGTGGCAAATGCCCTGGGGGAGTGGTTGCAGCAATGGAAGCAAAGCAACTGGCAATGCAGAGGTAAACCCATCTGGACGTGCGGCCTGAGTACAGAACCTGGTGGTGAAGGTACGCCATGTAGATGCTCAGAACACTATCCTGGGCCTTGAGAAACAGATTTTGTGGTGACACGGCACCCCAGAGAGAACTGAGACAGCTTTATAGACACTTGGGCCACAGAGCATGGCATTGAGTGGGTATATCACATCAACTACCATGCACCAGCCTCTGGGAAAATTGAACGGTACAATGGCTGTTAAAAACTACATGGACAGCAATGGGTGGTGGACTTTCAAACCTTGGGATACACATTTACCAAAAGCCACCTGGTTGGTCAACACCAGAGGATCTGCCAAGTGGCTGGCCCAGCCCAGTCAGAACTTTTACATACTGTAGAAGGGGACAAAGTTCCTGTGCTGCACATAAAGAATTTGCTGGGGAAGGCAGTCTGGGTTATTCCTGCTTCAGGTAAAGGCAAACCCACTCGTGGGATTGCTTTTACTCAGGAACCCAGATATGCCTGGTGGGTAATGCGGGAAGATGGAGAAGTCCGATGTGTACCTCAAGGGGATTTGATTTTAGGGGAAAACAGCCAATGAACTCAATTGTATGCTGTTGCCTGCTATGTAACACTTTTATAGCCCACCAACTAGATGTCTCCAGGTCACCAGCAACTGGCCCTGACCTCCCTCCGACCATCATCCCAACAAAGAATGAACTTTGACGAAACCAGATGAGCTCAGCAGTGACCAGATGAGTTCCAGTGTCATTAGCAGGCAACAATCCAACACTGCACACAGCCTCTCCTGCTCTGAAAGACTGTTACAAGAGATGGAGCCCAGTATCATGGACCAGATGGACTCAGCAGCTTTATGGGGATTTGTCCATGCACTAAGGAATGCTCGCTCTCTCTCTCTCTCTCTTTCTCTCTCTGTGTGTGGGGATGTATATATATGTATATATATATAACAGTGACGGTATACTGAAAATGCGGGATCTGAGCATGACATGAATGGTACGGAATAAGGGGTGGATAATGTCCTGGGTTCAGCAGTAGCAGTCATTTTTCTCCTTCTTAGCTGGTGCAGTGCTGTGGTTTTGACTTTCAGCCTGGGAACAGAGCTGATAACACCAATGTTTTTAGCTGCTGCTCAGTAATGTTTATGCTGACCAAGGACTTTCTCAGTCTCAGGCTCTGCCAGGGAGGAGGGGAAGCCGGGAGGAAGCAGAGACGAGATACCTGACCCAAACTAATCAAAGAGATATTCCATACCACAGCACATCATGCTCACTACATAAACAGAGGGCAGTTACCTGGAAGGGTTAGATCACTGCTCAGTCAGGCTGGGTATTGGTCTGCGGGTGGTGAGTGGTTGTATTCTCTTCCCTTGTTGTTTCCCTTATCATTATTATTATTGGTGGTAGCAGTAGTGGTGTGTGTTACACCTTAGTTACTGGACTGTTCTTGTCCTAACCCATGGGAGTTATATTCTTTGGATTCTCCTCCCCATCCCTCCTGGAGCCGGGGGGAGGAAAGCAGGGAGTGAGAGAGCAGCTACATGGCTGAGTTGCAGAATGGGCTTAAACCACGACAAGATAATAAACCTATTTAAATAGACAAAAAAATCTTAGCAAAAGGAAGCAGCTTCCAATTTTTGACATATACATGTACACATTTTCAAATCAATGCTACCTGTTCCAGTCAGCAGCAGGAAACAGTTCTGATGAGGCTCCAGAGGCAAATGTTCTAAAATAGTTTAGCAAGTCTACTTGACAACTGCACACCAGCCAAAGACTGAAGTTAAACCCTGTCTAGCAAAGAGGCAATACTTCTACTCCCTCCAGTAATGGTGAAAAAAATGTGGTAAGGTGTACCTGTAGTCCACTTATTGGCTAAAAGTCTTCTGGAGTTACCTTACTTCTGTAAGGAGGCTTAGGTGTCTTCCTCACTGTTGAGTAACTCCAAGCATACTAAGAAAATACAATCTTATGTTCAACACAACATGTGAGAGGGCAAGCACTCTAAGTTCTTCACATAAAATTTGTTTTGCTCCTGTACGTCTGACTGCAGTATGCAGTGAACTACTTATAAATGAGGAAAGACAGATGGATAAGGATAAATCAAGACAAAGGTAAGTTAAACGTAATCTTCCACCATAAGAGTGAAGAATACACCACCATAACTAAAAATTTATGAATAAGTCTAAAAAGCTACTGAAGAATTGGAACAATGGCAAATAATGGATCTTTCCTTTTTATTAGTATTTTAGCATCTAAAAATAAGTTTGGGAACACATAACTGCTCAAACATCATGTCAATCTCAGGACTTAGAAGCCAACTCTTCCTCATACCAAAATAAATTAATGTATTATGTTTACTTAAATAACCCTCAAGTCTTCTCACTGAAATAACCAGAAAGAACTGTTCCAGGATTTCTGCAATGTTCTGTACACGACATCCATTACGCTACTTTTACATTCAAGTCTAATAATTTCAAAGTTCCTATATTAAAAAAATAGCTTCTTTTGTCCCAGCAGAACAGCATTTCTCTCTCTTAATGAGGGACTGAGGGTTATGCTGCCTTCAAAGAACTGATACGTACTTTACCATGCACCAGCTACTTGAGCAGCAGAAACAAGAGCTCCTCAGTTCCTCAGAAAGGTTCTTTTGAACCCAGTGTTTTCTATCCTTTTTTTCCTTTTGTAGGATGCATTCAAACAAAAGGGTAAAGACACCTGAAATGTGAAATCTGCTTCCAGTTCATAATGTGTGGTGGTTTTCCGCAGTTATTTTTGTGCCCAATACAAGGAACAAACTACTATACAGTTTTCAAGATAAGCCATTTCCCTGCTGAAGGGCTCTGAGAAAACAGGCAGTTTACTTACTCTGACCTTAAGGTTAGAAATTTTCAAGAGCCCTGACATTAACCCAAAGCACAATATAAACACAGTTATTACTTAATCTTTGTGTTATTAGTAATCCAATAAGAACTCAGTATATCTTCTCTCTCTACTTCATACTTTCTTAAGCAACAGGAAACGAAGCTATTTCCAGAAAAAATAAGAGACAGGGCTCTTGTTACAGGAAAAGATCAGCTTAATAAACAGAGTTACACTTGATTTAGATTTACTACAGCCTGCAAGAGAGGTTCTGGAATGCCATCATTCTAGACTGAACTGATTAAGTTAAAACAAAAAAGGATTTAAAAAACAATATTGGGGAAAAAAAAAAAAAAAGAGAAAAAAAAAGAGAAAAAAAAGCCATGAAAGCATTCCAGCCTTGGAATCAACAACAGTTAAATAATTAATGAACCAATGAGTTAAAGATTACAGATTAATTAGCAGTACCTCACACTTGTTATCTTTCACATTAAGACAGAAAGAAAAACAGACCTATTTCCAGAAGCAGATCAAGCAGATTTTCTTTATTTATTATTTCGATAGTGGCTAAGCATCCTTCAGAGGAGATAAGTCTGGGCTATGCAGAAATTTGTCAAAGGGAAAGGGATAAAATGAGGCAGAGGGAAGAGCTGAATATGAAATAGGAGGTTTAAGTGAAGTAGAGGATTATATAATAGAGAAAGTAAATTTAACAATAAATGAAGAGGAGTGGAGGAAAGGTATAATTCACGTATATCAAATCCTTATTGCTGAAGAACTATCTGATCACAAGAAACCAATTTGTATATTAATAGACCAGAAGAAACATACAAACACCACTAGACAGCGCACAACTGATAAAGTCCAGGTCTTAAGGGTCTCATTCCAGTTCCTTAAAAAGTCTGTCCTAACCTTTCAAACCTGAGTATCTGCCCAACCAGAACAGACCATAATGAAAGAAGCCAGATTAAGAGTAAGATCCTGGAACTGTACCCATTTTACCAGAATAAATATATGCCTTTACATAGAAACTTTATATATCAAAATGAATACATTGTATGACCCTCAGGCCTCACACAAAAATACTATTTAAACAATTTCCTTAAACCAGTAAGTCCTGAAGTTGCCATAAGCATCATAAACAGGAATACACAGGTATAATTTTGACCATAGTGGAAATATTAATTCAACGCAATGAAAAGTTTAAGTCAAAAGAGTAGCTATAAAATCCATTTTAACATCAGAAGCACTCCTGAAAGCTGCTGTATAAATGCAGTCATTACAATTCATGCTCTTGAGAGAAACCTATACAATCCTCCTGCACTAGAGTACACTGCTACCATTTACACACAAAACATCTGGCATAGGAAGTGTCCTGCTGCTCACAAGAAAACAATAAGTCAGCAATGGAATGCTCCCATGATGAATATTATTTTAGGATGCTGCAGGACAGATATTACCACGTGCCAAGGGTAACTGCTCAAGCTATAATACATACATAATTCAAGAAACCCCATTCAAGAGGGCTAAACCTGAACTATAGAGGTACAAAACAGAGGAAATTAAGAGTGACTTGTTTAGGATAACAAATACTGAACACAGGCCTAATAACTACCGTCAAAGCACAAAGCGAATAAGCCCAGAGATAGGGGAAAAAAACTGTTAGGATTACATTTTTAAAGGGAGAGGACTGTATACCACAAGCAAGTGCAACCTACCTAGCTGTTAGTAAAAACTCTCGGCACTGCCTCCAACAGGAGAAAAACAGCAAAAAAAGCAAAATTCAACTAAATCGCACAATTTGATGCAGCTGCCTTTAACAGACTGAACCTTGTAGAGATGAAAGATAAAAGAGAAGGGAAAAAAAAAAAAAAAAAAAAAGAGGAAGAACCATATTAAAAGAACCCTCTAGTTCTACCGGCTAATAAATGTATTTTTACCTTACAATGATGATACAAACTCCAGTGTTGATTTTCACTGTGATCCCTTCCATCTGTTGTTTATTGCAAAGACACTACAGCTTTTCATACCACTAATGTAAGAGGATAACTCAAAAAATTAACTACATATTCAGAGTTCAAGCACTACTAATAAATTACAGACATACTTTACTACACTGATTCTTTAGTGACTTTGAAGTAAGTTATTCAATAATGATGCATCAAGCTTTTTCTACAGTTCTAAGATTGAGTAGTTTTGAAACAAAGTAAAACTTGAACAGCATCTTTGAAAGTTTAAAGGGGTTGAAATAGTAGCCGAGTTCATTAATGGTTATATATATATAATGAAATGGTTTTGGCAAAACCCACTGATCAGATTAAAAAGTTCTCTTGCTCCACATCATGAGGTAATTAGTGATTGAATAAAAATCACTACCTTGCAAACTATGCCTGAATGTGCTTTATAGCAAACAGGCTTTGACTAGAAGAATTCTCGGACCATTTTCAAGTTTTACTAAACATACAGAATAAGTTCAAGATATTTTAAACCAAAATTAATTTAAATCTGGTGTAACACAGACATGCAAGGTCCTCAAAACTGCATCCACTGTTTCTCCTTCAAACTGTAAGCTTGAATGCTTTGAAATCTGTTAACTACTTTTGAAATAAAAATTGATATTGCTATACTTGCTTAGAAAAACATTTACAAATATTTTTCAGGAGTTTATGGTATGTATTTGTAATACTTTTCAGATTGCCCACCTAAAGCCATGTATTTCTGTTTCCATAGTTCACCTTTCACTTTATGGAACCAAAAATTCGGCATATTATTCTATGGAAAATTTTCTGTTCTATTGCAGCAAAAGGAAATTAATGGGAGTCCTAAAATTCATTCAATAACAAAAAGTAAACAACGGAATTTTGCCTTGAAATACATTGGTTACAAAAAAAAGTCATTTACCAAGACGTTAAAAAGTATCTAGGAGCAAAACGTGAAGTAAACTGAGTAGTTTGGATGAAAGCATCAGAAAAAGATGAACAATGACATATTAACAAAGTATCCATATTTACCATGCTTGTAAGTGAAGGAAGCATTTTACACATCATTGCAAATAAAACATGTCTACCAAAACAGATGTACGATTCCAATGATTACAAATTAAAACTATTCTGGGGCAGGAATAAGGGTGTTAAAATAACAGGCAATCTGCAGAATTTCCGGAACTTCTCTGTAGTCACCTGAAGTCAGTCAGATTCACGTTAAATTTGGTGTTCCTCTACAGAGGAGAAGAAAAGAAATCTACTAAGCCACCTGCTGAGCTTATCCTTGATGCAGTAGTTAATCATCAACTTCACAAATACAGACATAGCTGCGAGAACAATGACTATTAACACTGGTTTTATTCAATGTGGACCAAGAATATAATTTCTATCACTAACTGCTTTCATCTAGTCAATTGAAAACATACAAGACTATTAAGGATTTCAATTAAGGAAATCAAGCCACTATATATGAAAGGAAAATTATGATTAGTTTCTTATCCCAAATACTTTTCAAAAAAAAAATTACTTACCATTTTAATTGCCACATATTCATTTGTGTATAGATTTTTTCCTTGAAAAAAAAAAAGAACAAAAACCAAAAATGTGAGACATTGGCCTTCCTTTTCAAGTAAAATGCCACTTAAACTTTGAGAAAGCCTTCGAAATATTTTTGATTGAAGGTGCTAGGTGTCCTGCTAGTGATGAAAAAAAAATGTGGCTTTATTAGCCACATACCAAACTTTGAAGAGAACTTTATTTTTGAATAGTGTAAAAAGTAGCAGTTTCAGCTATTTCATAAAGTTTGCAAAACTTTTATACACTAGAAGAGTTGAAAATTGGTAAACTACTATAAGTAGAATGTGATATTCTACATTTCCATATTTATTGCTGAAAACTGTTAAACGTTTATTTTAAAATTTTCATACGGTTTTGGAACACTAGACACTAATTAAAGATAGAATTAACTAGGATTCTTTTTCCCCCCCTCAATTCTGTTATTTACTAAGCTTAAAGTTATGACAAACAGCACAAGGATATTAACGAGCTAAATGTTTATACCATTTTGAAAATGCATCTTCCGCTTTTAAAGTGATTCTGCAACTGGATAAACACATTTCAACAAACATTACTTCAAATTGTATGCAATGACTAAGTATCAAACAAGCTTTACAGGTGCAGAATTAACAAGTAGCAGGCAAAGAAAAAAATAAGTTGTCACTTCTAACACTTTTCAATTATCTACAGTCTTCAAATGAGTTTTGTGTGTATTATTTTTCATGATAACCCTTTCTCTCTTCTCTGTATTATTATTCAGATCTGAATATCCCATGTTTAGCTCAGTTTTGCTAAAGAAAACAGTGAAAAGATCCAGACCAAGGCAAAATGGTTTCCTGTGAAGACAGTTGTATTTACAGTCAAAGACTATGATCTCAGCTCTAATACTTATGAAATACTTTTGCAAAGCTGAAAACAAAAATGCATTGAAATCATGACAAGGAATCAACTTTACAAGCACCAAGTTACCTGAGGGCTCTGCATAAGAAACACAGCATCAGCATAGGCAGTACGCCCTAACCTGACCACTGAAAGCATTGATAACTCCAAGACCTACCCAGGGACTCAAGCGGAAATCCAGACATCTTTAGTTATTTCTTATAATCATTTGAGTTATGTTTTTGACAAAAAGTGTGCTTTGTTTGAAGCACATCTTCACTGCTTTAACAACTTTATTCCTCCTTTAAGTTTTTAAGATTCAACCCTAAGATACATGCTCAAAAGATATTCCTGTTGGCAGGAGTACATAAAACAAAGTGCTTGTGTACGTCTTTGGAGGAAGGATGCCCACTTCAAGTTACTTGCTACTGTAATGTAAATGCAAAAATAAATTTAAATCAGAATCTGTAAAATCAATTTTAACTCCTGCTTCCATAAACTTATATTTAAAGCATCTTGCCCCACAAATAAAGTACATATTTGAAATATCTACTATATATGTAAATAAAGCAGACATTACAAAAAGAAAGGCTGCATTTGTCCTGGTGGCTGACGCAGAACAGTACACTACACTACAATTTTCCTCCTATTTCTTTTACTTGTTTGTCATATTTTATTTCAGTACTATCAGACTTTAAGTCTTAATTATGTCAATATTGTGTTTAGAATGAAATAGATTATTTCACTATATCTGCTGCAAGCAAATGAGTTAATCTGATATTGATCTGAAATAGATAATCAACTCAGTACATTGTGACCAAGAAAACAGACAGGAAAAAGTTTAACTTCATTAGTTTACAGTTGCCTTTAGTAGCAAAGGTGACATTACTTGTTGATTTAGTCCATGGAGTGGTTTAAAAGAAAAATGATCATTCAAAGCCAGTTTAGAAAAGTTTAGGGAAAGCTGAAGGCAGTTTCAGCTTGACTCGTGACCCACAGTGGCACATAACACTGTAAAGGTCAAAATATATTGATCTTGTTTAACTATTAGTAGGAATAACAAGAGCACCTCTTATTGAGACTGTGTTAAATTCACTACCCTCTATCAGAGCTCCAGCAATGTTATCTTTCATTTCTCTACAGTATTAATAAGCTAAACTTGTTTACATTCTGAGTCAGACTTGATAAGATTCCCAGAAAGCACTATACTAAAAACACGTTACATTTTATGCAAGCACTATACTAAAAACATTGTCTGAAGGACAATCAGTAGTAGTTCTACCAGAGGCAGAAAATCAACAGAAACACAACAGCTACATAGCCCACCACCCTACTTTCTAATCCATCTCTCTTAAACCTTGAAGCAGTGCATTAACTCAAGACTTCCAGGAATACTGGAATAAATTTATGCCATTAAGTGTCAAGTTACATTTGCTAACACATCCAAAACCCCAGATATTGAAAACCCTCGTTAACCATACTATCATATGTAAATTTAAGCCCCCAAACTAAATACATACTCTTCCAAAAGCACACACCCACCATGCAGTTTCTATTTTATCTATCAATGGGGAACTAAATGCCTGAATTACCTATCTCCCAGATTCTCTCTAAAGGTGGATTCTCAGAGCCCCTGTGTAACAGCAGGTCACACTGCAGCCTCACCACAGGGCTGCTGACAGACAGGAAATCAAGAAATCCACATGCTTGCTGCTATTAAAAACACTTCAGCAGCTCCTACACGAGACCTCCAAAGCACAGTTCTATAAGCAACACCTACAGAAGGAGGATGTGTTTCACACATACCTAGCTCCAACTACACCTAAACAAACTGCTTCAGGAAGCCAGGAAAGGTAGCAAAATACACTAACCATGAAGTAATTTCTAGCATCTTGAAAAAGACAACTGACTGAACTTAGAATAGCATAGCACATATTAACAGAAGATTTTTAGTCCCAGAAATTCTACTGCTACAGATATTCTTATGTGATAGAACTTGCCCTTGCCAAGGTCAAGCCAGAAAAGATCTGCAAGGCAAATTTAATCTGTCTGAACCCTGAAAGTAGTTTGAAGAGCTATATGGTGTGTTTATGTAGACATTTTCATGCCTGGACTGCACAAAAGGGTCTCAAACAATGCAAAATGAAATAAAGGAAAACAAATCTTACCTAACCGTAGTTCTCCAAAATTACCACATCCAATTTTTTTACCAACTCTGAAGTTTGGGCCAACCATCAACACTCCAGAATTCGAAGAACCAGTTCCATTTGGATTGTGGCCTGACCTCCAACTAGGCCGTGCCATTCTTTCATCTGGCTTGTCCTTGTCTTTCTTTTTATTGTCCATGCCAAGTTTACAGTACTCCACCTTGATTTCTTCTTCCTTTTAAAAATCAGTATAAGCAAACTCCAGTTGGACAATGTGAGGATGAAAACATCACTACTGAAGTGCCCAGCTGACTACTGTCAATAAGCAGTTAACAGCAGTGTGTCCATCCCATCCACAAAACTTTGGTAGTATCTGTAGTAAAAATGTATCTCCAGAACGCACACCATCAGCAGTATTTACTAGTTTTTAGAGCAATTCTGTTAAAAGAAAAATACAGTTGTTCAGTACAGTAGAATCTTGTACAAATTACGCCTCTCTTCAACTAATCATACAATCGAGATAGAACTCATTATATTTGCTCTACAGATCCTTCATGAAAAGCGCTATTGTAAGGTTAAAGTCTCTGACTGTAGCCTCCATCTCTCTAGCAAGAGATACTAGCATAACTTAAAAGAGCTAAAAATTCTCAAGGCTTAATGAAACAATTGAAAAAAAAAAATAAAAATCCACAAACAAACAAAGAAAAACCCCATGATAAAACACAAACCCTACAAAACTACTTCCTGAGTAGGTAAACACACTTAAAATTGGCATCTAGACGCTCATCATCTCTTATGCTAGCTCTGCAAAAGAAAGCATTTTATCTCTTGCTCCTCCCCGCCTCCCCCCCTCCCCCCAAGTAGTATCTGTTGATCTAAGGAAATGCTCAAGCTGCACAGTTATTGAAGACACAGAAAGATATTCTAACTTCAAACAATTCCACTGTCTTTTCTGAATTATAATTTTGGAGATGCACAATTTGTGAACTCATGACAAAGACATTTCAGTTCTTTCAGTAACTCCGACAGTCCCTTGCCCCACTTAATTATTTGCTTTCCCACTCCCCTTGTCCACCATTTGGCATCACTGCCTAGACACTAATCCCAATACAGATGTCAGCAAAAGCATAGTATCAGCTTATTACTTCAATAAAGAATGTGAAGAAATCCCAAGAAAGTTTTTATTTTTGTGTTATCCGTAACAATAGCAGATACTGTTTTCTATTTGTTAACAGTGGTTTAAAACCCTAAAATTAGGAAGATAGTTGCCTACTAGATAGGCAAAATTTCAGGGTAAGTTAAATATCTGTCCATAATTATTTTGCAACATATGCTTCAATGTCAAGAATACACTGCAGTAAAAAAATCCTCTAAAATAATGTAATTTGTGTGCTGCCTATTTTAAAGATAGTCAGCAGCAGCATATTTTAAACCCTTTGATCTGAAGACCACTTCATTTCTTAAATCCACTTCTCATAAAGTCATTACTCCCATCATAGCTTATTGCAAAATTTAAAAAAAAAAAAAAACAAAACAAAAAACACAAAGAGCCGGTAAAGATACCAAAGAATATGAACAACCATAAAAATAATTGCATCTTCTGAATCATGAATATTCACAGCCGGATCATAACTAGGCAATATTTTAAAACCACTAAATCAACAGCTGACCAATATATAACCTGTACAATTAAAACTTGGTTTGAGAACAATCGAAAAACACAATTACAGGTTCCAGCCCAAGCAGATTTAATCCTAAGGAAAGGATTTCAGCAACAAGTCATGAATGCAGTGGCGTGGTATGGTATAAACAGAGGCATTTAAGATAAAAACACAAGCATGTTTGACTACAACATAATCTTGACAGTTCAAGCACCACCACTAGATACCCTTTCCAAACCACTGATCTTAGAGGAATATACTCAGGGGGACGTAATAGGCAATTTTTCTCATTCACTAAACTATACAAAATCTAAGGAAGAAATAGGAAAACTAGAAATGGATTGTGCTGAGGTAGGACTTCAAGTGTACCTTTTAGTACTCAGAAAGAAGGCCATTACATTTGATGCATCAGAATGCATAAAGTACCAAAGAAAATATACTTATGTGCTGTATCTTAATGGCTCTCCAGTGAGAAATAACAATGTACACAACCCTAGAATTTTTAGTGCCAATACCGAGGCTTCATGGCAAATAGCAGCAATGCACCTAAGTACAGCACATTAGTATCATTATCAAAGCGTAAAAAAAGCATACAGTTATTAACACAATGCTTTGGTAACCTCAGGAGAAGTTGAAGGCCAAACTGTCACTATTTTCCACATACCAAAATCTTCGTAACACCAAACACTGAAAGGCTCTAACAGTTCATACCAATGGGCTTCACAACAGAACACAAGGACTACAGAGGGGACTGGGTGGGTAGGCAAGCCTGAAGAAATCCAAATCCAATTTCAGAGCTAATAGGATTCTTAGCTTTTAAGCTTTCCTTAGCTTACCTGAAAGCACATATACAATATCACATGTCAAATGAATTTAAAACTGTATTCTTCTAACACATAACAACTTCATCGTAGAAGCATAACACAGTCCTCATTTTCTCATTTATTTCAGATTTCTCCTTTTGGTCTTTGTATTTAACTATCACTTGAGCATAACATGTAGCTCACTGAGCAGAAAAATTTGCTATAACAGGTGGGGTTCTGAGGGTGTTGAGAAGTAAGTCATCAGCAACATGGACTAGCGAACAGGCAACATGAGGACAAAGGGCATGATAAATCCAGTAGCAGCATTACGGCAGTAATGACCTCTTAAAGCAGTTGTAAACCAAAGAAAGTCTATTATCACTGGAAAAGCTTCCAATGTCATGCTATTTCAGCTCATGTAGCCAAGCTGGAAACTCAAGGACAGATTATTTAGTATTTATCCAAAGCATTATTAGCTGTTCTCTGTGCATGCTTGTCCAGAAGAACCCTAGCAGTCAAGACACTGAAGCATTGCCAGTAAGATATTAATTTGCACAATGCAAGTTTTTTTTACCTACCTATAATCATAGAAAGAGCTTTAATTTGGAAAGTATGAATGATAACCAAGCACACCCCTTAACAGTATTAAGTTGCCAGAGATGAAGACTTGCAATACATTTAGAATCTTCATTTTAAAAATATCCTATGTGCACACCCAAATACCTTTATCCACAATACAACAGACAATTTGAAAGACAATGTATTAATTGAAACAGCCAATTTGGAACAGAATCCTGTCTAAGAAACTATTGTCAGTATTTTTTAATTCCAGTCTTCATTCTGAAACAGAAATTACCGCAGGGAAGTTTCAGTTTCAAAAACTGAGCTCAGTTATGACAAATCTCTTTTTGCACTCCCCTCCTTTTCTTTAATCTTTATCTTTAGTGAGGTGCCCACCGGGACACTCTCACTCCCCCTTCTCACTGAAGAGCCAGTAAGATACTCCCCTTCGCCAAAAAGAGAAGAAATAAGATGAAAGAGCTCATGGTCAAGATCAAGACAGGGAGATCTCCCACCAAGTACAGTCACAGGCAAAACAGATTAGACTTGGATAAGATTTATTGCAAATTAAAATCATAGAATCATAGAATCAAACAAGGTGCTTGGGGACACCCAGCATGGCTTCACTAAGGGGAAATCCTGCCTGACCAATCTGGTGACCTTCTATGAAGGGGCTACGGAACTGATGGACAGGGGTAGAGCAGTTGATGTCATCTACCTGGACTTGTGTAAAGCCTTTGACACTGTCTCGCATGACATCCTTCTCTCTAAGTTGGAGAGACATCAATTTGATAGGTAGACCACTTGGTGGATAAAGAACTGGCTGGATGGCAGCACGCAAAGAGTAGTGCTCAATGGCTCAATGTCCAGCTGGAGACCAGTAACGAGTGGTGTCCCCCAGGGATCGGTGTTGGGATTGGTCTTGTTCAACATCTTTGTGGGTGACATGGACAGTGGGATCGAGTGCGCCCTCAGCAAGTTTGCCGATGACACCAAGCTGTGTGGTTCGGTTGATAAGTTGGAGGGAAGGAATGCCATCCAGAGGGACCTTGACATGCTTGTGAGGTGGGCTGATGCCAACCTGATGAAGTTTAACCATGCCAAGTGCAAGGTCCTACACCTGGGTCAGAGCAATGCCAGGCACAGCTACAGGTTGGGCGGGGAGGAGATTCAGAGCAGCCCTGCGGAGAAGGACTTGGGAGTGTTGGTCGATGAGAAAATGAACATGAGCCGGCAGTGTGCGCTTGCAGCCCAGAAAGCCAACCGTATCCTGGGCTGCATCAAAAGGAGCGTGACCAGCAGGTTGAGGGAGGTGCTCCTGCCCCTTTACTCTGCTCTTGTGAGACCTCACTTGGAGTATTGTGTGCAGTTCTGGTGTCCTCAACATAAAAAGGACATGGTACTGTTAGAACAAGTGCAGAGGAGGGCCTCGAGGATGATGAGGGGACTGGAGCACCTCCCGTATGAAGATAGGATGAGAACGTTGGGGCTGTTCAGCCTGTAGAAGAGAAGGCTGCATGGAGACCTCATAGCAGCCTTCCAATACCTGAGGGGGGCCTATAGGGATGCTGGGGAGGGACTCTTCGTTACAGACTGTAGTGACAGGACAAGGGGTAACAGGTCAAAACTTAAACAGGGGAAGTTTAGATTGGATATAAGGAGGAAGAAATTCTTTGCTGTAAGGGTGGTGAGGCACTGGAATGGGTTGCCCAGGGAAGTTGTGAATGCTTCATCCCTGGCGGCATTCAAGGTGGGGTTGGACATAGCCTTGGATGGCATGGTTTAGTGGGAGGTGTCCCTGCCCATGGCAGGGGGGTTGGAACTCGATGATCTTGAGGTCCTTTCCAACCCTAACTATTCTATGATTCTATTCTATGATTCTATCTATCCACCTGTTCTGGTGTGGGGTCCTCCACGGGCTGCAGTGTGAATATCTGCTCCACCGTGGAACACAATGGGATGCAGGGACACAGCCTGCCTCACCATAGTCTGCACCATGGGCTGGCAGGGGAATCTCTTCTCTGGCGCCTGGATCATCTCTTCCTCTCCTCATGCACTGGCCTTGGCATCTGCAGGACTGTTTCTCTCACAGCTGCTGTGCAGCCTTTTTTAAATGTTTTTCTGCAGATACCACCACCTTCACTGCTGGTCTCAGCTGTGCCCTGCAGCATGTCCAGCACAGGACAGCCCTGGCCTCCCCTCACAGATGCCACTGCAGCCCCCCTACCAGCACCTGGGTGCAGACACCCAATGCATTTACAAACTCACAACTCACGTCTTTCAAATTTGTGAAGTTTCAAAACCTGTAACTGCTTTTTGAAAGCCGCAAGTGCTTTCCTTAGAAGAAACAGCCTATCACAAACTTTTCAATTTAAGTATCCACTGCTTCCAGAACTTTTGTGTCTGCACTCAGACCCATCATAAGCTGCTTGCCAAGTGACACTAAAAACTGAGAATGCAGTAATAGAAAAGATGAGTTACAATGCATTCAAGGAATAAACGTAAGCATTAGCTTCAGTATTCACTAAGTAGCTTAGTTTTGCAAATGGTACTATCATTCTGACAGCAAATTACAAAGCAGAAAAAACATCCTAATAAAACCCAATAAAATACTTTAGAGTAAGTAGTAAATAAACTGATTACTGAATTCTTTTCTAAAAAAAAAAAAAAAAAACAACAAAAAAATCTCATAATGTGTAAGTAACACTTTATTAACTGCTTCACTTAAATTTAAGACAACACCGCATGAAACCAAATACATAAAAACCATATATTTCAGTTTCTAAAAACGCACCTATTCCATGGACAAATCTGCTTATGGTAACCTATGCCTTCCCACTTTGGCTGCTCAATCAACAGATATATCAATTACACTACAGGTATGCTTTCTTATATGGACTGAACTCTAGCACCTTTTAACACATTCCTGCTAAACAAACATTGTAAGCACAGTGCATTTTTCATACACTACATGTCAGAAGACACACAAGTATTGCTGTCACAAGTTTCTCCAAGACACAAATGTTCTTTTACAATATTACCTAACAAAATAACCTGCAGCTACTTGAAATAAGTAGAGTGCTACTGCAACAGACGGTCGAAGATACTCTCTAAGACTCGATTTGGAGTTCTAGAAAGCAGGCATTCTTTATTGCAGGGCTGGGTGCTCACACAAATCATTTTGCAAAGGTGAGCATGCCTGGAGTCTACAAGCAGCATCCATATATCCAATGAACTTAAGTATATTTACAACCTTTCCGGGAAATGCTTTATATAGTCACTAGATTTCCTGGAACTAATTTTAATGTGCATGTGCATTTTAACTACACATGCGCTTTCATGATGAGTGGTGGTCTTGAGGGGTCTTTGGTGGTTGCTGATAGTCTTCCCCACTGTGTCCGCTGACTGACCCCTGTGCTTGTGCATGTGCAAAGACTGGTGAATTACTTAACATCTGTGTCTGCGTTTAAGGTGAGTTTGTTCCGATTTGTTCCTTATTTCTTTAAAGAACTGGCCCCATCTGTCTTAGTCATTCCTTTCTTATCTTCACAATCACTTACTACAGAGGGGTGACCTGGCCCAATTTGTCTTGGTTACTCCTTCCTTATCTTCAAAGACTACCCCTGTTTTATACACACCCCAAGGCTGCACCAGCTCATCCTGCTCTCAATAGAGCGGTCCCAATTTACAACCTAACATCTTGCTCTCATCAACAGAGCAGTCCCAGTTTACAACCTAATATCTTAGCTTACAATTAACAGAGAGGTTTTCATTTACAACTTAGCATTTTAGCTTACAAGAGCACATAAGACTGTCTTCGTATTCCTGTACAGCTCCTGTACAACATTTTATGAAGTATTTACCTTAGAAATATGAAAGGCATTTGTGGTTTTATTTATTTACACTGCACCTACCTATGACAGAGTAATACTGTTGATAGCAATATCTTTTCTTCACCATAATGGTCACATTCTAGAAGAAAAGATGACTATTGGATTACATAGCCGGAAGAGTAATTAGATCTTAATTAGAAATTAGATCTACAACCCATATAGGTTGAGGATAAAAGATGAAACAGACTAGAAGAGCCACAAGGAAGTAGTAAGAGTAACTGAGATGCAAAATCAACATCAGCTACTAGAGGTGTTATTTATTTGATGGAATTCAATAGAGTTTCCTAACCACTGTAGAGAGACTACCCAAAAAGCAAGGAGAGGACCACTGAAGACAAGCAAGAGTGAAGACATTAGCTAGACATGTTTCAGTTGACTTACAGCAGTTACACACCTAACACCTGCTCAGTTTTAGAAACATAAATGAGAATCAGTGGCAAAAGACAGCCAGGCCACTGGTTCATGTCAACACATGACTTAAATACAAAACATATAGTCAAATTAACCAAACAAATATAATCTTATCCACAGTAATACCATCCCAAAACAAATTCTCAATTTGCAATGAAGTACGTGAGGACAATTGCATTTGTTGGGTCCGTATAGAATTAACTATTTCTGCCAGTACTGGCTTTACCACATTTGATGTAAGAAGTCAAAGGCAAAACTTATCGGCTTCGATTCACCAACACATTGGTGTAACTAAACTGCTAACTCTGGAAATACAGTAGTTACTGCTAGCTCAGCAGGATTTGCTCAGTTCTCAGCTCCATTAAATGAACATGCTATAATTAATTGACAAGCATTACCACTTTCAAATTTTTGTACACTTGACCTCACAACTTCATTAATGTTCACTCTGCATTGCAATAGGTGATTAAATAATTCTTCAACAAAGCCAAGGCAAGGACTAAAGGGACCATTCCCTTAAGACTGTATAAAGGTTTGATAAGTAATTTGGTGATATTTGAAGACAGACAACAGCTACTTCTTTGAAGGAACATTTTTACTGTACAGAATAGGTTTTACATATCAATGATTTGCACACAAAGCTTGCCTTCTTAATAGAAGAGAAGATTCCAACCTGGAAAATCCAGCCTGGTTGAAATACTTGTTTTGCACTCTCTCTGCTGCAGAAAATTCCACATGATGAATGAGTTTTAATGGAACTATACAGGTGTGTAAACAAAAACAATCTTTCAATTCACCACCATACTCTATTTTTTGTGTAAACTGATGTTGTGCAGTTGTATAATTATGAAGAACTCAGAACTCTGAAAACTCTGTAAGAATACATAAAGAACTAAACGTACAGAAATTAAAATTAAGCAAATATCTCTTCCAAATGAATTCACTGTAGGAAAAATTAAGGCGTTTTTCCTCTAGCAAATAGATTATGATCTCTGAATGATTTATACTTAAAAGAATATTTACTTAAACAACGAAGAAAAACTGCCTGAAGGAACGAACAATATAATATTATATACATGGCGAATAAATGGGTGAGAAAAACATTTCAGGTTCTATTCTGCTTTCTGTTCTATTATACATTCCATACATTCAACAGCTTTGAAGCTATTGCTCCTAATACACACATCACCCAAAATAACAAATTATGTATTTAGGAAACATATGGTGCTACAGAAAATCCATGAAGCAAAACCATCTTTACCAAAACTGACACTGGAGAAATTTTCCTTTAAATCTTCTTAATCTTTTCCTCCTTGATTCAGTATTCAAAACTTAACAGAGCAATGCAACACCAACTGTAAGAAAAGAGGGTAATTACAAAAAGTCCCAAAAGTTCTATCAAATCTTCTAATCATATTTGTATTAAAGTTCTCCTTTTTCAAGTGCCCTGGTAACAAGTGCCAGTTCTTTCGGTTGCACAACTACCAAAGATCATACTCATCCACCCAAACATAAACTTTCACATCTGCTGGTGGAAAAAAAAAAAAAAAAAAAAAAAAAAAATCTAAGCCCCAGTTGGACTGGCAATTTTAAAGCACCGTTTACTTTTATCATCACACAAGCATCTCATATCTCTTGCTCAGCCACATTCATGTAAGAATATTCCCTTCAAAGTTTCCTTTACAGTCAAAGTCAGATTATTGCCAGAAAATGGCAGGCTCCTAAAATTCAAATTCTAATATTGGCACACAGGAAGCAGCATCACCTAGGTAACATTTTAGACATCTCTAGAACACAAAGATATCTATCCACACTTTTCTCTGGATATCAGCTAAAAATGTCCCAATTAACACTACCAGATCATATGCCACATATGAATCCTACTCTGCTGATGTGTGATGAAGATTTTCTATAACCCAATATAAGTAAGGATAAAATACTAACTCATTTAAGCACCTTATTAATACATCTCTGAAATGACTGAGCCTGCAGCAGCACCACCACTGTAATTATGTGCAAGTTTATATATCCTGACATTAACATTCAAATGTGCAAGTCACCTTTAAAATAAAACTTAGGAGCTACTTCATTCCTCTTTCATGTTCCAGATTTACTTTTAAATAAAACTATTAGGACAACATTAAATGTGCTAAATAAAATATTCCATTGTCTGGAAGTGACTAAGTTAAATGAAACATGTAACTGTAACTGCTCACTTAAGTATCAGTCACATTAACTACAAGATCCCATATCACTGCTAGTATCAGTATAACAACATTTTTCTCTAGTTTTAGAAAAAGTATACAGTAGCAGAAGAAAAGGAAGGAAAAGAAAATATTCATGAGACAAAAGGAAAGACAGTGAAGAAACACCTCTGGTGTAAGCACAAGGCATTTAAAAAAAAAATCACCCAGGCTCCTACCACTTCTGTACATAGTCAGGATTTTATCACCCCTCAAGCCTTCTATAATATTA
The DNA here is from genome assembly GCA_039720435.1 of Amazona ochrocephala. Classification (NCBI taxonomy): domain Eukaryota; kingdom Metazoa; phylum Chordata; class Aves; order Psittaciformes; family Psittacidae; genus Amazona; species Amazona ochrocephala. Next base: position 55,489,234 of record CM077909.1, on the reverse strand, counting down.
ACCCATTTCAGAATAACTGCACAGTTTTGCAAAGCAAAAGAACAGAATTTATGAATTTGGACATGCAAATGAGATTATCATCATTTCCGAAACTGATCAATTTTTGTAAAAAAAAAAAAAAAAAAAATCTATTTCTTCACTTTTACAGATTTGAAAAATTCTCCCCATACAACATTAAGTTTCACGCATTGAATGCAATTCTACATACACACAGCCTCAGTCCACACACACACATAAATGAGATTTCACACAAAAAAGCAGCGTAATTGAAAAGATAAGTCCACATGATTTATTCATGAGTAAAAACTTACACAAGCAAGCCTTGGGGGTGTTGGTTGATGAGAAAATGAACATGAGCCGGCAGTGTGCGCTTGCAGCCCAGAAAGCCAACTGTATCCTGGGATGCATCAAAAGGAGTGTGACCAGAAGGTCGAGGGAGGTGATTCTGGCCCCTCTACTCTGCTCTTGTGACACCTCACTTGCAGTATTGTGCACAGTTCTGATGTCCTCAAGATAAAAAGGACATGGAACTGTTGGAAAAAGTCCACAGGAGGGCCACGAGGATGATCAGGGGACTGGAGCACTGCCCATATGAAGATAGGACAAGAAAGTTGAGGCTGTTAAGCTTGGAGAAGAGAAGGCTGTGTGGAGACCTCAGAGCAGCCTTCCAGTATCTGAAGGGGGCCTATAGGGATGCAGAGGAGGGACCCTTCATGAGGGACTGTAGTGATAGGACAAGGGGTAATGGGTTCAAACTTCAACAGGGGAAGTTTAGATTGGATATAAGGAGGAAGAAATTCTTTGCTGTAAGGGTGGTGAGGCACTGGAATGGGTTGCCCATTGAAGTTGTGAATGCTCCAGCCCTGGCAATGTTCAAGGCCGGGCTGGACAGAGCCTTGGATGGCATGGTTTAGTGTGAGGTGTCCCTGCCCATGGCAGGGGGGTTGGAACTAGATGATCTTAAGGTCCTTTCCAACCCTAACTATTCTATGATTCTAATAAGTCAGGTTTTCCTGTCAATTCGTGCATATATTAAAAAAATCCAAAATTACATTTCTCTTTTACAGTATCAACTGCCATAATTATTTTCAATGTCCATAATTAGATCAAGATTCCAGAATAAGTTTTTAAATTTGCACATATATAGCTATTTCCCTAGAGACAGATCATCAGCAATGATATGACCAAGCATAATCCTTTACCACACAACATCGAACAGAACACCCTTATTGACACATTTAAAAAACTCTCCCTCAATATAAAAACTAATCAAGATATACCTTGTCTTTATTGAAACTTGTTTAAAAAGCCCATTCTAGTCAAGGTACTGTAATGTTTCCTTGTACCAAGTTTAAAGTCACATTAAGAAATTAGAGAGCGATCAATACCCAAACTCTAGTGTCAAATCTGTACATTCAATTTTGTCACTCAAAAGACTACTACCTAACCAACAGTAATGCAGCATTCTCCATAACCCAGCTGCTAGTTCTGGTGAAAATACTGTCATATCATTAAGACACGTTCAGCACTCAGGTCACCCTATCTCAATACAATTCCTCCCCAAATGACAGACCAGACTAACAAAGTAACAACTAAGATCCCCGAGCATTCTCTTCATCTCTATAAACGTTAAGTATCAAAAACTGAAGACTGCTATTTTCTGTTCAGTACATAAATATTCATATTTTCTCACGGACCTAGAAGAAAAGTTCGACCATAATCTACAAATCGCACTTCATTACAAGCTCTCAACACAAAATGCCACCAACTTCAATTTAGGACTCCATGCAAGCGAATGCACTTACTTGGTTTCAATTTTTGTGCACACATCCTTCTCACAGGATCACACAATCATCATTTCAGAGCACAGTTGAATGTTAGTTTTCAGAAAGGTATGGTATAGCACAAAGAACTATTTTTTACAAACCTAATAATGACAGCATTAAAGCTTAATTACTATAGAGCAGAGAAAGGAGGTTACTGATGATAAAGCAGCACTCCAGTAATTTTTTTCACTTCTCCAGCACCACCCCCCAACACACTGAAACGGGCTATGCTGTCCACAGCTGACAGAAAGCTAATGCTGAGCTAGCTAATGCTACATAATGGATGCTTCAATTTTCTACATCAAGCATTGTACCATCAGCACTCAACTGTTATAGCAGAACAACTGAAAGGTATAGATCAGCTTAAAGCTAGGCCAAAGAAACTGTAAAGTTGAACACACCTGAAAGTTAGAAAACAAACCAAGGATGGCATGACATTCCATTTATCACCATAACTACGTCTGAAGATAAAATTAAGCACAATAGTGAAGCATTTAAGCACAATATGGCAGAATAAAAAGAAAAAAAAAATCTAAAAGTGCAAAAGACACTAATTCTGTTTTCAGGTTAGAATTTAGACAGGATAAAGTATATTGTGTGCTCCAGCATTCCATGGTGATTGTAAACAGCAGTTTTCAAAATTAAAAGTATATTTAATTCACTGAGATCAATTCCTTCTCACCTTTACCTTTAAATAAATGATCACATCCTACTGTAAGAATTTAGAGAGGTGACAAACTCAAGTTAAGTTATTTTAACTCTGGAATCTTTCAACTTGCAACTTCAATCACATCACACATTAACTACCATGCTGCTCCACTCCTGAAAAACAAGCCTAGAAAACAAGACCTCATATACATGCCTGACAGATCATGATGTGATCCCATGAACTGGCTGGATGGCTGCATGCAAAGAGTTGTGGTCAATGCCTCAATGTCCAGCTGGAGACCAGTAATGAGTGGTGTCCCTCAATGATCAGTGTTGGGACCAGTCTCGTTCAACATCTTTGTCAGTGACATGGACAGTGGGATTGAGTGCGCCCTCAGCAAGTTTGCCAATGACACCAAGCTGTGTGGTTTGGCTGATACGTTGGAGGGAAGGAATGCCATCCAGAGGGACCTTGACACGCTTGTGAGGTGGGCTGATGCCAACCTGATGAAGTTCAACCATGCCAACTGCAAGGACCTACACCTGGGTCAGAGTAGTTCCAGGCACAGCTACAGGCTGGGCAGAGAAGAGATTGAGAGCAGCTCTGCAGAGAAGGACTTGGGGGTGTTGATCAATGAGAAAATGAACATGAGCCGGCTTCAGTGTGCACTTGCAGCCCAGAAAGCCACCCGTATCCTGGGCTGCACCAAAAGGAGTGTGACCAGCAGGTCGAGGGAGGTGATCCTGCCCCTCTACTCTGCTCTCGTGAGACCTCACTGGGAGTGCTCTGTGCAGTTCTGGTGTCCTCAACATAAAAAGGACATGGAACTGCTGGAACAAGCCAAGAGGAGGGCCAGGAGGATGATCAGGGGACTGAAGCACCTCCTGTATGAAGACAGGCTGAAAAAGTTGGGGCTGCTAGGGAGGGACTCTTCGTTACAGACTGTAGTGACAGGACAAGGGGTAACAGGTCAAAACTTAAACTGGGGAAGTTTAGATTGGATATAAGGAGGAAGTTCTTTACTGTAAGGGTGGTGAGGCACTGGAATGGGTTGCCCAGGGAAGTTGTGAATGCTCCATCCCTGGAGGTGTTCAAGGCCAGGTTGGACAGAGCCTTGGGTGACATGGTTTAGTGGGAGGTGTCCCTGCCCATGACAGGTGGGTTGGAACTAGATGATCTTGAGGTCCTTTCCAACCCTAATTATTCTATGATTCTATGAGAGTGTCACAGTAATACCAGCAGTATTGAATATTATTCCTTTTTACGAGGCCAGACCTCTAGAGGTACATATTGAAATTTCACAGGCTTTAACACAGAACGACTGAAAATATGCTTTTGTACCTCTGTTCTTCCTCATCCTGATCTTATCAACATCTACTTGCCCTCTCAATTGTTCCTGAACCACTATGAAATCAGGGAGAGGGAGAAAAAAAAGTCTAGCAAAGCTTTCTACAAAACCAAACAACACTGAACATGAAAATATCTGGTGTAAGTTAAAAAGTTCCATGAACAAAACAACCTGTATTCTACTGACACCAGTTTTGTCAGGGACTGATGGAAATTAGCTAGTTACACCAATTTTAATTTAAAACAAAATTTCCATGCACTAAAGTGAGAAAATGTCTCTGCTTGATGAGAGCACTGTGTAGTTAAACTCTTAATTTACTACTTATGGAGACTGAAATAGAAGAGTAAGACATTAATCATTCCTCAAAAGCAACAATGTTAGCACAGCTTAGCTCTCCACAGATTAGAGTTCAACACCCACAGAGCTCCACTGCAGTAACTTCAGCCTGTTGGGTATCTTCCATGTTCCCACAGAATCTCCCCATGTTACATCTTGACTTTCCTTTTTTGCAAAACCCCTCTTTTTTCCCCAGAATAAAACTCTTACTTTCACTTTCAGCAAAGAGGAGATATGCACTATAGTTTGCCCAGTATCACAAGCTGGAAGCTGAACAGCTCTCAAGCTAAGAACCCACAGAACAAGTAGTATACATCCTTCACTGTGGATAGTTGACAAGTATCTACTACTACCTAAATTGGGTTTTATGAAGCTTATAGGTACATATCTTCAGAGAATAAAAATCTAAGCTTGGTTAACACTGCCCAATGTGTTCCACATTTGTACAGGCAGCAGATGAGAGAACTGCAGATAAAAAACTTATTTCCCTAAAAAATACCTTTTTTCTTCTTTCCCCCCAGAGAAAATTCCACGGACAATGAACAGATTTTACACAGAGCTCAAAATCAGAAAATTAAAAGCAAACATTAAAAGAGCATTTCTGGAAGGCAAAGACAGTTACTTCTCAGTACTTTGGCCATTCTATCTTCCTGCTGGTAAAATTCTTCTCTGCATGTTTATCTGTAGATTCTAGTTTCATCACTCCATGATTTAGAGATGCCTCAGCCTACTGGCACCAAATGTTAAACAGAAGTAATAATTTTCATAACATGATACATTAAACAACCTGCTCCTGGAATGCTTTAAGAAATTAATGAGTAGCAATTGTTTGAGGCAACCTTCCACAGAAAGAGAACAGAAGAACACTTACACTGAACTTCTTTGTTTTCAAAAGCCAGTGTCAGCAACACACAAGTAAGATAATAGCAATGGTCAAATTTAGAGTGAAAAACATCTCCCATACCCTTAAAGCAACCCTGTCCCTGACTGAAACCTCTATAATATCACATCTTCCCAAGATTGCTCCAGAATTTAAAGTATTTGTATTTAAATGGACATTATATAAATTTAATGTTACACCAACAGTGCACAAAATTAATTACTACTTAATTTTAAGATAGTGGAACTCCTCTAAAGCAATACTGATTACTCTTATAAGACTGTTCTGTATCATTACATTAAAAAAAATCTGTTCAAACATGAAAAGTCTTTCACATTCAAATATAACAATCTAAACTGGAAAATCTTTAGGTCCTTAAATACAGAAAGGTACTCAAGATTTTTCTATGCGTAACAACACAATTTTAAAATTGTAAGAATTGTAAAAGGTACTTTCTTCTAGGCTGCAAGGGTACGTCCTACCCTGGAATAAAGCACAAGTTCCAGCATCACAAAGGTGCCTTGCCAAGAATCCCATACTTCTGAAGCATACAACTGTATGAAATACAAAAAAAATACAGCCCATTCAGCCCTCCAAACATAAGGGATGAGCATTTACTGGCCAATTAGCACCTCAAACCCAAAGATAAACTGAACCAAAAGAACAGTTTTAAGGCTACAATAAAATCCAAACCTGAAATTTTGTTTTGAAAAATCATAAAATGTTTAGGGTTCGAAAGGACCTTAAGATCATCTAGTTCCAACCCCCCTGCAATCAAGACAATATAATGCAGTCAGCATTATGGCTTTCTGCCGCTGCACCTGGCCACAGGTATCTGCTGCTCTATTTCAGACCAGCCTCAGTGCTCAAACACCTCTATAGAGAAATGAGACTCACTAACCTAGTAGAACATTCATATGCTCAACAGTAACTTGCTTCTGAATAGAAGCTGAATCAACTCGGGAAGATACACAAGACACATGCAAAGCAGGAATAGGGGCACAAAACTGAACAGCCAGGAATAACGTAGGTGTAGAAAAAATACCTGTTTGTGGTGAGGATGACCTCCCCAGCAGCCTGCAATGTCATTGCAATGAGGTTTCACAGTAGGTTTAGTGCATCCCTGAAAAGACAGCACTTGTTCACAATGACCTCCATAGCCTAACTGCCACCAACATCACCATTAACTATGCTTCTGTTTGAAGCTGCTCCATTTGCTTTCTCTTATTCTACATGGTTTACTGAATGAAGAGCATGGCACTACAATGAATAAATACAGAGACTACAAGAAAGTGTAACAAACCACATACTTTAAACTAGAACCCACGCCCTGCTTGTCACAAAACATCTCTATATTTTCATACTACTGAAGAGGACATTAACCTCACCATTCTAGTCCACATCCTGTCTTAATCAAAAATAATTCAGCATGTGGTTGATGAAGAGTATAAATTCCCACACAGGCAATTATATCCATTCAATCTGGGGAAAAAAAAAAAAAAAAACCTTTCTAGCAAAATTATATTAAGTTACTAACAGATTTTAGCTAAGTAGAATAGTTATTTTAAAACTCTTGGTATGTTAAAAGCTGAACAGGCCAGTAAGCTTATATGGAAGATCATAAAGCATAGGAAAGCACTGTTGTAATTACATTACTGATGTTTTGCATGAAGTGAGATTAAGTAATAAACCTACCTGAAGTATGTAAATTGTATTTGTGTGTCTGTTATGGTCTTCTATGATCTACAGTTATCTGAGCAAATGCTTTTCACAAAGACAGTTCTGACTGATCAATATGTCTTCTCCCATTCCTAACTACACTGCACAAGGCAGCAATAAGATACTAGGCACACAAATAGCAAAAAATAAATAAATAAATAAATAAAAATTGCCATCAATTGTCATTTTTCCATACTTATAGGGTACAGAAATTTTGAATAAAATACCCCTCTCTGAACAGCCAAAAAGCTAAAAGTGGATATTATCTATTTTGTATTAAAAAGGTTTCCTAAATTGTATGCTGAGCTTTTTTTTACATGTAGATATACTCAAAAACAGCTAAAGGAATAAACAAGGGAGACAAGAATGGATGAAAGGTAAACGCGAAATGGGAACCGTATACCATGAAATGTGTTCAAATGTGTCGCTTTGTGCAACAGATAAAGGATAATTCAAAAAGGGCAGCTCAATAAGTACATCAGGAGAATGCACAGAACACAGATCTGTAATATTCTGAAAGTGTTGCATATATAATATTCACAAATATTCTCTGCACCTCTTCTTAGAAAGAATCCACCTACTCATTCATTTAAGGCAATGAACATACCTATTGAACCCTAGCACTAAACACACAGGTGAGCTAAATCAGATCAAAATAAATTAACCTATATTTTTTAAACAAAGCTGAGTATTACTTACTAAGAGTTTCAGAATTTCCTTTGAAAGTACTGCTTTGAAAAGCACTCTAAGTAACCAAAGTGCAAACCAATTCTATAGCATAGACTGGTGTTTAATGTTTCCTCTTCTACATTCTCCATGTGCAGGAGACATGAAATTATAAGTGGCTTACCTATGGGGACAAGGAAGGACAGACGTTTCAGTCACTGTCTTATCTGTGATCATCAGCCTTGCTTGTAACTACATTCTTCCTAATGTGCTTTCATTTATAACTGCTTAGCTTAAATACACACATTTTTCTCCACTGCACTATTTCAGCTGTGGCCCCATAAAACCTAGAGCCCCAGTGAATGTCTAGGAGGCCTCACAGAACTGCACCCAGAAAAAGAAGCCCAAGAGCAGCAGGCTTAATTTCACAGCACTGGATCTGCAGCAGCACTGAGGAAACATTAAAATGTCTGCATTAAAAAAAAAAATCATCAAATTAAGGATTGCCAGAAAGCATACAATTAGATAAGTTACTTTTTTTACCTTTTAATAGATCAGATAAAATAATTATATAGAAGTCTCAAAGCATTTCTGAAAGAATGTTAAAGGTCCAGAAGCAAAGCAAAAAACATGTAATTCTTACACTTTCGCCAACTCTTACACGGTACAATAGCTGCTCCTTGGGAGTATACCATCCCATTTTCATTGATAAATAACTTCTAGATATCGCATTCAGTTTAAGATCACCTAACCACAGTCTTCTTGTGAAAAGTATTATCCCACTCTTCCCCTAAGCACTGTGACAGCCCTTTTGCTCTAACAGCTGCGGGTGGGGTACACAGGACTGACTGAAAACTCATGCTATTGGTTTCCAGTTGAACCAGTGAAACTGTAAATCAGCAGCAACCCAAACTCGTTCACAACTTCATTCTTCCTGTGTTTTCTGTGTGCCTTTAACTGCATTATTATTTTTGCATGTGCCATTCCAAAGTAATCAGTTAAAAGCAAAAAGAAAAACCTAAGGAACAAAAAGTAGCTATATGTTTTGTCCGCAACAGACTGAAAAAAACTGATTAGCTGGTATGACTTATTAAAAAAAAAAAAAAAAAAAAAAAAAACACTTAGTAAATACAGCTATCAGTACCCTGTTCTTCAGATAGTCGATTTTTATGTAATTACAAGATACTGGAAAAAAGGAACTACTGCCACTTCCCTATTCTTCATATTTAATATATTAATTACGACTTAGATATGACACCAGGAGACTCCCTAAAATTTGTTAAAACACAATTTTAACACAAAAGTAAAACTGTTACAAATACATGTAACTTTGATACTTCTAATCACAAAAACAACTCGGTATAGTCACAACTGAAGCATAAACAATCCTATTATCATAGGGGACACTCTGCAGATGCAACTGAGACACTAAATTTTGATACATTGGATCAGCTTTAAAAATGCATTTAATCTAGTTACAAGACTATTAAAAAGTGAAAAATTACCACAAGAAGTAAATTCAATCTTGTTAGTTGTACATGAGTAGGCTGGATGAGGAAATGTTGCCTGCAGGTTCAGTGACTTTTAAGAGAATAACATCTCCAAAAAAATATTAAGACAGAGCCTACAGGTCTTCCAAACAGGTTGAATCTTCTAATTGACCTTGAAAACCTTTATCTTGATCACACAGGAAAAAGCAGGATACACAATGTATCTGGCATTCTAGATTCTGAAATCAATTTACATTTTACAAGCATTTGCTTAGTACAGTACAAGACAAAAAGATTCATTTCATTAGCTGAAAGTCATTCTCAGCTGATGAATTTGTCTGCTGTTGGCCAAATAATTAATCTATTTCAGGCCAGCACAATAAAATACCTCTTACTTCCACCGCAAGAACTGTTTCACTTGTTGAAACTTCTCCATTCAACAGAAACTGACAAAAGGATGTTTAGGTCAGCAGAAGGCATCTCCTGAAATACAGTTAACAAAGAAACCTCAATCTCATCTTTTCCCTCTGAAAGGAAAAATCACATTACTCCCATTTTGGATTTTAACATTCCAGCGCTGCTCAGGATGAAATATGCCTGCCAGGCATTCATTAGTGTTCAGAAAAGGTGTGAGTGTATGAGCCAGATAAATTGTTCACCCCTGCAAGTAGTCATAATGCAGGTCGCAATGCTTAATACATTTAACAGTGTGCCCCACTTCTGATCATGCTTAAGAGCATGAAAAATAGAGGATAATTTTGCACAGTGTACATTTCTAACCAAATAGGTACTTACAAAAGATCTTGCATACAAAATGTGTATGAGAAAAAAAACTTCGATTATATTTCAGCTCCCTTTACAAACAATACATCACTTTAAGACCCATTAACGGTTTGACAGCAAAGTCAACAGGGAAGCCTGAAAACAAGCTTTATAAAAGTTTCATTGCTAATCACCTGAAACAACACTTGAGATTTTTAATGAATCAAACTTAAAACCAACATATATTCAGACTGCGTTTGTAAATAGCACTTAGATAAGTAAGTACTGGCATCTCAGTTTGCCTCTAATCTGCTGATCAAGCCAGTACAAATGCACTCGAGGAACCTGCTTCTGCAGAACCGTGGAACGAACTTACTTTGCCCCTACACCACCACTAACTGCTCGGTGGAACTAACCACCGCCAGCAGCGCCGAAATCGGCGTTCAGCCAGGAAACCGAACCCGCCGCTATCAACGCTCCCTCCGGGGTGGGCAGCCGAAGCCTCCAGGCGACAGCTTTTGCCACCCAGGAGAGAAGCGACAGGAACGCGGAAAGCCGTTCCACCCCCTCAGCGAGCTGTCACCCCACTCACCCGGTGCCCTGCCGCCTAAAGCAGCGGGCGCAGCGCGGACACGCGCTGGCTCCGGCACAGCCGGCGCCGCTTCCTCCCCGGCTCCACTCCCTCCGCCCGCCACCTGCGCGCCCGCACACACGGGGCTCTGCCACCCGGCTACAGGAGAGAGGGGAAAGGGATCCAGTTAAAAGGCTCCAGCTGAAGGAGGTACTGCGGCTGCAGCGATCAACACCCCTCCGAAAAGCGGTCCGGGACAGCTACCTACCGGGAACCGCTGTGGCGGAGAGAGGGGAGCCGGCTGCACCGTGCGGCGGGGAAGAGGTTCGGCGGCCTCTGCGTCCGGCCACCAGAGTGGGCACCGCTCCCAGCCCTGACGTCGGAGCTCAGAGACGGGTACAGCCGGGTAAGGCTGACACTTGGAGCGCAGCACAGAAACGCAACCGAGCCTGCAGCCCCGTCGCTAAGGGGCGCGCGTGGGCGGGGCCTTCCTCAGGGAGACGAGAGGCAGCACGAGGCCGAGAACCACCGGCACCTCCCGCCCTTCGCGCGAGAGACTGACAGGGCGCTCTGGCCAATCGGAAGGCGAGAAGTGCACCCCAGGCCTCGGGACAGGGTAGAGCTTGCTGGTGGGCAGAGGAGGTAACCAATGAGAGAGGGGCCGGGCGTGGCGGCGGGGCTGGTGGGTGCCACCTTAGCGGGGAGGGGCGGGTAGCGGTCACTCCGCTCTCGGAGCGGTACGCGGTAGTGGGGAGGCTGGCGGGCGCCTTGGGGCGGGGGGCTGGCCTAGGCTACTTGTCTCAATCGGTCGATTCGTTGGTCCCCCACACAACTCCGAGGTCCGTTTCCAGAGGTGGCGCACGGTGAGTCTTCCCGCCGCAGCTGCTCGTCTCCCTTTCCCTAAGTCTCGGTGAGCTGCTTCACTTTGCCGCTTTCCTCAGCAGGGGCAAAGGTAGCTGGTTAAAGTGGGAACGGCTTATAAAGTCTGCCCTGTGCCCGGGCGCGGCTTAGTCCCTTGTGAAGAAAAGGCGGGCGCGTCTGGAAACACCGCTGTGCTCAGTCCTGTGGTGCCCTCACCACTAGTCTCCAGAACGCCAGTACCTTTCCGTGCCGGACTGCTCACGTTTGATTGTTTCTCAGCAATACTATTACCCATCTTGCAGTTCTCTGATTAGGGAAGAGTAGCGTTTAATATACTGAGGATCTACGGTTTAAGGATGGTTTGGGGTTTTTTTACATTCGAAAACTTAAAAAAAGTTTTAAAGTTTATTGACAGCTCTTTCTCTTTGTTTCTACAGTGATTATAAATACAGAGGGGAGGATGAAAAGAATAACATGGAGCTTCTGACAGGTTTAAGCATTGATTGTCCAAATATTTCTTTTTAAGGAAAGTTTGCATCTTTCCAGAGCTTTCTAGAAATCTTTTCAGGACAAAGAATTAATATAGCCATAAGAGACTTTACCCAAGTCATTCACTCAGTCTTCTTTTCATACATATATTTCCTAGTCTTAGTTGAAATTTTGTTACTTTTGCCCTAAAATCTCCATGGGCATCCTATGCCATGATACTCCCATTAAAAAATATATGCTTATATTTAAAGGTAATCTAGTTATTTAAACATACTGATAATTGCCTTGAGGCAATCGTGAGGGTCTTTTCCAACCTAATGATTCTGTGGTTTTGCGAACAGGACAAGCAGAGCAGGGATGACTGCAAGGACTTCATAGAATTGTATGGTCAGGGTTGGAAAGGACCTTAAGATGGTGGACAGGTACATGTCCCACTAGACCGGGTTGCTCAGGGCCCTGTTCAGCCTGGCCTTGGACACTGCTAAGGCTTTGGCTGACGTCCTCTGCCCACAGGAGTCCTTGGGAGGGAGCATGGCTTGCAGGAGTGGCTGAGCCCTGGCTGAGGGAGCTTCCCTCAGCCGCGGGGGGAAAGGGCTCCCCTGGAGTCCTCCAGGCTGAGAGCACAGGCAACGCTGCCCTCAGCTGACCGCACAGGCAACGCTGCCCTCAGCTGACCAGCCTCTGGCTGCTCGTGCTGCAGAAGGAGAAGCCCCTGCCAGTGTCAGGCTGCAGCCGGACTCTTGATCCTGCTGAGGTGCCACCGGCAGTCTGTTGCACAATGTCACAGGAGGGAGCCCCGCTGTGCCCAGGGCATGGCCACCAAAGCAGGGACAACCTCCCACTAGACCAGGTTGCTGAAAGCCCTGTCCAACCTGGCCTTGTACAGTTCCAGGGATGGGGTAGCCGCACGTTCCCTGGGCAGCCTGTTCCAGTGCCTCACCACTCTCAGAGTCAAGAACTTCTTCCTTATATCTAACCTAAGACTCCCTTTTTTAAATTTTAACCTATTACCTCTTGCCCTCTCGATACAGTCCCTGATGAAGGGTCAGTCTCTGACATCACTGTAGGCCCCCTTCACATACTGGAACGCTGCTATGAGTTCTCCACAAAGCTTCTCTTTTCCAGGCTGAACAGCCCCAACTTTCTCATCCTGTCTTCATACAGGAGGTGCTCCAGTCCCTGCTCATCCTCATGGCCCTCCTCTGGACTTGCTCCAGCAGCTCCATGTCCTCCTTATGTTGAAGACACCAGACTGCAAGTGGGGTCTCATGAGAGCAGAGTAGAGGGGCAGGATCACCTTCTTTGATTTGTTGGTCACACTCCTTTTGATGCAGCCCTGTGCACGTTTTATATCTGAGCTGTGAGCGTACACTGAAACCGAGGCTTGTTATGTTTCTCATCAACCAGCATCCCCAAGTCCTGGGAGAACCAGGGCTGCTCTGAATCACTTCTCTGCCCAACCTGTAGTTGTGCTTGGGATTGCCTGACCCAGTTGTAGGAACTTGTAGGAACTTGTAGGAACAATGCAGACAGGTTTGTGTTGTTTTGCATTAAAGTTTTCCCTCTGTAACAGATGGTTTCATCAAAGAGTAAGCATATACTTAATTCCAATTAATATTGCAGTATCCTGTGAGATATGTAAGCAATCCACTTTTACAAGCAATTAAGCAGAGAGAAAAACAAGTCTTGCATTACTACAATTCCAGATTTGTAGAATCTGTTGACAAATTTTCTGTCAACTTTAATCAGAAATGGAATCATTCTCAATAATACTCATATGCTTTTCTCAACCTTTTCTAAACAGGCAGTCGTAATGTAACAAGTGGAGGCTTATTTTTATATTAAAGCTGGAGGGTATTTTTCCAGTTAAGTTATGGTTTCTTTTTTTTTTTTTTTTAAATCAATTTCTTGGCCTTTAGTTCAGCTCAACAGATTACTTAATAACCTGTAATTCTAGGATTTAGGTGAAGAACATAAGGCACAATTGAAAGATGTCTTCCACATTTCAAAATTTTAAACAAAACATGCAACTCTGGGGTGCTGAGAAGGCTGCAGTGGTGAAGAAAGTGGGTAACTGCTACATGTTAAATGTGTATCTACTCTTAATCATTACAAACAACACAGATAAGCCATGCTGTATGTCAGGTACATAAAACAAGAAATCAATGTGGTGGCTTTGATTTTATAGTGTGGTTTAACCCCAGCTGGCAGCTAAGCCCCACAGAGCTGCTCGCCTAGCGCACCTCCTAGTGGGATGGGGGAAGAGAATCAGGAGAGTAAAAGTGAGAAAACTTGTGGGTCAGAAAGTGAAGCAAAAGCCGTGCACAAAATCAAAGCAAAATCAGGAATTCATTCACCACTTCCCATGGGCAGGCAGGTGTTCAGCCATCTCCAGGAAAGCTTCGCTCTATAATGTATAGTGGTGACTTGGGTAGACAAATAACATCACTTTGAACATCTCCCTTCCTTCTTCCTCCCCCTGCTTTATATGCTGAGCAGGACACCATTTGGTGTGGGGTCACCTGTCCTGGCTGTGTCCCCCCCTGGCTTCTTGTGCACCTCCAGCCTGCTTGCTGGTAGGGGGTGTGAGAACCTGAAGTACACTAAGTAAGCACTATCTAGCAATAACAAAAACACCCCTGAGTTATCAACACTGTTTTCAGCAGAAATCTAAAACATAGCTACTATGAAGAAAATTAACTCTACCCCAGCCAAAACCAGCACAAATGTGATGTACTCTGCAGTGTACATGCATGAATTCTGTTCTAAATGGAGGAAAAAGCACTTCATATGTTTAATCCTAGACTGAGCATTATTGCCTTCATGGACTCCTTTGAAAATTCCTGCACACGCAGCAAAATAACAGCTTGCTAGATATCATGCCTCTTAAATTTTCAAAGCTCCTTATTTTTAGGAAGCACTTTCTCATAAAGTTGACAAGATATTTCATTCCCTGTAAAATTACAACTTTCATTTTAATATTCATTTTGCACTGAGATGTCAACAGCCGTTTGCAGAAGCCTACACATTTTAATTTATGCAGTGTTTCCCAATGAACTTATTCCTCCTTGCCATATTAAAATATTTAATTGCTAGACACTAGTAAATTAAGAACTTGCACTAAAACCCCCACAGGCATAACTTCTACTTTTAATGTATTACAGTTCAGATTTCCCTTAAAAGCATCTTCCAGTTTGTTAAGATCTTTGTTCCTTTTGCACATATGGAAGAAATAATAAAAAAATTCCTCCTTCTATCCAATGTTTTAAGCTCATATTCAGTTCTAGATATTGGTCTTTTTTCCACTGTCATATGACTTCAGCCAGTCAAGCTCATTTGTAATGATTGCTCTCACTGTGGTATCTTGAGCACAGTCCTTTCAGATTTCTGCTATTCAAGGATCCTGTAACTTAATCCACATACCAAAGAAGATCTCAACACCTAAAAATAGAACTAAACAGGCAGTAGTATAAGCTACTGCAGTAAATTCTTTCTTATAGATCACCCAAATTAATTTTGACTACCTTAATATTTTTGTTCTAGACTTAGAGTTCCCAGTATGTGACACAAAAATTACTGCAGATACTAAACTACAGAATCATAAGCCAGCACTTAGCAAACTTTTAGCCCTACATGGAGAGGCAGTGGAGAGAGTCTATTCCTGGCTGCCTTAAATGTGTGCCTACAAACAGAGAAAACAAACAACACTGGTTATTTTTCATTTGTTCTAAAGTTCATGCAACTTGGCAACACATACTGTTTGTGAAGGAGAAAGCCTTACTTGACTGCACTTTGCATATTGCAGATTGGGGTTGAGGTACACTTGTAGGTTCCAAAATTTCAGGACCACAAGGAGCCCTTTATAGTTCTCTTCTGAATGTAGGGAGTGCAGCAAGGAACCTGAACTTAAGATCATGAGAGAGAAAGGTGGGGATAGCCTTCTGCTGTGCCCGACTGGGGCCCAGCAAAGAATCAGGAACTTGTGTGATTGCTATGTGTAGTACTGTCATTTCTATGGTGATAGCAAAAACCCTGCCCAGTTTGAGAATCCCTGTAATACATCATCCTCATACATCATCAAACTTTAGGAAGTTGGCAGAATGTCATTACTTTAAATAAAAAAGCAAACACAGGCTTTGGCTGTTTATGTGATCTGACCCACATACAAATATACTACTTTGTCTCCTTAATCCAAAATTGTCAGTTGAGCTGACTTCTCAGCAGTCTCCTCAGAACTGCTTATAACCTGAGAGGAGTACTGTTACGTGAGCAAGAGATGTGAAAAAGTGCTATGCTCAGGCTGATCTCTTCTGCACTAATGGACAATAAGGAGCTTTTAAAAGCTGGTGGAAATCAGTTGCACAAAAAAAGCAGAAAGAAGACATGTAGATCTTTGCTGGTGCCTTGTCTGAACTGCATCAAAATCTATTTTAGTACAGCTGGGGAAATAACCCTTTAAATTGTATAATGAAACCATTACAAGTCATGGAATCATAGAGTCATAGAATGGTTTTGGTTGGAAGGGACCTTAAAGATCATCTAGTTCCAACCCCCCTGCCATTTGACCAGGTAGCTCAAAGCCCCATCCAACCTGTCCTTGAGCACTTGCATAGATGGGGCATCCATGACTTCTCTGGACAACATGTTCCAGTGCCTCACCACCCTCATAGTGATGAACTTTTTCGTAAGATCTCATCTAAATCTACCCCTGTCCATTCCCTTTTGTCTGACTACTATATACCCTTGCAAAAAGTACCACTGCAGCTTTCATGCAGATACGCTTTAGGTACTGGAAGTCTGTGTCCTGGGTTCAGCTATAGCAGTCATTTTTCTGCTTCTTAGTAGCTAGTGCAGTGCTGTGTTTTTCCCTTTCAGCCTGGGAACAACACTGATAACACCGAAGTTTTTAGTTGTTGCTCAGTAATGTTTACTCTGACCAAGGACTTTCTGAGTCTCATGCTCTGCCAGGGAGGAGGGGAAGCCGAGAGGAAGCAGAAACAGGATACCTGACCCAAACTAACCAAAGAGGTATTCCATACCACAGCACATCATGCCCAGTATATAAAGTGGGGGCAGTTACCCCGAAGGGCTAGATCACTGCTTGGGTCAAGCTGGGTATTGGTCGGTGGGTGGTGAGAGCTTGTATTCTCTCCCTTTGTTATTTTCCTTATCATTATTATTATTGGTGACAGCAGCAGTGGTTTGTGTTATACCTTAGTTACTGGACTGTTCTTATCTCAACCCATGGGAGTTGCATTCTTTCGATTCTCTTCCTCATCCCTCCAGGAGCAAGGGGAGGAAGGAAGGAGGAGTGAGTGAGCAGCTGCATGGTTCTGAGTTATGGGCTTGGCTTGAACCACAGCAGTCTGCTCTAAGGTCTCCCCTGAGTCTTCTTCAGGCTGAACAAGCCCAACTCTCTCAGCCTCTCTTCATAGCAGAGGTGCTTCAGCCCTCTGGTCATCTTTGTGGCCCTCCTCTGGACTCATTTCAACAGGTCCACATCCTTCTTATGTTAGGGGCCCCAGAGCTGAACACAGTACTCCGGAGAGGACTAGAAAAGGGGTATCGCCTCCATTGACCTGCTGGCCATGTTCCTGTTGAAACAGCAGAGCATACTGTTGACTTTCTGGGCTGCAAGCACACACTGAAGCTGGTTCATATTGAGCTTCTCCCCCAAGTCCTTCTCCTCAGGGCTGCTCTCAATCCAGTTGTGCTTGGGATTCTCCCAAACCACGGGCAGGAGCTTGCACTTCTCTTTGTTGATCTTCATTAAGTTGGCATTGGCCCACCTGTCAAGTGTGTCAAGGACCCTCTGAATCCCATCCCTTCCCTCCAGCATGTCAACCACACTACACAGCTTGGTGTAACAAGCAAACTTGGTAAGGGTGCATCAGTCCCACTGTCCACAAAACCAACAAAGATGTTGAACAGCACCTCTTGCATTACTGACCCTGGGGAAACACCACTCATCACTTGTCTCTACTTGACCGTTCAGCCATGGACCATAACTCTTTGAGTGTGACCATCCAGCCAGTTCCTTATCCATTGAGTGGTCCATCCATCAAATTCATGCCTCTTCAGTTCAGAAACAAGGATGTCATGTGGGACAGTGTCAAATGCCCTGCAGAATTCCAGGTAGATGACATTGACATCAGTCACTCTTCGCTTATCCACTAAAGCTGCAACCCTGTTACAGAAGGCCACAAACTTGTCAGGCATGATTTGCCCTTAGTGAAGCCATGTTGGCCGTCACCAGTCACCTCCTTATTGTACATGTGCCTTAGCATAGGGAAATATAACCCCCATTTTCAAGAAGGGGAAAATAGATGAGCCGGGAACTACAGACCAGTCAGTCTCACCTCTGTGCCTGGCAAAATCTTGGAGCAGATTCTCCTGGAAGGCATGCTGAGGCTCATGAAAAACAACAAGGTGCTTGGTGACAGCTGGCATGGCTTCACTAAGGGGAAATCCTGCCTGACCAATCTGGTGGCCTTCTATGAAGGGGCTACTGAACTGGTGGATAGGGGTAGAGCAGTCGATGTCATCTACCTGGACTTGTGCAAAGCGCTTGACACTGTCTCACATGACGTCCTTGACTCTGAGTTGGAGAGACATCAATTTGATAGGTGGACCACTCGGTGGATAAAGAACTGGTTGGATGGCCGCACGCAAAGAGTTGTGCTCAATGGCTCAATGTCCAGCTGGAGACCAGTAACAAGTGGTGTTCCTCAGGGATTGGTGTTGGGACCGGCCTCGTTCAACATCTTTGTGGGTGACATGGACAGTGGGATTGAGTGCGCCCTCAGCAAGTTTGCCGAGGACACCAAGCTGTGTGGTTCAGTTGAAACGTTGGAGGGAAGGAATGCCATCCAGAGGGACCTTGACACGCTTGTGAGATGGGCTGATGCCAACCTGATGAAGTTTAACCATGCCAAGTGCAAGGTCCTACACCTGGGTCAGAGCAATCCCAGGCACAGCTCCAGGTTGGGCAGAGAAGAGATTCAGAGCAGCCCTGCAGAGAAGGACTTGGGGGTGTTGGTCACTGAAAAAATGAACATGAGCTGGCAGTGTGCGCTTGCAGCCCAGAAAGCCAACTGTATCCTGGGATGCATCAAAAGGAATGAGACCAGCAGGCCGAAGGAGGTGATCCTGCCCCTCTACTCTGCTCTCGTGAGACCTCCCTTGGAGTATTGTGTGCAGTTCTGATGTCCTCAAGATGAAAAGGACATGGAACTGTTGGAAAAAGTCCAGAGGAGGGCCATGAGGATGATCAGGGGACTGGAGCACTGCCCGTATGAAGACAGGATGAGAAAGTTGGGGCTGTTGAGCCTGGAGAAGAGAAGGCTGCATAGAGACCTCATAGCAGCCTTCCAATATCTGAAGGGGGCCTATAGGGATGCTGGGGAGGGACTCTTCATTAGGGACTGTAGTGACAGGACAAGGGGTAATGGGTTCAAACTTAAACAGGGGAAGTTTAGATTGGATATGAGGAAGAAATTCTTTGCTGTAAGGGTGGTGAGGCACTGGAATGGGTTGCCCAGGAAGTTGTGAATGCTCCATCCCTGGCAGTGTTCAAGGTGGGGTTGGACATAGCCTTGGATGGCATGGTTTAGTGGGAGGTGTCCCTGCCCATGGCAGATGGATTGGAACTCGATGATCTTGAGGTCCTTTCCAATCCTAACTATTCTATGATTCTTTGTTTCTATGATCTTGGTGGGCACCAAACTGAAACTGGCATGTAGTTTTCTAGGTGTTCTCCTTTCCCAGTCAGTAGGAACTTCACTGGTCTGCCATGTCTACTCAAATATGATGGACAGTGGCTTGGCAATTTCATCCGCCAGTTCCTTCAGGACCTGCAGATGCATCTCATCAGGTCCCATGGACTTCTGCATCTTCAGGTTCCTTAGATGTTCTTGAATTTGATTTCCTGCAGCAGGCAGTTTCTCTTTCTCCTAGTCCTTGCTTTTGCCTTCTGCAACTTGGGCAGTGTGACAGAGATCTTGCTAGTGAAGACCAAGGCAAAGAAGTCATTGTGTACCTCAACCTTCTCCATGTCCTGGGGGGCCATCTCACCCATTTCCTTACAGAGAGAGACTACATTTTCCCTTGTCTTTTTCTTATCACCAATGTACCTATGGAAGCTTTTCTTCTTGTCCTTGATGTCCCTGTCCAGACTTAATCCTGTCAAGCTTTAGCTTTTCTAACCTGATCCCTGGCTGATCATGTCAAGTGAAAGGACTGATAAGCCCACACACGTGAAAATCACGTGATGAGGTATAGAACACAGGCACTTTGGCAAATGCTAGAATTACCAAGTTTGAGATAGTGAAGAGCGATCTCATCTCGTTCTTTATCTAAGGCTGCTTCATGTACAGAGTATTTGTTTATTTTAAGCATTTAATCAAAGACCTACTTCAGTCAATGGTAATCACTTCATCATTTATCCAAAAGCTTGAACAGTGGTTACGTAATTTTTCATTGAAGTTAAAGTGATAGTCACAGCTGAAAGTTTAGGGAAACGACAAATGGATAGAAAAAAATCTGCAAAATTTTTAAGGGGTATTTGAAAATATTTTCTTCCCCATTAGCACTTCGGAAGCTAAGCTTCCCAGTAATTGTTGAAAATAAAACTAGATCCTTGTGTTACAATATTTAGAAATAAATGTGTTGATTTTATTATATACTTCTTTAATTCTATTATTCCAAGTATAATTAATTTAATTAAAGCTGTGTCGTGGTTTAAGCCTCTCACACAGTTTGCTCACTCACTCCCCCCTCTTTCTTCCCCCCCACTCCCGGGAGGATGGGGAGGAATATCGAAAGAATGTAACTCCACGGTTTGAGGTAAGAACAGTTCAGTAACTAAGGTATAACACAGACCACTACTGCTACCAGCAATAATGACAAGGGAAATACAAGGGAAGAGAATACAACCGCTCACCACCCAATACCAAGCCCTACCCACCAGTGCACCCCCGTCTTCCGAGTCCCTGCCCTTAGTTTTTGTGTCCTGGGCATGACATGCTGTGGTATGGAATACCTCTTCGCTAGTTTGGGTCAGGTGTCCTGTCTCTGCTTCGTCCCGGCTTCCCTCCTCCGTGGCAGAGCATGAGGCTCAGAAAGTCCTTGATCAGACCAAACATTCTAAGCAGTAACTAAAAACATCGGTGTTCCCAGGCTGAAAGTCAAAAACTCAGTGCTGGACCAGCTAGTAGGACGGAGAAAAATGTCTGCTACTGCTGAACCCATGACAAGCTGACACAGACTTTTAAAAATGGATCTTTCTTTTATTAATATCCATTTTTTTAGAGTAACACTTTCTTTCAGTAGTACAAACTTCCTTATATTCTCTTTACCCTATTTTCAATGTTTTAGAAATGAAATCCATAACTCTCCAAGTTCAATTAAAAAAAAAAAGCAAACAAACAAAAAAAAAAAACAACCCAGAACAAATACTTCTATGATGTAAACATCTTTCGTATTTTTCATGCACTACATCTTTGTGTTTATTTTTCTCTCTTAATGTAGGAGTACAAATGAACTATTTATGCTTCAAGGTGTTCCGCAATATTTTTCGTTTTATAACAGCAATTAGTCAAGTTCTAGGGTTTTTAAAATGCTGCATTTGCTAGTATGTCACAAAATGCACTATAAATTGTGCTTGGTTTTTATGCCAGCTGCTAAATGATTCACAATCTGTTTTCACCAGTATTTGTAGTTCTTCCTAATCGTTTCCTTGAAGAGAAGCAATGAATAGTCCTTTGCCCAAATGTAGATTCTTACCCACCTTATCCCCAATATCTGCCCTCAAATCATGTTCTCTGATTTATAAATTGTTTGAATTCTATCTTAGAAGATCAATAGTGAATTAGTGGCAAATCACTAATTATTAATGCACAGAGAGTACAAACAAAGCAACTCTTCTGCAATGCAAAATTTACATTTTCCAGCTATTGTTCTAACTGTTGTTCCTTGGTAATTGACTCTTTCCCGTAACCATTTCCAGACAAGTTTTGTGGACAACAAAGCAAACAAAAGATTTTATTAGAAGCAGCTGGTAAAAGAACAGAATAAACTTTTTTTTTTTTTCTTTTTTTTTTTTTTCTGTAGACATTTCTGCCTCCCTCTCATCATCTCTTAGAGCTGTTGCTCTTTCTCACATGTCAAATGTTGGCCTTCAGTGTTTTCCAAAGGAAATCCCACCACTGTCTTTATTGTGTCTGCTTCCCATCAAACTCTTTCAGTCTGAGAGATCAGACAAAATAGTTCATAATAGTACCAAGTTAATTTCTTAATTAACTGAATATGGTCAGAGGTCACAAAATGCAGTAGGAGATCATTTAAATGGGAAGTATGTGGGAGAACAGACCTGTACTCAGATGAGGGGACTAATTTTTTTTATTTTTTTTTTCTGAATCACTCCAGCTCTTCCCCAAACAAAGCCACTTGCTTTCCTTTCAGTGTCATATAACATTATCAAGAATATCCTGTTACTTACTAGAAGATCACATATTCTGAAATGTCCGTAAACCAGATTTTGAGCACACATCAAGAGCTTCCTCCATTTCAACACCAAAGACTCCTGTGTGCCACCTTTACTTAGGAATCTTTTGGAGTGTGTATCTGCCCTGAATTCTGTGTATTCTGTACCCTTGCCTATCCAAAATCGCAAGGGTTCCTTTAGAACTTTATCCTTACATACCAAAGCCTATGCCATTTGTGTTTCTTATTTACATTTTAGGAATCATTTTCCAGCCTTGTTCTACAAACTATGAGTAAATTTCCATTTCCACCTTTATACAAAACTGCTTATATTTATGGAAAAATAATGGCAAATGATGAAGGTGCTCATGTCTGTCACTGTACTGAGCAAGTGGAACAGATTCTACAGGTTTTCCATCTTCTACATTTTGGCTTTCTAATTCTCCACCCGGCCAATAGCATTCCACCCATTCACACTAAAAATTTTTCCTTAACTTGAGGAATTGATCATAAACAGAGCTACATGGCAAAATTATGGCTGTGCTACCTAGACCAGGTGGGTTTCATATAGAAGGAGCTAGAGAATTCACTGAAGATTTGTATCCCATACTTACGGAAATGGATGGGAATGTGTATTTCTCATTAAAATGTTAAAGAGAAGCAAATCATAGCTGTCATCACCTAAATCTTGTTTTCCTGTTGGAAATAACTAGTTTTATAGTAGTAAAATTCATGCTCAGATTTGCATTGCTTTTGTTTGGTTTTCAAGATACAAATGTTGTGCTAGATTGATCACCAAATTTATACTTTCTCTGAATGTTGAGATCAATGAACTATATTGCACAAACAGGAGATCAAGGCAGAACCTGGCCCTAAAAAACAACTTTGCTGATAACTTGCATTCAAAAGGAGATTCTCTTGGCTTTATTTATGTTTCTATCTATGCTGTGCATTTCTTAAAAGTTTCTTCCACAAATTATGAATTAGAATGCTTTGAGCTTTTATTTTATATGACAGTTAGCCCTAAAGATGCCTTATGTATCTTTTTAAGATATGACTATTATATTTCTGGACATTTCATTCATATGGAATTGGAGGGCAAAATAAGATTTACTGCTCCATCCAGAAATAGAAACCATTTATACTGTTAGGTAGAACAAACAGGACAACATACTAATTGCTTGGCTTCCTTAATATCATTGCCTTCTCATTAATTAGATAGAAGTCTGATTTTGAGGGTTCCTTATGTGCTCTGTGTTACTGCTATTACATAATTTTTTCCTGAAGCTCAGTGATGATGTGTGAAAAACATAGCTATTTCCACAGAACTTACCTTCTTTATCCATGAAAAGTAATAGTATAGTCAGTAAAATGCTAAGCTCAGGGGATGATGATTACCATGACAAGATCAAGGACATTTCTATGAACTGCATTTCTGTGAAAATCCTTGCATTTGTGAGCTACAAATTCTGGAAGCCGCTACATAGTAAAATTGGATTGCATGGGAAGGGTAGAGAGATAAATACAATGTGAAGGGTTTTTTATAGGAATAGGTTGCTATACTTATATTATTACACATTCCATTTTTTTTATTATTATTATTTTTTCAGCAGGGAGAGTGTCCCAGGAATTTAGATATTACTTCAATCAATTAAATTGAAGAAATTATTTTTTGTCAATCCAAAATCATATAAGGAAATGTCTAGTTTTACAGATTACACGTACTCCTTAGCTATTGCCTATCTTTAAAGACTGCAAATGTTAAATATATTCTGATTTATATTCCTATGTAAGCAAATGAGGCAGTGGAATATAACTATCTTGAAGCAGCTAGCAGATCTCTGAATTTTCTGAAAATTTCTTAATTTTCCCTCCTTTGCTTTCTGAAGGCAAAAATGTATCACTGCCCAGAGGTATCAAGGCATACTTTCCATTTTCATTTGAGGAAAAGTTCACCTCCCTATTCTGTTAGGAAAATTACTTTGAAAAGATACATTACTGCTACTTTGTATTCATGGCAATCCCAACTGAAGAAACATTAAGGTGATCACACACTGTCTCGGAGTTCATCTGGCATTTCAACTGCTATGTGATTTGGTCTTGTAAGTGTTGTCCAGGAAGGTTTATCATTACAGCATCTGAAAAATCAGATTGGTACACTTTTCTATGATATGTTTAAAATGTAAATCAAGCTTGGATTTTTATAGCTTTTGTTTTTAAAAAGTGAAGTGGCATTATAAGGTGAAAAATTGAATGGTGATACTTATCTGAAGAAAATTGGAAATTCCTTCATATTAAGCCAATGTACCACTAAAGATTCATCTCTGTGTATCATCTAACTCCAAATTAATTTACTCTTTTCAAAGAGTAAACAATTTACTATTTTCAAAACACTGCATTGAAGGTTTTAGGGTTTGGGGTTTTTTTTCAATTCAAATTGGGCATAAGTCCATATCTTTATTTCTCCTTGTGGCAAAAGAATATTGTAGTTTTGGGTAGAATCCACACTGCGTAAAGGCATTTAATCCCAGTTCCACTATATAATTTATGTTGCAAACAAAAGTAAGAATGTCCACTCCATTGACAGTATGACATAGAAGCTATCTAGCAGGATGTGGCTCTCTGAGTTTTTGAAGGTGTGGAAATTGAGGAATAATGACAATAAGTGTTAGGACAAAGAATTGGAAATATATTCTGCTCGGAGAAGAGAGGGGAGGAAGATACACCTTAAGGGGTCTGGACCAACATACTTGTTGTGAGAAAAGCATATCTCATCTGTTCTTAGTGTAGTTAATAAAAGCTCCAGCAGTATGAAATGCGTGCATTCTGCTTCTTTCTCTCTGAATCAGAAATGCCAGAAGGAAAAAAGTATAAGGATCTGGGTTACTGAAGCATCACTGAAGTTCACAAAATCTAAGCAAGGAACTATATGATTAACCACACAGGCTAGACTGAATACTGTATGCTCTTGAATTAAAGATAATGAACTATCCTGGTGCCTGGAGCAATCCCTCCAAACTCTAGAATAAAGGTAATGAAGAAAAAGGCTTGGATTCTATCAGGACATATCTGTACCTGAAAACAGATGTCAAAGGAAAAAGAGTGGAATAACCTTAAACGACCACTCCAAGCTTTAAAAAGGTTTCCAAAATAGCATCCCTCTATATTAGTATCTTCTAATCTTCACGGTATGTATTTGTGTGATTCTGCCCTGGGGTGTGACATCATCCAAGTTTTATGATCTGATCCATTTTATATCTGTTTATTCTTAACATAAATCCTGCAGAAATAATTTCATGTTTTTCTTCCAGTTGGAGTTTTAGGAACATTTATAATTATCTGTCAATAATGCTGTAT
This sequence comes from Amazona ochrocephala, assembly GCA_039720435.1. NCBI lineage: Eukaryota > Metazoa > Chordata > Aves > Psittaciformes > Psittacidae > Amazona > Amazona ochrocephala. The sequence goes on along the minus strand of CM077909.1, from coordinate 55,463,798 downwards.
TTTTCAGCAATATCAATTTAAATATGCTGAGTTACTTTCCATTGTAAATTCTCTACTGCTATTTCTATTACACTAATTTCATGGACTACAGCCTTGTAGAGATGTAATTTGGAATCTATTTAAAATTCATTATGCATTCCTATCAAGTCATAGGCTGTAGCACTGCTTGTGGTATATGCTACATTGTATACTGATAAATTTTTATATTTTGTATATTTTACATTTATCACAATAGCTTTATTTTTGCTATTATTATTCAAATTATATAAACTTCCGTATACTCTACAAAAATTCTATTTACATAGAGTGAATTCTGAATTATTTCACTAATTAATGTGCTTTTTATTTTTCTCTGGCAAAGCCAATGTAAGTGGAACCACAAGAATTTCTAGAAATTATGAAGTGTTTTCTTCATACTGTTCAAGTGCTATTCAGTTGATACCCTATCCATTCTCAGACAGCACTGTAAAAATTATTATAGCAACTCTTACCAAGCTAATTTCTCAGTCATTTAGACCGTTGTGACAAACACACAAACAACAAACAAAACCAAAACAAAATCTAGCTAAGCTAGCACCTATAGTAAACGTTCAGAGCAATGCAGAGATATTCCAGCTGCTCCAGCCAATGAGCTGGCTTCAATTGGATTTCGGCTCAAATGCCTCTATACAAATGCCCATAGCATGGGGAACAAACAAGAGGAATTAGAGATGTGTGCACGTCTACGGGGGTATGATATCATAGGCATCACAGAAACATGGTGGGATGGCTCCTATGACTGGTGTGTTGGAATGGAAGGTTACAGGCTCTTTAGGAAAGACAGGCCCAGTAGGTGAGGAAGGGGAGTTGCTATTTACGTTAAGGATAGGCTGGAGAGTATGGAACTCTGTCTGGGGACAGGCGAGCAGTCGACAGAGAGTTTGTGGGTCAGGGTTAAAGGGAGAGCAGCAATGGGTGACATTATTATGGTGATCTGTTACAGACCACCTGACCAAGGGGAGTTGGTAGATGAAGTGCTCTATAGACAGATAGGAACAGCCTCACGCTCGCAGGCCCTTGTTCTCATGGGAGACTTCAACCACCCTGATATCTGTTGGAGCGATGGTACAGCCCGGCACAAGCAATCCAGAAGGTTCCTCAATTGTGTGGAAGACAACTTCCTCCTGCAAGTAATAGCGGAGCCGACAGGAGAGGTGCCATGCTTGACCTCATCCTCACCAACAGGGAAGGGCTGGTTGGGAATGTGACGCTCCAGGGCAGCCTTGATTGCAGTGATCATGAGATGGTTGAGTTTGAGATCCTCAGGACAGTGAGAAGAGCGTGCAGCAAGCTCACTGCCCTGGACTTCAAGAGAGCAGACTTTGGCCTCTTCAGGAACCTGCTCAGTAAGGTTCCATGGGATACAGCCCTAGAGGGCAGGGGGGCCCAAGACTGTTGGTTGATATTCAAGGATCACCTGCTGCAAGCTCACGCGCAATGCATCCCAACTAGAAGGAAGTTCAGCAGGAGGGCCAGGAGACCTCCTTGGATGGACAAGGACCTGCTGAGCAAAATTGGAAGAAAAAGAGGCTTATAAAAGGTGGAAGCAAGGTCAGGCGGCCTGGAAAGAATACAGGGATGTTGTCTGGGAAGCTAGGGACCAGGTTAGGAAAGCTAAGGCCCACTAAGAATTAAACTTGGCTAGGGATGTTAAGGATAACAGGAAGGGATTCTATAGATACACTGCAAATAAAAGACAGGTTAGGGACACCGTGGGCCCTCTCCAGAAGCTATCAGGAGAACTGGCTACCCTGGATTTGGAGAAGGCTGAGGTTCTTAATGACTTCTTTGCCTCAGTCTTCACCCGCAAATGCTGTGACCATACCACCTAAGTCTTGGAAGGCAGACGCGGGGACGGTGAGGGTGGGGACCCTGGGCCCACTGTGGGGGAGGATCTTGTTCAGGACCACCTTATGAACCTGAATGTATACAAGTCCATGGGACCTGATGAAATCCATCCACGGGTCCTGAAGGAGCTGGCAAATGAAGTTGCTAAGCCACTGTCCATCATATTTGAGAAATCATGGCAGTCAGGTGAAGTTCCAATGACTGGAAAAAGGGGAATATAACCCCCATTTTCAAGAAGGGTAAAATGGATGAGCCAGGAAATTACAGACCAGTCAGTCTCACCTCTGTGCCTGGCAAAATCTTGGAGCGGATTCTCCTGGAAGGCATGCTGAGGCACATGAAAAACAACAAGGTGCTTGGTGACAGCCGGCATGGCTTCACTAAAGGGAAATCCTGCCTGACCAATCTGGTGGCCTTCTAGGAGGGGGCTACAGAACTGATGGACAGGGGTAGAGCAGTTGATGTCATCTACCTGGACTTGTGCAAAGCGTTTGACGCTGTCTCACATGACGTCCTTGTCTCTAAGATGGAGAGACATCAATTTGATAGGTAGACCACTTGGTGGATAAAGAACTGGCTGGATGGCCGCACACAAAGAGTTGTGCTCAATGGCTCAATGTCCAGCTGGAGACCAGTAACAAGTGGTGTCCCTCGGGGATCGGTGTTTGGACCGGTCTTGTTCAACATCTTTGTCTAGCCTAACACAGCTTTTTCACTTCTGACAATTTGTTCCTTTTTTTTCTGACTTACACTCATGTAATTTCTTGAAATTATAAACTAATTGAATCTTGAAATTTTCAATTTTTAAATTGTTGATACACATAATACAGTTATTAGACAATTAGACACTGTTAAATTAAAAACTAGTGCTCTGAGAGGCCCTTAGAGCTCATAATTTCCGACTCCATTTCCAAAATATACCTACATTAATTCAAGACAATGCTGGTCTAATCTTTTCCGAAAAGATTTCCAGTGGCCATTTAATTAGGAACATAAGCCAAAAGTCACTCTTACCTTTAGTACTATTGTCGGTCTATAAGTTCTATACTACTGAAAAATTAGGGACCCTGAAGGTAAAGCCTCATTTTCTTTATGGTGATGGTATTTATATTATGATGTTGCTTCCCAACTCTATCAGAATAGGATAGGCCTATAAGTTAAGCAAAAATATATATTCAGTAGTTGCAGCTGAACTTCTATATTAAATAAACAGGGAAATGGAACTAAGTAAGTTAACACTTAAGTAGCTTGATCTGAAAGAAATTATTCAATGCCCCAATCTAAAGCCCTTTTAAAGGCCATGGAAAAACTGTTGAAAGTTGAAATGTTATCAAGCACTAGACTGCAGGGAAACTTGATTTATTAGAGTAATTTTATGTTTAGATGTAAGCACCCAAAATATATGGTTGTGTGAAGGCCTAATTACAAATGCACATGCAATCAAAAATGTTACAAACCAGTAAGTAGCAGAACCGCACAGGTAAGTGTAAACTGAGCAATCCAGGAAAAAAAGGAATAAACAAGACAAATTGCTGCAGATCAACTTCTTTCAACCTCTGCACAGCATTACATTAAAAAAATAAAAATGTATACATGTTACACAGTTCTAAAGTATTATATTAAAAAAATAAATGGTATGTACAGAGTTGACCTCCAGGGATATTATGAAAAAACAATTATGTTTGCTCACTTCTCTAATAATTCAGTCCATGTTTTGCTTGATTTTTTTTTTTTTTCATTCATGTAAAATTATTTTTCTCTGGGATTTTTTTTTTTTTTTTGGTGATTTTTTTTTTTTTTTTTTGTCATGGGATGAAAATGTGAGGTAGTCATCAGGTGTAATTTCCTCCCTCAGTATGGCAGGTTTGAGATCTGGAGGACATACACTTCTCTACTGAGTAAAATGACTGCAAGCATTCAATTTTCAATTGTAAAGTTATATGCACTCTCACTATTGAGAACAAGTCATGCAAAAAATTTAAGACCTTAACACTCCCAAACATATGAATAGCTTTTCTTCCACATGAATTATCCTGTTCACTTCACTAGGACTGCTTACATTTTTCAGGCTCAGCAAGATGAGGATTATTGGTTTCATTGGTTAAAGAATCACTTGGTAAGATAAAACCAAGGCAGAAATTTCTTTAGTGTTTAAAAATACAGAAACTTGTTGAATTATTCCTAGAATAAAATAAAGTGAAAACTCACTGCAAATAAAGCTGATATAAATATGCAGGTATCCTGTAAAATGAAACATTTTAAGTGGCTGCTTTTTCAGCTTTAGCTTGACTGGATAAGTCAACATTATCCAGTGTATCCTTTATTGTCAAAATATGATTCTTACTAACATCCTTCAGTCTGAGGTATTCATGTCATATTTCATAACGCCTCAGGTGGAGTCTGTGCCCTTGGGAATTGTGCCCTTGATTTCAGTCCCAGAAATTCCTATTTGGACCCTGGTTACATGCATGTAATAGGCACATCATTCTATTCTAGACATCCATCCTTAATGTGACGTGATTCACATTTTAAAACAGATAAAGCAACAGTACATGGTGCTCACACTCTATAAAGGTGCTTGCTTTTACTGATAATACGCAGCATCAGTAAGACAGTTTTTATCACATTTCTCTGGATGAATAAACTTGGAAAAAACAAACCAATCTGCAAAATTCATGCATTTAAAAAAGTATTTCTAGTACCATTTCAGTATTTTCAGTGGATTGCTATAACTCTAAAACTGCAAATTGGGAAGAAAAAAAAAATTAACCCCTGGAAAAATATCTGCTTCTATGATTTAACACTCTCTTATTTCAGCAATGCAAGTAGCATTTTCAGTCCCTTGGAACATGCTTTTAGATATTATTTTAATTTACACTGCTGTATCATTCACCTAACATTTTACCATTAAAACCTTATCCAAGAAAATTACAAGTACCATAATATCCCAGAAATACTTTCTGAATTAGCAATGAATAGAAGCTTCTAGAATTCAAAATAAATATATTAAATTCTTAGATACTTTTTTTTTTTCCAGACACTGAGGTCTTATTGATTTATTGCAGAGAAATTTTTGGAGGTTGGAAATATTAACATACAGCAGAACGGTTATTCACAAGTATTAACTTGCAAGTATTAACTTGCAAATTCATACAGTATATTTATTCACCCCAGAGGTGGAATGATATGGAAGTTATCTTCTTACCACTTTGCATTTTACAAAAAATGTGTGTCTTGAGAGCAGTGTCATTTGCAATCTAGTTATTCTGGTTGCATTCCAGTATAACTGATTCTTTCTATTTTTTTTCAGGGTTATTCAGACGATGCAAAATTAAAAATACAGGCACTGCTAAATTTTGCTTAACTGGCACTGTCTGAGAATATTGCTGATCTTTGCACATCACTTTTGAAGCCTAATAGCATTTAGATTGAAGGAAGTGGCAAAACTAAGATTTCTTATGTCAGTAGTGTACTAAAGAAGTAGGAAAAAGGTAAAATATACCAAAATTAATTATATCTTGTTTAGTCTTTGGATACTGCCCAGTTTAAGAAATTATTTAAGACCTTAAAAATGTTTCTCTGACACTGCTATGCAAGCAAATTTAGAATGGAAGAATCTGGGCTAGATCTCTTTAAAATCATTAGAAGGCGCAAGCAAGACAAGTTTTCAAGGATAAATTCTTTGAAGTGGGAAAAATATGCAACATACAGGACATTCAGTAATATCATATTCTATAACACAAAATTAGGCACTGTCATTTGTCTTAAGTAGTCTCCAGCACTTATCCTAGGCTTACAGTTAAGTGAGGATTCTTCTCAGAATAGTGCTATGCCTGTCAGAAAATTGATAATTGATTTACCTTGGTAGTGAAGAAGCGAACAAGAGACTTTTTTATTTCATTTAATACATGTTGGCATTTTGTACAAAGAAACCTTGATCCTTATTTGTACCATCTAGGAATAATACCAAAAAAAAACCCCAGCTATGGTTGATTTATAAGAGCTCTGCAAGTAGATATGAGTCTGTGCATTCTCATGCTGTTCAACCCTGTAAATATTTAAATAGTCAATATCCATAGCCATTTTATCCTGAAAAATAATTACAATGGCCATATTTTATACCTGCATGAAGAACACTGAAAATAAAGTTATGTGTTTACATGATTTTGTTTCAGTTTCCTGTAATAGTTCTTGAAAAGTGAATGGATTACGAGATTCGAACAACTAATACCAGAAATAATACTAAAAATAAGGTAAAAAAGTAAATATAAGATCCTTTGTTTCGATCTGAGGAGTACTGTAATCCATTGTCAGAAATCCTAGGGATAGCTGAAAAGCTTTTCATAGAGAACACTACTGAGCATAACTCCAGAAGCTTCAAAGCAGGTAGCACAGTTGTCTAAGCTAAATTTATAGCTCCTAGCTCATGAGCGACAGCTATGATTTTTTTTAAAATACTCTACCCTTGTAAAAAAATCATAGAATCACAGAATGATTACGGTTGGAAAGGACCTCAAGATCATCTAGAAGTTAACTGGGATCTTTTTCTTAAACAAGACTTGGAAACAAAATCAGTAATTGTGTCCACACCTTGTCCTGTCTGCAGTTCTTTTTGATAACCATTTTAAATATAGGTAGCACCTCCGGCACTGTCGCACCTCCGGCACTGTCACGCTGGTAAGCTTTCCAGCATGTATTTTCAAAAGTTTTTGGGTTGCGGGTAGTTGAACAATTCAACTGAAATCGGTGATAGCTCTAAGCTTGCAATAGTATGGAAAATCATTAATAATTTATTTTACATTATATATCCAGGGAGCAAAATGCACTAGATATCCCATTTCCAAAAAAGAGTCCATATATAATACAAGCTGTGCTCCAAAAGGTTTAGCCTTAAAGCTGGAGCTAAAAAACAGTTTCAACTTAATACACTACAGTCTGTACTGATGTCACTAATAGAACTAAGTACTGGGTTTCTGCAGTTTTATCTCACAGACACTGTATTACTATGAAACCACTGTACCATGTACATTTCTTGTGTGCTATTTTTCTATGATTTCAATATTCTAAAACATTGTAAAAATAAACAGCCATTTCTCCATTACTTCTCAAATGATGAGAAAATCCTTATTCTTCCGTAATATGGTGCTGTGGTGGGTTAAACTTGGTTGGCTGCCAGGTGTCCAACCAGCTTCTCTCTCACTCCCCCTCCTCACCAGGCCAGGGAGAAAAAGTAAGATGGAAAAGCTCGTAAGTTGAGATAAAGGCAGGTCAATCATTTATCAATTACCATCATGGCAAAACCATACTTGACTTAGGGAAGATGGAACAGACCCTCCTGGATCTCTTTGTCAAGGCATATGGATGACAGGGAGGCGATGACAGAGAACTAGGGTGGCTTCACCAAGAGCAAATCATGCCTAATAATCTAGTGGCCTTCTGCGATGGAGTGATTGCACTGGTGGATAACAGAAGAGCAACTGATGCCATCTGCCTTGACATCTGTGAGGCCTTTGACACAGTCCCACAAAAACGTCCTTGTCACTAATTTGGCGAGACACATTTTTGATAAATGGACTATGCAATGGATAAGGTGCCATCTTTTGCAGGGGGACAAGTGCTAAATACTATGTGATTGTTTTCAGGTGCTTCTGTGGTTCCTAACACTTCAACAACCCTCGGCATCTTTGCAGCTGCATGAATTTCCATCCTCTACTCCACTGACATGGTTAGTACAGGGCATTGCAAATGTGCCTCTCTTTCCTCAGCACATCATGGAGGAGACCAAAGGACTTCACTAGCACACCCTCCCTCCAATATCACCATGTTGCCCATAGACCTATCTCTAGTGACCGAGGTTTTCTCCCTTTCTCCCTTGTGGAGCTTTGTACTAAGTGGAGGAGGTCCTCTATCCAGGGCTCACCTCACACATGTGTGCTCACTGCTGCCATTGGTCCTGGCACAAGAACAGGGCACAGCCTGAAGCCTGGCACCCAGGTAGGCAAGTGCACAAGATGAAAAACAACTAGGCAAGACTATGAAAGCACAGTAAAAAAACAGTCTTTGGTGGTGATAGGAAGATTCAAAAAAGTCTTTATTGGAAAAGGTTAATGCTGATGGGATTCTTGGCACAGTTAATACCTGTAACATGAAGGTGAAAGTCAGGCTAAGGCCAGGAGAGAATGAGAATAAAGATTCATGAGTTAGGTGGCCTCATTTAATGACTTGCTGAAGCCAAAAGGGGAGATCCCACATGCCATCTGCAGACACAAACGACCATCAACCAGTGTGGTTAGCCATCTGCTCTCTTCCTTTTGTGCTGGCTCTGGCATTTGTCTGAACCTGTGCTGAACCAGTTCAGCTTGCTAAGTGGGCAAAAAACAAATCCAGTAGCAGTCAGCTTGCTAAGTGGGCAAAAACCAAATCCAGGAGCAGTTACAAGAACCAATTGGTTTTCCATCAGTAGATCACAAGAAGAAAGTGGAGAACATGGAGGAAAACATCCAGTAATTCTGTTGCAGAGAACACTAAGGTGGCCTTGCCTGATGTAATCTATCCACCTACAGGCACTGTCAGTGAAGAAAGGTGAGGGCTAATTAAGAGCCCAGAGAAGGACAACATGAAATAAAAACACAGAAAACATGACTAACAGAAAGAACTCTGGGACCTGAGATTATTTATTTCAAAAAAGACTGATGATAAAAATAGCAAGTCTTTATTCAGGTAAGCACTATGTAAAGATTTAAAAACAAAAGAAGCTGACTGTGAAGACTCTCCCTAGAGGAAGATTACATCCTGGGTCATTGATCTGAAGCGCAGGTAAGAGTTAAAGTGCAAAAAATATTTAATAGGATTTGGAAGGTTAGCAAGACAAAATATGGGAAAACAAGAAGTGAACAAAGCCAAAAATAGAAGGGAACGAGAAGTAATGAAATATAGCTGACTGTTGTGACGAAAAGGAGAGGCCCACTTAGAGATATTTTTTTAACTGTTTTTTCATCCAGAAATCACTACTGGCTTTTATTTCTGGAATAAGCAATTTAATTGTTTATATCTTTTTTTACTGAAACAGTAGTTTATTCTGCTTACAAACTGCAGCACTCTGATATGGAATGAAGTTATGCGAATCACCACAAAACATTATTTTGAGGAATCCCACCAAGAAAAAGAAATTTTTAAATAAAAAAAGTTTCCAGGTAAATTGTACATTTTTGTCATCTGTGATCATGTTCCCTTCCTAGCCAAGGAGGCCTGTCACTAGGTCTTATTTTAAAAGTAACTACAGCCAGGTTTGTAGAAGTTGAGTGTTACAGAAATTTAAGAACTGAACTGTAAACATGCTGAGTTACCATGTCAAACGCAGTGTTACACAGTAGAAGATGCCACAGCAGAAAGCAGCAGCTAGGACTGAACTCCGGCAGATTCAACTCAGAAATGCGAAAATTCATTTAACAGCGTCTCGAAATCAGAATGAAATCCTCCAAAAGGACAGGGGCTCTACCTCTCCCAATGTTTGCAAATCACAACTCAGTATCTTCCTGGAAAATGTGCATTACTAACAGAGAAGAGGTTTATGTCAGTGCAAAGTTTTTGCCAGGCTATCTAATAAACTAGAAACTAGGACTTAGACTTGGAACTAGACTGCAGCCTTCCAATACCTAAAGGGATCTATACAAAATCTGGAGAGGGACTTTTTACACGGGCCTGCAGTGACAGGACAATGGGGAATGGCTTTACACTGACAAGAGGGTAGATTTAGACTGGATATTAGCAAGATATTCCTTACTGTAAGGGCCATATTACACTGCACAGGTTGCTCTGAGAAGCTGCACCTGCCCCACTCCTGGTAGTGTTCAAGTCCAGGCTGGACCTGGCTTGGAGCAACCTGGTCTAGTGGAAGGTGTCCCTACCTGTGGCAAGGGGCTGGAGCTAGATGACATTAAGGTCCTTTCCAACCCAAACCATTCTGTGATTCTACGAAACAAGATTGTAAACATAAAAATGGTTTCTTTTGCCTCACAGTCACAGCATACATGTAATCTAGGACGCCAGGGGGCACTGATTCCGGGTATTATTGCTTCACTGGGAGTTACCTCATCGGAAGATAGAATACTTTAAGAAATGATCTGAGCACTACAAAGCTGCATTTCTTAGGTGCCAGGCGCAGTATCCTCCCCTGCCACGCATCACAACCAGACAAACATATGGACACTTCACTGTTTTAATACACAGGATGCCTTCCGCGAATCGTCCCATTGCTAACCCAGAAAACAGATCGACGGCTCAACGTAACCAGAAGCAGCCGAGCGAACGGGTGAGAAGACAAGCGGAAACTGACGAGGGCGCCGCCAAAGCGCTGCAGCCACCCCGCTGAGGGGCAGGGCCTTGAAGTGCCGTGCCGGAAGCGCCGTGCCTTGCGGCAGGCGGTGCCGCAGTTGCAAGGCGGAAGTGGAGCGGTCGGTGGCAGTTGGCGTTTAAAGGTTCCGAGGCGGTAAAAGGGAGGGGAGTGGCGGCAGGCGTAGCTTCCGTTGTGGTCTTCTCTCCTCTTCGCGAGTGGCTGCGCTTCCCGGCCTCCGCGGCAGCCCCCGGGCGGAACGGAGAGATGGTTTCCAGGGCCACGGATCGGCTGTTGATTGTCGTCTCCGTGCTGGAAGGTAACCGGGGGAGTTCGCGGGCTCCCAGCTGCTTGTCGGTGCTTCCCTCCTGGACGGAAAATTGAGAGGGCTGCTCAGTGCCCGAGGATGCGTTTTATGTTGTGGAATGAGCTTGCTGAGCCTCGCTGCACTTAGTGAACTGCCCAATTAATAACGTGGTGGATGTGCATCTCTTGAAGCAGGATAGACTACCCCCAGTTTGTTTCTGGGGTACTTACCTAAAACATTATTTAAAATCATATGTAAAATAATATTTAAAATAAGTGACGTGGATAACAGGACCAGGGCAGTGATCATCCCCCTGTACTGCACTGGTGAGCCTGCACCTCGAGTCCGGTGTTCAGCTCTGGTGCCCTTGCTACAACAGAGACATTGAGGTGCTGGAGCAGGGCAATTAAGCTGGTCCAGGGCCTGGAGCACAAGTCTGATGAGGAGTAGCTGGGGGAGCTTGTGGGGTTTAGTCCGGAGAAGGAAAGGCTCAGGGGGGACCTTATCGCTTTCTACAACTGCGTGAAAGGTGAATGTAGTGAGGTGGGTGTTGGTCTCTTAAGTAACAAGCGATAGGACAAGAGGTAACAGCCTCAAGCTGCACCAGGAGAGGCTTGGACTGGGTATTAGGGAAAATTTTTTAACTGAAAGTATAATCCAGTATTGGAACAGGCTGCCCAGGGTGGAGTCACTGTCCCTGGAAGTGTTCACAAACCGTGTAGATGAGGCCTTTAGTGACATGGTTTAGTGGTGATCTTGGTAGTGCTGGGGTAATGGTTGGACTTGATGACCTGAAAACTCTTTTCCAACCTAGCTGATTCTGTGAAAGCCTCCTCCCTTTTATGTATTACCAAACTCACCTGGCCCATGTTGCCATTTGACCTGGTGGATGCAGACAGTTGCTCCCACCATTCCTTTGGAATCAAGCCCAAGTGCAGGTAGAGACACCTACTCTGTGCCGGCCCTCTGGCCCCAACTGCAAGCAGCAACACCACAGCCTTGGTGCTCCCTGTCTGGCTGGAAGCCAGTGCAGTCAGGCAGCACACGTCAGGGCAGTTTGGGATTGGGGTCAAAATGATGGAGTCCAGCCCATGTGTTGTGGTAATCCCAATCAGTTCATGGCCTCCTTTTATTTATTACTAAGTAGTACTCTGGTGTCTCTAATCCCATATTAGCAGTCTACTGTAAGTTTTTTTTAGTGCCTAGCTAGTCATACTTCGTCTTGTATTTCTAATTACTGAGTTGTAATTGGTGTGCTAGTGTGTGGGGTTTGGTGGTTTGTTTTTTTTTTTTGGAGGGGTTTATATTTTTCTCTCTGTTATGGGTTATTTGGTTTTTTAGGGGCCGAATGCACTCTCCTTGTGAAGTAAATACTCTCTGTTCATTTAGGTAGTTTGCCAAGGCTGGTTTAAAATAAGATGCTGCTCTCAAACATGTACATAGGCCACACTGATACGTGTAAATTTTAGGTATTCATTTTGCCATTTAAATTATTAATCGGAATGTGAGAGGATACTAAGCACAGGACAAATCCTGCACAGTTTCAGGCACTCTGTTAATCTAGTAGTGATTCTTTTTTACAATAGTCAGAAAACCACCTCTCACTGCTCTCATTAGATTGTATTTTCCTGCGTTAGCATGGGACAGGGATAAAATCTGCAGTAGAGGCAAAACATTCGGTCTATCTCTCACCTGATTACTTGGCCTAAATCCAGTCACAATTTCTCAAAATTAAATCATACCAGTTGTCTAGTTTCTTACTCTCTTTGTTCTTTGTTAATGTTTGTCTTGCTGTTTCTGTATGCTTCACAAATATTCTGTTTCATGTGCCACTGTGTGGGGCTTGGTGTCTTTTTTTTTTTTTTTTTTTTTTTTGCCTGCATAGTAGGAAGATTTTTAATTTTTTTTAATACAAAGAACAGAGCTTTAAGTAAGTGCAGGGAAGATGATAAAGGAAATGTGTTTTTATGGCATATGGCTTATGGCATAAATCTCAGCTGTCACTTCTTTTTTGGTGATGGCACATGGCAGTTACTCTCTTACAGGCCGCTATTTTCCAAAAAGACCCAAGCACCTGCTTATAGTTGAGGCAAAGTTTGATGGTGAACAGTTGGCTACTGATCCTGTAGAGCACACGGATCAGCCAGAATTTGCTACAGAACTGGCTTGGGAACTTGACAGAAAAGCGCTTCATCAGCACAGGTAATGTTAGAAACTTCGGTCTAATTTGGAAGTAAAACTTAATTTTCTTTACAGCTACAGTTCTTCTGTTACTGTCATCTGAATTCTTTTTTTTTTTTCTAGCTGTGCACTGACCTACCATAATGTTGCCACTAGAAACAAAAGTAGAATGTAGCAAAATGAGTGATATGAGGGCATGTTTTTACCCTACTGAAAAAAAAAAAACCAAGAGCTTGTAACAGATTAATAATTCTGTAGTTCAAGCTTTGGATTCAAGCTTTCTTATGTATGTGGTGACAAAGAATTAACATCAAGCCTGAAATGCCTGTGTTAAGTACTTCTGATAATGTGAAAATTTGAATAAGGTTTCTATAACTTTTATTTAGACTGCCAGATTTTAATATTACCTTTGTATTTTCAAAGAATTTAAAAAGGTCATGTGATCTTTGAGAAGAAAAGCCTAATGTACCTTGTGCTAGATACCTTATCTATGTCTCTAGTATTGTTTGGTGCTGTCACAAAGATCTTTTGCATAAGTCCTGTTTTTAAGATACCTTTGCAAGTAAAATTCCACTTTCATGTGAGGTGCAGTGCTTATTTTTTCTATGTGGGTGATCTTGCATTTATTTGTCACTAATTGCTTTAGTAGCACTTGGGGCTTGGTGAGACTCCAGTACACTTGTCTTACAAAATTAATCCACTTCATTTTGTCACTTAATGATGAATTTTAGGCCGTCAGTATAAATTCAGTTTCTGACCTACAGAAACTAGCTATTTAACAAATTTTGTATCATTGGTATGTTTGAAACTTAAATTCTTGATCAGGTAACTGTTACATTTTGGATTTCAACTGAGTTGTTGTTTCAGGCTGCAGCGTACACCTATCAAACTCCAGTGTTGTGTGTTGGATCCTGTATCTTCATCTAAGGATAACATAGGCTATATTGTACTTGATTTAAGGGCTGCACAGGAAAAGAAACAGGTATGTTATGGGGTCTAAAGCTTTAAAAACTTGTGTTGTGACACTGGTACTGTTACAGATAGTAGAATTTCAATAAAGGCACAGGCAAAAATTGAGTTGTATTTTGGAGTATGACTCCTAAGTGATCATATACTTCTTGTTTGTTTGGGTTTTTTTGGTTGTTTTTTTTTTAATAGGCCTCAGTGGAAGATGTGTTAGGCAATCAGAAGTTCTAGTCCCTTAGCACAGCATAGCATAAACGTAATGTAATTGTATACATAAGTTCAATCAAAATTCTGTTGTGCTTGATCAAAACCTGTGATACAGCTCATAACAGTGTCTTATTTCATCCTTTGTTAGGTTCAGGGTGTCCTTAAGGCTTTGTGATCCATATAAATTACTGTGCACTTTCTGTTGAGAACCTGAAGATTTATAGCATACTTTTCTTGCTAATTTGTTTACTGTACAAATTGGTGCAAAAAGTATGTTCATCTAGTCTTCCAGGCATCACTCTATAGAATCCTGTAGTATAATAATGTACTCAAAATAGACCAAACTTTTGGAAATAAAAACTAAGGCATAGTTCTGTAGATCATAGAATGGTTTGAGAGGGACCTTAAAGATCATCTAGTTCCAACCCCCCTGCGATGGGCAGGGACACCTTCCACCAGACCATGTCACCCAAGGCTCTGTCCAGCCTGGCCTTGAGCACTGCCAGGAATTAAGATAGCCACAGCTTCTCTAGGTAATCTGTGCCAGAGCATCACCACCATCAGGGAAGAGCTTCCTAATATCTAACAAATCTACCATCTAAGCTATTCCCCATTGTCCTGTTACTACATGCCCTTGTATAAAGTTCTCTTCCAGATTTCTTCTAGGACCCTTTACTTACTGTTCTAAGGTCTCCCCTGAGTCTTCTCTCCAGGCTGAGTAAGCCCAGCTCTCTCAACCTGTCTTCCCCCACTAGGCCCACATTTTCCCTAGGGTTTTGGTTTTGGTTTTTTGGGGGCGTGGGTTTTTGGGGGGTTTTCTTTTGTTTTTTTGTTTGTTCGGTTTTGTTTTTTTTTTACTTGTGGTGGGTTTTTTTTGTGTGGGGTTTTTTTGTTGTTGTTGCTTTGTGGTTTTTTGTTTTGTTTGGGGTTTTCTTTGATTTTTTTTTTTGTGAGGTTTGTTTTTTTTGTTTTTTTTTTTTAATCACCAACATACCTACAGAAGCTTTTCCTATTGCCCTTAATGTTCCTGGAGAGATTTAATCCTGTCTGGGCTTTAACTTTCCTAACCTGATCCCCGGCTGCTCTGACTGTTTGTCTCTATTCGTTCCAGCTTACCTCTACTCTGTAGGCTTCCTTTTCATGTTTGAGTTTGTACAGGTTTTCCTTGTTCATCCACAGAGGCCTCTTTGCTTCATCTTTGTGAGCATGCCTTGCTCGTGAGTTTGGAGAGTTGATTCTAGGATATTGAATAAACTTCTCCTTGGGTTTGGAGAAGGTGATCTTTGAATATTGACCAGCTTTCTTGGGCCCCTCTTCCCACCAGGGCTTTATCCCTGGTACTCTACCAAGCAAATCCCTCAAGAGATCAAGGTCAGTTCTTCTGAACTCCAGGATAGCAAGCTCGATGCACACCCTCCTTGTCCGAAAGATCTCAAACTCCACTGCTTCATGGTCACTGCAGCCGAGGCTGCCCTTGAGCTTCACATGCCCCACCTGCTCCTCCTAGGGGTCCATGGTCTTAAGTAGCTAAGCCCATGGCTGAGGTATCAGTCCTGTAGCAATTTGTTGATTGGCCAGCTGTGACTGGCTGTTTCCAACCCCTTCCCTTTGACCAGGAGGATTGATGAAAAAACTGCCTGTGCTCCAAAGTCCCTTACTGCTGCTTCCAGGGCTGTAATCTTTCTTGATCCTTGTCAGACTGCTCTTATCTGTATCACTGGTGCCCATATGAAACAACAGTAGTGGATAATGATCAGTCTACTATGTGAGGCTTAGGAGTCTTGGTTACATCCCTGATATGAGCCCCTGGTAAGGAGCACATCTCTCTAAGAAGCATGTCAGGTCAGCAGATAGGTGCCTCTGAACCTCTCAGGAGAGTTACTACTATCAGGCTCTGCCTTTCCTTAGTTGTGTTGGCTGTTACACACGGAGCAGATCTAGCTGCCGTACTCAGCTCCAGCATAGTATTGTGTGCAGTTCTGGTGTCCTCAACATAAAAAGGACATGGAACTGTTAGAACAAGTGCAGAGGAGGGCCACGAAGATGATCAGGGGACTGGAGCACCTCTCGTATGAAGATAGGATGAGAAAATTGGGGCTGTTCAGCCTGGAGAAGAGAAGGCTGCGTGGAGACCTCAATAGCTGAACCTTCCAATACCTGAAGGGGGCCTATAGGGATGCTGGGGAGGGACTCTTCATTAGGGACTGTGGTGAGAGGACAAGGGGTAATGGGTTTAAACTTAAACAGGGGAGGTTTAGATTGGATCTGAGGAAGAAATTCTTTACTGTGAGGGTGGTGGGGCCCTGGAATGGGTTGCCCAGGGAGGTTGTGAATGCTTCATCCCTGGCGGCGTTCAAGGTGGGGTTGGACATAGCCTTGGATGGCATGGTTTAGTGTGAGGTGTCCCTGCCCATGGCGGGGGGGTTGGAACTCGATGATCTTGAGGTCCTTTCCAACCCTCACTATTCTATGATTCTATGATTCTATGATATGTCATGATGTGATGGGTCTTACATCTTCAGTCTGCAGAATGATAAAGTGGTTCTGCGAGGGCACCTCAAGCACCAGGAGAAGTCTTATCCTCCTGCAGGTCCTTGCCATTGCAGGCTTCCGTTCTTCTGCATTATTGCCCCCCTCTCCCTTCTGTGTGTGCTGGTGGGCAGTTTTTGGCTTCAGGTCCACTGTAGGCTGTGCTTGGAATCAGCTATCCAATTCCTTCTCGCCCTTCACTGATGTTACACAGCCTCCATCTGCTGCAGAAGGTCCTCCACCTCAGCACACTGTCTGCAGGCAGGTCTACTGCCTGTCCCTGCCCCAAAAGAAAGGTCAGGGAACTTCCTGCAGCCCCAGATCTGCACTGTAGCAGTTCTGTCTGGGTGGAAGCATCAGCCACTACCAGGCTAGATGGTGCAGACCCCTGAACTGTTGCTGCAGCCTTTGCTCTATGAGTGCCCACCATTACTGTCTTGAGGGACAGGTAAGATGAGTGCCCTTGAGCTGTGCATATGGTCACAGACTGGTGCCCAGTTGCTGGGTTATGTGGACTGGAAGTCTCTGCAGTTGGCAGGTTGAATGTCCCTCCTGCAAAGAGGCCTTCCTCTGTGCACACCTTCCTGTGCAGACTGTCACACCACACCCAGGCTGATGCTCCATGCTCTATTTGCAGCAAATGAAGTAGTGATGTAGTAGAAAAGCTAGAGTATTTTTTCCTGTAACAGTATTATATTATTTTAATGTTTTAAAAATACTTTGTCTTTAATCATGTAGGCACCCAAATGGTATCCTCTGCTTAGTAACAAGTACGCTAAATTTAAATCTGAAATACAAGTAGGTGTTGTGTTGGAGACTGATTCAAAAGCACTGGTTGATGGTTTTAAAGCAAAGGAGGCACCTCCTAGAGCTGGAGAAGGTAAGTAACATAATATCACTCACTTTGAATTAAAAATGTCCTCACTTCTGGATTCCCTTGTACATGCCTGTTGGGTAATTAGTGAAATGTCAAAAATCTATTAGAACTCAGATACTAATGATAGTAGGTGTCCTTATGTGCTGTGCTTTTCAGTCAATTTTTTAACTGGGATTTTTTGCATGCAAGTTAATAGTTTAAAAAAACAAAACCAAACCCTTAGAAACAAAACCAAACCCGTAGAAACAATAAAATAAAATAAAAAAAAAGCACCAACTAAAACCAGATTTATCTCCCCCTTATCCCCTGCCCAAAAAGCCTATCTATGTAACTTCCAAAGGCTTGAGCCTCTGATGCAACTAGTGGATTATCTGCTACTAATTTTATGTTCTTGCCTTGAGGGTAAGTTCTTCCTAGTGCTAAATTCATCAACTGCTTATCATGATCTGTGGTTTTGTGAAAAAACAAAGTGGCCTTACTCTCTTACTTAGCTTACTTCCTCCTTTCAGATTCATGTCAAAGTACAGGGAATTTTGCATACTGTAAAGGTTGTAAAAGAGCAAGGAATTATTATAAATTATGTGTTAATCTGCACTTCCCATGTGATCTTTCTTCCCGCAATCTCTCCTCATGACACTGGCAGAAAATACAAGAAATCCCATATGCTTTCATCCAGCACTGTCTTCTACTTCATGCTTTCTGTAGAATAATTGGTACAAAGAAGTTTTCCAGCTTTTATATTTCTTTTGCTATCTCAAGATTATTTAATACCATATTTAGGTGTTGGACGAAAACTGATGTGCATATTTTTCACAGCTTTAAAGTTAGTGTTACAAGCACTGGGTGTGGCAAAGCTAGACTACCCAGTCCTAGTGTACTCAGATAGTTAAGGAGATGTTTTCCTTTATATTTTTAGTGATTTTCTTTTAGTTTTTTTGCTTCACTGACCTAAGTAGTCTAAAATTTCTAGTGTTTGAAATGGAGCCTTTAGGTAAACTATCAAAAGTGCTGTGTGATTATTACTGTTTGGTGTGATCTGAGATGCCTTGAATGTATTGAATTACTAGCACTAGAAACTAGTTTACCAGAATACAATCAGTGTTTTATGCACTGAAGTCTTTAGTTGAAAAATCTTTAAATTAAATGTTCCACAGGTGTGTGGAATGAGGAATCCTTTCAACAATTGAACAGGTTGCCATATGCAGTTGCTGTCATTCCCTTTCATGAGTAAAATAAAGAAGCAGCATGGTAGACTCTAACGTAGTGAAATAGTCACTGTAATGTTATTCACTGGAACAGTAAATAAAAATATGCAGGAGCATTCTGTATTCGAACTAACATCCGTGCTGACTGAATAGATTTTTTTTTTTTTTTTTTTTTTTTTTTTTTTTTTTGATAGCTATACTTATGTATACTTAGGGACTTCTTTGTGTTGAAGTGCCTTGGAAGCATCAAGAAGACCTTCTGTTTGTAACTTTTCTTTTCACACGTACAATATCTAAAAATAAAATGATAGGTAAGATTCCTGCAGCAAGTTTCTTACTTTGCTTCTTCTCTCTTAGCATCTGCCCTTATTTCTGGACTAGACCCTAAAAGTATTGTGCCAGTCTTGAACGAAGAAGAGGGTTGTCATCAAATTGGACCAGAGGAATATTGCAGAGACTACTTTGTCTTGTCTGTGACCATTGTGTTTGCCACGCAGTTGGAACAGGTTTCTGTCATTGCTTTTAAGTTTGTTTCATAGTTTTTGAGAAGTACTATCTCATGCTGTGTTTTTTGCCCTGCCATGCTTTATTTCTAGTTAGAATTTTTATTTTTTAAGTTTCCTGTACTAAGTAGCTTTGTCCCATATTGAATTAATATACATGAGTTTGGATTTTTAAACTTTTATGTAGTGCATGGGAAATTACAGATAGAAGATTGGAATGCTATTGGAGCATTAAAATGGCATTTTCTTTAAATGATGAACTTCAATGAAATGCACACATTTATATTAAAATATAGTATTTAAAGTATGCTTATGGATAATATCTGTCTTCAGTGTGGTGCCCACATGTGCTGAAGTGCAACGAAGACAAAGTACTTTTCAGATCCATAAGATATATGAAACAGTAGAGCTTATATGTTGTCTAAGGAAGGACTTACTAGGTCGAATTAAGTGCCATGCTGATGTGATTATTTCAGCTTTAGGCTTCAGCTGCTGTGTTCATGCTGGACTGTACTACACTGATACACATTGTCTGATTAAAAAATACACGTATGCCCAAATTACTGTGAAAGTCATGACTCCAAGCCGGTGTGATACTAATTGATCTGTAACTTACAGTGTATGAAAAACTCTACTCAGTCTTGTCATATTTTTACATAGAAAATATTTTTCCATGGCAATATTATAGGGCCTTGTGAAGTAAACTTAATGTGATCAATCTGGGGTAGCTTGTTGCTTTCTAGGCATTGAATTCACAGGTGCAGTGGGTACAGGATGAAGTAGCTGTTTCTGGCTCTTCCAGTCTTTTATTCAATCACCCAAGCTATTACGTAACTCAGTATCTAGTCTGCATTGTTTATTTATACTGTAAAGATACTGTTGAGGTGCTGCTGATTTCTGAATATTTGTGCAGTGCTTGACATTATTGAATATATGTCAGTTACAGCCCTTGGTGCTGATAAATCCTAAAGGTAGTTCAAAGTGGGGCATTTTGCAAGTTACTGGTATACTTGTACAGTAAGATTTTTTTTTTTCTGTTCAGTTTGGTTATTAATATTAAAGTTTTTATTTTGTGTGTGTAGTGCAAGCTAGGATTTAGTTCAACTACTTTGTAGCTTGAGATCACTTCCAGCTCTTTAATTTCCAAACTAATACTTAAGGATTACTGTAACTGTATGTTAATGAAGGTGGTATCTACTTTTCTGCATCTTTTTTTAGTTAGTTCCTACTACTATGAAGCTTCCAGAACGGCAGCCTGAGTTTTTTTTCTACTATTCACTGCTGGGAAATGATGTCACAAATGAACCTTTCACTGATTTAATTAATCCAAACTTTGAGCCAGAAAGAGCCTCAGTTCGAATATGTAGTACAGTTGATGTCCTTCAAGTTTATCTTTGTGCA
The DNA here is from genome assembly GCA_039720435.1 of Amazona ochrocephala. NCBI lineage: Eukaryota > Metazoa > Chordata > Aves > Psittaciformes > Psittacidae > Amazona > Amazona ochrocephala. The sequence goes on along the minus strand of CM077909.1, from coordinate 55,443,403 downwards.
CTGTCAAAATTGCAGGTAAGCTGTTTCTTCTCAAATGGGAATGAAAATAATGAAAATAGAATATGGCTCAGGCTGGAACCAGAATACATTTCTCTTTCCATAACTAGATTGTATTACGGTATTTTTGCTCAAATATAAGTTGCTGATAAGAAGGAAACCCTAGCAGCACCTAGATGGAGTGCTGTCTCTTCAGTACAGTTGCTGTACTAAGCTGGGTTATGCAACATTGTAAAAGGTATTGCTGAAACATGATACTCCCAAAATGTTAATGTGATGTTCTCAAGAGCATGTAGCTCTGCGATTTGTTCTGCCATCAGGCCATCTGCAACCCACAGTCCTGCTTTGTGCTGCCTGTGATAACCTCACCCATACCAGTTGTTCAGGTCACTCTTTTAAAGCTCTGAAATCACTGTGTCTTTAGCACCCTTTGTGAATAACAAGGGAGGTCTGGCTTTTTTTCCCCACTCATTAACCAAATACTATTTTTAAACGCACGACAGCCATATTTGGGCTGTTACAGGATATTGCTTATCTTTAGTTATGCCTTTAGGAGACATGGTTTAGTGGTGGAGTTGGTAGTATTAGGTTTACAGTTGTGCTCATTGATCTTAAGAGTATTTTACAATCTAAATTAATCTGATGCATAATATTGGATAGTATAGAGAGTGTTTATGGCAATCTGTGTCTGGCTCATACTTAACTCATTATAAAATGAAATAATTTGATTGAGGGTAGTATAGTTTCTAACATAGCTGGTAAGTAAGACAGTGTTAGTTATGCAAAGTCTTGAATCTGGACCCCTTTAAAGTTATTTTTCTTTAAACTTGCGAAGACTATTCTAGTTTATTATCCAAGTTTAAGAACGTTCCTGTTTAAGTCTTATGTCAGTTCTGTTTTTTGATTTTTTTTTTTTACCTCAACTTTAAATATTTTTCTAATTTCAGTTTTTGGAAGAAACATGGACTGATGTGTTTGGAATTTAAACTTAGTCTATGTGCTTGAAAGAAAGTATTTAATATAACATATACATATGTACACATACAGAGAACTATGTATTTTCAGCATATTAAAGAATGACTTTTTAAACAAGTTGTCATGAGGTCAGATCCACATCTTGATTTACAGTTTTCTTTCCACGACTTCTCATCCACCTTTTTAAAATTTAGGATATAGGAACAGAGCACACTATTGTGATCCTTAATATTTAATATATTTTTTCCAAAAAATGAAGGCCTCATTTGTCTAGCTGCCAGACTTGGGGGGTGTGTGTGTATATAGTATATGTGTGCGTGTATACCCACCTAGATATGTATATTGGCAGCTGACACCTTTTAGAATTAAAGTCTTCATTAAGTGTAATAAATATTAAGGATGAGATTACAGTGTTCTCATTTGCTAAAGCAGAACTGATATGTAAGTTTTAAAGAGTAACTTTCACTGAGGAAAATACATTACTCTAGATTGTGGGGTTTTTTTAAGATCATCTTCTACTTACGTGTATAAATATTGAGTCATGGCAGGAAGAAAGAGCTGACTCAAGTTTTGAAAAAGGAATAATGCTTCTTACTAGGGATTAAGAAGAGTTATTAAAAATCCTTGCTCTTTGGGTGGTGTCTAAATACATGCACAAAGGCTAGCTTTTCAGTCATGCATTTTGAATGTCACTGTTTAAGGGACAAAAATCTGTGCTGTGTTTAGAAGCCACAGACTACTTAATTCCTTTTCCAGAAAGGATGGTATGACAGGCCCTTAGAAGGGCAATGCTGTGATCTCCTACTGTGCTAGCACTGGGCAGATCCTACCTTCTCAATACTGAAATTTCATAGCTATTCCTGCACTGCTCAAAACACTTGTTCTCAGCATGCAGGGACTGGACTAGGGATACTCATTTTGATGTGTTGCACTTCTGCTACCTTTAGTAGAAAGTGAGCAGACAGTTCAAGTAGAAAAGGACATGCAGTTACATTCAAACACCTTTGTATGTATGCAGATCCATCTTTGCTGTGGGGACCAGTCTCTTGGAAGTGCTGAAATACCCCTGTCTGGATTACTGAAGAAGGGAAGTGCGGAGATTGATCAACATCCTGTGGTAATAGAAGGAGCATTTGTCCTTGTTCCACCAAATAGAGCTAAACAGAAACTGCCACAGTTGGCTTTGGATATGACTCCTACTGTTGGAGTATCTGTAATTCTGCAAAGGGAGAGCTTGAGTGCCCAGGTATAGCTTACACATTTTTTTGTTTGTGTAGACAGTGTTGTACAGTTTTTTGTTTAAGAGAAAATAATTGGCACTTAAAGTCATATTTGACAGTTAAGTATGTAAAAGAACCTGAAAGAATAAGTTACTTTATATGAATATTCCTTTCATTGTTTCATTTTTCTATGTCAGGAAAATAATCTCAAACTATAAAAATGTTGTAGATGGAATTTTTCAGTGCAAGCCATGATCAATAAGAAAACTGCATTACTTCATTCAGCTTGTGATTCCCTTAAATGCTCCAACTGGACCTAATCAGCCACAGGAGAAAGTACTTTCAGCTGTTAAAGGGAAAACAGAGGGCCTGCAGCAGAGATCCCAGAATGCCCCATCTCAGGTTAGCCGCTCTTCTTTAACCCAAGATGAAGCAACAGAAAGTGAAGTGGAAAGTCTTAAGTTTGAAAAAGGCATGAAAGTAAAGAAAAAGGGTAGGTAGTATATGACTTCTTTTTTTTTTTTTTTTTACCCAGTTGCCAAGTGTGGTCTTGGATCATATACTATGCATTTGTGGTGATAAATTTCAGGCATATAAGAACCACTTGCATTTAAAAAAAAAAAAAAAAAAACAAAAAAAAAACCAAACAAACAGAAATCCAAAACTAAACAGGAGGGAAATAAATGTTGTAATTTGAATATGGCAGTTTTTGAAAACACTTGGAAGAGCCAGATTGGAGATTGGGTGGTCCGTAGGTGATCAGTGGTGTGGATGGTTATCATCATGAAAAATATAACAGAAATGCTTGAAATTCCCTGGATTTGAGAATGGGAAGGTTCAGTACAATACTCATGAAGAAACTGACTTGCATGAGGAGATGATGTTCACGTTTAATAAGTAGAAAGGGGGAATACGGTATTTTTAAGATTTCTAAGGAATTTACTATATGGATAATTGTGAAAACAAAGTTTCATATTGCACTGATTCTTGGACACAACCAAGCAACTGAGGTTTCTGTGTGTTTTTACATTATCCTTTTGTAGGGACTTGGTATCCCACATAGCCTTCTAATACTTCCCTCGTTTTGTTTTTGATTTGAGGACTAGTCTGGGAAGATGTCAGAAAGGATCAGAAGAAAGAATGCTATCATGATAGAGTAATACTCATAAGAAAGAATGTTAGTTTACTAGAAGTTACTGAATGTGCATCTTAAGAGATGGTTTATGAATAAAGCAAATTACTATTTTTCTAATCATACTTGTATTGCTGGTTTGTTTTTTTTTTTGAGATTGATCCTAAAGACACCGAGTTCTGTAGAGGAAAATCTGTGTCCCAGAGCATGCTCTCAGGATTTGTCTGCTGATTAAGCCAAACTTTCTTTTAATCCTAACTTATCTAAGTAAAAATTAAGTCCTTTACATGAATGTATCAAGACAAAGTATTGTGAACTCAGCAACTAGATTGAATTTGTAGTTAAGAAATCCAGGGTAGTGCTTTTTTATGAATGGCAGTAATTTTATAACTGTCTGTTTTGGTAAGGTGTAAAACATGTAATTTCACATTTATCTTTCAGGGCTGGTGGCTGAGTCTTGTCAAGTGGTTAACAAACAGTGTACTGAAGAGCTGCCAGTTTTCAAATCGCAGAACAGACCAAAGTCACCTCTATTGTCAGATCTACAAAATCCCAGTAATGCAAAATCTATTGCATTTAGTACATAGAATGAAATTTTAATATAGTAGCAACTTAAATGAATTTTTGTATGCAGCTTGTGTATGTTGTCATATGGCATCCTTGAACTCCTGTTCAGCCGTATCATTATGCTAAGCAGTTTAGTGGCACAACTTGAATCACTGAAAATTATTTTATTCCTATGTTGTGCTAATTAGCTGATGTTGAAGTGTTATTGCTTTTTCCTTTTTTGTATTGTTACTGCTAATGCAAATAAACATGCAGGGAAAAAATAAAGTCAATGCTAGGAATGATGTATTTCTTTTAAAATGGCAAAAATGGAAACATTTTAAATAATTATGAAGAAAGACCCTCAGAACAACTAACGCTTAACAAAAGGCAACTGAGCTCAAACATGTTTTCCCTCTCTTTCTCTGCTTTACTCATTTAAACCTTTTGGGGGGATACCTTTGGCAACACTCTTTGTAAAACTTGTAGTTTGGCCTTTTACCCTTTGAAATCAGTATCAGGTGCCACTGTAAGGACTTGAGAAGCCTGGATGCAATTGGACAGTCACTAACCATAGCTTCTGCTTCTAAATTATAAAATAGATGTCACTGAGGGTGGGTTCTTGTCAAAGGGCATGAGCAGATATGCTTTACAGACTGAGCTAGAACATTTTAGTTTATTTCAGTAGTTAAACCTCAGCTTGGGAGCCACAGTTGATGCTGCTTTACATGAACACTGCTAATTGACCTAATGCTTTGTCTTTTTCAGTCCTAAACTAAAGAGGTTAATTAATCCAAAGCAAACTAAGTTAAAACAGATATTTATTTTTTTTTTTTTTTATAAGCCCACTTCTTCTGTGTGCCCTCAAGTTGGCTAGGAGCAATTATGTAAAATGTTGAAAACCAGAATCTTGTAGCATCGTGAAGAATTTAGTGTCTTGGATATTACTCTAAACTTCAGTGAGATAGACTTACATAGCTTTAAAAATTAAATTTAAACAAGAAAAAATACTATGAAATCTTTTCCTAAGATTTGGAATATATTGGTTTTTTTCTGTTTTGTTTTGTTTGTTTGTTTTTTTCTTTTTCTTTTGGAAGCAGTAACTTGCAAATAGAGTGGCTTTTTTTCATAGTATTAGCTTGTATTGTAAAGAATTGAAATCTGTTGGAAAAGCAGCCTATCTGTACTTGCATTTAAAATGTGAGATCTAGCTTTAATTTATTTTGCTATTTTGGTCAGAAGAAATAATTAAAAATACACACAAATTCTCCTCTTGTGTTTTCAGCTGATAATGGTCCAGTAGCTGCATCTCAGCCTATCCCTGTGGGTGCATCCAGTTCTTCTGAGCCTTCAGCGCAGAAAGTTGTTATTCCAGCAGCGTCTCACCATTTTTGCTTTTCAATAGACCTGCGAAGTATACGTGGTCTGGAAGTTGGTTTTCCAATAAATTGCATTTTAAGGTATGATTTATTTTTGTTGATCGTATTCTTTTTAATAACAGTTTCTTTATTTTTCAATACAAAGCCTTCATATTCTGAATGATTGCTGGAGTATGCTGCCTGATGCCTTTTGCCTTTAGGTAGCTGATTTTCAGTATCATATTCCTTGGAATGGTCATCTGACTCATCGTTAAACTTTTGAGCATTACAGCGTTAAAGATAGTATGTAACACTTCACCTGCACTGTAGTTTGCCTTAAATCTCACTTGAATATCTGAGCTCAGACACTACAGATCATCAATCGATCCTTAAAGGAAAAAATAATTAGTTGTCTCTTTACTTTCTGGCTGCCTTTCCAGTTGGCTGAAGGAGTAATTTCAGTAGCTTTCCATAGCTCCACCAAGAATTCCTTGTAGTAAGAGACAGATCAGCTGGCTTGTGTGTGACAGTGAATCTAAAGAAAGAACATTCTAATCTTAAAGTGAAGAACCAGTGAAATAAATGCATTATCATTCTGAGATGTAGCATTGGGGGATTTTGATAGTCTTTGCCTAGAAGCAGCAAATCTTAGTAGCAAGAAGTAGCATCTTTGTTGCATTCATTTGTGAGGTTACAAAAAAGACAAGCTTTTTGGGTACATGAGTTTTGTGACTGAAGTAAAATTAGAAAACTACCTGTACTAGTTTTGAACAAGTGCTCAGACAGACTAAGTTGTTACTGATGTCAACATGAAATAAAAGTATGGGAGCGCTTTTGGAGAATAAGCAGACGTTAGCTAGGATGTGGATGAAAAGTTGGCCAAATAAGACCTAAAAAGGTGAAGGACCAATTAAAAGTAATGGTATTGAACCCAGTATCTATATGCAGGTGGGGTTTGGTTGGTTTATTAACATTGCTAGAAAAGATAGAAACTTTCTTTTACCAACTCTAAGGACAACCTAAATCTTGGTTTAGGTTGTTCTTAGAATTTAAGATAAAGAGTTTGTAGATATAGGCATGGTTTTGTAGCTTAAAAAAAATATAATAAATTCCTACTCATGGAATATTAGTTTATTGATGCCATTTGTGAATTCAGTGGCTCATAGCAGTTCTTATAGTTTGCCTTCTAGTTTCCATTTGGACCCTTTTGGTGCACATGATGAAGCATATCTATAAGTGGTGATTTGGTTTGACAGTGTTGAATTTTTGGCTATGCATCTATATTTGCTTTGCATCTATTGTTCTGACAAGAGTTTAATTCAGTACAATTTTAACTGTGTATTGGGAAATCTGTTCATGTTTATTGAAGTTTTGTTTGAATTGGTGTGAAATGGTGAGGTTGGGTTGTAGGAGTAGAATATTTTAACAGAACTTATCTTAATGGTTAAAAACATCATTAATGTTTTTATGTATAGGCTATATTATAAAATAGTATGTGCAAAACTATGTACAATGGATGAAATTTTGTCACATAACATTAAAAAAGTTAATTTGTTTCAGAAGAGTGACAGCAAATAAATTCTACTGTTTTGTGCACTTTAATTTTTGCAGTCAGCAGTGAACATGACAGGAAAATAAAGAGGAGAAACATCAAAGGTGTAAATGCTAAGAAATGTTGCAGGGTAAATAGCCACATTTTTGCAGGATATTGGGAGCATTATTTCATCAGGTCTAAACAAGCTCTTTAAACAGTTCTGCACAAATGGTTGAAGTGTGGAATTTTATATGTGGCAGCATTTGCTGCAGTATTTATTTTTTAGTAACTTGGCTGGCAGCTAGCGTGATCAATTTGAGCAAAGTGAATTTTGAGAGGTTCCTGGCTCCTCTTTATCATAATAGTTTATCATAGACTAAATAGTGCCAGTAGAATAGTTTCAGGCCACATTGTAAATCATATTCGTCAAATGATTTGACTTTCCTCAGTGGTTAAAACCATGAGAATTAAAACCTTAATATCTCAAATGTTACTGAAATTTTCAAATGGTTCTGAAACTGTATGTATACTCAATTATCAGTTATTGCATGTTAAGCCAGTCTTAGCCGTAAATGCAGTTATAGATGTTTTAAGTAGCAGTCTACACGTGAAAATAATATTCCTTTCTTATTTTCCTCTGCTCACTTTATATAATAATTGCAGGATTTTAGTGGGATTAATTCACATGACTGTGAACATACAGGTTATTAAAGCTCTTTTTTTTTTTTTTGTCAAAATAACAATAAATATAGATGAAGCTGGATTAGTGCTAAAGTAAATGAAAAGGTGAATATTTGAAAACCAAATTCTGTTGTTACAAATTTGTGTAAATTTTACTAACTTTTGTACAAGTTGAGCTTTAGTAAAATGTCTAAACTGGTTTTCTTGTTGCAGAAGGTATAAAAAAATTGTAAATTATTATTTCATTATTTTTGTTATTGTTATTAGGTACTCGTATCCATTTTTTGGCAGTGCAGCGCCTATTATGACAAGCCCACCTGTGGAAGTTAGAAAAAACATGGAAGTCTTTCTTCCACAATCCTACTGTGCATTTGATTTTGCAACTATACCTCATCAGCTTCAAGATACGTTCTTGAGGTGATAACTTAGTTTCTTTTTATCTTAACCACACTTGCCTCTTTTTTGTTGTAAATACATTCATGTTCCAGTGTTTTACTTAGGATCATAAATTTGAGAATTTAGTAAGGAATCCAAGTGCTAATGCAGGTGAATAATTTAATATGTTGCTCTTCCAGTTTCTCAGTTACTTGCACTTCAAGTCAGGGACTGAAATTCTTGCATTTATCTCTTGAGTACTTATGCAGGGATCGTTGCTTACAGAAACAAGTGCTGTAAGTTGTTAAATTAAACATTGATAATGCAGTTTTAATGAAGTGTTGCTTCAAATAGAATAGGTAAGGTTTTTTAATTTTTGTTTTTAATACATGATGACTATCCAATGTTCCTGAAAATACAGCAGGTACCCAGGAAGCTGAGTACAGTGTTGAGGGCTGTGGTGCCATTTTCCCAGTAGTCCTACCAGCTTTTGATAACTGATTAAGATGTAGAATAAAGAATCACCACAAATTAGTGGTATTTTGAAAGAAGAGGTAGAGGAGATGTATTCTGAGTGGCAGTGACTAAAATGTATTTATAAATGAAGATGATCTAGATCTGTTGAGGTTATTCAGCCAGTCACCTTCACTGTATCATTGTCTCTTCTGATAACTGGAAAAAGAAATAATAAGCTGATGAAAGTAAGCAATAGAGAAGATAAAGTCAGTCATTTTTTTCCTCTGAATGAGGGGCAGTAAATCCATCTTTTTTTTTTTTTTTTTTTTTTTTTTTGACGACTGGACCACCACTGATTTAGTAAGTTACTGTTAGAACATGAGGTCCTTTTCCCAAATTAATAGGAATGTTTCCTCTTTTCTGTTGATGCCTGACACTAAGAATCATTTCTGTTTTCAGATTACCTCTGTTGGTCGAGTTGTGGCACAAGGATAAAACAGCTAAAGACTTACTTCTAGGGATGGCGAGACTTCAGCTTTCAAACGTTTTGGCTTCAGAAAAAACCCGGTTCTTGGGTTCTAATGGTGAACAGTGCTGGCGTCAGACTTACAATGAAACAGTCAGTGTCACAGCAGCACAAGGGTATAACTATTTAAGAAACCCTACTTAATCTGTAGCAAGTTTTGGAGAATTGTTTGCTTAGTGTTTACTTGAATATGGGCAAACTGCAATATGGGGTGCAGTGTCGGGACAGGCATCCAAGTGATTAAAAGTTAAATTGCCACAGGCGTATTGTGCTACCCCAAACCACTACCAGTTATCATAATAAACCTTTCTGTAATCATGTTCTTCTGTAAGATTTACAGAAAAAAAAAAAAATAGTTGGAATGTTATTGAGGCACCCTCCTGAGGAAATTAAATACTTAACAATTGCAAAATGCTGCTGATATCCCAGAAAATAGTTAAGACTAATTATCCATAGTATGCTTTTAGATGCTACTGATGCTACTGACTTCAGTGAAAGTTAGAAGAGCAGGTATATTCATAGAGTAGAAGAAGTTTTCTGTTTCAGGGTTATACTCTGTGATAGTAGCAGGGGCTTGAGCCTGTGTGCATCAGAAGGAGCAGCGTTATTTGTTAGTATTTTATCTGAAGATAAATGTTCATTTACCTAGAGGAGTGTTGATCCTTTTTATCTATCTGAAGAAACGTATTTATAGTTCTTTCCCGTGTCCTTATTGGAGATGTGAAGTGTACTAGTTATCAGTGTCTAAACCTAATCTTTTTCTGTGTGATAATGGAACTTGATTATGCCTTTAGAAATAAATGTAATTGCTGTTAAGACTGAGGGCGGGTTTAAACCTCTAATCCTGCAGATAATTAAACATATTTGATGCACAGGAAACTTCAGGTTACTGACAGAGAGACTGATATACCATCTCCCCCAAATTGGTAAAAAATTGATATCTGATCTTGTTTTAACTTTTCTGTGTGAAAGCCAGCATGGCCTGATTCTGTGAAGAGTTACTTTATGATCTCAACTATATATGAAGGGTTACACTTCCACAAAGAAGTTTGCTAGAATGAAATCTGATTTTGCCCAAAACTTAATAACCACTAGATGGCAGTCTCAGTATGTCATCAGGTCTCTTGTGTTTTGGTGTGCTGATAGACTGCCGGCTTTGCTCTTGTTGGTGTATTGTTCTTTTTATACTGATATGTTAAATTGACTCTATTACTCAAATTTCTGAGGTCGACTAAGTTGAATCTTCTTTTGTTTTTTAAACAGTGACAGAAAGTTGTAAGAATCTGATGCAGCAATTTTTGTTAATTTACATGAAATACAAGTGTTTCTGGTGGGTTTTTTCCGTTGCAGATAGCTGTGTAGAGGACTGCACTTTTGTAAAAATATATTAGTATTGTCTTTCTCTATTTGCTGGAAGAGAATTTATGACATGGACAGTGGGATTGGGTGTGCCCTCAGCAAGTTTACCAATGACACCAAGCTGTGTGGTTCAGTTGATACATTGGAGGGAAGGAATGCCATCCAGAGGGACCTTGACACACTTGTGAGATGGGCTGATGCCAACCTGATGAAGTTTAACCATGCCAAGTGCAAGGTCCTACACCCGGGTTGAAGCAATCCCAGGCACAGCTCCAGGTTGGGCAGAGAAGAGATTCAGAGCAGCCCTGCAGAGAAGGACTTGGGGGTGTTGATCGATGAGAAAACGAACATGAGCCGGCAGTGTGCACTTGCGGCCCAGAAAGCCAACTGTACCCTGGGCTGCATCAAAAGGAGTGTGACCAGCAGGTCGAGGGAGGTGATCCTGCCCCTCTACTCTGTTCTTGTGACACCTCACTTGCAGTATTGTGTGTAGTTCTGGTGTCTTCAACATAAAAAGGACATGGAACTGTTGGAACAAGTCCAGAGGAGGGCCACAAGGACGTTCAGGGGACTGGAGCACCTCCTGTATGAAGATAGGCTGGAGAAAATTGGGGCTGTTCAGCCTGGAGAAGAGAAGGCTGCATGGAGACCTCATAGCAGCCTTCCAATATCTGAAGGGGGCCTATAGGGGTGCTGGGGAGGGCCTCTTCATGAGGGACTGTGGTGATAGGACAAGGGGTAATGGGTTCAAACTTAAACAGGGGAAGTTTAGATTGGATATGAGGAAGAAATTCTTTGCTGTAAGGGTGGTGAGGCACTGGAATGGGTTGCCCAGGGAAGCTGTGAATGCTCCATCACTAGCATTGTTCAAGGCGGGGTTGGACATAGCCTTGGATGGCATGGTTTAGTGTGAGGTGTCCCTGCCCATGGCAGATGGGTGGAACTAGATGATCTTAAGTCCTTTCCAACCCTAACTATTCTATGATTCTATGTGAAAACTACAGCCATGGTTAATTCCTGCAGCCCTGTTGCAAGTTGCTTGAGAAGTGCTTGAGAAGCTGCAGCTTCTGCGATTTAGGTGGCTGTGTAATTGCCTTTGCATCATTGCGTAGTTATAACTGAAATGATAGTTTTGTTTCTGACCAAGTACAGCTCTGCACTGCAGTGTACTTTCATGTTAGACTAGTGATAACTTTCAGTTACATGATTTGTGCACATTTCTTCTCTTAATATAATTCTGTGCAGGAAAATACCTTTGGTTACTACATTTTGTCAGTGGTTAGAGATGAGGCAGCCAGAGACAAACTGTTCTACTTATGCAGAAACTGTGACTAATTTGAACTTAGTTTATTAAAAATACCTGTTATCTGGACATTTTTTCACTGTACAGGAGCAGATAGTACTTAACCTATAAGTGTATTCAAAGTTGTCAGTTCTGTGTGCTGAAGCTTTCAAAAATGAGCTCTTTAACTTTTTAGTTTTTTGAGCTTTTTAGCTTTTTAGTAAGTCTGAGGATGGCTTACCACACATATTGTGCTAAATGACTTATTGTACTGTGGAGAGTAGAAAGTTACTGATAACGTTTTAAGAATTCATTGTGTGTCTTGAGCAAAGTCAGCTCAATACCTGTATTCAACAGATATATTTGTTAGATTTAAGACTACAGGTACGATTTAGAATCATTAGCCTGTTACAGGGATGTAATCAACATAATCGACATCGACATAATCCACAATTATAGTAAACAGTTAAATAGGTTTCCAATGAGAAGTTATCTGTTGAAGTCAGAAAGCTTACTGAAGATGTATAAATCAGTCCCTGAGTTTAAACAGTGTACATGGGAGAGCATGTTTGGGCTGTCACATAGGCAAACATTTAGAGTCTCTCAGCTTACATGGAACCTTTTAGCACTTCAGCTTTTTGGGTTTGTGTGTTGTTTTATAATTAATTTTCTGTATTTTTAAGACAGTTTTTATTAACACTCTAATGCTATTTATAGGTCAGGCAGCAGAATAGCAGACCTTTCATATGCTATCACTTTGGAAGACCACGGGCTTGTGAAAATGCAAGAAGTTCTGGTGTCAGATTCTTCTCAAGTAAATTTTACATAAATCTTTTTTTTTCCCTTGAATGCCTCTTTGAGAAGTTGGGTTTCCAGTTAAAAATCTAATGTTACTGTATCAGTGTGTAGGTTCTGGTCAGCAATGGCATGTCCCTCACATTCAGCCTCGTTGTGCCCAAGAAAATCCTCCAGAGCCTCGAGAAACTCTTGAATACAAAGCTGCACTAGAGTTGGAAATGTGGAAGGAAATGCAAGAGGACATTTTTGAAAATCAGGTTTTTATTCTTTATTTCCTAAACTGCATGACTGCCAGAGAAGCTTTAACAGAATTGATGAGAGGATTATTTCTTAAACTTTGCCACAGTTTCAAGTAAGAACTAGCTTTTGTTCATGCAGAATGTTAAAACTTCAGATGTACACAAATATGTTCCATACTCTTAATGCAGAAGGTTAATTCTCTTCTGTATAAGTGATTGAAGTAGGTACTAGGCAGTAAAATGCAGAACACTCTTCACAATTTCCCCTTATTCCTTATGAAGTACAGTAGATACTCCAGATTTAAATTATTGGTGTTAAATATTAACGCTGCATTTCTTTATTATCAGTCTAAATACATTGCTGCGTTTCTACTCCTGAAGTCACTGTAGGTGTTTTTAGAGCCACGTGCTTCTTTTTAAAAGATACTGAGAATCTAGTGTCAATTTTTTAGGGTATTTTTCTTGAACTTGGGCTTCTTACTTAAAGGTAAGATATTTTTTACTTAAAGGTAAGATATATCTTTCACTATCAAAATCATACCTTGTTACATAAGTAAGTGTACAAAACTTTGTTTTTAATTGTTTTGCTTCAAGGCTTAGTTCTGCTAGTACTCTTTCCTTTAAACTTGCACATCCAAGAGTTTTGATTTGGTTTTCTGTTTTTGGGGTTTTGTTCTCCCTCTTTTTTTTTTTTTTTTTTTTTTTTTTTTTAGCTTAAAAAGAAGGAAATGGTCCATATGCAAGTACTTGCAGAAGAATGGAAGAAAAGAGAGAGAGAGAGAGAAGCATTAGTGAAGAAGAAGGTAAGGAAACTCATACTTGCTGAATGTCTCATTATATATATTTCATTGCTATAAAATTTAACAAGATGCTCTGTAACTATAACATAGAACAAAGGGTCTGTGATTACTCTTCACACCTGCTGGTATGCTTGCATCTGGTCAACAACAGTGCAAAAAATTGCAAGTAGCCCTTAGTCATTCTTGTTCTTTTAGTCCTTTAAGTTAGCTTGCTTTCACTGGGGCTTTTTAACTTTGTCTTTCACTTGCATTGTCAAAAAGCACTTCTAAACCCAGCTGTGCTTGGAAACTGATTAACGTTTATTGTACAAAGGCTTTCCATTGTGATTTCTTCATTAAAAGCTGTGTAAATTTATAAACAAATTGTCAGTATTTTATCCTGTAGCAAGAGTAAATATATGCCTGCCTAAAACATTATTTATATCATAAGGAGCAAAACGCCTTTTTTTTTTTTTTTTTTTTTTTTTTTTTTTGGATGTTCCTTTAGGTATCAGAATATACTGTTTTGGAAGAACAGCTTCAGAAAACCTTAAGAGATCTAGATAAGCGAGAACGGCAGCTTTTTAGTGCTGAATCGGAGGTAAAAAGTGTTTTGTCATCTTAAAAAATGCATTTGCATGAGCTATTTTTTAAAGTTTCGTTGAATTTTCATATTGACAGTTGTGACCTGTGTATAAGAACTGAAATAGACACATTCATACCAATACCCATAGGAGCACTAATAATTTAAGCCAAGTTTTATTACAACTGCACTTTTTTTCTGAAATAGAAATTCAGTGGACTTAAATAGGTTGCTAGAATTACAGAACTGTAAATTTTCTCCTCTTAACAGTTCTAGATTGTTAGTGGAGACACTCACTTAATGTTACCATATCTCAATTTTTAGTTTAGTACTGTCAGGTCAACATTATGTACAAGAGTTCTTTACTTCACACAGTTTTTGCTAGGTTAACCATTGAAATAGAAGGTGGCAAGGAGACCTGGGAGAAACTGACATTGCCCAGGTTTTATTACCCAGCAGTTTGATAGAGTTCTTATTTTATACTACTTTTTTTGTTGTAGTGAAGTGCCAAAGAAGATGTGGGAGAAACCAATAGCTACCATTGTTTCTAAATCTCACTGAACTCCCCTAAAATGTGCAAATGGTGTGCAAGTACCCTGGGAAACTAGTTGTATGAAAAGAGAAAGAAAGAAAATAAAACTGTCTGCTTTTGTACTCATTACAAACTCACAGTTCTATTAGTAAACTGCTGTGATTTAGCAATCCAACAAACCCCCTCCTCCTTTAGCCCAGATTAATCTTTCTATCATATCTATCCCTCCTGTGCTTGTGAAGAAAATTAGAAAAGCTCCCGACACATGGACTGGCTTGTTGAGCTTTTGTCATGTTCAGTACTTGGGTTTCCTGTACCCCTCAAGATGCAGTTTTGCTGTAAAATAGTGTCTTAATTTCCTTTAACATCTATGCAAAAAATCTGGCTATTAGGTTTGGTTGAATGCAGTTCAATCTGAGTAAAGGTATTTATTTTAAGTCGCATATGTGTTTATCTGAAAACTTGCTCTAAATTTAGTGAAATTCTGATCTGAGGGTTTAGAGATAATAAAAATCAGTGGATTCCAAAAATATCTAGACAACACGATGTAGGGTTCATTCAGCAATTATACAGTTTGAAAAATGGGTCTTTTGGAGAGGTTTCTAATCAGCTAGCAGTTATCTGGGACAGTAACATTGTTCTAGAAAGTTCAAACATGTCAAGGACTGTTTTCCTGTTTAGCTCAGTGAGGAATTCTCTCAATACACTCAGTTTGAATAGTGCAGTCTTACTGACCTTAAGTCATCTTGGTTGTAGTTGTGACTTTATCACTTCTGCAATGAAGGTATATATTTAGGTTTTTAGTCTGTAGTAGAAAGGTGGGTATCTAACTTGCCTTTAGCAATCCTGTGTAGAAAGTACGGTAGAGATGTAGATAGCTCCATTTTACAGTAGTCAAGCAAGAGTATATTGTAATTGCAGGTCATTAGTTAAACCAAAAGCTAATAAAAGAATATATAACAAACAACAGATGTAGATAAATATAGATAACAATGGAATTTCTGTTGTTTAATTTCTAAAAAGGACAGCATTTTTTTGTCATGAATAGTAGTAGCAGTTGTAAGAAAGGCTCTTAAAATAAAGCTCATGCATGTATGGGTTAATAAAAATATATCTCACTTTTAAGCTTCAAACAGTAAAGAAAGACTTGCAAGCAGAGCATGAACGAAAGCTACAGGAGCTACAGGATTCTGTGCGGCGGGCCAGAGAAGAATGTGCACACCAGGTTGAGCTAGAAAGATCGAAAATCAAACAGCTGGAAGAAGACAAGGTTCGGTTACAGCAGCAGGTAAGTACACTTGAATTTCTGCCTCAACATTTACTTATTTAAATAAGCATTTTTTTAAAATAAGCATACTAAATTGAGCAGTGGGTTTGGGGCAAGTGTTTTCTGGCAACTTTGTTGTAAATATTTGGTCTGTTTGGTGAGCTGTGTACTGGGATCCATATCTGTCAGTCTTAGTTTGCAATGCAGTGGTTATTCTTTTTTTATAACACTGAAAATCAAATAGCAATTACAAGCATACATTACATGTATACTGCTGTTCAGGTTCTACATTTCAGTAACTTAGTAAATTGTTAGCAATTAGCATATAGCAAAACATCTAGGTAGCTTGACTTTGGAGTTTTATTCTTCCATTGCTAAGGAATATTTCTATTATCCTTACTGCAGTGGGGGGTGTGTGAGAATTATGTTATTGTTATGATCTTCTGTTCTGAAAGTAGTAGTTTAGTGAAACTGCGGAACTTTAGACCACATTCTTTTGTCCTGTAAACTAGCTTTTACACTAACTACAAGGCTAGTCTAGCTGATTTTGTTGCCTCTTAAGGCATACTGTAAAATTTTAAAAGTCAGTACAGGCTTTTTTGAGTGGTTTTAATATTCGACATTAAATATCTTCATAGAATCATAGAATCATAGAATAGTGAGGGTTGGAAAGGACCTCAAGATCATCGAGTTCCAACCCCCCCGCCATGGGCAGGGACACCTCACACTAAACCATGCCATCCAAGGCTATGTCCAACCCCACCTTGAACGCCGCCAGGGATGAAGCATTCACAACTTCCCTGGGCAACCCATTCCAGGGCCCCACCACCCTCACAGTAAAGAATTTCTTCCTCAGATCCAATCTAAACCTCCCCTGTTTAAGTTTAAACCCATTACCCCTTGTCCTCTCACCACAGTCCCTAATGAAGAGTCCCTCCCCAGCATCCCTATAGGCCCCCTTCAGGTATTGGAAGGCTGCTATGAGGTCTCCACGCAGCCTTCTCTTCTCCAGGCTGAACAGCCCCAATTTTCTCATCCTATCTTCATACGAGAGGTGCTCCAGTCCCCTGATCATCCTCGTGGCCCTCCTCTGCACTTGTTCCAGCAGTTCCATGTCCTTTTTATGTTGAGGACACCAGAACTGCACACAATACTCCAAGTGAGGTCTCACGAGAGCAGAGTAAGGGGCAGGAGCACCTCCCTCGACCTGCTGGTCACGCTCGTTTTAGTAATGCACAAATATTTTTCAAAGTACTTAGTTTATGTAAATTGATTACTTGCTTTGGTGATTTTTCATTTCTGATACATGAGAGTGATAATCCCACAAACAGCTTTGAGTAATTGAAGAGCTGTATCAGCTGAAGGCATATTTTTATATTAGGAAGAGTTGTGCTGGGGTTTTGTGGTGTTTCTGGTTGGATTTGGTTTTTTTTCGGGGGGGAGGTGGGGTGGTTTTTGTTTTGGTTTTGTTTGTATTAAACACTGATACTAACTTACTACTGTTCGTGTCAGCATGTTGACCACAGTACAGTGAACTATTTAAATACAGCTAATACAAAAATGCTGCTGATACATATAAGCTGCTAGTCTTGACTATGCTGCCGAACACTCATTGAACTGAGATGAGCAGTTTCGAACTGAAAAATGCAATCCTCTTCAAAGTAATAGGTGGATCACTTCTGCGTCATAGATGTCTTCTTGGCAGCTATCAGTGC
Source organism: Amazona ochrocephala (assembly GCA_039720435.1). NCBI lineage: Eukaryota > Metazoa > Chordata > Aves > Psittaciformes > Psittacidae > Amazona > Amazona ochrocephala. The sequence goes on along the minus strand of CM077909.1, from coordinate 55,426,049 downwards.
TGTATCAGTACAGGCAAGATATATCGCCAAAAGTTCTTCAGTCTGAAGCGGCCAAATGCCACCACCCATGAGTCGTCTTCCAAATTCATTCTTTTGACTCCTGTTTGTTTTAGCTAGGTTGCAGTACAGTCACAATCACTTTATATTTTCCTATTCAAAACAGACATACTGTATCATGCCGTTAGCTCAACACTGTTGCAGCAATGATGGAATTTAGAGGGCAAGAAAGTAACAAATTGGACAATGAAAAAATAGAGTTTTGGTATATCAGTAATACCATCAAGAGTTGCATGTGCCTTCAGCCAGTGGCAGCATTTCATATTTACTAGCCATCAGTGAAAGCATTCTTCATGAACTCATGCAATCCCTTTTAAAATGTATTTCTATTTTTAGCATTGCAACATACTGTGGCAGAGAGTTCTAAAATTTAATTATGTGTTGCATATCTAAAAACTTATTTTTGTTCATTTTAAGCTCATTGCTTAAAAATCATTTAGTGCGTGTGCTACATACTGTTCCTGGTTGCTTAGATGCCTGTCATGCTGTCTCCCTTCCAAACACAGATCCCACTGTGTTTTGCTTTTTTATGAAGATCATTCGTTCCAGCTGATCATCATGTTTGTCTTCCTCTGTGCTGTTCCTGCTATTTTGAATCTCTTTCATGCTTCAGTATGAGGGGATGTGTCAGTAAATAGTTTTCACACTTGAATTGTAGAGTTCCCTAAGTATCTAACCTATTTGGAAGTAAGCCACTCTACTATGCAGGAGGAGATCCTTGAGGCATCCACCGTGAGCATCGCTCTTACGTCCTTAATACGGAAGTTGTTCTTTGTGTGATTTGTGCAGTTCCCTAATGAAGAGGGACCTGAGGTCTCATAAGAAATACAATTTTTGAGTGTTTTCAGAACCAAACAAGAGATTAAACGTTATGGTAGAAGCTCTAGGGAAAGCCAGCTTTTTTTGTAGCTAAAAAACTTAGTTACTGTCTTTGTGATTGGCATCATGGCTGTGTGTTTGCTTTAAAAAGCAATAGGTAAAAATGGAAAGATGGCAAAGAACAGTATCATTTTGAAGCTGGCTATTGTGGTTATATGTGTAAAGTAACTGCTGTGGCATACATTTTTATATTTATCCTTAGGAGGCATCTTTCTTTCTTACATTAATTCTGTAAGAATAAGAAATGTGAAAGATGAAACTTTGGAAGAAAAAAAGAAGTGCCCCATTAAGGAGATCTGAAGAATCAAAATATTTATGTGCTAATGGAAGTAGGCTTTGAAACAGAAATAAATTCTCTGAAACGTTTTTGCTCAGTATTCTAAGTTGTTGGATGCAGTTCATGAAAATACTTGAATTAACTTAGTTGAACATAAATACAAAGGCAGCATATGGGACCATATTCTATGATGCAATGCACCACTTCCATCAGCTGTTTTAAGGTATTCATAGTTGAACAAGATTTAACAGAAGAAGAATGTAAGCTACTCTTAGAGAACATCTTATAAAACATTTATACCATGTTTTAATATGGTATAATGAAAAAAGCTGTTAAACATTTGATTTGTTTTAGTTCTTTTTAGCAAAATAATTGTGTTCTGGCATCATTTATCAAGTTACCCATTTTAAGATGAAAAGCAAACCACTCTCTTTATAAAATCTTCATGAAACTGTGGAAGTGCGCAGTGAGGGCAGAGGTACATAGCATTAAGTCATTAGTCACTGAAGTCTTTCTGCTTTGTCCTTTCTTCTAAATCATTTGGCTGTACAAAGTATTAGTTATTTCCTCTTCCAGACATTCCTAAAAAAGTTGTGCTGGTGAAACTGAATGAGTAATAAAACTTCATATAGCGGATAACTTAACTGCTAGCTTTCTGTAAGAGATGTGTGTAAATCTGAGTAGTTAGGCTTTCTGTATTTCTTCAGCAAGATGTTATAGAAATGTGAACAGTCACATTTATAAATCTTTGTATGAGAAGAGACTTCTTTTTTCTTTCCAGTATTGAGCAAAGATCCTCTTTTAAAATTCTTCCTGTTGCTGTATGCCATCATCAAGAAAGCATTAATTGTGAACGTGTAGCTTTTCCTGTCTGTTTTATATCAGATAATTGACAATAAGATGTTTGTTTGAGGGACTAACGAGTAACTAAGTTCTGTAACCTAATACTTCGTGAGTGGGTTTTTCTGCTTACTTGCTTTATATCTTGATATCTTTAATGTAGCTCAGTGAAGCAGAAAGTAAGCATAAAATTCTGGAGAAGGAGTTCCAACAATTCAAAGAGCAGCAAAGCAGCAAACCAGAAATTAAGCTACAATCGGAAATAAATCTTCTCACTTTAGAAAAGGTATTTTTTATTTTTCTAGTCTTTAAAACTGTCACAATGGGCCATGTAAAAAAATCTTGCATGATACACTGGTCAATTTGTCAATTTTGGTTTATTTTTTCAAACGATTTCTTCAGACTTTAAATATCGAGACACAAATAAGGCCAACAGTGACCTTATTTCTATAAAGGAAGCAGTAGAGAGAAAGGTTAAGGCAGAAAAAAACCTAACCTAAATATTTTAAATTGCTACTATTGTAATTTATACTGGTGACTCTGAGTATTCTGTTTGTAAAACTAAATAAAAATGAAGATTTTCTTGTGAGGCTTAATTTACACTGGTATTCCATTATGTGCATTGGTGTTTTTTTTAGTATTTCTGAAAAGGTTGTTAGTTACCAGTGCAATGGAATCACTGTCATAAGCCTTCAGTAGATGATATTTGCTTAATTAGAACCACAGGTTTTTTGATGCTCAGAATTATTGTGAAGTTTGAGTAAAATTGTTGACTGAATAAGCTGGAAAAAGTTGCACCAGACTTCTTCACACAAAATGCACTTAGTTGTATTGACAGTCTATGTGTTACTGTATGCTTGAGTAACTTCTAATAATGCAGGCAAATTATTCAGAATATATTTGTTTCCATGGACCTTTTAAACTCTTAAATATTTTTAGATTCCCTACTTTTGTTAGCTTTAAGAAAAAAGGTAAGCTTTAGGTTCTTCACAAATTTAATGGTGAATAATTTTTGTCTGATTAAAAGAAAATATCACTGCCTCAGAGTTAATTAAAAATGGCTCATTCTTCAGATTACTCTGTTTTTTGTGCTTCATAACTGGTTTTGTTTGCCTTAATACGAGTGTTTTGTTGTTTGTTTGGGTTTTTTTTCCTATGGAATGCATTGTTTTTTTTAGTGTTTAACATTTTTCAAGTTTTATTTAGATAGTAAGATCAAAAATTCACACCAGATGCATAAATTTTAAAGAACAATTTACACAGATACCTGTTTCAAAGAAAAGAATGTAGCAAATATCTTCCATCTGCTGCAGGAAAGAAAAAAACAGCTACACACCTTTTAAAGGCAAGATTTATCCATCGATGTTTCTGCTAAATTAGTGTTCATAATCTTACCTTAAAAAAAAAAGAGGGGGGGTTTGCTAAATTGAGAGACTTAAAATTTACATCAGCAGATTTAGTGCTAAAAACTAATTTTTTCTTTTTGTATAGACAGCTATCCAATAAAAGTAAGGCTATATTTTAAACAAGAAAATGTTCGTGTGCCATAATATTTATGTTATATTGTATATCAGCTTTAGAAGATGTTGTATGCTGCACTACATAAACACTTTTCTTAAACCAGACCCTTTGTATATTACATCTTTCAGTGATTGTTACTGCTGTTATTGCTTCAGCTGATATGATTTTAATTGCTTTTAGGTTGAACTTGAAAGAAAGTTAGAGTCAGCTACAAAGTCAAAGCTTCACTACAAACAACAGTGGACAAGGGCTTTGAAAGAACTTGCAAGATTAAAACAGGTATGCAGATTTTCTTTTGTTATACGAGACAACCAAGTTAGTTATCAAGGTTGTAATGTGAGACAACCACAAAATGTGGTATTTGAAGCAACTTGTAATTACTGTAACTCCTGGCAGTTTTCATTTTATTAGTGTTAGTCTTTGTGAAATCGAAGCTCTGAGATACACTTTTTTACAAAAATTAGAACAGAAAAATTGATTCTAGTTTGACATTGAGCTCAAGAAAGATCAAGCCTCTGACCTGCAAAGAAGGTTGTCATAGCTAAAAAGCAAGCATGTCCCAACTGTCTTGGTCAGTTACAGTCCTAACTATTCTGTATTTTAATTGTAAAATGAATAAAGACTAAAGTGAGAAACAAAGCTTTTAGAAACAATGGTTCAAGGTTTGCTGAATACTATAAAATGAAACTGTAAGTTAAACTTCCTCCTGCTTTTGGAAATTCTAGTCTCATATTAATGTGGCATGCTTTTTGCTGCAGTGTTTTAACAGAGCTTGGGTATGTGTATACATATGACTTGAAATACTCAGTTCAAAACTAGGAATAGCAACTTCATCCTCACTGAATCCATGTGCCTCTAGTTTTTTTGTCATTGCCTGTCTTTCATGAATTGCAGTAAACATTAGCTAAACAGTATGTGTAAGAATGGCAAGCATTTTCCCTGGCCTTGACAAACAAATTAGTAAATCATTAATTCCAGTCGATGAACAAACCTTGACACAGACATAAAGCTTCAGAAATCAAGTTTTAGGAGAAAAGGTCTTTGTAACCTGTATTCACACCTACCTTCTGCTTTAGGAAATGTTGGTTATTTTGGTTTGGGGTTTTGGTTTTTGGGTTTTTGTCAGGGTTTTTGTTTGGTTGGGTTTTTTTTTGTTGATTTTGTGTGTGGGGTTTGGTTGTTCTTTTTTTTTTTTTGGTGGCTGTTTTTGTTTGGGGGGATTTTTTGATTTTTATTTTTTTTTTTTTGTTAAAAGAAGGATTATAGTTCCTACCTTATTCGTACTGCTATTCAGTTTTTGAATAGTAAGACTCTAAGCTCACGCTCTCCTATTTGATAATTACCTTTTATAATCTATATTTCTCTTTGAAGAGAGTGAATGTGTTGTATAATCACTAATTAAAACTCCATGTTTATTTTCTGTCTTCAAGTTGGTACTTTTTTGCCTAGTCATAAAAGGAGTCATGAATTCTGATCTCCAATTTCTGAAACATCCATGCTTGACAAGATGATAGAAGGAAAAATATTAATCTTATGTCCTGATTAAGATTTTGTTATTTTCTGCACCCATGAAATGCCCAGACTATGTTTTTTACTGCCATATTCAAAAATTCCTACAGAATAAAAGAAAAAAATGTTGCTTGCCAGAGTAACACCTAGTATAAATCCATATCAGGTTTTTATTAATTATAAATTTCATCACCTCAGACCTGACAATCTGAATTTAGTAATATATTAGAATGTTTTAGGTGATCCTTTAGCTGAAAGTCCGAACCATAAAATAAATTGGCATGTACAGTGAATTACACTACCTAAAACTTTTCTACTACAGAACAAACCCTTTCAAAGTAGTTTCTTGTGGTTTCTATACTCTCATGCTTGATCTTATACTTAGTCTATTGGTAAAGCATTTAAGTGACTTTAAAGAGCCAAATAAATTTGAAGCAGAGCTGATCAAAAACCATTTACTGTGTTTTAAATATAAATTTGGAAAGTGTTGCTTCATGAATTCTAGATTTGCTTTAGTTCAGATGATTTGTGCAATTGTGCATAGTTTGACCAATTTCTTGTTTAAATTGGATTAGTACCATGTTAATTTTGCATTGCCTCTGGTGAATAGCCACAGGGCTGTAAGCTGTGCCAGTAATTTGTCACACCAAAGCTCTCTAGAGAACTATACAAAACATTTGTGTAGTGAGGATTGGACGTTGAAAGCCGTATCTTAGATTGTTAATAAATGTTAATGACAAAACCCAGCTGGTAAGTCTTGGAAATGAGATCTAATGCTTTGTGCCCATTGCCAAAAAAATGTTTAAACAGAGATTTCCATTACTCAAAGGTGACCTAGTACAGTCAATTTGTGAATTAAAGAAGCATAATCTACAGGCTAAGCATTTAGTGAAATGCTCTTCTGATTTGCAACCATAAAAGTCAATGTTTCCTTAATTAAAAAGTTTCCTTTTACTTTGGAACTAGTTCTTAGCACACATCTGTGATGGTTTTATATTTTGCAGAATATGAGATATGCAGTACATAACTTAGGAAAGTATGGGGCCATTAATAGAAAATGCTCTAAACTTCTCCACATCCAGGATTTTGAAGGCTAAACATGGGACCAGTGGTAACCAAAAAAAAATCTAAAATACATGAGAGCACACATACATCAAGCTTACCTGTGCTTAACAAAACACAGAAGCTAGTTGAATTTAAACAAAGTTTGTGTAGCTGAGTGAAAATAGACTTCACCCAGCTTATTTTTCTCACCTCCCTGTTACTCATTGAAAGTCTGTATTATTATACTCTGCTCAGGGTTAGGAAGAGAAAAATATCAAAAAGTTAGCTGCGTAATCACCCAGGTAGACTTAACCATTTCCAGACTCTTTCAGAGTTTGACTGGGCGATCTCAATACTACTGAATGAGACCCCCGTAATTTTTATGCATGTGAGCATTACTTCTGAGAGGAATGAAACCATTTACACAAAACTGCATAATATCTCTTTACAGAGATCTTAGTTGCTAAATTCAGTACCTAAGTGCAAGAAACAGTGTAACAAAAGAAAAATAAAAGCTGAGAGAAATGTAATTTTCAGCAGTTGACATCGCTGCTATAACGTAGAAAAGCAAAATCTCAAAATATACTTGCATACGTTATGCACTGTTATAGGAGAAACACTGCTCTTAAGCCTTTTAATGTTTGTGCCCTAGACATCTGAAAAACTAACACTGTTGCATTTGTTTGAAACAACATAGACCATATTGGCTGGCTGACATTCACTCTGTCTTGTCCAGTGTCTTGCTTATCCACTCAGTAATTAATTTGATTAATTTATAAGTAATTTAGCCAAGGATAGGATGTAAATCTTTGTTTAAAAAAAAAAAAAGAAAAAAGTGGTGGGGGGAGGGTGCAAAAAAACTTGGAGGTCCAAGTCTTGGTTAAAAACTGTGTCTTGAAACCATCCAGGCCCTCCTACTGACTTGTCAGCTCTGGGTTATTTTCAGAAAACTTTACTTGAGTCCCTTAGCTTCAGTCGTAAGTTTTTCCCACAGACTTGCATGGTATGTGTGAGTGGGAGAGTGAATAGTGGCTGCTATTTAGCCATTGTTTAGTCTAGTGTATGTATGTTTACATCTCCCTTTTGGATTTATAGGCAGCTATGGCAAAATAACGATTGTGCTTCCTTGATTGAAGAGCCTCTTAACTACAGCACCTGGTGGTATACAGGGAGTCTTTTATGATCTAATTATAATTGAAATTTTGATTTTTTTTTTCCTTTTCTTATTACTTCTTGATTTTTATTTAATGCTGGTATTCCTGTAGTGCCATAGGCTTCAAAAGTTCCCACCGTGCAAGCTCCTAAAATATTACTGTACAACTCAAGCACTACATCAGAGACACAAAGAATGAAGAAAATTAGTAAAATATTGAAGTAAATGATAACTAGTACATGGCTTTATTTGGATTGGATTATTTTGTTTATGGGTATGTAAGAGGAGTGTGGCAAATGTCAAATTAATAAAGGAAAGGAATATCGGTGATCATTTTTACTGAGGGGAGAAAATGAGCAAAAGGAGTAGTGTAAGTAGAAGTGCTTAGAAAGTAGTGGAGGAGAAGGTATCTTGGTCAACTAAGAGCACATTGCGGAAATAACTGTCAGAGTAATTTGCACGTCATACCTTTGGTTGATCTGTGGCTGCCTCAGTGTGGGATAGTTGCTGATGATAATTAGGTGGTAATGCAAGAGTAAAGTTTCTAGTGGATCTTATCCCTACAAAGCTGCATTTAATTCAACAGCTGATGATTCTGAGTGTTCCCTTATGTGAAATTTACAAATAGAAAATTCTAAAAGTTAAAAATTATGATAGTTCACACTGAGGCCTAAAACAACCTGACTGGCTACAATAAGCAGCTGAAAATAAATCTTAAATGTTCGTCATTTAGGAAATAATATAGGATCATATTCTCTCTGAAATGTAGAGTGTTTTAGTAAGTCTTGACTGAGAATTTTAAGCATATGAGTATGTATGTATTAACATTTGTGCACTGAGGTACACTTAAATGCTTTAATTATTACTTTTTAAGTATACACAGAATAGCATGAAGGTGTTACAGGGAGGTGTAAAAATGTTGGACTGTATTAGTACTGTAAATGTGCAGAAGTTTTATTAATACTGTTTTTTCATTTTGGAAGGTGGCATAGTAAACTCTGCTGTATTTCAAGTACTATGCAGCAGAGTTCAGTTCCTTCTCTGGTTAAAAAAAAAAAGAATATATAGAATTAATACAGAAATTTGACAGATTTACATTAATACTCCTGCTACTCATGACAGTAGTCCTAGTTTAAAATAACCTGAACTGCAGAGCAAGATTTTCTTTTCTGAAATTAATCTTTTCCTTACTATCTGCAACAACGCATTGGACTGAAGCTAATCAAATCTACAAATCAGTATAAGTAGAAGGGCTAGAAATAAGAGATAATCGCAGCTAAATATGCAAAAGACTTAGACTTTTTTTTTTTTTTACATCATCTAAGAGAAAAATGTTGGCTTTATTCTCTTAGATGTTCGGGGAGGTTTTTTTCCTACAGATGAGCCAGTTTGCTGCCTCACCTGTAGGAAATACTTTTATTGAAACGAAAGTTGTTTTGAAACAAAGCAATATATTAGCTTGCTTTATTTTGGATTTAACTTAAGAGATGAAATGAGAGCACCAACAATAGTGATAGTCTTCAAAAAAAAAAAATACTAGTTTGTCCTCATACTTCTAGATTGTGGATAATTTGAGATAATAAGATTTGCTGTCCATGTATTTACTTGTACTGTAACTGAATTTGTACTGGTTTTATACCAACCTATTTAAAACTAGATCGTTATCTTACTATCCACAGTTAGCAAAGCAAACAATGCAAGGTAAATACAACTATCAAAGCAGTTAAGATAATTCCATTAATCTTCATAGCCCATTGCGTACTTGAAGTTTGGCTTTGCTGTCTGCATAGTGTTGCTTATCCAGGTGCTTGGAAGCCAGAGAATAATGTTACGATATTTGCTAGGATTTAAAAAACCACCTACAGACATTCTCTGTCTTTGTTGAAGTAACGCTTGATCCGTGGCATTTTTTAAAATGCAAATACCTGTCTTCATTCAAAACATTTTGGGATTATGAGGCTGTAACATGTTTGCTCTATTGCTTAAGTGATTAATTTCCACTGGTTTAATAACTTGAGTCATGTCTCTAGTGGGAATTTACCTAGTTTTGACTTTCAGCTAGTGCTTTCGTTGGGTGGAAAAAAAAACCAAGCTAGCCAATATGATATGAAATATCAGTCTAGCCTATACAGAGGCCAGCAGTAGATGCACAAAACCTAGAAATCGGGCTTGAATATCTTTGAGTATCCTCCAGCTGCCCTCTGTCAATTTATAAAGAAGAGCATGAGCCAGCAGTTGCATTCAGGCTGACATGTTAAACAGATGTCAGTGAATATATTTGTAATTTATTTTTATTTTTCAAGCTAATTCATATGTCCCCATCATGTCCCACTCTCACATCCGCTTTGCCCCACTGAATAATTTTGTATTGGCAGCCAACTGTTTACTCCAGAATGACTTCCTCATTTATGAACATATCAAAGAGTACCTTCTTGTGGACTCCACTTCTGCTTTCTTGCTGTTGTGGAAATGATTAAGTGCTATCTGTTCTCTGGTCTTCTAAACCCTGTGAGTAATCTGAGAGGATTTTCCCTGTGACACCTTAGGTTTGTGTTTGTTTGTAGGTGGTTTCTTTGGTGTAGTGTTTTGGGGGGGTTATTTTGTTTGGGTTTTTTTTCAGATGGAAGTGACTTCTACAAAAGCTGCATTCATTCTTCCTGGTATACCCATACATCCTATTAGTTTTGGTTTAGTTATGGTTTCAACTTGGCCACTGTGGAAGTAAATCCTTCTGGTAGTTTCTGGGTGTTCCTAAGACCTCTTTGTAAGAAAAGAATAAAATAAAAAGTGGGGAAATAATTATTTCTGTGGTATCAACACCACCTGTAGTGATAGATTACACCCCCTGTTAGTCTTGTGACTTTGTGTTTGAATTTCACTAGAATTACAGAAAAATCTTGGATAAATATTAGCCGGCTGTAGTGACTTGTTAATATTTGCTATATGTATTTATAGATTCCTGTTCTAATACCTGCCCTACTTCAATCTGCGACTGTTCTTCAAACCTCTCTCACGTAAAAAAGGGGGCCTTGCAAATGGGGAATGTTTATCTGCAATGAACTCTTGATGAGGAAGGAAGGATTATGGCCTTATCTTCCCATGTGACTATTTTATGATTCAATCATCTATCAGCTGTAGACTGTTTTGGAATGATTCCTTCTAGTTATATTATTAGTATGTATCCCTTTAACAAGTTGTACTTCTGGCTTTCTGGCTTGTCTCACTGCAGTTCTACCAGTTTGCCTGGTTGGTGTGTTGGATTTAGTATGAGAAATATAGTATATTTAGTATAAGTATTTCAGAGTTAACATGCATGCTATGATTTCTTGTCAAGTACTTCTCTGTTTCATTTCCTGCTGACCTTAGCAATTAAGTCTTTGTTAATACCAATTCCTTGTAAAAGTCATATTTTCTTAGCACTTACTGATCAACAGGGGGTGCTTAAGATGCTGAGGGACTGAGATTCAGGGAACTGCCTGACTAGAGTCTTCCAAATATTATTAGATTGACTGCATAATGAGTATACTCACACATCAAATTAAATTATAAATTTTTTAGCCCTAAAATAAATATGGAACTGATTGTATTAACTGTCAAATATTTCAGATAAAAGCAGTGTCAAAATTACAAAGGTAACCTTGTACTTCACAATACCTCTAGATCCAGGATGTTTGTATAACCTCCTGCCTCATTTTTTAACTACAGGAAGAAATGACATTTTACCTCAGGTCTTCTGTCTCATTCAGAGTAAGACTGTCACGAGGTCATAAGGAAAATGACCAGAAGGAAAACAAGTGGAGAGGGGACCATACTTCTTACTGAGACACTTTAATGTCATGAAGTGGTAGTGGACTCAAACCCTAGTTTTGTTACAGTGTTTGTATAGAGCTTGAAAATATAGATCCAAGTAAACTTTTAGAATTAATAGATTGATTGGATTTAATCCTCAGAATAAGTTACCTTAAGTTTCACATGGAGCTAGACAAACATAAAAGGAATCCTCACCAGAGTTTTGTTTTCAAGGCTTATTTTTTTAACCACAAATTGCAGTTTCAAAAAGTAGTGGTTGAAGGTTTGACGCTAGGCACTGGTGGGGCTGATGATGGAAGTTTCCTGCAGTGATTTAACATTTTTCTGGGGTTTATTTCTGAAATTGTAATTTAAAATTTAAATTTAAAATTAAAATTTAAAATTACAATTTTAGGAATTAATCTAAGAATTAATAAAGAAATAAATCTGAGCACCTTGAGCAGTTCCACAAGTGTAAACTTTGTTTACTGGTTTAAGCTAGAGTGTGTAAAAGTGTTTGTAACATTTTTGCTGGTTTCTTAATGGGAAGGTATCTGTGACTGGACTTAGCAGATCCAGACTGGACAGGATTACTGCAGTTGTGGTAGTCACTTGTGTTAGCTTTGATGCCTATAATGCAGTAAGAAATTCTGTTTAACTCCTGCATTTTTAATACTGCTGAAATATTATTGCTCGTGTTGCTGTAATTAGCACTTTTATATGTAATCACATAGTCAACTGAGTTATGTCTTCACCTCCTCTGTCAGCGTGAACAAGAAAATGCAATGGCTCACCTTAAAAAACAACAACAGGAGTTGGAGCACATGAGGTTACGCTACTTGGCAGTAGAAGAAAAAGAGCTGGGGAAACCAGATCGTCAAGAGTTGGAGGATATCAGAAATGAACTTAACAGGTATAAAAGCATTTGTAAGGTTTGGGATTTGTTTGGGTTTGTTTTGGTTTGGTCTTTTTGACCCTTCCCCTCTCTTTTCTTGCCATGTGCCTTGAAATGGGAGACAGTTCAGAAGCTAGGGATCAGGTCAGGAAAGCTAAGGCCCAGTTAGAACTGAGTCTGACAAGGGATGTCAAAAATAACAGGAAGGGGTTCTATAGATATGTTGCAAACAAAAGACAGACTTGGGATAATGTGGACTCTATGTGGAAGCTAACAGGAGAACTGGCTACATTAGATTTGAAGAAGGCTGAGGTTCTCAGTGACTTCTTTGCCTCAGTCTTCACTGGCAAATGCTCCAACCACGCTGCCCAAGTCTTGGAAGGCAGATGCAGGGACTGTGAGAATGAAGACCTAAGACCCACTGTAAGAGGGGATCAGGTTCAAGATCATCTTAAGAACCTGAATGTACTCAAGTCCATGGGACCCGATTAAATCCATCTGCAGGTCCTGGAGGAAATGACGGATCAGGTTGCTAAGCTACTGTCCATCATATTTGAAAAATAGCAGTTCTGGATGACTTGAAAAAGCGGAAAATAACCCCATTTTCAAGAAGGGGAAAATGGAAGACCCAGGGAACTACAGATCAGTCAGTCTTCCCTCTGTGCCTGGCAAAATCTTGGAGCAGATCCTCCTGGAAAGCTTTCTAAGGCACATGAAAAACAACAAGGGGCTTGGTAACAGGCAATGTGTCTTCACTAAGGGGAAATCCTGCCTGACCAATTTGGTGGCCTTCTGATGAAGTTTAACCATGACAAGTGCAACGTCCTACGCCTGGGTCGGGGCAATCCCAGGCACAGCTACAGGTTGGGCAGAGAAGAGATTCAGAGCAGCCCTGCAGTGAAGGACTTGGAGGTGTTTGTCTGTGGATGTAACGGACCATGATGTGATGGATTTCTGAGCTAGACTAGCTCCTGGGAAAGCTTAGAGATAGGAGAAGAATGTTGCTGGGAAGGTTTTGGGAGTATTGCAGAGAAAGATAGGCAAGATAAGAAGGAAGAAAGAAGCGAGAAGCAAGCAGCCAATCAAGGCAACCAGTGAGCAAGATATCAACCAATGAAGAAGCGAAGATACCCACGTGGGTGCTGCTAGCTAACCAATGGTATTAGCCGCTCATACATGCGGGTACTTCATATAGCCTATATCAACCTGGACCTTCTGGTAATAAAGGATTTCGTTTCCTAACCAGAAACGAGTTCCGTGCCTTATTCTCCACATTGGTCAATGAAAAAATGAACATGAGCCAACAGCGTGCACTTCCAGCCCAGAAAGCCAACCGTATCCTGGGCTGCATCAAAAGGAGTGTGACCAGCAGGTCGAGGGAGGTGCTCCTGCCCCTCTACTCTGCTCTTGTGACACCTCCCTTGGAGTATTGTGTGCAGTTCTGGTGTCCTCAACATAAAAAGGACATGGAACTGTTGGAACAAGTCCAGAGGAGGACCTGATCATGAGAATGATCAGGGGACTGGAGCACCTCCCGTATGAAGATAGGCTGAGAAAATTGGGGCTGTTCAGCCTGGAGACGAGAAGGCTGCGTGGAGACCTCATAGCAGCCTTCCAATATCTGAAGGGGGCCTATAGGGATGCTGGGGAGGGACTCTTCATTAGGGACTGTAGTAAGAGGACAAGGGATAGCGGGTTCAGACTGAAACAGGGGAAGTTTAGATTGGCTATGAGGAAGAAATTCTTTACTGTGAGGGTGGTGAGGCACTGGAATGGGTTGCCCAGGGAAGTTGTGAATGCACCATCGCTGGCAGTGTTCAAGGGCGGGTTGGACAGAGCCTTGGATGGCATGGTTTAGTGTGAGGTGTCCCTGCCCATGGCAGATGGGTTGGAACTAGATGATCTTAAGGTCCTTTCCAACCCTAACTATTCTATGATTCTATGGTGGGGCTACAGAAATGATGGACGGGGGCAGAACAGCTGACATCATCTACCTGGACTTCCTTGTCTCTAAGCTGGAGAGACATCAATTTGATGGATGGACCACTCGGTGGATAAGGAATTGGCTGAATGGCTGCATCCAGAGAGTTCCGCTCAACGCCTCAATGTCCAATTGGAGAGCAGTAACAAGTGGTGTCCTTCAGCTGTCAGCATTGGGACCAATCTTGAACATCTCTGTTGATGACATGGACAGTGGGATTGATGCGCCTTCAGCAAGTTTGCCGCTAGCACCAAGCTGTGTGGTTCAGCTGGTACACTGGAAGGAAGGGATGGGATCCAGAGGGACCTTGACATGCTTGAGAGGTGGGCCAATGGCAGTCTCATGAAGTTCAACCAAGCCAAGTGCAGGGTCCTACACCTGGGTCAGGGCAATCCCAGGCGCAGCTACAAGTTGGGCAGAGAAGAGATTGAGAGCAGCCCTGCAGAGAAGGACTTGGGGTGTTGGTTGATGAGAAACTGAACATGAGCCGGCTTCTGTGTGCGCTTGCAGCCCCGAAACCAGCTCTATGCTGAGCTGCATCAAAAGGGAGTGTGGTTAGCAAGTCGAAGGAGGTGATCCTGCCCCTCTGCTCTGCTCTCGTGTGACCCGACTTGCAGTGCTGTGTACAGTTCTGGTGTCCTTACCATAAGAAGGACATGGACCTGTTGGAGCATGTCCAGAGGAGTACCAAGAAGATGATAAGGGGGCTGGAGCACCTTCTTTGTGAAGACAAGCTAAGAAATCTGGGGCAGGTCAGCCTGGAGAAGAGACTGCTGTGAGGAGACGTTGTAGCAGCCTTCCAGTATCTGAAGGGGGCTACAAGAGTGCTAGAGACAGTCTCTTCATTAGGGACTGTAGTGACAGGACAAGGGGTAATGGTTTCAAACTGAAACAGAGGAAGTTAAGGATAGGTAGTTCTTTACTGTGAGGGTGGTGAGGCTCTGGAACAGGTTGCCCAAAGAAGTGGTAAATGCTCCATCCCTGGCATGTTCAAGGCCAGGTTGGATGGAGTTTTGGGTGACGTGGTCTAGAGTGTGTGGTGTTCCTGCCCATGGTAGAGGGTCTGAAGCTAGATGAACTTTAGGTCCTTTCCAACCCTAACCACACTATGATTCTGTGAAATCAAGATAATAATTGGCTGTCAGTCCAGTGAAAGAACACAGTTTAGTGCCCGTTAGGTAAAGATTTCACATTTATAAAATGTAACAGTACTGCAGTATAGAAAATCTTTGCTTAAGGACACTGCCTGTTTTTTATGTTACGGTCATAGTGGTACAGCATCAGGCTTTTTTCTGTTTTAATCATTCAGTTCTATGGATAATTGCTGCATTAAGAAAACAAGTGCTTATATTTCAAACACGTTAAAATTGTAAATTTACCTAATGTTGTCCTCCAAAAACTTGTCCGCAGTTGTTCTTGTACATTGAACCCTGCTTGAATTATCAGAATGGGAGCCTTGATAGCAAGTATTTGTTACATATGCATATAGAAAAGGTGGTGTTAGAATTTAAGTATCATATTAAGATTTCTTTTACTTATGGTTGTTTTTCCCAAGTGAGAGGGTAATTTGTTGCCTTTTACAGATTTCTTTATTTTATTAAGTAGATAAATAACCTACAGACTTAATATGAACATAATCAGGTTTTTAATACAGCTCACCCTTTGATTCTTTCCATTTTATCAACATCAGACTAAAGCAACAAGAAGAAGAAAGACAGCAGTTGCAAGATGTTAGAGCTAATTCTGCTGGTAGAGTTTCTAATTCTAGAAAATTAAATGACAACATGGATGATTATCTTTCTCGTCTAATAGAAGAGAGGGATACCCTGTTGAGAACAGGAGTATATAATCATGAAGACCATATTGTGAGTGAACTTGATCGTCAAATCAGAGAAGCTATTGCAAAAAGGAACATCACTAAATAAAAACAAACAAAAAGTTGATAAAAAGAACCAAAATTTTGAGCAGAGTGATTTTTATGAACCTGTATTACCCTGCAAATACATAAGGTAATGCTTAATTTTGCACATTATTGTTAGGTCTTTCTGAAGTGAATGTAAATATTTGCAAAATGTGAAGTTAAGCACAGTTTTAAGTTTGAAGGTGGTGACAGCTGTTTAATGTTTTTATACTCATATGTATATGTATGTAAATATTTTTATCTGTTGTGGTTTCTTCTGAAGTGTTTTCTACCTCTTTTTGCATCGCCATGGCTATGTTTATTTGTAATATTTTTAGTATGCATTCTGAGGTTGTTGGTCCATATTGTCATAATTTCATTCAATGTTTGAAAAGATTTCTTCAGCTGTACTAGGGAAAAGTGACATCAGCTGTTTTCCATGACAGAACTCTTAATTCTGAAGCTAAGTGCGGCACCAGCCAAATGTCACTTTTTTACTAAATCACGAAATAATAAATTTTTGCTTCTCGAACTGTAACTAACTAACATGACTAAGTTCTGTAATAAGTAAGAGACAAGTCTGGGGGCATGTCTCTGAAACTTTATGTAACTGAAACTGAATCAATTACTGAGTAACTAGTTTTCTTGTACAAGGTGAAAATCGTAGCAGTTTTGCACTTGGACCTGTATGGGTGATCCCAAGAGTTCAGAAGTATGCGTGCATTCTTACATCCATCCCTAATGAGGAAAGATACTTTAAGCACTACTTCAGTGAATTTATACACTTTAAATTCTGAACACATACATAAACAAGAGCTTTTCTAAGTAAAGATGTTTTCCTTAATCAAGATCTAACCACTTTGCACTTACTTAACCTATATTTCAAAGCATATTACCTCATTACCACTTAAATTGTATGTAAGGTTTTGTTTGATTGTGGAAGTATGAACAGAGAGCAGTCTCAAGGTGTTCAATGCTGCAAAAAAGGGTAGTTTGTTAGCATAATCACAGTTGAAAGCATCTTGGTTTCCAGCTATCATTCTATTTCAGTAATTTTAAAATAATTTGTGCAGATCTAGCTAATATCATTGCCTTGCAACACTGAGTTTTCAAAAGGCATTTTTGCTGTTCTGTAGGCACAAATGTTTCTCTATTAGAATTTGTTACTTTGAGAATGAGCCAAGATACCAATGGAAAAAAATCTTTATTTTTTACAAAAAATCAGTGAGCTTCCATAGATGTGGCTGTATTCATGTGACCTTTCTGTTTTGTATGGTATTAATTATAATTTTTTTTTAATATTGTGTCTGGTTTTACTTCTACGTGTATTGCTTTTTCTCCTCCTTACCATGGGCATATCTCCTGTAAAATAAACTATTTGTTCCTTTAGAGAAGTTTTAAACAAGCCATATAAACACAGAGATCGTATTCTGTGAGGGATTATTGCTTTTCAACACCAGATTTCGTAAGAAATGCTGTTCTAATACTTTGCACGCTCCTGTATTTTTCAAATTAGTGTGCTTCAAGAGATCCCTCTCCATAAGCAAAACAAATAACACTTTCATAAATCCAGTGCAAATCCTTAAAAAAAAAAATTTCACAACTTTTCTAACATCGTGGCTTTGTCATATCACTGATGCATGTTCATATGCAATTACTGCAGATTAATTGGGGAGCTTCTATTTTGACAGGAGACTTGCTCATGCTGATTTTTCTTCAAAAGCTTGCTCACTTGCTGGAAGCGTAGTTGCTTCTTCAAACGCTGGAGGGTGCCTTAGACTTGAAGATCACGCATTGTGTTGGCTGAACTTTTGTAATTGGTGATTTTATGAAATGGTATCCTAGGACTTTTCAGGTGTGTTACTTTATTAAATAAAATTGAAAATTTTAATAAATATTAAGGATTTTGTGTCTGGTTTATGACTATGTATTTGAACAGAAATTTTTGTTTCCTGTTTCTGGTAATGTGACAGTCTTTAGTGTTTGAATTAATGGTATTTACAAGTTTACTTTCAGTGTTAATTTCACTTTTTAATTCCTAGTTGAGTCTCTTCCATGGCTCGCAAAGAAAACAGCAGTCATGTTGCTGTGGGGCTTAAAAAGAGACTACTTGGGTGAATTTTCTTTGTAACAAATCAAAGTATTGAGTCAAATAAAAGGTAGAACTCTTTATAAACCTGATCTATAAGCCTAATTAAAGCTATTTGGGTCCATTTTGTCATTTGGAAGATCACTACTTACAAGGTAAGGAGCATGAATTTTGTGGTTATTAAAAAAAATTATTTAGCAGTTCTGATTTGTAATATAGTTATTACTCTTTGTGATCTTGTTTGTATTAGAATAAGAAAGAAAAATGATACTTTAAGGTTGATATTTTTATTTTTTTCCAGTGCTATTTGTCTGTGCTTCTTGAAGTACTCACGAAACAAAATCTATATTTGTAGTAGATATCTATAGCACAGATGAGCTTGATATTATTATTTTTAAAAAATATATTTTTATGTTGGGTTCTATTTGCCTTTTTATTGCTTCAAAACAATACTAGAGGTTGTAGCTATTCAGTGAAATAAACAGATACAATTTTTTAATCAAAAATCTCTTAGAATTTTTATCTTCATCTCTCTTAATGGCAAAAAGGAATGCCATTTAAAAGAAATGCATGGAACCAGGGCTGAACTCATAATTCACCCAGCATAAAAAGACTGCTGGAGATGAAGCTCATGTTTATGGATTCAGTCCTGGTTCCATGCTTCTCAGGGAAGCAAGTGGGAAGAGGAGCAACGTCTCAGCCCTCATGGTGTTCTGGCAAACTTGTACTGTTTATTATAGTGCACCCAGATTTCACTAGGAAAGTTGATGGAATTACTTCAAAACAAGTACTCTTACCAGTATGTTTCTGTGAACACAAATACCCACAAAAATTAGTAAATGGGAGGTGTGGAGTGGGGTAAAGGGTGTTCTGTGCCACATCAGTTCCAGCTTTCATCTGCTTCAAAGTTCAGGACCAGAACTTGCAGTTGGCTTTGTCTAAGGAAACTTCAGTTATATCGTGTATTTGTCCAATCTAGTCTTTTAAAGGAGAAGCATTAGCCCCTGTAAAAGTGAGAGCAGTTAGAAACACTGTTCTTTTTTAATGATAATTTTTGGGCAGATTATCCCCTCCTGTCTCCATATGTGCTAATGGTTCTTACACTGGGAGGGGATTTGTTGTTACCAATCTTTACTATCAAAAAGTTGCATCAAATTATTTAGAGCAGGCTGAAAATTGAGGCAGAGAATCTGAAAGTGTGTTTATACACCTTGATCATAGAATCATAAAATCATAAAACAGATTGATATGAAGCATTAGCTAAGATTTTAAGAACTGTTACAAATAAGTAGCCTTTTTTCCCTGTTAATTGTTAGAGTGTTTATCAGGAAAATAATGTCTCTAAATTCTTAGGCAGTGGAATGCATTACGGAAAAAATATGACTAATTGTTTTAGAAAGCAGTTGGCACTGGTTTGCTTTGAAACTGGTGTATTTAAGTACGTTACTGATCTTTCCAGTATAGTGGCTTTTGGGGTAAAGGTATAATCACTGTTTCTACAATACTTTAGCAGGTATTCAGTACTCTCAACACTAATACACTTTCAAAACTGCTGTTGTGGAAAAGAAAGGAGTCATGTCTGGCACTGAGCTTTTGAGTATTCAGTCCGTGGTTCTCCTTCATGCAGCTTGAATGCTCCTCCATTCTAGCCACTGAGATAAACCTTAATGCACAACTGAAGGCGGAAGTCCTTTATCATATCTTCTAAGTGCTACTGAAGTATTTATACCAGTTATTACATATTTACACAATTATTTATTTTGCTACTACTGTGCTTAAATGATCATGACCTGTGTCAGTGCTTGGATGCGAAGCACTAGCCCCGCTATTGTTAAAGACAGAACTGAAGAAAGGCGGCTGCATACTTAGATCTCATTTCATTTGTTTCTCCAGGGGGTTGTATTAGTAGTGTTTTCGTTAGAAATGTTTTTACAGATGTCGGCTATCCAGATATGGAGTCTCTGTGGTAGAGAAGCAGTCAGGAGTTTGGCATTCAGAACAGAAAGAAAAAAAAAGTCAGCTTTGAGAGACTAATTTATAGAAAAATAATTTACTGACCTTCTGATGTATAAATGTGCAGCAACCCCATGGTGGCTTTAATGCAGAGTAGTTGAATTCTTGGAAGTACAATTCTTTTCTATTCTTGACTTGAAGAAATGCTGCAGCCTATCATTCCCCATCACTGAATATTAAAAGGGTCCCCATTAATAATGCTCCTGGAAAAGTGACACCCACTTCTTTGTAGTCCAGTATTTTTTTTTCCAAGTGAAATACTTGTAGTAGTTTGACAGCATTTTAAACAATTTATGTATTACTACAAAAAGTTCTGTTCTAACAATATACATAGAGAGTAGATGATTATAAAAGTGTAGTGTTACTGAATGCTTGACCAGAGGGTTTTGATGCAGTTACCAAGACATAACTGCATTGACAAAATAATATAGCATCAAAATTTAGAGTGGGTTTACTGAAGCAGATGGAGTCCACAATTATTGTATGTGCACAGAGCTTCTGTTATGAGAAGACCTGTAAAAATTGTCAGAGGACAACAGGCAGGGACACCACGCACTCTAGACCATGTCACCCAAGACTCTGTCCGTACTGGCCTTGAACACTGCCAGGGATGGAGCATTTACAACTTCCTTGGGCAACCTGTTCCAGTGTTTCGTCACCCTCACAGTAAAGGACTTCTTATATCTAACCTAAACTTCCTTTTTAATTTTGAACCCATTACCCCTTGTCCTGTCACTATAGTCCCCGATGAAGCGTCTGTCTCCAGTACCCCTGTTGACACCATTCACAATATGGAAGACTGACATCACATGGCCTACTCCAGGCTGGATATTTTGTAGAGTTTAGGTTTTGGAGGTATTTGCTTAATAGCTTAGCATAAGTGAGGGGATTTTTTGTTTTGTTTTTCACCTCCGGAGATACAGAAAATAATTTTCTTGACCACGTGTTGAGATGTTGGTTGTACTGGACACCGGACCATCAATAATGTTCACCTGAAAAGGCTATCTTTGGCAACAAGACTAATACTGTGGTACAATAGCTCATCCAGATCAGGGTTGAAAGGCACCATAAGCTTTATAATCAGACACACCCTACGAAGGTTGAGTCCTATTCATACCAGGCATGAAGTTGACATGATGCATCTTACCGAATAAATAAGAGAGCTTAATAGTTTGTTCTTAGGGCCAGCACTTTAAGCCAATGCTGTGGTTGTGCTTTCAAGAATATCAATGTGTAAATCCCAGAGCCCACCTTCTCCAGGAACCATGGTGTAAATGTGCTGTTTGAATCGTTATCATTTTTTATACTTGTAGAGCAATGACTTTTTTATGACAGTTTTTCTGAATGTGCAGTCACATGATGTTTTAAGTACTCTTGCTTTTGATTTATCCTGACTTATCTAATAATAATCCAATTATTGCACTGGAGAAGTTGTGCTAATAACCCAAAATAAATGAAACCATAAACCAGGATGTCAAAAAGCAAGAGCACACCACTTACGCAGGAAGCTGGTAGGTGTATATGTGTGTGGGTTTATCTCCGTAAGAGGGCACTGCTAATTGCGGAAAAACTGCGCACCTCAGCAGCATGCTTGTGCACCTCTAGAGGGAGTTCTACCTCTCCCATTCTACCGCAGCTTGCAGAACCGATGATTGGTTAGGGGTCTTTTTTTTAAACTCCGTGACTGTATCTTTTTATTGCATATATACAGCAAATCGGTCTTTAAGTTTTACCTGGGAATAAACAGTTTTATGCTACTGATTCCTATTTCATTTACATATATCATCATAAGGAATGCAGATGGCTTGTAGTAGCCTAAGCAGAAATAGGCAGGCTTGGCAAGAGGACATAGAATCATTGAATCATAGAATAGTTGGGGTTGGAAAGGACCTTAAGATCATCTAGTTCCAACCCATCTGCCATGGGCAGGGACACCTCCCACTAAACCATGCCACCCAAGGCTCTGTCCAACCCGGCCTGGAACACCACCAGTGATGGAGTATTCACAGCTTCCCTGGGCAACCCATTCCAGGGCCTCACCAACCTCACAGTAAAGAATTTCTTCCTCATATCCAATCTAAACTTCCCCTGTTGACGTTTAAACCCATTACCCCTTGTCCTATCACTACAGTCCCTCATGAAAAGTCCCTCCCCAGCATCCCTATAGGCCCCCTTCAGATATTGGAAGGCTGCTATGAGGTCTCCATGCAACCTTCTTGTCTCCAGGCTCAACAGCCCCAATTTTCTCAGCCTATCTTCATACGAGAGGTGCTCCAGTCCCCTGATCATCCTCGTTATCAGGTCCTCCTCTGGACTTGTTCCAACAGTTCCATGTCCTTATTATGTTGAGGACACCAGAACTGCAAACAATACTCTCAAGTGACGTGTCACAAGAGCAGAGTAGAGAGGCAGAATCACCTCCCTCGACCTGCTGGTCACACTCCTTTTGATGCAGCCCAGGATACGGTTGGCTTTCTGGGCTGGAAGTGCACACTGTTGGCTCATGTTCATTTCCTCATTGTCCAACACCCCCAAATGCTTCTGCGCAGGGCTGCTCTGAATCTCTTCTCTGCCCAACCTGGAGCTGTGCCTGGCATTGCTCCGACCCAGGTGTAGGACCTTGCACTTGTCATGGTTAAACTTCATCAGGTTGGCATCAGCCCACCTCACAAGCGTGTCAAGGTCCCTCTGGATGGCATTCCTTCCCTCCAACGTTTCAACTGAACCACACAGCTTGGTGTCATTGGCTAACTTGCTGAGGGCACACTCAATCCCACTGTCCATGTCACCAACAAAGATGTTGAACAAGACCAGTCCCAACACCAATCCCTGAGGGACACCACTTGTTACTGGTCTCCAGCTGGACATTGAGCCATTGAGCACAACTCTTTGCGTGCAGCCATCCAGCCAGTTCTTTATCCACCGAGTGGTCCACCTATCAAATTGATGTCTCTCCAACTTAGAGAGAAGGATGTCATGTGAGACAGTGTCAAAGGCTTTACACAAGTCCAGGTAGATGACATCAACCGCTCTACCCCTGTCCATCAGTTCCATAACCCCATCATAGAAGGCCACCAGATTGGTCTGGCAGGATTTCACCTTACTGAAGCCATGCTGGCTGTCCCCAAGCACCTTGTTGGTTTTCATGTGCCTTAGCATGCCTTCCAGGAGAATCCGCTCCAAGATTTTGCCAGGCACAGATGTGAGACTGACTGGTCTGTAATTCGCCGGCTCATCCATTTTCCCCTTCTTAAAAATAAGGGTTATATTTCCCTTTTTCCAGTCATTGGAACTTCACCTGACTGCCATGATTTTTCAAATATGATGGACAGTGGCTTAGCAACTTCCTTTGCCAGCTCCTTCAGGACCCGTGGATGGATTTCATCCGGTCCCATGGACTTGTATCCATTCAGGTTCCTAAAATGGTCTCAAACCAGATCCTCTCCTACAGTGGGCCCAGGGTCTTCATTTTCACTGTCCATGCGTCTGCCTTCCAAGACTTAGGCGGTGTGGTCACAGCATTTGCAGGTGAAGACTGAGGCAAAGAAGTCATTAAGAACCTCAGCCTTCTCCAAATCCAGGGTAGCCAGTTCTCGTGATAGCTTCCGGAGGGGGCCCACGTTGTCCCTAGTCTGTCTTTTATTTGCAATGTTACTATAGAATCCCTTCCTGTTATCCTTAACATCCCTAGCCAAGTTTAATTCTTAGTGGGCCTTAGCTTTCCTAACCTGGTCCCTAGCTTCCCGGACAACATCCCTGTATTCTTCCCTGGCCGCCTGACCTTGCTTCCACCTTTTATAAGCCTCTTTTTTCCTTTGAATTTTGCTCAGCAGCTCCTTATCCATCCAAGGAGGTCTCCTGGCCCTCCTGCAGCACTTCCTTCTCATAGGGATATATCGCTCCTGAGTTTGCAACAAGTGATTCTTGAATATCAACCACCATCTTCAAAGACATTATCTCTCTGCAAACTGGAAGAGAAAAGGTATGCTTTGCCATCCTGATAAAAAACTTGTGTTGCAGTACTTGGTGCAACATGGCAAAATCTTTCCTGAATTGGTCATGAAGAGCTCTCACTGGTAGGCAGAGGGTTGGGCACAAAGTCTCTGGTTTCTCTGCCAATCTTGGTTATAGGGGTGGTTATAGGGGTGTTGAGTGACCTTGAACAGGGGTCTGGGCCTCCACTTCCTATCAGCAAAATGGAAATAATGTGGGAAAAGCTTTTCTGTCTAAGTGACTCACAAATGACTTTAAACGCAGACTATCTGTATTGGATACAGTCATCTTAATGCCCTAAAAGGGGTACTTAGTAGCTTCTGCTCTTCAGCAAAAGAGTACAACCTATTTATTCTGCTCTTTTTTAGTAGATAAATCAGTATCTTCTTTTCTTTCTTCTGGCTAATTACCAATTCCTGTGAATGCTGTAAGAAAAAATTGAAAATATTTCAGTCCTCATGTATAACTCTAATTTATAGGGGAATTAAGGGAGTCTAAGCATACTGTTTTCCAATAAAGGCTAGGTTAATCTTTAAATGTTATTCATTAAATAACAGAAAAAAGCAGAAAAAAAGGCAAAGTATCTGAAGTTTTGGGCATGGCCCAAACAAGACTGTATATGATATGGGGCAGTACTCTTTACTTTTGTCTCTCTGGTAGTAAGATAAAGGTGATTCCTCTTTAAGCAGATGTTTTGATGAATATCTAGCTGTTGTGGTCTAGGCCTGTGTCCTGAACTCAGGACACTAGCTAATGCTTGGTTGTTACAGTTTGGAAAAGAAAAAGTAAAGCATTGTTTGCCATATCTGGTCTATTGAGCAAATAAGTAATTGCAAGGGTTTTAGTAAAAACTTTTTATAGGAAGATAATTTCATAACTTATTAGTATTGAAATACTAATAAAAACAAATCCTTGTTATCCTAACAAACATGACAGACACTGTTGGAAATGAGTCTTTAAAGTGGGAGGAGGGCAAATCTTAGCGATGTAACTCTGGAATGTTGTAAAACCAACTGGCCACTGCTGAGCAGATTACCTAGGCCTCCATGCCAGATGTGATCGTGCCCATGAGGTGATCACAAGCTCTTCGTCCGGGTTTGGAGCTCAGTAAAATCCCAGGAGTTGCAGTGCCAGAGAGGACAGCGGGAGGAGAAGGAGGAGGAAGCAGTGGTTTTGCTCTACTGCACTTGCCATCACAGGGGAGAAACACACTCGCTGCCACTCACAGAAGCTAAACCTCTCCCTGTATACCAGCAAATTCCCAAGTTTTTCCCAGAGTGAACTCTTACCTCCTTTCCCCCTTTTTTTTGACTTTTCCTGTTAGCACATGTACACCTAATGAAGAGAACCACAGATTTCCAAATAAACAAATTGGGTGATTTCTTTACAACTAAGAATAATAAAAAAAAAAGGACAATTAAATATGCAGAGAAATTACATGTTACTTTATATACTTCATAATGAAAGCAGTCTTGATCAGCATCTACAGAAAATTAGTTTTGTGGGTTTTTTTGGAAAGATAGCTTTTATGCATACTCAAGCAATCGTTCACAAAGAGCTGAGGGTTTTTTCTTTTTTGCCCTTCCTTTCATGCTTACTGAATAAGTAATTCACAACATCTGCCATTACTCCTGGAAATATCCCACCACTATAAAAGAAAAGCATCTGAGCTAAAATAAATGCTTGTGGAATTAAAAAAATAAATAAATAAAAAATTTTAAAAAAGACTGACGATGTCTTTATTTTCTTTGCTGTCTATTTAACCACTCAAGTTTCAGATAAAAATGCATTTCATGCTTTATGGAATGCAATCTATTACAGAGCATGGAGAACATACCAGGTTGTGTACCACAAAATAACAAGCTTGTATGAGTACAAGCGGGGCTGCTGTTTACACTGCCAGATTCAAACTTTTAGTTAGATAATTTTTTGGCAGAGAAAGTGCCTAGGCTGTTACTTATATGGCAGTTGATCCTGACTTAGGAAAGAAATAATAGTCCACTTAGGGCTTCTAAAATCTGAGCTTAACTTTTATACTATGGTAAGAGAAGATTTAGGGCACGTCACATTAAAAGCTAGAATTCTTTTAATCTTTCTGCTGTGTCAGACCATAGGTCTTTAAATGCTAACACTTTTTTTACACAAAAAATTAAGAATGAGCACTGAGTTGGAATACAAAGAAAACTTTAAGTGGGCTTCGCTCAAAATTTGTAATATATAAGATCACAGAAGAAAACCAGCATTTAGTGTTATCTGCTTTTGTAATAGAAGCACAAGGGCTACAATGAAGAATAGCAGTGTGAAGTAAACAGCCTACCCCTATGTGGTCTGCACATATACATTCTTATGCATTAAAATGCGCTTATGAAAGAAGGATCATGGTAAACGGAATCCACCCAGGTTTTCTTAAGGCTGAGAGACTTGCTTATCTTACAGGACTTTCTCAATTTTCTTCTGTAGCACAGAGCAGCATTTTGGCGGTACAGCATCCAGATTACATAATGTCATTTTAGTAAGAAGAAACAATGCTGTCTTTGGAGACATGAGAGGCAATGTGTAACCTAGTTCACAATATCTTCCATTTCTGATTCTCTTACCCTTATGAAATATAAACCAAAATCCCAATGTTATTTGGAGGTTTCCTTATGGAGATTTCTGAAATCTTAATTTATTGATCTAAGTCTTGTAAATACATATTTTTAAAATCTCACAACCTCAACTCCCTTTTCTAGCTCCATTTTTGTTATCATAGTATCTATTTTAATGGCTATTAAGCTGCAATGTCCGTACCTTATCTTTGTCAGTTAATGCATCTAATTCCACCATCCCAGAGGGAATAAACCTGAAGCTAAAGCCTGCAATATATTAAAGAATCAAGAACGCTTATGCAGAACAAACAGAGGATTTAGCTTGGATAAACAGCAGAGAACTCAGTGTCTTTTATGTCCAGAGCTCAGGACTGGAAGAAGAAAATGACTATAAATCATCCCTGTGAAACAACATAACATAAATGTTGTATGTTTATTTAAAACTTTATACAATCATGTATCTAGGCTATAGCTCAGTTTCAAAAGTACTCTGCTGTAATGAGGTACTGAGACTAGCAGTGATCAAGAGTAAAATGATATATAGTATTCAAACAGAATTTGCTTATGGGAAGAATGGAAAGCACTTAAGCCGACATCAAGTATCTATAGCTAGTAGATCAAGCGGAAGGATAATGCAATAATAACAAAAACCTTGATAAATTTTTTCCTGTTTCTCTTCAAAATATCACATTTCTTGTAGCATGACATTGTTTTGAGAGCTAAGCAGCCAGCAATTTATGTCTTAATTTTCACACTTGAATAAAGGCTGATTTGTTGTCAATGTCTGAGGTATGACTTTGCCCCACCAGACTTAAATTAAAAAACAGGCTAAATCTTTGTCTGGGCTTGCATTCCTGGGAGGAGAGCTCTTTAAAATATGCTGCTGCGTTTTTTTCTTATAGCAAACCCTCCTGTGAATTCATAGCTAGTGATTGCTCATTTTTTTACTTAGGGAAATTGAAGAGCCACTGACAATATATTTACAACCTAAGGAGACAGGCAAAAAAATAAAATGAAGCTTTTGATGCAGAAGGAGAATTTTCCCAAGGTACTTTGTACCCTGTACCAGAGGGGAGTCTGAAGTCACCCAGAAGGTAGTCAGCATTTGGCCCCAGCAGCGCCCAAGCACCCATCAGGTGCTGTGGCAAGGTTAAGCTGTGATGTCCCGATTGCAAAGGTGCTCAGCCAGGACTGGTTTCATTGTGTGCCAGCACTCTCTTGCTCACAGCAATTCCCACCACAGTATATTTTACCTGGCATTTCAACGTTTCTCAGGCCGATCATCCTCTGGGAAAATGCATGCTGTGGAACAGGAGATCCCACCCAAACTGTGAAAGTCTTTTTAGCACTGGCGGCTTCTGTTGTGTCTGCAGACACCTCCACAGTTGCTTCATGCAAAGGTTTTCAACAGTGTCTGACAAGTCTACCATTATTTTGACCATGCATTTAGATTTCATGACTTCCAGAGCTGATCTGGTGGCAGCTTAAAGACTGAGATGCCCTGCCTTACCAAAAGCAGTATTATTTCAGTTTGCAGGAACTCAGATTTGATGGTTGTTCAAGAACTAATAGTTAAAAATATACAAAATCCAGCCACACTACTTGCATTTTTGTTTTATTTATTTTATTTTATTTTATTTTATTTTATTTTATTTTATTTTATTTTATTTTATTTTATTTTATTTTATATTTCCCATGAAGACAAGGTCTTGTAGAGATGGAGCTAACTGAAGCACTGTATCTGTTAACAAGAACATCAGAGGTGAAACCTTCTTCTCTCTCTTTTTGTTTCCCCTCCACAGTTGACAGCACCCTGTAAAACAGTGCTATAAAGAGCCCAGGCTCATAAATACTTCCATGCCTATGCAGCTCTGGATGTTTTCAAGCAAATATATTTACTATGTCAATAATAATAAAAAAATATGACTTATTCAATAATTCATAATGGTTTCAGAGCTGCTAGAGGCTAGTACAGCTCACTTCACTTTAGATAACTTATAAATGGAGATTGTTTCAATGACAGATGAAATTCTTTTCAAGTGAATGTTTTTTTTTGCTTTAATTTTATTATTAACCCAGTATGTTCTAGAAAAGAAAATGATGCATGCTACTGTCTTCCTCATGCTGCCCTCCAGGATGCAAGTTACACCGTCTGTGAGAACCATTTAATGGAAGCAAAGTCTTAAACGTTTCTCCATGCCTTGGACTCCAGAGCAAACTCTAGGCATTTTTCTTGGTAGCTGAAACCATTTGGCCTCTGGGTGCAAACAAACAAACACCTCTACAACGAATAGGGATGGCTGGGTTTTTGCTTTCCCCATCGGAGCTGCTGCCCAGATCCCACATTGGCCTCCACAAAATATACTCCAGATGCCCAGATAGCCCCAGTGCAGCTGGAGCTTCCCTGTCAGCTAAGGTTCCTGAGGGAGGGAAGGGGCTGCCCTCTGGGGCTGGTGGGGAGGCAGGATGATGTGCCAGTCACCCAGGAGTGCAGGAGAGCCCCATTGCTGTTCCCCAGGCACTGCCACCATCAGACTCCACGAACCCTCTTCCAGGGGTGGTTCATCTGTATGTGGCAATGGCCTGGTTCTGGTCTGCCCTTTGCCTGTACATGGTGCATTCTGAAGCAGAAACGACATCAGAAGCAGAAACGACACCAGGAATCTTGAAAGCAGTTTAAATTACCTCCTGAGTTCCCCCTCAGAATACAGAGGGACTGAAACATCTTCTGGAGAGCAAAAGCCAAGCCGTGAAATCCTGGGGGAAGGGGCAGGAACCAGCAGGAGGATGGTGGGCCCCTACATCCAAAAACTCGGCCCATGTCCCTAAGGCAGGCTTGATACCCTCTCTTTTTCCCTAGCTGAAATACCGAATTCAAGAGATACTCTTAAGCTTGTATCTATACGCCAACAATACCAACACTTTAAGTGAGCACTGTTGTAATAATTCTTGAACACTGAAGAAAATGTACATGCAGGAAAACATACAGGGAGCAAGTTCTATAGGATAGCTGTTCTAGCCTGTTGTTTTTTAAAGTCAGTTTTTGCAAGCTAATAGGCTTTGAGTTTATTAACAAAGTGTTTATATTGTGTAGGGAGATGTATTCTATAATTTTTCAATATGAAATCACTGTATTAGTTAAATTTTGCACATGCAAAAAATGTGCCACCACGGGAATCCATAAATACAGGCCTGGTTAAAAATAAACCTTGCTATAACACCAATAAAACATAGCAACAAATATTTGAAAGCTTGAACTCTGTTCTAATATGCACGAGAACCGGGTGGACCTTACTTGGAGCCAGCTCCTTGGCAGAGATGGGTGGCAGCAAAGCACGCCCCAGGCCACCCAACCCCGGATGGAGCCAGGGCTATCCTGGAGTGAGTGGCTGCACTACAGAGTCCTGGGGCTTTGCAGCAATGGGCATCCTCCCTTTCCACATCCTTCTGCTCGCCCCGACACCCTGGCTCCCCAAGCAGGCACAGGCAGAGAGCACCCTCTTGCTTTAATCACTTAAGAAGTTACTTATGATATGCAACTAAATATTTAGTTGTGCAGAGGACAGCTTGTCACAGACAGCTTTGTTGCTAATGTATACAAATGCTGGTATGGCGCTGGCTTCCTCCCTGCGTACACAGAGCTACACACACACACTGACCACTGCCTAAATAAGCTGATTTATTTGTTTCAGTTATTTGATAAGTGCATCATACCTCAAACCCTAGGAAACCACTTTAGGAGGATTATAAGTTTTATGATGTGAAAAGATTACCCTGAGTGTGCTGAACAAAGTTTATACTGGGAGACTGCGCAGGAGGTGAGACATTCACAGATGCTGGGGAAAGAAGGCTTGATAGGAAAGGGATTTTCTTTGTTGCTGCACCTCGTTGGAATTTTTTTCTCTCTCTCTCTTTTCTTCCATCACAAGAGTGGCCCCAGGGTGGTTGAGAGTTTTTAAGGTTGTGTCTCTCCTCTGCCTTTCACTCAAGAATGGGAATTTCAGGATCTGCACTTTTTAAAATAAAGGAGCAATTAGTTAATCAGCAAATGAAGGGGAAGAGAGGGGAGAGGCTCGGAGACACCTGCAAAAGGAGGCTGCAAGGCTCCTCCTGAAGTGGGGGTCTGCGGAAAGCAGCTCAGCCCAGGTTTCCCCTGGGGCTCTGTGAGCACATCACCCGAAGCACGCCTCCCCAGGAAGGCTGGTGCTAGCAGAGCACCTGCTGAGTGGCTGGATGCTCGCCCAGTCTTTGGGGGGCTGCCCCATCACCCTGACCCATGCACGGCCCAGCCTCCACCAGCGCTGGTGCGGCTGAGGGTCCACAGGGCTTACCAGAGAATTGCAGAGCTGGAGCCGTGGCTTCGCTCATGGCCTTGAACAACACTGCTGTCCTCATGGCATGTGGCTTTGCTGGGCTTGGCGCTTGTGTCATGACATGGCAGAGACAAGAAAGCAATTTAGCCTTTTTACCCTTATTGTTCAATGTTTGACACGCACTCAGGGAATAATTGTAAATAAGGAGGAAGGTTAATCAAATAAAATACCTGATATATGTTTCCACCTGTCCTTTTTAAAAGAATGGACTTATACAGTGAATGTTTAATACTGTACTCTAATAATGTTCTTGCATTAACAGGGCAATGTGGAGGTAACAGGGAAAAGAAAACAGCAGCAGCAAGTGGAGGCAGTGCGCAGAGCCCCACAGATGTCTGCTGGTCTTAGAGGGCTTTGCTGAGGTGCTGGGGCAGCACCCAGGGAGAGTGCCTGCAGGTTTTGGTTTCCCACAAAGTGCTCCAGGTCCTGCCTGACCCCGTCCCCTCCTCTGCAGCTGCAGCACAACAGGGTCTCCAGCCCCAGGACCCCGTTCGCCCTATCCTTTGCCTTCCCCCACCACGCTGCCCCACAGAGCTCCATTAAATAATGCACTCACACCAGCACTGTGGGGCCCACAGTACTCTGCTGTTACCAGGAAAGCATTTATATTATAT
This sequence comes from Amazona ochrocephala, assembly GCA_039720435.1. Lineage (NCBI taxonomy): Eukaryota > Metazoa > Chordata > Aves > Psittaciformes > Psittacidae > Amazona > Amazona ochrocephala. Next base: position 55,394,534 of record CM077909.1, on the reverse strand, counting down.
TCTGTCTCCTGCGTCTTTCATAAGGGAGTTTTTATGTGTCACCAGAAAATACTGGATAAAACACTTTATTAGCCTCATGATACTGTAGCACATCAATACTTGTCGAGGCCTGATGAGATCATGCTATGATTGTTAATCAGAGTGAAGGAAAGAGGTAGAAGTGTGGGAAATACCTTTAGGAAAGAATCAATTCGAGAGAACAGTGCTGCAGGTAAGCAGGCAATGTGTTTTTCAATAAAAAACAGCAGGCAGCTGATCAGCCCATTGCTAAAGTTTAAACCTAACTTTTATGTAACATCAAACATGCCTTTTTTCAAGGGCGAAAGAAATACTGCATTAGCAGAACACACTTGTGATCAGTGAGTGGATCTTTCAACCACTATCGGCTTCCTTAAGAACAGTTGTTTAGGAAAGCACTTACGCGCACAGCTGGCTTTAAACATACGGAGTGTTGCTGGGACAGTCTCATTTATTCTTTGTTTGGCTAAAAGGATTCAGCTTAAGAAATGGCCTGGCATGGCTCAATATTAATTACTCACAGGGAAAGGTGCTCCTGCCTTGGGTTTTTCCTCCTCAGTGAGGAGCTATTTGCTGTGGAGGGAAATAATTAGTTTTGACCTCTTTGCATCTTGTCCTTAAAATCTTGGCACAGGGGCTGACCCTGCTGTCAAAACAATACTGAGCATCACATGGGCACGCTGAGGCATGAAGCAAGACCAGTGCCACCACACAGCGATCTCCAGCATGCACCTGGCTCCAGCTGGTGTTTCATTTTCAGAGACCGCTACTTGCCTTATGCCGACAGTGCACAGCTCCTGCCTGCTGTATTTTCACATCCCGTGCAGGGTCAGAGGAAAGCTTTTTCTGACAGACAAGAAGAGGTCGAGTGGTTAATGTCTTTTTCTTGTAGTGTAGCAGAAGTCTGTAGCTGGAGTGCAAATGTCTCATCCCCCCACGGAAGCTTCTCCAAGTTCCTAGAAGGGCCCCTTTAGACTGAGGTCAATGGAAAAAGCCTGAGATACTTTGGTGACACACTGGGTGAAAACTGTATCCTCTACAGAACTTATTTTGCACACCAAGCTGAGCATGAAACTACATGTTCAGTGGTTTACATCCCCCACAGTAATGCAGGACAGATGCCAGCCTGCTTGTCCTGCGCTACCAACCTAGGTGGCACTTTGTCTACTTTAAGAAGTATGAATATCTGCATATGGTTTAAGAAGTACAGATACCTGTACTTTAGACTCTCCTTGCTGGTTTGGTGCCACGTGGAGAATTTCAGCAAAAAAAATGAGAAAAGAATGGAATAAGACCATGGTAACTCATACTGGGAGGGTGCTTGCACACATCTGCCTATATACATCCAAGAATACATACAAATAGACTTTATTTTGCATGGCTGAGACTAGCACCCACCTTTTATAAGTGCAATGTTCAGTCTTTCAATAGGAGAAAAACTAGAAATCCTATCGCATTGTTGTCAGTACAGCAAGGTCCCCCTCTACTACTTTGAATTCTAGGAACATCATGTTGGGAAACAAATGGGTGCCGAAAGAGGCTCTGAACAGGTCTAGCAGAACAAGTGCAGAGGAGAGAAAGAAGCCATACGCAATAATACCTGATGATACAATAGCTCTGAATGATTTGTCCCCAGAGTTATTTTAAGAAATTCATATAGAAAACCCTTGATCTGAGCAATGTCAGCACTTCTGAGAGATTCCCTAGTGACTTTTGGCAGAAGGTACTTCATCTACAGTTAATAAGTCTCTATCTTCACTACATGGTGAATGTGCTCTTGCAAATGTTAGACACAGCTCCAAAGTTGGAGCTTTCATTAGGGGGGATGAGTAGGTTTTGAAAAGTACATTTCCCCCCACTTAAGCTAAATGCATAAACTCAGTGAGTACGGAGAGAAGCAGGAAATCTCAAAAAGATTCCAAGTGAAAAAAATTAATAAATAAAACCCAGAAAGCAGTAATCACAAATTGGTAGGTGCTGTTACAAGCGAAACATAATCAGTTCCACTAAAAAGCACTTGTCTGTATTTCTGCGTGAAGGAACAGACATAAATGTATCCCAACGAAATGCAAATATGTTTCCCTGTGATCTCTAGGAGCTGCTTATACTGATGGGTATCTCCTGTTTCTGTTCTGCTCTGAACAAACCAGGACAATACATTTAACTATAGCAACCTATTTCCAGGGCTTTCCTGAAACAGAGGTGGAGCCAAAACCACTCTTGTGCAAGTCCTGATATAAGTGATGACTGCACTCGGTATGGGGACAACAAAGCTGTTTAAAAGCATAAATTTACTACCCATTGATTAGCACAATTCCTACAGGCCCCATGAAACTCCTTTAAATGGATATCAGATACAAGAACAAAGCTGAGAAATCAAACACAAATCTGCTTTGCTCAGGGCAAAATCCTGTGTTCATAGTTTACTTCTATTCCTTGTAGAACTAATCCACTTAACAGTGCATCTGATAAAGGGGGGGGGGGGGGGGGGGGAGGGGGGAATAGAGGCACTAAATATGCCAGTTTTGGTGGAATTTTTCGTCCAGAAGGGACCATTAAACCATTCAACCTCACTTTTGTCTATCAGAGAGCTTCACGTTTCATCCAGCTATGCCTGGATGGAGTCCAGTAGCCTCTTTGGCAGGAGAACACTTGCCTTGGCTGCAGCATGTCTTCCAGAATGACTCTCAAGCTTAATTTCAGGACGTCGGTTTGGGCATGAAGCGTGCTGCAGCCCACGTGCAGATCCTACATATCCCTGCCAGGCTGATCAGAGAAGAGACTCTCCTCTGACAGGGCCAGATCCTGAAGCAGCCAGAGAAAGGCAGAAAATTTTTCTAAGCCCATTTGCAAACAATTTTCTCTAAACACTTCCGTAAACCTTCTGGGCTCTGTAATTCAATCCCGGCTTTGAGCTCCAGCCTTTTGCTGGCAATGTATCTTGGCTTGATCTCATGCTTCCAATACTGGAAGCCAAGTTTTGAAAATTAAATTGTTGGGTTGACTATGGGTTAGATACAGTCTTGATCCAAGTACAGCAGTTCTTGAATCTGTTTGTACTGATTTACAGTGAAAACAGTCTTTCAATGACTCTTTGCAGTTTTTCTTCTTTTTCTATCAGAAAAAGAAATAAAATCAGTTCCTTAAAATTGCTTTGTTTTCTAAGGAATTCTAGAATCCTTATGGACATACGTGGCTCTGGCTATTGTAAGATTCCAGAGCTTTGAGGCAATTCCTCCATCCCCCCTCTCTCCAATTAGTTTAATGGCAAATGAGTATTTCATTTGAATAGAGTAAAAGGTGATAGAAAAAAATGAGAGTGTACAATGGTCATAAAGAAATATGATTACCTGCAACAAAAGTGCTAGACACATACTTTAAAATTCTCTTGAATCAGATAATGAAAAAAGTAAGGAGGAAGGACTTCCTCCATATTTGTAGGAAGCTATCCCTCCTAATCAGGGCTGTGAAGAGCCATGACACAGTTTTGTTATTTAAAACTTGAAATTTATTTGTCATGGGCAAAAGAACCTGGTGAGATGGGGTTTTAGTTTAGTTTACGTTTTGATACAGAGGAATCTTCACACAGTTTTGTTTTACCACCTCTGGACCTCTTGTGGCACTTCCTTCAGATGCCTCCATGTATTCTGGCATTGTCATGTAGTGACATTCACTTTTCATTTTGCCCTACTTTCAGACAAGAGGTCACCAGTTTTCTTCCAGTTCTTGAGGCTGCTGAGTCTACTGACACAAAATTCATCAAGTGGGACTTCCTGTGCCCTTAAAAGAAAATGCAGATAAGAGGCAAATGATGAAAGATTTGTCACCTGTGCTGTTGGGTAAAAAATTATTTAAGACAAATAAAATATACATATATATATATATGTATGTAAAAAAAATAGGTATATTTCTAAGGTTTTGGTTGGGTTTTTTTCTTTTTTTTACTGGCTTGTGTTACTCCTTTCAGTTTTGCCTTTCCAATAATACAACAGCGTGTTAGTTTAAAGCTGACTTAGAAAACTATGTAGCATCAGGGACTCATAACTTTTTATACTTCTGGGAACTTGCAGGGGCCCTCAAAGTGTTCCCACAATAAGGTGGTCAAAGTGTTTGCTGGTGAGACATCACATGGCAACTTTGAGGTGCCGATCACTCATCATGCCAGTTTTCTATTTTTTCCTGACAATTCATTATATCTCTTGGGAAAGTTACTGTACCCTAAAAAAAGTGGTGTGTGGGTAGAATGAGATTATTTGGGATGGTTGTCATGTTTTGACCACTTTCCCCGCCAAAGAAACTCATCACAGCTCTCCACAGTCAATCATCTTCACCAGTCAGACAGCTGCTGCTCTGCTTTGCACTCATTTAAACCAGGATGTGTTTATATTTCTTATTAATTTGTCAGCTTCCATTGGGGAGCATTTTTGTGCAAGCAGTGTAAGTCAGTAGGTAAACCTAAATCTTTGCAGAGGCTACATTGGGATCATGGTGGCAGGAGTTGACAGAAGGTGTCACAGGAACAGGAATGCATCCTTGGAAAAAATGAATGCAAGTATGTACACAAATGTACAAATGTACAATGCACACCCTCCTCACACATACTTTCTATCTTCTGCTTTGCAGAAACCATATGCTTACATGGGCACATTGAGTGTGCAATGCAAGAATGATGCTAGAGTTAAGTTCAAGTTCCACAAATGAATAAAACTAATGGTCCTATTTAAATACAATCAAAACATGCAGAGTTGCATTGCCAAGTTGTGCAAGGTCACACTGCAACACGTCAGCTGTAGAGATTTCTGAGGAGCCTGTTTTCTTGAGTAATAGCAGTTGGAGAAAGGCTCTTATCTGAAGAATGAGGCTGCTATGGGTTTCTGTAAATCAAACTTCGGCCAAAGAGCATTTCCTTTATATCCATTTTCCACTTCACCACTTTGACTATGGCACACACACTGGGCTAAATCCTACTTACATAAGTAGTCCACTCAAGTTGATGCTGGCATGAGTGGCACTGTGTAAATGTAGAAGATAGCTTAAGTGACTCCCTGCAAGTAGTAGGAGGGTTTTCTGCTTTCTGCACATGAATATTGGTACTTTTGTGCCTGGGCACACCAGTCCGACATGAGGGGAGAGCAAATTTTTGTGATGGGTCTTACCAATCACAAATTTCTCTTATAGATAGGTTTAAGCTGTACAGGGTTAATGTCAAATTGAGCTGGTGGGAGGTGACTGTAAAGCTGAATGAGTAAAGTGCAGAAAACAATGGGTCCACAGTTACCACCTTTTGAGGTTTTATTACATCTCCTACACCCTCAGGTGATGCGCACCATTAACAGACATCCTTGAGGCTCACAGTTGCCTGGGGTGATCACTGAAAGCTCTTCCAGGTGCTTTGGAGATAAGTGGAAGTTTTTTTTTTCCCTTAAACATTGTACTCTCAATTGTCAGTACCAAGCAAAAAAGGCTCCTACTCACTACAGCTGCTTGTCACTCGCGTGAAAACAGCTAAGCCTCCTCCAGTCTGGGGAACACTGGGGCCCGTTAAACACATCAACTTTGGGAAACCCCGTCCTGTACAAACCTACTGCAAGCAGAGGTACATGGCAGTGGGATGTGGTGCGGCAGGGTCTGACTCGAGTCCTCGCAGCCCCGGCTTTGCAAAGGGAGAGGAAACCAGCTCCTGGCATTACGCTGCTCCCGGGCACAGCACCCAATGCCTGCACTGCCGCACATGGGGCTGCTATAGTGATTGCCCAGCTGCCCTGCCTATGGGCTAGTGGGAAACATGGGCGTCTGTAAAGTGGCTTTTTACAGATTTTATTAAACACTATTATTCCCAGGAAGCCTTAGAAAAATCTAATGCTATGTTCACTTCTAAGATATAATAAATGTAAATTCTTTTTTAAAAATCATTTTAATGCGATCATTTGTTGGGCCTTAGGGTAAAATTACATTTCACAGCTCCCTTGTTCCCATGCTATGGTAAAAAAGAGATTGATGTCTGAAATTTCAACTGTATTTGTCTTACAAATTTGCCCGTCTCCCTGGAGAATAATTGTCTCATATCATTTGAAGGCTGGTAATTCCTTTGGAATGACCTCTGTGTTATAATTACAGCAAGAGTACTAGCATGTAGCTAGGCAAAGTGAAAGTTAATGTTCTTGGTTTCTAACTTTGTTATTTTTATTGAACTGCTCCCCTTTAAAAGAAATACCTGGAGATATGGACTCTTACTCAAGAGGGCTTTTTGCAGATAACACAAAATTTCTTTTTTCCTTCAAAACACTTACGTGCACTAACAATTATCTGAAGGCTGCAATGTATTCTTAAAGTCACTGTGCATTTCTGAAATGTATTAGTTGAATTAAAGACTTTAACACGTCGTTTGCCTCAGGATTATTTATTTTATCCCACTTAAAACGTTTTGAAATTTTCTGAATATATATTCAGCCATGGCCTACTTCGTTCTTCTATCATGATATGAGATTGAACTGAGAGTAACCTAAATATACCTTTTCCTCAGGAAAGAAAATCCTGTGGAGCTTGGAAGAAATCTGGAGAAAATAGTGAGCAGATCAAAAGATATAGAAAATTAGAAGTGCTCTTGCAGAAGAAATGAAAAAGGAGATGCAATTTGCCATATCACTTTGTCCCATTTGTGCTGGTCTCTGTGGACCAGGGAAAAGTACTTCCCAGCCTTCAGTCTGAGCAGTGCCAGCGGCTGCCTGAGCTGCGCAGGCAGGGGATGCAGAATTACTGTTACTATGATATTGACTTACGTGCTCAAATACTGTCTGGCTCAGCAAAGTGATAAATACTTCAAAATACATATTATAGGGTCTATTCTATTCTTGATTTACAAGGTCAATTTCCTATACTAACCTCTGTTAATGTTGGTGGGAATTTATTTTATAAATCTTCAGCACACCCAGAAAGCACATGGGAGTTAATCTGGCATGATTCTTGTCCCAGTGGCATGACCAGCATCTTACTTCCTTCAGCTTCAGTTCTTAAGCACATTTTTGTGCAATATTTGAAAGTAAAAGTACAGTTTGGGGAGTTGGATGGGGTCACATGCTTCATTTAAAAAGTAAGCACAGACTCTGCTTAATACATGTAATGTATTGTAGTTCTAAAATAGGAACACATATCAGTTGTTATAATAATAAACTGAGATTTTATTGGTATTTTTTAGCCCCTGTCCACTGTGAAACTGCAGTATCTCATAGTGGACATACATTATTTATTTGTGGTTAAGTTTTTGTATGTATCATTACCTTAGACCAGCCCAGTTAAAACACTGTCACTGTTCTGAAAATCAGAACTCTCAAACATTAGACTTGCCCATCTTCAGTATTAAATGATAGCTATCTGCGACTTTTAAATAACGACTAAAAAATAGTAGTAATCCATCTATTTTTGCTTTCCACTTTCTTGAACAATGAAAGCTGAACACTTGTTCAATGTCCTTGAACGGTGTCTTCCTTTACCCAATAAGCAAAAATTCAGAATTGAGACTTCTGAAACTGCCTGATGGATCTTTTGAAGTAGGCCACACAACCCTATGCTTGTAAGTAGGAAGAAAGTCTTGAGACATGTTTGGGCAGCTGAGTTCATCTTCATTCTTTTCTGTGTATTTTCTGCTGATCTTAGAGGGTTATGCCTGGTTCCCAAGTTAGTAACAGCAACATAAGATTTTACATTTTTTGGCTGATTTAAAGCATACATGTTTTTGTTAACTTAGGACAGGAGGGGCTCAAATTTGTGTCATAAATGGCCTAGAACATTCACAAACATATAGGCACAAAGTCACCAATAATAAAGCTTCCCAAAGTGCTTTTAGTTAAATGACTTGATATATTTCTAAAGTAGTCTTGCATGGAGGCAGTCTGGTGACAGAATTAGAGGAAAATGAGAAACTTTGTTGAAGCATAATGAAAATTAATGTTTTGGCCATTGCACTTGATGGATATGTTGGAAAAATAGTTAAAGTGCTTGCTGTGCTAATGTCAGCTGACATAACAATTGTTTCCAGAGAACCAGACTTCTGAATCCTTGTGTAAAGCACTGGGGAACTTGAACAACACAAAAGAATGCAAGGTTTGGAGGGAATGGGGGCAGGGGAAGGAAAGAAAAACATTATATAAGTTTAGTTACTTCCAGTTCATTTTTCCCTATTGAAATAATGAACATAAGGGTGTCTCAGGAGCAACCCAAGCCAAGTTTAGAAAGAGCTTCAAGACTGCTGTCTTGAGCATAAAAACCATCCCATGCACTTATCAAGCTGCACCAAAAGTTTTTAATCCATACTTATAGTCCTACATCAAAATGAAAACGGTTTTATAGGGTGAAAGGTAGTAAAAACCTTGGGAAGAAAAAAACAAATCCCTTAACTAGCTGAAGGCTGCTCCCTACACTGATCTCAGAGGAGCTGAAAGTAGTCTGGAGAGGCTGGTGCTGTGCATGCACAGCAGGGAGGCAGAAAGGCAGCCTTGACCTTTTTCTCCAGCACGAGCCTGCTGCAGTCCTGCTAGGTGGAGACGGGTAAGGCGAGGAGTATCCCTCAGCAGTTACAACCTCAGTGCCAAACACTCAATTACCCTGCAGTTTTCAGCCATCTTCTGTGACAGAGTGCCCCTCCGCACCCTGGCACCAGCCATGCCCCATAAGCCCCCGACTGCTCCCAGAAATATCACACCCTTTGTAAACTTTCTGTAAGGAAATGTGTATTTTTTTTTCTAAGTAAGTGCATCATATAGTTCAAGATGGTACAGAACAACTTCATTTGGTCTGGATTGACTGATGGCAACAGCTCACAGTGGTCCTCTGCCATAGTTATGTTGCATGCACTCATTAACCTCCCTGTATAAAATTATAGACAGAATATGCATGACACTATTAGGTTTTCACAAGTGCAAAGCCCAGATGAACACAGAAATCACACGCAGACATACAAGAAAACCAAAAGCCTACAGCACTGGGGTAATTGGAAGGCACATCCAGCTATTACTGTGTCAACAACAGAAAGCAGTAACTTTTCATTGTGAGAAACGATGCATTCATTCTTACACCACACATGCAGAGAAACATCCTAATGTTTTCCCATGGACTGGAGATTTATTAGTGGAAAATACAGGAAAATATATCATCTCTGTCTTTTCTTCCCCCCTACACATTTTGCTGAAGCCACGTAGGAGCCTCCATGTCATTTCTTTGGAACTGTTCGTATATCACGGCAGTTGGGGATCTAAAACACACTTTTTGTGCAAAGAGGAGCTTTATTGCTCTCGCATCAACTCAAGCATTCAGCTTTTGTGATCCAGCACAGCTGAGAAAGGGGTTTTAATGGAATGACCCTTGGTTCCCACCCACTACTTGGGCTGTGATGTCCAAGATTGTTCTTCCAGTTTATTGCAGTGGCCCCCAGAGGCAGCTGTGAATCACTGTGAAGTAGAAAATGTTCTAATTGCACGTATTTTTGAAAGACCTGACCCAGTGAGGGCAAGTCTTTCGTTACAGACTTCAAGTTTAGGTTTTAAAGTTTTCCTCGTTCTCAGACATGGGAACCCTGTAGGCTGCTACACTTCCAGTGTACATGCTGCTTGCGTATGTTGTCCTTCCATCGGTTTTGAACTGCCTAATTTCATTCTTGAAATTGCTTAAACAGCTACAGCCTTTATTTCACAAGGTAATGGCTCTGATTAGTCCAAACTGTATATATGTTACTTTGACTATGGAAGTTGTTAGCCATTTCTAAGCTTTCATAAGAAAAGCTCATCTTAGAGGGTTTCACCTGCCCAGCCTCTAGTGTGTCCATATTCCTCTACATGGGAAATATGATGAAAATATGAGTCCCCTTCCTTGCATGGGAAACAGACTGCAGGAAGACCAAACTCAACAGCAGCCTTGCAGTGATTCCACTTACCAAGTGCGAAAGATCACCCTGTCTGACAAAGGCTCTGCTGAACATCATGCTGCCCACATCTTTTCCTGCTCTGTGTTCTTTCAGAGAGGTGGCAGTGGCTGTGACATGGTTAGATTCTAAAACTGCAAGTTCCCCAGGCTGCCATCAGAGACTCTCTGGAGGGAGAAGTTCCTGAACAATTTTGAAGTTATAGACCAGATCATAAAGCTACTATAAAGCTTTCATCAGTCAATAAAATAGGCTTTTCTTTTCATAAGAAATTACTCAAATTTTTTTGTCTTATAAAAAGAATATTGATGCTGAAACTCTGAAAACTTTGTCTGAATTTTTATTCTCTCTGCTTCTCTTATATTTCCTGTTTTTCTTTTCTTTGTATGTGGTGAGCCATTTCATGAGAGCTTTACTGATTTTTGATCCACTTACGGGTGAGGTGCCTCAAATAACACCTCCATGTTCCCCATCCCCAATTTCCACCAGGCAGCTGTGACCTGTTAGAGGCTGTGAGAAGGATATCTTCATCAGACCTCTGCTTCCTTGAAAGGAGAGGAAGAGCATGATATTGGGTGGGGAGAAAAATGGCACTTCAAACCCCTCTAAGCAGTTTCAAGGCCTTTAGAAAGAGCACCACGAATTGTGCATACACTGAATTGTCTTCTTGCTGGCTTTGCAAGAGAAAAACATCCTTTCTGTGAATCACTTGCGCCCATGTCATCACAAGGTGCCCCAGCCAGTGCACAGAGTAGGGACTGTAATTTCCTGTTTCAATTAATTTTAACTTCCCAGATGGAAACCAGAATAAATTGCCACTCCTGGCTGACCCCCACCTTGACTTGTGCTACAGCCTGCAGGATGTTCTGATGGTTTCCCTGCTGAGGCTGTAGCCTCAGGACTGACCACAGCATGCATACATTATGACTGTCTTATTGCATGAAGGTGTTATTCAAGAAGTATTTAGCCCTATTTTCCCAAAGTTTGTATGATGGCTAAGCTCTTTGCAATTTAAATCCTTGTTGTAGGTAGAAAGCTAGTGTTTATATCTGCCGGTGTTATATCTGGTGGTTGGACATTCAGAGATTGCGGACATTCAAAGGTTAATAAAGTAAACCCTTTCAGATATTTTCCTCAAAGTGGTGTTGCATAGGTAAGGCAGAGACCATCTCGTATGATCTGATTGCTTTTATATACTCATTTAATGTCAGTAGACACGTGACTATTTCACCCAAAAATGCTACTCTGAGTTTTGCTCACATAAATATTTGGGACCATCTGTTGAGAATATATCTGGAGAAACCAATATAGGTCCATGAACAGAAAAAAAAAAAAAAAAAAAAAAAAAGAGAGAGACCAATTCATCGCATAACTTATTCACAATGAATAATTTGGCCCACTCCATCTCTATCTCCACACTGGCAATACTGCACAGGAGCTGACAGCTCTGGGGTGATGACAGTCAGGAAATCAGCTCTCTACAGCACTGTCCTCTTCTCATGACTCAAACTTTTACAATTTAATAGTAAGGGATTTTAAATTATTGCTGGGCGGTTGATTGAAAGTTGCTGTAGCTGTTTTCAAAATGCTGTAAGTAAAAATTGATGTGATTTTGAAAATGGAAAACTATTGTATAAAACTCTTTAGCACCAAGAGAGCTTCCTGGACTATGGCCATAAGCTGCATTTGTTCAAGTCAATTTTGCATTAATCAGTGTGCTTTGAAGATTATGTCTTATGTTTTTTTATTTAGTGGATCATATATTTTAAAAAGTGCCTTTAAGTGTTTTGATGAAACACATTAAAAATCCACTGTAATGCCTAGGTGGCTGACAGTGTTAATATATAGCAGGTACATTTGCTTTTGCAGTTTAAATAATCTGGAGGAGATGCTTTATTATTTATGTTTGAATTTTATCACAAAAGATCCATAATATCTGAAAATCAAATTTATTGTACTTGTCTCCCATACCTCCAAAAATATTATTGAATGTTATACAGTCGCTCAACCACAAAATTAGACTTTTAAACAAAGTTTTCCAACTTAAAATTATATAAATGACCTGCTGTCTCTTTGCCCCACCAGGAGAGTATGAAAATTAGCTGAAGTAGTCTTTCTATTACCTATAGAGACCACAAAGAGTACTGTAACTGTTAGCAAAAATGTGAAAGTCAGGCTGTCGCATATTTCAATTTTCTAAATCTTCACAAGTCTGATGTTTTTTCTGTCGCCTGTTCAAACATTTTTGGTCACCAAATACCACTGGACTTCTTACAGCAAGAAGATTTCATCTGAACTTTCTGTTTTTTGCAAAGAAGTCTTGCTGTCATGGACAGTTCTGCTGTCAGCAGAAGCACACTGCAGTCTCACTTCTGCTCCCAGGCATAAAAGTAAGTACGTATGTAAATAAAGATTTCAGCATTAATACCTCCTTTTCAAAGTTAAGATGTGTGGGCAGAGACATGTCCTTTGAATACTCAAAAGACAAGAATGAAGGACATAGCAGTACATACATGCTTCTTTAGCAAGGAAAGCCCTTTGGCATCTCACATATTGAACAGCCTAGTGACGCTTCGCCACAGCTTTCTTGTGCCCTGGCTCTGGAAGGAAGAGCCTCCTTGTTCCCCAAGAAAAAAAATAAATTTTCTGCCCAAAGTAGCAATCTTCAGAGGGATGGATGAAGAGGGCCTTGGAGGTGACATCTCTTGAAGCATGGCAGAGCTGTGTGAGCAGATGAGTTGAGCAAAAGAGAAGCAGAAGAAGCAATGTAAAGAGATGTGTGCTTCAGTCACTGCTTACCAGAAATCCAGATTGGGTCTATGGGGGCTCTTTAATTTTTTGTTTTTTTTTTTTAAACCCATAATTTTCTCAGGCAGAAGACCAGCCCCAAGTCCTGCAGTGAGAGCTGCTTTGTTCACATCCCAGAATTGCCTGTGTGCTGAGTTAAGCTCCTCTGGGGAGGAAGCTTTCTCCTTCACCATGGCGGGAAGAAAGGATGACTGCAGGAATTCATACATGCTTGAGGCCAGGAAGGAGGGACCCAAGCTGTGAATATGAATATTCACAAAAGGTATTCTCAGAAACAAACACAAAGGACCGGCTTCGGCTTGGTCTAGGTTTTGAGCACAGATTTTATTTCATTGATAGTCTATCCAAACTAATTTGTCCACCTCTAGTTATTTTGCCCAGTGGGCCCTGTCTCACAGCTTTTAGTCTTTATTCAGGCTATATGCCCATTGACCTCAGTAAGAACTGTGCCAGGATAAAGATTGAATAAGGACTGCAAGACTCAGGCTGAATATCTTGAATACCATTTAGGTATGATTACCTATATAAAGATCTCTGTATTTCTTTAAATAAAATCATAGAGAAGTAGAAGGATGATAACAGTTTTAGTGACATGATTCAAAATGCTCACCTCTCAAGTGTAGCTATGAGGTGGAAGACAGAAACTGAACCTTTTGAAAGAAATACAGTCTACGCAACATTCTGGGAGTAGTCAATGGATAAACAAGTGAAGTTATATGACTACACAGGAATTACTTAGCACTTTCTCCTATGAGCAGGACCACACAAATACAGGCCTGTCACAAATATATGTGTAAGAAATGATGACTCCAGTTCATTAAATTTCATGGGATTCCATGTGTTTTGCTGGGCTGCTGACCTATTACAATATTAAAATGCACTGGGGTGCATTTTTTGAATTTCAGAGGAAATATGAGAGAGGCCCCTGGTGTAACTCTCCAAGTCCATACTGCCCGGGGACTGGAGCACACTTGTTCACCAACTGCTGTCTTATGGAAGTCATACAGCAGCTTTTAAAAGCTGCTCTCTAGCCATGTTTGAGTTCCTCTAGTTCTACATTATCATGCAGTCTCGTATCACTTCCCATGTACAGCAGTTGTTAGAGGCTGGTCACCATTTGTTAAAAACAGGAGTCTGTAGTGGTACACGCAGAATGGAACAGGAGAAAAGAGAGAGCTGAAGACTGGTGCTTCGAAGAAACTGGATGTGAGAGCTGTAGCTCTAATAAGCTTGAGCTCCCTTATCTTGGCCAGCTCTGAAGTTGAAACTTGTGGAGTTTTCTTGGCCTTCCATCTAGGTCTGACCTATCCTCTGAGAGTATGTGGATATTTTTGGCTTTTTAGAATATACTGCACCGATCAGAGATCAGAAAAATTACAGCTGGCAAAAAGCCTTACCTCATTTAGCCTGTCTGCCTGTCTGTGAAGGATCGTTCCCTGGCGTCTGTTTTTGTAGTATTCATAACACAATCTAGAACTAGTGAAAAGGGGAAATTCTGTCCAGAGAAGTCTGACATTTAAGGAATGGGGTTGATTTGGGGTATTTTTTGCTTGTTGTTGATGTTTTATTTTGTCTGGATGAAACGCACTAGAATTTAGACAGCTCTCCAGCACCAATCTGTATACGTATGCAGAAAAGAAGATTTCCATGACTATTTTTATGATAGCCTGTGTTCCAGACAGCTCTGAAGTATCTGCTAACTACTGTCTGAGCTGATTTTCATCTGAGGTGAGAATTAAAGACTGCTACATGACATGTGAATAATGCTACAAAATAGGGGCTGTAATTTAGTATTTGCACTGCAGTAGTACTTTCCAGTTCAGAATTAGAATATTCACACATGAGCAGTCTCCAAAACAAAACTATAGGAATAACATGGTACCACAGCATTTAGATAGCATAATGTAAACAAAAAAACCAAAACCAAAACAACTTCCAAAGTGTCTGCAGATGCTTCTAGCTTGATTGTTCTAGATTGCTCGGGCACCACAAGAATGCAGCAGCACTTCAGGTAGGATCTCACAGTGGCTGCCCAGAAAGGAACCTTGTTGAGATGGTTTTCTCCCTACTTTCTTCTACTGTGTGGAGCTTTCAGACTCAGCCCTCTGGATCCTGCCTAGCAAATGGGGATTTACGGACAGCGTGACCTTCGTCTGACAGGCTGACAAGGGGAGTGATTTATGCAACCACTGTCATGTCCTCGGAGATTTGTATTAAACTTCCTTTATGTTAGGTCAAAACTTAGAAAAACTGAGAAAAATAACTTCTATATTTCTCTTGTTCAGAATTGTCATTCCAAAGGTTGACATAACTTTTTACAAATTGCATGTGCCCTGCGTTGTAGTTGTTTTTTAACAGTTCTAATTCTGCTTCATTAACTGTCTGCTTCTGGCATAATGTTTTCACTCATCAAATTTACCTGTTCTTAGCTGCCTTGAAAGAAACTCCAAACTGTGAGTAGTAGCTAATACTTCTCTCTGCACCACATGTGGTACTGCTTAAGGTTGTGCATAGTCTCTTAGCAGAGCCATTTTCCTTTCTGCAGTACAAAATGAAACGTATTGATTATAATTTGTTTCCACTCCCTTTTATCTTTTCTTTTACTCAAAGCTTGGAAGACAATATTCAAAAAGTATTTTTTCTCATTTTTTCTTAGCTTCTGTAACAAACAAATTTCTATGAAAAGTCACGAATGAAGGTGAAAGGATAAGTTTTGTTGTGGTCTTGCCAAAAGTATGTTTTCCCTTATGAAAATCCCCTAATAATCTCAAAATATTGGATAGAGATCTTACAGTTAGGGCACAGAATATAAATCCAAGCATTCCTCAGAGTTCTGCAGCATTATGAACCAATGTAATGTTGCTGTTGGGGTTATCAGATGATTTTGTGAAGCATGTGCATAGCTTTCAATAAGGTGGAGTAAAGGTCCTGATTCAGGAAAGGTTGTGTTACCAATTAATAAGTGCAGCTGCAAAACTCTGAGTTATGTATAAAGACTCACAGAATCAGTGGGAATTATTTTGCTCCTAAAAGAGGGTCTGTGAGGGAAAGTAATAGGTGACAAAAGTTTCTTCTGTCCTATGACCCCCAGCAGCTATTCAACTCCAAACTTGCTCTTCAGTTTTAACCTGTTTTCTCGGATTTTATTTAAACTACAGCAGATTTAAGGATCTAATTAGTTTCTGTAATAGAGATGCCATCCAGATGACTAAAAAGAAAAGAAAAAGAGTTTGTTTATTAAAGTACTGGTTTTATGTTACTTTACATTTGAAATTAGTTGCTCTTAGAATCTTTTGTCCTCTGGCATTGTAGGGGAAAAATAACAAGACCCTTCAAATGATAAACTTCAGCCAAACCTAAGGGATATGGTAGCACTGCCCAGCTCCCACATCAGATGTCTGCAGCAGGAACACATCTGACCCTGAGGTGCAATGGCGTCCAGGCACTTAAGGCTGCTTTTTCGTTTCTTCATTCCTGTTCTTTTGGTTTTCCACCTCTGCACACTCCAGCCACATCCCTGGTCCACACAAAAAATAAGGCTAGAACTGTGGCACGTACCATGCAGGGAACCTATCCCTGACATAGCCTGAAGGACTATTCTACACTCTAGTAAGTTAATGAAAGATTTTAACTGAGTTTTAAATTATTTTCTTCTGTCACATTAGCTTTAAACACATTTCCCAAATAACACGCCTTTCTCACTCCTTCAACATATAGAAAAGTTTTCTTCCAGCCCACTGTCTACACTTTTCAGTGGTATTCTCCAAATTTTTTCCATTTTTATTTTTCAATCTGTTCCATGTTTCTTATGTCTCCCTTTCTGAAAAGAGTCCTTCTCTTGCAACACATTCACACCATCACCAGCTGTCCTTCCCCTTCGTGCTGCCATGTTTTATTCTGTGAGAGGATCCCTAGCTGGATCTTGGGATCCAGAGAGGGAGAGGGTGACTGGCAGGCTTTCACTGCAATTGATGCCTGAAAGTGCTTTGTGCAGTTCAGGCAGAAAATGAGAGTAAGCAGAACAGTAGAATGCTGCAAAAATGGAGACAGTATCTTCTCAATTAATGCCTTTCCTTTTGTCTTCTTTAGTGACTATGAGCCTTAATAATCTTATTACGGAGTGTGCTTATTTAAAAACAGTTTTCCTGGCAAGGACAAATACCAATATTGGGATGCAGCTATATTATTACTCGGCCTCATGGCTGGTGATTTTTCATCTCTAATGACACATCCAAGACTTGTCTATTTTGATTGCCAGTTTGCTGTAATAGAGAGGATGACAAACACTTCTGAAGTGTGATTTTCATGGAGACAGCTTCTAAATGTTGTTAAGTTTATCTGAAAAGGAAATATTAATAGTGAACAAGACCCAAATGTCTTTCCGACTTCCCTCACAGAATGACAAGTACAAGCACCCAGTACAGAGTGTATACCCTCCTTTCCACAGTGACACTGCATTTCCTGACCATATTTTTTGTGGATATAAGACATTTAAACGCCACCAGCGTTACCATGTGGTTCATTTTATTTGCAGTCCCACAGGATGATGTATTTGGAAATATCTGCAGGGAACCAAGAATTATCAGGAGGATTTCACTGAGGAAAACAAATTATTTGAAAGAGCAGCTGAAATGTATTTCTGTTCAGAATGTCCCCTAGAGCCTGGCTAGGAGGGACATTCAGCTCATAAATATGGACTAAACTCTTTTTTCATAATTGATTTGCAGTTCATCTTTAAGGGCTAAGGAGGCCAGGTGGCTCAGCAGAGACTGCATCTTGACTCCTGTAAAACAAAAAGTGTGCGGCAAGCTTCACTCAGGCAAGTTATACCATGGACAGATAAGGCCAATAGGAATACATGTAGTAATTCTCATTCCATCATTTTCAAATATTAGTGACTTACAGGTCCTGATCTTAGTTCTGAATGTGCCTTCTTTTTCATTGATTTTGTGGTATATCTCATGCCCATTGCAGTAAATTACTGAGATCATAAATGATCAGTCATTGAGAGTGAAGTCAATGCCATTGGGATGAAAGAAATTAATAGATGCTTTTGGGCAATCTTTGTGCTTTTCTGTATCTATTGTGTGAACCTTTCCATTGCACATGGGCCTTGGAAAGTCCTGGGATGTGATTGCAAAAATATCTCTATGGCTCAGAGTTCTTTTACAGCTCAGTAAACAAAGAGGGGTCTGAGGAAAAGTGAGATACCAGTGATTCTTGTAATTTTTAGGAACTTCCCCGTTTATTAGGTAACAACATACTGCTGGTTCAGTAGTTGTAGAATTATACTCCCTACAGGAGTAGGCCAGCAGAAATAGAGACAGCATTATCTAAGGCAGTTATAAACTTCAAATAGTAACAATAGTAAGGTTGACCTATCTTTAGAACATGTTTCCTCTTTGTCTTCTAGAGGAGGGGAATCGTTACTGTTGTTATACTTACTTACTAACATTACTGCTTAATCACTCTTCATACTACCTGAATGCCTGGCGTTATCTTTCTTTAGGGGGCTAAGTTGCTCACAGCAAACAATAGTGGATCCTTTGAGAAATACTTTCCGTATTGAATAATACACAGCTTGGGAAAAATGCTTCACTAACTTCAACCACAGTATGTTTTTTAAGGAGGAAAAGGTAATTCAACTAGGGGTAAAGTAGCTTGCATGGACTTACTATATTAGAGGGCTCTTTGATAGAATTAAACCAGTGCTATTTGTTGGACATCTAAAGGCTGCCTTTTACCATAGACACCACAGAACAACATTGTTAGTTATGTGATGTGCAGCAATACAGATTTCATTGATTTGCTGTTTGGTGACTGAGAGGTAACTGTCAGTGTTTGGAAGGCTGAGTGCTGCGTTGACACAGATACAGGACTGACTGCTGGAGTTAGGGCTTGCTAGCATAAGTGTGACATGAATCTTTCGTAATCCTCATCATATCAAGAGACTTTACGAGAAATGATGACCAGTTGCATCCTACTAGTAAGAGTATCCCTGTTGTAATGGGATAATGGGGTTTTAAGTATCACAAGGTCAGTCATAAGTCTCGTAGAGACATATGTACCCAGCAGGGGCAACAAATACAAGTAACTCCAAGGACAAAAAGATCTGAGGTTTAAGCAGAGAGACTATTTCTACTAAGCAGGAACAATATCTGAAATAAGAAGTTAGGGTACTGAAATAATACCATTCCTTGTTGCTTTCAGTATTTTAATGTTGCCACCATTGCAGTGGTCAACAGTGAAACAGCATCTGAATGAGAAACTGCTTGGTCACACAGCGACCCTCCAATCAAATGCAAGACAAAGCGCAGCTCCTGGAATTTCCAACATTTATAAGCCATATAGAGAAGCATGGTTATAGAAAACTTGCCAAATATATAGGGTCTTTTAAATCCTCAAATAAGAAGCCTAAGAAATTTATGACTGTGTTGCTAGATGTGGAGGCCAAGTAAACTCACAATGTTGATCTTAGTTGTGCTTAAATTTCTCCTGCCTTCTGGCACTTTGAGCCATAGTGGAAAGAAGTCATTTACTCCTAGCAGCATTAGGCATTTGGAAACACAAGGATACCATGGAAGAGCAGTGCGAACATAAATTATGTCACACAAGTGGTCCCAGAAGTGGTGGTGGAGAAGTTTCCTCTCAGTGCAGATCTGTAGTGACATGGGCAGGCACAGGAAACAGCTCCTGAGCAAAATGTGGAACCAGCCCCTGGTTTACCAACTTTCTCCATCAGGCTGCTTTCATTTAAAATACTGTTACAAGTAAACAAACAAACAGAAAACTTGAGCTTCCAAACCTTGTTGTTCCTTGCTGCAAATACAATTGTCTTTTTTAGATGATTGGTATTTAAAGGCATTCCTTATCTGTCTATACAAGCCCATTTTAAGTTTGGGATGGAAAGCAGTATGTGGGCTTTCTTTTCCTGTGCTTTTAATTTCTTTGCAAGTTTCACCTTTGGGAAAGAATCTAGCCAGGTTGGCACCCTGTTAGGGATCAGAGCTCACTGAGTGCTTACAGAGCCTCTGGAGCAGAGTAGAAGAGCAGTCGGGGTACCATCGCCTTCTCTGACGCAGCATGTGCTGGATGGAACTTCTTGGAGCAGAACAGAAGTGATCCATCTCTCTTGGAAAGGTTTCAGTTAGAAGAAGCTTATTTTTCATTCCTTTATGGAGCATTTAATCTTAAACCTAGGGTAAAGACTGTCAGAAAGTCCCAAGTACTACTGTGTATATGCAGCCAGATGATCTATCATGTCGAAGATTACCTTGATTTAATGCAAGGCAAAATGCAGTTTGTTGAAGCCAGAGACAAATGAAGCACTTATCTGAGAAATAATTTTAATGAAAAAATTATGTGTGATATGTACATGTTCTTCTGGTGAAGCTTATTAAAGTTATATGGTAAGATTTTTTGGTAGAAAGTTTCCTTCTTTTCTTTATGAACACTCAGCTTTATCACCTTCTTCCTTTCCATTTCCATTTTCTTTTCGCTTATGATAAATTTGGATCTTTTGAAGAACAAAGATATAATAAAGATTAGGGGGAGAGAGAATGAGAATAAATGCCTGAATATGTACCTGTGAGTACATAAGGAAGAGAACTTGTCATCCATGAGTTACATAGATCAGCAAGACTGTACACTACAGGAGACACTTATTAAGAAAAATGTGTTAGAGAAAAATAGTAAAAAAATCATCATAGCTTTTTATTGCTTAAATATGGTATAGATCATTAGTAAAGTGTGATTAATTTACTTGTGCTTCAAAGCCGTCTCTTAAAATCATTATAGATCATACTACATTTCAAAGAATGAAAGCAGTGAAAACATTTATTTCCATGTAATCAAGATTTTTTACTGATGCTTTTTTTTCATTTCAGTTTTCTTTTACATGCCCCCCAAAGATATTTTAGCTTAAAAATTCACGCTTATCTTTCCTTGTTACAAACTCTTGCTCTTCTTCTGCACACAAGACCTCACTAACACTGTCTTATGCAAGAAATATGCTCTTTGCCCTGACTAATATATCAGCAGATTATCTCAGAAAAAAAAAAAAAATACAAACAAACAAACAAACAAAAAATTGCCAAAGCTTTTTTTTTAGTGAAATGATATCTTGAGTCTGCCCATGGTTTAGTATTCAAAAAATCTCCAGTAGCATGCCATTAGCTCATCCCATTTCTGAGAATCTGTTTATTAAAATACATTATGATGGCTAGACAGAATCATACATACACTTTAGTTGATACAGAAAATAATCTGTCTAAAAGTTCTCTCAATGTATCCTCTAAACAAGAATATGATGCCTGTAAAAATAGGCCAGTGAGGAAAGAAAAGGATTTGGTGAGGCACTGTTTATTGTTCAATAAATCACAGTCACTATTAGCGACCTGCTGACTTCAAGTTCGTGAGGTCAAGGAACCCTTTGCTATTCCGCAACTTCACCTCTTTTCTGAACCTCTTAATCACAAGTGTAAAGCCAGAAAGAACATCAAACAATCAAGAGCTGGATGATTGGATTGGCTATTTTAAATTACAACAGCTATGGTTGTGACAGATTTGGGGATAGATTGTATCATCTCAGCCTCCCTAAGTATGCTGAATAGGTTGAGCATTTTGTGAAAAACAGCCCCCACAAAAAAAAAGATATAAAATTAAATGAAGCCATCACTTGAAAGTACTTTGACAGACAATTAATTCACTACATGTGCTATGTATGTAAAAGCTGCAGGGATTGAAAAAATTTTAGTGTAGTAACACCTCTGCTTTGCCCCAGCATAAAAGAAGGATAATTTTTATTGGCTTTACTATATTAACATATATTTGGTGCACTATTTTATTGAAACTTTTATCCTAATTCAACATGGTGATCTGGATTATTTCTTGTGATTTTTACCTGTGCTGTTAATGGCACATTCAAAGGTGAGAGGGATACAAACTAAATTATGGCACAAAGAAGTGAAGATTAACCATACACAAGCAATGGCACAGATTCCATTTCTGTTCTGCAATTTCTGAAATGTTGTTTCAATGATGATAAACATCACAAAAGTAAGCAAGAATCAGGCAGATAAAACCAGAATCAACATATTGGTAATTACCATGAGGTTGCTTGACTTGGTTTTAGTTAATGAGCTAATAATAGAAAGGAGGCTACGCTGTCCTTTACTGGAATGGAAGCAGACCAGTGAAGTTTAATATCTGAAAGCAACCTATAAGTGTAATGAAATAGTCGTGAGTCTGCCACGGTATTTTGCGGGCAAAGAGCCTGTGTACTTGGGCTGCTTGCAGAAAGGGAGATAGCCAGCAACTTTATTCAATACAGAAAAATCCTAAACCAGAAAGGTTTAAAATTCTTTCACAATCTACAGTATGACTTAATACATATGATAAACTGCACAATGCAGTACCTTCATTAGGACTTGACTTGGGGTGAATTAAGAACATATGACCATGCAAGGCTGAAAGAGATAGATGATCATTGCAGCCACAGTAAAAAGTAAAACAAGAATTTAAAAATCAACAACGTTGTTAAGATTACACAGAAGAAGCAATTATTAGACACTATGAACCATGATTTATAGTGTACAAATGGCCATAATTCTGCGCTCTAGAAAAAATAGAATAAAATGAGCTCTTGAAGAACAGGAATCATGCACAAAGCAGTCCATTCTATGGATAATTTTTTAATTTTTTTCCCTAAAATTTATAGAAGAAATATTTTTTAATTAGTTTTTTTTTTTCTTTCCCCCCCCCCCTCCTTTTCAATCCAGCCCTCTACTTTTCTAGGACATAAATCCTGGGAGGGAAAAATGAGGAACAATCTGAAAAATCTTCATTGAAAGTGTGCAATTGGAAGATCTTTCTCTGAGAGCCATACTATTAACACAGAGCAAAGAAAAAAACGGTAGGATGGAGGGGAGATACAACATGTGTCTAAATTCCTTCAAAGCTTAAAAATCTCAGATCTGCTTACCTCCATTAAAGATCAGTGCAGCCTCCTTTCTAACACTAAGTCGTAAAATTAAACCAAGTTAACCTGATGGTAATGAATCAGATACTCTTTTCAGTTGTATCTATCTGCCTCCCTATTCATGGCACATATATCTTCATCACATAAGCAATTTCAAAAACTGAGATAGGAGTTACATGGTGTTCTTATCACTGACTGATCAGATACTACTGCAGCATTTCATTGTGCAGAAATACAGTGCAGTATTACAGCAATATATTATCCCCATTCTTTAAGATCTTATGTGTAAGCAGAAGAAATTGGCTTTCTATGTTTCAAAGAAAAAATAGTGAAGAAAAACTCAGGCAAGCATACAGACATTAGAAGTATGGCTCGGTGCATGCGTTTAATTGTACCTTTTTTTACTCAATAGAAAGTATTTTCTTTATGAGAATTTTAATTTACTGGCTATTTGATTGCCTTTTATACCACAGGAAAAAAAAAGAATTGCCCCAATAAAAGGCTAATGAAAAACAAAAAAAAGCTAAATGGCTTCCAGAAGAATATTTGGTCACTAGTAGTGTGTGTTGTTATAGGCCAAAATGCTCTTGGCTCCCTAAAAAAAATTCCAGGTTGAAGGCTCTGCATGACTATTATAGTTTGACTCATTCTATTGAAGCTGAGATTATAGAAAAAAAAAAAAAAAAAAAAAAGTACTTCTGTGACTTGTTGTGCCAATATAAACAAATACAAGTTCTTTCCTGAGACATTTGCAAGATTATTTGGAGAAACTTGACATAGGAGGGGAATGATTGAATGCAGCAATGTCAGGGGGGAATAGAAAAAAGTATAATAGATGGAAATGATGAGAGCCAAGATGGAGGGGGAGAAGAATGAAGACTGGAAAAAAATTAAATCCATGAGAAAGCGATGGTAAGACTCTCCTGCTGTGGCTGGTAGAGAAGAAGGGGAAAAAAAGGTCCTCTTCCCTACCCATGTCCTTGGACTAATTCCAGTCATGTTTGGATTTCTAGGTCTTCTACAGTATTAGTTTACTGATGTCCTTAATTACATGGATGCGAAGCCAGCTGTGGCTGGGTCTACATATCTGGTATCCTTAGATGGTTTTATGCAGATTATTCAGATTTAGAGCAAAAAAGCTACCCATGTCTGTCTCTTGACTAATTCGTCAGGGATCTACCTCAGGATGGCCACCAGGAAGTACTGAGGAGAAAGACAAATCCCCCATCCAATACACTGTATTGTATGGATCTTATTCTTAGGCCCCTAATTATTGCTATACATTGGTTAGTGTATTTTTCTATTTCACCAGACAACTGGGTACGCCAAGCACCTTGTGTTATTGGTTTAGTCGAAAAGGCTATCAGATCCCCTGCAAACATGAAAGATGAGATTGACCAAGTTTGCTGTCAAAACATTTTGCTGACTGTCCTGTAGCAAGTAGGAGAAGAAGGGAGTCTGAGTCTGGGAGAATCAACACTCAGTACGTGGAGGTTAGAGTGCAGCTTCAACATCTGCGTATCATCAGTTGGGGTTGTAGTGCTGAACAGTCACTGGACCTGTTTTAACTGGTAAATGCTCAGTGGTGCTCAGGAAGCACCTGTAGTGTGGCATTGACTTGGACACTGCTTATCTCCTATTTTTTTGAGAGCAAGTGTCCACTTCATTTGGTTAAAAAAACCTGAACAACCGAACAGTAAAATTTAAGCTGTTTCAGTCTTGTACTTCAACATTGGACTGATTCTGCACCAGATCTCAGTGAATACATACAGTGAAAAAAGTAAGAAGGCAGCAAACTCTAAGCCCAGCTAAAAATTTCAGTAAATGAATTGAAAGAAAAATATTAGCAGACCTGAGCCTCACGCCTTCTAAATCATGCACCCAAAGAGTTGCAAGAAGGTGGACCCCAGGACCCTTTTACATTACAGATTGGGCCATCAGCTAAAGAACTTCTTCACCCCATTCAGACATTTGTGTCTCATTAGCTTGTGACAGATTATGTGGGTTTGACAGTATAATCTTATACAGTGTGACTCAATACAATTTCTTGTTACAAAGAATTTTCCTTGAATGCATAGAAGTTTGCCTTGAATGACGGACTGTCCTTGCTACTTGTAAACCAGCAGGCAGCCTGCTGGCCAATTCACCTATTTTCTCAAGTGCAGTAGTTCTGCACAATTATTCTACCGTGGTGGTTCTGGCGATTGTGTAAAAGGAAATATAAGATGAAAAATGACAGAAACTGGCATATTTTTCTCATACTCAAGTAGTATTTTTTCAAGTGGAACAAGGGGTGACTTAGTGAACTAATCACTGCTCTTTGACATATACAATGGTAGTGAAACAATGTTAAAAATGGCTCTAGAAGGTCCGTTGCAGTGGAGCATGGCTATTGGTTTTAGCTTTAAGAATGATTTTTTAAAAATGAGCTCAGACATCACTTCAACTGGAGTTTTGAAATTCTGTCTTAGTCCACTAGATGGTCATCCTTGTAAATCAGGATTCAGGCAACCAAACAAGTCTCAGGCCGTCAACCATAAAAAAAAAACCAAACCCAACATTTCTGTACGCAGAATAGAAAAACCTGGTTACAATATGACACGATTTGCATCATAAACCTATGCAAACAAATTCCAAAGCATGGTTGAGAACCTCCTTGAGCATATGACTGCATGTGCCCCCAGCATTACATCAATAGGAGGATTGAGATACAATCATCAAGAAAAGTGAACTTGATCTCACTCTCTTGCCACTGCAAATCACTTTGTAACCTCCCAGCTGAAAACCCCTTTTAAAAGCTCCTAATGAAAGCTACAGCAAGGCACTGTTATTATTTGAGGCTGCCTTCAATATACATGCATTTAAGCATATTTGGTTTTCTGCATAACATGCACAAAATTCCATATGCAATCAACACAAAAAAAGGCTTAAGTTATGGTAATAGAAATGTTTTATTAATCAAATATATTTACATTTTCTTCATCTTCTTTTTTAATGTGTGCCTGTTGTCTTCATTTAAAACACAATGCAATCTTTACAGTTGATATCACGAGAATACAGCTACATGCATGATTTAATTGGCCCTTTGCAGTAAAAAAGATGCAATTTTATGAAGTTTAAAAAATGCAAGCAAGCTCTTTACCTTTTTAATTGTGTTGACATTCTTTTTATTACAACAGAGGACCCCTTCAACATACTCTACATATATGGGTGGATTTATGAACTTTTTAGGTTGGCTTGATCTAAAAATTGGCTAACCAAAAGTTCCAAAACCTAGACAAAATATAAAAGAAAAGCTTTTATGCAGTCCCAGAATATTTTATTTTCTGGAATCTCATCCTCAGAAAGGATTTGGGTGGTACAGAAGTGTGCTCTGATTGTAATTAAAAAAAAAAAAAAGAAAAGAAGAAGAAAAAAACATAGCAACTGTTGACTCTCAAAAGCAATGAGGACTTGACTTACTTTTGGACTTTCAGGTATTTATTTGTCTGAAATCACATCATTTTGTCAGCTATAAGACAGAATCACATAACATAATGGCACCATAAAAATAATAAATAGTAATTAAGAAGAGAGAGGATGTTACCAAAAGATGCAAACATTGTTGCTTTTAAGTTTGTAGTATGTAATGTACTATAATTACTACATTATTCCCAACTTAGCTTTCTTTCGTGGGAAGACAAAGATCATATTCGGGGTCTATAGCTGTAGGTTCTTAAAGAACCTAACATTTTTCTGAAAGGAATATTATAATTCCACACTGAAAGAAGAAATCAGAACTAAGCACTGTTTTTAAATATGACTTTCAATGTATTCTGGGTTGGACAAAACAAAAAAAAAAGCTAACAAAACAAACAAACAAATGAACTCCTGACAAAACAAACAAGAAAAAAACCCAAACAAACAAAAAAAAAAACCAAGCTTGCATTTTTTTACTAAACTACAAAACAGAAGTGCCAAGTGCTTCAGAAATTATGAAATGGCAGGCACATAATAACTACATTAAAAGATAATTGTACTACACTTACTGCTTCAGTTTCCTGTGTGCAAACACATGCTGTATTCATAATAGACCTAAACGTACGGTTGTTCTGTCAATACATGAACAGAAACTCACTCAGCATTCAGGTAGAGCAGACGGGAACTATATTCTGTTTAGTCCAAACCTAGGATGTATTTCAGCTTGTTCATGTTAGCTTTATGTTTAATATATTGTAACAGGATGCCAAATGTTGTACTTAAGGAAAAACCCACTATGAAATCATGGATTTTCACTGAACTGCTTTTTTCATGCTGCCAAATCTGTTCTGAAAGTGCCATGCACAAAATAATACAATAACTGAAATTGTACTTAGGCATCTGGCACAACATAATGATTTACACAAGAAAGAATTACTTGGAAGAAAGTAATTAAGTTCTCCAGAAATCCTACCCTGGTGAATTAAAAAAAAAAAAAAAAACAAAACAAAAAAAACACAGCAAAATCTTGAAATAATTGATCTTTACTTCACACCCATTCAGGAGAAGATTTAGACACATGTTTAATTAAAAACATATGAGTAAGTCTATCTATATTCAGCAGGGATCTTGCAATATCTGTAAGCATATACTTCTGTGCTGTTTGCATTACCGGATTCAAATATAAATCCCTTCTGCAAGAGGCTGAGTGCTATGCACTACCAGTGATCCAAAAGATAGCTCACATTTGTTTTTCAGGGAATGTCATAGATCTTTTCCCACTTACTCTATTTATAAATTTCTGCCCTTTTTTTCTTTTTTTTTTTTTGGGGGGGGGGAAGAATGTCTATTTGCTTGCAGAAACAATCTACAACTGCTGTTCAAATGTTAACCAAGAGCTGGTGCCCCAGCAAGATGTTACTTTACATTAAGTCCCTTAAATAATGGAAGGTGTGAACTACCAGGCATGGGGGTCTGAAAGGTTTAGGATCAGATTTTGTTTTTTAATGTTTGATTAGCCTTGCTAGGAATTGAACAATGTTCAAATAGTCAACTTTAAGTTACAATTCTTCCTACCCAGCTTCCCATGCGTCTTTGAACCTAAAAAACAAATACACACATTTATATAGTAGTTAAGAATTTCTCATCCTTTAGAGGAAAAAAATCAGGCGAGTGGTAACAGAATTGCTCACTCCCCATATCTCTGCACTGAGAAACAGAGCTGAAAAACTCACAGGGCCAAAGCCTCTTAATGAGATAATCTGGTACTTGCTAGAACAATGACAAAAATATCTTTTTTTTTTCACAATGTTTCACGTTTGTAATGGCCAAAGACAAATAATAGAGTAATTCCTGAAGTAATTTCCTGCAAAGCTTTGGAAACTTCAGATTCTGTAGTGTACTTTTCTGCAATATAATAAAAGAACATCCCAAAGTAAGGACGTCTTAGATTGTACATTCTTTTTTACATGTATTTGAATTTTACTGTACATTCTTTTTCTACTTGAGCTTTTTGCAGAATTTATAAATGGTCTGAACCTATTATTATATTTGTAGCTGATTCTGTCTAGCCCTTTACAGAGTTGGATACTTAATTCTCTACATATTTAAAATCATCCCCATAAATGTTTTTAAAATATTTAGTATAATCAACTGAGCCCTTATGAGCCACCCAGCATTTCAGTTTTGGTGCAAAACTGAATGAATCTGTTTTAATCCCCATAATCTCCACAAATTTATTTTGCAGTTTTACCTTATAATATAGCATGACCTCAGAACTGTTTAGGTTTGCTTCTTGTTGGTGATTTGGTTTTGGTATTTTTGGGTGGTTTTTTGTGATTTTTTTCCTTTTTTTTTTTTTCTTTTTTTTTTTTTTTTTTTTTTTTTTTTTTTCATTTTTATCAAACTACAGCTCTAGCACTGAGACAGTCAATATATAAACAAACACTGCTGGTCTCTAAAAGGGAAAACCATTCTTTGATTAGACAAAATCAGGAAATCTGAAATACATCACAAAGATAAAAGCTTGAAAAAAGCCAAGATGGAAACTGTTAAATTGAACCAATGTAATGACATCTGAGCTTTTTACATTGATGTTGGGAATATTTTGGCACCCTTTCATTCACGACTGCACCAGGCAAATTTCCATGAAGTGAATACTATGAGGCCTTCAAGCCATTTACAAACTATGTGAGTTCAGATGTAGCTTTTGTTTTAAACCTCAGCCCAAGTATGTTGAAAGTTTCAACTAACACAGGAGCATTTTCAATTTGGTACAAACCAACAGAGTAAAACTATCAACGGACTACATCCTGGATTTCTGATCAGTTTTCCTTTTAGGATTTACACATAGACTGGAATCTTAAATATTTAAAATACTTTCTACTGCTTCTGTCTTTCATAGCTATTAAACTGAATTTGAAAGCTCTATTAGTTTAATATAGCTTTCCTACTGGCTTCTTTATATAATGTATGTTTGCAGATAACATAACATTCTTTTTTTTTTTTTTTTCCCTGAATATCTATGCCAATGCAATGCAGTTGAGTGAAACTACTTACATTAAAAGGTGCACATAATGTGAGGCATGAGACTATGGAAATGAAATGCCCTTTGGTCTGAGGAGGATGATACTGACCCACATACAGTTCTTGATCACTCCCTATCCCACACAGCAATTCCTATTACAGCCATGTCAAGATCAACTTAGCCCAGCCCAGCCAAATATACAGATTATATTTGGGTCCTTTGAGTCATGCTACAAAAAAAGGTGTAACGATAAACAAGTCCATGTGCATTCTCAGTCATAACTACAGGCAGAAGAACGCTTGAGATTCCTCACTTTGGCATTAAACAACAATTATAAAGGCTTTTAGAATTAAAACAATACAAGGTGGGACTTGAAATGTTAACAGTTCCGAGTAACTTGTCAATTGAAATAAGACTTATCCCTAGTCATAAATAAATAATCTCTTTCCTGGTGTTGCTTCCATGCCAGGATCAATATCTCTTAACATCTTACTTATTTTATTACTGCTTTTGGTTTTCTGGGGCTGATTGAAAGTTGCTCAGAGGAAATCTTTGGTTTTGCTTAAGTGTCCATGACATTTAATCATGACTTTCCTCGCAGTTTAATTCCACCCAGTCAATCAGTTAATCCACTTCAATTGATTCTGTGCTCTCTGTTATTGGCTTGCACTCATTGGGCATCCTCTGGTGTCGACTCAGCTGCGTGGCTTGTGTGAAGCTCCTCTCACACCTCTCGCACCTGGTGAAGGCAAGAGAGAAAATTGAGACCAAGGAGCTGCTTGGGGGGAGGGGGGGGTGTGGAGGGGGTGATGGGTTTTGTCTCATCCTGCCTAATCAGAAGAGACACTCAAAAGTGGCTTCAGATTTTACTGGCTCAAGAGGTTTAATTGGTGGCTACTTCCAAGGCCTTGATGCCTATGATGGGACAAGGCCTTTCTGATTCAGAATGGAGGAATCTGTCAATAGACAGGGGGAAGGTGATTTCTCCAGAGAGGCCTGTCCTGCTGTAGCTCTGATCACTGTCAGCTCAAATAGATAAAGAACAAAAAGAGATTTTTAGGAGTGAGCCATCAAAGAAGCAGCTTGTCTGGAGTTTTCTGCTCTGTAACCCCTAGGAGAAATTGATGACAAATAGAATTTCACCTTCTGCTAATTTAAAATCTACAATTGCCTATTGGAGGAAGAGAAATCACAAAGCAATAATTGTTCAGTGCAAGAACAAGACAAAGCTCTCTGTTTATCTGATCTGATTATGCAATGGGGTTCATTTTAAACAGGCACATACAGTCAGTGGTTACTCAATTATCTGAAAGCATCACACTATTTGAGAAATCTGCATGTTGAGCAAGACCTCATAACAGTCACCAGTGTTTGCTTCACTGTCTTTTATGCCATCTGTCTTTCTACCCTGTCTTTTCTTTAGAGAACCATAGTCTGCAAAACAAACAATGTGTGAACAAATGAACAAAGCCATTGAATTTTGGAGGAGATAGAATGTGGGTTATTTCTAGCTTGGGAAGAATCCTCTATCCCTGCTCTGAAAGAGAATCTACTGTATTTAATCTTCCAAATAGCGCCCTCTTAATTTGCATTCTAAACACTAGATAGGGGTGTTTGATGAGTCTCAAATATGGATGCAGGAGATTCTTCTTGTATTTTGCTCTCTCCAAAAGCTACCTTTGATTTAATGGTGCAGTGTGATCTTTTATCTTCAAAGAATATTATCATAAAAGCATCACTAAGATGAATTCTTCACCTTCAAAGGAGAAATGAGGAAAACAAAGGGCTCAGCTAATTCATATTCATCTCTCTCTTCACTGATGCAAATGATAAAAAGTGAACTTTTACTGTTCTAACTGCCTACAAAAAAAAAAAAAAAGATAAAAGAAATGTATTTACACATATGCATAATTGTGGAATATTCTTCACAGTAGTAATTTTTAGTAAGAAAGTTCTGTTTCAGGAACATTTAGCACAGGCATTACAGAATCATTCATCCAGGCTACTGTACCAATCTAAAACGTCAACACTTCAAAGTTGTGTTTCTTTGATTGTCTTTCATAGAGTATTTTTAGCAGCCTGTTCCTCTGTTAAAAACTGCACTGTGATCTTGACAAATGTAAAATGTCAGCTTTAATGTATCAGACCTATCAGCTCAATGAAAATAACTCAGAAGTATTGATTACTTAATGATTTTTGGGGTATTCATTAACGTCTATGTGCAGATCATCCACTCTCCAGAGCTCCTGAAGTGCTGATGACACATTAGTGGACTCCTGATTGTTTATTAGAAAACTGATTAGTTACTGGACTAGGGTGTCAAAATACACTACCTTTCATTGCCTGACAAACTTGCAAATTATTGTATTATTTTTATATACATATATATGTATCTATCACAGAGACATTAGAATCAATTTTAAGGCTGGGGTTAACAGTCTGTATGAGATATTGCCATCTGCTTGAACTTGATAGTTTTGTTATTTTGATGTCTACAAGACAAGTGCTTTGTTTGCTGAGTAATAGGAGGCTTGGATCCTTGCCTGAGCAAGCTGTAAATGGTAGAGTTGCAAAATAATCTACAAAATCAGGTGTGGTAACACCTGGTTTCTAAATGTCTGGCAAAATAAATGAAATGTACTACATCAGGATGCCATGGGGCCATATGTGAATCAAAGTAAGACTATAAGGTGATCAAAACACAGAGCTACTCATTAAAAACACTGGCCATGAAGCAGTGGCAGGCCTCATTACCATTTCTGGAGCTTGCCTGGGAAGCTAGAGTTGGACACTGCATTCACTCAGACCCTTGCATTGTACTTGAAAGCAGAGTAAGGCTCACCGTATTACTTTCAAATGCAAGTTCCTGACCTTTTTCCACAATTTTCTTCTGCCATCAGAGTGCTCTAACTTCCCAGCTACAGGCTGTTCTGGGAAACACACATGCAGGCACAGAAAAGAAGGATGCTGAAGAGAGACCAGAAAAGAATAAATCCCTTGTTACAAGCATCTACCCTTTGGGTGGAAGAGGTGTGGGTGCCAAGTATTGCTGCTGGTAAGGCTATGCCATCTGCGCTATACAGCCCCTGGAAAAAGTCTGAATGAAGCCTTAGGCAAGGCACCTAACTCCCCTGACTTTCTCATGTACACAGGTAACCTTCAGAAAGCATCCCTATAGCCCTACTTTCTAGGCACCTGCAAAAGGTGTGGATGGTGTTTTCAGGACAAATAGTTTTGGATCTATAAGTGCCTAGCTTACAGGCAGGGACATGTATTAAGCCCCTGACTTCTCTTTTCAATGCGTCCAGAGAACCTGTTGCTGAATACAAACTGATAGGAAAGGTGAAGATGGCAGTGTCACAGCAGTCAGCACAACTATCCCACTGTAGGTGGGAACGGTAGTAAAGAAGCAATATGGCTGCCTGGAGACCTCATAGCAGCCTTCCAATATCTAAAGGAGGGCTATAGGGATGCTGGGGAGGGACTCTTCATGAGGGACTGTAGTGACAGGACAAAGAGTAATGGGTTAAAACTTAAAGAGGGGAAGATTAGACTGGATATAAGGAATAAATTCTTTACTGTTAGGGTGGTGAGGCACTGGAATGGGTTGCCCAGGGAAGTTCTGAATGCTCCATCACTGATGGTGTTCAAGCAGGGTTGGACATAGCCTTGGGTGGCATGGTTTAGTGGGAGGTGCCCCTGCCCGTGAGAGGCCTCCCTGCCCATGGCAGGGGGGTTGGAACTAGATGATCTTAAGGTTTTTTCTAACCCAATTCAATGATTCTATGAATATTTTTTCTTTTGAATTATGAGGTACTCATTCCCTCTATCAACCATCCTTTCCCAGTCTGTCATAGCGAATAACCACTGGGACCTGTGTCTACAAGACTGGTGATCATGTGTGCGCATATTTCTGTACTCCAGCCACACATGTTTAATGTTGTGTTGGACAGTTGAACAGTAGCTAAAACAGTCAGAGCGGAAAAAGAGTCCACCTCTCATGTGACCACTCACAGATCACTCACAAAGTAACCGTGAGGCTAAGCCCAAGCTTGACTGTTAGACATACATTAAATTTTTGGTTAAGCCACAAGTGTAGGTACAAGTATTGGCAGTAATTATACCTATTAGCTGAGAGACCACTTAATTTGCTCTTAAGCCATCTGACAACATTTGAGAGTAATATAAACAGCCCCTGACAAAGTGTCGATCCAAAGAAGTTATTTAAAAGTCCTCACACAATAAGATGCCATCAGTGAAAATGGAATACGTGTTATCTTTTCCTTTAAAATGTGCTTGTGCCTTCGTTTTTATTCTAAGGAGCAATGCTGTGCTACAACATTCAACCTCATCAAGCTTCATTCTACCACAAGATTTCCCTATGTGGTTTGCTTGAGTGGAAGTAGTAAATAACTTGAACATCAATGTGTTTTGGATATTTGTAAAGTATTCGGTTCTCTGATTTTGGTTAGAAAGCCCTCATTGTCACTGGTCTGCTTGTTTGCTTCATAGTGCTTTCAAAACATTGACATTGAGGATTATATGGCAGGATTGGTTTAATTACAAATTTCATGTCACACTCTGTGAAACTTTATTCACTCTTTGGGTGAAGAAACTGCTGAGAGTCTATTTTAGGAAAAAATATCTTCATTTGATATTTTCAACATAAGCATTTTAACATTTCAACCAAAAATACATTTCATGCTAAATTTTTAACTTATTTGAAATGTTTGAAAAAAAAAAACCAAAAAAACAAACAACAAAACAAAACCTCAAAAGCCAAAACAAGCAAACAAATTAAAAAAAAAAAAAAAGGACAAAGCTGAGATGTCACTGCAGGTACAACATCTATTTTCAACCTGAAATGAATCTTTCCCCAGTTTTCATTTCAGTAAGAAACAATGAAAAACACCTGGGTTATCCCAGTCTGAATCTTTCCTCTAGTTCTTTTGGGTTGACTCATGAATATTAGATGTTTGCATAAACCTGGTTCTGCAGACGAGTCCCTCAACTGTTCTTTAATCTTGCTGAAATGGAATGTATTTGGAGGGAAGAATTAAAAAAAAATGGGATGTATCATTTTCCTTTCTCTCCTACCTTTTAATTTTTTTCAGAGCTTTGTTCCCAGACTAGCAGCCATAGTGGAGACTTCAGTAAGATAAGAACACACAAAAACTTTACAGTGGTGAGGCTGACTTGATAGCTTGTGATGACATGAAAAGAAATCCCTTCTAACTGGACCTGCAGTCCAGGCAACGCAGCTTAAGCTTTGACTACAGATAACCTCACTTAGCATTGTTATCTATAATGAAAAGCAAATAGAAAAAGTCTTCCACCATACATTCAAAGTTGCCTAAGACCTACAAAGAAAACGTCTTCTCACTGAAAAATCTTTTTTAACCAATCAGACCTCTTTTAGAGGTCTTTCCAGACCTCTAAAATCAGTATTTTAAAATACAGTCACCTTATGTTCACCATTTTTAAAACCAGCTTCCAAAAGCAATATACATACAAACACACACTTAGTGCTTGACATTGTGTGCTTAATCCATGCACACTGTAATTTGTCGAAATGCCACTTACAAGCCTAACTGTCTTATTGCATTAGAAATGGTGAGATTGCATTCACAGTAGATGTGAGTTAACCATCCGGCTAACTGCTTATTTTCAACTATGAAATTGGTTATACCTTTAAAACTATGTTTGTTACTTTTAAAATAGCTTATTTAAAAATAATTTAGCACTACCCATGCATGCTTGTTCTTGCTAATAGTAAAAATAATATTCAATGGAAGTATGTACATTACCATAAATACAGAATTTTTAAGAAACCTTATCTGACAGGACTTTTCCATTTTACACTTTTTTGTTACACTCAAAATCCCTTTTTAAGCAAAGATTTTAGAACTAAATTGCATGAGCAAGAGACAGAAATCTTGTACATCATGTTTACAGTTTTTATTTCTTGGAATTTGTTGATTTTTTTTTCACCCTAAGTTTACTTAATACCATGCCTTGCACGATGGTGGTGAGACATCAAGATGAGCTGCTGCTATCTCTTTTTTCTCCAGCAGAGAGGGTGGATTAATTTCTGGACAAGTTTTCTGCACCTCCTCTCTCAAACGCAAACAGCCCTGCAGGGGAGGCAAATTTGCCTTTTTGAACAGCTTGCAGGATCACGGTGTGTACATCCCCTTACCTGACTAGCAGGGATTGGAAGATCTGTAGCTCCAGTTTTAGCTTCATGTGAAATGACCAGTCAACTTACTGCAAATACTTCAACAGGTCTTCCAGAGAGAAACTGGTACTTTATTGTTTCTTGAGTTTAAGGAATAAACTACATAAAAATCTTGCAAATATGAAATTATGCCATACATTATAAAGAAACAGCACAGATCATCCACATTTTTTGTTGCTCTGCCCTGCAGCTTCAAGAATGGCCAGATATATCCCAAAATACTTAAATACTTCAGCAAAAGCAGGGCAAAGTAAACAAACAAATTCCAGATCAATGGTTAATTGCAGTACATTAAGAACTTTCACAAATGAAATTGTGCAGTAGTCAAGACAATTTTGGAAAAGGGGAGAAAAATAACCAAACCAAACAGGAAAAATTATTACTCTAAATGGGGCAAAATAGCAGATCTATTGGAAACATGACAAAAACAGGATGTTAAGGAAAAAAATTAAGTGGAGTCAACAAGGTTACACATGAGTAACACCTTTACATTAAAAGAAATCTATTTTCCATTTTGACCTGGAAACCTCTTCCATTAATTACTAAAATCTATTTACACAGCAACTAGATAAAATCAATCTGGTTTTGGCTCATTTTCCATGGGATCTAGAAGAGCCGATGTTTAGATGCTCTGAGTTTCCATGTTTTGCCACCTACAAAGCTATCCTAGCTACTACTTCTGGTATGCAAGCTCTTCTGTCCTGGATATGCAGTATTTGGTTCCTGGCTCTGTTCCCTTGCCCCAGGCAGAGACGTACAGAAGCCATGCTTCCTTCCAGCTATATATGGAGGCAAAGCGTCTCTACTGGTATCTCTACTGGGCTTGTTATGACGGGTTCTGGCAGGCCCCATGGCTGAGCTCTCTTACATTAACCAGACCGAGAGCTTAGGATAGCAAAAGTAGAAAAAAACATAAGCATAGAAAAGTAGATGGTGGATAGGCAGACCTTAGAGAACTGGGAGAGACACACACACCTTCCTCTACATGCATTCTCATTTCTCGACGGAACACCAGGTCGCTTCCAAATGAAGTGATATCAATGCATTACACACTGATATCAATACATTATTTTTCCTCCAAAGTGGAATTGTTCCAGGTAAAACATCCATGAAATTTGTGCCTGTCAGTTCAGCAAAGACATGGGCACAAACATGGAAAATGTGTATTCTGCATTGAAGAACACCTGCTGTTAAGTAGGCAGAATCTTGCTTAATAGAAGGTAAAATCTACCTGGGCCAGCTGTGCTATAACTGAAGGTCAGCATAGAGGGAAAATTATTTCCAAGATGCAGATATGTGCTTGGCTTTAATTTCAGTAAACAGAAACCACAGAAATAAGCAGAGTCTGTTTAATTAAAAATCATCCTCTTCAAGTGACTTCTTTCTTTTTTTTTTTTTTTTTTTCTTGTATCTTGGACAGCTGAACACTACCAATTTATTACTGTGATCTTATCAAACTTACCACACAAGCCAGAGTTGCATTTTATATGCAGTGATTCTGAGACTAAAAAAAGATGGATATTTCTACCCCTTATTTGACCAGATCCAAATTAGCTTTAATGTGAAGTTCCATCTACCTTATCATGTAGACATCAAAGAATCATATTAAAGTTCTTACATCATAGTCTGTCCCAGTCTCGAGTGTATTTTCAGCTATGGTTCTCTGGCAGCAGCTTGTCATTACATTAAAAAATCGAGTTCTCATCAGAGGACAGAAAATTGTTCAAGGCTAGCAAGGCACCCAGACCCAAGTCTGGCTCAATTCTGATTTTAGCCACACCACTAAGAGTGGTTATATCTAGTGGTCTGACCTTGGCTTTCAAGGGAGCCTCTGCTCTGTGCTGGTATGGAGCAGTGATGCTAGTGAACAGCAGCAATGCATTTCCCTCTCTAATCTCAGCTGGCAAAGGCTGTTGGCTTCAAGTACTTACTTGAAGGGCTTTTCCCCAGTGTGCGTCCGGATGTGATTGTTCAGTGTTGTGGCACCAGCAAAAGCACGACCGCAGTAGCCACACTTGAAAGGTCTGTCACTGGAGTGCGTAACTACATGGTTCCTCAGCTCTGATGGTTGGGAGAAGGACTGGGAGCAGTGACCACACTGGTAGGGCCTGCAATGGGAAAGAGAAACACTATGCCATCAGTGCTTTCTATTGACTTGAGCAGGAAACCGTGCAGGCAGGAACATCTGGTCTTCCAAACAATTTGCAGAGAACTGCAGATGCAGCTTTCTTGGGAGACACATACCCAAAGTTTCATGATCTGTTCAGCAAATGTGAAATGCTTGTGCAGAAATTGACTGAGTCTGTGGGCATCCTGCTCCACAAAACATAATTCATCAAGCTATGAGACAGCATTACACATACATATGTCTGCCTCACTTCTCTCAAACTCAACATGGTATTCCTTCATCACAAAAAACTCCTCACATCTGAACTAAGAGACTCATGCAATCCTCTGTCTGCTGGTGCCAGCTACAGTCTCTCCTGCAAATGCATGTCTGATTGTTACACCCATATCCTACGTGGATTCTGTGACTATTTGCAATTAAATGCTTCGTATTGCTCTGGAGGAATCTAGGTTTTCTGAGATCACCTTTTTCAATGAGAGACATTGGAATAAATAATCACCATGTTACAATTACCCTCCCATTTTCTTACTGTTATTGAAAACATTTGCATCTAATTAACACATTTCTCCCATCCAGACTGAAAACACTTCTTCTTATGATCTTGAAATGAAACCCAGAACTTAGGTTTTCAACACCACAATTTGTTAAAAACAAACATAACAAACAAACAAAACTGACTGATATGTTACAAATTCAGAATCATGACAAGGAGACTGCAAACACAAGAAAGAAAGGATACAGAACAGCAAGGTGAGATAGAACTACTGAAATGCAAATATCATTGATAACTAAAATAAAATGTGAGGTAACAATGTATATATATTTCTGTTTGGTAAAAGTGATTTGATTTCAACGTCCTGCATGTCTCTCTTTCGTTTTGACAATTCAATTCAGTTAGCAACAAAGTCCAATAATCTCATCAGACTTTTTGTCAAGAAAATTAAGATTTTTTTTCTAGAGGTATATTAATGATTTCTACCCTGTACAACATTATAGGTCAGAGCTCTTGATGTCTGCATTTCTAGAGCAAATGGCCAACTCAAACTTAATTACTCTCCTTTAATAAATGTGTGCATTTAAATGGCTGGAAACCAAAACTAAAAGGAAGGAGACAATGGTGGCCAAGCATGTACAATTCAATTAAGTGCAAAATAAAGTGAACTATCTCATTTGTCAAGTGAACTGCTTAATTGTAGCTACTTGCATCACTGAACACAAATACTATTATTTTACAGGGCTTCAGAGCACTGAACCCTGATTGTAGAATTTTTTAGCTTGATTAATTGCTCAGTATTGGCCAATAACTCAATAGCTTACATTTTTAATTACGTACATTTGAAAATCTAACTGCTCTCCAACAAGTTTGAACGAAATATATAAAAGCTGTGGAAAGGTTACTTAACCTAGATGTTGTGGCCCTTGAAAAAGTACATGAGATATGTAAAATAATATTTTAAGAGAAAAATAGATGCTGAATATGTTTCTCTTATTGGAAGAAATGTAGTCACATGCCCAGTCTTCCCTTTATTTGAAGTGTGCAGTTAATTTCCACACAAAATATTTATTGAACTTGAAAATTCAAGAGCTGCTAAAACAAAGATGACTTGTGAATGCAGGTTTATTTGTTTGGATATTTTCAAATAAAATGCTTTTAAGCAAAAAAGAACACATTAAGTTATTCAGTATCCAAGAAACATTGATTTTTTTTTTTAACAGTGAAAGGGATCATTAACATCTATTAGCCTCTGGTTATCTATTTTTAATAGGTACTACAATAAATGATAAAACACTGTATAAAACCAATTAATCTTTTATTTTTTTAAGTTAATGTGATGAATTTCATACAGGGAAAAGTCACACGGTAACTTGTCTGTAAATAGCCAAATTCCAAACCAGTTATAACTTAACATTGAGATGCCAAGTAAAATGTTTTTACCCCCTACGTTGGCTCAAAACTTCTTTCTTGTTTACAAAGGGTATTAATACACATACTCAGAACACATTTCACTGGCTGATGCTCAAGAAAAAGAGATGTGTAGAAAGTCACCTACTGCTAGGTCACTTTGTATTTTTTCCATTCATCCATATCTAGGGAGAAAAATGATTAAAGAAGCTACCCTCCCCTTTGCAGGGGATGCATTTCTCCAGTTGATACCCAGGCAATTCTGATTGATACTAAAATGTGCAGAATAAGTAATTTTTTCAATCTAAATATATGGCATACATTAAACAAAGCTCATTTTAAAAAGTTAGACTATAAATGCATTTAAATACTATAAATATTTTAAAGTGATGTATCTAATTTTCACAGTTGCAAATTCAAATATGCCAATTTTTGACAAGTTTTGGATATTTTTATTTTTTCCAAGAGCAAAAGAAGTCATCCAATAAGTATTAAAGTTATCATTTTGTCCTCTGGTAACAATTTTGCTATTCTCTGAATTTTTTCTTGGCAGAAAATGAAATCAATATTTTTTTTTTTAAAAATGAAAGTGTTGCATGAGGATTGAACATGAGTGATGCTCAGTTCAGTGAGTACATTGACACAGGCAAAGCAGGCCTGTCTTTGATGTAGCAGTTACGCTACATCTTCTGCCATCACTTTGGTCTGCACTGAAACAACAAATTAAGATGGTGACTTCTTTATAGTAGAGATTTGCAGACAGAAGGAACAAGGACATAATGACAAAAATGGTGGTCTTCATAAGCTGTATTTTAAAGACGTTCTCCTAGACCGAATGCCATCCCAGACCAGAAAAATTCATTTCCACTGGAATAACTGAGATCATATCGCACTTTCTTGAGCTTCAAGGTATCTATGTGAATATAAGTACAGTTGTTTCACAGCTCAAATGTGTGTTGATGTTCCAGAAAATTGATGTTCAAGCAAAATTAACACTTCATATATGAAACCTACATAACTACAATATTCCTTTGCGGAGGTACAGGCAGATTAGAAAGCATGAACAAAATCAGTCTAATGAAACAGGTGTACCAAGCTCTCAAAGTACATGCTCACTACATGAAGAAATGCTTTGTTCTATAAAAAATTGTTCTCCACCTGTCATGAGCATAGTTTTGAATGTGTCCATCATTGAAATTTTTACAAAGGATCTTGCGTGCTCTTCCAGATGATCAAAACCTTCTCATACGGGATTTTTCAGTGACGTTTAAGAACAGCTAAATTGATATATAGCAATGTGCAGAGGAGAATTACGCACTGACAGCCATCAAAAGCAGCTCTAATGTTTTTCCTAAAACATCAAGCTACATTTTTTTCTAGTTCTCTGTCTTTCTGTCTAAGCTTAAAGAAAGGAAATCTACAGGCCTAGAAGAAAATTCTCCTGTTAGAAAATTTACACTGTCATCATTAAGCCCATACACCATTAATCAGCTATCTAGGTTTACTTAACACATAGAGTCCACCAGCTTTTTCTAAAGACCCTTGTCTTACAGCCCCTAAATGTACTGTGGCCCACTATAGAAACACAGGCCATTTAAAGGGAAATTCAGAAAGTGATAACTACAATGTAATAGTTTTCAGGTTTTATAGTTAATTTAGATTGTGAGCTTTTCCAAGTTTTTCAAGTTGCATTCTTAAAATGAAAGCAGTCGAGAATACATTTTGCTCCCTAACTTAGATAATCTCTGGGGTGATTTTGCTGTTTGGTGATGTCTTTTCCCATCTTAGAATTTTCTCACTTTCGTAACTGATTTTTTTCTGGGTGAAAGTACATAATGTATAGGACCAGTACAAAACCCATGTTCTCCTATGAGGCTCACTGAACCTCACAAAAACTCATGCTTTGGGCATGTTAAGGGACAACAATAGAAAAATCCGTATCTTTGCATCTGAAAGAGCTGCAGACAGGCAACTGGACATTTAGGTTAATTCTTTTTAGATTTTCACTTACCAAAAGTGACACAGACTTTAAATATTTATCTTATACTATTCTTCTGCTAGAACAATATACTTTCCAACTTCTGATTTGCAAGTACATCCAGCTAATATAAACTTATTTTCTACATTGTAAATTATTCCTGGTCTGAATTATTAGAATCCTGGAAAACCTTATAATTATTTTCACTTAATTTTCTGATCATTTCCTATATGATAAACAGGTTTCTAGTG
Organism: Amazona ochrocephala; assembly: GCA_039720435.1. Lineage (NCBI taxonomy): Eukaryota > Metazoa > Chordata > Aves > Psittaciformes > Psittacidae > Amazona > Amazona ochrocephala. The sequence goes on along the minus strand of CM077909.1, from coordinate 55,352,834 downwards.
AGACATATTCAGAACTGAAGTTGATGTTTTCAGAGGCATATGGAATCCCAGCACAATCCTTAAAAGAGCAATTGCTTGTAATGGTGAGCTCTTGAATACAGTAACTCTGTCACTGAGACATTGTCAGATCACGGAGACAAAATAGCACATTGCTGTAATTTCTTTCCCTTACAAAAAAGCTAGAAAAGCACTACCTAAGAGAAGAGGGATTAATATGCAGTGGAAAGTGCTTTTCTCCTTGTTGAGAACTAAGAAGGAGTAAAAAATCAATTTGATTCATATCCTGGTCTCAAAGCATGGGAAGCAGGGCTCCATTGGAGCCAGGGCATGGTTTCACAGCATGACAGAGGGAAGGTTGTCACACCTTGGCCTGTGCAAACACTGAAAGCAGGGCACATTGAAATGGTGCCAGCAACAGCTTTCAAGGCCAGACCTGTGTACAGCACAGCATTAAGAGGAGAGCTACAGCTAGAGGAGTTAGGTCACAGCTGTCCTATGGAAAGGTAGTTTTGAAATCTTCATGAAAAGATTATGTAAGAATAAACATTAAATTCAGCATGATGTTTACTTTTATTGAGCAATATTGCATAACCACTCCATAAGCAGAAATAGGTAATTCTTGCTCACAACATTTATTTTTTTTTAGGTCTGTTCTGGGGTACGTTTAAATTAAATTAGTGGACTTGGGGAGAACATCAAGGTCAAAGACACAGAACCTATAAAAGAAAATACAAACACAAAATCGTCTGATCCATGATCTTGGGGAAGAAGATCTACTAAATTGGCAATTTTGAACTTCAAAGTCCTGGTTTTGGTTGTTTCTTTTTGTTTGTTTGTTTTTAAATCACAATTTAAAATTGAGGTGCTACTGCAAAACACGGGTAGAATAATATTTTTTAAGTAAACAAGAAGTACAAAGGCCAGAAAATATCAGCAGTCTATCAGGCACAGACAGAACTTGTAGAATGGATTTTCCCTCAAATTATCAGCTTAAATACATGGCAGTCAGTGAGACTATATATCAAAGATGTACAGATTGTATATGAAAATATGTCACAAACAGCTTTTGAAAACTGCAGCCATCTGCCTTTCTTCCACACCAATACATCCTGAATCTGGTGATCATGGTGAGAAAGAAGAAAGATGTCATTAAAAGGGACTGCGTCATTATCAGAAAAGTGGTTGCTGTATAAAAAAATTAATGAAATTAAAAATATTGCTCTAAAAATGATTCACTGTGATCAAAGGCTCTCAGTTACTCCTTTCTGGAGGTATCCCAAATAGCATTGTTTGGCATTTCTGCAGTGGTGAAAGAAACAGCAACAAAAAAATTAAAATACATAAATAAACAAACAAATGAATAACTAAGAAGATTAAATAGATTTCTGACTTCTGCTTCAAGAAATGGGTGCTCAAATTGCTTCAGTCCAGGAAAGGCTTAAATAAGTCCCAAAGGATCACAAAGGATCAGAAAGTCTCAGAATCAAAATCTTGAATGGATTTAAACCTTCATTTTCCATACTCATGCCATACTCAGTTACCATTAATTTTGAAGACAAGCCCTGCAAAATATAATAATCTCCAAATATAGATTATTCTAATAATTCTCCTTTTTATTAATAATAGATTAATTATTATTTTATTTGTTAAATCATGTGCCTGCTAAATAGGACCATTTCTTTCTTACTGCCTGATAGAATTAAATATATTGGGCCTTTTTTATATCTGCCCTTGTTCAGATGTTTTCTGAATCTAAGTGGATTTCACGTAATTTTATTATTTTTTTAAATTCCTCTCGCCCCATGTAGTTCACTTTTCTCAAATTTCAGTCCATAAACTGGATTCCTCTATAGATTCAAAAATGTTTTCCCTGCATCTCTTCCTGTAGGTAATCGGTATTGTTGAAAAACAAATACCAAGCAAGAATAGATAGTCTAAAGTAATTTCCTAAAGAAGACGGGCTCTGCTGCTTCAGTCACATCAAAGAAACAGTGGCTGGTGTAGCTCGCAAATTGCTGACAATAAATGGGAAGCTGTTTATCAGCCAGAGCAGTGCTGCAGATGTTGTTGAGAAAATACAAAAGAGAATGTTGCACCCAGGACTTCAGGCTGGCAAAAAGGTATTTTGTCCCTGGGAAATTTTGTACAACACTTCAGGAATTTTTCATCTGGAGAAATGTAGTATGTTTAAGAAACTGAAGACAACTCTTTTCCAGCCACTGTATCACTAAACAGCTGATCTACTGGTACTTGCTGGTACTTGCGAAAGCACAAAAAGCTGCCTCTAATGTAAGATCAACATGTAATGACTTCTAACCAGGGACACGAGAACCCAGATCCTAGGGCAGTTAGGATATGCAGTAACTGTTATTCTCGTAATTTCACACTGAATTAATCACAGTGAGCTTAAACAGATCCATGTGACTGACATCCCACAAAATACTCTAAATAAACCTATTGGGAAATGCTTTTGCACGAGTTATGTTGGCGGCACACCTCGTGGGAACAAAGAAGGCATAACAAAACTGGCCTCCACAAGGAGTCTGCACAACTTATTTAATGAAAACATAAAGATGTAAGCTATTTTTCAGTACAGAGGGAACACAGGTGTCACAAACCAAAACACTGCAGTATCTAGCATTTATGCAGCAGATTGATTCTAAGAGAGTATTACAAGCTCATTTAGGCTTTATGCTATGTAACACAAAAGAAAAAGTTTCTTAAGAACAGGTTTCACAAAACACAGGAAGCCAAAGAGGAAATCAGCAGAATTAGCCAGTATCAATATTGAGAAAAAGGCGTTAGCTATTATCTTTTGAATCTTCCTGAAAGCTTCTGGGATTCAAAATGTATGACTCAGAGTCCTTACTTACGTCTTCTCCACCACACCAGATCTCCTGGGTCTTTTCTCTAATCACCCTTTTCTCTCTTTGCTCCTGGGGGAGCTAACTTGTCTTCTGATATAGATAATTTTCCTACTAGGCTGTAGGGTATTCAGAGCTAAAAATGCTCTGCACTTTCTTGTTGAAGCTGTTCTGCATGGACAAATTAGGTAGGTGTGGGAGAGACAAAACAGCAAGATAACATGAATCAGTAACCTACTAATGAGGGTGTTCAATTCTAAGGGTGAAGACCTAAAAAACAGTGTGTGTTTCAGGCAATATTTGATACAATATACCTAGGACAAAATAAATAACAAAAAAAATCAAATCTCTTACCTCCAAAATGGCAGACCTAATTGAAGGATAAAAATACTCTCATTTACTCTCTCTGGCAGAATAAATATTTAACTACCCCTTAGAGTGCAGAAAAGCCCCATTAGGGAGACTCTTCTTGCATTAACTATTATCTGCAGCTTGGTTCTTCATAAAGGAAGACAGAGGTTCAGATGAGGGAAAGGATGGAATTTAAGCATCACACCTTGTTAGGTGAGTCACTGAAAAAGTATGTGCAAAGCCTCACAACGCACCTCTTCTAGGCCATCTGAAGCAGCATTTTATGGTTTACAGTATGCTTAGAATGTTTTAATGCTGGAAATACAAGAGTCCATGAAACTTAGTAGAGAGGATCTTTCAGGACCTATACTCTGCATTGTGGCATTTAAATTGGCAGTCGTGTCCTACAACTTCCTTAGCATGGCATTTGTTTCTGCCAAGGCCAGAATCAAATTCAGAAAATGTTGGAAGGGCTTGTTTGCATTCACAATATTATAAACTCTTTCAATTCTATGAAGATTTGCCCTTAGCATGTTTGACATTTCTTCTTGGGAAACTGGATTACACTTCAATATCTCCACATGACAGAATCACACAAGCATATGTGTACATGTATATATATAATCATGTGCACAAAGAGACGTAAACATGTATACAAACATACACACAGACTCTCTGTTTATTGGTTTTTAGTAGTGTTTTGGTTACATGTAATTCACAATTAAATGCTGCTTTTAGAACAATCTTCTCCAGAGATTCAGCTGTTTTGCTCATACCTTCTTCACAGCTGAAGAAGAGACAGCTTTGGGCAGTCTTTTTTATTGAATTAATTTGATTTTTACCTTTTGTCCTGCCAGCTATCAAAATTGTCAAATAAACCAGCTTTGATTCATAAATAATGGTTCCATTATATTTACTGTGCCACCAGTCAAAGTACCTGAAATTTTAATTCACTTGTTCAGCTAAATTTCATCCTCAGCCCACGGCCATAAAATTCTGTATTGACAAACTTTCAAACCAACTTTGACTCTGAGGTATCTAGTCAACATTTTTCTTCTGTGTGGATATTAGTTTATTGAATAAGTGGCATCTGTTTTCCTGCACATCACTAGTGGAGTAGGTATTTCCTTTTGACAGCTTTGCACGATTTATGGGTTTGCATACTCTGAAGAAAAATAGTACTAAGCAAAAAATTCCAATTCATTACCTCTTAGTGCTTAATTAAGTTCATACACATTGCACACTGTAGGTGAACCCTGAAATGACTGTGACAGCCATTGAGCAGCAAGTAAGATTATCTCTGGAAGACAGAGAGACTTTTAATTATCTTGACCTTATTTTTCCACCTATGATATTCATAAATTTTCCTTCTATTTTGTGTCTCCATCAGATGCACCAACCCATTCTGAAAACAAGATTATATCCTTAGCTATTTCCTTTTATCTGCACATTTAGGCACCAAATTTTTTTACAAATAGTGAAGTCAAGCAATAGTTTTTATCAGCTTACTTCACACAGCTGCAGATGAATTGTTGTGCAGGCTCCTCCTAATAATGGTTTGGTTTTGGAAATGATAACGGCTTGATAAAAGAAAAAAGCAGTGGATCTGGCTATCAGTAGATACAGAAATAGAGCCTCAGCTTTACCTGTCAGGGTTCTGCGTACACACATGCATCTGTAAGAGGATCCGCTGGGTGAAAGTCTTAAAACATTGCCCACATTTCCAAAGATGCCAGTCACTGAACTCAGAATTTAGTTGGCTTGTTGAAGTTGGGCTTGCAAGAACTCGTTGGTTTTTGACACTGATCTGGTTAAATCCTGACTCGATGGACCCAGACTTATCCAGGAGAGAAAAATTTCTGCTACACGGAGTCTGTGGAAATACTATGGATCTCTGTAGAGTAGCAGGGGATAGTTTGCTACTTTTATTAAATGGTTGTAGGGTGTCTTGTCTGGACATGGCCTCCATTACAGTTGAAGGGACATTCACTGGGAGAAAACAAGAAAAGTAAATAAGATGCTTTTTAAAACTAATATAATTTTGGGAGACACCAAAAAACATACCAACATCCATTTTTCTTGACACTAGAATCAAACAACTTTATTTTAACAATGCATAAAAAAAAAAATGGGCTTGAATGAGACAGTGATCTCAATGGATGATGCTATTTCTGTGACACTGAAATGAAACCTCATTCAAAGGAGTATCTGAGATCGAAAGGACTCAGAGAAGCCTGAATGGTGTATACATTTGTTGCACAAAAGGGTTTGTAATCTGAAAGAAAATGCTGCTGCAGTTGTGATACCCTGACTCTGAATGGTGTAGTCAGCATGTCCAATTGCTATATCACAGACAAGCATGAATTTTGAGAGCATGGGGAAAAAAAAAAAAAACCTTGCTCAGGTACTCCCTGAGATACAATAGGGCTTAAATCATAGAATCATAGAATCATAGAATAGTTAGGGTTGGAAAAAACCTTAAGACCATCTAGTTCCAACCCCCCTGCCATGGGCAGGGACACCTCACACTGAACCATGCCACCCCAGGCTATGTCCAACCCCGCCTTGAGCACTGCTGGGGATAGAGCATTCACAGCTTCGCTGGGCAACCCATTCCAGGGCCTCACCACCCTCACAGTAAAGAATTTCTTCTGCATATCCAATCTAAACTTCCCCTGTTTAAGTTTGAACCCATTACCCCTTGTCCTCTCACTACAGTCCCTCATGAAGAGTCCATTCCCAGCACCCCTATAGGCCCCCTTCAGACACTGGAAGGCTGCTATGAGGTCTCCACGCAGCCTTCTCTTCTCCAGGCTGAGCAGCCCCAATTTTCTCAGCCTATCTTCATATGGGAGGTGCTCCAGTCCCCTGATCACCCTCATGGCCCTCCTTTGGACTTGTTCTAACAGTTCCATGTTTTTTTTCTGTTGAGGACACCAGAACTGCACACAATACTCCAGTGGGGTCTCACAAGGGCAGAGTAGAAGCGCAGGATCACTTCCCTCGACCTGCTGGTCATGCTCCTTTTGATGCAGCCCAGGGTACAGTTGGCTTTCTGGGCTGCAAGCGCACACTGAAGCCGGCTCATGTTCATTTTTTCATCAACCCACACCCCCAAGTCCTTCTCCGCAGGGCTGCTCTGAACCTCTTCTCTGCCCAACCTGTACCTGTGCCTGGGATTGCTCCGACCCATGTGTAGGACCTTGCACTTGGCATGGTTAAACTTCATCAGGTTGGCATCAGCCCACATCGCAAGCATATCAAGGTCCCTCTGGATAGCATTTCTTCCCTCCAGGGTATCAACCAAACCACGCAGCTTGGTGTCATTGGCAAACTTGCTGAGAGTTCACTTAATCCCACTGTCCATGTCACCAACAGAGATGTTGAGCAAGACCAGTCCCAACACCGATCCCTGAGGAACATCGCTTGTTACTGGTCTCCAGCTGGACTTTGAGCCATTGAGCACAACTCTTTGCGTGCAGCCATCCAGCCAGTTCTTTACCCACTGCGTGGTCCACCTATCAAATTGATGTCTCTCCAACTTAGAGACAAGGATTTCTTGTCTTAGAGACAAGAATGTCTAACGCTTTACTGCAGCAATAGTTCCCTTATCCTTAAAGGGCAGCCACTAAGTGTATTATACTATTGCATCTCACAAATAGTCACACAGCCTATACAGTACAAAGCCAGTGACTTCACCATGACTCATATGATTAAGGCTAATAGCAGTTAGCTCACCACAAGACAATGCAAAGTATAGGCAGAGATATCTTTGTGCATCAATTTCCCACCTACAAAATAGGAACAAAAGTTGTCTCTAGTCCCAAAAATAGATTATGTTCATCAATTAACTATGGCTTATGATGCACTCAGCTATTTCAACAACAAATGCCATAGCTGTTCTCACAAAGAAGTGATTTAATGCTGAATTTAAATGTTGCATGATAAGGAAGGAAAGAGGTCAAACATATAGAAGACTGTTGAACTGCTGCCTCAATCTTTGAATACCATCTAGTTCATGAAGTGAATGAAGCAAGAGTACTATAGAAAAGTAGGCTCAGCCAATGAAAAATTGACCACAATGCAAAAAGAAGCATAATTTAGGCCACCTGGGCCCAGTACCTTCTCATGCTTTCCATTTTGTCACACTCAACCTCATCAGGTAATATTTTAATGGAGATTTTAAAATTAATTATGAGTTATGCATATGTGTATGTTTACATGTGTTCACACAGTTACTCTCACAATGTGTTCAGTTACATAGCACCTACTGAACAGGTGATTAAAAACTCCAACTCTGTTTAAGTAAGATATGATTTTAGATTTCCAAGGACAAATATGAGAATTCAATTTCAGTTATAAGTTAGAATAACCTAACACTATTTAATGTACAATAAAACCATAACACAAATTAATGTTTTAGTAATACCTTAAATAATGCCAGTTACTTAACAGAATTATACTCTAATACCTTCCATCATTCTTAATGATTTCAATATTATAATATTACATGCTATTTAATTTATTTAAGTTATGGTCCTTCCTAGTCTATGCTTTTCTGGAGTATCTGAGGAGCTGGTTTCTAAATAGAGTTACATCCATTGAGCTAACAGAAGTTTCCAAACATATAATGCATCTTCTATGTCTCTTCAGTACAAGGAGCAATTCGTATACTTTTATTTTGTCCCAACATCCTCACAAAAGAAGTGTGGATATTCTATTCATAGAAGTTCACAGAAGTAGTAAGATCAGTATATATTAGAGACTTAAGGAATATAGACAGAATTTGTACTGGGTGAAAACACTCCTGTGTAGAAGATAAGCAGAAGGTCTACTCTGAAGGCTTAAGTCAATCAAGACAGCATATCTAGGCTCAGAAATGTATTTCATCTACTCATGTCAGTCTCCCTGTGGATGAAACTCTGGTTTTTGTCACATCAAAATAGTAAGTGACAATACTTAGAGATTTTAGCCTTAATGCTTTGTTTTTCAAATAAAGGTTTTGCAAGCTCCATGAAAGAAAAAATAATATTTCTATGTTATACGCTGTAGAGCATGAGTTTTATCAGCAAACATTACTGCCAGTAATTAAATTTCTTTTAAACCTTTCTCAAGACCAACAGTTTTGGAAACTCAAGATGAAAAAGGGTGTTTATTTTTGACAGTTTAATCGCTGCTATCTTGCTGTTTTATTGCTGTATGGTTCAGTATTTAAGTTACTATGAGATACAAGTTCATCCTAGCATTGCTGTTTAAGTATCCAAGTACTTGACCAAAAAAATACGTCCTGTATGTAATTGATTAAGCATGGGTAGCCACAGGGTTACTTTGGACCAAAGTCAATTAGGCATCCATTATTGATTTCTTTCACCATATAGATACACATAGCTGTTAAAATGGAAGTGAGGACTTCGATGAAAGCTCTAATCAAGCTCCACACACAGTGAAAATGAAGGGTAAGGTTGGATCACCCATCCCCATTACAAAGGTATCCAGCTCTAGATTGGACTGTGTCTGTGTTAGAGTTACATGCTTAATTTTGTTACAATTCCTAGCAAACTAAAAATAAAGTATTGAGAAGGAGTAGAAGAATGGATGGAAACAGGAATGGCTAGAATGGAATGGAGGTTCATTGTAATTTCAGATTACTTACATTCAGCTATTATTCAGAGAGGCTGGCTTTTACCTTTCAACCGCAAGGTTCTCATCTTTATAATCAGTCAGACAAAGCTTTTCTCAGCATAGTGGTAATAGAATGATCACTAACAGAGGCCTCATAGACCTGCAATACATTTCTGTTTTGGCAAGACAGTATCTTGGGATAGGTCTGATAACAGAGAGGGCCAAGGAAATCAGTTAGGAATAGATCAGGAATGAATTACTTAGAAGAATGATTCTACACACTACCAAGCTATGTAGGCTGCCATGGTGGAAAATGCACCCATGATTCTATGCATCTATGATTCTATGATTCAGTGAAATCTGCTATTTAGCAGCACATATCTGCGCACTTCCAAACACCTCAATTTATTTAGGTAAACATCATGATTTTGCACAGCTTAAGTGTATCATTTCTAGGGTTTTATTCTGAGCACATCAATCTCACCCTAAATTAAATTTAAAATGTCCTAAAATACTCTAGAAATATAAATGATTAGGAATGAATCAGGAATTCTGATTTATGGAGGTAGAAATTCAAGGAAGAGCTTACGATTTTCGTCTTGTGCGATGCACTGGAGAGGGATTCCAAAGAAAGATGTGTAGCTGTCATTGTACCAAACCAAAAGCTCAGTGCCCCTGGGAATATCTATGCAAGCCCGGTAGAATATATTTGACCTAATAAAGAGAAAAAAAAAATAAATTTAGAAATAGAGCATTCTTCTCTTATCAGACACAGTATGATACAGCATTACAGTAGAAATCCATTGTTTTGGAAGCCTTTCTGCAGATAACTAAAAGAAAAACTTACTCATTATTTGAAAACCAAATCTATCATTAAGAAATGGCTTTGCTCCTGTAGCACAAAATAGGAAAGAACTTAGAGGCACTATGTTTCTAGCATATTTTAAACACAAAGATGCTACAAGCAGCAAGATTTTATGAAAAGACAAGTATTTTCTTGCACTGTCCCTTTTAAAGTGATTTTAGAAATGCTGCACTTTGCTCACACAGTAGCAGCATCAGAGCTCTGCACACAGTTCAGCAAGTTGAGCCATTTAAAAAGCTTTGCCTTTGTCATCTAAACTAAAGTTAATATATCTTAGGGGAAATACACAACAGTTCTTTCATTTTAACAAGTTAACTTAGCAAGAGGTTTGAAGGAGTGTAACACAGCCTTTTATTATGGCAATATAACTCCAAAACAGAGATCTTGGATTGCTAAGTAAAACAGACTTTGACTTAGGGAAATACAATAACAGGGTCAATATGAACATGCAACCATAATAACTTCCCCTTTATGGAATATGAGGTAATGTTGATGATCCTTCAGTAAGCATGATTTAGTTTTAGAATAAATGTGGTATCTTATCACATCACTGTGGAAAAAGAGTGTAGGTAGTCCTAGACCATTGAACTGGGAGTTGAGGTGGGCGGAAGGAAAAATCCTAGAATCTCTAGCATAAAAGCACGAGCCTTATACTGATCTTGCACTGGTGTAAATAGCTTCAGATTTTACGTTTAACAGATTTACAGTTTGGGGGCAAACTCTGTATAAGATAAGAATCAGGCACAAGACAAAATAAAAATGTTATCAGTTTGTAGTGGCTTTTCCCTTAGGCTTCACATGGAGCAGTAAAACACACTCCTGTGAGACGGATAGAAATTCAATATATACAAGAAGAACACTCCACTTTTGCTGAAGGATTACATACCAAAATGATACAGTCAAAGTACCAAGAAATGACCATTTTTTACAACAGCTTATGTAAGGCAGAAAAACATCTATAGAAAAAAAAAAAATTAGGCCTCAACTGGTTTTCTGGGTGAAGAATTGCTACAGACGTTAGCCTGAAATTCAAGATAAAAGTGTTTAGGGTTGGTAGGCCTTAAATTTAGACTTTCTATAAAGAATTGGCTGTAGCAATGCAATTTTTTCCTTGTATAACACTGCAGACACAAGGAGAATCTTTTTACCACATTTTTCATGGCAGTGAGATATGCACTTGTCAACATATTTTGTCACTGCAAAGTGGCTCTTGGCAACAGGATCATAAAGATCAATAAAAAAGTGCAGATTCTCAATATTTTACTAGCAGCTGCAAAAAATTCATTTATCTTGTTATTTTCCTCTCTTACTGCTACCCTGTCTCAGGAGGGCACTGCTAGCTAAGCAGAACAGTTTTCCTAACCTTCTATGAATATCTGACAAAACCCCTTCCCTTTGTGCCTACCCTCTCTCCTACCCTCCTCTTCCTCCTCCTCTTCTCTCTCATTCTTCCTAGAGCTTAGCATTTCATTAATATTTTCCACTGTTACATAAAAATGAAAATCAGAGCCGCGCTATAAATTACTAGCATCTCCTAACTTGAGAAAAATTGAGTCTACTTTGTACTTCACCCTTGTAACATTTCATCTCTCAGTTTGGCTTCCCTTAACATAAACACAGCAGCCCGGCAAATGAATGTGCTAAAACTAAATGACACACTTTGCCGCTGAAAGAGCAGAACTGTTTTTGAGCAATGGGTGGTCTGTGGGGCTTGGAATAGGCAAGGAAAAAAAAGTGTAAGCATACACTGTCCCTTACAAGCATTCAGAGCTTCCAAAACTCGCAGAAATCTCTGCATGCTGAAGTACATCAAAGGGATTTTTCCCTTTTTGGATAATATTTCCTTTGCTGACATGTATTTAGTATTGTGGTTGGATGACTCATAAAGATTGCTTCATGGCGTCCCAACGCAGTTGAAGCAGAACACATGCCAACAAACATTATTGTCAGCCTCAAAATAAAAACAAAACGTTCAGCTAAGGGTCAATCAATCAAGAGCACTTTGAAGAAAATTCCATTTAGATATTACAAATCATAACAGAATGAATTTAAACCAGCTGACTTTCTGTGAAGAGGACGTCCATGTACAATAAAAATTAGACTGGTTTTTCAGTGTCCAACTTTTCTATTTTCTTACACTTGGATGCAGTCACTGGTGATGGATGCCAGTTTTTTAAATTGTGTTTTTGTAGTTCATTTTATAAAGATCTGAAGTAATCGAAAGCAGATCAACAGAGGGAACTATAAATAAAAACTCCATCATGAAAGGAGAGTTGTAAAATCCACTTAATATTGAAGGATGTGTAATGACTTTCTCATGCTCACTTTTCATTTAGGTTTGTCATCTATATATATGTACGCATATATATTTTTTTCTTATTTATATATGCATGTGTGCGTGCACACACCACCACATTGCTTAATAGTTCACAAGGTACCTACAAAAATACTTTTTCATCACAGCAATCTTTATTCGTTATCCAATGTGTTTATGTAAAATCCAGTGGGAGTTTAGGAATAGATATCAGATATTTAACTGCATAATAAAAGATTTGTAATGTATAAATAGGATTGTTATTTTTTTAACTGCAGCATTATTCAGTCAACTGGCCAGAGAATAAAAAAGCTGAAAAGGCAACTGAACAATTTTACCATTGTTAAATTGGAACCCTATGGGATAATCAAACTCTATATATTTTATTTTAGCTTAGTTTTGTATGTTTTATTTTTAATTTTAAAGGTACTTTAAGTAGTTTAAGATTCTTTCTAAAGAAAAGAAACTCTACTGTCTAAAGTAACTAACTAAAATCAGGATTGCTCATTATGACCGGCAAGCCCAGGGCATTCTTTGATGTGTGTCCTACCACATTTAAAAAGGCCAAGCGGTTGCTTCTGATTCTGAGACAGAAGATTTGTTTATACGCAAGATCATGTATTTATATGTGTTGTCTGGGTTTTCTGAAACTCTTTCTGAGTACAAAGTAAAATGCACCATAATTTCTTTACATTTTTCTTCACATTTTGACCTTCTCTATCCAGTGACATAAGAGACACAAGCACTAGAAATCTTGGCTAGCAGGTGCACTCAAAGTTTAAGCTATAGGTGTATACGTGCCTCATGACTGACTCTTGGAAAGCTTTTGAGTTCAAAGTCCCTCTCCTGTCATTTTTCCCCTTCTTCTAGCACATGCGTCTTTATTAAGGGCAGAGGATTGCTTGTATTAGCTTGCTTCTGATTAGGCTGTTTGAAAAAGTGCAGAGGTCTCTGTGAAGTGTGGTTCATACATGAGCAATTTGGGGCTGTATTTGTTTCCAGTAGCTCCACTCTGCAGCTTTTGTGTTGCCCTGAATGAGCACATTCACAAAATCCCTGCTACTGTCTCTGCAATCAAAGGCTGTAGTACTGGTGGCAGTTACATTCTGGCTTTTCACTAAAAACATTTTCTTTTTTTTTCATTGAGTAAATAAAAATATACTTTACCTGTACTGAACCACTGTTAAATTCTGTTCACCACAGTGCCTTGCACATCGGATATACCTCATCCAGCTTGACTTACTGGGCTCCCCACCATCAATAAAGTGCTGCAGTGTCCCATCTTGATCATATATCTGGGGGAGATGTCACAAGGTCAAGTAGTTAGAACAAATCATCAGCAATCATTTTCACCGATTTGCTGGTGTCTCTTTGTGCCTTTTCCAGAAATTTATTGCAATGAGATTTGTCATTGTGTACTGATGCCCTTAGAAATCTACATGGAACAGGAGAAAAGTATTTTGTGGGATGCAAGTTTATCATGTTTCTTTTATCAAGCCAATCTTTTTGTATTAAACATGTTTGTGGTGTCTGAAAGATGTGATCGTGTTTCCCAAAGAATATTTAACCTATTTTGACAGTCTGGCCTTAAGTAATGAACTGATAGATAAACAAGAAAATCTGGGCATAAAGACTTCATTGAAAATGCTGGAACATCTGAGCAAGGGGCAGTAGTAATCCCTAAACAAGTATCCCTTCCTTCACATCTCAGTTGCAGCAAGAACATGTGCTTCAGCAAGCTCACATGATACGTTAGGGAGTTGTAGGATTCATAATACCAAAACAAATGAGACTAGAAGGAAAAAGAGATGCCTTTAGAAGCTCTCTTGAGACATATAATTTTTGAAGTAGTAAGTGAAAAATCAGCCCTGAGGGAATCATGGTTTTCCTAAACATGACATCCCTGCTAAGGATATGAGAGCTAGTTATGATGATTTAAAAAATAACAGACAGTATTATGTCTATTCAGCACAGGATACTGCCTCTCATATCAAAGAATGAAATTGCTCTGGAAATTGGTTCTGAAACAAAAATACATGTTTCATGCACACCTGTGCTTCTAACTGCTTAAAAATGTCATTTAGAAAGTGCTAATCCTAGTGAAAGTACATGGTGTCATAGGATTTTTACCTGTTACACCATTACTTCGCTAAACTTCAGCAATCCACCTGAACAATTACGATCTTATCTGAAGAAAACCTGATCTTCAGATCTTTTGCCCCCTCATCTGCTTCAACAATCCTACCCAAAACATGTTATCCCTTCTGAAATTATACGAGTCTAAACTGATGTCTTCTTGAAAGTACTAATTCTGTTAATTCAAGTGGAAGAATTCGAATTAAAGATTTCTAGAGAAAAAAATAGCAATCTTGCATTTCTATTTCAATATAAAGAGAATAATCTCAGAAAATATGTGGCTATATTCCATATTTCTGATTTATTAAAAGTGGGCTTCCTACAATGCATGCAAAAACATACACAGGAATCAAAATCTAGTTCTATACCCTACCATATGAGAGTCTCAAATTCAGGAGCCAGCCTTGGTTTTGTTTTTGACCAACAGGGCCTGAGAGTAATCAGGAGCAATACATCTACCTCTAGAGCATGACAGACAGGGAAGTCAAGTATATACAGAGATCCTTATCATTTGTTCCATAGTGCTTAAGAGAAGAACAAGGCAGAATCTGACCAGATGCATGTTGAGGGAGCATCCTGGGCAAATAAGTGGGCAAATCCCTAACATGCACTGAGTGGTGAAATAAAGTCAGAGAAATCAGACAGAGTACTCCAGTAACGGAAACCCTAACTTAGAAAGTAAATAACATTGCATTTTGTTTACTTGTGAAATTGTTTAATACAGGTCAAAATCTGGAAAGAAAAAAAAAAAATAAAACCAAAAAAAAACAACAAACCAAACCAAACGAAACCAAAACCAACCAACACCAAAATCTTTAACTGCAGTGATTATTGTTATTCATATTACCATCATGCACCAGTTCTTACTCATTTTACAATTGACTAAATCTGGCGACTGCTGTACAATTTCCTGAAGAAACCATCACAAGAGATCGAACTATGACCTTCCATAAGAGAAGAAAAGTGAACCTGCAGCACAACCCAGACACTATAGTGCAATCCAGCAAACTGTATGGATACACATATTCGTCTGCATTTGTATTGTACGTATGTACGCATGTATATGTACTTTGACACTCATAGTATCTGTTAAAAAACTGATGCTAATGAAAATCTCTGACTATCTCACTACATCCATCTAATCTGATGTAACTTTTTAATATATTACAATATCCTCCTGACAAAGTAAAATACCAGTCCTCCAACTCTCTATGGAGAATGCATGTAGTTTTTTTCAGTGTATCACAACCGTCGTTGCTTTAAGTGGTGGAAATACAATTAGTTATTTTGTTTTTTTATTTTGATTACCCTTGGAAGTGTTACCTAAACTGCTTACTGACTCTTTTCCCTCTTCCAACACAGAGTACTTGTTAACTTTTGGGTTTGCTGAGTTTTAAGGGGCTTTCTGCTTTTGCTTTAGATGCTTCAAAACTTCAAGATTTCTTTTTCACAGTGTTTTCCAGTTCTGGGGAATGCACCAAACTGCTGGCAGAGACCGAAGTCTGATACAAGAGGACTGCACTCACCTTCTCATTTGACATGCCTTGTGTTCCTCCTTTGCAGTTCTCATGTAATTAATTAACTTCTTAATAGATTCTTGACTACTTACAGGTATTTTACTGCTATGTTACATATCAAGAGACCCAGAATGAGAACCATATTATAGCTCTCTGAATTTAATCCTCTGACTTTGGAATACAATAGAAGCACCTTCATTTTCCAAGAAAGTAAATCTGAAGTGTAACCGGCACAATTCAAATAATTTCTTTTGCATTTTGTATATTGCCTTCTTTTGTAAACTCCCCTGAGTTTACTTGGTAATTGAGATATAAATAGGTCAGGCTCATCTTGTAAGGGCATGCAAATATAAATTAAATATGAAGGACTGGATTTATTACTTGCTGGATTGTTTACTTATAATTATTTGGAGGTTATAGAATCATAGAATCATAGAATAGTTAGGGTTGGAAAGGACCTTAAGATCATCTAGTTCCTACCCCCCTGCCATGGGCAGGGACACCACACACTAAACCATGCCATCCAAGGCTAGGTCCAATCCCGCCTTGAATGCCACCAGCGATGGAGCATTCACAACTTCCCTGGGCAACCCATTCCAGGGCCTCACCACCCTTACAGTAAAGAATTTCTTCCTCATAGCCAATCTAAACTTTCCCTGTTTAAGTTTAAACCCATTACCCCTTGTCCTGTCACTACAGTCCCTCATGAAGAGTCCCTCCCCAGCATCCCTATAGGCCCCCTTCAGATATTGGAAGGCTGCTTTGAGGTCTCCACGTGGCCTTCTCTTCTCTATAGATACTGAAACTTTTAATGACAATGATTATAGTAACATATAATGGCAATAATAATATCATTTCTAAAGCACACAATGTCTCATGTAAATGATGCTCTAAAATCTGTGAATGATCATTACTAAGCAAAATAAACAGCAGTTGCTGGAACATCTGTCACTCTGGCAACTTATCAAGTGTAGGTAGAACCATGAAATATTGAAGTAGTATTAACAGAAAAGGCTGAGAGCTAAAGAGCCTTCTGAGAACTCTAATTTTTTTCAGTACTGACAATAATCAGTACTGCTCACACGGACAGAGGGGAGTGGATTAAATTCTAAAGCTAAAGACTGGTGCACCAGCTTCTGGTATGGGCGCCACAGAGTTTTAGAATAAAGGAATCCAAATGTAATAGCATAGCTGCAGAGAAAGCCAAGAAAAAAAAAAAAAAAAAAAAAACAAAAACAAAAAACATTAAAACCAATTTCACAGAATAGACAGGGAGAGCAAAACTGTTATTTCATTGCAGTTTTTTCCTCTTTATCTGTTATTTTCTTTTATTCTCTTTCCATAGTCTGTTAAAGGATTGTGTCTTCAGAAATTCTGCCTGAATTTTATTTTTCCATACAATCAAATAAAAAAGGTGTTATCATACCATTTACTTGACCTCTCATTTTCCTTGCAGGCAGAGGGAGAAAAACTGGTCCTGAGAGTGGAATCTTTCTTTGCATGTACTTTTGTACTGTAAAAGTAACTATTAGGATTATATTTCACATTGCAAGACATCAAAAGAGATGCGAAGAAAACCACAAAATATGCAAGAATCAATTCTTACCATTAGTAGAAAACCTTGCTTTTTGCTGTTTACTGCTGTTCTCATTGGCATCATGCATGAGGTCATCGGATTTTCAAATCACTATTAGTCTTCTCCTCCCACAAAAAGTTCTACCCTTGCCTTCAGTGGGAAGAGTCAAGATAGCAAGGAGTGCTTTTGATGAGTACATGAATTTCATAAATTGTTGATTGTAACAGTCTGATGACACTTACATGTCAGAAATTCTAGCAACCATACAAATTATATTCTTTGTATAATAATGTATGAACCTACAAGCCACAGCAGCACTGAAACCTTCTTCCTTTGCTTTTTGGACATCAGAACTGAATAAACTCTACATTAGGCAAATCTCAGTCCTGTGAGACCTTGCTTTTGACAAACAACACTACAAAATCCTCTACAGGTGACTGTATCATAAAGAGAAGTTGAAAACAATATCAAGAAAAGCAACATTTATAAGCATGGGTACTAAGCTGACTGTTTGTAAAAAGTGTGCAATTAGAGAATCATAGAATCATTTAGTTTGGAAAAAAGCTTTAAAACTAACGAGTCCAACCATTACCTAGTACTGCCAAGTCCACAATTAAACTATGCCCCTCAGTGCCACATCTACATGTCTTTTAAATACCTCCAGGGATGTTGACTCCACTACTGCCCTGCACAGCCTGTTACAGCGCTTGAAGAAATTTTCAGTGAACAAATTGTTCCTACTATCCAATCTAAACCTCCGCTGGCACAACTTGAGGCCATTTCCTCTTGTTCTGTAACTTGTTACTTAAGAGAAGAGACCAACACCCACTTCACCACAATCGCCTCTCTAGTTGTAGACAGCGATAAGGTCCCCCCGGAGCCTTCCCTTCTCCAGATTAAACGGCCCCAGTTCCCTCAGCCGTTCCTCATCAGAATTGTGCTCCAGACCCTTCCTCAGCTCTTTTGCCCTTCTCTGGACCCACTCCAGCACCTCAATGTCTCTCTCGCAGTGAGGGGCACACAACTGAACACAGGATTCGAGGTGCAGCCTCAACAGTGCAGTACTGGCTGATGATCACTGCCCTGGTCCTGCTGGCCACACTATTGCTGATACAGGCCAGGATGCTGTTGGCCTTCTTGGCTGCCAGGCACAAGCCGGCTCATGCTCAACTCCATCAGTCAGCGCCCCCAGGTCATTTTCCTCCGAGCAGCTTTCCAGACACTCTGCCTCAAGCCTTGGAGCATTGCATGGGGTTGTTGTGGTGCAAGTGCAGGACGCAGCACTTTGCCTTGTTGAACCTCACACCGTTGGCCACAGCCCATCTACCCCGGCTGTGCATATCCTCTGCAGAGCCTTCCAGCAGATCAACACTCCCACCTGACTTGGTGTCATCTGTAAACTTACTGAGGGTGCACTCAATCCCCTCCTCCAGATCATCAATAGAGATTAAACAGAACTGGCCCCAGTACTGAGCCCTGGGAAACATCACTGGATTTATCTTCATTAACCAGCACTTGGTAGCTTCGCCATCCAAACAGTTTTTTACCCAGCAAAGAGTACCATCAAGCCATAAGCAGCCAGTTTCTCCAGAAGAATGCTGTGGAAAATAGTATCAAAAGTTTTACTAAAGGCTTTCCTACAGTCATTACTTTTTAAACATCCACAGTCTTTTTCTCCTCCACTAAGCAGGTCATCTTGTCATAGAGGGAGGCCAGGTTAGTCGAGCAGGACCTGCCTTTCATAAACCCATGCTGACCTGGCCTGATCTCTTGGTTGTTCTCTATGTGCCATGTGAAGGCACTCAAGATGATCAGCTTCACAACCTTCCCTGGCACTAATGTCAGACTGGCAGGCCCATTGTTACCCATATCCTCCTTTTGGCCCTTCTGGCAGATGGACAACAAATTTTCTAACCTCCAGTCAACTGTGACCTCCCCATTTAGCCAGGACTGCTGATAAATGGTTGAAAGTGTCTCAATGAATACTTTCACCAGCTCCCTCAGTACCCTTGTCTGTAGCCCCAAAGACCTGTGTGCATCTAGGTGTAGCAGGATGCTGACCATTTCCCCTTGGATTATGGGGACTTCATTCCGCTCCCTATCCCTGTCTTCCAGCTCAGGGTCTGAATACTCCAAGGACAACTGGTTTTACTATTAAAGACTGAGGCAAAGAAAGCATTAAGTATCTCAGCCTTTTTCTTCCTTTTTTCTCCCTAACATACGGAACTACCCCACCACCTCTCCTTCCTTGCTTATCCCTTCTGAAGAGTTTATAGCCATCCAGTGTAGCACTCCAGTTGTGAGTCATTCCACCATGCTCCCATGATAGCAACTGTGTCATCATTCTCCTGCTGCACAATGGCTTCCATATCCTCCTGTTTGTTGTCCATGCTGCACTGCATAATTATGTGACATTGCATTCAGAGAGAAGACCTATAAAGCCTATTCCTGACACTGCAGAGAGCAACACTGCTTTTGACCCTTTGTCAGAGCCAGCAAGACCTACTGACTGACACTTGATCTTTCAGACACATCCTAAACTTTGGAGTCCAGTTTCCTCTCCATAGGTCATAACTCTTCATTCACTCAGGCAGTGTTTCTCTGTCCATTTGTTCATTTGGAGGTTTGAAGAAAAAAGGTACTGGCAAAAAGGTCCAGGATTTGTGTTTCCACTAGGGTTCTTTTTGGGCTGGTTCCACTATCTGACTTTTCTTTGAAGGAAACAGCAATTTGTAAAACTTTTGTTGTTGTTGTTGTTAGTTTTTCTTTATAGCATTGTATTCACCCCCTGGAATAACTAGTACAATTCAGTGACTTGACTTGCCTAAGGCAGTGATTGTTAAACAAAATGGCAATGATTTCTAGCTTTTATTATGACATGTATGCACCATTTATTAGCACTTCTAATCATGTCAAACTGAAAGAAAACTGGATTGTAGCATGGCTTGATAATTTACTCATTGAGATTGAATTCTTGGTAGTACATTGGTGCCTAGCTCCCTTTGAAATCAACACGCTGACAAAGCACCTCATTATCTAGAACGTTTGAAACTTTAGAAGAAAATGCTGCAGGAACTGGAAAAGAGGAAACAGCTAACAAAATTGCCGGAATAGATTACATCGAAGGAGAATAGTTTAGGTTGGAAATCAGACTAAAATTGGGTTCATGTTTGATGATAACTGTTTGAAATATGAATGCTTCTAGACTTAAAATGTCTTTATTATTAGGAGTCGGGCATCTGATTTAGATGAAGAGAGGTCTTCTGAATATAATCTTTTCCCTGTCACCCACTGAACAAGAAGCTGTGTAGAAACAAAAATGCATTTAGCCATCACGTCTTTCTCCTTTCATTCACTAGCTTGGTGACCAAGTCAGACCATTCAGCAAATATTTTAAGGAAATAAAAGAAAACACAAAGTACAATGAAACTCAGACGCAAAATGCAACACATTTGGAAAAGTCTCCAAAAATAGCTTAAATAAAAAGAAACACTGATGTTGGTAGGGAATAACAGCATTATATAATCACATCCTTTACAAAGACCGCGTCTCAAATGTTGCAATACTTCATAAATTACACACTAACTTTTAAATTACCTAGACTGTAAACAGGCAAATTACCCTTTTCCATTATAAAGAAATACTATCCATCACATTGTGATAACCCTAACTTTGATGACCAGTAAATATTGAATCTGTATCAACTACACACATAAAACTGGTATGAAAAAAACAGTAGTATACATGTCAGCAACCTCATTTTACTCTAAGTGGAAACATTTGGACCAGTTCCCTGTTCATCTGTATGGACATTGTTTCAGAAAGACATTAGTTATAAATGCTTCACATACATTTCAGTGTTGCTTTGTAAGTCTAACTGATTTGTTTTGCCACATAAAATATGCCTTCAAATTCTTTATGGGTAGTTATCAGAAATAAAATAATAAATATGTTTCAGATAACATCTAAGCTTCCTGGCTTATGACGAAATAAGAGCACTTTGGTTTTATTATTACGTAGATAGTGAAAGCTACTTACTACAGTCTTTACATGTATACCAAGTAATGTCAATAGCTAGTTACTTTGAAGCACTTCTACTTTTTTTAAGTAACTGGAAAATATTCTGTCGCCATATAGAAAATGCAACAGTTCACTTAAAGAATGATTTTTGCTTTTGCAGTTTTTGTTTTACGTGCAAGCTGGTGTCAATTGCTTTATACTTTGAATTAACATGAAGATTTCCAAATGTTTTTAACTGCAGCGAATCACTCTCTACTGCTGTAAAATATTAAAAGAAAAGAAATCCAAAATAAGTATGAAATTTCAGAAAGCCTCATGGGTTAAAATCAGATGAAAATGTTCTCCAACATTTGTTGGCAATATTCTCCTTGGGATGAAACACCTCTGTGAAAACGTACAGAAACTTATACTGACAGCCAATGGTCTTTAACTGCTCACAATTCAAAGTAATATTTTATAATTAGTTATATCTGATATGTGAGTGTACATCTTGTAATATCTCTCACCTAGACCTCAGTGCAGCAAACGTTTATACACATGTTGTACATTGATCTCAGTGGGACTACTTGTGCGCAAAATCAAGCATCTGTGTAAGCAGTCGAAGGATTGAGACCTTATTCCAGAATATATCATGAAAGCAATATTCTGCTGATTATGTGGACTTCATTAAATTATTTTGTTTTAAATCAAGTCTCAGATGTTTGTTTTATAACACTAGCCCATAGAGATCCTGGGATAGGGAAGAATTACATGAAATGCAAACCAGTGTTACCCAACAACAGGGCAAAACTCAGATGATGCAGAGCAGAAAAAACACACGTGAATTCAGAAACTTACACACATGCAAACAGGTCTGTAAAAGACCAGCGATCTTGCAGTATCCACTGATGTGACATGGCCTCCTCAGTGTGTGCTTTTGCATTCTCATGACAGGTCCAGTGACAGAAAAAGCAGTGAAACTCCAGTCACAAGTCATTCTACAATGAAGATATTTTTGTTTGGTGTTGGAATTTCCATGCTCCTCACTGCACTGTATTCCAGGGCAGTTCCAGTAGCAGAAGACCATGTGAAGGCAACAAACTGAAGTTCTTCTCTGCAATCTCATTTATGTGGGACATGGAATATGAAGACAAAAAGTGCTGCCAACCTAGGCTCAGTATCCAAAGAGACCAGTAAAAAAGCAGAGTAAAAGGGAAAAGATTATTTAAAAAACAGGAGCAAACGATCAAAGTTGGTCAATAACCCAGTGATCAATAACCCAAACAGAAGTCTTTCATACCAGTTGGCTGGTAGATGCATGTCCCAGTACACATATTAGGAAGGGAGTTACAAGAAGACTCTATGGCCTGATGTTGAAAACACTCACGCAGTAATAAAGCTCCTAAGATGAAATTCTGAGCCCAGGAATCAAGCCAGTTATAGTGATCTTTGTTGCCCCTGGTGCCCTTAAAAACATGATTGTTAAGTAATGACAGAGCTTTGGCAATTCTCTTGCAGCTTCTCAAAAACTTCAGACACTGCAAATTGAAATTTAAAGGTGTTTGTTTCATATATTTTTCATTCTTTTACAAGCAACCATTGTCCTCTATAATTCAGCTGAGATGTTCTTTCAGCCTGTTTCAGTAGAGTTGGCATACTCATCCAGTTAGACAAAGAATTAAAAGGGCACCACAGCCAGCCACAAACATAATGTGACAGAGGACCACACTCCAAAGCAGTATGTGCAAAACCAAATTTTATCTGATTTCATCACTCAGCATCAAAAACTAGGCAACGCAGATGAAACAAGTGAGAGAGTACATAGATCCTAAAGTGACTTACAGAAAATTTGGTGACCTTGGAGAAATCACTGAGGACCAAAGGACACTCATAAGTTGAAATAATTCTAAATTGCGCTGATTTTAATATGTTAGAAAGAAGGTAGTTGCAGGGACAAGGAAGGTCTGTTGTTCAAATGTGGCTCAGGGCTTATCTTACTGCTGACCAAGAGGAAGCTAATGGCACAAGGAGAGAATAGTTTTTGATCCCTTGCTCCTGTAACTTCTGTTGAGTATTCTTTCAGTTTCAAAACACGGTTCCAATGTATGTTTTCATAGCTTTAAGCATGAAATTGTGTCTATGTGTGAAATAGCACTTCCAAGGAGGTAGCAGATTTTAGGCTTAGAAATCCTAGCCTCAAAGATTAGTGATACTTTCAGACGTTAAAGTCTGGCACACAGAATATATGCCACAGCAATAATTCTGTAAATAAAGCTTGTTAAATTAGGGATTTTGTTTGGTTTTACTTGGAAGCCCTTGGGACTTTTAATTCTTTTCTTTACCTTTAGGATTTTTAAAGAACCAATACTGTATATCCCTAAGCATTTTAAGAACTGGCATAGAAAGGTACTTATCTTCTCAAGCACACAGCTCCTAGAGATATTCTCAATCCTGCAGTAAAACTAGCAAAAATCCTTATCAAGTTAGACTTAAAACTGCCACTGAAGTCAACTGGACTCAAGTTTCTACTTACTTAGAAACTATGGAACCCTGCATGCCTGTCTGCTTTTAGGCATGTAAAAGCAGATATAATTTCCTCTAACTTTCTAAGCAGAACTTCTTGACTTGAGAGAGAGAGTTTCCTTTGCATTTGCTATGAGAAGCTATGATCTCATTTTAAGTCAGGGGCAATCACGTAATTGTGGAATCACAGAGATTGGAAGGGATCTCTGGAGATACCTCATCAGTTCACAAGAAGTTGATGACCTCCACCACCTTCACTTTGAGATTCCTGACTCATGGTTCATGGTCATTCAAGTAGGGAAAAAAATAACTGGGAAAAATAAAAAATCAGAAATTAGTTATGTGTTTAAAAAAAAAAAAAACAACTCTGAAACAAAAGCCTGTCTACAAGTAACCTCACTTTCAAACAATTTCAAGTACATTACTTTGTTCTGTCAAAAGTATTGCTGCCTAGTGCAATGACTGTAACCCACTCATAAGGGTTTGGCACTGGACTAGGGTACAGAGAGTTATATTCAGATGTCAAAACTTAAGTTTACACTAGTGTTTATGGTGGGCACTTTTTCTAGTGCATCCCACTGAGCCTCCAGTGACTGCTCCAGAAGTCAAGCAGATCTCCCTTAGCTGTCAGCCCTGTCTTTACGTCTTAGATACTTTCCAGGGATTAAAATGGCATGAAGTACCTCTGTTAACACACTGGAATTGCTCTGCAGATGCCTCGGTTCACCTCCTGTGCTGAAAAAGGTTTGTCACGTGACTTACAGCAAGTACTTAAATTCTGTGTCTGGATCCTGTGACTGTAGAAAATAAGGATTTTGATAGTTTAGTTTGATTTGGTTTTTTTGCATGTGCTGTTTATTGAAATTCACTCTGAGGTTGTAAGCACCGGTAGGGACGCAGTGTATGTGTAGAACGTCTATCACCAGAGCACCCTTTTACTACTACAGTACAGACTCCACAGATAATTCTTTCAATCCTTTTAAAAATGTCTCATTAAGGCTTACCATAAATGAGGAATTTCAGTAAAAATTATGTGTTTTAGAATGTATGCTTTACTCCTTTGTGACTTTTAAATAATAAGGCACACTGATATTATTAGTTTGGAATATTTAAGAATGTCTGGAATGCTAAGTTCCCCAGATGATGATTAAAAGGTCAAGTAATAAAGTATATGATAAACTACGCCTGAGGTTCCTCATAAAACAAATGAATAATGGCTGTACAAACTGTATTGCCATGTTTTTACATTGAAAAAACGCCTGCCTTATATTATTCCTTCAAATCTGTTAGATTGTAGGATTGTCAGAAAAACAGCATGGTGATACTTAGGAGCTGAAGTCAGAGCCAAGAAGCAGATGAAAAGGGTGCATTAAGGAGCAGTGCTGGTGTTGCCAGTGGATGCATAGCACAGAATGTGAAATAAGGTTTTTTCTTGCCAGACGGCAGGTCTGGTATTGGCAAGTAAGATGTTAAGTTTCATTGGAAGAGAGTGTGTTTCTGTGAGGATTATAACATTAGATTAGAACATTGCTCGAGCCGCAATTGCAGAAGCCCTCCAGAGCTGTTAAGCATTTGGCATATCTCACTTATCTCTCTCTGGATGGCAGAGGCCATCAATACAAAGTGGAACATCAATCAATCTGGGGTCTTCTTCAGACATTGCCTGTCAGCTGATCAGAGGAAGACTTTAGGGAATCAGCTTTCCACTATCAGGATTTGGTCTGTGATCACAACAAGCCACTGAACCTTTTACTTTTCACTTGGCAAAAACATACACACTGGAAAAAAGTCCTGACAGTTCATTCATTTTGCTTCATCACTGGAGCCAGATGATGTTTGACTGAGGAGACCCACCCTCTTTGATGTTGCACTCTTTCGAGAGCGCCCTGCTGTGAAAAAAATTTTCTTGTTCCAAATTAAAGAGAAATATTTCTGTGTCCAGCTGTTAAATGTGATGCTTGCCATTTTTCAGTGCATTGGCTGTCTTCCATCTCACAGGCTGTGTTTCAAGCCTATCTTTTACCCTTCTCAGCAGCAATATCCACAATGTGTTAGTGTCTCCAACTTCTACATAACATCAACACCAAAAGGGAAAACACAAGTAATACTGCATTGTTGTGATCTACAGCAACAATATTTATACATTTCTTCTGATTTTTAATTAAAGCCAGCAACCATTTTATTACATGACATGAATGACAAAGCCTTTATATACAATCTACCTACAAAAAGTCGACTTCAGTTTCATTCTGACTGCTGTAGGCAAACCAAGCCGAAATGAAACAAATCCTCTGTCGAATGCATTTACTGGTTAAATGAGTGTGGATGTTATTAAAACTTGTTTCATGTGTACTGAGTCCACATCAAAAAAATGGCATCCATTCAGCAGTCCTTGCTCTGTTTAAATTAAGACAAACATCTCATGAAAGCTTGAATAAACATTTAGGTTTAAGTAATCAAGAAAACCTGTATCTTCTCATATTTATTAAGTGTAATTTTTAGAGTTATAAAATACACCGTCGCAAATTGTGTATACTGTAAACAAATGGTGTAGTCATCATTACAATGTTTTGCCTGTCTATTGTAGTGGGTGAAACACAGCGGGTTCCAACTGCTCTTCAGCTCAAAATTTCCTTCATCCTTTTCTTTTCTATATTTGCTAACATGGAAAAAGATCAGTGCTTGATAGATTTTGACAAGCTCATTGTTGCAAACCTGTGTTTTGTAATTATTCTCAGACTACGACCAGCAAATCTGAGTAACCGCTTATGTACTCATCACATCTTCACACTGTGAAGATTAAAACCTGACTAAGAGCCTCAGCAGATGAGAATGGAAGCACTTATTTTGTAAAATTACATAGATGGTAACAAAAATTAAGCATTTCCCCTTTAAGCATCCACATTCTAGACTCATGTCAAGAAAAAAATAAATATAACCTAGAAAGATCAGATCTAAAAATAATCAGTAAAGCTGTATCCTGGTCTTCATTCACAATACATGAACTCAGTTTTTTAAATTGTAGAATGATACAGATTTACAAATAAATACAAATTAGCTAGCTTATCTCCAAAAGGCTAGCTTGGAGCCAAGATACATGCTGCAGTGCTTCAGGTAGTTCTCAGAAGCTATCTGGTATCTAACAAAGGCAGTAATGGGACTGGAGATGTCTAAGCAGCACAGAGATGCTGACAGTAATGGTGTTGGCAATTCAGCAGGAGATATGTTTTCTTGTTCCTGGAATGAGTCAAACACCTTCACTCCTAAAGTTACATACAATGCATAAACATGCGTTATAAAAGGTTGCATTTGGATCTACATGTTGTGCTGCTCCATAACTGCATGGAACAGCATGCAGTTACAAGGTGGTCTTTTTCCAAGACTATCCTTTATGCTATTCCGGTTCTTCTCTGTCCTTTTTTCAAAATGGATTAAGAAATATTTTCCTTACTACTAATTCCAACTCCATTTTCTGTATCTAACCATTGTTACTCAAAATTCTATTTACTTGCCTCTACTCTCCCATCAGGCATTTTCTCATCATGTTCCTTTTTTCTGTCTCTCATTTTATCAAGGCAGCAGAAAAACACCCATGAATGTTTCATTAGAGTAAAAACCAAGGACTGAATGTAAAGGTTTATGTTCGTCTTTTTGTCTATTCCATTCTGAATTTTTCTGTTTCATCTTTAATACTATGCAGCTTACGTTTACACTTCCAGCCTTTCTCAACTCTGCTATCTGTGCCAAAATAATTTGAGGTAAGACGGTATTATTTTTTGCCCCAAACACTTCCAAGTTTTAGGTGCCTTATGTAGGCTAACATATTTAGATGCCTTATGTAGGCTAACAGATGCAGCAGCTACATTTCAGAAATAGCAGAGTAGTTTGAGCAGCAAGTGTACTGTCGTTAAATGTTGACTTTTTTACAAAAGAACTCAAACCAGATGAAGTAATTAGAAACCAATAGAACCAGTGATTACAGAATCATAGAATCATAGAATCATAGAATCATAGAATAGTTAGGGTTGGAAAGGACCTCAAGATCATCGAGATCCAACCCCCCTGCCATGGGCAGGGACACCTCACACTAAACCATGCCATCCAAGGCTATGTCCAACCTGGCCTTGAACACCGCCAGGGATGAAGCATTCACAACTTCCTTGGGCAACCCACTCCAGGGCCTCACCACCCTCACAGTAAAGAATTTCTTCCTCATAGCCAATCTAAACTTCCCCTGTTTAAGTTTAAACCCATTACCCCTTGTCCTCTCACCACAGTCCCTAATGAAGAGTCCCTCTCCAGCATCCCTATAGGCCCCCTTCAGGTATTGGAAGGCTGCTATGAGGTCTCCACACAGCCTTCTCTTCTCCAGGCTCAACAGCCCCAATTTTCTCAGCCTATCTTCATACGGGAGGTGCTCCAGTCCCCTGATCATCCTCGTGGCCCTCCTCTGCACTTGTTCTAACAGTTCCATGTCCTTTTTATGTTGAGGACACCAGAACTGCACACAATACTCCAAGTGAGGTCTCACGAGAGCAGAGTAAAGGGGCAGGAGCACCTCCCTCGACCTGCTGGTCACATTCCTTTCGATGCAGCCCAGAATACGGTTGGCTTTCTGGGCTGCAAGCGCACACTGCCGGCTCATGTTCATTTTTTCAACCCACACCCCCAAGTCCTTCTCCTCAGGGCTGCTCTGAATCTCCTCCCCGCCCAACCTGTGCCTGTGCCTGGCATTGCTCCGACCCACGTGTAGGACCTTGCACTTGGCATGGTTAAACTCCATCAGGTTGGCATCAGCCCACCTCACAAGTGTCTCCAGGTCCCTCTGGATGGCATTCCTTCCCTCCAACGTATCAACCGAACCACACAGCTTGGTGTCATCAGCAAACTTGGTGAGGGCACACTCAATCCCACTGTCCATATCATTCACAAAGATGTTGAACAAGACCGGTCCCAACACCAATCCCTGGGGAACACCACTCGTTACTGGTCTCCAGCTGGACATTGAGCCACTGAGCACTACTCTTTGTGTGCGGCCATCCACCCAGTTCTTTATCCACCAAGTGGTCCACCTATCAAATTGATGTCTCTCCAACTTAGAGAGAAGGATGTCATGTGAGACAGTGTCAAAGGCTTTATATAAGTCCAGGTAGATGACATCAACTGCTCTGCCCCTGTCCATCAGTTCCGTAGCCCCTTCATAGAAGGTCACCAGATTGATCAGGCAGGATTTCCACTTAGTGAAGCCATGCTGGCTGTCACCAAGCACCTTGTTGGTTTTCATGTGCCTTAGCATGCCTTCCAGGAGAATCCGCTCCAAGATTTTGCCAGGCACAGAGGTGAGACTGACTGGTCTGTAATTCCCTGGCTCATCCATTTTCCCCTTCTTAAAAATGGGGGTTATATTTCCCTTTTTCCAGTCATCGGGAACTTCACCTGACTACCATGATTTTCCAGATATGATGGACAGTGGCTTAGCAACTTCATTTGCCAGCTCCTTCAGGACCCGCGGATGGATTTCATCCGGTCCCATGGACTTGTATACATTCAGGTTCCTAAGGTGGTCCTGAACAAGATCCTCCCCCACAGTGGGCCCAGGGTCCCCACCCTCACCGTCCCCGTGTCTGCCTTCCAAGACTCGGGTGGTGTGGTCAGAGCATTTGCCAGTAAAGACTGAGGCAAAGAAGTCATTAAGAACCTCAGCCTTCTCCAAATCCAGGGTAGCCAGTTCTCTCGATAGCTTCTGGAGAGGGCCCACGGTGTCCCTAACCTGTCTTTTATTGGCAATGTACCTATAAAATCCCTTCCTGTTATCCTTAACATCCCTAGCCAAGTTTAATTCTAAGTGGGCCTTAGCTTTCCTAACCTGGTCCCTAGCTTCCCAGACAACATCCCTGTATTCTCCCCAGGCCACCTGACCTTGCTTCCACCTTTTATAAGACTTGTTTCCTTCCAATTTTGCTCAGCAGGTCCTTATCCATCCAAGGAGGTCTCCTGGCCCTCCTGCTAAACTTCCTTCTAGTTGGGATGCATCGCTCCTGAGCTTGCAGCAGGTGAGCCTTGAATATCAACCAACAGTCTTGGGCCCCCCTGCCCTCTAGGGCTGTATCCCATGGAACCTTACTGAGCAGTTTCCTGAAGAGGCCAAAGTCTGCTCTCTTGAAGTCCAGGGCAGTGAGCTTGCTGCACGCTCTTCTCACTATCCTGAGGATCTCAAACTCGACCATCTCATGATCGCTGCAATCAAGGCTGCCCTGGAGCGTCACATTCCCAACCAGCCCTTCCCTGCTATAATCCACATCAAAAATTTTAGCAGTAAAATGGTCAATCCAAAAAGAATTTGATTTTTTCCCAAAGTGTAAATTCTAAAAACAAAGTAAATTAAACCAGTTATTATTTAATGATTTCTCCCAGCATCCTCAAAGTTTAATACAAAGGGGAAATTAATCAGTGTTAATTTGCATGCAGAGCTGCATGCAAAATTAGTTTACTAGATATAGCCAAAACCTCACAATGTTTGTAAAACTGTAACAATAACAAAATGTTTTAGAACAAGGTTTTCTGGGTTTGGTTGGGTTGTTCAGTTTTCTCTGGGGTTTTGGGGTTTTTTAAAAGTTATTTGGATTATTTCAGGATTTTATAAATCATAATAAAATGTTTCATTTTAAGTTTACTGAACTTTAAAACTGAAAGGAGTTCTGAACTGAGAAATTAACTTTCTGTTTAGAAAATGTAAGAACAACATGTTTAGATGATTTGAAACATATTTTTCCAAAGTTTTATTCATCAGAATTTGCCCTGAAACTGACTTTTTTATGCAAACAGTTTTAGTTTCTAAGCATTTTCTAGAAAAGAAAAAAAACAGAAAGTTGGTTCCTTCCTTGGAAAACTCCAACAATTTGTAACTAGTTATCTACTGTACACCAGTGATAGGCTATTACAGCCATACATAAAAACAGTCATGGCACCTAAGAGCTTGCAATCTGAAAGGCACAGATAAGGCTAAATGAATTGGGAGACCCAGAAAACATGATGAAAGCATAACCTTTCCCCACTCTTTTCCTGTCTCTTTCTCCCTTATGCACAATCACAGAAATTCTCTGCTAAAATACAATGAGATTGATGGGGGGGGGGGGGGGGAGGGGGCGGAGGAGGAGAAGAGACTTTCCAGTTTTCCCAAGCTAAGCAGGAATTGCCACACTTCCCCTCTGTCAGAAGAGAAAAGCCTTGGGTTTCCCAGTGGAGTACAGAGCTCTACCAGTTCCCTCTCATTCATGGAGAAAATTATCTCTGAATCTACATGCAGACAAGTTAAAATCTAAGCCTTTTCTTGGCCTGCCAGCATGCCCTGGCTGCCAGCCCACTGGGAAGGTAGATTACCTTAAGTAGCATATTAGTCCATCCATCTGAGGGCAAAGAGGAAGGGAAGGAGTACTAAAGAGTGGGAGAAGCTAAGTAATGTGTGAAATAATAGAGTCAATTTGTATATTCCAAGAGGTTCCTCAAGGGGAACATGTTCCTGCTAATAGCAAGGAAATGGGTCTTTGTTCAGCTGCTTTTTTATGCCTCACAGGCTACATACTTACTGTATGGAGTTGACTTTTCTAACTGGCTTAACCACTACACTTGTAAGACAAGAGAATATATAAAAAAACCATGTTCCGACTCCTACTCATACACTCAGATTAACTACTTTCAAAGAATTTGATGAAGCTGTAATAAAAATCTATTTATCCATAGAAAGAAGCACTACTTGTTCTCAAATGACAGATTTATGATTTCATGCAAACTTGAATGTCCTAAAGCTCACGCTTTGTAATAAAGAGTCTTTGAAAAGACATAAAATATTTGTCCTAATGAAGTAATGGTTTCCTAAGGTTTTGCTTCTTTTCTGTACTGCCTACGATTTTATGTCTTTGTTGAAATGTGTCACTTTTTAAGTAATGATGTTTACCTAAGTCTACTATATTCTTTTTCTAACCCACACTAAGAAAGCATAATTGTCAGACGTTATGTTTTGAGGGTGAACTGACCTCCAACATACTGTGGATAATGTAAATTTATTTTTTTATAATCATTTTGAAAACATTCCTAAACTGAAACGCCTTGGTTGTTTAGTATCTTGCACTCACTCCACCTAACAACAGTAAACTAAGGAGTCCAATGTTTTCAGCCAAAAATTAAAGTAAAAGGTGAGAGGAGAAGGTGAAAAAGTATTTTAGCATTGGGAGGGAGTCGCTGCTATTACAGAGTCATGGCCAATTTTAGATAAGACACTGTACTGAGACGGTCCAAACAGCTGCTGCAATCCCAGGACTGTCATCTTAGTCTGATCAAATTTGTCTAAAAACTCTCCAAGAAACTGGGAGTATGGGAAGAGTGAGACAGTAGAGGTTAATGTACCATGATTCTAGCCTCTGCTGACTCATTCTGGCAAAAAATACTGAGGCTTGTCCAACAGAATATGATAGCATGCCACTGCTGAAGATTTGCTTTTTTTCTCAAAGACTTCATTCTCCAGTAGAGAGCAGAGAAGCACGTGAGTTACTCCAGGCTTCAAAGGAAAGACATATATTTTGTCCAGATAAGTAAATTGTCTAGTAATCCCATGTGGCATCTGGATAGGAAATATATTATACTTACTAGAAAATTGAGCAAATCCTTGGAATCAAGGATGAATAAACAAACTGACTGAGAGGGAAAGACACTTACCAGAGGCTTAATAATGAAGTACATTCAGAAGCATTCCATAGTTCAAAGGCTAGTTGCTCAGTGAGCAGGACTAACGAAGCCTGTTTTTAGCAGGGATGCGTGTCCTTTGTCCCCAGAACTTTCATTGCTGTAATAATCTCCACTTCCTCACTGATTCCAGTGTATAATTATAAAAAATATTTTAATATTTTTTAGTTATTATGTATTTATTATGCACTTATTATGCCACTGATATCATTGAAAGTTCAGCACATGGAAGAGCAAAATGTACAGTGGAGTCTCTCACTATGGATGCAGGAAGAATAGTGTCCTGGAATATCTGGCCCTGTGACAGGTAAGTAGAAAAGAACTATGGTGGTGACAAAAAAATCCTCACAAAAAACAGTAACTTTTGCTCAACAGTGAGGTATAGATTGGGCTACTGACCTTTGCTGATCCCCATTAATACCCATCTACATCTTCAATAATCTTCTTGACAGCATCCCAAAAGCATATAACCGCCTTTAGAAGTCGCATAATGAAATGTGAAGTAGCAAGAAGGTGAAATCTGGAACAGTGCTGGACAGAAGTCACAGCGCACAGTATGCACACACTCAAAAAACCTCATGTGCTGGACCAATTGCATAGGCAATGGGTCCAGCTGCAGTTGCTGTTTTCCTGAATCTCTGGAAATTTAAGCTGCTGCATGCTGGGAAAAGCACTGTTGCCATGACAATACAGGATAAAGTGTGTCCTGTATGCTCTTCATATTTGACTTCACTATATATACAGGATATCCTGTATTACACAGAATGTCTGGCAGTCCTGAAAGAAGAAAATGACATTTCCTGTTGTCGTTTACTTTTTTGCTACTTTTTCCACATTTCAGGAGATTTAACTTCTATTATCTATTACATCAAATGAAGTGAAAATGCACGAGGGATTACTGTCTACCTAGCACTATAGTTATGACTGTGAATTAAACCAATTCCAGTCACTACAGGTAGATCATTAGCAATAACATAATTTGATTATCGATACATTTCATACCCATTAAATTTAAATATCTTTTGTAACATTTTCTCAATCTAAAATGTGATTTCTTTAAAAATATTCAAAACCAATAAGCACTAAAAAAACTCTCTCAGCTTCTAGTAAATTTTTAACATTGGAAATAGGACCAGAATCAGACTCAAAGTCATACCAACATGAGCAACCCTGAAGATACAAAATTCCATGCAAGGACTACAAATGGTGTCAAAAGGCACCATGCTCCGCTATGCAGAGTGCCTATGCTTCAGTCTCTGAATTATGGGGTAAATCCTCTAGCAGTCAGTACGATTATAACCAGCAGCAAGCTGATAGCTGGCAGATTTTTAAATTATCGTGATGATGGGAGAGAAAGAGCAGGAATATATTACCTCACTTAAAACAAATGATTGTTGCACTTTTCACCTGCAATATTACAAAAGATATGTACTGCAATTCCCATTTTACACCTGAGGTAAACCATGCCATTAACATTGCAACTCTGCTTAAGCACTCTGTCAACTTTAATGGCACATCTACATATACTGCGCACACAAATGAGAAAAAAATCCAAACCTCATCACATACATCATTCACATATTGCATAGAGTCAGTCCTGAGATTTGTATTGATTTAATATCTTTGAGAGCAGAAATGAACAGGACTCAAAAGATCCATCATGATGCAATTATCCGAAGTTTTTCTTCCAAAATGCATCTATGTGCAGTCCCTGCCAAAATAATTTTAACTGTAAATTTGCAAATGTCTGCATTATAAAACTGCACAGATCTAAACTATAGTAGTCAAAGCTGTTTTATAAGTCAGCTGTTTTATAAGTACATTTAAAATATGGCATTAATATAAAAATCCTGTATCATACAACCAAAACAATATAACTTGCTATGGCAATATCTAGATCATTTTCCAAACAAATAGACAAGCTCCATCATGTCATTTTGAACTTTTTCTGACCTTCTGATGGCTACAACTGGGAATAAATGTTATCCAAGAAAAATACTGGTGGCTCTGTATTTGTGGAGCAGTGCATGCTTGCACTAAGCAGCCTTTGCTTCAGTAGATATATCAGATGCATTGCATAGGAAAAGGAAACAGCCCAGTTCTGCTTTCATATATATATAAAGTATAATGTATAATCACAGATTAAATATCCTACTGACTTAAAGCATGCCTACTGCAATCAAAGTGACTGGGACTGATATAGACAAATCTGTTCTCTGGCTGTAAATTAGCTATCTGGGTCACCACAGCAGGGCAATCACAGCAGCATGGGATGTACTTAAGGCAATATACCATGTTTTACTGTAAGTTTTGCATCCCATGACAAGCTCAGTATTGCGGGAGCTACACTATTTTTAAGGCTGAAATAATTACCTTGATTAAAGCTAGCTGACTTGTATGTGCCCAGAGCTGCAGACACATCTTTGGCTGCAATGGAACATGCCCTTGGTGAATTTATAATAGGGAAAGCTGATAACAAATATTGGGGTACTATTGATTATTTCCTTTGTCCACGTGCAGTATAAAATGAAATTTGTTAGTGACTTGAAGGTAGGATTCATTTCATATAACAATAACCATCTAAGAGTAAATATATAACCTAACCGTATTGCCAAATGTCCTTGTAGACACAATGGAAAGAAACTGGCAGCATCAGAGGGCAATACATCATAAGCAAGGTTTATTGACTTAGACCAGATATTTAACTTGCTGATATTTAATGTTAGCCTGAGAGCGTAGATACAACCTGCTGTAAATTGCCAAACCCTCTATGGAGTTCAGTGACATAAGTGCTCAAAAAAGTCAGCCATTTTGGTGTTGCCTTTATATTGGTTACTTTCTCATGCTTTTAAGAAAAAAAAATAAAATTTATAAACAGTTTTTATCATCTTAATATTTGAGAAATTCTTAGCTTCCATTATGACTAAACTATGAAAACATGTTATCAGCCAACGAAGTGAAATGATGCAAAGAATATCTTTTTCTTTTTTTTTTTTTTTTGCTACGGTGAACAGCAGCAAAAGCAGCTTTTAGAAAGGCTGTGGTTGTAATGCTCCTGAAAGCTGCTTCCTTAAAATGACCTTTCCTACCCAGTAATCAATTCCAGCAGGACAACTAAAACCAAAATTAAAAAAAAAAAAGTCACTTTTTATCATATTGCTCATAAAACTACTGTGTTGGGAAAGTTTTACAGACACATGCTTGAAACTGAGAAAACAAAACAAACCAACAAATTAAAAGCATGCCATTTCCACTCTAATTTCAGGACTTGCCTGGCTGGGGTGTCTCAGGTTATTCTCTGGAAGTCTTGAGATAATATGCGAGTGGCAAGAACATGAGTATGTCTGAAGGCTGACAATAATTGCATACCACTGTTTGCACTGGAGCAAAGTCTTGACATTACACACTACGTAAGGATAAAATAATAGAGCCCTGAGAGCCTAACTATTTCAACCTTATCAAATGGAGAAGAAAAAAGGCTTTACTTAAAACCTGAGGCTCTTCACCTTCCACTGGGATAAGAGACAAAGGAAAGCATAGTTTCCACAAGAAGGATGATGGTGGCTCCAAACAGTCCATCACTCCACAGCAGAACCAGATTGAACTGGGAGGGCAGGTGGGTTGCCAGTAAAGCAGCTGTGGCTACCTTCCTGACCTGCTTTCTCCAAAGACACCACATCAGATCACCAGCAGTCCCTGTGCCACCACAGCCTTGCCCCATGGTGAACATGAATATCTTAGGAGTTCTCCAAAGGCAGAGGTCTTCACAGATTTCTTTCTTAACAGAGAAGAAAATGTTGCTGCCAAATCTGGGTCTTTGGGTTGCAAATTGTATTCAACCCTACCCAAAATGAAGGATAAGCTTTGTTCTCCAGCAAAGTCTAGTCAGAAAGATTCAATTATACAGAAAATTGTCATGGTGCTTGCAGCAGTATAAACTAACAGGAACTGAAACATGAGAGACGCTACAGCACATCTTCAAAGGCTGAGTGCAGCCACTCGAAAAACATATAGTGTGAAACTATGTAACAGTGTCATCTAGTGACTCTTGCTATAACCTTATTTCCCAGAGCAGCTACAAGGAAAGCCAATTTTTACCCTACTGAAGTGAGCTTTGTCCATTCTGCCTATTGATTCTTGGCCTTCAGCTATACAAGATTTCGTGGTTAAACTGAGTGCCCCATACACAGACATGACACTTGTAAACAGGTTTCTGATGAGCACATGGGCATTCTTAGCTATGTGTCTGGAAATCCTAGCAGAATGCCAATGCTGGGCATGGTGCAGGTCCTGTCTTGTGTCAGAGAAAGCATCTGTCATGGTGCTACTGAAACGCAGCTCACGATACCACCTAATGAGACTCCTTTGAACCCAGACCTCCATGTAACCTGCAGAATGTTTTGCAAGGTCCTGCAGACAACAGCAAGCCATGGACAACACCTCTAATGTTCTGGCAAAAGCAACTGCAGTTATGAGTAGGCAACTTGGCAGGTTCTCTTAACACATGACTCTAACAGGAAGGACTATGCCCAATTTGTCACACCTGGGCACACTGCAGGTTAACAATACCACAAATTCTATCATGCAGGTGCAATAATTCATTCAGAAATAACTCAGCCCAGCATCTCATTGTAGAGGGACATTGTCGTATGCCCTTTGTGACAAAAGGGTGCTATCTATAATACACCAGTGACTAAACCCTGTGCCATAACTCCTTATTTCTAAACACACCACTGAACAGGAGGGTGTTAATCTGTTCATAAGGCTCATATGAGCCCATCAGCATGACATTAAAACAGATATCTATTTGGTTCTTTCTAGTTTTCACTCTTCTTGCTTGAAAGTGTGTTTCCCATGTACAAAAGCACATAACAACCATTTATAAAAATGAAAAAGCTTAACTAATATTTGGATTTCTTTCTTTTTAGAGAGATGAAGTTCTTTATAAACTGCAATACTTGCCAAAGTGTACAGTTAAAGGCATGAGCATTTTGTTATTATAATTAATTAAACTGCCAGAAACATTGTCCAAAAAGCATTCAGTCTGACAAACTTGCAAATCTGGAAAATGTAATATAAGTGTGACACTCGTATGTAATTCATGTACCAGCTTACAGGGGTATAAAACACACTGCGAGTTTTATTAGCTGTTTATAAATAAAAATAAAATAGAGTAAGATAAAGTTTAAGGTAATGGGATTTTTTTTTTGCATTACATTTTCTGTTTCAAATCACACTCACTTCCTTCCTTTGCTTTACACTGTTCTGCTTAAGTGCTTTAAATGTTACACGTCAACTTTACAGAAGCTTCCAGAAAAATAAGTACAAGTTTTGCCATTGTTTTGATAATGAGTTTTTTCTGATTCTGCTGTGAGTTTACCAGTCAAAATTCAGTCACAAAAAAAAAGTCATCCAGTTTCAGATTTTCCTATTTTAGGTTTGCACATGCCATTCACCTGAAAAATCTGCAGCATCCAGGTAGAGACCACTATAATTAACAGCATAGCACAACAGGCAAATTGGGACACTTTTTTAACCTAGGGCACTAACGTCTTGTATTCAGACTCATCACTGAGCTCTGCTCAGAGACTTGAACACTGATTTGGGTGTCTTCAGGAGACAGAATCTCAAACCTTGCCAGCATTTCAGATGCAGCCTAATTTGTCACACCTGGACACACTGCAGGTTAACAATACCAAAAATTCTATCATGCAGGTGCAATAACTCATTCAGAAATAACTCAGCCCAACATCTCATTGTAGAGGGACATTGTCATATGCCCTTTGTGACAAAAGGGTACTAGCATCTGATGACCATGCCTTTGCTTCCAGTGGTATCAGCACTGGGCAAGTGACTGTAAACTGCAATCTCACAACTAGTTCTAAAGAATTCATTTCTGGCAGTCCCAGAAAAAAAAAAAAAAAAAAAACAACAAAAACAAACAAACAAACAAACAAACAAACAAAAAAACTAAAAAGTAAAATAGAAATAAAAAATAAAAAAAAAAAAAAGGGCCTGCCTGTCATTTTGAAAAAATAGTTATATGCACTTTTCTTTGACAGAACAGTCTCAGAAATATATAACAGAAGAGGAAATAATAATAATAAAAAAAAAGTTACCAGTATTTCAGCCCAGAAAAGCCCTGAACCTTCTTTCTGTAATATGAATAAAAGAATAGGATGCTCTGCTTCCTTTCTCAGACCTAATCCAAGAGGCAGCTTTCAAAGGCACCCCAGGGCTCAGGAATAAGCTTTCACCAGAGCCAAAACAGTATACCCTGTCACCTTTAAGAAGAGGAAATCTGAAGGTAACTTGAGCTGTTCTCAGGTCCTTCTTCTCAAGGGGACATGAGGACCAACAGCACCACTTCTTCAGCACAAGGTCTCAGGTCAGCTCATGTCCAGCAGTCACCTTGTGTTCCTCATCTGCAATGCTCCTGATCTCTCCTTTCTCACACTGCCCAGATCCAGTTCTTATTTTCCCAGCCTTTATCCACTCATTCTTTTTTTTTCACCTTCACACCCCCTTCTCCTCTCTCAGACTTTTCATCCCAGCTCCACTAGGTGTTGCAAATGCACCCATTCCTTTCTAAAACAGTGAAGCATTTGGATACCTCCAACAGTTTGACAGCATGCAGGTAACAAATCCCAGAAAGCTGTATATTTTGGTTTCTTTGAAACTCATCTTCTTTATCTGCTCTCTTCCATGATTTCTTTTACAGTACTGAAATGATCATGTGCTAGCTTTATGTTGGAAAAGGAATTACTTATTTCTGAGGCACATGACTCCAAGGTGCTGAAAAAAACAAGTAATGAAACTGTGAGATGGAAAAAGTTTCCTCTGCAAGAAGTTGTCTTAGCTCTCAGTCCACTTCATGAGAATATAATCTAACAACAATACAATAAATCTGGAAGTCTGGAATCCTTTGGAGTATGAGTTTGGGGAACAATTTTTCACACGTAACATCCTTGATGTAGCCACATTTGGATTTACAAGGCATATATGTGAGGACAACCAGACTGACAGGATTTAATTTCAGACAGTATTTTTTCTTCATAACTGCAAAGAAAAATCAAACACATATGAATGATGTTCAAAGAAATACAACTGATACCCTCATAAAGCTAATTCTGACTTAGAATATTTATAGCAAAAAAGTTCAAGATTTTGTATGTGTTGCAGAGCCTTGTTTGTCAAAAAAAGATACATTTAGTATGTGACAAGGTCAAGTGAAAAATTTTATATAAAACTGGATAAACCACCCAGATAGTTAAATCAATTCCTTTCTGTTTAATTTTGCTATTCATTTTTCTATCTGAACTGCCAATTTTCTAACATATTAAAGAAGAAGTAGGAAAGTCTTTTTGATTGATAACAAGCTCAGATTTTTGTGTCAGATCAGTAGAGATTTTTTTTCCAGAGTTTGAATTCTGTATGTTGCTCTTACATTCTTCGACAATTATTCTACAAAAATTATTTAAATACTCTTTTTTTAGCTGCTTTGACAAGAACACCAAAACAGTTCACATCACCCTTGACCCACAGGGTGTACATCATCTTGTCAACATATAAACAAACACATGATGGGCTGTATTTTAATAGATTCTGTAAATATCAAGATCCAATTCATCAAAACGTTTGCCAAAGTGACAGCTGTGGGGGTTGTGGTATATGGTTGCCTGTCCATTCAGCGTTACTGCAATAGGATCATTGCAAGAAAAATTGGGGCTACTGTTCCTCTTTATTCCATACTATTGTATCACTGGAGATCTGTGTTAAGCTGCAGTGTGTATATGCCAATTCATGTGTAAGGTAAATATGCAAACTTCCGAGCAGAAGCCACATGGCTAGCTTTTATAATAATCTCTCTCTTCTCCCTCTATCTTTATCAGACAATTCTTCTGATGTGCTGCACTCCATCAGAAAAGCAGGCTGAGAGGAATTTATAAGCACGGAAACTCTTGCTTAGGAGAATGAGCAAAGCTCAGCTTTCATAAGGTTTACACAGGCATGGTCACTTTTCTTGGTTGGCTTCATAGATTCATGGATTTTAAAGCCAGAAGGGACTATTCAATCATCTGCACCAGGCTGTAGATTATAAACCATCAGCTTCCATCTGGGAAAAGGCATAGTAAAAAAAGAGAGAGGACCACTGTGCCAAGAGTACCTGATGCCCCATGATGGCACGGAATTGCCAAGGTAAGAAATGTCCAGATGTACCAACACGCCAGGACAACCATATTGGAAGTTGCAGAGCTCATGACAAACTTGTAAGGTCAGTAGCAGTCTGCCTAGGGCACAAATATGTTTGTTGTAAAATCAGAGATTAACTGTTCCTGGCCTTATCCCTGTGTCCTCTGGCACAAAACACAGAAGAACAAAAGAGAAAGCAGAATCTGCCTAGATAGTTGAGTGAAGAAATTCCCGTATGTTCCCCGCTGAAGGTGAGACCCTTATGCAAAATGCTACAAGGAAGATGCAAGCAGTCTTACTCTCCCCATGTATGGCCCAGGAGGTAAAGAACAGGGTTTGGAGGTTCACAGACCATGAAGGCAAAGGCTTTGATCATCCAACCCAAAGATGCAAAACTTGACGCATCCAATGACCTTGTGACCTTTTGAAGAGTCAAAGTGCCTCTTTTATGTTTAACTACAACAAAAAACATAGCTACCTGCTTCTTTTGAGATGTGTTTTGTATAACTTCAGCTACTGGGTTTTTTCCCATATGCAGTTATCCATAAGAAGAAGACAAATCAGATCTATCCTCTTCTATAATGAAGACAATATATTAAGCTCCATTAAGAACTCCATTCACAGGCTTTTTCTCCAGAAGTTATTCACCTCCACATCCACCTTGTTCTCTGTTCTCTTTTCCCACAATTGTCTGGTTGTGGTCTCTAGACAGAAGGTAACTCTTCAAAAATATTTCAGTCACATTATGCTATGCATTTTATACAATTTATAGTTAACATAACCCTTTTGCTAGAGAGTTAAATGCCATAATGCTGATGGGCAACTTATACACAAATTCCAATACACATGGACAAAGCCAAGATCTCTCTCCTTGTCTCCTGCTGCCTTCCCAACTGACTCCTCCAGGATGGAAAGTTTAAGAGACTGATATATAAATGTAAAAAAAATATTGTCCTCTTTGAAACTGCTATCATTTTCATTTTGCTGGAATGGGGAGTAACATTGGGATCTTTTTATCCACTGGCAAGTAAAATCACCATGAAACTTAGAATGAAAAGACCTGAAAAATCCTGCAACCTGACACTGGGGCAAACTCAGGAGTCCTGGTCTTGGAAGCCACACCATGTTCTCTTTAAACTCCCCAACACCACCAGCTGCCAGGAAAGTGGAAGGGAGTAAATGAAAGCTTAGAATCATGCAGTAACACAGTGGTATGAGCTTACAGCACCCCAGGCTCATTTTGTACTTTTACAACTGTCATGCACACAAGAGAAAAGCTCTGCAAGCTCAAGAATACTGAGCACTACAAAAGTTACCCACCAAAAGTTTTGTACTACTTCCAGGTTTCTGAAACCTGAAAATAGATAAAATAGTTAAAATAACCAACAAAAGAGGGGGAAATATCCAGAGCAGAAATCCATGACAACACAAAGGAGAAAAAAATTACTTCTGAATGCTATGATTTCTTAATTTTTTCCTCTGACTTTCTGTGGGATATCTACAACTCATCATCAGACAGCACCAGCTCAAAAACTGAGTAATAACTAGATCAGCACTGTAATGCTTATGAGGTGAGCCTAGCCTGGTTTGTGAGAGAGCTGTAAAATTACCTGTAATCTCTGAGAACAAAGAGAAAGAATGGCAGCAATCTTCCACAAGAGTCTAGTCTGAGAGAGCCCTGGCTCTTTCTGGCAACTCACTGGGCACTACATTGCCTTGCTATCCTATTCTCCATCTTCAAGCACAGTGTTTCTAACTGCCTGCATCTGTCTGTTGCCCCAGTTTTCCCTATGATCTGAAGGTCCACTTTTTCAGCCTCCATAGATATATGAATTTGTTGAGGAAAAGTGGAAGATAAGATATCTAGCTCTCTGATTTTTATGATGAGATCTTCAAAGAATATGAAGGAGGCAGAAATTCAGTCAGCCTTTAAGTCTGTGGCAGTCTAATCCTTGGCTGCTGCATTAAAAATTCTTTCTTACGTAAAAGTTTCTCAACATTACTTCCTTTAGAAGTAACTTACCAGGTAAGTTATTATCAAGTTCCAGTGACTGTCTCATTATTTGAATAAAGCAATGGAATTAATTACCAAAGGTTAATGCACACCTAATCCAGCCTTGCTTGTGAAATAGAAATATTTTTTTTCCCGCAGTTACTGTAGGATGACAGCTAGAACTAGAAATGGGTGCTCTCAACAGCAAAATCACTGCTAATTGTCCAATAAAATTAAACCACCTTCCACACAGAAAATGCCAGAATATTTACCCTTTTCATAGAAAGAACTGAGACAAATGCATACCTTTTCAGGAATCACAAAAAGAATTTTTAATGTAAGATTTTTATAGTAATAAATAGTAAAATAAATAAGAATTTAATAAAAAGATAAAAATTATTTTAAAAGTGAAACATAATAAAACAGAAGTAAAAAAAGGTAAAAAATAATAAAACAAACATCGTGGTGGTACATACCTTCACTAGGTTGGCTCTAATCTTTAATTATTGCAAAGACATAGAATTGGCTCAGCTTAGCTAACGCTATAGCAGCTGTCTTCTCCATGAATGCGGCAGCAAGTTTAAATTCTTGATGTCTTACATCCCTTAAAACAGATGATCTGACAGTAAAACATGACTGAGAAAAGAGTATTTTTCCTGAACTACCCACCAACCAGGAGCAGGGTGTGGTACAGGTACGGGAGCAGCATGCTGCTCAACTTCAGACAGGGGAGAAGGCCTTGTACAAACTCCTTCAGTGGCTACCATTGTTATTTCAAATCGTGATTGATAATGTCCTGAGAGGCATTGCTAGCTATTCCTGATCATAAATACAGCCACTGTGACATGCAAGCCATAGTGGGAATGAATGGTGTAAAGTATAGCATATGGCCCTGTGAGATTTCATACGACATAAGTAATAATGTGGAAGTAATAAACTAGGAATAAAGGATTAAGCAGATTAAGATTCCACAAAATCCATGAAGTTATCCAACATGACAGTTACTATATCTTTTAAAAAGAAGACATCCGATTTGGTTTAGCCGCAAACAATGAAATTTTGCATAAATTAGCCTTTCAAAAGTATAGGAAAAATCTATTTCAAAAAATGAACTAAAACTTCTTGAACACTACTGCCTCTGGGACATGTCACTTTGAGGTAATTAGGGCATAAAAATTAACATTTTATTAAATAAACAAAAGCCCACAAAGGTTAAGAAAAGAGTCAGACAAATGTAGTTTTTGGAGGAAAGGGAGGCTACAGACCTCAGGCTGACCTTCAGCCATCTTTTGTTGGGAATGGCAGACCACAAGGTCAAATAGCTACTCAGCCAGAGTTACTGTCTGAGCCCACCCAGGCTCAGATATATAGCCTACTTGAATGTGTGTTCTA
This sequence comes from Amazona ochrocephala, assembly GCA_039720435.1. NCBI lineage: Eukaryota > Metazoa > Chordata > Aves > Psittaciformes > Psittacidae > Amazona > Amazona ochrocephala. The sequence goes on along the minus strand of CM077909.1, from coordinate 55,308,750 downwards.
CCATATGGTGGGCTAGAGACACCTCTGAGCGAAGGTTATGCGATTTCTGCTGAAGAATTCTCACTACTAGAAATTCATTAAATCTCTAGACTGGGGATGCAATAGATACCATTCCAGACAAACAATCAACCCAGTTAATATTCCTAAAAAAAAAAAAATGCCTCTTATTCTCAGTAACTTGAATGTGATCCTGGTTTGACGACAAAAAAGAATGAAATTCTGATGAGACAACATTGATGCAAAAATTTGAACATACCCATTTTACAATGCAGTACCCGTTCTTTCCTAAGCATCTTCACAATTAGCGCATGGTCTAAGGAAATGCTAATGTTCATGCTCACTTTGGTTATCTTTGTGATGAAATTGCATAAGAAATTTGGCTTCATAAACTTCTTACCTGATTTTTAAGCGTGCTGAAAGATTTACAGCAAATTAAACTCTATTGTGTTGGTCCTTGAACAACAGAATAGGTTCAGCTTGATGAAAAGCTTTGGTTACAACACAGAAACAGGGCCTCAAATTTCTCAGGAAGCCCCTCTCACCAGAAAAATGCTGGAGCCAGAATACTGTACTCAGGAATTTTCAGGTTTGGGATCATGGAAAAGAGAACAATGCTGGAAGCACAGCTGAGATGTTAGCTTGGTACACTTTGCCAACTGTCCCAAAAGGTTACAGCAATTTTAAGTGAAGTTTATAAATCTGTATAACTTTTTTGTGCATTTCTGTTATAGCTGGTCAAAAACTAACCTGCAGCCTCCATTTTTCTGCATTAAAAAGCCCCATCTTGTCAAAAATCAAACTTTTTCCAGGAACCTATTAGTTTTGCTGAAGTATTCTCATTATATTTTTGCATTAGTTAAGAAGAACCATATTTATTTTGATGAAATGTTAGTATTTCTTACTGAACTTTCCAAATGTGTGCCATCTAAAGGCATCTAACCAACCTGTACACCGATTTTCCTCTTCTGAAATGTCATGGATAAGAATCAAATTTTTTTAAAGTTCAATGTTTTTTCCCTCAAATGTCAAATCCTTCTCAGATTGTTTGCTCTGAAATACAACAAATTTTTTTGGAGGTGGAAAGAATTCCCCTTTGCTACCATAGCTGTCACTAAAATCTTGCTGGTTACAATAAAATAAATAAACTTAAACCCAGGAAAACGTCTGTAGCTCAGCAAAATTTCACATCTCCACTTGGAAATGAAGATGTGCTTTACTACCAACTAATCTTACAAATAAGAAAATACACCTGAGTCCTCCTTATTTTTCTTGAAGCAATTGTGCATCTCTTTCATCTCCTTTTACTGGAGCAATAGAATGGAGACAAAATTCAAGCCATCTGGAAATAGAAATAGGAATAGAAATAGAAAACTTTTAAAAATTATTTTTACTTCAATGCTAAGATTTTTTTTTTTTTTTGTGAAATGGTGATCTGAAAATAGCATTAGTACTGCCATGAAAATTCTTTTGACAGATTGCTCAAAACTAATATCTGCTTTCCACAGTGAATACTGATACAGAATGGAGCAAAAAGTACGTATAAGTCATTTTTTAAAAAATTCTGAGTTTTACACAACTGAAAGAGTAGCCTAAGTAAAAATTGCAAACCCCAGATTTGCTTACTTCATTAGTTTTATATATCGCACTTCAGTTAATGTAGGAATTATTTTTTTTTCAGTTTAGGATTGTAACAAATACTGACCATTGCTCTGTTTCCAAATTCAGGACTCTGTTACAGGTGAACAACATGAAGAACGGAGCCTTCATGGGGCCTCTATTTTAGTAGGAGTTTCTTGCACTCATCATTAAACCGCATTTCCCTACTTTGCAGTTCCACAGATAAAATCAAAACACCTTATCAATGCCCTGGGGTCACTAAATTTGCTTGCTTATACACCAGTAGGTCTCTACACAGAAAATACCAGGTTGAATTACTGTTAAAATATGGAATTGTTTATGTTCATCTTGCTAAATCCATGCAACAAATACGCAATGTAGTACAAACAATAAATTTATGAGTTACAGATTTTTCACAAGATACCAAAAAAAATGTTTTTCTTTGATGCTATTTGTCTAACCAAATACGATGTGCCCCTACACAGTCACTGGCAATGCAATCCAGCCTTTCCTCACAGTAAAATACTATCTTTAGGTCAAATGAATGCATTTTTACAAGGGTACCTTCTTGTTAACTGAGTGTTGCTGCTGTTGTATGGACAATGGCAGACAATATGCAGGTGGCTCTGTGGTTCTGAAGGGACAGCTGTCCTAACTTGGAAAAAACTGATGTAAGAATTGTGATTAAAGAGATACTGTATTACTCAGTCGTGCCTGAAGACCTCATTAAATCAAAGTTCCTAGTGGCATCAGTGGTTACCTTTTCTGAGCAAGGACTGTCTAACAGCTGCAGGACATTAGTCCTGGAAGCTCCTGATTTGCATGAGGCCTGATACAAATTAGCTTTTTGCCAGCTATGACCGAACCTCATCTACAGTTTGCAAAAAGTATCTCCTGTAATCGCCTGCAATCACTTGCATTTTAAGGTTTAGCATTCATAGGTTTTTACAGTGCATATTGCTTATTTTCACACAGTAGAAAGCACTGTGGTTTGTGGTTGATGGCTAACATTTTGCAGCTTTATTGTATTTGTTTTAATATAGGAAAACTTCTAGAGCATATTTGCTTTGTGACAAAATTTCTTTATTGTGTCTTGCAGAAATAATTGACTCAAATGAAGTTACTATACACTGTATCTATTGGTTAGTTAGAACTTTAGGATGCAACAAATAAAACACATTATTGACTTTTAAATCTTCAATCAAATATTTACAGCTGCAATTTGCCAAAATTATTTACCTTTCAATAGGGGATCACAAACAGAATATGCACTACAGACTCAAATTAATGCCTTGATCATCAGCAACCAAATTACAGACTGAAGAAAAAATAAGTGTTCTGGCTACAATCAGAGTCCATAAACAGCTGATGTGGCTCTCCTTTAAAGATATGTGATCTTCTACATTAGCAGTCTTTTTCAATGCATAATTGACCTTGAGGTGGAGAATAACCTCATAGTAAAGTGGCCTTTCTTTAAGGGAACAATGAGTATAGATACTAGAGGATGTGCCTGTTGTCAATGATCATTGCTGAAATCTGCCTATACCACACTAGGACAATCAATTTTGTAAATTATTGCAATAATCAAGGAAATTGCCTAATTTATAAATCCTGGCATACAGCATTTTAAAGGATTCCTACATTTTAATGCTGATGCTTTCAAAGCCAAATGAATTGTTGTCCAAGCTGTCACTACACAAAATGATAAAAACATTCAGTCTGGCGGGTAACTACATCTCATGGATATTCAGACCATCAGGTACATAATCACTCATTAGCAAATTCTGTGATAGCTTCAATTTGAAAGCCAACAGCAAAAAGCCATGGTTTCCTTATGAAAAAGCTTTCTCTGGAAGCAAGGGCTAAAAATCACTGAGCATTACTGTAATAATACATTAAAAAAATTCCTAGACTTCTTTGCTCAGGTAAGATTCAAGACTATTTAGCCTTTTTTTTTTTCCATGCATAAAAAGAATAATCTTATCTCTGTAACTAAGAGGCAGGTTCAACACTTTTTGACCATGAATCACATCAGTACAGGTACCATTTGTATAGAAGGGGAACAAATGCAGGGCTTGGTGCCACGGCTGTTGCTGGTGGGTAATTCTACCTAATCTGCCCTCCAACTTGCTCTCCACACTTAAACTGGCTCTGCAGACATAGTTAACCACGGGTTGCTATTCTCAGTTAAACCTTAAGCAATTGATTTCAGCAAATAGTGGGCTGCCAGTACTTTACTTACTGCTCAATCGCACTAACCTGACATTTATGGTGTACTGATTGGCCTCTGTCAGTGCTGGTGGTTGTAAATTCACTTTGAAAAGCTCTGTGTTAACAGCCTTCAACCAGGCTCCAAGACGAGCATGAGCAGGCGAGCTGACAATTGCTCGACCTCCTGCCCTTATTACAGTGAGTAAATCAGGCTTTGAGCCATTAGGCTGGAGCCTGAGGCCTACACAAAAAGGATTGACATGACTAAAGGTCAACCTTTGTCACACATATGTAACAATTTGGATAATGGAATTCTGTAACTTATCTGAAAAAAGGTGCCAAATGCGTGGAACAGAAGTATACTCTGGGCTGAATTTTCCAGCTTTCATGTTAAGCTGTTACTTAACTGTCTGCATTTTAAAGTCCATACATGTTTGATGCCATGAAACCTGGGGGACTATAATGTGTGTATCAGTGATTGGGACAGGCAAAATACTGAACATCGTCACTACCCTGAAAGGCTCAGGCTGCAGTTGCAGCTTAGGAAGTCTATAACCAGTATACTATTGGCATCAGGTGTGCAACAGATTTTGGATATCCATATATCTCATTATAATATTGCCTTTATTCAACCAATTTGAATCAAAAGTTAAGAGCAATTTCAGGCTTTATGAACTAGCTTTCATCCAGCAATTGAAATTGTTGTTTATTAACTCACCATAAAAAGAAAAAAAGAGAAAAAAAAAAAAAAGAAAGAAAGAGAAAAAAAAAAAGTCAAGCATTTCTGTAATGTTGGTAATTGGATCACTTTTGAGCAATACAGAAAGGTAGTGATCAAATTAAGGACAGAAATGAGCTTCTGTATTTATTTGGGTTCCATTTCAGTATTTTTGTGTATTATATAATAAAATCTCCAAGGCGAGATTATGCACTATGGAAAAACACACTGCATGATCTGGCAATTTAGAATTATTTTTTTTTTCTGGGAATAGTGTGTGTTTGGGTGCTTGCATGTTCCGTGCAGCCCATGGGATTATTGCTTTCAGTAACCCTGTTGAGTTTCTGGGGCAGTATCCAACTCCCCACCAAAGTTTATTCCAAACTTCACTACATTAAATAAGAAGAAAATAAGACCCTGTGCAAATAAGATTTGTTTTGTTGTGCATGTGCTCAGGCCTATTTATCTGCTCAGGCATATGATACCTTCTGTATATAGTATAAACATACCAAAGACATGGAGAATCATACAGACAAGGAATGAAAAAGTCTTGTAAAAATCACATGGTTTCTAAAAGAAACATCAAGGTTTAGTCCAGCTTTTCTAAGAATAAGAATTATCAAACACAAAGTAGTCTTTATATTTGGGGTCAAACTAACTTTATATTGACCTTACATAATGAGTCTCTAATTTACAAAAGTTATATGGAAAAAAGTGATGCTAAGTGATCCAGGAATACCATTATTAGGAAGTTTCTTCATAGCAGCTTAGCACAATTTTCTTCTAAGGTACATAAATTACAGAATCTGTAGCATTGAATGTGATATTGCTGAATTTTCAGCTTTGTAAGCTGCTGAACACAAATGAGGGATATATCCAGGATGGAGCATCTGAACTTAAAATCCATGCAAAAGTAAAAATTATTGCGCTGGTTTAATAGAAAATAAATGCAAAATGAGATACACTGCACAAAACCCTCAGAAACAGCAAACAACAGCAGAATGGCACCAGCTGTTACTCTGAATAATTTAAGATATAATTGTAACATAACCAAAGGGGTTTTTTCAAAACAAAATTATTTGAATTTCATGAACATGACATAGTTGAAACAGGGCTGACAAGCAGTCTAGAATACTAGATGATGGATGGCTGAGAAACATAATTTTCACTTTAATAGAAAGACGACGTGCACATAATTCTATCCCCCAATGCTTCGCTGTAATAGCAAATTTAGTACAAAACTACAGCCTTGAGAATCCGGATACAAATCCATCACCATAACTGGAACAAGTGCTTCATTTGAAAGGTAAGGATTCTCTCTGCATATTAATTTGTACACAAATATACAGGACTCTGCATGTATTCTGGCCAGCATGTGTCCCAGCAAAATGCCTGCTCTTGGTCCAAATGAAGTCAAAGGCAACGTTTTCTTTGACTTCAGTTGAGGCACAAAAAGGCCAGTAAGTATCAAAATGGTACTTTATTAAAATGGCATGCACACTTTCCGGTAGTGCCAGTTAATCCCATCCATTTCAGATGAAAATCAGTAGCACAAGTTTAGCATTTCGCATTTACTAATGAATGTCCTGCTATACGTACATTTTGCTTATCCCTATAAAAACACCCTAACACGTGAAAAGTGGAATGGTATTTCTTCCAGAAAAGCCTACCTTAAATAAAGTCAAGTTAAAAATAAAGTGAAAAAATATATTTGACATTCTGTGGCTTTTCCAAATTTAAAAAAAAAAATAAAAAAAAAAAATGCTCAACTATATTTTTTTGACAGAGAGGAAAATAAAACAAACAGAAAAACAAAAGCAAAAACAAAACAAAACACCAAACTCTTTTTTTAGGTGAAGAAAAGGAAACAGAATTTGTCCTTTGATACATCTGTCAGTAAAAGCTTTTTCATCTAAATTGCATTTGCAGGGGAAAAAAACATTTATGACTTAGCTGTCTCCAGTATTCACAATTTAAAGTTTGAAACCAGAAAAACTTTGACTAGTAGAATGTATAAGCCTTTTAAACTTCTGCATTTTATTCTAATAGAATTTAAGTGTGTATCGTATACATTCTGTAAGTCTACTCTTATTAAATGTTGATGTTAAACAGAAAGGGAAAAACATGCACAACTAGATTAATTTATCTCCAGGGGGCAAGGACACATTAATAATTGAGATAATGTTTTCATACATGTTGGAATCAAGTGTGTCTTTTCACTTCTTTATTAGAAAACACATTAGGGGAAAATTATCTCATTCTCATCAGTAAGACCTAATTGCTGAGAAAGTCTCTGTTTTCTTTGCAATAACAAAGGGATTGTTCTTATTATTTCAAAATGGGGGAAAAAAAGAAAGAAAAGAAAGAAAAAGATCAGAAATATTTTCAAACAGTGCTGGAATAAATGCCTGTAGTACCAAAGAGAGTGTTTTCTTAATACACCCAGTCCTGTTATTGTTTTAAACAAATTAGAGTTTACTGCATTTTTATAAAATGCAAGCAAGCTCTGGATTGAACAGAAGTGGGCCAAAGGCGCAAAAAGGAACTATAACTAAAAAGATTACAAATATTTTTGGCTTTCTGAAGGGCTGATATTTCTTTAAGTTATAAAACATTTTCTTGGCTGATTTCAAGAGAACTCTATAATTTCCCATGAACACCCATAGGTGTCAAGGCCTGTTGTGAGGTAATGGAATGGTATGTAATTTACTCTGAATCGCTGTATACTATGCTGTATGGATTACATACAAAGCAAACACTGAGTGCATGGTGGGAACACTTGTGCAGACAGACTAAAGCATATTTCCATGGCGTTGAACTGCACATCAAACGCGGTGCTTCTGATGTTTCCCACAACAAAGGGAATAAAAAAAGACGCCAAATCAGTAACAATGCTTAAAAGTCTTTGCAATAGCCCTTCAATCTGGTGTACACAAAGAACTGCAAATGAAAACAAGAATCTATCAACTTTACTTTGCAGTGCTGAGAGAAAAAATATTAGAATGTTATTTATGGTCCTAAGGAAAAAGAAGTTCTCTCTAGGTCCATCAAGATCTAATGTTGAATAACTGATCTGCGGTCACACTTGTATTTGCAGCTGTCTTGAAAAGATCAGCAGAGGAGAATTGTCTAAAGCCACAACTTTATACAGGGACAACAATGAGATATTCCTTTAACACAGAGATTTAATCCACACTCCTATACCATAAAGACTAAAAGAATACAGGCTATTCAGACACATACTTTCAATTGCTTATAATTATTTTCATGAATCAGTTTTGTAAAATCACACACACTTTCTGATTATTTTCTTTCCCTATACTTTTTCTTTATTCAACATCAGTTCTTTGATAGATAAGGCATACCAAATTGAAAGCCAAAGCTAATGAGAAACAGATAAACTTTTACCTAGAGCTTACAGTATGTGATTCTTTGCTAACAATTTTTGCTATTAACATAAATAATCCTAGACCATGAGCTGCCCACAATATCTTCTAAAAACAACCCTAAATTTAGGAATTATTTGAACATAATTCACTTGAAATACACATACTCACTTTTCTAGTCAACAAGCAATCTGTGTTATGTGTTAAGAACAGAAGAGCAAACCCACACAAAAACTCATCTGACACGTATCAGTGGTCTGAACCTGGCACATACATCAGTACTATTTCTTCTTTGTACGTAAAATATTCTTTTTGTTCCACCCAAGAGTCTTCCTTCTTTTTTTGCCTTAAAACAACTTTTAAGTTCATCTGAGATTAGACTAAAAAATTCTTGCCTTTTTATAAAGGTATCAACATTTATAACTTAACTGCATAAAACTGATCCATAACTTAGAAAAAAAAAACACTAAGGATAATGTAAAATCCTCTGACTCCATTTATTCTTGCTAAATTTCAGTGTGTTACGTAACTTGATGATCTGGCAAGCCTATTTAATTATTTTATATTTTGTTAATTAGCATAGTCTGAACCACAGAATCCCTGCTAATGAAAATAAATCCTCCAACACCATTTTATAGTGTTCCATAAAAGAAATATTTGATTAATAACTTATCTCAAAATGTTCTCATTATAATCAAGGGGCTTTGGTAGAAACAAATGTAAGTCTGATTTATTTATGTCTTCCATACAAGAGAAATTCCATCCCCACTGAAGGCAGCAACAAAACTCCGAAGGATTATAATTCATTGAGTTTTACTGAGTATATTTAGGTGTGTTCTGAGACTGATCTTTTAAGCCTGACTGTAAAAAACTTTTTGCTACAATGACTTTTTTGGGTAAATACTTTCAGACAAAGACTCTGATGGGTTATTTACTGTTTGCTTGCGTATTGGAAATGCATAGGAGATCCTACTCATAGGAAGACGTCACACAGATAGTATGCAAAAATAGAACATAATTATTAAAACAAGTGATGAGTCCCAAAAGCTGACAAATATTCATAGGTTTTCTGTGAACAACTGCTATACACAATATACTAGCTCCACAACACCAAATATCTGTTAAAAACCCGTTCACTTTTACCTTATACCCACTGAAGTCAACAAAAACACTTTTTGCATCTTCATGGACTCCTTGCTGGGTTTCTAACCAGCAAGAACATTCCCTTTTATTCTGAAGATATGTGTTTGGTCTAGATGAGTAAATATCACCTGCAGATCTACAAGCACACTCCTGCTGACTCTCCGTAGTAGTTAGTCTTGAGGTAAGCAGAAGCTGCAGGTACAGAGGACTAAGCATAACTAAGAAATTTCACCTCCCAGCACAAAGCAGAGAAGAAATAAATGGCAAAAGACTAGGTAAACAGTAGGCTGTTTCTGCAAATAAGAAGGACTGACACACAGTTGGATTATACATGTTCTCTATTATTAGGTCTGTGTGCAAAGTGAGCATATATTGTCTTTTCTTTCTAAATTAACTAATCACAAGATGCTCTTGTTAGCATCTGCATACAAACTATACTTTACTTAAGCAAAAACTCCAGTGTTTCACTGGAGAATATGTACATGGTCATGAGCAGTAGCTGGCGTGTTTGTCCCTGTATGGCCAAAGGGATGCAAAATGAGTTTATGATCTGTTCTGCCAAAACACAGTCACCGTTCATCAGAAAATAAAGCAAAGTATCATGGGCTGAATATTTTCATATCAATTATCGGTGTTATACTCTCTTAACATGGTGACAGGTACATATAAAAAAAAACCAAAAAATATATTTTCAGAGAGCAGAAAGTGGCTTTCACATAAAAGCATGGAAAGTGTCATTAGGGGGAGTGCACAGTCGGCGCAGAACAGGAGTTGAACTGAATTTTGAATAAGCATTAACATCTTCACTGTGCGAACAGCAGGGCTGCAGGGCAGGCTTCTGCACTTGTTTTGGCAGCTTTTGTGGGCTGTCCATAGGCCACAGGGATGGTGCAATATGTCATCTCTACCCACACATACTACTCAGCCTAAGATGATAGTTAGTATTGTGACCTAAGAGTTCTGCCAGCTCTTGTTACGCAGGTCAAAAGGTAAAGAGCACTAGGTGCTGTAACCTTCAGGATTCTCTGACCCTTGTCTCTCTATTCCACATTACAGCTCCATCCTCAGATGGAGCTTTGAGGTGCCACTGTTTTTTAATGACTACCTCTAGGACAGCAAGGCTTTTGCTTGCACTGGCTGCATTTTTAAATCTGCTGGGTTGGCATAGTTAAATTGTGCTGTTCTTTTTAACATCTAGTGAACAGTGCTAGTGTTACATACAATTACCTTCAATGTCCACTTTAAAACAATCAAATTTAACAAGGAAAGAAAGCTGATAACTTACTTCCCAGAGATGCTGAGTGTTCCTGATTGAACCTGCTTGAACCTTCTCTGGCAAGAGCAGGACCCCCTGGAAGGGCCCAATCCAAGTGCCTTGCTGGATCCGCTGAGCTGCACAGATGCCATAGGCCAGGCCAGGCACAGTGCTGGTGCACAGACACACCTCCCGAGGCAGGTCCCGGAGCCACTCCGGGATCTCAGGTGGAGGGGCTGCTGCAGCAGCACTGCTGGTGCCCACCAGGCGCCGCAGGGAGTGGAGGGGCCCATGCATGGGGCACTCACCGTTGCGGTTATCAGCACACATGTCACATCCTGTGAGACAAAAAGGGGAAAACTCCATCAATATGGTGCTGCTGGCCACCACCACGGTCACTATCATGGGCAAGATCATCCAGATCCCTCTACTTTTCCTATCACTTCATGACAGCTCAGCGTTCAGACGCACTCTGCCCCTCCACATGTTGTTTAGGACAGTTTTCCTAATCTCATCAAAACCCTGAATAAGAGATTCCAAGGGCTGAGCAGTAAGCCTGCAGACATTTTGCAAGCCTGGTGGGTTCACAGACCTGACAATATTAATTTATTTAACACTTTTTTTTAAGATTAATTTTCCGACTAACATAAATAGCCCATTTAAACCATTACAGTATGTTTCCCTGAGCCATTTTAAAACCCGGTCATAATGCCTTACAAATCCCCTTCATTTGCCTTACCACAGCTCAGCCCAGTGGTTTCATTGAAACAGGATTTAATTTCATCCTTATTTTAAATAAATGTTCACTCTACTTTTTGCATTAACATGTGCAGGCCTGTCTGTTTAGAAAATAAAGTAAATAAAACAGAGGCTCACAAATGACAAATCGGAGCTTGGACAGACATTTTCTTTCCTATAGCCAAATCTAATCTTTAAATTAAATCATTACTGATTAATCATCACTGATACACTTGAAAATTTTGTATTGCCTGGGAATGCACGTTTTTTGCCTGTTACACATAGCTGACTCTAGGAATAAAACCAGCATGTCTGACTTTGTGATTAGCTCCCACAAAAAAGACACGTTTGTAAAAATGTTAATTTCCCTATCTGCTCTTAATAACAGATGATTTTTTCTATTTTGGGAAGATCCTATTGTCTTTTTATTTTTCTGAGCAAAGTTAAATGCTGATTGGAAGTTTCCACTGCACTCTACTGCATGCGCCATGAATGCACAAGTTCCAGGAAAATGTTTCACGCTCAGGAGATCCATTTCTCTGGAGGCATGCTGAGTTAACACAACAATAAATCTATTGATATAAGTTACTGTCTTCAGCACATTTCACTTTTGTAGCACAGTTAAGGTTTGCTTTCATACAAATTTATTCCAGAAATATGAAGGAAAACCAGTAACTATGTCATAGTACTCATGTAGAAAATCCTACATCTTTCCGCTAATAATTCATGCAATCTACACTGATTCTGACAAAACTAAAGCACAGTATTCAGTATAGAAGCTGGAGCTTCTCAGTCTAAACCACAGATTTAGACTTGCTAGACTGCCTGCAACCACAATTTCAATTCTCAGGAGTACTGACTCAGCTGTTCTTCCTTCAGAGGTGGATATACTCTGTACTACGTAGACATCTTCCCTACAGAGCCTTCAAAGGAAAACCTTCCTCTCCATTCAGTAAAAGCTGCTAAAGGATAACTAAAGCTGTGTTTTCAAAATATGGCCTCTGTTTGTATTTTTCAATTTTAGAAACACTTTCAAAGCAGCATTTCACATCATCCTCTTCTAAATTGTACCCTAAAAAAAATATGCATTCAGCAATATGGAAATATTCAAAAGTTACATGTGGAAGCTAATTTCCCTTGAAATCTTTACACCTTCGAGTCTTGCATGGGTTCTTGTTTGGAGCTCATCTGTTCAAGTTTTCTACCCGTAACTTCAATTACAGGTCTTAGCAGAATGCAAGCAAGCCCCAAGTTGGTCTTCACTGTCCTGGGTGCTTTTGCAGAAGGCCTGCCTATGATACTTGCAAGGGCAGGAAGGCAGTGGTGAGTCTGAGTCTTGTGGCACTGCTGTGCCAGAGAAGCTGCAGGGCAAAGTTCTCGAGTGGGGATCCTCCTTATAGTGGCCAAAAAATACCTTTTAGATAGAGGGTTTAAGGCCTTCCCTTAATAATATAATCCCTGTAGCAAAATGAGGTGTTTTGCTCTCTCAGCCATGTCAGCTAGAGGTGGCTGAGGGTGAGATTTGCAGTACATCAGGGAAGAGATTTCTGGCTAGTCCTGAGAAAAATTATACAGCAGATATTCCTACAGCCATTCCAGGGCATGATTAATAAAAGGCAGCCAGTATGTGCCAGGCTTTTTTTGTTTTTGTTATTCCCACAGCTAATTTGGAAAGTGAGGTATCACCACAACATCTTTTCTTTCCTCTTTGAAACCTGTCATCAAGAAATGCTGTGGTTTTGGCCTATCCAAAGATCTCAGGAGTTTCACTGGATTTTGGCACTGGAGATCATACAGAAAGGTACTCACATTGGAAAAAAGATTAAAAAAAAAACCAAGCCCAAACAGGTTGGCATGTGAGTACATTTTAAACAAACCTGGCATCTTACCATGTGTCATCTGATAGGAAAACCGAGAGCTTAAAGAGAGGACATCTAACTATGATATCAACTAGCACACAGGGCAGGCCCTTGAACCTGACCTGTTTGCACTCTTCAACCATCTTCTGGATGCGTAATTCTCAGCAGAACTATCTGATTATTAATGGCTTTTGGAGACACTGTGTCTGTGTAGCAACTTATGTTACACATGCTAAGGCTTCTTCACAACCCCAATCAGGCAATTTCAGTGTCAATTTCCTGCGTCCTGCTACCAGGAGAATATACATAACTTTACATGCACATAACAAGGATTTCTTCACTTTGTCCTGACAATATGTGTGCATGGGTAGAAATATACTAATATACAAATTTTATAAAAATAAATTTTATTTTTTATTTTATAGAAATAAAACATTTTATTTTTACCTTTTTAAGGAAAAGAAATTAAGAAATTGATGAGGAGTGTAAACACACACTGTGTCACTGTCGTTTACCCCTACAGAAAGTCACACATGTGATATTTATTTTCCACTATCCAAAACCACTAGTAATGTCTTCATGCTTGGCAGCCACAGCATCTGATCTCCTGTTGTGTTCCTTTCCCTTTGTCCTGCCAAAGCTGAAAATTTGGAAAATAGGACATCTTCTGAAACCGTTTTGGCTTGCAGCTTGTTGAAGAGGAAAGGAATCTGTCTTTAATACTAAGCAGTACTGAAATTCTTCTTAGTTGCATGCTTCATGTATCTATTTTTAGATTTTATGCAATTGTACAAATATTTTTTTTAAATTCTCATAAATATTAAAAGAGGTGGAAGTCCTACTGATGTATTTTATCATGACTTGAGTAAAAAACTACCATACATCTTTTCCTCTCCAGTGACTAACTTCCATGTAATGATACGTGGAAGGCTTTGACTCACGCGCATTTTTGGTAATGTTAAATTACCCATCTAAAGACCATAGCTGTAAGTAGTGGATTCCTCTGCCTCAGAGAGGACTAGGGAAGGAAGTCCTTAGTCAGGAAAGAGAAAAAAGGGAGAACTTCAAGACCTGCACACTACCCTTCCTCACAGAAAGGATCAACATCATCTTCAAGGTACTGCAATGCAGGATGTGATACAGAGCATCAACTTGCTAACAATATGTGGAAAAGAAGAGGCTTTTGCTGTAGTCCACTGACATCACCAAAGTCTCTAAACTGTATGTCAGCCTTTAAGACCTACACAGGTGCTGGAAAGGACAAGGTGGGACAAATGTGGGCTTTCCAGAGAACTGCCACAGAGGTCAACGAGGTGTATTGTGCCTTTCCTCCTCTTTTGATCTCAGAGAGTAGCTGTGTGAGTACAGGCCTCCTCCAACGACTGCTGAAATTAGTACTTCCACTGGCTGTAATATAGCATCAGTCAAGCCACAAATCAAGACAAGAAAAAGCAGAATCTGTGAGAAAATTGAGGGATTTACTGAAAATGGAAAAAGCAAGGGGGACTGCAGACAGAGCAGAGTGTCTCCTGATAAAGTTAGGAGATACAGAAAGTAAGGTCAGTAAGAATGCTCCATTGCAGGCCCAGATGCACCCAGACTCTTTGGAAATACATCCGTTTCTCACTTCATACTTTCACCCTCTGTAGATGAGAGGACAAAGCAAGGAAAAAAATTAAAAGATTTCCTAGTGGAGCTGTTCGGTATAGCTCTTTTGGGAGGAATGCCATATGTTATCGTTTATTTGACTCTATAAAAATGAACACAGTGCAACACCAGAACTATAACTCCATGTGAATACTCTCAAAAGTACTAAACCTAAGCAAAAGGGAAAGCACACATCGTTGCCCCCCAAATATAATTCTAAACACTCTCCAACCTGAATAATGTTACTACTGCATATTTAAAGGACTCTGAGAGGAGAAAGGTTTTGTCCATGAAAGTTAGGGCCCAACATGTTGTTTTAACCAGCAAACCAGCTGTAACAATAAATGGTAGAAATACATTTTTGTCTCAGCCATAATATGCTTCAGAGGTGCAGTTATACTGGTTACCTGCAGCTTGCTGGTATTGAAGAAGGGTGGCCTCTGACCCTTTGCTTCATAACTCACTGCAAGCATACAGGTAGCCACTGTAAGTGCCCATCATTTCACACAGTATTACTCACTTGCAAGTATAAATCACTGCGGCTGGCCCAGCATCCCTGGCTGGGTCCGAGTAAGAGAGACAGTGGGCTGGGTGAGACAGTTCCCTTTCATTTATCGAGGGCTAGAGCTTTCCTAAGGATCACGGGTCCCTTGTGCCTCAGTTTCCTCATTGGTGAGATGTTACCAGTCTCTTTCTGCAGAGTTAACCGCAGTTTCTCGCAGGCTGGCCGACTGGAGGCTGGCTTTCGAGGGAGGGGGACGAGACACGGATGCGCTTTTCCCTCTCGGGTCCCTTTTATTTTTATTTTTTATTGATCCTCGGCATTCGCTGCGGATGGCGGGTCCGAGGCGCCGGGCCTCGGTGGCGGCAGGGCGCACCAGGGCCCGGCTCTGCCCGACCCCACCCTCCTCGAGGTTTCGCCCTACATCGCCCCGCTGCCCGCCCGGGCCCGTGATCCCTCACAGGCGCAAGAGCCGCGGCGGGGTCCGGTCCGGTCCCCCTGGCCGGGGTCAGGAACACGCCGCGACAGCTTCATCGATCACCGCTGTGAGAGGGCCGGCCTCGGCCCCCCTGGGCAGGACGGAGCGTGAGGGTTTGAGGGGACCGTCTCGCCTGCGGAGCGGGTTTCGGGTTAATTTTGCGCGGCGAGCTGGGGGCTGGTTGGGGGAGGAGGGTTTGATTTTCCCTGCATTCTACTGAAGGTATGAATGAATTAAATTTCCGTGTCAGGTATGAGAAGGGTAGAAGAATATTGTGTGTAGATAAACCTTGCCACCCCCTAGCCCTGAGAGACCCCCATATACAATGTAGAGATGATGAATAGGCTCTGGGAGAGGAGATCGAAGTTCAGTCCGCACCAGCTCCACTCTATCCTACAGAACTATAAGGCAATTAATTGCGGCTTGTCCCCTCATCCTTCATCTCCTGGTGGCACATATCGATGGAGATTACTGCTGATGGACCATTTTATCACCCTAAATAAACAGTCACCACCTTCTCTAACCTCAATCTAATGTATGGCTATCTGCTATGTTTAAGGGTGCTGGGTAACTAATGATGTAAAATAGCTAAATCATACAGGTTACCAGCAGTCTAGAGGGAAAAAAAATAATAAAAATAATAAAAAATCCGAATATTCCCCACACCGATCTACTTCACAGCGTGTTATATATACACTGTCTCCCCGTAAATTGAATGGGAAGAGGCGTGCAAACTGCTCGCTTGCTCGACACTTCAGTTCTGCACAGCACATTCATTACAGTGGCAGGTTGGCGCTTCCCGGCGAAGGTAGAGCAGTCGCGGGCTCCTCATCGTGAAAGCCTCTCCCCAACAGGGAGGGGCAAACTCAAAAACCCCCACTGGATCAAGCCAGAGACGCACCCCCCAAATTTACCCTGGAAATACCCCCTCGCCACACCAGCGCCCCTCCCTCAGCGCCCAGGAATACCCTCATCCTTCTAGATTCAGCAGCCAGGAAGAGAACGGTCCCTAGCCGCCTGCCACATTATCAGGGATTTAACATAATCCTCTTTACTTCCCACTTCCCTGGAAGTAAAGACTACAGGGTCCTAATTAGGGGTTTGTTTCTCGCTTGTTGCTTTTGTTTTGTTTTATTTTCCCCCTAACTAAATCCCTTTTAATTTAAAACAATTACATACAGACACTTTACCCGCAGTTCCTTGGCCCCCTCCCTCGCCCAAGACCGTGCAGTACTCATTGATATTTGACGATCCAGGCGTGCGTCTACGGGGAAACAGCCGCCCATCCATCTTCCCACGGCGGCCGCACGGCGCCGGGCAGGGCCGGGCGCGGGGAGCGGGGCCTGCGGGGGGCGGGCGGCAGGGAACAACACCGCCTCGCGGGCTCTACCGGCGCTGAAGCAGTGCCGCCGCCCCCCGCCCGGTTCCCGCTGCCCCGGGACGCGCCGAGTGAGCCCGGCGGGTGAGTCCCCCGCAGGGAACACGGTTTGCCCCGGAGAAGAAGATGGAAGCTAGGCGCTGGGGAGCATTTGGGAAAGAAGACAGAAAGGGGCATTCCTTGGCTTGCGAAGGGGGTACATTTGCAATTAAACCCCGAGGAGCACGCAGCAGCCAGGGGCCCGCCGCCAACCCCAAACCGGCCAGTAGCAGTCGGACAGGGCCTGCTCCCGATCGGTCTCCTCGGCGGACATGGGCCAGGCTGGGAAGAGTCCCCACCCGCCCGCACCCGGCCCGTCCTCTCTGCCGTGTCGTGTGGGACGGCTCGGGGCTGGAAGTGCAGCGCACGAGTGTAACTCAAAGGCGATCGCTTCTCACCTCACCCGCAACCCCGATCGCCTGTCCCTCAACTGGGCACCTCCGGTGGGGGATGGAGTCGAGATGGCTGAAAAACCCACCTAGCCCGGACCCCCTTCGTGACTCCTGAGGCATTCGCGGAGCCGAGGAGGGGTGTCCAGGCTGGTGTCCTGCAGCCTTTGAGCGACAGACTGAGGGGGATATGGGGGCAAGGCACGAACCGCGATTCTCACGCTCCTTCCTCACGTACAGCCGGCTTTTTCTCTTTCTGTTTCAGACTAGCTGCCCAAAGTAAAGGCACCTGGTCCCAGAAGTTTGAGACACTTGCATTAGAAGTTTTGCTCAGAGACAGCTAATAACCGCTGGAGCGTAAGCCGCCTGTAAACGAGTTCAGTGGTGAGACTGTTTGGACCTCCCTGCAGAAGAAACAGGGGGCCCGTACTGCCAGCGCCGTGCCTGTCCTTCAGACGGCGAGCGCTGCCCCGGCCCGCTCTGACGCCGTTCACAAGGGTCCCTCCTGCATTCTCACAATCACTTTTAATACCGCGCTGGGCAATAAACTACGCCGGAGTCGCCTGCGACTCTGCGGCTTGCTATTATTCCCCTCAGTCCTTCAAAACACAACCCCCCATCACTTTATCTTTCTTTCTCTTTTTAAAACCTTTATCTGGCAGGTTTACAGAGCTTCTCCGAGAAGTAAAACATGCACGTCTGAACGGTTCGGTTGGCTATTAATTTTAGATTCCATTAAGTGCATGTGATTATGAGATCAAGTTTTCTGCACCCGAGAGTAGAAAATACACTAATACGCTTCACCAGAGGGTAAAACTAGGTACGAGGAAGTGGCTAAAAACAAAGTCCATCTCCAATATAGAAAGATTTGTAATGTTAAGAAGGCGGAAAAATCCCCACCAAACTCAGAGTCAACTTTCTCTTCTCTCTTTCAGACATACGCAGAGTAATTAAGACTATGCTAGCATCCAAGCAGTTTGATTAGTACGCAACAGAGTTTCATGGAAACTTTCAAAGCTCACTCTGCAGCTAAAATAAAATTAAACGAATCAGCGTTTTGCTCTGGCATGTGCTCAAGGGTCGCTGGTTTGGGGTATCGCTTGTCTGCTCAACAGCCGTCCTCAAACAGACATTTCAGGGAGGTCAAGAAAAGAGGACAACAAAAAAATAGTTTTATGAAACGTTGGGATAAAAGGAGGTGTTTGAAGCTGTTGTTAAAAGTGCATACGCTGAAGCCATGTTTCAGTGTTTTAACGGGGATAGATCCGTGCTCTCTGAACGGTAGCAATAAATCTGAAGAATACAGTTCATCTAGTTATTTTCACCCGGAGAAGTTCCTCGGTTGAGTAGTATCATCAGATACAGGAACAAAAGACAGAACCAATTTCTAAAATTGCTAACTTCTAGCCCATACAGATGTTTAATAATAGGGGTGTCTCCCCCCAAAAAAAAAATTCACAACGCCCCATAACTCTATAATTCGCAACAGCAGTATTAAACGTTTTCGAACCGCCAAGTCCTAAATGAATTCTTGCACTTAGGCAGACGACCTTTTTTCTTCTCTCTCTCTCTTCCCCCCCCCCCCCCCCCCCCCCAGAAAATCAGCTTTTCTTATTAAATGCCCATGTCATGCTTTTCCGTAAGGGTGAAAACTAAAACTAGCGAGGTGTTAAGGAGGTCTGAAAGGGAAACTCCCCGATTAGAGGGAGGAAAACTTTGCCCTAGTCTATCTGATGAAAACTGCAACTTTTCTCCTGCCCAGCTCGGAGTAGTAATTGATTTCTGGGTGTTCGGCGAAGCCCAGGCTTTCCAAGCAGGAGCAGAGTGCAACAAGCAAGGCAAAATAGGACAAGCTTCAGAACAAGTCACTCAACCATTTCTGAATTCACTTTCCTAAACAGTCCTCCGAGAGAAACCCACCCCAGAGCCACCTTCCCCGTGAAATGTGCCTTCCAGGGAAGGACCTGGGTCTCAGGCAGTAACAGCTATCACCGAGGGGCTACCGCCCGCCTCCCGAAAACGCTGGGAACCACGCAAAAGCGGCTCAAGGGAGCGGAGGGCAGGGCCGAAGGCACTTCTCACGCTGAGCGCGGTTGCGGTACCGACTGTGGACTTCCAGCCTGGAGCGCTCCTGGGCTGTCCCGGTTCAGGGAGAGGCGGGGGTAGGGGACTGCGGGAAGGGGCATGATACGTACGGTTGTTGGGGTCACTGGTGTGCTGATTCAAGGGGATGATCTCCATGCGCTGCTGCCCGTACAGGTAGTAGTCCAGCTCCTCGGCCGTGCACCGGAACCGGACGGCAGCGCGCTCGCCGCATTTGCTGCCTCCGCTGCCAGCCCCGCACACGTCCTTGCCCTGTAGGGGAGCCGGCGCTCCCCCGGCCGGGGGCTCGGAGCTCTGCAGGGGCCCGAAGACTGGAAGCTGGGTTACAGGCAGCGAGGTCAGACCGGTCAGCGAAGCGGCCTCCGCGGCGACGCAGGAGGAGATGGAGGAGGAAGACAGAGTGGACGAGGAAGAAGAGGAGGAGGCGGAGGAGAAGGAGGCCGGGCGCTGGCGGAGGCTGTCAGCCGAGGGCTCGGCTCTCTCGGGCGGCTGGAGCTGAACGAGGGCTCCGCTGCTTTTGAGCTGGCTGCTCTGCGGGAAAAGCTGCTGCCAGTGCTGCAGGTAGGCGGGATCCACCTTCAGGAACGCGGATCCGCCGGGGTCGCCAGGCTTCAGCATCTCGCTGTCTGCGGAGCAGAGAGGAAGGGGACAGCGGACGTGAGACCCCCGCCCCGCCCCTCCTCCGTGCTCGAGCACGCCAGCAGCCCGGGGTCGGCGGCGGGACTGTCCCCGCTTCCCGGCCCATGCCGGGTTCGACAAGAGAAAGCCTCCGCCTGAAGAGCCCCCGGAGCGGGCAGGCGGAAGACACGGCGGGGCTTTCCCCTGCCGCCGCCCGGGGCGCAGCAGGACGGCTGCACTCAGTCTTTCCCTTTCATTCCCTTCTCTCCGCCCGCGGGAGCAAACCACTCTGAAAGTTGACAACAGGGAGGAGGAAACTTCATCCCCACGCGCACAAGCTAGTATTTTCCCACTGCGTTCCACAGCAGCGCTTGCAGAAGCAGGACGCGGCCCGGCAGCGCCCTGCCGCTGCTGGGAGGTACTCGCCGTGGCCCGGCTGTACCGAGCTGCGCCGGGCGGGGCGGAGGCCCTGCCTGGTCGCCCCGGCCCGAAGCCGCCTTACCTGAGCGGGGTGCGGAGGAGCAGCGCTGGGCGGTGGAGGCAGTCGCAGAAGCCTTCCAGTGGGAGGAGAGCTGAGAGGAGAGGCTCTCCCGGTCTTTGTCCGCTGGAAGCGGGGTGACTCCCCCCCGGGTGCCGGGACCGGCTAGCTAAGCGCCGCCGGGCTCCCTCTGCCGTGGCTGCGCATCGCAGTCGCTCCGGGCTCCTGGCTCGGCTCTGGCAGACTCCGGGAGAGACACGTGGGTTTTACGACAGCGCAAAATACAAGTGTGTGTGGTGTGTAGGGGAGGGAGGGGATGGACGGGGAAGTTACCAGCGAGCCTGAATGCAGTGCTCTATTTTTGGCAACTTCCCCCACGTTGTTCCTTGCTCAACTTTTAAAGGTATCCGTTTCTTTCCTTCCCTCCTCCTTCCTTCCCTCCCCCTCTCCCTCCCTCCCCTTCTCTTTCTCATTCCCTCTGTCCGCCGTCCGTCCGTCCCTCCCTCTCGCTCGCTCTTTCCTTCCCTCCCCAGCTTCCCAGCTCCCAGAGCACAGTGCCCCGGGAAGAACTGGGCTTTTAACTCGGCAGAAGGTCCCCAGCTCCCGGTCGGTGCTCCCTGCTCAAGCCAGAATCGGCTCTCACTCTGCCAGGCCCCCGGGAGCCGGGGCCTCGCCTCACTGGCCGCTTTCCCCTCTGGGGCTAAGGTGGATTTCAGAGACCTCCCCGGCCCTTTTCGCGGTCCTGGTGCTGTCCCACCTACTTCACTTGACTCGTAACTCCAGGGATGAACTTGCTCCCCGCTCCTCTTGGCTGCCCGAGACCTTCCCCAGGAGGTCCCAACACAGATGAGGGTGCTCAGCTCCCTAGAACTTCTCCCTCCTCAGACCTTATCCCCTCGAGCACCACCACGGCTCCCTCCTTCTCTCCGTCCTCGGTTACAGCACAGAGCGAGACGGGCAACCTGTGGCGAGAAACTTCTCATGTCTAGCGACTTTTTCTTTCCACTTTGCTTTAAAACAGGCGTTTTCGTCCCCGCTGCTCAGTTCCTGAGCTCACGTACCAGTGAGTATTTTTTCCAGTTTCTTTCCTACACTGTAAGAAAAACTAGACGAGAACTGTGATCTCCTAGGTATATATCACATGTATATGGTATCCCGTGCATTTGAGACGAAATATTTACACTAAGCGCTTATGTCACCTAAACCTCTCTCTAGTGTCAGAAATGCCCCCGCTATCAGGTATCACGCTGCCACAAAGAGCACCCTTCACCCTTGCTTCCGAACATAACGTGTGCCCCTGAGAGTTGTTTTTGCCATTCCCTCTACCATGTTTCTAGTTTATTTCTTTCCTACCCGTCATTCTAGCGGAGCCTGGGAAAGCTGCTGCTATTTAGACTTTGTGTCTAAGGCAGGACATTTTAACGCAAATTTGAGCAGGGCTGGGGCAAGAAAATATTTTGACTGGCGTTATTTTGACAAGGTCATCCGTCATCTGCTTTATAGATTGATAACACCTAAGTTAAAGGCAAACACGAATAGGGGGGAAAAACTATAGGTTTTCATGGATTGTAAAGTTTCCTATAAAAACCTTCTTTATGTCTTTGGTCAATTCCCTTGTGCGACATACAATAAGTTTCCAGTCCTCTCGCAGCACTGCCCTGCTCTGTGAAGTTCTGCTTCCAGCGGTCTGTGTGCCAACGCGTTCGCACACCAGCGCGGCTGTGGACGCTGAGCTGACGCTCTCCTTCTTTCCCGTCCTCACAGCGTTAGTAGAGCGTCTCGTCCTTGGCCAGCTCCTTCCTGGTCACAATTCTATTCCGCCCATTCCTTCTCTTCCAATTTTTTTTTTTTTTTTTAATGTGCATCTCTGCGTTATTGCCGTTTTCCTCACCGGACACCTTTTAAGAATACCGAATTGCGTTTAGTGGCAGCAACCTCTAAAAATTCGTTTCACACTAGAAAAACGTGATGAAGTGGTGGAAAGCTCCTAGCTAATGGGCTTAAGTATATTGTCAATATCTGCACTTGCCTCGAGTTGTTAGCAGAAATATTCCATGTAGGTTCATATTAGGAGGACTTCAATCTCTTACAGTGTCTGTTTGTTGGGTATTTTTATACCTGGAAAAGTAGCACTTCGAGGGATCGAGGTGGTATAATAACATTTACAGACTGCCCGACACTCCGGGACCCAGCAACAGGAGGAAAAAGGGAAAGAAAAGCACAAGGCTAGCCTCCTTATCCCGCCGGTCCTCGGGGCTGCGCCGGCAGCCGTTCCCGGTCACTCAGGCGGGGGCCGGCGGCCCTGTGAGCCCTTCGTTCGGGTTTGTCCCCTTAACTAAAGGCACCCTCCGGCCGCGTCGGGGCGAGTGGCCGCTGGGCAGCGGCGGGGAGAGACGGAAGGAAGCGCGGAGGAGCGAAGCGGCGTGTCTCATCAGCACAGGCATCGGCTCCTGTCCCGGCCTCTCCAGAGCACCACTGCACCCAGCCCCTTCACCCCTCGGGAAGAGCAGAGCTAGCAGGGGAGAAGGGGGCTGCCTGCCCCTCAACCTGCTCTTCCCCGGGGTGGCTTCAGCTAGCCCTGACCTCTGGTTATGCTTCCCCAGGCAGGGCTGGCTGTGTGCTCCCTTTAGTCTCCTCGCAGTTTGTCTGCGGCCCATTTGTTACTATTTATTTATTAATTTAAATGCTATTTTCCTCTTGGATATGACTTCTGCATGCAAAGATGCGGGGAAAAAAAATAAAAAGAAAAAAGAAAAAAATCCCACAAAGAAAAAAAAAAACAAAACCAAAACAAACAAACAAAAAAAAAACCGAAACAGCCCAAATAAACCCCACCAAAAAAAGAGACAGCAAGCAGTTTTTAGCTCTGCTTCCTCCTCCTCTCAGGCTTTTCATTATTTAGAGGACGAGCACTGAAACAAATCACATTGACCGTTTGGAAAGCGATCAAGCCTTTATAAAAATCCATTGCCTGCGAATCGATTGGTGAATATTTGCTAGGAATTTGTTCAAAAGAAATAAATAAGGAGGGTAAGTGTATTAAATGTAAAGGGGGAGCACGGTGATGTTTTTCTTCATTGATTAATTACCTCTAAAATGAAACAAGCGGGAAGAGGAGCCAAGATCGATAAATTAACTACCCAAATTTATCATTTTCCCTGTGGTTTTTTTCCCTTTGTTTCTTTTCGTTGGTTTGTTTGGTTGGTATTTTGTGGTTTGTTTTGTTTTGTTTTGTTTTGTTTTGTAAATGACCCTTAGGAAGGATGCCCGTCTCTTTGGAAACTCGAAGGTTTTACTTTATGCTGGGGGTAGAAAAGAGAGCTAAACCCCCTCTAGGAAGGGAATGTATCGGGGACACCCTATCTGATTTCGTTTGACACACAATTAAAAAGTTTGCCTTTCATATTAATTAATTCTCCTGATCTGGGGAAGACAAATGGTAGGTTACCTCTGACAGGAGTCCGATAAAGGATTCAGCAGCTTTTCTTCTTGCCCTAGGCGTCTCCTCATTCCAGTTTTAAGGTCATGAGCGGCAGAGTTAATAATTCATTAATACAGACATTTATTCAGATGGGATTCACAGGGATTCGCTCTCTCCTGCCTCTCACCACTTGGATTTAGTATCCCTCGAAGGACGAGAAGAAGAGAGGGAGGAGATGGGATGGAGGAAGGCTGTCCACCATGCATGGACCTCTTTCCACGCACGTGGTTTAAACGTGGTACTGGCAGCGAAGAACCGGCGTCCTGCCCGGCAGAGCCCTGCACGGCCCATGCCCAGCCACCCCCGGGCGGCCTGGCGGCACTCGCCACCTCCCGAGCGCTTCCTGAACTGAAGCCAGGCGCTTCCCTCCGCCTTCGCCTTCCCCCAAAAGCGGCAGAGGCGCGGCAGGGGTGGGTAAAAACCGGACCAAAACTCTCTTTCCCCGGCCCGCCCTTCGCTGACAGCGCGCCCTCTGCATGACACCCCTGAAGAGAGGGGCGCGCTGCCGCTGCCTGCGCCATGCAGCGGCCGGGACTGGCCTCCGAGATAGAGCGGGGCGGGCTCCGGAGGTGAGGCCGGGGGTGTCAGCCCACACACCGTGAGGGGCACCCCGCGGCTTTGCTGCCAGCTCAGTGCCGTGCGGGAGGGAGGCAGATCAAGGGAAGCGCCGGTCCTGGCAGAGCCCGGTCAAGGGTGTTGGGGGAGGAATTAGAGGGTCCCTAAAAGCAGCGATTGGGATCCTTCCCTGGGAGCAGGTGGTGAGACACGGGGCGAGGAGGTCTGCTGCAGGGCGCTGCTCGGAGGTGAGCATACGGCACCTGACCACGTGGAGCTTGGCTGAGATTGTTAAATGATCTGGCAGTGGCCACCAAGCAGATGCCAGACAGATGCACAACGACTTTCTGCCACTATTGACCTGATACGGATGTGAACTAGTGACCCTTGAGGTGAAATGCTCTATAGTCTATTAACAATTCCCCAAGCCACCAAATCCCCCTCACAGACAGATTCAAATATTTATGTCCACCAACAAAACAAACTCTGCTTCAAGCATGGCACACTGCAGATGGGACGAGAAAAGGAATTACTCGGTTGTAAAGACCAAGTGAAAATAAATCAAGTCAGGCTATACATGAAGTTGAACTTAAAACGTCACAAATTTGACTTCATTTCATTCCTGCTTTCACACATAGCCTATCTGAAAGTGTTCTCAATTATGTGAGCATTAACTATTCAAATATCCGCTCTGAGTTTGGGTTTTGTTTTGTTTGTCTGCTTTTTAAAAACAAATACACAGTTAAATCTGTAACAGTGTAATAAGATGGTTTTCCAGACAGGATTATACAATTTAAAACCCATTCCCTGGGTAATAACAAGATTAATAGGCAGAATACTTTAAGCACACATGACATCTTAAAGCACAGATTTTGTGATTTTTTTTTATATTTCCTCATGGCTGAGTGCACGCTTTTACATGTATTTAATCTGCCACAGTTTCAGAAACAGTGTAAGGGAGCACTCTGAAAGGCAGACTTGTACGATCCCTGATGTCAAGCTTTCCAAAACCAAGTGACTCAACTTTCTGAATGCTTAAGCAACACTGTGTGGCTACTTCAAACAGTAACGCATAATCTCAAGAGTTTTCCTGTACTTTATCTAAAAATAGCTCTCATAAATGTGGAATCTATTAAATATGATTGTTTGCATGTGACATGAGAATGATAAGGCCTGGACAAAACTCAAGAATAGTAGCATTTCAATGTTTAGTATTGTCATGAGAATGCTGTGGTTTCACCATAATGTTTGCAGAAATAAATGGAAATTATGGGGTTCTGTTTCAATTCTGGCTTAGCATCATAATCTCGACTCAATGTTTAAGAAACAAAAATCAGAAAAAGCTCCCACTTTATCTTTCCCACTGAACTGCTTTTTCACAACATATACTTTTCTAACAGATTTTTTCTAGGTCTGCAATCTGGTAGGTTTGCCTTCACCCCTACCCTTTATTTTTTTCCTCTGTTCATAAATCACTGGTGAATCTATTAATAAGGAAAGGAAAAGACTGGCAACCCCAGGGAACAAAAATTAAAACCAGCAATTATGTCTTCCTTTGCCTTGCATACCATGTGGTAAAAGGCTGAAAGAACATGTCTGAAATACCTGTCCTGCAAATAGTCTTTGGGTGGTATTTTTTTTTTTTTTTTTTTTTTTTGTTTGTTTCTGGTTTTGGGTGTTTTTTTGCTGGACTATGTCTGGTAGATGATATCTTGCTTAAAATAAGCCCATACATGGGTTGTGGCTGGTGGGATTTTCTTCAGTAAGTCAAATTCTGGAATACAAGTGTTCATTCTGGTATCATGCTTCAAGAATAACTGTTTCAATAAACTTTCATGCATAGAGAAGGATGTGGGGAGAGGGTAACAGCTCTATTGGAAGACATGTGTCCTGTGTACTGTGCATACTGTGAAAAGCATCTGGTCACAGCTTTAACACTAAACAAAATATTTTGGGCTGCTACAGCAGTATTAATGAATAGCATCTTATCACCAGTGGTGTTTACTAGGTAAAGGAATAGCATGTGAAGATGGACTTTCAAGGAGGAATATCTGAACCAACAATTGAAAGAACTCAGTAGAGCTCTTGCTACTCCACAATAGATGCTTTAGTTCAATTTCTAGAGCTTTACCAGACAAATACTTGTTTCAGTTCTTCACATGGTCAAGTAGTTCCTATGATGTTATCAAGAACTATGGGCTCATGGCAACTGAAGCCCAGAACTGAATACAGAAATGCAATTGCTCAGAGAATGGATCACACAGATGAAAGAACTGACTTTTTGGTAAAGAGCAATCATACTGCAGTTGGTAATTTTCTGCAGCAATGTTTACTTTCTGACATCTTACAGCATGAATTATTCATGGCAAGGGAGCCAAAACCAAAACAGCTGATGTATGGAAATATATGGAATGACCACACACCTTAGGCTAGAAACCTGCCTGAGCACCCCAATGTGAAATCCAGCACTCTTCCCTTCCGACTAACAAGAAGCAGTTTTTCTAGTTTCCTGTTTGCCTTCTGACAACCAGACTGGCCTTATTATTTCACCTTGTGCATTCGTGCTAAATCTACCCTTCGAGCTAACTCCCTTGTTTGGAGAAAACAAGTAGGCTCTCTGTATCCTGTCACAGCTACTTAGCCTCTATCCAGCTGAACAGACATTAGAAAAAGACAACCTTAGAGCACAAAGCTCTTTGAGAGTCATGATTCTGTAAACTATTCCACATTTTGGTTGGAACAGGTTAGGTGTTCTGCTACACTGGCAATGCAAGTACGGATTCTTGGATTTAGAAAGAAGAAAGTGTAGAGTGAAAACAAACACATTGATCACGGAGTTCAATACACTACCATTGCAGGACACTGTGGAACAGCTGGGAAGTTCAAAAAAGTTAAAACTTAAAGTGCTTCTTTCTACTGTCTGCTGTAAGAGCCCTACAATCTCCTGCTTCCTCCCCAAAAAATCCTTTAGCAAACTTGAGTCTTTTAGTAGAAAAGACCAAAAAAAAAAAAAAAGAAAAAAAAATTCCAGAATACAACATACCATAGGTATTGAAATGGAAAGACAAAGGGTACTACTGGTCTCTGCACTGGAAAAGGAACTGGTCAAGGGAAAATGTCCAGGGGACCTTAGGAAGTTAATACTCCACACAGAACAATCAAAATGTCTTCAACAGTCACTGGTAATAACCACAGGAAAATCTTCCACTAGACAAAAAAATAATGGTCAGTTTTATCTCATAAACATAAAAAAATCTTGACCAGGTAAACCTGAGGACCCTCTATGATATTAAGCACATCAATGTGCTTGTAGCAATTCCTGGTGCTCGAAAGAATAATACAGATAATCTACCAGAACATGATTTTGCATCAAGAAAAAGTAGAAAAAACAAGGTAAATCATGGCATTATGATATATACAGGTAGAATGGAAGGACAAAGGAAGTGGGAGCCAGCCTATAGCAGCTGGGATCAGGTAACGCCTACACTGGCAGTGGAATAATCATTGAGGGAAATGGAGGGTTAATAAACAACAAGCTGTAAAACTCCATCTAACTTATTGACAACAAGCAATGCAGGAAAGCAACAGAGACTTAGGCACTGGCTATCTGCATCTCTGCTCTGTGAACTGTCTACAGAGCAGCTAGTGGCTACAAGGGGTAGAAGAAGCTTGACTAGAATGTGAGGACTTGGCTGTCACTCACTTTGGCTATATGTGGATGACTGGATGAAGTGTCTTGAATAAAAGTTTAATCTTCTGTCTGACAATCACTGCAGACAAATCTCACACATCAGAGACACTGGATAAACTATCTTCACTTGCAAGAGTGTCAAATCTATACATGTGATTCATCCCTTGCAGCCACTGCTGTAATCACAAGACTTCAGCTCCTTCCTTAAGCCAAGATCAAACCTTGGAATACTGTTCCTCCCACATTCCACTTTTGGTAGTAAACAGTTCCTCCAGCAACAATTATGGGATATCTCCTTCCACTTAATCCCCAAAGGATTGGGACCGGTCTTGTTCAACATCTTTGTGGGTGACATGGACAGTGGGATTGAGTGCGCCCTCAGCAAGTTTGCCAAAGACACCAAGCTGTGTGGTTCAGTTGATACATTGGAGGGAAGGAATGCCATCCAGAGGGACCTTGACACACTTGTGAGGTGGGCTGATGCCAACCTGATGAAGTTTAACCATGCTAAGTGCAAGGTCCTACACCTGGGTCGGAGCAATGCCAGGCACAGCTACAGATTGGGTGGGGAGGAGATTCAGAGCAGCCCTGCGGAGAAGGACTTGGGGATGTGGGTTGATGAAAAAATGAACATGAGCCGGCAGTGTGCGCTTGCAGCCCAGAAGGCCAACCGTATCCTGGGCTGCATCAAAAGGAGTGTGACCAGCAGGTCGAGGGAGGTGCTCCTGACCCTTTACTCTGCTCTCGTGAGACCTCACTTGGAGTATTGTGTGCAGTTCTGGTGTCCTCAACATACAAAGGACATGGAACTGTTAGAACAAGTGCAGAGGAGGGCCACGAAGATGATCAGGGGACTGGAGCACCTCTCGTATGAAGATAGGCTGAGAAAATTGGGGCTGTTGAGCCTGGAGAAGAGAAGGCTGCGTGGAGACCTCATAGCAGCCTTCCAATACCTGAAGGGGGCCTATAGGGATGCTGGGGAGGGACTCTTCATTAGGGACTGTGGTGAGAGGACAAGGGGGAATGGGTTTAAACTTAAACAGGGGAGGTTTAGATTGGCTATGAGGAAGAAATTCTTTACTGTGAGGGTGGTGGGGCCCTGGAATGGGTTGCCCAGGGAAGTTGTGAATGCTTCATCCCTGGCGGCGTTCAAGGTGGGGTTGGACATAGCCTTGGATGGCATGGTTTAGTGGGAGGTGTCCCTGGCCATGGCAGGGGGGTTGGAACTCGATGATCTTGAGGTCCTTTCCAACCCTTACTATTCTATGATTCTATGATTCTATGATTGCCATTGCTGCTTTTGTTCCAGTGAGAGAAGCCCACTACAGACATCTTAAAACACATTGTTCAGACTGTCACAGGAACATAGCCTGAAGGTCCTGGAGCTTGCAAACTACAGAGTTTGCAAACTATGCAATTTGATTTTCTAATGTTCTTTTATGTTTGTTATTTAATTTACAATATGAGAAAGTGCACCCTTCAACAGTTTATACAGAAGTCTATAGGACAACATGTAAGTAGTAAGCTACAGGTGTTTCATATTTTGGTGACCTAACCACAATATTATACTTTTACTGTGGAATTTGTTCTTGGAGCTTTAGAAGCTATCATCCTAAAAAAAACTATCACATCTCTTCTGGAGCTTAAAATCTTCAGACAGATGTACGAAAAGGAGTTACATCCTTATTCAGAGCATGTCAGCCAGACTAATGCAAAACACCCTCTGAGGCAGGCTAGTGTAAGTTTTGTGCTGAATGGAAGGAACTTCCCACACTGTTGGTTCTGCTGGCTGAACAAGCTATAATTTTTAACTGTGAGGAGATAAATAGTAGTTGCTAATTTCTTCACATACACATCTACACTGAGGAATTGTCTGTGTATGCTCTTTGTGGAACACCAAAGTCTATGATATACACAGCCTATGACACTCAAAAGAACATGAGTCCAGAAGCAACTTGCAAAATGACCTCTACCACTCTACCAAAAAGGCATTTGGAATACCTTTAGGATTCTTTTCGCAAAAAAAAAAAAAAAAAAAAAAAAAAAAAAATTCTACTAAACATAAAACTTAAATGCTTATTTTTTTTTTAATCTTAAATTTTATTTGTAATATAATGCATTTTTGCTTTTACTGTAAAGCTCCTTGTAAGGACTATTGTTTCCACTACAGCCTTTATGATTTTGAATTTTTCAAAAGTTAGTATTCTCAACCTATTATATTAATATTTCCAGGAAACAAGTTGCCCAGAGAAGCTGTGGATGCCCCATCCCTGGCAGTGTTTAAGGCCAGGTTGGATGGGGCTTGGACAGAGCCACCTGGTTTAGTGGAAGGCTGGAACTAGGTGATCTTTAAGGTCCTTTACAACCCAAACCATTCGGTGATTCTATGATCAAAAATGTCAAAGTCATATTACGAACAAGCAGTATATGCTGTTCAATAGAGTTTTTTCCAAAAGTCAAATTAATCCTTACTCATATTTCTTATTTAGCGTCATAGAAAACCAAATTACACTTCTTAAATATGGATAGATTACTGTGCAGTAGATAGTGTGATAGATACTATTTATCTGAAATGGATTCATAGTATTCTGGAATGTTGTCACTATTTTTGATAGGAAAACACCCATTTCTCTGGTAGAACAGACTTCTACTGCATGCCAGGCAGTCAACCTAGTGTCTTCTGACATTAAAAATCTACATTTTAGAATAATTTCCTGTGTATTCTTATTAAAAAATGCCACACACTTCAATACAATGGCACAATTTAAGGCAAAATGCCATAAACCCCACTGACCTATAACATAAAAACATTAACTTAGCTATTTAATCACTTAGGGTACAAGTGAGTTTTATTATAGAAATGAAAAAAACGGACTCATCACACAAATCCAACCTAATCTAAACCACGACCATCTAAACAAAACTTGCAATATTTTTATAGTTCAGACTGATTCTAGGAAAAAAAAAAATTACTTTCAGCAGCCAGCTTGCTGTCCTCTCTGTTGAAGGGGGCCTATAGGGATGCTGGGGAGGGACTCTTCATTAGGGACTGTGGTGAAAGGACAAGGGGTAATGGGTTTAAACTTAAACAGGGGAGGTTTAGATTGGATATGAGGAAGAAATTCTTTACTGTGAGGGTGGTGGGGCCCTGGAATGGGTTGCCCAGGGACGTTGTGAATGCTTCATCCCTGGCGGCGTTCAAGGTGGGGTTGGACATAGCCTTGGATGGCATGGTTTAGTGGGAGGTGTCCCTGGCCATGGCAGGGGGGTTGGAACTCGATGATCTTGAGGTCCTTTCCAACCCTTACTATTCTATGATTCTATGATTTTATGATTCTATGATTCTGTTCTGGAACAGCAGATTCCAGTTGCATCTCAAGAAGGAGAGGCGGGTACATTCCTGATCTCACCCTTCTGCTCTGTTAAATTCTGCTTTCCCTGAGTAACTCTGGCATGTACTTTTCAAAATGTATTCTTCCTGCCATTTTGACTCCTGATTTGGTTGTCCACTATGCAGTCTGGCTCTCCATGAAACCTCCTGAGAGTTCTTCAGATGTGCAAAAAATCAGGCAAGAGCAGAGGCAGAAGAGGCGAGTAGCTAGCAAGCGAGTCCAGAAACACTTGTTTCAGAAATTAGCATCAGGAAATGTAAAGATACAAAAGCGGTGTAGAGAAAACAAGAAAAAGAAAAAAAAAAGAAAAGAGTACAGATGATGTTTTCTGGAGCTTTTCTTAGTTCTGATGTTTTTTCTTAGTTCTTTCAGGCTGCAAAGCTTCAAAATAAAGGCTTTACAGATTTAACATAGAACTGCAACATCAGACTTCCTTCAGTGCATGTAGAACAAGGTAAGTAATAGAGACCATAAAGAAATATGATATTAAAGTATTTTTTTATGACTATATAAATAGCTCTAAAGCAAAAATAATAGGACTAGAAGGAAGGAGATATGTTAACGAAACATAAAACATGCACTTTGAGAGGCTCCCTTATTGTAAAAGGTCTTTTTTGTTTAAATTTTTAATAAGCAAGAATAAAGACTAACAACAATGGGGAAATTTTTATTCGATCAGCACATCCCAAATCCCACTGATTTCAGCAAGACAACTGTCACAGTGAACACTATCTAGCACTCAGAGTACAGAGTTTCCATTTTCAAATCAAGGACATATTGGCCATCTTGCCATTGCTGGAAAATGCTAAAGATTTGCATTCTTTGGACGCATACTTTGGGCAAAAGCAGTAAGAATCATTAAAATATAGATTTATGCCACGGTTAAAGGCTACAGTAATTCTTTTGAATCGTGATTTAGATGGAAAATGATTCCTCATTCACATTACCTGAAAAAAACACAGAATCATTATTACTTCTTTTTAACTTTGCCTAATTATATACAAATGGTGGTAACATTCACAGACCGAATTCATAATAACCTGAGAATCTTTTTCAGGTTCATCAGGAGAATTCAGTTTTTCCACAAAGCCTCCTTAACCTTTGAACAAAAAACATTGAAAGTCACATTTTCAGAGTGTATCTGTCTTCCATGGAGTGTGGTCAATGGCTATTTACTGTATCATTTTTTTGTAAAAGAGAGTTTTCTAGAAAGGGAAATGGTATGTTGATGTGCGTGTAGGCAATATAATCTTTCCTGCACACAATTTCAACTTGAGTCACAAAATATTTATCTCTATTCATTCGTGTTAAAATTCTCCACATATTGACAGGTACAGAATTCTGGAATTTAATCTGATGGTTATGTAATATGTTACCTTTCTATCCTAAGAAGATTGCAAATAAATGGTGGGTCAGTCAGAAGGGATAAACTCTGCATAAAACAGTATAATACTGGATCTATTAGATCTGGTTCACTAGAATTTTGGAACATATTTTCACTTGACACACGATTAAGGTATATACTCGAGAAAGAGAGTAGTTAGGGAAACGTAGCCACCTAGCATGTATAAGCATGTAGAAGTTACCATTTCAAAAAAGCTACTATTGTTAAGTGTACTTAATTTTAGCTTATGCAATGGTAAATTTACACCGCATTAAAAACAGTTCCTAAAACTTTTAAACCAAGACTGGTACAATTACACCAAGACTGGTACAATTAAAATCGGTTTGACTGCGGTCAGCAAAGTGACTATATAAAAAGTCCACCTTCCAAAGCCTTCCTCCTGGTCTATATTGAGCATACATTGAAATTGCTCTTTGTTTTTCTATTTTTCTGTGACTAAAACATATTTTTTACCACTTTAATTCCTGGCAGTTGCTTAGAATCAACATAGCTCCGGAGAATGAGCTAGATACTTTTCCATTTATGTATGATAAGCAGATTTGTTACCTATCCTCTCAATCTTTATTATGCATGGTGTGGTGTGATCAGGAAAAAACAGCTTTACTTTAGAACAGTGGTTGGGTTTTCAGGATTGGCTGAATTGAAGGCCCTCAAAAGAACAAATGCAACATTGAATATCTGAAAGACAATGAAAAACACAACCCTCATTATGCTATTGTTACAGCCACTTAAAAGCCATGTTTGGAGCATTTTGCCACATAAATCTGTTGATAAAAATCACTAGTATTTTATACCTTGAGTGCTTGATTACTGGACTTACCTAAAATATATTTTTTATTAAATACAACCATAATATTTCATATATTCTTACAAATCTCATAAAAAATACCCAAAAAGAATGTAATTTAGATTTCATTTTTCTAAGCTTCTAAGATTTCTCTTCCTACTTGAGGAAAGTCAGATCACTTACTGAAATATCCCAGATAATTTCAAAACATTCTGGAGAATAGATGTTGACATTAACAGGACATGATCACAAAAAACATGTAAAATAATATAATCTTCAAAGAGGAGTGAATTTTGGCAGTCTTTTTGAGAAACACAATAAATGCCAAATGTATCAAAAAAAAAAAAAAAAAGGCTGAAAATAATGCCTTTTAGTTGTCTGCATGATAAAAGTTGGTAAAAAAGGGCATTTGATTTACAAGGCAGGAATACCAGGGGCATTGATAAATAATGCAAACAGGGAAACTAGGTGCAATTCCTTTCTGGAACCAGCAACTAATGATTTAGCTTTACATGTCTTTGTTTTACATTTTGAGAAAAAGCTGAGCAAAATATCAGCGCTAATATAGACACCACACTGTTAAATGAAGTAATTTAACACCCAAATACCTAAACAGACCTGCCAGACTGTATAGCATTAAATTACATCCTGGAAAATGGATACCCAATTAGTAGTGATGTATACATAAAATGGCCTGGAAACTAAGATTTTGCAAACAAAGTACAAGATTTTTATTGAGACAGATAAAGACTAAAAGAAAACAGGACCTAAACTTGTTTATATCTTGAACAGTGAGCACAAAACTAAGTCATACAAATAAGTCCAGACAAGATGGATAAAAAAACCATGAAACTCCAGTAATGATACGCCTATCTTCATGATACTATATGCTGATATTTTGGTTTCTATTCCCTGATTAGCTGTCCTCCCCAATAGCGTAATAGGCAAATTTTCCTGTCTACAACAGTGTCTCTACAGAGATAGTAGTTATTATGCATCTTTGTAAAAAGCTTTCATACCTTCTGATGAGAAATAGTACACATGCTAGGTATTACATTTATTAATTGAATTACAGTGGATAAACCCACACACTGGCCAGGAGAGTTGGCTGTTAAGTGTCAGACCCCTTCTGCTTGCCTGCTTTGTGCTATGGTATGTAGAAGATACTCTTCAGTGTGTGTGCCTGTGTATATCTGCAATGAGACAGAGGGACAGAAAGAGAAAGGCAGAATGACTGTGCGCATAATAGATTTCAATGAAAACAAGAGCTAAATTAATCTGGGTTGCCAAGAGACCTAATATTCTATTGTGATCAAAATAATGCCAAAGTAAATAGAGAGGTTAAGCAGCAGCAGCAAAAAATTCATCATCAGTCAGGGTATTAAGATCAAAAATAAACTCTTAGGAATATTGTTTCATAGTGCAGAAGACAGGATCCAGCCTAAGAGAAAATCAAGACACCTTCTTTGAAAGACATTGCCACATTTGCAGTGTGTTACAATCAGTAAAATAAATAAATTTAAAAAGAATGATTGAATATTAGATGGCAGCATGCTGGATCTTCTAATGGTAACAGATTTTTCTTCTTAAAAACTTGACTGATATTGTTTTACTTTGTGGCACTATTAAGAAGTTCTCTACCATAAAAACCCAACCGTACCCTGGGCTGCATCAAAAGGAGTGTGACCAGCAGGTCGAGGGAGGTGCTCCTGACCCTTTACTCTGCTCTCGTGAGACCTCACTTGGAGTATTGTGTGCAGTTCTGGTGTCCTCAACATAAAAAGGACATGGTACTGTTAGAACAAGTGCAGAGGAGGGCCACGAGGATGATCAGGGGACTGGAGCACCTCCCGTATGAAGATAGGCTGAGAAAGTTGGGCCTATCGAGCCTGGAGAAGAGAAGGCTGCGTGGAGACCACATAGCAGCCTTCCAGTATCTGAAGGGGGCCTATAGGGATGCTGGGGAGGGACTCTTCATTAGGGACTGTAGTGACAGGACAAGGGGTAATGGGTTCAAACTTAAACAGGGGAAGTTTAGATTGGATATGAGGAAGAATACTGTAAGGGTGGTGAGGCCCTGGAATGGGCTGCCCAGGGAAGCTGCGAATGCTTCATCCCTGGCGGTGTTCAAGGTGGGGTTGGACATAGCCTTGGATGGCATGGTTTAGTGGGAGGTGTCCCTGCCCATGGCAGGGGGGTTGGAACTAGATGATCTTAAGGTCCTTTCCAACCCTAACTATTCTATGATTCTATGATTCTATGATAAAAGAAAGATTAACAATGTGAGAACCCAGAAGGATTAGAGAATCCAGAAAAACTGTAACTGTTTAGAACAAAGATTTGGCAAAACATAATAGCGCCCTGAGGCGTTGGAGCATAAAATGCCAAAAGCATTTGTAGCTTGAGAATTGTGACAGGCTCAAGATTTGGAATTACAGAATTGTTAGTGTTGGCAGATTCGTTAGAGGTCAGCTGACTCACAATGATCTTAATTTTGTTCTTTAAGTGGGATGTGAACAGTTCACAAAGTTCTGTTGATGGAGGAAGAGCCAGATTAGTCAGCTTTCCTGCAATAAAAAGTTACAAGAGAGCAGGGCAGACTGCCCGACCAGCAATTGGGTTGGAATAATAAGCAAATCTGGCTTGTTTCAAAACATCTCTGTACATATTTATATAGTCCAAACTTGTAACGGTACATGCAGTCAAGAAGTACTCAAACAGCATTTAACTTGCAGCCCAGAACATT
Source organism: Amazona ochrocephala (assembly GCA_039720435.1). NCBI lineage: Eukaryota > Metazoa > Chordata > Aves > Psittaciformes > Psittacidae > Amazona > Amazona ochrocephala. The sequence goes on along the minus strand of CM077909.1, from coordinate 55,272,134 downwards.
CACTTTGACTACATCTGCCAAAAAAAAGTCCATAGAAGTGGTATGCTCTTTAGGACATTATGAGGGTGGCTTGGCTATTATATATTGAGTAGAAAATCTAAAACTTCCCGAAGTAATCAGTAGCATAAGAGAAAGCTGCTTTTGTCTGGCAGACAATTATGTTCAGTAAAAAAGGAATACAAAGGTAAGGTATCACATATTTTATATAAGTTTTACTCAGACTTTATTCGATTCTTTCAAACTCATTCTTCATCCTCCAGATGAAGAAATCAAGCCAGTGAAAAAAAACAGGTCTTGATGCTACCTGGAGTAAGCATGGATTTAGACTTCATACACAAAAATATATTCTTTGAAGTCAATGGAACAAATGTCAGGTGAACAGCTTGTCGTGGTTTAAGCCACTATAACTTGCGCAGTTAGCCACCCAGTTCACTCACTCACTCCCCTGTCTTTCTTCCCCCAGTCCCGGGGGGGATGGGGAGGAGAATCGAAAGAATGCAACTCCCATAGGTTGAGACAAGAACAGTTTAGTAACTAAGGTATAACACAAAACCACAACTGCTACCACCAATAATAATAATGACAAAGGAAATACGAGGGAAAAGAATACAATTGCTCACCACCTATAGCCAGCCCAACCAAGCACTGCACCCCCACCCTTCCTGGTCTCTTCCGTGTGTTTTTACATCCTGAGCATGATGTGCTGTGGTATGGAATATTTCTTTGGTCAGTTTGGGTCACGTGTCCTGTCTCTGCTTCCTCCCGGCTTCCCCTCCTCCCTGGCAGAGCATGAGGCTCAGAAAGTCCTTGGCTGATCAAAACATTACCAAGCAGTAACTGAAAACATCGGTGTTATCAGCGCTGCTCCCAAGCCGAAAGTCGAAAACACAGCACTGCAGCAGCTACTAAGGAGGAGAAAAATGACTGCTACTGCTGAACCCATGACACAGCTAAACACATGTGCAGTATCTGAGGGGGCTTTTGCTATTTGTCCCAGGTCACAAACAGAATCAGTATGAAACAGGGAGCTGGAGTCTCCCATAACCCTGCCCTATATAGCTAACCACAAATAGAGATTGCACTGTCACATCTCATTCCAAGCAGCTGAAGAACAGATAACTTTATAAAGCACTGTCCACACCTCTAGCACTTCTAAGGTGACAACCTATGTCAGAACAGCTTTATTTATATTGTTTTCCTTCATATGGGCTGCCTCAAAAGTTGCTCAACTGACGTTAGCTGAGTATTAAACTTTAGAGATAAAAGGGAGAAGAATTATGAAGTACAACGGAAAGATCAGACATGCTGTAAGAGTATCTGAAATGATCTCAATAGTAAGGGGGAGGTGTGCGTGTGGAATAACAAAAAAGTTAACCTGCCCTACAGAAGATACGGAGAGAAGGTTCCTGCACCATACAGGAAGCAGTGTAGTGCCCAGACAAGAAACACAAGAAGGAAAAAAGTTTGTGCAGTGCTTTAAAATGAGATCATTGATGATAGTGTAGGACTGAGGCAGACTGACAACACAGAAAAATGGATTTACTTTATTCCATGGCTGCTTTTTCTACAACGTGTCAGTCCCAAACAGCTGTGTTCTCCACTGATCTTTCAGGAAGTTCCACAAAGACAGATAATTTGATTTAAACTACAGAAAGCCATGGAGATTTGCTCAGTAGAGGAATTATGTGCTGTCAGGATACTGTATAACCTGTAACTTTAACATTCACAGTGATTATGATTCTGTGCTTCAGCTATAGCCCTATTTCTATTATGGTATTGAAATAACCTGAAAGCTTAAACCTGGAAAACAAATTCAAACAGCAATCCATATTATAACACATATCAGAAGTTGTTCCAACACAGTAACAGTGCCTCTCTATCACTGGGGGCATGAGCCTTGGAGGCAAGATTGAAAAGTCCTAGGTATTCTTCAGCTCTCCCTGCTTGTCGTATGAAGTATGTGGTATGCACATGCAACAATAATTCATAATGAATAATAACATTAATCTAGAAAGGATGGAGCCCAAAGACAACAGCTTCATCTAAAAGCCTGGGAAAAACTGTGCAGTGGTCTTATGCAATTGCAACTGCTTAGTAGCCACAGCACTGCGCATTCAGATTATTTTATGAATTTCACTCTGGAAAGTCATTGAGTGGAAAGTGGTCCAGAAGTGAATCGATTTCCTTTGCCTATGATCTTACACGTGATGAATAGAGCCTTTGGTAAAGCTGTTATTCCTAAAGTCCTATTCGTGACAGCTAGATCATGGAGTACAATGTTGCTCTTGAAGCTAACTCTGAGAATGGGACATTTAAGATTTGGGGGTTTAACTAATCTTTCCTGAATTGCCTCCACATTCATATAGGTTTTGCCTTGTTTTTCTTACACTTTTTCCATATTAATTACTAGCAGAGAATTCTTTGCATACTTCTGCATGATGAAGAAGAGGATAAAATTGCTGTTTGTTCTATTTTAGGAAAATGAGCTATTTGCTACAACCTGGATGGCTTCAGTGTTTGTTTTTGTAAGTTTAAAGACGGAGCTCATATGGCAGTAATTCTGGTATTTCTTCTTACGGATGAATCATACAGAAGAGTTGGACACACTGGAAAATCATATTACTATGTATTCTATCATGAGAAAGGGTTGTAAGCAACACGTAACAGAAGTTCAAAATCTCAGTGAAAACAGAAGGTTAACAGAACCATGGAACATTTGAGATTGGAAAGACAGCTGGAGGTGAGCTGATCCAACCTCCTGCTTCAGCAGGGACACCCAGAGCCGGTTGCCAAAGACCATGACCAGGCTGCTTTTGAGTATCCCATAGGATGGAGGCTCCGCCACCTCCCTGGGCAACCTCTGCCAGTGCTCAGACACCTTCACAATGAAAAGGTGTTTTCCAGTGTTCAGAGGAAACCAGTTTGTGCACATTGCCTCTGGTCCCATCACGGGGCACCACTAAGAAGAGCCTGGCTCAGTTTTATTTGCACCCTCCCTACAGGTATTTATATAAGTTGGTGAGATCCCCTGGAGCCTTCTCTTCTCCAGCGTTAAAACTCCCAGCTGTCTCAGCTTTCTTCATAGGAGAGATGCTCCCTTCATCATCTTCATGGCCCTTCACTGGACTCTCTCGAGTATGTCCATGTCTGTTGTACTGGGAATTCCTGAACTGGGGTTGAACCATCAACTCCAGCATTAAAACTGCATAAAATAAAAACTTTTAAAATGAAAATTATACCAAATAGTAGCTGATTTTCCTGATTTTATATGGTTGTTAATAATAGAAATTAGCAGTGTAACTTTCAGTGATGCTACAAGGAAAAGTTCTGAGTTAAAAAAGCAAGATTAGGGAGTGTAGGCCTTGAAACAATGGAAAAGAATGTGTAGCTCCAGCTACAAAGAAAGAGGATAATCTTCTCATCAGTATTATTCTCAATAACATACAGAAACATGCAGGGGCCTAATGTAAAATGGGGGACTGGTATTATCCTTTGTGAGTAATTAATCAGACTTGTTACCTTTTCCGCTCCAATTCTACCTATTGCAGAGGTCTTCTGCTAAAATTTTCTGAGTAATTATGAGCAAACACAAACGGCCTTGATCCAATGCTTCTTCCTCTGAAATTCAATAGCAAACACTTCTTTGATGGCCTTTGGACATATTTCTATAATAACAGCCTCAGAACTGCAGATATGTTGAAGTTATATGTTGGGCTGATTAAATCAATAATGAAAACTTTGTAACTCCTTGCAGAATGATCATGGCTCTTGGCCTCTAGACGTTACATTGTGAAAAGGAAAAAAGGGTCAGTAAAAGCAGCTGAACTCCAAAACTAGCTCCCTATAGTTCTCAACTCTCAAGCTACTCTTCTGTCATGTTGAGATAAGAGCAGGATAGTTCTTAGTTTTTAGGTGTCTCTTGATTTGCAATTTCTGAAACATCTACTTCACTCTTTCTGCAGAAAAAATCCTTTGGTCTCCAAAGAGTATTCCAGTCTAAGCAAAGGGATTTTTTCTCCCTATCTCTCTTGATTTTTTTCTCAAAGTCCAATATTGCCACTCCAATTTCCTATGTGGCTGAACCAAGGCAGGAAAATGGAATTAAATAAAAATTAAAATAATAGGAATACACAGTCTATAACTATACTCACAAAAAAGGTTAGGCATATATTATTCAAATCAATAATTCTTGAAAATAAAAATCATTCATGCTTGAGAATTTTTGAACCCTTTTCTTTCTAAAACAAACTCCCTCAGCTGTATCCCATCAACTAGAGTTAGAGTAAAGACTACATTTGATGTTATCCTTTCTGATCCTTACTCCTTTCAGAGTCAATGGCATTAGCCGCTAGGGCTATGTGTTCTTGCAGGCAAACTTTAATAACCCTTTTCTTTTGCCTTCAAGTGAAAAAAGAAACAGAAGGCAGGAGTGAAAATATGTGTTTCTGAGAGCAATTTGGTCTTGTTCTTACTACTTTCTTCTGTCTATCTTTTTCTTTTTTGTGCTTCTGGGGGAAAGAAAAGCACCCAGAATAAGTATGAACTGCTTATCTTTTCACTGATTCTTCTCTTTATAATTATACACTTATTTCCAGGATAAGCTAGAGTATGCCAGTTCTTCAAGTCCTATTGACTTTACCACATTGATCATGAGATGGAGCTAAAACTGACATGTATTCTCTAAGTACACAAGATTTAATGTAGCTGAGTAAAGTCTTTCCTGGCTGTAGTCTGAACTAGGCTGCCACGCAGCTCTTAACATCAGATTTTAACCTCTGATTTAAGCCTCTTGAAGTCAATGGCAGCTTTGATGACACCTGAAATCATACCAAATATTCACCATGTCTGTTAGCCCACTCACTCTACTCTCGTGCATTTTCTGGCTACTTATTTCAGGCAGTTTCTTACTGAGTTTCTTGCAGCACTTTACAGGTTGAGGCTGTTTTGGAAACCAAATTATTAAAGTATCAAAATATCAAAAGCCTGTTTTTTCAAGTGCCAATATTTTTATGAGGGAAATGGAACTGCCACTGCAGCTTCTGAGATTCTATAAGTAGCTGGGTCTGGGTCAGAGATAGGTATAACAGCATGTGAAGCCTTCTTCCTGCTCCTCAGTCACAGAGTCCTCTTGCATAGATTATACTGATTTCTTCTGCTGCAGGACCGGCAACTTCCAATAAGTAGAGTCTGCTATCCTTAGAAGTTTGTAGGGAAAATGTTCTTAAGAAAACAGCAAATACCTAATGATCTATAGCTATCTACAATCAGATAAGATTGTTTCTCATTTCCTGAATCACATTCTTTGGAAAGACACTGGAGTATCTAAAAGATTTAGATAATATCTAAAAGACCTCTTCTTCCCTCCCCAAAAAAAATTTGAAAAATACTTCCTTCGGAAGCCCTGAGTTCTGTTGAAAACAATTCTATTATTCTGAAATATGATGCCTTCCAAACACATCTGCTATTCAGAAAACAAAATACAGATAATTTTTAACTGATTAATGGACTACAGTTTTGGAATCAAGCAAGTAATTAAACTAATTTCAACTTTCATCCAGAATCATGGGCATGCACTCAGTCCTACAGCCATTACCTGCTTGATACTTCCAACAGCATATGATATTACTGACAGTAGCTGGCATTACTCATGCCAGAAGCTCGTCTTTTTATTTTTTTAATCCTCAGGGCATAATTTTAACTTCTGCAGCTGTGAATGCAGGGGAAGACCCTTTGAAAATATACTTCCTACTACTTCATATTAAAATTTGTTTTGCTGACATTACTGCTAGGTAGATACAGCAAGGCACTATTAGTAGGTGACAAAAGCACAGATTTAGGGAAGGACAATTGCTTTCATTCAACTCACTCAGACAATTCATGACTTTGAAGGTGATCCTACTGGAAAAGCAGATGCAAAGCTGAATAGGAGCTCAGTGACTGAAGGGCTCTTAACAGCGTAAACTGGCCAGCTTCAGCTGCAGCACCACAGATTTGTTCAAGATCTCAACAAAATCCACCAGTTGCTGATAACCAGGTCCTTGCACAGCAGGGAAAGTCAAGGTTTCCAGGAAATAAAATGTTAAATATGGCAATTGTAGATACTGATGCTACCCAATTATCAAATTTCAGATAGGATGCCAAGCCTACAAAGAGTGATGGCAGAGGTCTGTTTACTGCTGGAAACTGTATCTCAAATAGGTATCAAAGCATCATCTCACAGCACGATTTTGACCTTGCTGTGATTCGGGATGAGCTAGTTGCACTGATTTCTTGTCAGCATACTGATGTTTTAATAGTGGAGGCAACAACATCCACTGGAAGACACACAATTGTCATTATACTGCTGGAGGCTGCTCCAGTGAGGACTTGTCACTTACTTTCCCAATGGTAACCTGTGAAAAACACAGATGGGGTCTGCAACTGAGCCACTGATCTCTGTGTAGCAATGAGGTAGTGATATAAGTCACCGATGAGCTAAAACTTTTTGCAAATCTTAGAATGAGTCAGTGGGAAGGGAAGAGAAAGGAAGGAAAGGAAAGCTGAAACCTTAACTACAGGTTTATCCCAGCTTTATGAACTTGTGCCTGCCTTCTTACCTGTCCCTTACAGATGACCCGCTCCTGTCCCAGGTTTCAGACTAGGAGTTCTTTATAATAAACGGATCTGAAAGCCATGGTCATCTTATTTATCTCCAGAAATCAGCACTGGCACCCCTGAAAATTTTGGTTCTTCAGGTCATGGCTGAAATATGACTTGTGATAATGTCCATAGCCACACAGACATATTAGATCTGAAAGAAGCAGCATGAATCACGCCTCTGTCTTTGAATTTGTAAGAGGTACAGATACAGCTATGGATAAGCTTCATTTAAGCAGATCATGACTGTGAAATGTCCCTTCTACCACTCATACCTTCTGGCAGAAAAGACTATGTGTGGACACTCAGTCTCACTACAGAAACCTAGCCAAGTTGATCCTTACAGGCTGCCAAATGTACAAATTCTGCACTACCAAATGTAAAAATCCTACTCAGACAGAAAAAGCAATTAATGGGGAAGCATCACAGACAGAATACAGAGAGAAGAGAAGGTCAGCCAACAAGGACACCCCTGCTGGAAGGCTTCACCAACGCGCCGTTCATGTGCTATTCATGCGCTCTTCTGTATCCTGCTTTGACAGAGGCAAACACCACTTTGTAAGAAGGGAGTTTACACTGATACTAAAGAGGCAGAGAAAAAGATCCAGGTTCTAACTTACATTTCAAACACTCATTCTGCTTTCCAAAACCGTTTGAATCTAATTTCCTAATGACATTATAATTAATGAACCATGTCATTAAAAGACAACACTTAAGCTGTGGATGACATTGTTTATCCTCTAGGGGAACATTTGCTGCATTAGACGTAATATACATAGTCAATGTGTTTATGAAATGAGTACCAATTTTGTCTTCACATTCAAGAAGATTTACTAGTTCAAATTCACAGACTGGCGTCCCAAGTGTGAAAACAGTAGTTTGCATGTCACATGATATGTCAGTCTGCTTTGATAGCAACATATGAGCACAACAATTGTGAATAAATTCTGGATTTAAACATGACTGAAGTCTTCTACAAAGGATGCATATAAAGCTATCATTTCCCTGGCTACGCTTTCTGAAGTTAGAAAATTTTGACACAAAACACTGCTAAATCTAAGAAAGTGCTGGCTTTTCTGTCAACTGGGAGAAAGACAGGGCATAGCCCCAGAATGGAAAAAGCTTTCCTGGAACTGAATTTTGAGTATTCACTGTAATCCCTTGCCTTCAGCAGCAGCCACAACTGGCAGTCTTCGGGGTGATTTTTTTCTCACTTGTCAGGTTGATGGAAGCAAAGATGTGAAGGAAGAGTCTGTAAAAAGTGAGTTCCCTAAAAGCCCACAGTACCAATTAAATCATAAAAATGCTAATGTTTAAAGAAGCTTGAACATTTTGGAACAGAGCAGTACATGGACTTTATCACTGTGATGTTTTCATGAGCAGAAAAATGCCACCAGAGTTTGCCAAGCCAAAATTTCTTTCTAAGAATACCATCAACACATCCCTAGATACAATCAGAGAAACATCTGTTCTGTTTCTACTCTGCTGCTTCTGCTACAAACCAGGGCTACATTTTAAGAAATGCAAAAATTGACATAAAAATAAATCAGATTCCAGATAGCATTTGTGGCATTTGATCCAAATCCACCAAGGTCTGTTTTGAACTGAAAAACAATAATGAATGTAAGGCTTCTAGGCCTCTAATGAGAATTATCTATAACTCACTGGGTGAAATAACATAAATGGGATTCTGTAATCTGTTTCACGTTCCAAATCATTACTTTGTCAACCAAAATACTGTGAGATGTGCCATCCAAAACATTATGTAATTAAGGTATGCTTCCAGACATAAGGAAAATATGGCATCCAGCAAAGTATAAGCAATCTAAAGACCTAAGAAATAATGAAAGCTTCAGTATGTTAAAATTACACTAAACATTTCAAACTCTAAAACACAATGTGAAGTCATATTTCTGAAAGCATTTCCCAGTAAAATGATACTAACACATCTGATCCTTGAGCTATTTATACCACTTTGCTCACAATCACATATTTGATTCCTTTTTATAGAATCCTAGAATGGTCTGGGTTGGAAGGGAACTTTACAGGTCCTCTAATCAAACCCCCTTGCAATGAGCAGGGACGTCCTCAACTACATCAGGTTGCTCAGAAACCTGCTCTGCTCATTCAGACTAATTTAAATCTCCCAGACTGTTTCTACTTTTTCTGTCATGTTACAGTGTTTAGTATCAATGGGTGATAAAACCAAAACCCAGTAAAATATTTAATGGCATTGTACTAAGAACAAATATTTACGGTTAAGATTTAGCAGGTCTTGCTTCACATGAAATACAGAGAACACAAATGGCAAGTGGAAGACATGTCATCAGCATCAGTTTCTGATGAATTAAATATTGAGAACTGACAGCAGTATGAGCAAATTGTCATTCCAGACACTTGCATTTCCATGCATTATGTATATTCTATGTACTTTGTAAGAAGTTCTTGTTTTAAAATGCTTTGTGTAGTCTTCAGGGCTTAGGGGGGTTGCTGACACTTAAAACACTACTCATTTCCACTAGCTTAACACTGTGAGGTCTAAAAACAATACTGAGAAGTTCCCTAATGCCTAAAGCTCCCTTCCAACAACAGAAAATTGAAAAGTCTTCAACAAAAGGTTGAAAATCCCCAGCTTTTCGTGTAAGGTCTCTTGGTTCCTCTTTCAATAATGGCAACTCAGTGCTGAGATCATTCAGGCAACTCTGAACATCTGACTCGGCAATGTAAAGGTGTATTTGGTCTGGCTGGGATAGCTAATTTTCCTCATAGCATCCCCCATAGTGCAGCACTTTATATTTGTGGCTAGAACAGTGCTGATAACACACAAGTGCTTTTGCTACTGCTGAGCAGTGCTTGCACAGTATAAGGACTGTCTCTCCAACATCCTCATCCTCACCCAGTAGGCTGGGGGTGGGCAAGAGACTGTGAGGGGACACAGCCAGGCCAGCTGACCCAAATTGACCAAAGGAATATTCCAGACCATCTGCTCAGCAATAAACCTAAGAGAAAGGAGGAAGAAGGGAGGGCATTTGCTATTATGTTTGTCTTTCAAAGCAACTGCTGTGCATACTGGAGACCTACTTCCCAGGAAGCGGCTGGACACTGCCTATTCATGGGAAGCAGAGAAAAAATCTTTTTTTCCTTCACTTCTGTTTTTGATTTATCAAACTGCCTTTATCTGGACCCACTATTTTTTTATTCATCTTATTTTCTCCCATCCTGCTGAGGAGGGGAGTGATAAAGCAGGGTGGGGGGCATGAGGTGTCCAGCCAAGGCCAATCCAGTGCAAAACGGTCCCACTGCCATCAGTGCAGCTCTCCAAAACTGAGAACCAGAATTATTTCCAAATTATCTAGAATTCCTTTATCAAAAATAACACACGTATATTACCATTCATTACCAGCATTAAAAACAAAAATAAAAACAAAAACCAGTGAAAAAATGAAAGGGTGATTTCTGCAACAAGTTGCTGGGCACAACATGTAGAATGTATGAAGCACTCCAGAGCAGGATTTTTATAAAACATATCACTTGGAACAGGAAGAATAAACTTCAAATAAGATAACAGAGAGGGAAAGAAGATAGCATCAATGGCATTCATTTGAATGTTGGAAATACCCATGCAAACACCAGTAATATGTCAATACATGCAGAATTATTGTATCATCCTAGTCAAGATACTGCTTTGCTTTTTCAAGTGCGAGAAACCCTCTAACTTTCCTAGATACTGTGACATGGAAATTCTTAATGAGGATCACTGTACAGAAGCTTATAAATGACTGACTGTAACATTGTTTAAACAAAAGATACGAAGGGAAAAGCATCAACTATATATACTTGCCTGAGCACTTACTGTCTTGTAAGTAGCATTAGTGGCCTTTTCTAGACTCTTACAAAATACTGGCAGAGTTCCTTTAGCTACCGCACAGGTTTAATTTACGAAAATCCAGACAAAATTATTTCATAAAGACAATGGATCATGGTATGCATTTCTCAGAAATTTGATATCTAATCTACAACATCTCAAGGAAGAATATTACAACTCTAACCAAATATTTTCTTTACTTCAGCATGTATTTTCATGTATTTCAGTACATAACAACCTGAAACATGAAACAAATAGGGTGGTATCTAAGCCGTGTTTGTAGGTGCACATGCATAAGCATGAAATCTCTTTCAAAGCGAAAAGGAAATACGCAGATGAAGAACTGGCCCCAAATCTTCATAGGTAGCTTAAGATAACTTTCATATGTAGTGTGCTCTGTAAGATGGTAAATTAATGCATCTTTTCAATAACACTGCATCTTACTGATTAGAAACCTACTAGATAGATGAGGTCCTTGATAAGACACTGTGTTTAGCATGGGAATAACAATGCTAAACTTCAGGGATACTGAAATTATACATATCTGTTTTCTCTGTATCTTTTAAGCCATACTTCCATGAAGCTAACTTTGTATGTCTGTCAGCACAGCAGGCTCCAGAGTGAGTTGAAGAGAGAAATATCATTTATCCTCATCTTTCACTCACCTCGACACAAACCACCAACATATTTTTGTCCACTTAAAACCATCCTAAGATCAGCCTTTTCCCTGGTTCAAGATAGTCAGTTTTTTTCTAAAATTATCCCTTTTCATACATAAACTCTCTAAACATCTGACTGCTTTTATTATGACTTGTACTTGCCATTATCACTGTCTTCTTCAACAGTTGCAAGCCCCACTTTTTCTCTTGACTATTAACAATCTTCTCTGCTATTTTGAAGGTGGGGACCAATCCTGTGCATATGCATTCTCAATGATAAGTATGTTAGTTGTTTTCCGAGCTTTACTTACTAAGTTGCTATTTACCTACTAAACTACTAGCAAACTTTCTCTGTTTCACTCTTCCTATTTCCTTCTTTCCCCACCTACTCCTTGTCAACCCCCCTCCCCATAACTATATTAATAATAATGAAAAACCTCACAAGAAAAGAGCAAAGCTGGATCAATTCTTTACCATACATACATGACAGGATGCTGCTTCACAACTTTTTAATTTCCTCATTTGCTGTTTTAACGAAGGCATTTTCCCCTCTTTTCCCTTAAGAGCCCAGAGCCACAGGCTGTATATCATGATTTGCACTTCTGGGCACTATCAGGCTAGAAGTATCAATTACTGGAACTTAAAGATACTGACAAAGGCATGCTTTTCAAACACTTATGTACTTACCTTTAGGTGTAAGTAGTTTCATGGAAGAGAGACCACAGCAATAGTAAAGGGATGTGCAAAAGCATCTGGAGAACTAGAATCTTACTGTAGGTAATAATTAGAGAAAAAAAAAACAAACAACAAAACCCAACCCCAATTCAGTTTTAAGATGTTATGAAGTTTCATCTTTTTCAGCTAAGTTTTAGCTTTTTTGCCTTGAAAACAAATAAATCTGACTGTACGCTTCCTTACGGCTAGGCTTTACTGCTAGATCTTTCCTTTTCACATAAGGAATCTTATGGAACTGCAGACATTATGAAAAACAGGATCCAAATGAATGACTATGTGCTAAATGCTCACTGCAGTAAGATGTGCAATTACAAATAGCTCTGATATCCTGTAAACAAATGTGCTCAAAGCAAAAACGGTTCTGGTTCCAGCTGCACTATTCTGAAAACACATTGCTGTATCATCTAAATAAATGCTCTGACCATTAGAGTGGAAAGTGTGACACTTCAAATTGTGTTTGGATACAAAATATAAAAAGCTTAAAAACTATTCACCAAAAGGAAGACACTTATCTGGAGCAAAGGACACATTTATTTTGGATAAGTGCACCAGATGACAGGAGAAGTCTAAGCCATTTTACAAGTGATTTAATAGAAGTGACAGCACATATGATATACTCCATCTTTCTAAAGTCACATAAAGGAAAAGACAAAAAAACACAAACAAAACTCCCCATAAACCTCTTCCTTCATTATTCATGAAGGCCACATATAGTGACTTATAATTTGTCGACCTTAAGTTGGTTATTTTAACCATGGTCTCTTAGAATTATATGCAATTACAATGGCCCTGGTATTTTATAGCTTTTAACAATCTTATAATTCAGACAATGTATAAGATGAAGTGGTGTAGTTTCATAGTCTTTACAGAATTAAAATTTTGCTTTTAACATATGACAATTCTCTGCTAGTGATACATTAAAAACCCAAGACAAGTAATGTGATGATGGCATTGTGAAACAATATGGAGAAACAACAGGCCTGGGAAATATGACACACTTTCAGTGATTCACGTTTGAGAATCAAAAACCTATTTAAAAGTGAGGAAAGAAAAATAAAGGCACAATTACAGCAGCCTTACGGAACACAGTGCTTACGCCAAGTTTTGTCTTGGCAGCTGTCAAGCAGTCACCATTGATGAAAGTGCCCATAGAACCATAAAGCATTATTATTACCCATGTCATGCCCAGAATTCTTTTTACCTGTATAGCATGATATACTAGAGCAATTTGGATATGAAATATTTCTGTATCACTACGATAAATCATAGCTTACTAAAACACCATAGTGTTAAAAGGAAGTGCTACAATTACTGCCAATGCTGGTACTACTAGAAATCAAAATTTGTCAGATGCTATATGTTTAATAAATCTTTCTTCTGTACCCACCATTTTAAATTGTAAAGAACCCATCAGAAGCAATGAAACGCATCATTACAGATACTATTACTTAAATTGAAGACTGTCACACAATAGCAAATCATTCTTTTAAAGGCTTAATTACTTCAGAAACAGCAAGCACCAAAATAACGCACATGTGCTAGCTCTAAAATGCAAAATGTCCTGTGCACCATATTACAAACACAAGATAGTTCGAACATATTCTTCAAATGGGCTACGTAATTTTTGCCACAATACCCTCCTGTCACTTGATCAATTTTAAAAAAGAGAAAAAAAAGAAGGCAAGGAATCACAAAATGTGCTGTCTGTAACTTCTACTCATGCTTAAGGATAAAAATAATATTTCAAATAAAAACTACACAGCCAGATGACGCCTGCTCAAATACTTGACCCATGTGGAAAGACTGAAAGAATTGAGGTTGTTTAGTCTACGGAAAAGAAAACTGGGGGGAGAAATGATAACAGCCTTCAAGTCAGCTGTTCTGAAGAGGTGAACAAATTGTTCATGGCTTGGGAAGAGGGAACAGGAGAGAATGGTCTTCTAATGTAGATCCTCTCCTGATTTTGCACTTTTTTTTAATGTAGAGAAACTGTCCCTGCGCAAAGCCACAGTGAATTCAGTGTAGTCCTCAGCAGACTGGAATTAGTTTGTTGGTGTAAAGAGATTGCAGAGACCTTCCAAATCTTCAAGATATTCATAATTAGAGGAAAAAAAAAAAGTCATAACAGATGACCTTTTACATATTATTCCTTAGTTTTACTGTAAGGATTTCTGCCTTTTCACAGTTAGTACAAAGCCCAATGTTTGTCTGGCTTTTGTGTATTTTCAGTTTGATAGTCATGACATCAAATTGATACAAAAAGAACATGTACTTATTTCAGTGTCAGGAAGAGATTTTCTGCGTAAAATTGAGTTTTCATTGAATACATTAAGTTTCTGCCTCTTCAAAATTTCCTCTTTAAACGTTGTTTTATCTTCTTCCAGAAATTATTTAGCAGCACCAACAAAGTGCATAAACTTTCCAAGATAATGTATTCCAGATCCTGTCTCATGTTGCTGTTTTTAAACTTCTTCAGTGCTCATTTCATTCTTCCTGCCTCATACTGCCATCTTGTACATGGATGAAACATATTTATGCTTCAGTAAACAGGGAAGTCATCCTTGCAAAGACCAACTGATACTGAAAGGAAACTCTGGGATAGTATTGTTCAGCATACCTACACTGAACAGGCTTACCCACACTAGTAGGTAGTATACTAATAGGCATGCATACTAGCAGATATACATATACTAGTAGATAGCATACTACCCTGAATATTAAAGAGTATTAAATTCAGGAGTTGGCCAGGCAGGCCATCTTTTCTTGTCTTCAGAACACTACTTGATCCTCTGCAGCTCATGATTTGAACCAGTGTAGTACTCTGACTGAACTGCTCTGAGAAAACACAGTCTCATCAGCCAGTATTTGTCTTCTTTCAGATTCAAAGCTTAGAATTAGCTATGGGTCCACCTGTAGTGGTTTAAGCCCAGCTGGTAACTCAGAACCATGCAGCTGCTCACTCACTACCCTCTTCTTCTTCCCCCCACACCAGGAGGGATGGGAGGGAGAATCAAAAGAATGTAGCTCCCACAGGTTGAGATAAGAACAGTCCAGTAACTAAGGTATAACACAAACCACTACTGCTACCACCAATAATAATAATGATAAGGGAAATAACAAGGGAAGAGAATACAACCGCTCACCACCCACCAGCCGATACACAGCCCGACCCGAGCAGTGATCTAGCCCTTCCGGGTAACTGCCCCCATATACTGGGCAAGACATGCTGTGGTGTGGAATACCTCTTTGACTAGTTTGGGTCAGGTGTCCTGTCTCTGCTTCCTCCCCGCTTCCCCTCCTCCCTGGCAGAGCATGAGACTCAGAAAGTCCTTGGTTAGAGTAAACATTACTGAGCAGCAACTAAAAACATCTGTGTTATCAGCGTTGTTCTCAGGCTGAAAGTCAAAACCACAGCACTGCACCAGCTACTGAGGAGAAAAATTACTGCTACTGCTGAAACCAGGACAGTATCCACTCCTTATTCCATATCATTCACGTCATGCTCAGATCCCACATTTTTCAATATATCATCACTCTTGTCTCATATATATACATACATATATATACGCACACACACAAAGAGAGAGATATCATTCCTTTGTGCATGGATCAATCCCTACAAAGCTGCTGAGTTCATCCGGTCCATTAGGGCGGGCTCCACCTCTTGTAACAGTCTTTCAGAGCAGGAGAGATAGCGTGAAGTGTTGGAATGTTGCCTGCTAATGACACCGCAAAATGTCTGGTCACTGCTGAGTTCATCTGGTTTTGTCAAAGTTCATTCTTTGTTGGGTGATGGTTGGAGGGAAGTCAGGGCCAGTCGCTGGTGATCTGAAGACATCTACCTGGTGGGCTATAGAAGCGCTACATAGCAGGCAACAGCATACAATTGAGTTCATTGGCTGTTTTCCCCTAAAATCAAATCCCCTTGAGGTACACATCAGAATTCCCCATTTTCCCACATTACCCACCAAGTACATCCAGGTCCCTGAGCAAAAGCAATCCCACGAGTGGGTTTGACTTAACCTGAAGCAGGAATAACCCAGACTGTCTTCCCCAGCAAATTATTTATATGCACCACAGGAACTTTATCCCCTTCTACAGTATGTAAAAGTTCTGACGGGGCTGGGCAAGCACTTTTGGCAGATCCTCTGGTGTTGACCAATCAGGTGGCTTTTGGTAAATGTGTATCCCAAGGTTTGAAAGTCCCACCACCCATTGCTCTCCATGCAGTTTTTAACAGCCCATTGTACGTTTGATTTTCCTAGAGGCTGGTACATGGTAGGGGATGTGATATACCCATTCAATGCCGTGCTCTTTGGCCCAAGTGTCTATCAGGCTGTTCCAGAAATGAGTCCCATTGTCTGACTCGATTCTCTCTGGGGTGCCAGGTCACCATAAAATTTGTTTCTCGAGGCCCAGGATAGGGTTCTGGGCAGTTGTGTGGGGCACAGAGTATGTTTCCAGCCATCCGGTGATTGTTTCCACCATGGTAAGCACATGGTACTTGCCTTGGCTGGTTGGTGGGAGTGTGCCACCTCTCCATCTGCCAGGCCTCTCCATATTTGTACTTCAGCCATCGTCCTCCATACTAAAGAGGCTTTAACCGTTTGGCCTGCTTAATTGCAGCACATGTTTCACAGTTGTGAATAACCTGGGCAATAGTGTCCATTGTTAAGTCCACCCCTCGATCATAAGCCCATCTGTATGTTGCATCTCTTCCCTGATGGCCTGAAGTCTCATGGGCCCACCATGCCAAAAATAATTCACCCTTATGTTGCCAATCTAAGTCCATCTGAGCCACTCAATCTGAGCAACTTTATCCACTTGCTGGTTGTTCAGGTGTTCCTCAGTGGCCCGACACTTGTGTACATGAGCATCTACGTGGCGTACCTTCATCACCAGGTTCTGCACCCAGGCAGCGATCTATTGCCACAGTGCAGCAGCCCAGATGGGTTTACCTCTGCGTTGCCAGTTGCTCTGCTTCCATTGCTGCAACCACCCCCACAGGGCATTTGCCACCAGCCATGAGTCAGTATAAAGTACTGGCCACCTTTCTTGTTCAGCAATGTCCAAGGCCAGCTGGATGGCTTTCACCTCAGCAAACTGGCTCAATTAACTCTCTCCTTCAGCAGTTTCTTAACTTGTCGTCGGGGATTCCATACAGCTGCCTTCCATCTCTGATGCTTCCAAAGCACTGGAGGGACCCAGTGGACTAGATATTTGCCCATACTGTCCCACACACCCTGCCGCTCCTGACTGTCCAGCGCTGGGGAAAATCTCTTGGTGGTCCTCCTATATTGTCATCTAACCCTAGACAAGGCCCAAACCCAACACTGCTTAACTCTCGAGATAAGACAAAATGGGCCGTTCCCAGGGTGGTATGGCCATGGGTAAAACACACTTTGTATGATCAACATGCTGATTTCCATCACAATCAGCATGCAGGTCTCAAGCGTAACCAAAGGTCATTCAAAACCTTCAGAACTCTCAAATGATGCTGTAAATAGTCTGGTGGGGAAACTGGGAATATAACAGAATGTTTCCTTCATAGGTTGACCACCCGAGGAGGAAACAAAAGGTGCGTAATTGCTAAACACTTCCATTATACACCTCACAAGGTATAGAGGTGATGACCACACTGGGAATGCAAGCCAGATCAGTTTCATGATCAATGATTCTATTGTATTACAACTCATTACCATAAAGTACAGCGAAACAAGAACCTTAGCCCAAGCCCCCAGCCGATAAACATTAAAACAGCAAATACCAGCTGTAAGTAAGGTACGACACGCTGAAACTCTGAGACCATAAACAATAACTTTGAAAGCCACTAAATCAGCATTGTGACGAGGGACTATTAATCCAAAACAGCGAATGCTTATCACAAACACAATTAAACCCGCTCTGGTCAGATCTGTCGTTATCTCAACCCTTCATCCCCATGTTGGGTGCCACAAAGAACTGCTGTGGTTTAAGCCCAGCCAGTAACTCAGAACCATGCAGCTGCTCGCTCACTCCCCCCCTTTCTCCCCCTTCTTCCAGAAGGATGGGGAGGAGAATTGAAAGAATGTAACTCCCACAGGTTGAAATAAGAACAATCCAGTAACTAAGGTATAACACAAACCACTACTGCTACCACCAATAATGATAATGATAAGGAAAATAACAAGGGAAGAGAATACAACCGCTCACCACCCGCCGGCCGATACACAGCCCGACCCGAGCAGTGATCTAGCGCTTCTGGCCAGCTGTCCCCAGTTTACACACTGGGCATGACATGCTGTGGTATGGAATACCTCTTTGGTTAGTTTGGTCAGGTGTCCTGTCTCTGCTTCCTTCCGGCTTCCCCTCCTCGCTGGCAGAGCATGAGACTCAGAAAGCCCTTGGTCAGAGTAAACATTACTGAGCAGCAACTAAAAACATCTGTGTTATCAGCATTGTTCTCAGGCTGAAAGTCAAAACCACAGCACTGCATCAGTTACTAAGAAGGAGAAAAAATGACTGCTACTGCTGAACTCAGGACACCACCTTTTCGCATATTTTTGTCAACATCCACCTTGTGACTTGCACACATCTGGAGTATTGAAAATTATCTGTACCACTCACTGCAAACCTAAAAATATTACCTTCAGAGTGCTGACGAATTTAAACACGTCCCCTTACATGCACCAAGACAACTTTTTTCCATTTTCATCACAACCCACAGTCTGTACCATTTCTTGTTTAGTGTAAGTGTAATGCCTGAGCAGACAAATACTGAATAGGTAGCTGCAACAAAGGTAGATTATAGTGATAAAGAGACTGGAAATGGTAAGTTCTCATCTTCTGGATTTTTAACTATTGAAATTTATGTGATGAAGTAAATATGTGGCTGCTAAAAAACTATTTTCTAACATATTTGTACAACGTACAATCTCTTTAAAATTTATACACAACTACTGCAAAAAATCAGTATATTTTTGGATTTTGTTGCATTTCTGCAGTAAATCTTAACTTCAGAGCTAGTCCACCACCATTATTATGCGGTGATGCAACGCAAGGAAGGCAGTGGAATAATAATTTCAAATTTTCTGTACCTTATCAAACTGGCAGAGAAAATAAACACATACTTAGATAACTCTGAGTAAACTCTCCTACTCACATATTCATTGAAACTGCACTGACATAACAAAGAACCTAGCAAAAGAGATAGTAAAGTTTTCGGCCTGTTTTGTTATTTAAATACGAATGTGAGTTTGAATACAGCAGCCACAGGATCACAGAAGTACTTTAACCGTCTATACACACATGGACTAGTTTTGTTTCAGCACTAAGATGAATGGATCTAATTAGCTACAAGGAAACCAGGCAAATGTCTTGAACCATGTCCTGAAGCCCCACAGCCATCACGGCTGACACTAGCAGTAAAGCCTTCAGTTTTACAGAATGCCAACACATGGGCCAGATGCCAAAGTTAAGCCTACATTAGTCCAGGTGGTTCTTTGACTGATGAGACACAACTTCAGATGCTTTACACCTCTTAAGGAAAGGAGATCTATTCATGTCAGTCATCAATTCAGCAAGATGATCATTCGGTGTTTCTGCTCATGTGTTACGTAGCGTGGAATCAAGTAACCACCACTCTCTGCTGTGCCTGGGAAATGAGTTTTTACTAAAGTGTCCTGATGAGAAATCTCATTGCACCTGGATGCACTAGTATAGGCAGCACACAGGGCAGAATGGAAAACAACAGAAAAGTGACATCCCCAACGAAAACCAGTCTATGATCAACCTATAGTCAAAGGTGTGAATTAGGGTAAATCTGTGGCTCTTTTTAGTTTGGATCCGGTGTGCACTTTTGAAGCAGGTGTCTTCCAACACCCCCACTTACTGTGCTTTGGCTCTCACTGTAGGAGTCTTGCTACGCACGAACTAGATTCCTGTCAGATGAAACTAAACCAGAATAAGTGTTCCAGAAGGATGCCCAGCACTCCTCAACTGCTAGGAGGTATCTGGTCAGCTGGACAGGACACCTGAAAGGCACACAGGACAGAAAACTTCTGTTCGTGGCTTGGACAGGCATACTCTTTACTGGGTAAAAACTGGATGGATGGCCTGGCCCAAAGAGTGGTTAAATCCAGTTGGCAGTTGGTCACAAGTGGTGCTGAGCAGGGCCAGTTCTGTTTAATATCTTTAGCAGTGGTCCAGAGGAGGTGATTGAGTGCACCCTCAGTAAGTTTGCAGATGACACCATGTTGACTGGAAGTGCTGAAGGATAGGAAGGCTCTGCAGAGGGATTTGTACAGGCTGGGCCGAAGGGCTGTGGCCAGTGGTATGAGCTTTAACAAGGCAAAGTGCCAGGTCTGGAACTTGGACCACAACAACCCCATGCAACGCTACAGGCTGGGGGAAGAGTGGCTGGAAAGCTGATGGGCAGAAAAGGATTTGGGAATATTGGTAATCAGCTGGCTGAACGTGAGCCAGCTTGTGCCCAGGCAGCCAAGAACGCCAGCAGCATCCTGACTTGTATCAGCAATTGCATGGCAAGCAGGGTCAGGCCAGATCATCTCCCTGTTCTGGGCACTGGTGAGGCCACACCTCGACTCCTGTGTTCAGTTCTGGGCCAGTTCTTCGAAGAGACATTGAGGTGCTGGAGTGGGTCCAGAGAAGGGCAGTGGCACTGGTGAAGAGTCTGAAGCATAAATCTGATGAGGAACGGCTGAGGGAACTGGGGGTGTTTAGTCTGGAGAAGAGAAGGCTCAGGAGGAACCTTATTGCTGTCTACAACTACCTGAAAGGAGAATGTAGAGAGGTGAGCATCAGTGTCTTCTCAGAAGTATCAAGTGATAGGACAAGAGGAAAAGGCCTCAAGTTGTGCCAGGGAAGGTTTAGACTGGACATTAGAAAAAATTTCTTCATAGAACAGGTTGTCAAACCTTGGAACAGGCTGCCCAGGGAAGTGGTACAGTCACCATCCCCAGAAGTATTTTAAAGACATGTAAACATAGCACTTAGTGACATAGTTTACTGGCAGATCCAGCAGTGCTAGGTTAATGGCTGGGCTTGATTCTCAGGATCTTTTCCAACCTAAATGATTCAATGATTCTATAACTCTTATATCTACTAGTTGCTATTGGAGGCACAGTCTCAACCTGAGAGGTGCAGCAGCAATGTGTGTGTGGCGGCACAGAGCTTATTCTTCCTCCGGCATACGAGCTCTGGGCTGGCTTTGCAATCAACACCAAACTCTCTGTGTAGCTGTTTTGCCATACACCCATGAACACAGTCCTGCCGAGTTTAACCCTAAGTGTTTACATCAGCTATTGTCAGCTTCCTGCTTCAGTATATCAGTACCTACTAAACATTTTTCTTTGATATGCTGGCATTTGTAAGCCACAAATTTCACCACGTATCACAAGCTGTATATATTCTAAGGACTGCAGCACCAACACCATTTAGTTCTGAATGCACATGATTCAGAGAAGAGTACAGGCTAGAGCTCAGTGTCAAAAGTAAAGTAATTTCATAGACTGGGACCCCTTCTCTCTGACTTCACAGGCAATGGGCTGTGAAAGACATTCGTGTTTGGTGAATTAATTTGGAGTAGCTCGTTACTGTTCACAGCCGGGGGTGCTGATATGGGTGCCAGTCACGTCTACTGCTAACATAAGGAATCGAGGAGTATTACAAGTGCCTTACAGGGTCGCGTTTCCACTCAGTACCTTAGGTACCCCAGAGATGATCCACTTCCACGATCCCCTGAACATCTACTGTTTTGGCTACCCCACCCAAAAGCGGGCTCTTCGAGTAATAATCGAGTGTGGACAGCTGAAGCCAAAAAGGGCTTTTTAGCCCCTCACGGGTAACTCCCGCCCCTGCTCGTTGAGGCTGTGCCCCAGGAGACCACACTTCTTCCCGTTCCCCGCAAGGCGCGGGCACCGCGACATCTATAACCAGCACAAACGCAGCCGGGGACCCGGGGCTCGCCCTGGCAGCCCCACTACCCACCAAGTGTAGAGCCCAGCCCGGAGGAGGACAGAAGCGCCTGAGGGTAGGCGGCTGCAACGCGCCCCACCAGCGCCCACCTCCGCACACACAGTGGTCCGGACGGCCGCGCTCCACGCAGGCCCTCCGCGCCTCACCAGTTCACCCGCCCTCCACAAGGCCCGCGCCGGCCTCAGCTAGGATAGGTGGGTGACAAGGGGGTGACGAGGAGATGACTGGCGTGTGACCCCCCCGCCACATGGCGCGAGAGGAGCCGCCCGGCGGAGGGCGCAGGCGCCGCAGCGCTCGCTTCAGCGCCATGGCCTGTGGGGTGCCGGCGGCGGTGCTTGGCGCTATTGCTTGCCTTTGCTTCCTGGCCCCGGCGGCCGAGAGCTTCAAGAAGAGGGGACCCAGCGTGACAGCCAAGGTGACTCTCGCCCCCAGGTGGGGCGACTCTGGCGAGCGGGAAGTGGCCACTGGGGCCAGCCGGGGTGGGTGGGTTGGTCGGTCGTGAGGGGGGGCCGCGGCGTCTCCTCAGCGGGCTCCGCAGGGGGTGGTTTTCCTCCCAGCTCCGCGCACGTTGTCGACGGGTTCTGGAAGGGTGCGGGCCGCCTCTCGCTCCGGTCCTGTAAGCGTAACTCCGGTCCCTCGCCGGCTCTCTGTTTCGCGGGCCGGATGCCGGGCGGGAGGGAGGCCCCTGCGCGTTGGGTCCGGGCAGGGCTTAGACGAATGCCTTCGCTATCCGATTTTGTGGTTTGATTTTGGGGTTTCTTAACAGCTTGTTCCCTTTCTGTTGGCGCTGGCACACTTCAAATTTTGGGTTAGCGAAGTCTGCCTCTGCCTTACAGAAACGGTAACTTCAAAAGTTAAACTTCGCTACGGGGGTCTCCGCTGGCTGCGGACTTGTCCGTGGATTTGATTCTTTTTTTGAGGGTAGACCTCATAAGCTGTGGCCTCCGAATCATCTTCTGTCAATATGGTGCAGGTTAATTGTGCATAAAGGACTTAGATTTTTCAGATCTTTTGCCTGGGATTTCATTTTGTGCCCTTTCCTGATCCTTCTGCTGTGGGACATAGATAATTGCAGCTGCTGATCTTGCTTGTGCAGGCCAGTCATAACTTTACTTAGCTCATCAAATCACTGAAGTTCTCTGTTCCACCTTGCATAGTATTTTTTAATCTCTCTTCATATAAAAGTTGTTCCAAATCTTTGAGCATTTGTGCTGCCATTTATCTTATTTAGATTGGTTTTATCATTCTGCGATGGAGAAGATAGAATTGCATAAAGCACTTAGGCTGTGAACGCATAGTGCAAATGTATACAATACATAATTATGCTCATCTCTTGTCATTATCCATGTTTAATTATTACTAAAATTCAGTTTTCTTCTCTGATCTTCACAAGCCCAGAGCCAAACTTTTCATCAAACTGCTCATGGTGACTCCAGATATCTTTTCTGAGTGGTAGCTGATTTAGGACCACTTGTTGTGGCTGTGTAGTCCTCCTCCATCGGCAATATTTGGATTTATCGAGAGTTTATTTGTCATTGGTCTGTAGGAATCATGAAATCTTTGTTTCACAGTCAACTTCTTCTCAACCCCAAGTAACTGAGTACTCTTGGCCATTTTTTAATTTCATATACACCATCTTGTGCAAATTATACATGAATATGTTTATGAGAACCAGGTACTCTTACTGGTGCACTCTTTTTTTTTAATTTCAGTCTTGAAATACTGAAAATTGTAAATAAGATTGTATATAAATATTAGTAAGACTGAAAATGTATAATATTTATTTTCTTTAAGACTTTTTGGTGAAGAATCTGGCCAGATGTTTTCTGAGATTTGAGGCTGCTGTGTTGACCAGCTCACTAGTGCCTGTATGCATATTGACTTTCCACAGAACTTGAGGAAATATGATTGAGAGAACATGGCTTCTCTATGCAAAAACAATACCTATGGCTACCAAATATTTCCGTGTTTGATTTCCTTGCCAGAAATATAGACATGTTCTGTGGTGCATTCTTTGGAAGCACAGAGCTTTCTGAAAATCACCAGGCAGGTAGCACAGGTATGTGGAGTGCTAACAGGAAGCCAGGAACTCACTGTTATTCACAGAATTAGCTGATGCTTTTGGAAGTACTGGGTTTGTTGCTTAGGTGAGTAGCTTTGCCATGGGTGAAGCCTTCTGGTTGGGCTAGGTTTACAGTATGTGATGGACTTGATTCCATGTGGTCTGTGAAAGTGTTTAATGTTACTGCTATCTGGGGTCACTGTTTGGCAGCCTCAGTTGTGTTACTTACATATGGTTACATATTTCAGGCAGTCCTTCTACTAGGACAATATTTCCAGGTAAAATAAGGTGTGTTTATAGGCAGCCAATACCCCTCACCTAGATAACCCTGGTGGCAAAATTCGGAGAGGTGTGTTTATGAAAACGTTAAAAAGCTGGTTAAAGAGTGCTGCTAATACTCTGGGAGCCACACATCTAAGAATTTTATGTTATTTAGTGCCAGGGAAATGAATGAGGTGTATCAAAAGGAATTTTATTTTCCTTATAGAGCTTTTGTAGCATTAGCCAAAAAAGTTCAACAGTCAAAACCACATGGAAGATCAAGAAATGGTAGAAATGTTTAGTAGGAGAGAGTGAAAGAGGCATTCACATTGAAGAGACTGTGGTCATTTATTATCATTACTGGACTAATTTCTTAGCGTTGCAGACAAGTAATATGTGGTTGAGCACCACAAGGAACAGCAAATACCACATCATAGGAATACACATTGCTGTTTCCTAGAAGTTGTAATAGTCTTTATGTAACTTTTACAGAACCTCAAAATGTCTCTTTTCCTGACAGCTGTTTCTATTTTCAGTAATTTTTGGAACATTTTTGCACGTTCAAGTAGATATTTGTATATTCTGAACTGTATTCAAACGCTTTATAATTCATTGGCCTTTTGAAGTTGCTTTTTAACAACATTTACACTCAAGCTTCTAGGCAGTTAGCTGAATAGTGTAGCCTGGGCCTTTCTCCATCAGGTTTGAATTCATATTTAGGAAGGCGACTCCTTGCTTGAGCTGTAGGATTGTCTTAGAATCATAGAATCATAGAATAGTTAGGGTTGGAAAGGACCTTATGATCATCTAGTTCCAACCCCCCTGCCATGGGCAGGGACACTTCCCACTAAACCGTGCCACCCAAGGCTATGTCCAGCTTGGCTTTGAACACTGACAGGGATGGAGCATTTACAGCTTCCCTGGGCAACCCATTCCAGTGCCTCACCACCCTTACAGTAAAGAATTTCTTCCTCATATCCAATCTAAACTTCCCCTGTTTAAGTTTGAACCCATTACCCCTTGTCCTGTCACTACAGTCCCTAATGAAGAGTCCTTCCCCAGCATCCCTATAGGCCCCCTTCAGATACTGGAAGGCTGCTATGAGGTCTCGAAGCAGCCTTCTCATCTCCAGGCTGAACAGCCCCAACTTTCTCAGTCTGGCTTCATATGGGAGGTGCTCTAGTCCCCTCATCATCCTCGTGGCCCTCCTCTGGACTTGCCTTCCTCCTGTTTGTCAATTTAATGGCAGTTAGGCTTTAGCCTGTACTTAATCACATACATAGTAATGCTTAGAACAGTGAAGGTTATGAGTGGATAGCAAACTATCATTTGTGGGGATTGTCAGTACTATACTTCCTTGTTATTGTTCACCACACTGGAGTTCTTTCCTACTTTCATGATTCGTCTTTTCTGTACAGCTTTAAAGACATGCATGTCAGGGATGAGTCTTCTTGAACACTACCTTCAAACGTGTGATACAGCTGTCTCACTCAGCCATTAAAAGCAGTAAGAAACAAAAAGTGAATTCACCAGTTCTCAAATGTTTTTCTGCATAATCTGATTTTGATAGCTCTGGAAGTATTTTTCTCAAACACCACACTCAGGTACTGAGAGTTAATATAGACCAGCCAGAAGCGGGCTCTTAATACCTTGTACTTTCAAAAGCTTGGCCTTATTGTTGTGCTTATGTTTGTATCACTTTTATTCTACTCACAAAAATGTTCAGGTGTTCTTTGACGTGAAGATTGGAGACAAAGACATTGGCAGAATTGTAATTGGATTGTTTGGAAAAGTTGTCCCAAAAACCGTGGAGAACTTCATTACGCTGGCAACTGGAGAAGTATGTTTGCAGTTTTCTTCCACTTAAGTGTACTCAAGTTTGGATTGGGAAGTAGATATTTGTTTAATGCTGTTTCAGTTGTGAACTGTCAATCTTAATTCAGTGGAGCCTGTGCAAGAGTTCCGTTCCCAAGGGTGTGCACTGGTGTGTGACTTCTCAGGTCCTTGGGGCTTGGTTCGCAAGATGTAATTATGAGATGCTGGATATTGCTACCTCAGACAGTATTTGCCATGCAGATCTAGCATGTAGTGGTAGGATATCAGTCAAATAAAGACAGTGGCTTTGATAACCTGCTTTGTGGCAGAGCAGTCAGCTACATTCACCTGCATCTCAGTTTAATGTTCTTGCCAGTATTTATATCTGGTGGCAGTATATCTGTGAAATCTGGTCATTCACCCATGTGTATTTCCATATGACTGAATAGAACTGGTTGCTACATTACTTTAAATAATTATTTCATTTTCTTAGAGAGGATATGGATACAAAGGAAGTAAATTTCATCGTGTGATCAAAGACTTCATGATTCAGGGGGGAGACTTTATAGCTGGAGATGGATCAGGAGGTAATATGTTTACTTATCTGTCAGGTTCCCTTTCCTTTCTTTGAATCCCTGCTGAAATGATGGGCAAAACCATGTAATTACCTCAGTCTTTCAGCTCATAATGAAATAAACAAAACAAAAACAAAAAAAAAAAAAAGAAAAAAGTTTTGGACCATCTAGCACTTTTCCAGGCATCTTGGAACAGGAGCTGCAGTTATTTGGATTACTTGATTTTAAGTATGTGTAGAGCTTCCTTTGTCTTAAATTTTTGCAGGTAGCTTTTTTCTGTCTGTGACTTGTCCCCCATTCAGGAAGCATGGCTTTGTGTGGTGGGCTGGAGCCGTGCGACTAACCGAGCTGCTACTACAACATACTGTCTCCAAAAGATGGATGTCTCCACCCTTGCCCTGCCCTGGCTTTGGGACAGTGGTCCTCGCCTGAGGCACTCACTGATTGCATGTATATGTGAACCAGTTCAAGTCATCCAGCAGAAAACTAATGTGTGATGAAACAGTGCAGTCGTGTAGAGAGAAGGAAGGCAGGTAGGGAAGGAGCTCAGCCAGTTCTGTGGAAACTTCAGAAACATGCTATGGAGGGAATTTCAAAATTGTTTAGCAAAATTAGAAAATGAAGGTCATGCACTCTCCCCTTTTTTCCGCAAACTAATTCTAAACCTAGAAACTTACCGATGGTGTGAATTCTGGCTGTGTCCATCACTCATGAGCCTCCAGGAGAGAGGTTCAGTCCACTAAGGCCCACTAAGGAGGGCAGTCCCATCTCTTGCATTGGGGCTTCTGATCACTTCCTTTGCACGCACACACTTCATGTGATAGAACTGCCTGCATACAGTGTTAGTGATTTCCCCAGTGGGACTCAGCAGGAAACACACATTCCTTTTCCTTGCAGTGAACAATGGGGAAGTCTAAAATACAAAAGACACAGTTTTAGCATGAAAGGTAGGCAGTGGTTTTTTTGCCTACTAGTACCATTTATTGGGATAGTAGCTAGTAGTGTTGGGAGCAGTGTGACCACTGTGCTAGGCACTGCACAAGTAAAGAATGAGACAGACTGCCTTCTCTTTTCAAAGTGATGGTGGTTTAAACGTGACTCTAATGTTTTCTCTTCTGAACTATCTTAGAAACATCAAAATCTGTATGTAATATGGATGGTACAAATTCACAACAAACCTTTTAGGTTAACCTCCATTTGGTCTACATATATTTCTAGACATGTCTAAAGTGTTTTCTTATTAGGAGGCAAGGTTGGGAAAGTAAAGATTAAAATTGTCACAAAACATGGCAAACTAATTTGTAGTGGCCATAGGTCCATAATTTAAATTTGTTGAATTAGGGTGAAGTACACTTGTTCAGTGGTGGATGTTAGGAGGACCTTTGAAGGAACTCAGCTTCCTTGTTAAATTCAAAGGATAATGCATCATCAGCTTTAAATATTCTCTCCTTACATGTGATGTTTTAGCTTATCTTTTTCTTTACACCAAAATGCTTTTAGTTGTGGAATCGCTGACAATGGAACGATGTTGCTGTGTTTACTCAATAAATCTTCAAGTTCTGAATATATACTTTTTTTCCCCTTTTTTGAACTAAAAGGTTTTGGTTTGGATTTTTTTTGTTTTTTAAGTTTGTTTCTGATTTTGTATCACAGGAAGAAGCATCTATGGGGAAAAGTTTCCAGATGAGAACTTCAAGCTTAAACACTACGGAATTGGATGGGTTAGCATGGCTAATTCTGGTCCAGACACCAATGGATCCCAGTTCTTCATCAGTGTGACAAAGCCTTCCTGGTTAGATGGAAAACATGTAGTGTTTGGCAAAGTCCTTGATGGAATGGTAAGCTAAAAGTAGTGGCAAGATTTATCCAAGAAAATCTGGACAAGTTCTGCCGCATTTTATTTGCGTTAGTGTAATTTACACCACTGTGGTTCAAAACAGTTGAATGTTATCTAGTGTATACATGGTAGAAAACAATTGTGAAGATCCCGAAGCTGGATGATTTAGAAGTGCAAATAGTGACTGCAGAAACGGAAACTTAAACTATGCCTCTGGCTTTCACAGCTTTGGTTTAGGCCACTAACCATGGAAATCACAACTGACACCTTTGCAGATTACAAATGCAGAAGGTTCAGGTTCCCCTGTTAGCCATGAAATAGTTGTATTTCTACAAGCTAAAGTCTACTTCCGTAGCATGTACTAGTTAAGGATGACACTTCCACTGTTAGGGTTTGTAGAATCATGTGAATGTAAAGTATACAAACAGGTATATTCAGATCTGTTTAAAAAAGAAAAAAAATCTAGCCCATTCCCTCCAGCTCTGCACAGCTGCAAAACTGATCAAACGCCAAATAGAATTTAAATTGAAAAATGGTACTTCCAGCTGATTGTACTCATAGTAGTCTGGTTTTCCTTTTAAGTCATTCTGTTTCATCTGTTTTGGAATGAATGGGAGAAACTTGAAGTGCTGCACTGACCAGTTCTTTGAGAAGTTTGAAAACCTCATCAGAACACTTTCTCCTGCTCCCACATTCATACTGAATTTGATTCTCATGAGCTACAGTAGTAGCTGAAAATTTTTGAGAAGCAACTCAGACTAATTTTTAGTTTAGATTAATGCATTTCTTGAAGCCCAGTTATGCTGTTACAATTAGAAAAACAAGTACTTCTCATCCTTTACTATCTCTGGATTACACTTTTTGCTCATAGGCTACAGATGGACCCTGAGTGTGCTAGGGTTGGCCAGCTGAAAGGATATTTTGAGCTGTCCTTTCATAATATTTTTGTTGGGTTAAGGTTTTTATGGAAGGGCAAACAACCTTCCTTCTGTAAGCTGTGTTTGGGTTGTAGAGTGGCATGACTGTTTATCTGGGGAAAAAAAAGGCACGTGAGAACTCAGCAGGGTAAAGGTCTTTAAAGCTGCTTAGTATGTAGTAGTGCTTGGAGCACTTAGTTGTTCATGTGGTCCCAGTCTTGAGTCACTGGAGTTTCCTTGGATAAACTGAACTCTCTCCTCTTTTTTGTTAACAGTCTGTGGTACACTCGATAGAACTCCAGCAGACAGATGAACATGACCGGCCCCTTCAAGACTGTGTGATTGTGAACAGTGGCAAAATAGCTGTAAAAGAGCCATTTGTAGTTGAAGTAGGTGACTGGTGAGACCAGTGGTCAGAATGGAAAGTAAAACTTACCACTTTTCTTTTTAAGGCTTGTTTTTGACTGATCTCAACCATCTATTGAGTTTTCTCCTCCAAATACATCAGGCTGTATTTAGATAGTACTTATTATTTGTCAGATACATAAAAGATATGAGCATTTCTGTAACAATTTTATGGAGCTGTCACTCCTTGAAGTTCATGACATATCTCACTAAATTGCAGAAAAAGTCTTTAATGAAAAATTTTAGATGTATTTTTGTTTTTTTCAAGGTCTGAAATGCAGTCATTTTGTCATTTTTGGAATTTTTTGCAGTGTTTCCACCTTTTCAACTGAATATATTCTGTAACACTATCAGCATTTTTAAAATTGAAAAAAAAAGAAATACGTTGACTAAATAAACTTTGTTTTCAAATAAATACTTAATGATGAGCTTTTTCTGTACCCTTTCCCTCTGTGTCTCTAGCCTCTTTTATCACCTTATAACCTTCTGCTCAAATCAGCAATTACAATTGATGGGGATTTCACAACCTCTTTGGGCACCTGGTCCAGTGTTTGGTTGCTGTCTGGTAAAATCTTTTCTGTATTAGTGATTCAGATTTTCTGTGCTGCAGCTCTTGCCTGATGCCTACCATCCTTTTGCTGTGCACTTCTGAAAAGACATTTTTCTCTGTCATCTGTACAGCTTCCAGTCAGATAGCCACGGAGGGCATTTTCCCCAAGCCTTCTTTTCTGTTCAGCTGAAGAAACTCAGTTCTCTCATCCTCTCCTCTTACACTGTTTTGTTTTGTTGTTTTTTTTTTTTTTTTTTTTTTTTGTTTTGTTTTGTTTTGTTTTGTTTTGTTTTTTTGTTTTGTTTTAAGAGGAAAGGGCGCAGTGCTTATTCCCGAATCATGTCTTCCCCAAATTTTGTGTAATCTGAAAACTTGTGGAAAGTGCCATGTATCCCATCTTTCAGATCATTAATAAAGGCTCACTTGGGAGTGCTGTGTGCAGTTCTGGTGTCCTCAACATAAAAAGGACATGGAACTGTTGGAACAAGTGCAGAGGAGGGCCACGAGGACGATCAGGGGACTGGAGCACCTCCCGTATGAAGATAGGCTGAGAAAATTGGGGCTGTTCAGCCTGGAGAAGAGAAGGCTGCGTGGAGACCTCATAGCAGCCTTCCAGTATCTGAAGGGGGCCTATAGGGATGCTGGGGAGGGACTCTTCATTAGGGACTGTAGTGACAGGACAACGGGTAATGGGTTCAGACTTAAACAGGGGAAGTTTAGATTGGATATGAGGAAGAAATTCTTTACTGTAAGGGTGGTGAGGCCCTGGAATGGGTGCCCAGGGAAGTTGTAAATGCTCCATCACTGGTGGTGTTCAAGGCCAGGTTGGACATAGCCTTGGATGGCATGGTTTAGTGTGAGGTGTCCTTGCCCATGGCAGGGGGGTTGGAACTAGATGATCATAAGGTCCTTTCCAACTCTAACTATTCTATGATTCTGTTTGATTCTGCAAAGTGCATAGGAGGTGCTGCTTCTCAGGAAATGAGGTGGTAAGATTAGAGCAGGGATGGTAAATTTCTCTGCTCATAGTATGTCAAAATCCCTGCTGTTAAAAAAAAATCCCTGCTGTTGCTAAAAAGCAACAGTATTCACATGCAATCCCGTAATCAAGAAAGAGCAGCTCTGTCTACTGTTAAGTAGGATAATCAGTTAGAAACTGATTAAAACAGAAGAGTCCTTGCTTTACAGCACAGTGAATTTTGTAACTCCTAGCTAAAGTTAGTTATGATAAATGCTTCTTTTTTGCAGCTTTGAGCTATGTCAGAGATGCAGCTTCAGAAGTTCACTGTTTTTGTAATGCTTCTGAGTAACTCAAGTTGACAGCTTAACTGGTAGTTTTGAAACAAGGTCAGCATAAGGTAGCCACTTACAGACACCTGAGTTTGTTAGGTTCTTTAATGAGAGAGATGTGGATTTTTTTCTTGAGCTTCCTGTATTTCAAAACTCAGGGTAGAAGAACCGGTGCCAAGATCTGAAGAAAGATGCACCCACCTGCATAGTTTACAGCACACCACTTGCCTTTGTGGTGATGGGTTTCCTGAAGGGTGTCCTGATGACCAGGTGAGGTATCCAGACTGTGGTGCAGGGGAGAGCGTGAACTGAGACAGCACAGAGCTTGTAGGTACCTACTGGCACCCCCGTTGTAAAGGAACAGGAAAACACTGTGGGCAGGAATTTACCTCTGCTGCTTGTGACAGGTCAGTTGCAGTTCAAGGAGGTGCTTCTGCTGGTTCACCACTTGCAGCCCTAGGGCCTCTCTTGAGGGTAAATACTGACACTTTCTTCAGAGACATGAGAAAGGATTCCTGTCCTCTTTAAACAAAGCTAGAGGAGGGTCTCTGAATGTGCCTAGTACTAGGCAGTCAGGCTTCCCATCTTAACCACTGTTCATTTTTATTTCTAGTGCTTCAAGTAAAATTCTCTGGGAAGCAGTGTTGGGCAGTAAGAGTGAGAGAGCCTCAGACCCCCTCAAATAGTTCAATTTCTGCAGGTAGCTGAAAGCTTTTCTGGCGGCTGATCCTGCAGACAGTGTACAGGGTTCTGCTAACTGAACAAGTGCAGCGGTCACAGGCCCACCTTTTCATCACCCCAGCCAGTTTCAAAACCCATGCACTGCTAGGACCAGACTGCTGTTCCTGCCTAGCTTTGCCAGTATGGCTTTTCTGCAATGCTTCCTTTCTCTGAGCCCAGTGACTTACTGGCTCTTAAATTATGCTGATTTTTTTTCCCCAAAACACGCACTTTTATAAGCTTGTTATGCTCACATAGCATGCTGCTGGGAGTGTTAAATGAGCAGACAACCAGGCATTTTCTTGTGCTTCACGTGAAGGTATCTGTGAGACCATCTCTGAGACACAAGCTCAGAGAAATGTCTGAATAGAAATGCAAAGAAAACACACTGAAGCAGTACATTCATGTTCTAGTACTTTATTTTGTAAAGTCCAGTAGCACACATACAAATTTCCAGTTAAATCTGAACAAATATATATATATAATTATACATCTATCATTTTTAGTTTTATTAATTTACTACTTAATCATATTCTTGCTTTAGCTTACCACAGAGCTGTGTGCTCTGTGACTTACAAAATGTTAAGATACAGATGACAGTCTGCAAGTTGATGTGAAGAGTAAACACACACACAGATTAGATGTCATAACTAAATGGAGATGTGTAAATGCCATGGAAAATCCCCTGGTACATAAAGTCATTTCAGCTGAAATCTACAAAATTTCCTGAGAGCGAGCTATGTATTTCAAAACATGGAAGCAATGTTTTCCAATAGGAACTCTCCATACAGCTGCACTGGCTCTTTTCCAACATGATGATAAGAAGCAGATTCAAAATAATTTAAGAGAAATCAACTAAATACTGAAAGGTGCTTTCAGTCTCTTCTTAATTTTTTTTTTTTTTTTTTGGTGCAATTTCTCACACAGTCTCTTAAGTGCCGGCACTTTTAATCTATCCAGTGCCAGCAATGGGTAATATGCTGGGAAAAATCCTGTTGTAAAAATGCTTAGTGTAATATATGGTAGAAATTACAGAAATAATTAGTAAAGCTTTCAATTCTTTTCAAAGGTTAGTGTAATTCAGTGTATGACTTTCAGGTTTTAGTGTTAAATAGTTAGAGCATGTCAATGTGTAAAGGTATAAATAATTTCAATACTGTTGCTTCCATACCTTTTTTTTTTCTTTTTTAAAGCAGCAATTGTAGTGACACTGATTTTATTTAAAATGATCAAATGCTTGAACCTAAACAGGTTGTGCCTTTTCCTTCTGAGCATAATTTTCATATCTCAGATACTTATTCCTGTTAATTACATTACACATGACTTGGAGACTTGCTTCAGCTTCTTCTAGCCACGCATTACTTCTACCTGGGCAGTAAATGAGGATAAAATATTCCATGTAGAATTCCTTCTATAACTACGTTTGGAAAGTCATCTGAAAAGAAAAAAGAAAGAACCTTGCTTTCTTACCTATGCCAGCACAATATAAATGTTTTTGTGAGATTTAACTAGGTAAGGCCTCATATAATGTGGGTTACTGCATCACTCCACTGTTTATCCGTGCTGGGGATGTGCCATTAGTAATGCTGGTTCAGCATTAAAGCCACTTTAGTGTAGCACTGGGCATTGCATGAATGCGCTGCCAGATTTGTAGCTTATTGATTTAAAGGGATGTTCTAATACTTAATGCTGCTAGGCTCCAGCTCTTTATCTGAATCTTTTCTCACAAGGAAGATGGATTACACTGGCAATTCAATTTCTAACAAAATCTCAATATACTTGAAGAAATTCCAAGATCGCTACTGGGAATACTTCAAAGCTGTTTTTCCGTTGTGGTTTACAGAAATGTTTAGACTGAGAAGACTTGAGAACGCCTGTACAGTCAGAGATGATTATATGAGGTAGGAAAATTTCAGCCTATCTAATCAACATAAAACATCATGTGTTACAAAAAGTCATCCTATTAATATCTGAAGTTAAAAAAAAAAAACACTATGTTCTTACCACAGATGTAGAGGCAACTGGCACTGAATTTTCATGTTAAATTTAGCATGAAAGAATTACCCGATAGAACACAGTAACAGATCCACGAAGGGGAACGTAAGAATGTACATTACTGAAGTGAAACTATTTTTCAAACACACCAACTCCTGCATTTTTAATGGAGGGTTCACTTAAATCAGTCGGCATTAAAAGTAAGATTTTCTCATCACCTCTTATGATCTTAAAATTGCTGCTACACTAGGAAATGGATTGGCCTAGAAGAACAGACTGTCTACAGAACCACAGAATGATAGACTGGGTACAGCTGGAAAGGACCTTAAGATCATCTAGTTCCAATGCTCCTGCCATAAGCAGGGGCACCTCACACTAGACCATGTCACCCAAGGCTCTGTCCAGCTTGGCATTGAACGCTGCCAGGGATGGAGCATTTATCACTTCTTTGGGCAACCTGTTCTGATACAGAACTTTCCGTGCTAATCAGATCTTTCCTTCACTTATCAGCCTACAGGCTATTCAAAATGGGGAGATGTAACTTTTATAAAAATCATTAGATACTTGGTAAATTAGGTCACCGAATATGAGTGGGATGTTGCCCCTTATTCTTTCATTAAAATATTTCTGGAGGTAAAATTACTGGGCAAAAAGTAGATTTGGACTTGGTAAGGAAAAAAAGAGTCCTTACTAGCTATGTATTATCTCATTGGCATTAATAAGGTGATTCCAGTGTATTGAAGATGTTACAAACATATTTTAGGAAGTTTTAACAAACCGCAACATCCACTGTGAACAATACATGAATAATTCTCCCAGCTTCTCATAGTAAGTCATAATTATAAATTACTTGTTAATACTTTGAATCCAATAATGATTCCTCAAGTCCTGCAAGCTCAGCTATCCCCAGTCACCCTTGCAGAATAACCCTATGCTGTTGTCATTAATGTTATTAAAAATACACTTGTAAGGGCAATCTGATGCTTTCCTTCTAAATTAAATGCTGCAGTTCCAGAAATCATTTTTTACTGGTTCTTCTATAACATACAGAATATGTAGGAAAATAAGTATTGATTTAAAAAATTATACAACTTTACAGTATCAAATTTACTGTGAGGCTTTGCTGCTTAAAAAAATTCAAGTATATTAATTTCAGTTGATTGCATAAATACACTGAAGCACAGTCTTGCAAAATCTGTGATACTGACACAGCTTAAAGAATCATCAGAGCAGTTTTTGAACAAGTGACAATAAATCTGAGATTCCATTTTTTAGCCTCTGAGGCATCATTTTCAATTTGCAGCATTTTAGATTTTTAATTAAGTTTTCTTCAAAATAGTACATGTTGGTTTTTTTTCCCCACCCCTAAAAATGGAGTGGCTGCCTTACACAAAAGGTGATGTACTCATGCACTCAGAAACACTATGAAAAAGTGAGTGTGAAAAATCAATGAGGGTTGTAACTGTGAGTCTTATTTTTGCAAAGTTGTCTTGCAACTCAAAGATGCTTAAGTCCAGTCAGTAGAATAATAGGAAGATGATAGTTTATGAAGACAAGTAACAGTGCAATGAAGGGGGGAAAAAGTGTTCTCCAAGTATTATCTTGCAGAAAGAACTGTTCATTTCATTTAAAAAAAAACCCCACAAATACACAGTCTCCTGTTTTATAGGAAGATGCTAACACAGGCCTTCCTGTATCCAGGGAGGAATAACTCCACTTCTGAGCCAAACAACTCTCACAGATCACCTTCAAAAGTACACAAAATTAATAGTTATTCATTTGGACACTTTTGGTCACAATCTGAACAACCTTGGCTGTTTTTTTACAAATTAATCAAAGTCTATCAAAGTAAGAACTGATCTGAGAGAGAAAAGTTTAGAAAGCTCATCTATATTTTCTCTGTGCTGCAAACTGAAAATGAAGGAAGAATTAAAGGCAGTGTGTAAAAGCTGTAAAAACTTTGTTTCTTTCCAAATAGACTTAACTAGTAGGGCCTCTAGACTTAAGACTTAGTTTTCTTCCCTTTTTAAACTACAACTCACATTCCAATTTGTGTTTTAATTCAAGTTAAAGAGTAATTTACAAATGAATTTGATGTTTTAGGGTCTTCCAATACAAAGAATATTCATGTGCCCCATGAAATTCTAAATACTGTGTGTCAAGGCCAGAAAATGGCTTGGCAAAAGCCATAGAAGTCTTTTGTTTCAGATGTCATTAATGAGGCCTGCTTAATATTTAAACACGGCATGCATTAGAAGAGGCTTTTATCTTAATCCAAGTAATGCACTACTTAAAGGAGTAGTTACAAAATTCATTATGAAGTTCCTAATGATTTCAAGAAAAGGAAGCTCAGCCTTAGTCATACGTTAGGAAAGGAAGACCATCACAGAACTGCAAAATCCTGAATAGAACGTGTTACAGCAAAACCTTATATGTTGGCTGAAAACATTAAGTGCTGTCTTCATTTTCAGAGTAACTGACTATGTAATCCATTTTCTCTCATGAATTATATGGAATTAAATTATGTTCATAATTTACACATTCTCTCGAGGAATCTAAGTTTGCAATAAAGAGGAGCATTAAACAGTAAGATTAGAACATGCAATTGTGATCCATTCTAAATACCAGTATAGGTAGCATCTGGACCAACTTTTAGACAGAGGTATTTCTGCAAGTGCTTCTGCACTGTGTTGTCGCTTGGGTCAGGAGTGATCTTGTGAAGCAACAGTCTCTCCACGACCAACCTCTGCTTTGGTGTATCAATTTTCTGATGTGTGCTCCAGCCTCAGATGTGCATTCAGTCCAGGTGACCAGACCAGTGCTAAGTCAAGCCTAAATGACCAAAAACTAAACGACCTTTTAATGTGTCTTCTGATGTGGACCTTGGTCACACAAGATCTCTGCACTGTTTCACTCTAGAACTACAACTTCAGTTCAAGTTCAGTAAGACTCTACAGGGTCAATACCATTGGGCCACACCACTAGCTAGAGTGGACATTGCCAGTCAGAGATATTTAAACCTCTCAAAATACGTGAGCCTGGTCCCTACAGTTTTGAAAAATACCCTGAAAAAAACAACACAACCACAGAATGACTGGAGCTGGAAGAGACCTCCAGAGGTGATCTGCCCCAGCCTCCTGCTCAAGTAAGGACACCCAGAGCCTGTTGCCCAGGACCATGTCCAGAGAGCTATTCAGGATCTCTAAGGATGGAAACTCCACCTCATCTCTGGTGACCTGTGCCAGAGCTCAGTCACCCTCACAGTGAGAGTGTTTGCCACTGGGCACCACTGAAAAGAGCTTGGCTTTGTCTCTTTACACCCTCCCTTCAGGTATTTATATGCATCTTGAGAAAATGTGAGTGAAGTACAATTCACTGGCTAAGAAACTTCGAGCAAACAAGTGTTCTTTCCTAAATTTGCTCTTAAAAATTTTATGATGTTCAAGGCAGCTAAAGAACCTCCCTTTTCATTTGAGTACAGTATTTTCTAAAATCAAACAAAATGCTACATGAAACAATCTTAATTTGCAGCTCTGGGAGAAAATTCTCCCTTGAAAGTGTAATTACATTTTTAATACAAGATTTAATAGAAGTATCGGTTCAAACAAGTAAAATGATAAAACCAGGAAGAACACACTACTGAAAATTTTCTTGTTTTACCTGCACGCATTTAATTTAAGACATAGGGTAAGTTCTCTGAATTAATAATGCAAAGAACTTTTTATTTAAAAAAAAAAGGCCAAAAGAAAAAAGGGTTTATTAAAAGCTCTTTCAAACAGTTTTTTTTTGAACCACATATTCAGAGATGAAGGTTAACGCAAATGTCCTGTGAAATACATCAATTAAACTATACATTCTTCTTCTCCTTCCCCACTCCCCCAAAAGAGCACCAGAGGTTATAAATGGTAAGAAATAGTAATAATCCAAATGGAAATACAAACATGCTCACAGGAGATAGACTGGTGTTTAGGGAAAAAGCACTTACAAAGGACTGTGCCTCTAAGTTCAAATCCTTCAGGCAAAACAGCCCAAAGGGTCAACAATAAGAAAAGAAAGGCAATGTTCTTTGTCTTTTGACTTGAATTCTCAGTAGATTTGTCTGAGAGAAGAACTGGGGGAGAAAATTCCACCCTTTTATAAATCACCCACCCCACTTAGTGTTTTAATGGTTTCTTACACAAGAACTATCGTTTTATTGGCAGGTTATTAGATTTTGGACCAGTGTCATCTGACTAGGCTGGTATTAATAATAATGTGGTTTATGCAGTGCAGGGTCAGAGCAGTAAAGCACTGTTAACAGATGACAGGTTTGATTACCGTCGGCTTTAGGCAAGACATATGGATCCCTTAGGAACAGCAGCACAGGCTGGTGGGACAGTTTGCTGGAAAGGTCAAGAACAGAGATGTCAGTATCAAGGGACAGCAAACAGAATATTGTACAAACCAGCTTTGATAAAGTGAGGTGGCTGAGCCATGCGGTAGCCGTGGCCAGTGTGCTTCTGCACATCAGTGCTGCCCAGAAAGAGCAGGCTTCATCTCCTGGGAGCAAAGCTCACCACTCAGCTGCACAGCAAAATTGCCAATGTGAAGCTGAGGTGAAGGGGCTGTGTCCAGGAGGGGCAGGGCAGCTGGCAGCTGGCTTTGACACCTCCCTGGTACCTGATGCAATGCAGGCTGCATGATCACCTACAACCACAGCTCTTGGTAGCCCTTCGCAGGGCTGTTTCCTATCCTGGCCACAGTACAGACATCCATCACCAGCCCTCTTCCCTCTGCTCTGTACATGCATGTGCCAAGTAGTTCAACCAGGTACATACAAAGACTTGTCAAATGCATAGTGGATAACCCAAACCTCTATTTCCTTCTGGCAAATCTTCTTGCTATCTAAAATACACTTTAATGGATAAAAACATTCCCAGAAATTATTTCAGAGCTAGCAGTACTCTATTAGGGTTTTGCAAGGAATTTCTCAATATAAGGATGCTCTATTTATGCTACAAATGGATGGATCTACCACAGCTGATGAAACTAGCCATGATTATAAACACAACTAATTTTAATAATAAACTACTGCCATTTTGTCAACTGCACCAAACAGATACAGTAAACACCAATAACTTCAAGTAGTTTATTAATCTGGTGTCCTAGAAAGAGTAGGCATCAAGCTTACCTTGATTCTTCAGATTCTGTTTCATCAAAAGAGCTGCAAGTAAAGTGAGAGGAAACTTTGGTTAAACTGAATTAACTCTACACTAAAAAAAAAAAAAAACAAATCATTTAAGAACCATCAAAGGGAGGAATCTTTTAATAGTCAGTAGTTGCATAATGTCATGTGATGGAATAAATGTGGGAGATCATATCTTTTTATAGTAACCACTACCTGGAAATGACAGCATCCATTTTACTGAAATAGATTCACAAGCACATCTCTTTGTCTATGAAGCACTGGGGTACAGTCCCAGTGAAGGTATTGCCTGAGGTTATTCACTGCAAGTGAAAACTAAAGTCTGTAAGCTTCTGAGTCCCTCTGGAGACTGCCCTGGGCCAGATGCCTTCCAGTGTACAGAGGGCCTCAAAATTTTTTTCACCTTGCCTCCTCCACTGCAGATCCACAGAGCTTCCCCTGAAGTGGGAAAGAGCCACACGTAGCTTTCTGGGGAGCAAGTTCTGGTTGATGCTGCTGGATTATCAACTATGTCAGCTTGCATAGCAGAAGAAATTACTTTCCCTACAAAGCTTACAGCTGCAGATGGTAACAGAGCTTCCAGTTACACTGTTTGGGGTATTTCTGTAGTCATTACATTGATCATACAAAGAATCCCTTCTCCCACCCTGATCCAGAACCCTTCCCAATGGAAAGGCAATGGGGCCATTTGGGTTGATGTCATCAGAAAGACCCCATTTTCAAACACACAGAGGGAGATCATAGAAGGATCACAGAATGAATTTCTATTTTGTGCAGTTACTATGACCATTGGACATATGCAAAGGCTTTCTATGCAACTTTAGTGAGTGTTTATGAGTATTGTACATTTCAGCAGATACTTCAAGATCTATGAGAAAATCATGTTTTTCCTCATCTAAACTCTCCTTTCCTTTCCAAGAATATTACATGAAACCTCACTTGTGTCTTTGAACAGTCTGGAGTTATTTTACCACCTTTTGGGGATATAGAAACATTCTCAACATGAACGTTATGCCCATTTATTTTACAGTGTTAGAGTTGGCAGCAAGACCATTTTAAGTCAATGGAATTGCATAAGCACTGAGTGAATATGGGCCTTTTGGCCTCCATGTATTTTTCAGTAAATGAGAGCTTACCCACAGCTTTCTGCTTTTGGCAAGCTAGGTACATGGCGAACATTCAGGAAATCAAGAAATATTTTAGGGAGCTCTTCATTTTCTAAAATGACTGTCTGTAAAAAAATAAAGAAAAAAGGCACAATAGAAACCCAAGATTTTTTAGTATCTTAATTATCGCACACTTTTATTCAAGCTACCAAAACATTTCCAATTTGCAACACTTTTCAATTCTTACACCTATTTTGGAGTACTTCATTTCAGTAGGAAAGCCACAGTTCTTAATAAATCACATATAAATACATTTAGCTCATGCTACTGCATTGTTTTTCACCTGCCGTCACTGGTGCCAAGCTAGATGCCTCTCAGCACAGAAGTCCAATTCTGGAACAAAGTTACTGGCACACTCATTTGTGAATAAAATCCTGTTTATTTAAAGCATATCAGCTACAACACAGTGCTTTTATGTTCACCTCACAGAAGACTCCTGTCTGCCACACCAGTGGAAAACTGAAGTCTCCACTTGGTGCAATTTTATTAATACATGCCTTGGTAAACGCTAACGAGGGAAAGAAACTCTTTGCTTAGCTTGACAGATGAGCTTACAACATACTCTTTTCTGCACTGTGACTGCTAATGACAGAGCTCTGACCAAATGCTGCTGGCTAGACGTGCCACATTCTTCCAGAGCAGTGACATGAAGACTGGACTCCGTCCTCCTCTGTTTTCCATTGATGAGATGATTTACAATTTTCAGTAAATTAATTACAAGTACACTTAAAAATATGTAGCAAATAAATGAGATTCTTAGGTGCATGTTCATCATCAAACAATGACTCTTAAAGAAAAAAGTAGATCTCTGACAGTTTCAAAGAAGCAGACCAAAAATAATAATTGATCTTTTCATTTTCACGGGGCAAACAGAATAGTTCATAAATTCAACCAATGTCTCACCTGAAAGATTAAGCCCCTATTTATTTACTGTTCATACTGCCATATATTTTGATAACACACATGCTTCGCATGCAAATGAAAGCCACAAGCTCTTTCCCAAAAAGTCGTCCTTCCTTCATGAAGTCCTGATCTGGAGAGGATGTATGCACAGGAGAGACTTTGCTAGATTTATAAATGAAACAACTTGTACGAGTAAAGCTATCCACATCCATCCTGATCATTTTCACACCCCATATTAGAAGAGACAAACCTAGAGAAGAAACAAGACTGGCAACAGGAAGAAACATTACTGTGTTTACATTGAGGAGGTAACTTACTCCTGTGTATATATTCTTTTACATTATAATTATCACCAGGTAGACACAACAGGATGTAGAGAATAACAAGA
The DNA here is from genome assembly GCA_039720435.1 of Amazona ochrocephala. Taxonomy (NCBI): domain Eukaryota; kingdom Metazoa; phylum Chordata; class Aves; order Psittaciformes; family Psittacidae; genus Amazona; species Amazona ochrocephala. The sequence goes on along the minus strand of CM077909.1, from coordinate 55,230,195 downwards.
TTACAAAAAATATTAGGTTGGAAGAGACATTTAGAAGTTCCTCTAGATTTTATAGGAAACGGTTTGGTTATTTGTTTAACAAAAACCCAGTTAGTGTTAAAATTACATAAGATGCACATAGACTTAAACAGAGAAACACATTTGAAAACAAAGATATTTGAGAACTATTTCTTTTTTTATGTTACATTTGCAAATCTGAATTCAGAATCTACAGTTCTTCAGCAGCTGCGCCATCACTAACAAGTCTGAAAAAATAAACAAAACCCAGGAAAAAGGCAGCTTTTGAACTCTCCTGTTCTAGATTTCAATGGATGTAACAAACAGGGAGGTTTGAAATGTTGTCAAGTGTTAAGCCTTTCAGTTCACCTCTGTATGAAGATACTGCATTAAAAAATGCCACTTCATTTGCATTCTAACAAGTCAGCACTCTGCTGCTGCAGAATTTATCCTGTTCTGCATTCAGGTTATACACAGAAGGAGGGGTGTAGGTGGGTGCATACTCAGAAGGTGTGTAAATTGCATAACCATGTTGTTGGCTCAAATAAATACTCTTCATAATTATATGCAATGAAGAACTGCAAAAAGTTATATAAAGATGTTTAAGGGCATACAATGCTTACATGCAACCTCATACTTAGACCTACCGACAACTTCTTCCAAAAGTTGAGCTGCCTGTTGAGGCTGCTCAACAGAAGAGTGATTGTCAGGGAAGAAAAGGACACATGACTGTATAAAAGGAAAACTCCCAACAGCTCTTATTTGTTTCTACTTCCACTCACTCCAGATTAATACCTTATTCTATTTCTTTTTTTTTTCTATGACATGCATCAAGTCAACCCAAGCGCTGCTAACCCTTTCAGAAAAATATGTAAGGAAATAGCATTTGGTTTAGTGTGCTAATCCATATAGTTTGTTAACTGTCAATAACTCTGCTTTGGTGATCAATAAACTTGAAAATGTAGAATTTGCAGAGAAGCAAAGGCAATTTGCACTGTATTCTATCTTGGATGTTGCCTCTGTTGACTGGGAATTTTGTCATTTCCAGAACTTTATGAAGGCAGGAATGACTGCACTGAACAAATGAGGATTTTTCAATGATGTGACATGCATTTTAAGCAATTAAAAAATAAATGGATGTACAAGTTAATTATATTGATAAGTGGGAAATTATCTTCCAGCTTAACTTCATTTGCTTTGGTATAAAAAATTGCCAGTGTATAATCCATCCACTTACTATACATGGTAGAAACCAAAGGAAAAGAGAAAAAACCCAAGGGAACAACAACAAAAAAACCCCAGCCCTACTGTATCATGTGTGTCTGTGTTGCTCCATTTCCTACATCTGCTGGTGGCCCAAAGTGGATGTCCAGAGAAAAATATAAGCATGCTCAGCTTCCTATTTAAGTTGTTCAAAAAAATGCTCTTAAATCAGAAATAAATGTTAACATAATTGGCTTAATTTAAGTGGGGCAACTCAGAACTGATTTTTAATGTCTAGCTGAAAACTTGTGACATACGTATTTTGCAAACTTGATGATCTTTAAATAATAGCTGATTAGAAAAGGTACCAGAAGGTGAAGTCTCTACACTAATATCAATAATTTATGATGTGATATGCTCAACTGTAGCTTTCGTTCAAGTGAATATGTCATTGGCTTGTAAATATGACTATTACCTGTTAGCTCTGCAATCTGAAACTTAAAAGATGGATATTTTCAAAGAAATGAAGTCTCACAATTAGCTTGTTTGTAATGTGAATTTCCAATTAATCTGAACTGTATCAAGATCATAGCAATGAGTTTCAGTTATGGGCCCCAGAGTGCTAAGTAGACTAATTTAACAAAAAAAACAAAACCAGCACGTGTATTTCCTTCCTAAAATAAATAAAAACCTCCAAAACTAAAACATCTAACACAACCTCTGGCAAGGGACTGGAAAATGACTCCAGAAATACATTTTTCAAACTCACTGATTTCAGCTATACTAAGAGTATAGACGCCATACATTCTTAGAAAATCATAAAGGGTGTTCATCTGTTACTGTCACACTTTAATGAACTACTCTACGTTTCAGGAAGAAAACCAAAACAACACACACAAGGGAAAGCCTAGTATCTGCATCAGCAGAAATGTCTTTTTCATCAAATAGGTGCAATTATTATGTAACACAAATCACAAAAATCCCAGTTTTTCTACCTTATCAGTTTTATAAAATCATGTTCCCTAAGGATTTAATTGATTAGTTGCACATGTTCTTACAGTGGCATCTGAAATACTTAATTGTTGGTTATCTTTTCTCCTTCAGCAAGTAAAATATAGTCACAAAATTGCAAAGGGACTTGTTCTGCCTTAACCTTACCTAGATGCCATCATGCAGTGGAAAACAGTGCTAAAATATCACAGGATAATGCTCTCCGACAAGGGAGACATATAAACAGCATAATGATTTCCCACGAGTTTCCTTTTTAGAAAATTGTCTCTAAAGACAGGGTAAATGGTGACATGTCTTTACAGAGGACACTGCAAAATCGAACACTGGCATTTTAGTTAGGTCCAAACCTACTCATCAGCCAATTATAAGAGTAACTGAACATCCTGCTGAAAACCTGAACAAGACCACTTTGCTAACCTTAGCAGATCATGACATAGGAATGCATAGTTTTCAGGTTTTATTATTATTATTGTTATTATTACTATTTATTATTATTATTAGTGGTGGTGGTTTCAAGGGAAAAAGATTTAAAAATCAATTTCTTACCATCACCTATCATACTTTCTCAAGGTTACTGGAGCAGTTGCTGGAGAGCAAAAAATGTGAGAGGGGAGCTGAGTTACAAGGTTTTTACGAGTCCTTACAGACTTTTCCATTCAATCAGGTTTAGTCTGAAATGCTGTACAGTTAGGATGAAAAAGTTCATGACAGTTTTTCCTCTCTTCATAGGGAGAGAGGCTTCACAATACCTAAATCAGTGGTGCAGCTAAAATGGGGGGGAAGAAAATCAATACATTCCAGCTACAGTAAGTAGGCTGGAGTGTCAGTCTCCACTGGGAGCAAACCCCACATCTTTTAGAACACTTTACAGTCTATATTCTTCCACTAACCTGCTTTTCGTGAAGTGCTTTATACAGTCCCATGAAATGATAAAAAAGTTACCAAAAGAACACATTAACTAAAAAACAACTAGACAAAGGAACCAGACTTCTAAGAACCAGCTTTTCTTTTTTTAAAGTCATAGCAGATACAATAATGTTTTCTGTTACCCATTGTGAAGAACTATGAAGAAACCACTTCCTTCTTCAGTAAGGATGTTGTTATAGAATTATTTCTAAATAAGTTGTCACTTAAGTTTTACTAAGGAATTCCCACTTTTCATTATTACATGTTTTTCAAGGCAAGAGATTATCAAACATGCTTAAAACCCTGTATAAAGTTACAAGAAGCATGCAAACACACATATAACAATACAGAAGCCATGCTCCATGCAAAGTACCAGCCAGCTAACACCCCTAGGCTGCATATCAAAGGGAAGTCAACAGTAAAAAAAGGCTCAGAGGGGAACTGCACCTGTGAACCTCAAGACTGGAGAATAAAAATTCCTGTATCAACTTTCAGATTCATTTGTTATACTTTCATTTAGCTTAAAACTTGCAAGGTATCTCCTGAGTGACAAAACCGTCTGTCACAGAATTCTCAAAGTACATGGAGGATAAGTGAACTAAATGGAAAGGAAGCCACATAACTTATATGACTGCTGGATCATCACTGAAAATACATATGCAGAAATTTATGCCGGTGTCCTTAAGCTATTAATGCTTTTATTTAAGAGTTATGTAACCTAACTTTAAAGCACTTTCATAATTTTCATTAAAATTACTATTGACTAAGTTTTAAGGTAGTCAGTACTTTAGACAGAAATCTAGTTAATTATGCATTTGCAGTTCCAACTAATATTTAACTACTAAGTGCAGAACAAATTGACTTGAGGCTATGCGTACAAACATAAGCCATTTGATGTGAAAAATACAACACTGAATTTTTGTTTGAAAACTGGGAACGTAGCGGGAGCAAACAGTGAATATCTCTGGCAGCAAAATAGGAGACTAACCCTTGAAAGATTAGAAACAAAGTGCAACAGACTACAGTTCCTTTGAAAAATAAAAATGAAAGGAAGCAGTCAATATAATTTCCTGAGACACTGCTCAAAGGACTGGAGGTTAGGACAAAGCTCACTGAGAAATGAAGAAATCAACAGAGCAAAAAGAAAAGAAGCAGAAGGGCAGGATGAGCTAATGATATTAAAAAAAAAAAAAGTTGGTAGGAACAAGAAAGGCTTTTAAAAATAAGTATTGGGAAGAAGTATTGCAAAGAGTAAACAGATCCCTTAATGACAAAAAAGACACCAAAATAAACGTTGATTTTAAAATGGCTTGAGTTTTTTTAAAAGCCAATGGATGCCAAAGACAATGGACAATTAACAAGTAATTAGACCCTGTCAATAATGCTACTGGTAACAAACAGGTGCTGGAATACCTTAGACAATAATATACGTATATATCAATCAGTAGATCTAGAAAATACACATTCCAGGATGGTAAAGAAATTGGGTAGTTACGCTTGGAAAAGTCTCCTCGAAGTACAGAGGAAGAAGATTTGAAAAAAGCAAACACATTTACCATATACAGTACACAACAGACAAAGCAGAATAGGTTAACACTTGAGGTACTGTTTTCTGAAAGCTTAAAGGAACTAAATACAAATGCACTGTAAATAACCATATGCCCTCCAACATTCAGGTTTCAAACTAAAACACCCAGAAAGTCTGGAAACCGGAAGGATTTTTGGCTTCTCACAGTTAGATGCTGCCCTCCTTCTATGCTCTTGCACACTGAAGAGGAGGTCAGATGGAATAAAGCAGCAAAAACCCACAACAGTATCAGATCAGGTAATTAAAGACTACCACAAATACATACTTTAAGATAAATAAAGCCGGTACTGAAATGTGAGTTTCAGATTTTCCAAATTCACAAGTGTTTCTTCAGTCCTAAGAAAGCTTCTCTAAATACTGGAATTTAGTGCATGTTCTTGTCTTCTTAGTATGAGATAACTCCTTCTTAGAATTACAGGATCACTTAGGTTGGAAAAGACCTTTAAGATCATCAAATACGACAATTAACCTATCACTGCCAAGTCCACCACTAAACCATGTCCCTAAGAACATGTCTACACATTCTTCAAATACTTTCAGGGACAGTGACTCCACCAGTTCCCTGAGCAGCCTGTTCCAATGCTTAACAACACATTCTGTGACAAAATTCTCCTAATGTCAATCTAAACCTCCACTGGTACAATTTGAGGCCACTTCTTCTAGTCCTATCACGTGGTACTTGGGAGAAGACACCGACACCCACCTCACTAAAACCTCCTTTCAGTTGTATAGAGTGATAAGGTCCCCTCTGAGCCTCATCTTCTCCAGACTAAACACCCTCAGTTCCCTCAGCCATTCCTTGTCAGATTTATGCTCCAGGCCCTTCAACAGCTTTGTTGCCCTTCTCTGGACCCACTCCAGCACCTCAGTGTCTCTCTTGTAGTGAGGGGCCCACAGCTGAACACAGAATTTGAGATGCAGCCTCCCCAGTGCAGTCCAAGCAGATGATCACTGCCCTGGCCCTGCTAACCACACTACTGCTGATACAGGCCAGGATGCTGTTGGCCTTCTTGGCTGCCTGGGCACAAACTGGCTTATGTTCAGCTCCGTCAGTCAGCACCCCCAGGTCCTTTTCCACTGAGCAGCTTCCCACACACTCTTCCCGAAGCCTGGAGCATTGAATGGGAAGCATAGAGAAGCAAGCCAGCCACCCAAAACAAAAGACCTTCAAGATCCCGTCACCACGACCTTCTCGCCATCACGCAGCTGGAACTGTCCTAGGAGACAAGGGAGGTTGGAAAGGGGTTACTCTTTTTTTTGCATGGGGTTGTTGTGGCCCAAGGGCAGGACCCGGCACTTTGCCTTGTTGAACCTCACACCACTGGCCACAGCTCATCATCCAGCCTGTCCAGATCCCTTCCTGTCCTCCAGCAGATTAACACTCCTGCCCAAATGGTGTCATGTGCAAACTGACTGAGGGCGCACTGGATCCTCTCACCCAGGTAAAGAGATTAAACAGAACTGGCCCCAGTACTGTGCCCTGTAGAATAACCACTTGTGAGCAGCCACCAACTGGATTTAACTCCATTCACGACCATTCTTTGAGCCTGGCCATCCAGTTTTTTACTCAGTAAAGAGTATGCTTGTCCAACCTATGAGCAGAAGTGTTTTCCTCTTGGTCTCCTCATCAAAAGATGTCTCTAATTGAGGCCATAAACCACAGAGAAGTATATTTGCTTACAGTTACAGTAACAAATCAGCAGGATCACACATTGTCTTGCCTAAGGAAACTCACTGATTAATTCTCTGATTTGCCACTGGTCCATACCATATTATTTACAGCTGCTTTAGAAAAGGAAGACTAAAAAAATTTCAAAAATGTTTAAAAAAAAGAGAGTCCTGTAAGAGAACTGGGGATTTATAAACTGGTACACCTGTTGCAGGGAAGTTAGCAACAACTGCAGTAAGTAGTGCATGGATAAATACATCTGGACAGAAAAGGATCACAGAGCTGCTGTTAAGGGAGGCCTGTTTCAAAACTTACTGCAATCCCTGACAGGATCAAGAAGCACAGACAAATATGGCCCTGTTGTTTAAGCATACCTTCATTTCCAAACGCTTTTGACAAAGACCCCCACCAAAGACTTGGAGGCAAACTGAACAGCCAAGATCCTTGCAAACATAAGCAGTTACAAGTCCTGAAAGAAAGGACAGAACACAGCCTACAGTGTTGCATACTGGAAAATGTAACAATGATGGGCTTTAGACTGACCATTAGTGATCAGAGAAGTGAGATGCTGGTGGCTACGATGTATCCCTCAAAGGACAAGCTTGTTAGCCGGCAGCAACTTTAAAAAAACAGATCACAAACTTATTAGAAATTATTGGAAAAGGAATCAAGGACTCATTAGAAATAATTATTATATGCTGTTAATATTATGAAAAAGGAAAGAATTTAGAGGTAACGAGACAGTTCTTCACGGAACAGGTAGTTGAAACATGGGCCACACGACATTGCTGATGCTAAAAAATGGGTTTGTTTAAAGGAGAGACTACACAGAATGATGGAAGAGGAATTCATTGAACTGAAAAGGCACGGAAATGCAGAGTGTATCCAGAAAGAATTATCAAGGCATGTTCTTATGTACCTGCTTTTGAGCACTATCAGATGCAGGCTATTCTCCCAGAGAAACCTCTACTCCAATCTGCTCCAAAAATTCTTTTATGGTATGCCAGGTGAGTTACAGGGTTAATTGTACTAGTCCACAGTAGCAGATGGCTCTCCCAGAGAAGGAAGATGGCCATCTCACTCTCTCCTCTCTTCATTTGCCTCATCCTCTGTGACATTTAGGTGGTTGGGAGAGTCTGCTCCCACCTGCCAGTTCTCATCAGCAAAACTCCACGATGAAAGCTAACTTGCTGGCTTCCATGAACCCACAGCCCCTCTACCTCCTTGATCTCCCAGCAGTAGAGTGGAGATTTCCTGAAGAGACATGGGAGCTCTGTTCTGCTCAGTGGATCCTATGTGATGGACTGCCAGGGACAGAGGATAGAGCTGGTGGCTGACCAGCATCTATGGTGGCAGCCAGCACCCCCACTTGCAGGCAGTGAAGACAAAGGGGTGATGCATCCAACACCTCTTCCCTGCTGTCAACTCTGAGAAGTTTTATTTTAGAAATATGCACATTCCTTAAAGATTTGCAAAGCAAAATAATTTTAGGACAAAACAACGATAAAACAGGAAAGAGTTAAAGGAACACAACAAATATTTTTAGAAAACTTAAGATGTTACCTGGAACCAGGAACTGTTTGTCTTGGTTTACCTGTACTGAATACAAATTATCTGAGAGAAAATACATTTCTGAATGTAAAATGGAAGTGAAATGACTGTTATTTCAATTTGCTAGATGTTTTATGTAGTCACACTGTGAGATATATTAATTCATATTGCATGAAAAATGCCGCTTGACACAGAATACAGTTTTGGCTGTAGAATGGCTGTAGGTTTGTATTTGCATGCTTACTTTCTAGACATACTAAAATACATATAAAAAAGTTTTTTTTTCTCCTTTTATTATGTTACTTCAAAGAGGAGTTTGAAGAAAATTGTCACTTATCTCTACACAGAGTGTTTACTGTTTTTCCTGCACTGCCGTATTTTCTACGTACTGCATTTACTACGCTTGTAAAAAGTCCCTTATAAGAAGAAAAATTATGAGCAATTAAAGAACTAAGCTGTACTCCACTCTTCAGAGCCAAGTGTGACAATATTACCTCAACAGTCAGAGAAACAGAGGCATAGCTCTGCTGCATGACCAACTTTCTCTTCATCTCCCCAAGCGTCCAGTCTCTGGATAATGTCACAGACTATTCTGTTAAAACACTTACGCTGAATTGGACCTTGGGTTTTTCGGTTGGATAATGTGGTTTTGGTCAAATAAAGCAGCTTGTGAGAACTGAAAAAGCCCAGAACAATACTGAAAATTTAAGAATAGCCTTGAAATAGCATTTTCACTCTTTTTGCTACAGAAAAAAGCGTCCCACAGCTCTAATTTTGCTGGTTTTGCTGGGAACAAGGAGTCAGGTATGTGACAAAGACTGAGGAAACTACCTACGAAAACCAAGTTTCTAAGTCTTGCTCTCCCACAAGAAGGTTAATTTCGTGCAAATGTTGCATCAAAAATCTAGAAATCATTGAGGGATGATTTCGTCATCTGCAATGTTTCCACAAGACACTGTTAACAAAAATGTTATTCAAGTCTACAATAACTTCTCATTTTGTCTCCCTGATATTTTCTTGTCAGAGACTTTGAGTCATAGTGAACTCTTGAGAAATGATTCGACATTCCCTTTGAAACTAATTAGACTAAGCAGCAGGTACCCACTCCAAAGTCCAAACAGGAGAATGTAGAAAGCACAGGGAATTCGCTGCACCAGGGGTTAGTAAACTCACAGTGCCATTTTTGCAGAGGTAACAAGGGGTAACGTAGCTGACCGAATATGTTTAGATTTATATGGTGAGGTTTTTTTGGGATTTCTTCTTTTTTAGTTTTGTATGTTGGTAGTCCTTTCAGCACAAAAAGTGGTGTTGAATAAGGACTCCAGGCTATTTTACAGTGTTGGAAGAGTCACTGCAAGGAAATTGGGAAGCTTAATTTTAAAAACTGAAGCTTCCATTACTTCTATGATTCTATGATTTTAATCAACTTAATAAGAAAATACATTCTGCATTTGCAAGACATTTACTTACTTTTAGCAGCAAAAGTGAGGTAAAAGTCTGTAGGTTTTTTCCTTTTGTTTTGTTCCACAAATTATTAACATACTAACAACTTACTCTGATATCCTAATTCTGTAGTTAATGAGGTTGTTCACACAAGGGCAGAGAAGCACGAAGTAAGTTTTGATCACTAGCAAACACAGAAATGAGAGAGACTGGGACACTGAGGAAAACAAGCCAGCCTTAACAGTATAAATAGATGCCACAGGAATAGAACAATAGTATAAATGTCTTTGTTCTAATTTGTGAAAACAACTGGCTTGCTTGTAGAACCACTGTAGCAAAGAAAAATCTGTTTTAAAACATGCACTTTTCCAGATCATATTAAATTACCTTCTGTTTGTAATAATTCTTATGTTTTAAACATTTCCCTAGCACCACAGGAGACCAAGACACAATCAACTTAGAACAATGCAGTAGATGCTGTGCTGACAGCATTAGCCATTGACTAAAAAGCATCAGTTTTCTGAGAAATTCAACAAGGGTTGCTCTCTTTGGAAAATATTTGTAAGAAATTTCTACTCTGCATTGAAACCAACAGGTTAAAGTCAAAGGTTCAGACAATCTCTTCTTGCCTGTTTATGCTACAGAAGCAACATAAGAAATGGTCAAGATGTAGTGACATCTAACCATATGGATATCAAAAAAGCTTAGAGAGCATTTCATAAATTACACAGGCAAGCTGGAATCAATGTCAGAGAACAGAAGCTTGAACAGATGAAGTAGGACATTAACAGACACTAATACGTACATTTAAATTAAATTCTTGATTAATAACTAGCTACTATGCTGTGAGAATGTTTTGTCAGGGGTTATAATTCACAGATTATTTTCATTAAAAAGGAAGACAATATAAATGACTTGGAGGATAACAGGGCAGTCATAACAGAGGAAATTATTTTGCCAAACAACATCAGAGCAGGAAGATGCTCAAGACTGTTCAAAAATCAACAGTAAGCACTTCCAGTGGTAACAGTCACTGCAGAACAGTCATGTGGGCAAGGAAGACTTTAATATGTGTTGGCAGAATATTTAACTGGTTCAGTTTTGTCATCAATAGGCTGAGTTTGTTAATTCTTGTACTAACACACATGTGGACCTTGACAGATGGGTTACTCCTGTGTTAAACCAGATTGATTGGGGACTGCACCCTGCTTCTTTGTACCACACACCAAACTACTCCTCTAGCAATGAGACTTTCAATTATCTAAAATGTTTTGTCTTAAAACAGTAATTCCTATGCTCTATTTACTGAAACATTCATCATACATGTAATTTTCCTTAAAATCTGTCAAAGATCTGCTTCATGCCAAAATTTTGCATTAAATACTATTGCAAATTTTCAGAAAAAGCTCTCTTTGTCCCTCTTCCCACTCACACCCATTACAGCAGAGATCCAACAGCAAATTATTAAATTCTTTACTCATCAGTAAACTGAACTGTTTGCAGAACCAAGCCCAGCATATGCATGAGTTTATCTTGCTAAGGAGTTGACAGCATCTAAACAAGCAGGGGACAAAAAAAGTAAATAAAAGATACAGCAGCTAGGAAGTGTGGTGTAGAGTCTCTGATCCTAAATTCTGGATGCTCAACCATAAGTACCTGCTTGCTCATGGATTCAACCTGCAGTGAGAATTAATGTTACCAGAAGTGCTAGAAGCAGACAAAGTAACTCTCTTTCTCTGCAAGCACACAAACCCCGCTTTTTGTTTGCACAGAACCGCTAACAGAAGTTGCAAGTTTTCCCTTTTATTTCGTGCCAAAAAACCCAACCCCAAACAATCCTCAAAATGCCTTGTCCTTCCTTTTTCAATCCCAACACCCTGGCAAAAAACCTTACCTCTTTCAGAGAAATGAGCATCTCTTGTTACATGCTGCTCTGTAACTATAGGAGCAAATCAATAGCAGCTGAATGCCATCTGCTTCGGGCAGCAGAACAGCACCAAAAGTGTGAGCAATGCATCTTCCCTTATTGAAAGGTTATTTTATGCAAGTAAACAATTCATCGTCTTCTTGCACGCCTGATGCTCATTTACCACTTTTGATCAATAAAATATGCAAAACAACAAAAAAATTGAATCCTAAGAGTAGTTCTGATGCCATTGTGATAGTTAATCAATATCAGGTCTCTGTTCAGTAAGGCAGGCAGTAGGGTAACTCCTTTATTGTATGAACCCAGGAAAAAGTGTGGTAATGTGTCTTCTTGCCCCTAAAAATACAGTAAAAGTAACAAAAGTTTATGTTGCAAATTTAAAAAAAAAAAAAAAAGGACATTGAAACAGAAAGCACTATTTCAATTGTATTCTTCCCCCTCACTGTACAGAGGGTCCTTATGTCAGCTTGCCTGATAATTTGTTGCAAAGAATCTGCTGTTATGCTGTTGATGGAGGTCTACTATCATTAACACAGATACCTGGTTAAATTGTAGCAAAGACATACTTTGGACAGCAACCCACACTCTTTCCTTCTAAAGCTGCCCTACCTTATTAAGTCTTGGCTTTCGATGTATTTATGTTTCAGACGAATTCAGTTTTTCTGTTAAAAACAAACTGCTATGGGAATTTCTTTTGCACAGTGTTTCTTTTAGTCAGACCGCAAACTGCCTTATTACATTAAGCCTCCTGACAATTGATTCAAGTGGAACACTTCTCTCCCAACAAAGAAAACGACATCATTTTTACAGATATTGCACAACAAAACCTCCAATTCAAACAACTTCCTAAAATAACACAAAATACTTGAAATAACAATTGCTACTCACAAAGGCTGTCTACTGTAGAGAGTCATATATGCCAATAAAAACAAATAACTACCCTCTTATTTGAACAGCAATTTTGCAGATTATATCACAAATATAAAGCTACAAATGTAGTTTCACACTGTATGTTCTGATCTGCATTTAACTGAAATTAAAATTACTGCATTTTCTTCATTGTTCCTTCCTGCTTGTACCTAGAAAACACAATTATTCAGATATGTGGCCCTCACTCACTTCTGGTCATTTGAACTGAAAAAAAGCTTGGCACACTTCTGTAGAAGAGTGTCTTATGCAGGGCTTCCATTTAAGAGAACTACCAAGTGAAGGACTTAAAGAAACAAAACCAAAAACCTGTTCTCTATATTTGCAATGTAAAGATACTTCCCAATGTACTGGTCATGGACTTCTAGAAAAGATTTATTAAGGTGAAGCCAAGCAATCCTGAATAAAAAATCATTTCATGATCAGATTAGAACCAGACACTTACAGTCAAGCAGCAACACTATACGCAGGAGATACAGAAAATCTCTTGTTCACTGTTCGATTCTCATAATTCTCACAAAAACAAGACAACTGGAAGAACATATTTATAAATCAACCTGTACAGAATTTTTAAGATAATTACTGGTAATTAACAAAGCACATGTTTGCACATACAAAAAAGGTCCTTCTGACCAATCAGTGAAACTTACTAAATGTAAGACAGGTTTGGGTTTTAGGTTTATTTAAATGTGTGAATTAGAAGCTGATTTGTAAGCAACAGTTCAAAATTTTTCTTCTACCCTGTAAGACCCCAAACATCCGTAGTTATAACAGGCAGCTGTCCATTCTGCATAATGAAGCTCGGATCAAGCTCCTTCTGCACGGATTCTTCAAAAAAGCTTATGAGTTTACATGAACTCCAATATACAGTTTGATCACATTTACAGAAGGCAAAACAATTTTGATCAAATTAATAATACAGAACATAGTAGTGAAAGCACAGTAGCTTTGAGTCAATGACCCAACTAGCAGCAAGGGTATAATTTAAAGTCAGAAATTTCCAGTGCATGCACCGTTAGCCACAGTGAGCCTGTTACTGCTCTAAAGGGAATTGTTTGCCTCTTATTAGATTTTCTACAGCACAGCCATAAGTGATAAATGTACTGCTGTACTCACTGTCAAGTTAATCAATGCTGCCAAAGTTTTGTTGACCTAACAGTAATCCATAAAGTGAGAGGCATTTTCTCTATCCCTATGACATCTCAGTCCTCAGTGGGGATACCAATCTTCCAACCGCTTCTTAAAAAAGATGAAAGAAAAAAAACCAAAGCAAAGCAAAGCAAAGCAGAGGGAAAAAAGATATTTTCAAAATTCTGTCTTTAAATTACCAGACTCTGAGAATTCCTTGACTCTCTGACAAATTGCTTAAAAATGAAGGCCACAAAATGGATTCAGTTTGATGGTTAGAACACTTAGCAAATGGATAACTTCACAGAAGATAAAGCTTTGCCTACTGAAAAGAAGGTGGAAAACAGCTTCAGGAGTCTTCCAAGGAAACAGCTGTGAACACGATTGACTTGTGACTATAGATTAGTGCAAAGATTCAAATGGAGCATGGTGCAGCAATTCTGAAGACAGTAATGTGAAAAAAATAATAAAAAATCACCACCAATAAAACTTGTCTATTGCTGCATCTGGTTGTGATTCACAGTTCACGACAGGCATCACCACAGTGAAGAAGAAAAAGTCAGGAGACAAGCCCTGGTAGAACAAGCTGCTCTATAAACAAACTGCTGCCATGCTCTCACAAGCAATTACAGACATATGAAATATGAATTGCCATTGATTTTTCTTCCAGAGGTCACTCTACTCCATGTTTTACGCACTCTAGGCATTTATTTGGGTGGCAAACTGACAAGTTTTTACAGAATTAACGAAACAATGTAATACTTGCTCAATCACAGGTACTTCATTATGGTTCTGTTCCTTGACACTTGTCCTTCCCAAAACTCCCTAGCAAGGGAGTCTTTGATAAAAGTGAGGAACAATGCAATTCCTTGTGAAAAGAAACCATCCTAACTTGGTCAGCAAATGCTTATTTACTTCTGCTGTGCTGATGGCAGAAAAGCAGCAGCAGTCAGAGGGCTGCATTTACCACAGCATAGTAATTTTGCAGTGTTCTGATCTGGCTAAAACTCTCCACATTCTTGCTATTGAAAACAGGATGACTTCTCTGGAAAGGAGAAGCAAGATTGCAAGTTAGCTCCCTGACAGAAATAACATAGCTGCCTGGATTTCTGTTAAAAAATAACATGAAAATACTGCAAAAATGTCAAACTGCTCTCTATAATTTCACGGTTTTAATGCTGTTTTCACAGTTAGCAATTGCTGGATGTCCCTCACTCAGCAATTACAGAACTACTTAATTTTGGCCAGGAAAGTGGACTGAGAATCAAGAATTCCTGAATCATACACTCTGGCATTTTTAGACAGCAGTCTTCCTTACTTCTGTTATTCTTTTCTGACATCAATATTTGGTCTCCGGGTTTCCCGTGCCAGAAGAATTTGCGAAAAGACTGCATTGCACAGGTATTCTGTCCCAAGAGGCTCTTGCTTACTCTGCAAATAAGCCTTGGCATCCGAAGCTAAACTTAAATTGTCATTTTGTCACAATTCTTGGTGCCTCAGTGCAAGGACAGAACGATACTACTGTGGCACAGCTTGATCAGACTCTAGACTCTGTGATAACAAAATAAAAGGGAGTATCTGAAGGGGGCCTATAAGGATGCTGGGGAAGGACTCTTCATTAGGGACTATAGTGATAGGACAAGGGGTAATGGCTTAAACCTTAAACAGGGGAAGTTTAGATTGGATATAGAATCATAGAATAGTTAGGGTTGGAAAGGACCTTAAGATCATCGAGTTCCAACTCCCCCGCCATGGGCAGGGACACCTCCCACTAAACCATGCCACCCAAGGCTATGTCCAACCCTGCCCTGAACGCCGCCAGGGATGAATATAAGGAGGAAGCTCTTTACTGTGAGGGTGGTGAGGCACTGGAATGGGTTGCCCAAGGAAGTTGTTAATGCTCCATCCTTGGCAGTGCTCAAGGCAGGGTTGGACAGAGCCTTGGGTGACATGGTTTAGCGTGAGGTGTTCCTGCCCATGGCAGGGGGTTGGAACTAGATGATCTTAAGGCCCTTTCCAACCCTAACTATTCTATGATTCTATGATTCTATGCCACCAGTGCAAGTACACTTGGAGAACTGGCACCCTGAAATTGAAGCATATGTGGATATAGTACAAGGGTTAGGAAAGGATCTACAGTTGAAGTCTACAAAACTCCTTGCATTCTTTGTTGACTGGACACAGAGGTATCCTTCAATATATGATCATTAGAAGACACCATTATGAGTGATATGTAGACTGAATAAACCAGTCTAGGGGACAAAATGAAATTTCAGGGGAAAACCAACAAAACAAGAAAAGGTGGGAAGATGGGTACTGACATGAGAAGTCAAAAGAATCTGCTGCAAATATAAAAAAGTAGAGGTTGAGATAACATACAAATATAGATATGATACCATGCTGGTTATAACTGGTAAATATACTACATGAAAAATAATTTAGATTGTGAACACAATTTACTTGTGATGATAGATTAGTGCCCTGTCCATCCACACATTAACAAACCCAGCTCCTCCATCTGCCCGATATATCAGCGTCAATCAATGGTCAGTGGTGGACTTCTGTCTTACTTCTTTGGTGAACATCACTGTTTTGTAAAATTGGGCTAAAATAATTGGTCAATCTCAAGCAGTTGAGATTTTTTTTTTTCATATCCATTTTTTATTTTTTTTTCAGATGCCAAGGCTGGCTGTTACAGCACTGAAGTGCTGTCTGTACTTTTATACTAATCATACTGCTCCTGAGCTTCTGCATTGGACCACAGCAACAGCCTCCTGCATCATTAGAGCACAAATGCATCACAAAACCTACCAACTTTTGCTTCCAATACTACAAAAAGATCTCAATATCCTATGGTAATTTGTTCTTACAGAACCTGTCCTCATCATTCCAGCCTTTAAAGTTGGATAATTCATTAAGGTTGCATGATTAAACTTACCCGCATTTGATTAATTATAAAAAAATCCACCTGTAAAGCAGGTAAGCACTATTTCATGGCATATAAATACAATGTCATTTTAAAAAAGCAAACTGCTTCCTAACCCTGAAGTTATATGACTGATGCTGTTCAAAACTACTAGCATGTATCGCTGCATGACCAAATTGACTGAGTCCAAATACACAGAGAACCATCTGACTGGATAATGTAGACACAGCTGCTTAAGTGCTGGTGGCTGCGATTATGAATCCTGCGCATGGTCTTTGCTCCTCTGTAATCTCCTGTTACTTTAAGAGTGCTTTTGAAACGTTACATTAGGAATCTTCCCCAATGAACTAGGTGTGTGGCCTGGATCCCATGTTGAGAAGCCCACTTGGTCATCTGGATGCCCTGACATCTGGTGAAACTGGGAGAGGTTTGGCTAACTTCCTCTTGATTTCTTGGGGATGTTCTGAACATTTTTGAGAAGCCAACATAACAGGGAAACTGCTCAGAAAACCACAGTTACACAGTATGCAACTGTTATCTCCCAATGACTTGCCAGCAAGGATTTAAAGAAAAATACTGTAAATGATCTGTGTTCAAAGTGCTGTTTGTTGCAGCATGTCTGTTATCATCAGTTCATGAGCTGATATGATACCATACTAGCACAGCTATGAATGCTGGATTTACCTACTGATTATGATATTCTGGAAATAAAAAAAGACACTAAAAAATGGAGAATGAACTCCCCCAGTCAGATACACGTAACTGGAATGACATTTTCTAAGAACATTTTATTGGGAAAGTTATCACTGACCTTTTCATTTTCCTAGAATAGACACAGCCAGTGGGTTGCAACAGCATAAGAAATAAGATTTGTATCTAACCATTTTAAAACTGCAATTCTACAAAAGCAGACTCCAGCCACTTTGCTGCTGTGAAGGCCATGGATGCACCACAAAACCTGCTGTTCCAAGACAGCAGTTTCAAAAGCTGTGGCAGCTGGTGTATTTGCACTGTCAGTTTACATGAGTGATGCCAACACGCACTGCACCAATACGACTTCCCTAGCCAACATAGTTCTGTAAAAACTGACATACAAATAAGCCTGTTTAGTATGTAATTGACTATGTGTATCCTCTCCTGCCTTCTTCTTGATGGAGCACATTACTCCAGAGCCTTATATATACAACAAATATCAACAACAGAACCAACATGTAATACCTTCTTTGACTATACTAATACTTAAAGCCTATAAATTTATTTTGATATCTAGGGTGACAGAGAGGCTTTCTCCTCATGCTGATGCACTCATTCTCAAAAGGCAAAAGGCTGGGACTTCAGAGGATCATCTAGGTGTCATCTGTCATTAAGAGAAATATCTAGAGGATCCATGTGCAAAATGATGCTTATACCACATGGGTCAATACTACTTGGTGTGCATGGACAGCTGAAAGAAAAGAACACCATCAAATATGTCTTCAGGGACACCCACCTGTATTAAACAGGAATCAAAATTCAACATGCTAAGTTTAAGTCTCTATCAGGCACATGGGTTACTAGTTATTAACAGAAGCAGACACTCAACAGATTACCATGTGTACTAGACAGTAAAAACCACAAATGCTGTAGTGTAAGCAGGGCTTTCTTGAGCTTTAGACGCAATCAGAATGCATCTTGTGATCAGCTCTGAATTGTAGGATCTGAGATATTCCCATGTGTGTTATTTCCTGCAGCATGTTCAAGGAGAAATGTACACAGCAGAGGTGTCAAATACAATCTGACACTCCCGCAACTGAGGTCTGGAAAAGAAAAGGCTTTTAGCGCTTCTGTTGAGAGGAGAAACAAACAAGACTTATCTTTATATCACAGATAAAATTTTCCTTTGTGCTTAGTGGTTACTTGCAACTCTATTTTGTTGCACCACTGCTTCTTACTGCTTTATGCAAAATTTGGATTCATTGATAACATTGGTTTACTCTGACTGTTACATTGAGCTTTGAACTAATTGCTCTCAATTAATCTGTTCCACTCTCTGATAGCTTATTTATCAGTTTGGGAAAGATAGATTTAATACTACTTGCTGGAAACAAGTTCTTTAATTGGAAATACCAGAGTGTTTAGCTCACTTCGTGCTCTAGCAATTAAGGACAATTTGGAAAAGCATTTTTCCCCCTACTATTGTCTCCTTGATTAGATATCCAAAGTAGCAGACAAAACAAATGACAATACCAACTAGCAATATTGGTTCAAATAAAAGCCCAGCAACCAAATTACTTACTATGAGAAATGTGAACCATCCCCATCAATTCCAATGCTGTGTTACATTCATTTTGCTCTATCTTTGCCTCCCACAGAGGTAAATTGCAAAATTTGTTTCAGAATGCATAGCTCTATGCCTGCCTCTATACAATTATCCCTTTCCACAAATAAGCCAAATCAACAGAAGAAATTATTTTTCTTGATTAAGCTCCCACATTTCTCTTGGGATGAAACAAAACAAACAATTAATCTTTCCTTATTTGTTCTCAGAAGAACCTGCATCCCTTAAATGTACGATAACCAGGGTACCTGTGGCAGGCAGTCGGCAGCAATTAGGCTTGTGCTGGAAATGAATGGACTAGAGTCAGAATACCTAATCTGCTGAGAATTTCTACAGGAGGGCAAGGTTAGACCAGGAAAATTCCCTAGCTGTGGAAATACTGTTAAAAATTACCACTTGACTTCAGCATAATTAACAAGGTTTGGGAATTTATATGAACTGAGTAATTGAAAAGAATTAGCAAGACATATATACATTAATCTTCACCAGTTACAACATGCCTAATGAAATTAAAGGTTCTACTTCTGCTTCGTGCTTTGTTTCTGCAAACTTTTTTCACTTACAGAAGAAAAATTATATTAAAGACAATAATAGTTATGAGAACTTCAAAAGAAACTGCATCACCAATATATATAATAATATATATAATAATACATATAACAATCTTATATATAATTCATAGTATTTATGCTAAGCAACTCTATGAAAGTTTCTTATTTTAATATTCATGTTTTTAAAGTCAACAGGAAGAATCCCTACGAAAATTATAAGTTTAGACATCATTCAGTGATGTTTTTAAATGTTTGTAAATGTACCCACAGCGAAGACATTCTACAATCAACAGTTTCAGTAAAATTAACTTTTTCACACTTAACTAAATTTGTATTATATTCAGATTACAGAGACAATAAGCAGGTGAAAAGAGAAATAAAGGCAAGCAATATTGATGTGTGTGGAGAAAATGTTAGCAGAAGATAACAAGCTACCCATAGCACAGGACCTTGTCCCCTCAGTTCACTCTTGAAATCCTTCAACATATCCTTTAGAAGAGATTGCACAGAAGCCAAGAAAAGAAAAGACACACAAGGGAATTATATCTAATGTAGGAGTCCAATTTACTGCAAGACCAAAGGAGAAGGCTCAATGACTACTTTCACACAACCTATATGAGGAAAACTAGTAGCCTCCTCCTCCTCTCACCTCTCTAGCTACTGATGGAATAACTTCTTGCTTAAGCAGCCCTTCTTGTAAAGGATTTTTCTGACCTGTACTCTTTCCTTGCAATGACTCTTATAAGCAGAAGTTCAAGAATTCTGAGTTAAATAAATTCAATATCTTTCTGGTAAAAACCCTATGATGATACACTGTTAGATAAATACATTAAACATTATTATGACACACTTCAAAGTAAAGAATTGCCAGGTTAGTTTTATCAATCAAACTTTTATTCAGCTTCCTTACACGTAAGGATTTATTTACTGTTGCTTACATATGTAGTATGATCCCAGACTACTTTTGCCCTTCAGAATCAGTTCTTCATCCAAAGCACAGAATGGATGGTATTCAGTTATTCAGCATACATTTTATATTTTGTTTTATTCCTTTCACCTCCAAACATGGCCTATGCCTTACTTGCAAATTCAAATCCTCCTTTGAAGATGGAGTTATTCAGTTCTTCACGAATTCACTGGCAATTCATTAAGTAACTTTACAGATTAATTTTGAAGAAAAAGCCCTTAAGACTTAACTTGCCTTAAAAGTCCAACTAAAAAAAGGGGTAGCCAGTTGTACACCAAAAAGTATTAGTTTATGCAAACCAACACAGAGTAGGAAATGAAAATGCATTTAAAATGCTGTAGATTGATTAAAAGGACGAAGGAAACTGTTTACCATACTTCAAGTAGTGATTATAAGGACTCTGCAGGAATTACAGCTCCCTCCTTCATCCCTTTATTATAATATACAAAATTTTTTTGACTTTTTTTTTTCCCTCCAAAGATGCTCAAGCAAATACATAAAATATTTATTAAGGAAAAAGAAAATTAATGCCTACATGTCAAACGAGGGGCTGCCTTCAGGATAAGGAAGGTGACCATTTTTTCTATCATCATTCCTAAATGAAGTAAGTATCTCACGCTTTCTACTGCTCCAGAAGCAATCATGGCTATTGAACAATTGGCCATCGGTAGACTACAGTGAATACAGCAGTGCACCAACACTCAAGTTTTAATATCCCTAGTTCTGCTTTATCAGGTTGTGACATCTCAGGCAAAGAACTTAATTTCTTTCCCCCTTAAAATATCTTACAGTTACTCTGAGCATATGCAGGTCACGACAGAGACCGTTTCTCACTGGACAGAAATGCATAATTAGTATAGTTTGATGTTCATCTTAATTTGGGTGAAAGTATGCGACACAACAGTGTCATGATATACAGTATAATGAAAAGAGAACAAGCATTTAGGCATGATTTCTAAACCTTTTATGACTTCTAATGTAAATTCTGCTTTTAGCTGGGTAAAATTTATTTTGATCCGCTTGAACATGTAAGAGTGAGAGTGTTCATGCAGCACAATTTTATACAGCAAAACGAAACAGATTATTGCAGATGAAGGAAAAAAAATGAATCATAAACCACAACATAGTACCACTTGAAAAGCAAAAAATGTATCCCTTAAAATATAAATCAGGTAATCTTCCTAAGCATGTTTGAAAAATGCTTGGACTGTTTCTGCAGTAAACACCTCTGCAAACAGATATTGTTAATAAATGGCTCTCCTTTAAATTATCTACAGAATTATTTTGCTTTCTCATTTTCCCTTGCTTTCTGCCTCATCTTAACAAATATACAATCCTGCATGTATCAAGCACACTTCTTTAAAATCCACAGCCATCTAAAACCAGCTATGTAACCGTGCCACCCAAGAAACATGCATGCACAACAGCATCTTAAAATACCTGGTCACAGCAATGATGGATTTAAGTTATTAACCGATCAAAAAAAGATGGATGGTGGTCTGCTTTTCTTAATCTACATCATCATCTAGATCTATTTAAAGATATGTGGTACACTAACAAACTTAGTTAAGGTTTCGATAAAATCAGTAGAATAATCTGCCCTGTTACATTGAGACTGTATCGATCAATAAAATCACTTGTACTAGGAAAGTACTGTTAACTACTGACAATCCCAGCCATTAATATTATTTAACTCTCTGCTCACAATCTTTAATGAGGACAAAGAACATTTTGTCTTTTTACACTTCTCATACCATTGCTTTTAGAACTCCTTACGGGTACAGTTCAACCTTGATTACTGCAGACTAAATGGAGTTAGAAAAGGAAGACATTGAATAATTTTAGATAATGGAGAGAATTTTCAATGTGATTAATGTGTGTGATTCAACAGACTTGCCAGCAAAACATCAGTTAAATCTTATTTCACTGAATCCACTTTTACTTGCAACTTCCTAATGCTAGACTGAGTCTTCCCAATGTATTTATCTGCATTTAAAACAACTGATTTCCAGAAGCAGCAATCAGAAAGATAAGCATCTGTTCTGGACTTGATGAGATATTTTTTTTTTTTCCTGCAAATAAGCCAATTTGGTCTTAAATTAATTAGAAGTAGATCCAAACAGTGAATGTGTACACAGGACAAAGGCAAGGATTGCTTTTGCAGAAATCTTTGTGGTGGTTAATGAATGACACAAGGAAGTAGAAGTGATTTCTACCCCGCTCCTGCTCTTAAATATGGGGAATGCTTAAAGAGAAGTCTAGTGGGAGAAAACCCGCAAGTCAGAAATCAACAGGATAAGGTGGAAAAGAACAAAAATAAGCTCACATTTTGCACAAAAGTTTTATAGCTTAAAATTTCTTCCTTCAAGTTCAGCTTTTAAATATACAACCAATTAAGCCAGTTACCTCCCACATGTAAAGTATTTGGTCTTAAAAGGCCTTTACTAATGTTTTGCACAGTGGCATCTGACCTGTGTACCTCATCATTATACCAATATGATTCAATCATGTCTTCTCAGCCATATGATTCAATCTCTTTAAGAATAGCGTGTGTGGAAATACAGGGCTCAGTTCATGAAAACACATTAATGTTCAATCAGATCTAATGAAAGCTGAAGCACAAGTACGTGTTTAATTACTTCAAGGGCTATATAAGAAAAAACATAATGGTACAGACCAAAGGTCCACTTGTATGTATCCAATCTCCAAAAACAGCTAAAATGGGTAACAAGGAAGAGTATAAATGAACAAGACTAACATAAAAGTAACTTTTCTTCAATACTCTAACAAACAGCCTTGAAAGGCGTGTCCAACTTGGGAACTTTCTACGCTTGATATAAACTACTCTTCCATAAACCTTTCCAATCTTCCGTGGAGCCAAGTTAAAAGTTTTGCATTCATGACACCCTTGGGAAAAGACACACAGAAATACAGGAGTAACACACTGCTTGATACAGAATGGATTTCTGAGAATATAAAGGAAGAACAGTTGTAAGGAATATGAACATTCACAGAATGGATAAATGTGATGAATGTGAACTGCACAGAAATAAAATTTGAATAGCTGAATGATCATTGAATAGTTCTAAAATCATTTTGCTGTTACATTTCCAGAATTAAATAGTAACCAACTTGATTTTACTGGGGAAAGGCAAACAAATGTCTCATAAAAATGCATGTATCACACACAGAGATCTCAATATTTCCAAACAGCTCCAACAGCACTGGTTCAAAACCGTCTACCTCTACAGATATTAATATTTTTTTTCTTTAATATTGATAATGGAACATCAAGAACTGTTCCATTTAGAAAGTACCTACATATTGCTTCTGATTCTAGAGAACTACAATCAAAATCTCCCTGTCTTTATGTGAAATCCTAGCTTTTGTTCCACCTAGAAGAGCTAAGGATGACTTTTATGTACTACCATGGGACATTTTATATCTTCACCTCACAAACAGAAGAAAAAACTGAAAAATCCAGTGCATCACCAAGGGTATGTTTTCCACCTTTTCTAATCCTACTCCAGTCAAGATAGCTCTGAAGCAGTATTTCAGCTACAGTTGCAGAGGAGTATTTAGCTTTTGAAAGGCAAAGGTTTAGCCAATGCATGATGTGGAGCACTTGCAGACTCGTGTCAGGAGTCTAGATGGCTTTTCTTAGAGCAGGGAACTCTCAGTCTTCTTGAGGATGGACAAGGTTATAAATGGCTGAGTTTGCATTCCTTCTTGTTAGAACTGCAAGACACCAACAGAAATGTAATCGATTAAGCAGTGAAGAACTAATGAAACTTCCCACTAGGTGATGGAAAACTCTTTTTCTTCACAATTTGATAAAAAAAAAAGTAAGAAAATAATTATCTTATTCCCCAAAATGATAGTGAAAAGGGGCAATGAGTGACACTCAAAGAAAGTGATTTTTATCCTCATTTGCAATATGAAATGCTCTATAAAGTCTGAAATGCTCTACAATAGAGCTTCCAAATAAACAAAAAGATCCTTTCAGTATTTTAGTTTTTTTAATTTGAATCTACAACTTTTATGAAGCAACAGCACATAACTAAATTAACTTAAAAGACACTTAAAAAGTTTTAGAATATAATTGGGATTGATGACTAAAATCAGAGGGTTTTCTGGGGATAGAGAAGGTTATTTAATGCTTCCATTCAGATTTATCGATTTATTCATACCCACTGTCCTGTCAGAAAAAGCTATTTATTTAAACTTTACCACAAGGAATTTATCAACACTAACTGAAGTAATTAAAGAAAATCATAATGGCCCACAAAGAAACAACACTTTGGTCAAAATTCCTGTAAGAGTTTTCCTTCTGCAGTCACTAGCTGCACAAATAGCTCATTTGTTGGGCTTTTTTTTTTATTTTTAAAGACAACTGCATTTTGAAGAATACTGAAATATAGGACAAAGTACTTCTCAAATCTTCAGAGTATTTCCTTAAATGGAAGACAAATCTCTAGTCCAGCTCCATAAACTACATAACTCATTTTTAAGATTTGGATTCCTGAAACTGCTGGAATGTTGAAGTTCATAAAATCTTCAAGTCTCACAGCCAAGCAGCACTTTAACCAATCTTATCTCCAGGAATCAGGACTGTTCTCTTTGTAAAAAGTTCAAGAGTAAATAAAAGGCAAGTATGTTTTCTTGACCACAGCTAAGGCAGAAATATTAGCTCTACATATTAACTCTGGTTAGAGACATACGTACATACAGACCTTACATACATGCAGAGCAGTTCAGAAGGTTTACAGCCC
The DNA here is from genome assembly GCA_039720435.1 of Amazona ochrocephala. Lineage (NCBI taxonomy): Eukaryota > Metazoa > Chordata > Aves > Psittaciformes > Psittacidae > Amazona > Amazona ochrocephala. The sequence continues at coordinate 55,205,312 of CM077909.1, read as the reverse complement.
TCTGTTTTATATTAGAATCTTGCCAGACACAAGAAGAATTTCTTCAGGTCACGAAGACCAGAAGTAACGAGTTAGTATTCGGAAACTCATCAAAAAGATGGGCCCCTTCCAAAATCTCTCTCCATACCTAAAACATTTCAGTGAAGACTAGCAGCAGCTACACAGTCTCATGCTGAGGTGTGGGTGCCACTTCACAGTAAATTCTGTTAATGATGCCTGTTACCTTGTTGGACTGATGATATCAGCAAATGATGAGATTCCTTTTGCCCAAGGGGGTTAGAAAATATCTATTCCATTGAACTTTAAAAGCCAGATCTGTCAAAGGGCAAGTCCCTGGGGCAGAGAGACTGGATGGCAATAACATCCAGTGTCAGCTTACTGGGACAAGGATATGACCTAACTCCAAGTCAGTAGAGAGCAGGTGGCTAGATCAAATTCTTCCCCATTATCAATTCACTGGAAATAAGCTCCATAAAAACTCCTCATCCAAGAGTACATTATATCAAATCTATTTGTAACAAATGCTGATCAGATTGACAACACAGCTGCTTTGATAACCATTTAGATAAGGTCCCTCAGTCCTGCCCTTAGGAATCTCAACGTCTTCAATGTCCAAAATGAAACCCCATCTACTTCTTCAGTTGGTCCGTTCACAAGGTCACTTACTGAACTCATACACAATAATAATTGTGCAAGTGCGCGCATTTCAAGTGATCTATGACTCCTTTAAATATGACTCCAGAGCACACTACATTTCCATACTGCTTTGTGATACACCATGAGTACAAGATTATACAGTGGATTAAAAAAAAATAAAACAAAACTCAAATAACTGCCACCCAGAAGCTACAGTGCTGATTAACATTCTGTCCTATCTTCCACACTTACCTTCATCTTCTGGTACTTTCAAGCAGATATATTTCTCCAGGCTCACAAACATACTATCAGGAATCACAGACTTTCAGAGCAGTCCAGCTGGCAGCCCTTCTCAAATTAGGGGCTCCTCCCTACACAACCAGCTCCCTCAAATCTGTATCTTCCACTTTTTCTTAACACCAAACTGTACAGGAAACATATTGATAAAAGATATTTTGTAACCACAAACAAGTCATAGCTAAGTTCAAATCTCGCTGCAATCTAATACTACTATCAAGAATATTTTTGTCAGCAATAGTATAATCCAGTGATACATATTTTACAAATTTTAAATCAAAATCACCTGGACCTCTGCTGTATTATAAGCTACAAGCTCAGATATTCAAGTAAGTAACTATCCCTGGGTCATCCATTTTTCCCTTCTTAAAAATGGGGTTATATTTCCCTTTTTCCAGTCATCGGGAACTTCACCCGACTACCATGATTTTTCAAATATGATGGACAGTGGCTTAGCAACTTCATTTGCCAGCTCCTTCAGGACCCGTGGATGGATTTCATCCTGTCCCATGGACTTGTATACATTCAGGTTCCTAAGGTGGTACGAACAAGATCCTCCCCCACAGTGGGCCCAGGGTCCCCACCCTCACCGCCCCCGCGTCTGCCTTCCAAGACTCGGGTGGTGTGGTCAGAGCATTTGCCGGTGGGAAATATAACCCCATTTTTAAGAAGGGGAAAATGGATGAGCCAGGGAATTACAGACCAGTCAGCCTCACCTCTGTGCCTGGCAAAATCTTGGAGCGGATTCTCCTGGAAGGCATGCTAAGGCACATGAAAACCAACAAGGTGCTTGGGGACAGCCAGCATGGCTTCACTAAGGGGAAATCCTGCCTGACCAATCTGGTGACCTTCTATGAAGGGGCTACGGAACTGAGGGACAGAGGCAGAGCAGTTGATGTCATCTACCTGGACTTGTGTAAAGCCTTTGACACTGTCTCACATGACATCCTTGTCTCTAAGTTGGAGAGACATCAATTTGATAGGTGGACCACTCGGTGGATAAAGAACTGGATGGATGGCCGCACGCAAAGAGTAGTGCTCTGTGGCTCAGTGTCCAGCTGGAGACCAGTAACGAGTGGTGTCCCCCAGGGATCGGTGTTGGGACCGGTCTTGTTCAATATCTTTGTGGGTGACATGGACAGTGGGATTGAGTGCGCCCTCACCAAGTTTGCCGATGACACCAAGCTGTGTGGCTCGGTTGATAAGTTGGAGGGAAGGAATGCCATCCAGAGGGACCTTGACACACTTGTGAGGTAGGCTGATGCCAACCTGATGAAGTTTAACCATGCCAAGTGCAAAGTCCTACACCTGGGTCGGAGCAATGCCAGGCACAGCTACAGGTTGGGCGGGGAGGAGATTCAGAGCAGCCCTGCGGAGAAGGACTTGGGGGTGTGGGTTGATGAAAAAATGAACATGAGCCGGCAGTGTGAGCTTGCAGCCCAGAAAGCCAACCGTATCCTGGGCTGCATCAAAAGGAGTGTGACCAGCAGGTCGACGGAGGTGCTCCTGCCCCCTTACTCTGCTCTCGTGAGACCTCCCTTGGAGTATTGTGTGCAGTTCTGGTGTCCTCAACATAAAAAGGACATGGAACTGTTAGAACAAGTGCAGAGGAGGGCCACGAGGATGATCAGGGGACTGGAGCACCTCTCGTATGAAGATAGGCTGAGAAAATTGGGGCTGCTCAGCCTGGAGAAGAGAAGGCTGCGTGGAGACCTCATAGCAGCCTTCCAATACCTGAAGGGGGCCTATAGGGATGCTGGGGAGGGACTCTTCATTAGGGACTGTGGTGAGAGGACAAGGGGTAATGGGTTTAAACTTAAACAGGGGAGGTTTAGATTGGATATGAGGAAGAAATTCTTTACTGTGAGGGTGGTGGAGCCCTGGAATGGGTTGCCCAGGGAGGTTGTGGATGCTTCATCCCTGGCGGCGTTCAAGGTGGGGTTGGACACAGCCTTGGATGGCATGGTTTAGTAGGAGGTGTCCCTGCCCATGGCAGGGGGGTTGTAACTCGATGATCTTGAGGTCCTTTCCAACCCTTACTATTCTATGATTCTATGATTCTATGATTAAGTTAGAATTTATAACACGCACCAGTTGATTTATTAACTCTTAGTTGACAGCCACCACAAGGTCATGAGAACTAGCTTAGTCCGCTTCCACTGCCAGTAATAGGCATTTTTTTATTTAGCGAAGACTAAACCAGCTCAAGCCCTCTGTGCTGTGTGTTAAGATCATGGACACAGGCAGTTACCATGGATCAGCAGAGAAGCAATAGCTTATTGCTTCATACTAATTTGCTTGAATGTTTGGGGCCGCACTCAGCCATTCACTTATCTTTGCATTTGTTTCCTCATAAATAAATTAAACATAATCACCTTTCTTCTTGTCAATCAGTTGATTGTTCTCAGTACTCACAAGGGCTCTGTATTATCATTATATGTGCAGTTGAATTACTACGCACATTAGTGTTTACTAGCCAAATGTTTCACAGTATCAAAAACAAAAGTTATAAATTCCGGTCAAACTTGTAAAATATGAAAGGCACTTAAAAATAATATAGATAAATCATTCTTTCATGATTCAATGAAAACTGGTTTATTACAACAAAAAAATTTCCCACTTAACTTTTCAAGAACAGAAGAAAAGTAAGCTGTCTGATGAATATTAGCCGACAGTGTATACTGATAAATTCCAGAAAATTACTATTTTTATCTCATAATTTAATATTTTACTTATTCACAATTTTGGTATTCCTCAGAAAGACATAATTAAATGTTTCTGAGCTCCTGTCTTTCCACTCCAAGAAACAAACCACCCATGCTAAAAGGATTTAAGAGGGAGATTTCATCATGAAAAAGTCACAAAGAACAAGGTACTTGCAACTGCAGCACCCTGCAGCTCAAGCAGGGGAGTTTCTTGCTCTCTTTATTACTTGATACAGACTGATTTTACCACTCTAATTTCATATCATTTTTATCTACATTTAACTATAGAAGACTAGTTTATCAAAAATAAATTAAGAACCCAGTATGATTAGACTATGTCAGATACAGCTCTGTATTTGACTGCAATCTGCGTGGCATGCTACTTCTTGCCTGTACAGATTTTCAAGGTGCAAAGAGCAATTACGAGAAATGAATATATATTGCATTAGAAAAAAATATCTGAGTGTAACATCTGTGTAAATGCTTAATCTCCCCGTGACATTCTGGCTGTTTTTTGAAAAAGTGACTACTGTGACTCCATAATAGTTTACCAGTAGCACAAATGGTTGGCCTGTAGTACCACAACTGACTAGTGATAGCAGTAGCCAAACTGCTGTTACAGATTAACTCTCTTTAGTATCACCTGCAAATATGTTTGCAATATTTTATATACATATTGTTAAGCTAAAAACTGATCATGTCTTCTGAAATTGTAGCATGCTTCTACATTGTGTCTTAGAAAATGCTTGGCACTATTAAAAACGTCCTGATAACTGAAGTGTATCAGTATGAACTTCTAACTCTAAAATCAGGTTATTCATTATCTTACAAGTTAAAATTTCACTGACTATTAGTTCTGCTTTCCATTAGCAGAATCAGAATTAGGTAGTTTGCCAAGAATTCAATGACCTTTTTTTTTCCTTTTAATTTAGTATGCACATGAGTATGGATATAACTTAGAGGTTTGTCATGTTTTAATCAAATGATGTCCATCAATCCCTTCCAACATAAAGTATTGCATGTTCCTATGATAGCCAATGGTGATAGAAGACGGAAAAAGTTAACTGAATGTACCAGACTGTACAAGACCAAGAGTTGATTGACTCTTCCAGCAGGGGGAGATGTTCTTTTAAAGTTTATCAGCAATTATAAAGTGCTAACTTTATATTATATTTTAAATATTATATTTACAAAAGATACCCCTGTATCTTTTTAAGAAAATCAGTCCTGCAACAGAAATCCATGCCTTAGTAGCAATATGCTCCAAAAGAGAGTTGTATGAAAATCAGAAAAAAAATAATCACAGAAAACAGCTGTAACAGAAAAACATACTGATAATGGAGAAAGCTGTGCTGACAGTCATCAAAATCAAAAAGACCCTATCCCTTTACAAAACCAAAGTCTATCCAACAGCAATGTTTTTTCACCCACACAATAAATGTAATTTTTAGATGTCAAAGATGCTATAAATACCACAGAGGAAGATGGAAAAAATGATAAAATTTTTGCATTTAACAATACTAATTAAATATTTAAAAATGCAAAATAAACTATGTTGCCTGAACTGCTCCCTGTGTCTCAGAACAAAATCTGAGCTGTGTTTTCCTCCTTATTTCCAGATTACTTTTAAAACTTTAATGCCAGAAGTAATTCTGTCCCAATATTATTCTAGTCTCCTCCTTTAACAGTTTTCTTTCACAAACCTTCCTTGAGAATCAGGGGCACTCCTCAGAAGTGCAGGCTACCATCTATTTTCTATTAATGCAACTCACTGTCCATTATGTTACATTTCACCATTCTTCCAGATGTGCCACTGCAATTGTGGATGATGCCGTAAACCAGATCTATGACATTTTTACTATTTTTACTACTCTGATATGAGTAAAAATAGAGTATTCTCAGTCTTGTCTTCCTCCAAAATTTATTTTATGACTAAGGTAATCCCTATGATCCCTCTCAATAAAACAGTACTTGCATTAGTACAGCTGAATGTCCAGTGAACAGGGAATATGCCTAGGGGACCACCTTAATCCGACTTTGTCACCAGAGAAATGGCTGTGAAACTATATCATAGGGGATTTTAAAAGCAACCATGGTGAGAGTAGAAATTCCATTTATTAAAAAAGGCTGTTACTTATCTCTGATATATTTAGAAGTCTGTAAGTCTAAGTCATTCCTGAGGAATCCTTTTAGTCTGTAGCAAAATCAGAACCCAAATAGGTAGAATCTGGGACTTAAAATGCAAGTTTCCAAACCAACTGAGATTAATACTGCTCTCGTGAAACCTTGCTTGGAGTATTGTGTGCAGTTATGGTGTCCTCAACATAAAAAGGACATGGAACTGTTGGAACAAGTCCAGAGGAAGGCCACAAGGATGATCAGGGGACTGGAGCACCTCCCATATGAAGACAGGCTGAGAAAGTTGGGGCTGTTCAGACTAGAGAAGAGAAGGCTGCATGGAGATCTCATAGCAGCCTTCCAGTACCTGAAGAGGGCCTATAAGGATGTTGGATAGGGACTCTTCACTAGGGACTGTAGTGAAAGGAAAAGGAGTAATGGGTTCAAACTGAAACAGGGGAAGTTTAGATTGGATATAAGGAAGAAATTCTTTGCTGTGAGGGTGGTGAGGCACTGGAATGGGTTGCCCAGGGAAGTTATGAATGCTCCACTGCTGGCGGTGTTCAAGGTGGGGTTGGACAGAGCCTTGGATGGCATGGTTTAGTAGGAGGTGTCCCTTCCCATGGCAGGGGGGGTGGAACTAGATGATCTTAAGGTCCTTTCCAACCCTAACTGTTTTATGATTCCATGATTCTACGAATATAGGATGACAGGTGCTATTCCAACTAGATGAACAATTCAGATACAGGTATGACAATAGATATAAATTTGACAAGCTGATTCTTCCCTACTCTGTCTAAATAGAGCTGAGATAAATAAAGCCTCCTCGTATCCCTTCTGCAACACTTTTGATTGGTACAGTCAGAACAATAACATTATTTTCCCCATTTTAGGCACAAGAAAACAAGGTACTAGTAGGTACACTAAAGTCAGTCAGCAGCTTTTGCATGAATTTGGAACAAAAATGCCAAACAGTCTGGATTTCTAGCTGCTAGGTTTGCTAATCATCATTGCTGCATCAATTTCCCACCTTTAAAATTGCCTGTCAGAAAAACATTCCGCTTCATACCTTCAAATATTTTGGACGCCACCACTTTGAAAATGGATGCTGATTTTACTTTCGCAGTGCTGAGAGGAGACTCACCTGCAAGTACAGCTCCAAGCCTTGTCGTCGCTGCTCCAGGACTTTGGGGACCCAGTTTCTCACGTGTTTTGAAGGCATCTCTGGAGTTCTTATGAACTTTTTGAGCTGCAAATGAAAAGAAATGCAGACAAGAAAGAAAGTATAAGACTAAACAAAAGATTTCTGGTAGAGATGAAGCAGTACAGGTAAAATAATAATGCATAAAGTACAACAGCACAGCAATGGAATTACTCACCATCAGCTCACTGAACTAACAGAAGACTTCATACCTACATGTTGCCATTACAAATCTCCAGGTCTAGCTGCTCTGGACAGTGAAGAGGAACCCTACTAACAATTTGGTGTGACTAACTGCATTAAAACAAAATGACAACAGCTACATGAGAATACTTGAAATGAATTCCCCATTAGTCAGCCTGGGATGATACCTTACAATGTCACTGCGACATACCTAGGTATTACTTTGCTAAGTGCACTGACAAAACACAGTGACAATTTGGAACTCTGGATTTAGGCAATGATGAACAGGTGGAAGAAGTACACACAGGAGAGCTAACCATTTCTCTGGAGAGCTGGCAATCAAGAGAGAAAAATATCTATGTTCTCAAATTGCACCAACAGATTGACAGTTGTGTTTAATATCTTAAATTGAGAAATAGAAATATTGCCACTGAATGTATTTCCAATAATTCTCCATAATTATTCCTCTAAAGATTTGTTTAGGAAAGTTTTATAGATATATACAGAAACGTGTCTTCGAATACGACTGCATAGAGATGGAAGCAAACATGCATTCTGAGAACACTAAGAATCCGCTTGCAGGATTTTTTCCAAAACATTAATATTTTTTCAAAACACAAAAATATTAATGTTTTCCTCAAAACTACAGCACAAAAATGATGACTGAAATAGACTTCACTGCATTTTAATAGAAGGTGACACTAGACATTCTTTCTGTTGGATATTGCCTGAGTAAATCTGAGGCAAAGAATGCATGGAAAGAAACTCAAATTGACTTTGACATGCATGCCCATGGGAGACTGAGAATTTACATTTCATTTTTGAGCTTGCTGAGATGTCACTATAGGAAAAAGCAGTGCCAACATATCAATGTCTCTATGGTCAATAGTAACGAAGCCACTGCAAGGAAACCTCAATTGCTCTTGAAACATTTTGCCACTTGCTTATTTCTTAACAGTGCTAAATTACAATTAAACATGAAATGAGAAAACAACCCACCAAAGCAAAACCCCAAATCCATGTACTTTTACTCACTATCTTAAAGCCAGAATATGAACCCCCATTTTTTCATCTATATTGGTTGAGAATGTTGAAGAAACAAAACAAGTGTCCTCCAAAGCCTAGCTGCTTACAGAGTAAACGCTCTGTGGCTGGTATCACCAGCTGATGATTAACAATCCTTTTGTGCTGCATGGCGCTCTTCCATAAACCATCCAAAACCCATTTGCTTAAATATGCAAGTACAGGTACTATGTGTAGGTATAAAGCATGTGCTCTACAGATGCAGAAATAAATAAGCCCACTTTCTTATGCTTGAAACAATACATTGCATCATCGGCCATTTCCGGCCCATTGCTGAGGTGACTGTCTCGCGAGGGGAGGCCTGCAGCGCCTGATCGGGGGCAGGCTCGGCGTCTACGAGCTTCACCTCGGAGCGGCAACTTGCACCGAGGGAGCCTCAAGCCCTCGACAAGGCCTGCCCGGGAGCCTACAGCTCCGCGGAGGCGAGCGGCTGACTCAGAGGGGGCGGCGCCAGGAGGAGCTGCGGCAGACCTGACTCGTTAAAAACCTGCCCCAGGGAGCGCGACCGACCCGGAGCGCGGCGAACAGGGCGGGCTCGAGGCAATTTGCGCGGCAGTTCGAGCGGGGTGGTGAGCGGGGTGGTGAACACTCGCCGTACGGGCAAGGCTCGGTCTGGGAGGTCCGCTCTGGCTGCGCCGGTGGTGGCCAGTGTAGGCACCCAAACGGAGCCGATGGGAAGGGAGGCTGCAGTGCAGAGCTCGGGGTATCCTGAGGGAAGGGTGAGCAATGGGCAGGGCTGCACTCTGTGCTCCCTGGTGGAGGTCCTCCTGCAGCAGGTGGCTGAACTGCAGGAAGCTGTTACCAGGCTGAAAGGTGTCAGGGAAGCTGAGGGGGAGCAGCACTGCTTGCTCCGGGACCAGACTGTTCCGGGGCCTCGAGTGTCTACTGTTGCCCATGCAGGAAAGGAGGCTGCTAACCCAGGAAGCTGGGAAAAGGTAACAGAAAAAAAAACAACAAAAAAAGGAGGAAGAGGGCAATTAAAAGCAAGGGGCTTCCTCCTACATCTGTTGTCCCCACCCAGAACCGCTTTGCTGTCCTGCAGGGGGCTGATGAGCAACAGCGCTCCCACCAGGCGCAACCAGCTGGTGCGCTGGTAAAGAAGGTCACTACTGGTGCTGCCAGGAGAAAGCGGCGGGCCGTAGTAGTAGGGGACTCTAATCTGAAAGGCACAGAGGCACCCATCTGCCGGCCTGACCCAGGCTCAAGGGAGGTGTGTTGCCTACCAGGGGCTCGGATCAGGGATGTGGCCGAGAAGCTGCCTGCTCTAGTCGGTCCCACTGACTATTACCCACTCCTGGTAATACATGTGGGTGCTACTGATATAGATAGCAGTAGCTCGGAGACCATAAAGAAGGACTACAGAGCTCCGGGAGAGGTGGTTAGGGGCTCTGGAGCTCAGATTGTCTTTTCGTCAATTCTCCAGGATACAGGGCAGGACCTTGAAAAGGCTAGGAGGATTGGGCAGGTTAATAAATGGTTAGAAGGGTGGTGCTATAGTCAGGGGTTTGGGTACCTTGACCATGGGACTCAATATAGTAGGCCAGGTCTAGTGGGGGCTGGTGGAACTGGTCTGACAAAAAAGGGGAAGAGTGGATTTGGTAGGAGGCTTGCCAGGCTGGTCAAGGATGCTTTAAACTAGCTGTGTTGGGGGAGGGGGGCATCATTCCATCCCAACACACCCAGTCGGTTGCCAGCACCTACAGTAAACGTTCGGAGCAATGCAGAGATATTCCAACTGCTCCAGCCAATGAGCCGGCTTCAACTGGATCTCGGCTCAAATGCCTCTACACAAATGCCCGTAGTATGGGGAACAAACAAGAGGAATTAGAGATGTGTGCACGTCTACGGGGGTATGATATCATAGGCATCACAGAAACATGGTGGGATGGCACCTATGACTGGTGTGTTGGAATGGAAGGTTATCGGCTCTTTAGGAAAGACAGGCCCGGCAGACGGGGAGGGGGAGTTGCTATTTATGTTAGGGATAGGCTGGAGAGTATGGAACTCTGTGTGGGGACAGGTGAGCAGTCGACAGAGAGTTTGTGGGTCAGGGTTAAAGGGAGAACAGCGATGGGTGACATTATTATGGGGATCTGTTACAGACCGCCTGACCAAGGGGACTTGCTGGACGAAGCGCTCCATAGGCAGATAGGAGCAGCCTCACGTTCGCAGGCCCTTGTTCTCATGGGAGACTTCAACCACCCTGATATCTGTTGGAGGGATGGTACGGCCTGGCACAAGCAATCCAGAAGGTTCCTCGATTGTGTGGAAGACAACTTCCTTCTGCAAGAGGAGCCGACAAGGAGAGGTGCCATGCTTGACCTCGTCCTCACCAACAGGGAAGGGCTGGTTGGGAATGTGACGCTCCAGGGCAGCCTTGATTGCAGCGATCATGAGATGGTTGAGTTTGAGATCCTCAGGACAGTGAGAAGAGCATGCAGCAAGCTCACTGCCCTGGACTTCAAGAGAGCAGACTTTGGCCTCTTCAGGAACCTGCTCAGTAAGGTTCCATGGGATACAGCCCTAGAGGGCAGGGGGGCCCAAGACTGTTGGTTGATACTCAGGGATCACCTGCTGCAAGCTCAGGAGCGATGCATCCCAACTAGAAGGAAGTTTAGCAGGAGGGCCAGGAGACCTCCTTGGATGGATAAGGACCTGTTGAGCAAAATTGGAAGGAAACAAGAGTCTTATAAAAGGTGGAAGCAAGGACAGGCGGCCTGGGAAGAATACAGGGATGTTGTCCGGGAAGCTAGGGACCAGGTTAGGAAAGCTAAGGCCCCCTTAGAATTAAACTTGGCTAGGGATGTTAAGGATAACAGGAAGGGATTTTATAGGTACATTGCCAATAAAAGACAGGTTAGGGACACCGTGGGCCCTCTCCAGAAGCTATCGGGAGAACTGGCTACCCTGGATTTGGAGAAGGCTGAGGTTCTTAATGACTTCTTTGCCTCAGTCTTTACCGGCAAATGCTCTGACCACACCACCCGAGTCTTGGAAGGCAGACGTGGGGATGGTGAGGGTGGGGACCCTGGGCCCACTGTGGGGGAGGATCTTGTTCGGGACCACCTTAGGAACCTGAATGTATACAAGTCCATGGGACCGGATGAAATCCATCCGCGAGTCCTGAAGGAGCTGGCAAATGAAGTTGCTAAGCCACTGTCCATCATATTGGAAAAATCGTGGCAGTCAGGTGAAGTTCCCGATGACTGGAAAAAGGGAAATATAACCCCATTTTTAAGAAGGGGAAAATGGATGAGCCAGGGAATTATAGACCAGTCAGTCTCACCTCTGTGCCTGGCAAAATCTTGGAGCGGATTCTCCTGGAAGGCACGCTAAGGCACATGAAAACCAGCAAGGTGGTTGGTGACAGCCAGCATGGCTTCACTAAGGGGAAATCCTGCCTGACCAATCTGGTGAGCTTCTGTGAAGGGGCTACGGAACTGAGGGACAGAGGCAGAGCAGTTGATGTCATCTACCTGGACTTGTGTAAAGCCTTTGACACTGTCTCACATGACATCCTTCTCTCTAAGTTGGAGAGACATCAATTTGATAGGTGGACCACTCGGTGGATAAAGAACTGGATGGATGGCCACACACAAAGAGTAGTGCTCAGTGGCTCAATGTCCAGCTGGAGACCAGTAACGAGTGGTGTCCCCCAGGGATTGGTGTTGGGACCGGTCTTGTTCAACATCTTTGTGGGTGACATGGACAGTGGGATTGAGTGCGCCCTCACCAAGTTTGCCGATGACACCAAGCTGTGTGGTTCAGTTGATATGTTGGAGGGAAGGAATGCTATCCAGAGGGACCTTGACACGCTTGTGAAGTGGGCTGATGCCAACCTGATGAAGTTTAACCATGCCAAGTGCAAGGTTCTACACCTGGGTCGGAGCAATGCCAGGCACAGGTACAGATTGGGCGTGGAGGAGATTGAGAGCAGCCCTGTGGAGAAGGACTTGGGGGTGTGGGTTGATGAAAAAATGAACATGAGCTGGCAGTGTGCGCTTGCAGCCCAGAAAGCCAACCGTATCCTGGGCTGCATCAAAAGGAGTGTGACCAGCAGGTCGACGGAGGTGCTCCTGACCCTTTACTCTGCTCTCGTGAGACCTCACTTGGAGTATTGTGTGCAGTTCTGGTGTCCTCAACATAAAAAGGACATGGAACTGTTAGAACGAGTGCAGAGGAGGGCCATGCGGATTATCAGGGGACTGGAGCACCTCCTGTATGAAGATAGGCTGAGAAAATTGGGGCTGTTCAGCCTGGAGAAGAGAAGGCTGCGTGGAGAACTCATAGCAGCCTTCCAATACCTGAAGGGGGCCTATAGGGATGCTGGGGAGGGACTCTTCATTAGGGACTGTGGTGAGAGGACAAGGGGTAATGGGTTCAAACTGAAACAGGGGAAGTTTAGATTGGATATGAGGAAGAAATTCTTTACTGTAAGGGTGGTGAGGCCCTGGAATGGGTTGCCCAAGGAAGTTGTGGATGCTTCATCCCTGGCGGCGTTCAAGGTGGGGTTGGTCATAGCCTTGGATGGCATGGTTTAGTGGGAGGTGTCCCCCCATGGCAGGGGGGTTGTAACTCGATGATCTTGAGGTCCTTTCCAACCCTTACTATTCTATGATTCTATGATTCTTTCTACAGTTCTGTTAGTCTAACCTCAGCTTCTGCAAAAATGATGGAGATCATACAGGGTACTACTGAAAGGCATCTAAAAGACAATGCAGTCATCAGGCACAGCCAACACGGGTTCACAAAAAAGTCACAGAATCACAGAATTATAGAAAGGTTTGGGATGGAAGGGACCTTAAAGCTCATCCAGTTCCAACAACTTCCTCTAGACCAGGCTGCTCCAAGCGCCATCCAACCTGGCCTTGAACACTGCCAGGGATGGGGCAGCCACAGCTTCCCTGGGCAACCTGTGCCAGTGTCCCACCACCCTCACAGGGAAGAATTTCTTCTTAATGTCTAATTTAAATTTCCCCTCTGTCAGCTTAAAGCCACTCCCCCTTTTCCTGTCACTACATGCCCTTGAAAAAAGTCCTTCTTCTTGCAGGCCTCCTTAAGGTATTGGAAGGCTCCTATAAGGTCTCCCCAGAGTCTTCTCTTTTTCAGGCTGAACAAGCCCAACTCTGATAAGGTCATTGACCAAGCAGATGAAAAAGGCAGTGTATGTAGCTTTTCTGGATATTAGTTAGGTTTTTGATACTGTCCCCTCACAGCATCCTTCTGGACAAGTTGTCTAGCTGTGAAATGAGTAGGTTTACGATTGGGTGAAGAACCGGCTGAAGTGAAGAGCTCAAAAATTTGTAGCAAATGGGGCTACATCTGGCTGACAACCAATCACCAGCAGTGTTCCCCAGGGCTCAATTTTGGGAACAGTTCTGTTCAATACTTTTATCAATGATCTGGATGCGGGACTGGAATGCACCATTAGCAAGTCTGCTGATGATGGCAAACTGGGAGGTGCTGTTCACTCTCAAGGGGCAATAGGTCTTACAGAGGGATCTAGACAGATCTGAGTCTTGAAAATGACTCATGGGATAAAATTTAACAAGTCTAAATGCCAGAATCTTCAACTGGAATGGAGTAACAACAGGTACAAGTATTAACGGGGACAGAAGTGGTTGTGGAGCAGCCCTGCAGGAAGGAATCCGGGGAGCTGGTTGACAGCAGCTCAGCGTCAGTCAGCAGTGTACCCTGACAGCCAAGAGGGCAAACCCCATCCTGGAGAGCATCACACACAGCATGGCCAACTCATCAAAACACGTGATTATCCTGCTGTATTCATAGAATCACAGAATGTTTGGGTTGGAAGAGACTTTAAAGATCATTTAGTTCCAACCCCCTGCCATGGGCAGGGACACCTTCTGCTAGACCAGGTTGCTCAAAGCGCTGTCCAACCTGGCCTTGAAAACTAGATCATGTCTTATCTCTCACAGTAATACAAGCAAGAAATGCTTTTTCCATGTGGGGAGATTGACAAACTTATTTAAGACCCTTGAATGTTAAAGGTGCTATACAAACACAAACACTCCTTGTTTCTCAGCTTGTGTTTTATAGCTCATCATTTATAATTTACACTGTCTGCCATAATAAAGTGTGTGTCTGGGAGAAATACTCCATTCCATTTCCAATTGCTCCGGCAATTTTAATTCCCTGATTTTATTTTTTATATAAAAATGTGAAGTTTTATTTTTAGAAATTTTCATTGTGAAGGATAAACATGGAGCCACACAACATATCCAGTCTCCTTGCTCATCCTTCAATAACTTTTTAATCCAATAACCAAGTTCTAATTCAGCGATGGTGCAGCCTCACCCTGAGTAATGTGTGCAGTTCTGGCCCCACAGCTGAAGGATGCAGTCCTTGTATGTGTCCAGAGGAAGGCAACAAAGCTGCTGAAGGGGATGGAAGGCATGTCCTGTGAGGAATGGCTATGGGCTCTGGGTTTGTCTAGTTTGGAGACAAGGAGGCGAAGGGGCAACTTCATTGCTCTCCACAGCTTCCTGAGGAGCGGAAGTGGAGAGGGAGGTGCTGAGCTCTGACCCCTAGTACCCAGTGCCAGGACATGTGGGAATGGCTCAAAGCTGCATTAGGGAAGGGTCAGACTGGACATTAGGCAGCACTTCTTTAACGAGAGGATGGTGAAACAGAGGAACAGGCTTCCTGGAGAGGTGGTTGATGTAGCGGTATATCAGTATTTTAGACTCATTTAGACTCATACGCGCTTTGTAACGTGTTAACTTTTGGTCAGCCCTGAAGGGATCAGGCAGTTGGGCTATATGATCCTTATAGGTCTCTGGCAACTGAAAATATTCTATTCTAATCATGGGCAGGGTGCATTTTAAGCACATAAATACTAATTTTCCTCTCAAAATGCTTCCTAACTTAGTTGTATAACCTCTGCTCACCTGTTTCACTTTCAATTGCAGCATCAGTCTGAAATGTAAAATAAAGCACACGTGTATTGCAAGTGGTACCACTGATTTTGACACTGTTGCTGATTGTATTCAATGTGAATACAAGGGTGAAAATATCTGAGACACATCTGAACTAAAACAATAAACAAGGAAGTATTAAAAAGTGGCAGCTGATAACTGGGCCAAGAAGCAAAAAGACAAGAAATACTTGCACAACTTAATTACAGTTCAGGTAAGCAAAATGTACCCTTGTTCTCTGGACTTTTGAGGGCCAACAAACTGATGGTTTAATGGTTGCCTTTTGTTGACACGAGCTTGCTTATATCCGTAACCCATATACGGCTGGTAAAGCCATCCTGTCTTCCACCAGTATAATGTTTCTTCCCTGAATGAGATCATTCCTGAGCTGATTCAGGACCACTAGCATACATGCTGGTGTGTGTAAGCTCCTCTGACACGGCAGTGTCAGGAGCTGTAAACTCCTGTGCTCTTCTCAGTTGCTTGCAGAGAAGCTTTTCCATACTTAAGGCAAGCAGTATCAGTCAAAGCAGTTGAGTGTGCACAACTCCACTGCCACTGAGAGCTACAAACCAACAGATGTCCACCTGACCCAGGTCCTAGGAATGAAGGACTGAAGCTCTTCATTGCAGTCCACCTCTGGCAATAAGCTGTAATTCTTTTCCATAATTTTCCTTCACAACACTTGGCCTCCATGAGCCTTTCAGCTGAACAATTAGGGGATAACCAGACTTGAAAGTACAGAGTTCCTTGTTACACATTATTATGATGATTCAGGAGACAACGTTATCAGATATCTTGTATCTTATAACACATTTGTTATATGAAGAACAGCAGAGTGAGATGATCTACTCAGTCTTTTTTCATGTCTAGTTTCTGGTGTATACGAGTTGTTTTTTCAGCTTTATATATAGCAGGTTAGCAACACAATCGAAAGAACTAACAAGTTATTTGCCTAAATGAATAAAACCAAGTAACACATTTATTTGCTACAGGAATGTGTCTTAGTTTGTGACTTTCCAAGAAGGAAAAGAAAACATACTACAGACAGCATTTTAGTAATACAACATGTAAACAGTAATAAAAAAGGGCGAGTTAGTAACATGTGAGAAGTCATCACTCCCCTCCACAAAAAGAATAATCCGAGTTAGTTGGGAACTCATTTCCAGATATATGAATCACAAGATGCATTTAAGATAAACCATGTATAGTAACAATTTTGAGAAAGGAAAACATCACAAGTAAGGCAAAACAAAGTTACATCTTAAAAAGAAAATTACTACCTTTTTATGAAGTGCATGGAATTCACTATACCTCTTCTCCACAAAATGTTTCCTTCCACTCATAAGCACCTCTATTTTAAAGACCTGAAAATTATAAATAATAAAACAGAGATTAATGTTACTTGCACAGGCATGTTCAGTAAGAACTGAGTAACAAAAGTATGTTAAGCATGGAAAAGGAGAAATAAATGCAAATGCTCTACTGTTGGTTTATTTCCTCCTAACGTATTCACCTACAGTCTCAATAGAGCCTGTGCTACCATCTACACCCCAGGAAAAGAAAACAGAACAAACTCCCAAATATGGCAAATGCTTGTTTTCTTTGTATGATACCTGTGACAGCTTTTGTTGCTGCCTCTGGAAGGTTGAAAGGCCAGGAGAAGATCCTCTCTGGGTCCACTAATTAGTAGTCACTAGCATGACATTTTCTTGATTCTCAGGTCACTGGGTCAGTTCTGAGGGCAAGTGATGAACAATATTTTGAACTGCCCAAGAAAATACGGTCTATTAAATCAAGACAAAATCAGCAGAAAAGCAATACAGAAAAGGTGCCCGGTCTATCTAGGACTTCTTTGTTTTCTGTTTTGCTCACAAAATGCTGGAAATAATTTACAAGCTAATTAGAGACAATGTTCAGGACACATGATTACATCATGACTCAAAACTTAGGCCAAATAAAATGTTGTTTGAAATAAGTTTGCAAACAGTGTTTATGCCTGTTTCTGTCACAACATGTCCAGCTGGATAAACACTTTGTACTGTCCACCAGAACCTTTCAAACAGGTCAAAATCCTATGTTTTTTACTGTCTAGCCAAACCACATTAGAAACAGACAGCATTTTATTAAATCCAGTCTGAAAAGCATCTACTTTTGTTTGAATGCAGTAAGGATGGGACTGCAGTTATTTCACACCAACGTTTACATTACCAAAATTAGTTCAGATCCTTGTAATAACTTGTGCTACATTCTACCTCTTTGAAAAGGACTACTTCTGTGTCCTAATCACTGTGATCAGATGACCTTATTTGGGTGCACTGTTTTCCCTGCCTTTCTGTTATCTATTTAGCCTATTTTGGGAGAACAGCTATTGGCTATTAAACAATTTTCCTCTACACATGAATAAACTCCAAGGGACCCTTAGGAATATGTTGTGAGTTCTGAGTTGTAAAGAGAATCACATGCAAAGAAAAATCAATGTACACTTTTCTCTTCAGTTGAGACATAATCGTAATTATATGAGAGGAAAACATGATTTACATCTTATATTCTACACACTGTATAAAAAAAATAGCTCTGCAAGGAACAAAATCCCCTGGATTGCATGTGTAAGCTACTGCATTGAGAGTTTCAAGTTATCTTGGTGGGAAGAACAGATAATAGAATATAAAACTAGTTATGTTAGAAGTGACAATGAGTCACTAGTTAAGGTGTTACAACAATTCTGAATTAACTTGATACTAAATCTCCAGGAATTATGAGCAACGCACAATTCTTACTTACGACTCTTGTCAGCTAAAAGCCACTACACCACTGTTGGTTTAGCGCTTCTGTTGGTAACAGGGTTTGCCAAGCAATCTGGGGAAGTGCAAGGGGCTCCTGCCTTAGCTATAAGCACTCCCTTGGCAGGTAACTTTCTTCTGAATCCTGGCTCGGCTTGCACAGTCCCATTTTGATTTTAGTCATACATGTGCAACTTCAGAGAAATGTTTTTCTCTCTGAAGACTATAAACTTGACATTTTTTAAAGGAGAATAGTTGGATATGGGGAAGAATTTAAATATAAATCTCTCTGTGGACCTTCTTTTCAAAGCATGTATCCGTTCTGTTCTGTGTTTCATCACTGATTAAGGATTTACAGAATTTGCTACAAAACACTGAAAAGTATGCAGCATTTATTCATTCTTCTTTTTCATCTTAGAAAATTTTTAATTACTGTTTTATAATTTTTGCTAACAACATGACACTAAAGAATATATTTGGTGGTCACTTTCACAGAAGACACGAGAAAAGAGAACCACAGTTTCCCACGCACAGTGGCATAATTTGCAAACCCACAAATCTGCTATCTTTACACCCTCAAATGCTCGTGACGGTATAAAAGCTTTAAGTTTGCCTCCTACTATCCAAAGCTCTTGGACCCAGCTTTAGCAGCCATCTAAAATTTACAAAGCCAGACAACAGATCTGCTATGCATGAAGTTGAAAATTACTGTCCGAAAAGAAAAAACTGCAGATGGCATTTCTAATCTACTTACTGTGGCACCTATGTTTCAGAAATATAAGTGGACATTCTGTAAATATTTTCATTTAATGAAAATTTAAATATTGATTTATAAAGCAACTTAAAACCCAGAAATGCAAGTACGTGAGATAACACATACTGTGTTTATGAACTTCAGATTATTAAATGACTTTATTCAGACAGCATG
Source organism: Amazona ochrocephala (assembly GCA_039720435.1). Taxonomy (NCBI): domain Eukaryota; kingdom Metazoa; phylum Chordata; class Aves; order Psittaciformes; family Psittacidae; genus Amazona; species Amazona ochrocephala. The sequence goes on along the minus strand of CM077909.1, from coordinate 55,186,443 downwards.
AATTCTAGGTTTGCCTCCTGTTTACCAGATCACAATTCACAAGAGCAAACTAAAAGCATAGAAGTGAGTTTCTGCGTCACTATTTTATATAATAACATGGCTTTGTATGAAAGACAGAAAGATACATTAGTTTATGAGAGAGATAAGATTGCTTCATGGATTCGAAATAGCTATAGACAAATCTCACACAAATTTAACTGAGCAATTGCAGGCCTTGACAGAAAAACAATGTAAGGAAACTAGTGAACACAAATGAAAGTGCCAAAATAAATATGGAAGAACTATGGGGGAAAAAATGCAATACTGCAAGGAAATTACTTTTCATGTAAAAACGTTCATGTTCTATGAACAGATAACTCTGAAAAGACATATGACTTCTTATAAGTGACAATTAGTTAAATAAAAAATGCAACAATTAATCACCACATAAGACAAGTAAAATGCTTTTCATCACTGAAATACCAGAAATTACACTGCACTGAAAGATTTGCAGTTCATCCTGACTTGGATACAAAGGACCATAGATATAAAGACACCAACTAAAAAACTCTTTGTGAGTACTCTTAAAGTAGAAATGTCTCACCCTCCTTGGTTGCTGCCACAACAGTTACTAAAGAAATCTTCACAATGCCAGAAGATCATTATCCATTAACAGCATTCTTCCAACAGAGTTTAACCCACATAAATGAAGCACGGGACAAACACCTTTGGATATCAATATGAATAATGTTGATATTTTGCCTAGTGGAACTGCAGATCTGCCACTGTAATTCATAACCATCAAACCTGTGAAGGAAATTCTTCAAGAAGAATTCCTATGGCAAAAACTTTCAGGTACAACTACAAAACAGATTGACATATGATTTTAAAAAAGTCCAACAAGAAACCCCAAATTCTTTTGTCTTACTTCGTTGCTTCCACTTTGTTCCAATGATACAGATTCTGTTCGGATCTCGGAAACTATTTTCTTCATTTGTTATTGTTAGCAAGTACACCTATTTTTACCATTTTCTCAAATTTATTGGTTTCTGATCATTAGTAAACCTCTTAACTTAATGATCCTTTTTAATTATTTACAAGAATACTTATGTTTCTCGCTGCAGAAACTGGACAGCACAATGTAGTAACTACTCTGGATTATGTGTGAGCAAACAATTGGTCTTCTATCTTTGAATTTCCAAGACAAAAAGCACAAATGAAACAAAATAGGAACCAGTATGACATATTTATACGACTTTACATTTAAAAACTACCCATGCTTTTCAGTAAGCCCACCAATGTCTTAAGTGTACCTCAAGAACTCTGTGGTAAATAACATTGATAGTGCCCTCCTTCAGTTCTTTAAATAACACTGATACTGCCCTCCTTTAGTTTTTACCTATGTCAAATGCTTACACTAGATACAAAAGGACATCTCTTAACTGCTAATTTGATGTAACTTTGTCTCAAAAAACCCAGAATGACTGGTTCGACAAAAAACAGACAAGAATGACAAACATGACCAGGAGCAGGGAAAAAACAAGAACAGTAACTTCTCAGTTTGGTTTTCCATCATATAAGAAATACACATATTGCACTTTTATATTCAGTCACGGAAAATACATTAACTACACAGTTTACAATTATGGTAAATTAATATCATATTTTGTATATTTATACATGGAAAAATTAATTCCAAAATACATCAATTTCTGAAAAATCACAGTTGAGAAATGGGCAGCCTTGCTTAGAATGGGGAGATACAAAAACCAGAAGCAGAAAAAGAGACGTTTACAAAAAACAGATACATTTGCCTAACACTCATCAGGTAATAAACCCCCACAAAATTCTAGTACTGTGCTTTCCTCTGTCAAGACCAAGCTTAATAACACTAATTTTATTTAAAATATTACTCTCAGAAATAAATACATTCCTTTGGATGCTTCAGTATGGTTGACAGACTTTTGTCTGAGGAACAGCTAATGCATTCGAAGTGTCAAGGAACTCAACCTTAAACCTTTGTCATGGCTGTATGAAAGGAATTCCAAGAGCAAAAGAAATGACAGCTATGGTCCATGAAACACTAATCAGATTTCCATGTGTTCAGTGTTTCATTGTTGTACAGACAATTGCATATCTTCTTGTCTCAGTTGCTGCATAACTGGAACAAGACTATGGCATATAGCAGAGATCAAAAGATGACTTCAAACCTATTCCCACCCAACTGATCCAGGGGAAAATAATATTCCACAGAATCAGTAAGAGCACTTGGGGGGTGGTGGTAACCACAGCTGAATGTAGCTATAGCAGCAATTCGGTATATCAGGGGTGTAAGTGCCTCATGGCAATGCTCCATACTTCTGTCCTCCACAGCAGAGGCGGAGACAAGGGCAGCATTCAGAGCCAACTCAAACTTCAGAGCAGCCTTGATAAAACTGAATCTCACTATCCTCCAAATGAAAACAAATTAACTTATTCTGACTTCATACTTTCGAAGGGGGAGTAGCAAAACTCAGTTCTGTAGCGGGCATAGGGCAGCTCAAGGGCACAGAGACAGGCTGACATGGATCATGGAGGCATGAAGTAAGGGAAATCTCCCTTTTTCTCTCAAACCACACTCTCCCAAGTTCTGGCACTTCCCTGTCTTGCATCTGCTGCTTACTTTGGTACATCTCCCCCATTCTACTTTGAATTAATCACCACCATGACCCCCTGCTGAGACTTACGGCCTTCTGTAATATAGGTAAAGTGCTTACAGTCACATCTTTGTCTCCTCTCTATAGCAATTGCTCTCCCCACTCTACAGGAGCAGCCCCTACACAGGCTCCTGCATGGTCTTCCCATAAGGAAAATGTCCCTTTCCTGTTATGGAACTAGGAAACAAACAGGGGCACAGTAAAGAAAAATGCAGAACACCTCTGAAGACCCCTGTTTGCTCCATTCAGTTTTGCTCAGGCTGTAAGGAGGGATAAAAATGGCTATAAGAGACAGCAAAGGAAAAGTGAAACATCAAGCATTAGAAACTGAGAGTAATCAGAGTGCTGGAGGGGAGGGAGGCTGAACAGGAACAGGGCGGACAGTCATCCATCCTCCCTTCCAGCAGCCATCACATGTGCTGAACCCTTTCTCCTGATGGCCACGAGAGGCGGCAGAAAGCAGGAACTGCAGAGAGGCAGCTTGCTTAGCGCAGTCATTTGGAGAAGTAGTCTTCACAGGCAGGCAGTGGGTCCACAGCTACCTCCGCCTCCCAGCTGACCTGGGCAACTGCTTGTGCCTGTGCTTCGACCTCCAACAGGACAGCTCTACTCAGAACAAGTGTTTCTTTTCACTTTTACAAAAGGGCCACAAAGAAATTCATATCCATTACACTACCCATTGTAAGATGCACTTACTTTACCTGAAGCCAACTCAAAATCTGGTTAAGACCCACAAACAGCCCCCTCCCCCAGCCCAAGCTGTGTCATGTCTGTTATACAAAATCAGACTGTTTCACTTAGTCCCAATTACAAATGTACAATATTAAGTTACAGCACAAGAAGTCCATATTAACTATGGAAATCAACATTAGCACTATGTAATTATGATGTTGCTTTCTCAGGTCTGTGAAGGAGACCATGTCAGAGAAGTGAAATGTTCACTACAGGATTTCTAGAGAGTATTCCCGACAGCTGTAGCATGTGTGAAGCAGTTACTTGATCCCTCCTAGAAGGAGCCCTACTATTTTTGCATTATAATGAATAGTTTTTCTACTGTGATGTAAACCCATTGAGAGGACAAATATGTTGTTTCACTAACTCCTGTTAAATCTCATGTTACTGCAATCTAACTTGGATATTCATTATTAAAATAAGATGTCTCTTTACTAATTTTATGTAACCTTCAGCCATTTATTTACTGAAAAAGCTGTCTCTTCACCAGCACCAGTGTTACTTGTACCAGCAGCTAAGCAGCTATCTAAACAAGACTACAGACTTTTTAAGAACCTTTCAGCATGCAGTTTGTCTTTCCCACCAATACTACAAAGTAATTAAGGATACTCATTCTCCTATGCACTTTTGCAGCATGGGCCTCCTCCACTCACAAAATGGCACAGTGTTGGTAGAAATTACATGCAAAAGGCATGCATAGGACTTGGGGGTATTCTTTCTGAGGACGGCCGTGTATGTCATATTTCTTAGGGTTTAGAGGAAGAGGTAGTAAACCAAATTATACTGCAACCCAGTGGGATAGTTTTGTAATTCCTACAACATGGGAAGCTCGAGGGAGGCTTCTATGGGGCTGTCACTGTTGAATGAAAGAGTAGCTGACATATAAGACTGAGTAGTTTTCTGATTTTTTCAACTCTCTTTAAACCAATCTTTTCCAAACACACGGTTCAAAAAATCCCATAGGAACTTCTCTGTCATTTCCTGAAAAATAACTTCCTTGGCTTTCCAAGCCTGTCCCTTGCCAGAGAAACACTGACTATGGAAATCTAATTTGTAACCTAACCAAGAAGCTACAAGATCTGACTTGCTTTTGATAGTTTTATTAGCCCTGAAGAGCACAACTGTTACACAGGTGACAGCCTTTTAAAACTTCACTGGCACCGTGGTCCCCTATTTGGCTAACTTCCTTAGAATCAAACTCGAGGAAAAACGTGCTGATCTTTTACTGAATAAGGAGAAGGTTCCTAACAAATGCTAATGCCTACAGTCACACAAACAAAAAAATTAGCCTGCTCTGCTCTGTTTGTTCACCTGGATCATCTCAATGTCTCTCACAGGAAGTGTTCTACTAATAGAACAACCATACACCTTTTTATGGAAAAGATTAACTTTCCAATAGAAATAGTAAATTAAGGTAAAACACTTGAATATTGCAATAAAATAACTGATGGTGAAAGTATATTTACATGAAATGTCTAAGTTTGATGAAACATAAGGACTCTTCTATTTTTTCACAAAATCCTTTGCTATTTTATTTGGATTCTACAGAGTCCTCCCACTTTCTAAGGCAGGACGCAATTCCCAATGACAATGAAAGTACCCCCACTTGCAGCAAAAGAGCTCCAAAAAACTCCTTTTATTGAGAGGCTAGACACAAGAATAAGTTTATTTCTAGGAAGTTTAAGACTGTATTACTTTGCTTACGCTTGTATTTGCTGTCTGGAGAATGCCTGGGTCACCTTAGACTTCCAAGCCACAGACATTTTGTTTAGAAACAAAAATGTCAAATATGTGTCAAAGAATACATTAAAATAGTATACACACAGCAGCATGATAAGCACTACACTTCAAAGGAGCTGGCACTGTATGCCAAAGGAGCTGGCATTGTATGCCAAAGGAGCTGGCATGTCTTATATTCCATGGTATGTCTACCATGGCATGTGAATTTAGCTTTTTTCTCTGCTAGTGACTAACTAAACACATATGAACATGAAACACAACAGTATTTAGCCACATTACATTAAACACCAGCTATTAAAATCAGCTCCATATTCTTCATAGTGAGTAAATACTGGGGGTAAGAAATGCCACATACCCAGCTTGCATCTTTTCTTATTAGGGTTTCTGCAGTAACCCATCTCAAAAGTCTCTGCTCCACTTTACCTGTCAATCTAAGTAGTTCATCTGAACCATTTTTCTAGAGTGGTAGACAAAGCAGTCAAAGATGTTGCCCTTCTAAAAATCTGTGCAGCTTAGCTAAGATCCTTCATGTATAACATTTAAGCACTGGGATTAGTTGGTTTAGTGGCCACAGTGAATGTAGATATTCCTAAGCCAGATTTAAACTATTTCAGGTACTGCTGGCAGTATAGCAGCAGCAGCAGTGTGGGTAGCATAAGATGAGAAACTGGCGGCAAAGTCCGGACAACGGTCACTGCCAATGAAGCCAGCGTGGCTCTAACCAGGTGTATCTATGGGAGCTGCAGCCAGTGAAGCACAGATGTCCCACAGAGAGATGCAAGGGTGAGTGTGAAGTTCAGAGGGATGCAGGGTTCGGATTTGACTTGAGCGCAACGTACTGGGGGAAGAGAAAAAATATTTCTTAATTTTCTTTTCTTAGAGTTACTTAATAAAACACAACAAGTAGCTGAATTGCAGAGTTTTAAGGAAAACTGCATCGGCCTTAGTGGAAGAGCTAAGGCAGCACCAAATTTGACTCAAATACATGTCTGAGAAAAGGCAACATCTAAACCACTTATGGAGACTACATCAACATATTGTATTGGATCAAAGGCAGTAGAAATACTAACATAAACCAATATCCAGGAGAATATATAAAGCATCCTATTAGCAATTTTGTGATACAAGATTGAATAACCTATCCGAACTGGTTGTACGATTAAATATTTATAATTTGAAAGACAATTAGAATTGATTCAATGAGAATTATGTTAATTTGCAAGTAGCCTCTCAATCACTTGGAAGATAGTGAGGCAAACATCAAGTAATTACATGCCTGCACATGTGTTCAGGCAGATAAAGTATTATGTATCCAGCACATTTCAGAAAGATTTGAAATAAGTTATGAATCGAGTCTGACGATGGCAACGTGAAGATAAAAACATGCATACTGCAAACAAAGTGACAGGCAACAGATGATTGAAAATTCTGCTAAATGTTTAATTGCTGACTGTCACTTGAACTGAAGACAACCCAGTATGCCAATCTCTTCAAATGTTAACTAGAAGCATCAGAGTCAAAAAATAGCATTGACGAGTCTAAAAATCTGTGACTGTTTTTTCCTCAAAGAAGAAAAATTTAGAAACAGCCAAGCACAGGCTGCTGAAGAACTAACCTGGCTTGAACACTTCAGTAAAAAAAGCTTACAGATTCCTAAATACAGAACAATGAAGAAATAATATCCATATACTAATTTTTAGCTGGAATTTGAGTGTCACGTTTCATATCCTGGTTCTTGGGTGAAAAAAAAATCTTGTGAAAAAAAAATCTTTACTAACTGTACTAGAAAACTCTGGATGTTCATCACCTGCAGATAACAACCAATTCTCCCATTTAAACCTCTAAATTCAATTGGACAAATTCAAAAGTACTATCAAAAATAATAAGAAGAAGTCGCTACAGACATAATGCAATATTGCCAAAGATATTACTCCTTCCCTCATTCTGAGGCTTCAAACTTTCTTTTTGCCTTATTCTGAACTTACTGAAAACTTCACTCCCCTATTCAAACCTCAACAAATCTTGGCATTTTCCTGGTTCTAACCTTCTGTAATGCATATAAAACTTTTGTCCTTTTTATTCACAAAAACAGTGCCATAAATATTCAAATGGGTTTTTTGTTACAGAGGCTCTATTATTGTGAGTCTCCAGTGCCTCCCTGCAGAAAGAATGTAAACTTCACTTTACTTTCAGTTCTTAGTTGCAGTCAAAGTTGATTCTTTTATGTATTTATAGAAAGTGACATTTCTTTATTTACAACGCAGAAAAAATGCAACTTGACTTATCCTATATGTGTATAAGGTGCCATCTTCAATTGCCTCAGCAGTTGCTCATCTTTCTGTACAGCTCTGTCACTACTTATCTTTTCTTTCACCCACATACATTTTCACAGGTAAGAAATCTAAATGGGTAACTAAGGGACATTTATCTTACATCCTTCCTGTGTCATACTTCAGCTCACACACACTACTATTTTTAATTAACATCTCAATAACATTTGAAGAGGACCTGAGATGGAGTTAATTTAACAAAACATATTATAAGTTAATGGCAGTGCTAGGAAGAATTATAATAGAATCATAGAATCATAGAATAGTAAGGGTTGGAAAGGACCTCAAGACCATCGAGTTACAACCCCCCTGCCATGGCCAGGAACACCTCCCACTAAACCATGCCATCCAAGGCTATGTCCAACCCCACCTTGAACGCCGCCAGGGATGAAGCATCCACAACCTCCCTGGGCAACCCATTCCAGGGCCCCACCACCCTCACAGTAAAGAATTTCTTCCTCATATGCAATCTAAACTTCCCCTGTTTAAGTTTAAACCCATTACCCCTTGTCCTCTCACCACAGTCCCTCATGAAGAGTCCCTCCCCAGCATCCCTATAGGCCCCCTTCAGGTATTGGAAGGCTGCTATGAGGTCTTCACGCAGCCTTCTCTTCTCCAGGCTGAACAGCCCCAATTTTCTCAGCCTATCTTCATACGAGAGGTGCTCCAGTCCCCTGATCATCCTCGTGGCCCTCCTCTGCACTTGTTCTAACAGTTCCATGTCCTTTCTATGTTGAGGACACCAGAACTGCACACAATACTCCAAGGGAGGTCTCACGAGAGCAGAGTAAAGGGTCAGGAGCACCTCCCTCGACCTGCTGGTCACACTCCTTTTGATGCAGCCCAGGATACGGTTGGCTTTCTGGGCTGCAAGCACACACTGCCGGCTCATGTTCATTTTTTCATCAACCCACACCCCCAAGTCCTTCTCCACAGGGCTGCTCTGAATCTCCTCCCCGCCCAACCTGTAGCTGTGCCTGGCATTGCTCCGACCCAGGTGGAGGACCTTGCACTTGGCATGGTTAAACTTCATCAGGTTGGCATCAGCCCACCTCACAAGCGTGTCAAGGTCCCTCTGGATGGCATTCCTTCCCTCCAACTTATCAACCAAACCACACAGCTTGGTGTCATCGGCAAACTTGGTGAGGGCACACTCAATCCCACTGTCCATGTCACCCACAAAGATGTTGAACAAGACCGGTCCCAACACCGATCCCTGGGGGACACCACTCGTTACTGGTCTCCAGCTGGACACTGAGCCACTGAGCACTACTCTTTGCGTGCGGCCATCCATCCAGTTCTTTATCCACCGAGTGGTCCACCTATCAAATTGATGTCTCTCCAACTTAGAGAGAAGGATGTCATGTGAGACAGTGTCAAAGGCTTTACACAAGTCCAGGTAGACGACATCAACTGCTCTGCCTCTGTCCCTCAGTTCCGTAGCCCCTTCATAGAAGGTCACCAGATTGGTCAGGCAGGATTTCCCCTTAGTGAAGCCATGCTGGCTGTCCCCAAGCACCTTGTTGGTTTTCATGTGCCTTAGCATGCCTTCCAGGAGAATCTAATATGTTCCATTACAAGACTGTTCTCAGTTACATATAGTTTTGCCAACCTTTAATTTTTGAGCTTAGATTTTTTTCATACCAGGTATGTGATTCAGATGAATATTTTTAGAAAGTTACAACTGAGACAGTCCAAACACAAACTTAAAGAAAAATATATTTTACTTTGCACATGCCAAAGACCAAATCAAAACCTCCAAACCCAACCCAAAAGAAAGCCCATGCCATTTCACACAAACCCCTATAGGACTAGGACAAGAAAACCAGTTAAGACAGCTGGGAGGCAAATCTGGCTAACCCGTAAACTTCTGGAACAAACTCTTAACAAAACTTTGCACAAAGTATGTGCATAATGCATGTCTTCCAATGGCATCAGCATTCCTGGTGCTCTGTTATTTTTACAGTGCATCCCTACTGACTGCATGTTTCTGGCACCTCCACAAAGCTGGGGTAAATTTCAGGCCTACAGAGTATTTTTCTATGGTTCAGGAGCCACTATGATATTAGGGAGCAGAAAAAAGATGGGAGGATGCTTTTTAGTTTTTGTAAGAAAGAGATGCTGGACAGGAATTGACACTATGGCACAGGGAACACCACCTGAAAAGACTATACAGTGTTACCGTTAAAAAAAGCAGGCCGAGGAAGATCAGAAGAGCTTTTTAGTCTGAAGCAGTCCCGCTCCTCTAACCTTGAAGGGAATGCATGATTTCACCATGTATGAATCAGAAAAGTATGTCACTGGATCTGCTCACTGTGAGAACCCACTGGTAACCCAGAGTATTCCTCTCCCTCCCTCCGCTGCTGGTGGGGCAGATGCTAGATAAAAAAATATCACCTTTTAGTCTAGAGGCCTGTACTAAGGACCTAAAAGCTCCACATGCAATGGTCATATGTCTGGGGCATATCCAAACGATGGACTCCCTTCCCTTTATTACCAGTCACCTGCTATGGGGTAGAAAAAGCAGAAACTATTAAGAAACACTGGTTGTGAACTTAAGTACTCAAAATGTCATTTAAACTATTCACACAACGCAACCCAGTGTCACTGCACATACTTACCTGCAGTGGTCAGTTACATGCTACTTTTCCCTAGTGAGCACCTTCTCAGCTCAGCATGCGGGACTGACAGTGTCACGGGAACAAATGAGCCCTGGAGATGATGTCCACAGGGTTCTTTCAACGTAAGAATTAAAAAAAAAAAAACAACAAAAACATTTAAAAAGGCAGGAAAACCATATGTATGGAAAGCATGGCCTCAAGATTAAGGCAAATGGTAACATCACAGTCACTTGGGAAACTTCAGATCTATGGTCCAAGTACTTCTGCAACACTGAACAATTTATTTCATGCTTTTTCCTAGGTTAAAATGGCAAGCCTTCAGAGACCCAGTGGATGCAGAGCAGCGAGGCACATGTTTACACCCATGCAGACAACAAACATATTTCATCTCGCATACTGTTGTACAGGTCTTGATTGCAGGACATGAGAAACTAACTCTGGCACTTACTCGCTTCTTCCTGATTTTGTCAAGAAGGCTCTTCAATAAGGATTGCATGTAAAATGCAGGGGAAAGAACAAGAACAACAGAAAACCAAAATCCCACCACCAAACTTGGCAAGTGCACACACAAACTCAAATGCTTCCTGAAGTCAGCTACTACATGCACTGCCATCTAGCTATTCAAACATGAGAAGTTGCATCCTTGCAGGGACCACTCTACACACAGATTCAATATTTCTCAACTCCTCCTTCTAGGGTATACTAAAGAGGTAGAGAAGGAAACAGAAAAGCTATTCCAGAAAATGCAGTATTGATTTTTCTACCTGAGGAAAGAGAGTCTCAGGGAAAATAACTTCTTGCTCCTCTACCTCATAGAGAAGTCTCAAAAAAGACATTAACCTGCAAAACCATGAACCACTGCAGAATTTTGCTCCAGACAGCGTTTTTGGCATATGTTGACACTACATAACTGAAAAATCATCAAATAGTATTCATACTTCTGGTATTCTTGAAATACATAAAAGGAAAAAACGTTATTTTTCCTCAAACTTCTTAATCACTGCAATTGCTAACAAATAATGAAACCAGTGGAGGATTTTTAAGTAGAACGAACTCCTCTAATTTCTCGAAGATCACAGAAAAAAAGCAAACCAGTTCATTTAAGTGTGTAGGTAAAAAACTGTTAGTGTCAGAAGATTGACATTTTCTTATTCCTGTATCACATGCTAGCTTCCTAAGATCCTGATCATCATTTCTACATGAAACTGTAATGCCCTACTAAAACTGAACATAAGATTGCTGACTGTAAAGACTGATAGGATTTATAATGGTCTTAAAGGAAGGCATTAATTATTACTGCAGTTTACTGTGACAAGATAATACTTCTAAAATAATTTCAGAAAAAAACCCTAGCACTTGAATGCTTTTGGACAGTTGCTGCTTTATGTACATGTTACCCAACATGCTGGGTTTCAAAAAAGTCGTCCCCCAGCATGTGTCATGAGATTTGTCTGTGAAATAAATAAATAGCTTGTAAAATGCTACCCATCAGAAACAAACAGTGTAAAATGTATAATCCCGTTCCCAGATCTTTGTACTGAAAACAACATTCTTTTTTCCCCTTCATTTTCTTTTTTTAAAAAGAACCAATGGGAAATTACTACATGCAAACTTCAATATTTTTAGGAAAGTAAGAGCATGATAGATCTCGTGCCAAATCTGGACTATTTAATAGTTTCATCAGAAAATCTTCACTGGACAAACACTGCAGCTGGGGCCTGGAGCGGTGGTGGAGAAAATCGAAACGTGATAGGTCAAGACCCTGCGCAATCTGACCTATGTCGGCGCTGTTTGAGCACGGGTGACGTGAGGGGTGCCTACATCTCCATGGGCCCCTACTAATCTAAATGACTCTGTGATCCTATGAAATCTCCTTTTAACTCAGGAGGAAAAGTAAAAAGACAAAAATATCTGCTTTTCTGTGCTCATTTTTCGGCTGACAGTTTGAAGATCCAGTTACGTATTCCCAGCTTTTACTTTGTCACAGATTTGTAGAGTTTTGTGTTGCTGGGAAGCAATTTGCACTTCTGCTTTGTGGAGTAACTACCTTGAAGGATTGAATTTATTCTGATTTAGGATATCAGATGATATCCTGAATTTGTTGTTTCTGTGAAGATCCTGTTGCAATATTTTGAAGAAGATGGGTGGGATGGGAGACAGCAGATATTCCCATTAGCTTCACACTATTTATCTTCTTAAGAGCCTTTCAACTTTCCCACCAGATACAGGGGAAAAAAGTCAGGTCAACAAGTCCCCATTCAAACAGTAATTTATTCATCACAGACAAAATCCTTCCTAAACTATGAATAATGCTTGTTTGCTCAAACAGCAATCCAGAGAGCCAGGAGGGAATCTCAATCTGGCATCACCTTTGTGTTTCTCTCCATTTCTTCTGTGACTTCAACAGTGCTTTCTTACACATTCATTATTGCCATTCCAAATCAGGCTAATATTATCTTTTATGGGTTCTACAAAGAAGAGTGAAATTTCTCAGACTGCTGGTGATCCAATCATGAATATTTGCTGTTGTCATTGAATAGAACTGCATACTTCCTCAACAAAGGTACAAAAGGTAACTAGCAACAACTAGAGCTCTCAATATGTCATAAAAGTTGCTGGATTAATGAAAAACCTTATCAGAACATCAGCATGTATTAATCATACACTTGAGACTACATACATATTGATGTGCACACAACACAACAAAAGTTACTATTTACATTCCGTCTTATGTGATCAGGATTAAAGATGAAGTTTCTAGCAAGAGAAGATCAATGCCTTTCTATGTTCAGAAGCCTTCAAACCATCAACCTATGTGCAATCAAACATACTGGAAATTGAAAATTCAGCAGCAATTTACAGTAAAATGAGTAGCCAATAAATAAACTGTATACATTTACATAAGCAAAACTCTCTTTTTCCATGTTTATTTTATTGCTTCAGGGTGCCACAAAATCCCAGGATCTACACTTTGCTGATGCACATTGATCCAAACCTTGCAAAGATTTGGGCAAGACATATGACCAATTTTGTTAATGTCCTAAAAAGCAGCAGAAGAAAGCATTATGCAGTCAAATTGAACTATTACTAAATGTATAGCAAGTGTGACTGTACTGTTGGGTAAAAATAAGGGTCTCCAAAAACGCTGACAGTAGTAAAATAACGTTGTTAGGCACAGCGCCTATTCAGCAGATAACTGAAGCAAATCCCAATCTCAAAACAATACAGAACCTTAAAGATACACAAATTACATTTATCAATAAAACAGCTCAGTTCCTACATGAAAAGGGAAAGCATGTGGAGACAGAAAAGTAAATAAACCTGGTTTAAAATAAAAATCCTGTAAGCATAAGCTTTTAGACCCAACTAACAATACATAACTGAGAGATGATCTATTTACACTGCAAGATCTGTATATCTTTTAAAGTTTGGTTAGTTTTGTTGGGTTATTTTTGTTTGTGAGGTGTTTTTTTTTTTAATTATTTTTAAGTTACCACAAGCATCCATTTATTAATGAACACACTGTGCTTGATAAATAAATAAATACATTGCCAGCTTATAGTTAGAGGTATTTAAAATATTTAATATGTCTGGAATAGAAGTCTGAAAATATTTATCATGGTTTTGCTTGTTCTTAAAATGGGAACTCAAATGCCTGAAGTTTTTGGTGAAAAGCCCCAGTAATGACTAAACAACGACCCTATTAATTCTTTCTTCTACCCCCTTCATACAAGCTGTCTTACAATGACCTCACACCAATCTTCTACAAACATTATTCTGAAGATTATGATCCAGTTTAAAACAAGAATTTAAAACATGGTTCCTCTTCTCCTCACCTCCCATTTCAAGGTATTTTAATCAGTGAAAAGTTGTACTTTCTAGACTTTTTGTTAATGCAAAGAAAAAAGAGGTTCTCTGACTGAAAAAAACCTCAAGTGACTTGCTTCCAAATCAGATTTGTACTGTCCCCTCTCTCAAGACACCTATTTACATGAAATCTCTTATAGTTTCTCTGGCTCTATAAAATGCAGATGCCACTGCACATCAGGCCTGTGTTTGCCCCTTCGCACAGACAGTCCAAAACAGTTTTCCTGATCTGTTTCAACTTGAAATGTTGTCAATATATGGATTGTCTTGCTTTCTAATTCAGTGAAAAATCTAGTTTTCCATTAGTCTCTGCCTTTCTAATTTTCGATACAGCTTTACTAAATGTAATTATTAAAGGCAGATTCAAGAAAGCAATTACTGAGCTACTGGTTTGTATCTCTGAAGTCTTAATAAGGAACAAGGAGTTTAAGTGACAGAAACATGGCAAAATCTGTAAATAAAAAAATAAATTAAAAAAAAAAAAAAAAAGGGAACAAACCCCCAGAAGCAAACCAAAACCCCAAACCTGGCTAGGTGTTTACTTTAATATACAATACACAGAGAGAAAAATCAGAATGATACATAAAATTGCTATAGCCTTGGGTGGCATGGTTTAGTGGGAGGTGTCCCTGATCATGGCAAGGGGGTTGGAACTAGATGATCTTAAGGTCCTTTCCAACCCTAACTATTCTATGATTCTATGTTTGGGGCGACCACACAACTCCCTGTTATCACAAATGAGTTTTAATCTTTATATCACTGTGCAGTGTATTGGAATTGAAAGCATATTTCAGCACTGCTGCAGAAACAGCTCTAGAAAGAGATTTTAAAATATCAAAAGTGGGATTGTGAATAATGGGTAAGTGTATTTTTTCCCTCTTCATTTGGGGATTTTCAATGTATTCGGGAGGTTACAGCATTTGGAGGAGTTATTCTGGACTATGAGATAACCTAATCTCACTTGTCAGTTCCAGCACCCAAGTATTCAAAGTAAAATAAAGGTGATTATGTAAAAAATGTAATAGGTAGAACATATGCAGTAATTGTTTTAAACCCAAGAAATGTCCTAAAGCACAGGAAGGCACTAGGTTGTAGCAGAACCCTCTTGTTAGATTTTAGAGAACTTCTGTTCTCAAGGTGGTTGAGTCCAGACACACAAGACTGCAGCTGGAATATTTTCTTTCTGGGTAATCGTTTCATTTCCTTTTCTCTGCCACAAAGAAGTGGGTAATATCTACAATGAAGTCAGTAACAGAACTCCCACTTAACAGCTACACCTTGACACTACTCTTGTTTTCTGACAGTTATTCTACATACACTAGAGGTTGCTGTAAAATCATTTTGGTCATTTTATGTATCAGAAAGAATGACAATGTTTATCACTTGCAAGGCAAAAAATACTGGCTCTGAGTTCATAAGCCAAACAGAGAAATAACAAAATAGAAATTAACTAAAAATAGTTTTCTGATTTAAAATAAACATCAACCCACACAAAACTTTCCAATAGTCTCTCACCACCATAGTTCATCATATGCAGTAAATTTATTAAAGTATGCTAGCATAATAGCAATTAGTAACTTGGCATCACTTTCCACACTTTCCACACTTTCCACTGGTACAAATGTGTAACATCAGATGAGCACCTAGCCACTCCTTGTATACAATACAAAGGTAAATCACACCAAATAATTAACAATATAAAGGAAAGGTAGAAGTAAGAGCTGATGTTTGAAAAAATAGCAAATACGGTTAATTTCAACTGGTTTAGTTTAACTGAGATTCATGCCCCTCTCAAGAAACCTCATCTAAGTTTTCCAGCTGAGGACAACTGTTGTTTGAAAGCCTTGCAAAAACCCCCTCAGGTGATGGTAACCTGAGAGCCCAAACTGAGGACTCCAGAAGTCAATGGGAATCGTGATTCCTGCTCTGAAACCAGGCATTTCAGCTGAGACATTCTGGTACACATGAGAAGCACGGTGAGTGACCGGTGAAAACCAAATCCCCAGTACATAAGCACTGTCCACATGGCATATGCCCAAGCCTCTCAGAGGGGAAGCACAGTACCAAATCTGAGGGCTCTTGAGCTTTTCTTCACACAAATCACATTTCAGTATAATGGATAAGAATACTGAAGTATGATAACATAATTAAGGCAGCAAATACTCAACTGGATATGGTAGACTGCTACTTAATTACACACCTGTATAAATGTGTATGCAATGTCTCACAAAGATAACACCCCTATCTTCTGACCAGTTTTGCCAGTGGCCAGGAGAGCAGACAGGAGGGCAAGCTCAGTGAGACTGCTATTACAAGTAGGCAGACTACAGATAGAATAGTAAGGGTTGGAAAGGACCTCAAGATCATCGAGTTCCAACCCCCCTGCCACGGCCAGGGACACCTCCCACTAAACCATGCCATCCAAGGCTAGGTCCAACCCCACCTTGAACGCCGCCAGGGATGAAGCATTCACAACCTCCCTGGGCAACCCCTTCCAGGGCCCCACCACCCTCACAGTAAAGAATTTCTTCCTCACATCCAATCTAAACTTCCCCTGTTTAAGTTTAAACCCATTACCCCTTGTCCTCTCACCACAGTCCCTAATGAAGAGTGCCTCCCCAGCATCCCTATAGGCCACCTTCAGGTATTGGAAGGCTGCTATGAGGTCTCCATGCACCCTTCTCTTCTCCAGGCTGAACAGCCCCAATTTTCTCAGCCTATCTTCATACGAGAGGTGCTCCAGTCCCCTGATCATCCTCGTGGCCCTCCTCTGCACTTGTTCTAACAGTTCCATGTCCTTTTTATGTTGAGGACACCAGAACTGCACACAATACTCCAAGGGAGGTCTCACGAGAGCAGAGTAAAGGGGCAGGATCACCTCCCTCGACCAGCTGGTCACACTCCTTTTGATGCAGCCCAGAATACGGTTGGCTTTCTGGGCTGCAAGCGCACACTGCCGGCTCATGTTCATTTTTTCATCAACCCACACCCCCAAGTCCTTCTCTGCAGGGCTGCTCTGAATCTCCTCCCCGCCCAACCTGTAGCTGTGCCTGGCATTGCTCCGACCCAGGTGGAGGACCTTGCACTTGGCATGGTTAAACTTCATCAGGTTGGCATCAGCCCACCTCACAAGCGTGTCAAGGTCCCTCTGGATGGCATTCCTTCCCTCCAGATGGCATTCCTTCCCTCCAACTTATCAACCGAACCACACAGCTTGGTGTCATCGGCAAACTTGGTGAGGGCACACTCAATCCCACTGTCCATGTCACCCACAAAGATGTTGAACAAGACCGGTCCCAACACCAATCCCTGGGGGACACCACTCGTTACTGGTCTCCAGCTGGACACTGAGCCACTGAGCACTACTCTTTGCGTGCGGCCATCCAGCCAGTTCTTTATCCACCGAGTGGTCCACCTATCAAATTGATGTCTCTCCAACTTAGAGAGAAGGATGTCATGTGAGACAGTGTCAAAGGCTTTACACAAGTCCAGGTAGATGACATCAACTGCTCTGCCCCTGTCCATCAGTTCCATAGCCCCTTCATAGAAGCTCACCAGATTGGTCAGGCAGGATTTCCCCTTAGTGAAGCCATGCTGGCTGTCACCAAGCACCTTGTTGGTTTTCATGTGCCTTAGCATGCCTTCCAGGAGAATCCGCTCCAAGATTTTGCCAGGCACAGAGGTGAGACTGACTGGTCTATAATTCCCTGGCTCATCCATTTTCCCCTTCTTGAAAATGGGGGTTATATTTCCCTTTTTCCAGTCATTGGGAACTTCACCTGACTGCCACGATTTTTCCAATATGATGGACAGTGGCTTAGCAACTTCACTTGCCAGCTCCTTCAGGACCCGCGGATGGATTTCATCCGGTCCCATGGACTTGTATACATTCAGGTTCCTAAGGTGGTCCCGAACAAGATCCTCCCCCACAGTGGGCCCAGGGTCCCCACCCTCACCATCCCCACGTCTGCCTTCCAAGACTCGGGTGGTGTGGTCAGAGCATTTGCCGGTAAAGACTGAGGCAAAGAAGTCATTAAGAACCTCAGCCTTCTCCAAATCCAGGGTAGCCAGTTCTCCCGATAGCTTCTGGAGAGGGCCCACGGTGTCCCTAACCTGTCTTTTATTGGCAATGTACCTATAAAATCCCTTCCTGTTATCCTTAACATCCCTAGCCAAGTTTAATTCTAAGTGGGCCTTAGCTTTCCTAACCTGGTCCCTAGCTTCCCGGACAACATCCCTGTATTCTTCCCAGGCCGCCTGTCCTTGCTTCCACCTTTTATAAGACTCTTGTTTCCTTCCAATTTTGCTCAGCAGGTCCTTATCCATCCAAGGAGGTCTCCTGGCCCTCCTGCTAAACTTCCTTCTAGTTGGGATGCATCGCTCCTGAGCTTGCAGCAGGTGATCCTTGAATATCAACCAACAGTCTTGGGCCCCCCTGCCCTCTAGGGCTGTATCCCATGGAACCTTACTGAGCAGGTTCCTGAAGAGGCCAAAGTCTGCTCTCTTGAAGTCCAGGGCAGTGAGCTTGCTGCATGCTCTTCTCACTGTCCTGAGGATCTCAAACTCGACCATCTCATGATCGCTGCAATCAAGGCTGCCCTGGAGCGTCACATTCCCAACCAGCCCTTCCCTGTTGGTGAGGACGAGGTCAAGCATGGCACCTCTCCTTGTCGGCTCCTCTATTACTTGCAGAAGGAAGTTGTCTTCCACGCAATCGAGGAACCTTCTGGATTGCTTGTGCCAGGCAGCGCATTAGCAGGTGCTACTTGAGATATTAAAATCATTATTTTTTTGAAAAACATTTCATTTTATTCATATATTTGGTTTCTCTTCAAACTCACAACTTCCATGTTTTCCTTCTTGTGCAGTAGCAAACCCAGTAAAGATAAGATGTCTATGCTGCATAGGAAGGACTAAACCAACCCTCAAGACAAAGCACCAAATGCCATGCTCCTGTCAAAACAGCTTAAATGTTTATCTAGCTCCAACCATCTATTATAGAAATTTCCTCTCCTCCCAGAAGACCGTGCTCTGGAACTTGTGTTGTAAACTTCTTATGGCAAAACTGGAGCTAGAGTCTGTTCCACAGTGTAAGATCCATAATACGATTAACTATAAATAAAATACTGAATAGTACTAATCTCTGTCCTCTTTGTACTATTTCCTATGGCAGTTGATCCTCACTGGAATCATGAAGTACAACAAAAAAAAAAAAAAAAAAATTCAAATGAGAAAAATATTGCACATTTCAGCTACAATTCCCCACTACAGAATGCAACTATTTTGTTCTTCACTCCCCTGTTGTCAATTTTGAGGTTCTTTAAGCTTCCTCAACCAACCAAAAGCCCTCAATTTTTCAATTCTGTCATGAAATATTGAAGAAATTAACTATCTGGAGCTTTGAAAGAGTATGTTAGCATAAATAACATATTACCTATTGTACGCTGCCTAGGAGAACATTTTCTATATTTATTTAATCTTCCTTCATTTTAACAGCAAGTAGGACTGAAGATTTAGTTTCAAAAGACAAAAATAAAGTAAGAGGTAACTTCTAAGTGGGCCATTTAAAACACTGTGGTCAGTGCTGCCCTGTAATACAAAAAGTCTTCTTTTTCTCTTCAGCCTTTTTGAATGATTTGGCTTGTACAAGCCACAGTCATTTTGTGGCATGCTTACGAAAAATGAAAAATCTTGTATGTACCAATATCAAATCATTTATACACAGCAGAGATCAGCTGTCATTTCTGTCTATCCTACCTCAGCAGTACATCCCCTCCCACACTTCTCTTTAGTCTAGGGGAGCTGTCAAGTTTCTAGTTTCTGACATGTATTTACATCATTCAATGACATCTGACAGCAGTGAAAGGCCACAGAAAACTGCTTATTGATCAGAGCAAAACTAGTTGACGGAACAGATGAGGTTGTATCACAGAAATGCAGCCACACGCAGGTGATGACATTTTGCTCCCTTGTATACAAGTGCTTAACGGAATACAACTTCATTAGATCATGCCACTAGTGCTTAAAGAATTGAACAGTTCTCATGAGGGTTTGTCTATGCGGTGATGAGGACAATCTATCTGTACTGGTACCAATGTATTACTAACCCGTTTTGCTCATGAAGACTTGCAAACTACCAGCCAATGTGTCCTGATGAATACACTAAGAGACACTGAAGACTCAATCTTGCTAAAATCTAATTGAGCTGACCTTTAAAAAAAAGATAGAATTACCATTTAGGGAGCAAGATCTACTTGAGATTTAGTTCTACAGAATTGTGTGGTGCTTAGTAAAGACATTTTAAATGACCATTTTTATGCTTGGGACTCGTACAGTTTCCCAATGGAAGTGATAACTGTTCATTAGTATTTCAGAGGTTATTATATCAGCTGCATGAGTGTCTTTCAAACTGTATTGATTTCAACACTGTAGAGTTCTTGGGCAGAAGCTCTCCATAAAAAGGGTGCTGCAGCTAAAATATTATTTTTATTACTTTCTTCTTTTTGTTGAGTAGAAAACCACATCCAATGTAAACATATTTTCCACAGAGTAACCTATAAGGATATAATTACAGTATACAACCATTCTTTACAGAATCTATGTTTGCATTAGCAGTGCAACTGGAAAACGCAAAGCGGTTTTAACATAAAGTAAACCCAAGCGATTCAAAAAGCCAGTATGTTACTGGAAAAACTTGCAATCATGAAACTTCTAAGGGTACACTGATTACAGCACAAACCTCAGAAGAACTTGCTTTCCATTTCATATCTTACAGTACATAACAGCAGTAGGTCTTTGTTTCAAAATAAAAAATACAGAGGGGGAAAAAGATGCTGATGGTCCAAAAGTCAGTCTTCACAATGGGTAAGTGTTGCTCAGCCTTTCTAAATTAAGCCTTGCATTCAGGTTAACTACTTAAAATTGAAAAGAGTTTTCAAATTCAAACCAAAACTACTGGCCACCTCAGACACTCAGAAAATTATTTCAGTTTCAAGCGGATAGACATAAAAGACTCAGGTCTCAAAGAAGGCATTTCCTATCACTCAGACAAGTAGCATGAGGCTATAAATTTACTAAATCCAAGCCCTACACAACTAGAGAAATCCAAGCTTTAAAAATAACAGAGAAATGCAAGTGAATCATGTCTTAAACAGAGTATGTACTCTGCTATTTCTCAGTAGAAACAACATGGCCTATCCTATATATGACTTACTAACAACAGAAAAACGACAGCAGTCTTGCTATTTTCAATTCAGTTGTATCACTGAAAATTCTTTCAGACAAAAAGATTAACTTAGAAGTATGTCTTGTTCTTTCCTTGGTGTTCTTGTAACACACTTGCTGGGGAAAAAAAAAAAAAAAAAACATCTAGAAGAATTTTGCTTTCAGGCTGAAAAAAACCTTGGGATAAAGAGAGATTTTCCGAGCTTATCTGGCTAAGTTTGGATCAAGTTTCAGGTACAGAGCAAGTATTTCTCCCAGTCTAATAGTATCTCGCTCTAATAAAACTTCCAAGGTCTACTCTACACGAAAAAATGAAAAAAAAAAAGGAGAGTGGGTAGGAAAAAAAGAAGTTAAAAAAAAAAAAAAATAGCAGCAGCACAACAATTGCAAGACTGAATTGATTTTATTAGCCCTGGCAAAACACATTTTTTGCTTTGTTTTTGTGGTTGGTTGTTTTTTGGTTTTTTTTTGTTTTTTTTTTTTCCCCCTGAATTTTAAGAAGACTTTCAGTGCGCACTAATTACTTGTGATGGAAGATTTCAGTCCAGATGTCAATATTTACAATGATTCAGCAAAATAAAACAAAGGACTTTATCTTACCAAACAGCCTGGTGTATCTAACAGAAACTGTGTCATCTCAGACACTACGGTTAGCTGTCTGTATTTGTTTGAACACAGACAAACCCACGCATATTCAACATGTACAGAACTAAGAGGAAAAAGGAAGGTAAAGAACGGATGTGATGTCAGATGTCTGAAAAGCAAACTGTCTGTAATCTTCTCAAAGTTAGTGGGAAGAGAAGAGGAAGTACTCCAGACAATAGACAGTATAGATAGGATGCTATTTTATGTATATTTAAGAAACTTATTTTAGCACTGACCTTTTTTTTTTAAAAAAAAATAGAAATAAAAAAAAAAACAAGACAAAGAACTGTTCCACATTCTGCCATAAAACTCTTTACTACATAAGATTTTATTCATAAGAACTCAAAATTATCAAGAATATCTTTAGACAAGAAGTTGCAGACAAATTACACTTTGTCATTTCCAAGTCTGGCTCTTGTACTTTGTGCTTATATTGAAAACAGGAAATTCTCTTCATCTCAGTTGTCTGATACGCATAAATATCTGGGCTCAGGGCCTTGATACTGATACTGATGATGGCAACAATTCATAGCCAATTATGAAAAAAACAACAAAAACAAACCCAAACAAAAATACCCAAGTGAATCTACTTTTAAATTAACATTGGATCTAGAACTGTTTGCTTTAAGTCCAAAGCACAAGAAACACCTCTCTTAATTCAAAGAAATTAATCAATTTTGAGTCACCCTGAAAATCAAGCATACACAACACAGTATTAATCATTTCCAAATTTTGCTGGACATACCTTGGAATGAGTTCTCTCACAAAAAAGCAAGAAGCCATACATTTCCACTCTAAAAGAATAGCAGCTGGAAGGACTGGAAACAGACTGTAGGACAGGCTGCTGACATATGGATACACAGAGAACATGCAAAACTTGAAAGTGAATTATAATATACACACTTTGCTCTTTCAATCTTAACATAACATAAAATGAACTTCAGACCTGATAATGTTACTTCTTAATTACTTTTAGATTTGGATTTTATTTTTGTAAAGCAGATCCTAATTGCAGCATGCAATAATCTTAAATTAGTTGTTCATATTTAGGACATTATTTTAATATTCGGTTATCTCATTATGAGAAAATACATCACAGGCATTTCTTCTGTTTTAGAAGAGACAGAAGACCTTTTCTTCCCTGTGAATAATTCACAAAAAGCCTACATCACTGC
This sequence comes from Amazona ochrocephala, assembly GCA_039720435.1. Lineage (NCBI taxonomy): Eukaryota > Metazoa > Chordata > Aves > Psittaciformes > Psittacidae > Amazona > Amazona ochrocephala. Next base: position 55,163,434 of record CM077909.1, on the reverse strand, counting down.
ATCTGACTTCAAAAGAACAGAAACTGACTCTTTATGACAGGGATATATGAACTGGGTAAATGCCCAAGCCATTGCTCAAAGCATGCCTGTAGGGGTACAATCACTTTTTTCTAGACAGGCACACTAAGCTGAAGCAGTGACTTTTCTGTTTTTCCTGGTTAAACTCAATGGAGTTTAAGTCAAAGTCAAAAGAAAAACTAGTATTTGGATTCCTTATGCATTAGAGTTATCTTTCTTTGTTAGTGGATAAGTATAGATTTTAGTGCCATAGGCTGTCGTTCTATAAAATATTTACAATAAATCAAGAACCTAACATTTTTAAAAGGAGTCCTGAAAGACTAAGAAAAACAAAAACCACGTTTACTAATTTGCAGTAAATTACAGTTCTGCTATCTTGAATCCCAAAGCATGAGACACTACAACCTGCATCACATAATCAGATCTTTCCATTGGAAAACACATCACTTAAGAGAGCTCCTTTGAGCACGGGTTCATCTTTGCACTAAATGCACATCATTCAAAGGGTCCCACACTGAGGATCTCATGACAACCTCTGCAATGCACTTCCATGTCATTTTTGACTCCCTCTTCTAGCCTCAGTCTTCTTACTCTGCTCCTTGGCAAAATGACCGATCTGTGTTCTGTATGAAATACAGTGTACGAGCAGTAACTTCAAAAAACAGTGCAACATTCACTACTGTATGATGTAGTAAGTCTTTTTACCCTGCTGAGGTGGCTTGACAGTTATCAGCTCCCACTTATGTTACTATGTGGGGCTGTAAACTAGTTTTTTTTTTTAATTCTTATTCTATTTTACTGATGTTTTTACCTTTTTAAAGGTTTCATGTTAAATAAAAGTATACCTGAAAATGAGATAGAGTTAAAAAAAAAGTAAATAGCTACATCAGTGATTTAAGAAATACGAAGCCTACAAATAGAATCTAAATTTATAATGTATGTACAGCAATTCAGCACATAAAGAACCACACATTCATTGAAAACCACAGAAGCACTGTTTCAGTCAATAAAATGATAAAATATTTTTATCTTCTGAGATGCTGTTTCCTATATGTTTAGACTAGATAAAGGAACCTGTTTCCTATATATTTCCACACAAATCGAGTGATCTTGTCAACATACTTCTAAAACTATTCCTTGGATGTATTTTGAAGAGAGATAAGTCTATGTTTTCCCCATGGATGAAGAAGCAAAAAGATTTCTTCCCCTCCCCCCTAATCTCTTGTTTAACAAGTTGCCATTTGAAGTTATAATACAGTATGCTGAAATTTTGTCATATTCATAATACACATCAATCCCCTGAACCCACCTGGAAAGCTTTATTTCCATCTACCTTTGAATGGATAGCTTCTCTGAAGAAAAAAATACTTGCAAAAAAGGTAATACAATTAGTCAGTGAGTAATACAGCAATCATATGCCCTAATCAAGTACTCCCTCTAAAAAAAACACCAATATAATACAATCTCACAATTATCACTACCCATTTATCAGTAACCATTACAATAAATCATAAGTAGGCCATACTAAGAAGCATATGCTACAGTTAATCTATATTACCAAACTTAAACTAATAATCTCAGTTGCTACCATGTTAGCAACATAACATTAACTCAAACTACTGCAAAATTTTGCTCCGTACTCATCAACTGAAGAGGTGCAAATATTCACATAGAATCACAGAATCATAGAATAGTTAGGGTTGGAAAGGACCTTAAGATCATCTAGTTCCAACCCCCCTGCCATGGCCAGGGACACCTCCCACTAAACCATGCCACCCAAAGCTATGCCCAACCAGCCTTGAACACCGCCAGCAGTGGAGCACTCACGACAAGACTGGTCCCAACACTGATCCCTGAGGGACACCACTCATTACTGGTCTCCAGCTGGACACTGAACCATTGAGCACAACTCTTTGTGTGCGGCCATCCAGCCAGTTCTTTATCCACTGAGGGTTCCATCTATCAAATTGATGTCTCTCCAACTTAGAGAGAAGGATGTCATGTGAGACAGTGTCAAACACTTTGCACAAGTCCAGGTAGATGACATCAACTGCTCTGCCCCTGTCCATCACTTCCGTAGCCCCTTCATAGAAGGCCACCAGATTGGTCAGGCAGGATTTCCCCTTAGTGAAGCCATGCTGGCTGTCACCAAGCACCTTGTTGTTTTTCATGTGCCTCAGCATGCCTTCCAGGAGAATCCGCTCCAAGATTTTGCCAGGCACAGAGGTGAGACTGACTGGTCTGTAGTTCCCCAGCTCATCCATTTTCCCCTTCTTGAAAATGGGGGTTATATTTCCCTTTTTCCAGTCGTTGGGAACTTCATCTGACTGCCATGATTTTTCAAATATGATGGACAGTGGCTTAGCAACTTCATTTGCCAGCTCCTTCAGGATGGATTTGTTCAATCTTTCAAAGTTTTGATATAATAGAAGACCATAATGTATTTGAAATTAAAAGGAGAGCAAGCTTTTGTTTCAAAGATGAGCTTTTGAAGAAACAAGCACTACATATAAAAGTGTTAAATTATATTAAGCTTGGATGACCAGAACAATTAGTCTACTTGGGAGCAGAGAGAATCTAGAAAAGCTGTGATTCACTTAAGTTACAATGACTGCACTGGAGATGCAGAGAACAATTGTTAGAAGAATGAAAAACAAGTAGTCTTATGCTACACTAAAACATACTTACTCTGAAGCTGAAGTAATTTTGTTAATTCAAGGAACATTTGCTGAAAACATTTGCTTTTTCTTACTGGATTACTCAATTTGTTATTCTGTTCCAATCAAAAATGTATCACCATTTGAAGGCACTTCTCTGCTTTTAAGATATCACTTTTTAAACTACTTAATCAAGCAAAATGTCAATTTTATAGAAAAAGAATATAAGGAAAAGATTAATACTCTTTTCCATCACTTATTTCTCCACCGTTCCCTCTCTCCCATGCTATAAAACTCTTCATAAAGAGATGACAATTACCTGAAGGAAGAAACAAAGATGTTCTTTATTATAATGCAAAAATTTCCAATATAACTAGAATTTCAACCAATTCACTAAACAAAGGAAGAAAGACACACACTTGAGCAAATCTTTGGCTCTCTTTTCAGAGAGAAATGCGTGCAACAGTGATCAGCACAAGTTTTCAGATACAGCTCATCAATCAAATTAAGCAAATCTCAGCAGGCACAAAAAAACAAGAGATGCTGCTGCCTACTATCTTGCTATTTCTCCTTTCTGCTCCCATCTGCTGTTGTACCACTACTACATAAATTAATCACTTTATCGTTATAGGCAGCTGCTGAAGCAGACACTATGAGTATTACAAATATGCTCTTCCTCTCAACCTCAGTTTCACCTGACTCCACATGGTTTTCCATGCTATTCTGCAGCAAACTACCAGACCTCTTTCACTTGCTTGAATCAAAAACTGAATTCTCAGGTCCTGGATCTCAGCTAGGGCACCAGCCTGGGTGGTTTTTCCTGGAAAACAGAGCTTTTTCCACAGACCACTTACACTGAAGATTCTTAATGGCTTCAAAACATTTTGAAAGAAAGCTCAGGATCCATATGTAAGTTCCTGAAGGCACAGCTGTGGCAAGAATAGCACACATACAAAAAGTAGTGCAACAATTGTGGAAGAGGAGATCATGGGAAGGATATGAAAATAAATAGCATAGCTAGTTCCATCTAATTATGTGAAATGCTTCCCTCATTAAGAAATCTCAGTAATGAAAGTATTATAAACAAGAATTCTCATTCTTCACATTTAAGTTAAAACTGGATAAATGCCCCATTTAAGAAAGGATTAAAATGCTTATGTGCTTTCACCTTTCTTCGACCTTATACAGAAACATCTAAAATCCCAAGATATGGATTTTAGGAGAGGGCAGAAGGGAAAGAGATATTTCACAACATTGCCACTACAGAAAAACTACAAACAGATGGATCTTATATATTGGTTCAAAGTGACCACATTGATTATGAACTAGTTGCATGACTTAGAAGAGCTGGGTACCATCAGCCATCTATTTCAAATGCACATTTTAGAAGGAAAAACATGGTTGGTATATCTTTCTGCCAGACTTGTTAAAATGGGTTAAAATTTGGTCTTTGAATGAAATGCAAGCAAACTTTACTAAAGCACATCAACCTGCCTCATCACACTTTCCAGTCTGTTTTATTGTGTTAGGACAAGAAAATACAGCAGCTCCAGCCAGAACCACTTTCTTCTCAGCACGCTTCTATTTTCAGCAAGCTGTGAAGACCCTTTCAAAGTCAGATCCCCCTGAAAACTGTATTATTAGACATACAGTCTTGGACATAACCATGCTTTGCACTTACCTTATAAAATGCTAACTATTATATGTTTTGCAGATACTCCCAACTCAAAGACAATAGAATGCTATGATAAATAATGAATTATTGTCCATGATTTGTTATTTCCAAGTGTGCTAGCATACACAATTACGTAATTAAAATGACTTATGTATTTCCTAAACTCAATGCATACAGTGACCCCTACTGGTCTGCTAGATACCCCCTCAAAGATACAAAGTGACAACCCATCAAACCCTCCAAGAAGTGTACCTGAGCTAGCTTGCAAGGCCAATCCTCACATAAAAAGCATCTATACCTTTATTCAAGTTACAGAATGACTAATACTATTAACTCCATAGAGGTAAAAATACTCCAGTGCTTCCTACAGGCTTTTAAATATACACTCTTATTATTATTCTAAATAAAATAATCAAATGAATGGCTTGTAAAGAATGCCATATACCAGTATCTACAGCCAAAAGCCACATTATCATGAAGAGTTTCAATCTTTTTCCAAAAATTTTCTTAGAAAAAATAGGAGAAACAAACTTCAGTCAACTAGAGGTTTTAAATGAGAAAAATGGATACTTCCTGTACTTTCCCAATTAAACATGAATAGCAACTATGACAATAAACCCCCATGAATCAGCCTGTGCTTGCTACTGTTTTATACATAGAAAATAAGGTCACAAAAGTGTCTAGTTATTTGTCTACATACTTTCTGCCTTAATATACAACTAAATAATAAGCTAGGTAACCAATAATGTGCTGTGTAATACACATACTTTATCACCTAATACACTACTTTATTAATTTAAGCAATTCATGTTGCTGGAAGATCAGTTCAAGATCTTAACACTGAGTACACTCACAGTTTAATGAGATTGTGGTGTTTATCAAATGCCTAATGTTCTATGATTTTTTATAAATATATATGTATATATTATATGTATATACACACACATTTATGTGCGAAATCAGTATCCAACTAGGATCAACAACAACTAGAAAACAAAGAAGCTTATGCTAAGTGTGAATTCCAAATCCATTTCTTTCACCACTGGGCTTTTAAATTACACACATGTGGTTACAACATAAAGTGTGTGGGAGGTCGACAAAACAAAATGAACATTTGCCTCTGGCTCCATTTCAGCCAGGATTAAGTCCAAGAATCCAGCAAAAGAAAGCAGTGCTATTTCCCATTCGTGAAGGAAACCGTTGCTTGGAAAGCTTAAGTAATAGAAATAGAAATCTAGTCTCTCTGCTTCAAAATCCCTGCAAATTAAAAGGAACAGAATATTGTGATGACTGCAAGTTTCCACTGCATCTAAACCAAGTCAGTCCAGTGCTGCTCAATACGTGCTCACCAGGAACTTATAGAAGACACCCTCACCCCAGTTGCTCAGAAGTAGCTGGAACCCAGAGGCAGAACCTCAGAGCTTCCAAGTGGTCACCAGCAGGCTGGCATGCATCCTGCTTCTTACTTCTGACCGCTAGTTAAGGTTGCTGAAATGAACAATTACAGTAAAATGATATTTTTAAAATGCATTGAACCAGTTCTAACTTAGCACACAAAAGCTCTAGAGACTTCAACAGGAGCTCAACATTTTCTAGAGCTTTTATTTTTGGGAGCCATATTTAAATATTTACAAGGTTAGACGAAGAAGAATAAAAGAAAAACGAAAAAAGAAAAAGAACAGCAACATGCTATAAAACATTTAAGAAGACTGTAAGTCTACTTTGTTGCAGTTTTTTTTCTTCCAAAACTATGCAGTGAACTTTGCTATTGTTTTAACTGAACTTTGCTATTGTTTTTACTGAAATACCAAGTACTACAACATCCACTGTAGACGTATAAATTTAGATATTTTTATGCCTAAAAAAATTCAAAAAAAAGAACACTGAAGTTAAAAGTCAAGCACCCCAAAGACAGTGAATTCAAGAAATAATGCTGTGCATGCATAACTTAATCAATCCCTTCAGTCTTAATGCCTCAAGACATAATTCAAAACTTATTTCTTAAGATCTTGGCACTATTCAGTGAGTAAGTGTTCAACTATTATTGCGGTGGGCCTTGCACATGATGGCTTCTAAGTGTCATCTAAACACTGTACTGAGCAGACACCAAGCTGAGTAGTGCAGTTCATTCACTACAGGGAAGGGACACCATTCAGAGGAACCTTAACAGGCTTGAGGAGTGGGCTTATGTAATAAATTTCAACATCATAAATTCCAACAAAGTCCAAGCGCAAGGTCCTGTAACCTGGGTCAGGCCCATCCCCACCATCAATACAGACTAGGTGATAAAGGGATTGAGAGCAGCAATGTGGAGAAGGATTTGGCGGTACTGGTGGATGAAAAGCTCAACAAGAGCTGGCAATGAGCACTTGCAGCCCAGAAACCAATCATACCCTGGACTGCATCAGAAGAAATGGGTCCAGCAATCCAGGGAAGTGATTCCACCCCACTACCCTGCTCTGGTAAGACCCCACCTGGAGTATGGCATCCAACTTCAGTGTCCTCAGCATAGGAAAGACATGGACCTGTTGGAGCAGGACCAGAGAAGGGCCACAAAAACAGTCAGAGGGATGGGACACCTCTGTTATGAGGAAAGGCTGAGAGAGTTGGCATTATTTGGCCTGGGGAAGAGAAGGTTACAGGGAGATCTTATTGCAGCCTTTCAATACTTAAAGGGGGCTCATTAGAAAAATCGAGAGAGACTTTTTACAAAGTCCTCTTGTGACAGGACAAGGGGCAACAGTTTTAAACTGAAAGATGGGAGATTTAGTTAGGACATAAGGAAGAATTCTGTATTTTCTGTTTTATTTTTTTACATTGAACATGGTGAGTGAGACACTGAAACAGGTCATCTAGAGAAGTTACACATACACCATCACTGGAAGTGCCAAAGGTGAAGTTGGAACTAATCAGCAACCCAACCTATTGGAAGATGTCCCTACCCATGTTAAGAGGCTGGACTAGATGATTTTTAAAGGTTCCTTCCAACCCAAACCATTCTATGATTCTACGAAAGGGGACTTTTTACATTTGCAAGCTGTCCACACCAAAAGAAGGGCCCTAAGTCTATTAGAAACCCTGATTCCCAACCTGTGGTAGGAGGAAGTAACACAGTGCCAAAGCTGTTGCCAAGCTAGCATCAGTTCTAGATGGCTACAGATGTACCAGTAGTACTGTACATCAGTAGGCTGCTCTGATCAAACCACAGCTTTTTATCTACATTACTTTCAAATTCCTGATCTCTGTACAGCAGGGCAAAGCCACATTGTGACTCCATGGGTGTCCTGGGTTCAGCAGTAGCAGTCATTTTTCTCCTTCTTAGTAGCTGCTGCAGTGCTGTGGTTTTGACTTTCGGCTTGGGAACAGCACTGATAACACCGATGTTTTTAGTTGCGGCTCAGTAATGTTTACTCTGACCGAGGACTTTCTGAGTCTCATGCTCTGCCAGGGAGGAGGGGAAGCCGGGAGGAAGCAGAGACAGGACACCTGACCCAAACTAACCAAAGAGGAATTCCATACCACAGCACCTCATGTCCATTATATAAACTGAGGGCAGTTACCCGGAAGGGCGAGATCATTGCTTGGGTCGGGCTGGGTATTGGTCGGCGGGTGGTGAGCAGTTGTATCTCTTCCCTTGTTGTTTCCCTTATCATTATTATCATTGGTGGCCGCAGCAGTGGTTTGTGTTATACCTTAGTTAGTGGACTGTTCTTATCTCAACCCATGGGAGTTACATTCTTTCGATTGTCTTCCCCATCCCTCCAGGATTGGGGGGGGGAAAAAGGGGGGGAGTGAGAGAGAGGCTGCGTGGCTGACTGGGCTTCAACCACAACAGTGGGTATAACAGCATACCTAGCCGACTGGGGGATTTCCACTCTGCTCCTTCTCGGAGTATTTGCTCAGGGTGCCTTTTCTGACCCCAGCCCCACCCCACCCCTCACTGGGCACTCCATGCACGCCCTGAACACTCAGGATAAAACCACCCATTGGGATGTTAGTAATCAAGGTTATATCTTCTGTCTCCAGTGCTTGGGTGATCCGGCACTGAGGCCTCCAAAAGGCTGACAGTCAATATATGTCGGCCGTCATACAGGTTACCTGGCTACTAACTTATGTTCCCCAGGTAATATAAATTCCAGAGAATGGTAAATTGGTACCCAATGCTCTTCTGCAAGTCTACTCATGATTTTTAAATGGAATAATGTTTTACCATCTATAAACTACTGTAATGCAGGTGGTAAGAATGGGTCTGTAACTGGGGAATGCATGAATGTTGACTCATGTTGCCTACTTACCACAATGTCCACCACAACCTGACATTGCTACCTTAAAAAAAAAATTGTGCCCGAGCCATCAGGATAAGAGCTTTTTACTGTAATCATATTCCTTCTTAGTGACCATGATTCTTGAATACTAGTGATTCTTATATTGTATAGCTTCAAACATCCCATTAATGCCAAGGACAATAATGAAATACAACTGGTTTACATTTCGTGCTTGGGACAGAGGCACATCACCATACTGCTGCATATCCAGTATTTTGCACCAAGACTTCTGTTTTAAGGTATAAAAATATTCTGTTTTAAGCCTATTGCATAAGCTACAGAAGATTCTTTGATCATTTTATTGGTGTTAAGGACAAAAAGCCACATATAAACATAAACAACAAATGAGTTACACACATCAAGAATTACGTGAACCTAAACCACCTGTGTATGTCTCTAAGAGAAGCAAGAGGACGACAATGGCAGGTGGTAGAGCACCGCTGTATTGTCTTACTCTGCCTGTGACTCCTGGCAAAGCACGTGGTCTGTGATGTGATGGAGCATGTCAGTGCTCAACAGAAGGCACACGGGAACAAGCACACAAGAACTTTACTTAAGAGTCGTCACATAATGCCTCTTGCATCAGAGTAGAGACAAGGTTTGTATTACCGGTGAACATGCAAAAAAACATCAGGAAAAGGAGATGACACTGATCTTTGAGCACTGAAGCACACACTGACAAGCAGCAGCTCATCCCACAAAGTTAAAAATATATGCTTGACTAATTCATTAATTCAAGATCAGGTGACACCTACAGTAAGTTCTGCAAATAAAGGTATATAACAATGGTTGCCCTACAAATGCCTCTGAAATTCGTTTTAAAAAAATACAATTCTTCGATCAGCTCTGGAAAATATTTGGGAGTAAGTGGCACAAACTGTGTTTTTTGTTCTGTTACCTCAGTCATTAGCAAACCTGAAGATCCTTTTATCTTTACAAATTTGTAGAGTTTACCTTCATGCCTCTTCACATGCGACAGGATTGAGGCAGAAGGTGCCTGTGCTTTTCAGGTGTTAACTGTGGGAAGGGCTCCTGCATGGCTTTCCCCTTCTATAAAAATGTCTCCTTTTTTAACAGACAGATGAGGACAAAGGCCTGGACTTACACTGGAGATTCAGAGCTCTGATAAGGACTCCTGTTACTCTTGTGCTGCTTTCTGCTTCACAACTAAGCCACCAATCTAGCCAGCTCTTAATAAGCTACCCACCTAGCAATTTAAACCTTTAGAATGCTTTCATTCTATGGCAGACATTACACACAGGAAAAGGTGTACTGAGGTAAGAGTGGCACTAAATTTTTGCAGTTTCTTGACTAGCTTATACAGCTATGTACATTTACAGTGACAGAAACAAACATAGGCGGTCCAATTCTGAAGTACTAAACAAGATGAATACTGAACACAAATGCTTTACTGAATAATATTTGCAATATTTAAAAAAGCGGGGAAAATCTGATGTGACAAGTCTGCTCCAAGTACAGTTGTTACTTCAAAATTTAAAGCTGGGAGCAGAAAAGAATTACCTCCTCCCAGGAAGACCATGCCAAAGGCTCTCTTGAGCAACCTAACAGAGGATGTTTCTTCTTCATAGAGAAGCTCACGATTGTTTCAGTAACTGTTCCACTATGAGATACTCGTACCATTCCCAGGAAAAGAGAAAAAGAGCTAGCTACTTTGGGTGAGTTCTCTGGGGTTTTAGAAAGCCATTTTTGAAATAATGCAAAGGACAATTACCAAGTATCAAGGGAGGCTCACAAAAAGAAGCCTGAGGAAGACTTTGCTGGAAGATGCCCAGTTGAGCTTCAGAACGTCCACACAATTTGCTTACATGGGTGTTCTACATATTATCTCCCAGTTCTGAAAGACCTCATGTCTATCTTGGCTCTGTATTTCTGGGAGTTATCAACTCACCTGCTGCTTCCAGCCAGGACTAACTATACTTTTTACTCTTGACAGAAACATCTAAGACTCGTACAGATGAAGCTTCCATACCCTGCTCCTGAAGTGTGTTCTGGTGCTGCAGAACCTTCATTATTCAGCACTTAGTAATTACTCTTTCTTATTTCTGGTGGATAGGACAGGAATTGCACGGCACAGGAGCACACCATCTCTGGTCCACAGACTGACTGCCTCCTTTCTTTTTTCAACAGCCTTTCCTGTTACTGAGATTGTTATCACACCACTCGTTACTGGTCTCCAGCTGGACATTGAGCCATTGAGCACAACTCTTTGCGTGCGGCCATCCAGCCAGTTCTTTATCCACCGAGTGGTCCACCTATCAAATTGATGTCTCTCCAACTTAGAGAGAAGGATGTCATGTGAGACAGTGTCAAAGGCTTTATACAAGTCCAGGTAGATGACATCAAATGCTCTGCCCCTGTCCATCAGTTCCGTGACCCCTTCATAGAAGGCCACCAGATTGGTCAGGCAGGATTTCCCCTTAGTGAAGCCATGCTGGCTGTCACCAAGCACCTTGTTGGTTTTCATGTGCCTCAGCATGCCTTCCAGGAGAATCCGCTCCAAGATTTTGCCAGGCACAGAGGTGAGACTGACTGGTCTATAATTCCCCGGCTCATCCTTGTCAGTGACGTGGACAGTGGGATTGAGTGCGCCCTCACCAAGTTTGCTGATGACACCAAGCTGTGTGGTTCGGTTAATACATTGAAGGGAAGGAATGCCATCCAGAGGGACCTAGACACACTTGTGAGGTGGGCTGATGCCCACCTGATGAAGTTTAACCATAACAAGTGCAAGGTCCTACACCTGGGTTGGAGCAATCCCAGGCACAGCTACAGGTGGAGCAGGGAAGAGATTCAGAGCAGCCCTGCGCAGAAGGACTTGGGGGTGTTGGTCGATGAGAAACTGAACATGAGCCGGCAGTGTGCGCTTGCAGCCCAGAAAGCCAACCGTATCCTGGGCTGCATCAAAAGGAGTGTGACCAGCAGGTCGACGGAGGTGCTCCTGACCCTTTACTCTGCTCTCGTGAGACCTCACTTGGAGTATTGTGTGCAGTTCTGGTGTCCTCAACATAAAAAGGACATGGAACTGTTAGAACAAGTCCAGAGGAGGGCCACGAGGATGATCAGGGGACTGGAGCACCTCCCATATGAAGATAGGGTGAGAAAATTGGGGCTGTTCAGCCTGGAGAAGAGAAGGCTGCGTGGAGACCTCATAGCAGCCTTCCAATACCTGAAGGGGGCCTATAGGGATGCTGGGGAGGGACTCTTCATTAGGGACTGTAGTGAGAGGACAAGGGGTAACGGGTTCAAACTTAAACAGGGGAAGTTTAGATTGGATATGAGGAAGAAATTCTTTACTGTAAGGGTGGTGAGGCCCTGGAAGGGGTTGCCCAGGGAAGTTGTGAATGCTTCATCCCTGGCAGCATTCAAGGTGGGGTTGGACATAGCCTTGGATGGCATGGTTTAGTGGGAGGTGTCGCTGGCCATGGCAGGGGGGTTGGAACTAGGTGATCTTAAGGTCCTTTCCAACCCTAACTATTCTATGATTCTATGATTCTATGAAGTTCCCTCTCAGTGTTTTCTTTTTGACCTAAACTGCCCCTGGTGTATTTCATTCCTCACAGTGATCAAAGATCCAGAAAGCAGTGTAACACAGCATACTTCCTCCTACACTGCCTTTGCCTGTGGACACTCTTTCCCATACTTCACATGTTAGAGTTCAGTACCTAAAATCAGACACAGTAGTCCATACTTAGTATAGAGTTCTCATTAAAGATGGCTTTTTTATATGCATCCTTTGAAAATCTAACATGCAATTGCTTTTTCTGAAACAGCATGATGTCAGTGACATGGCCATCTTGCAATGCACAATGAGCCCCTCATCCTTTTAGGAATATCTGTTACCTAATAATCTGTTGGACCTTAATTTGTGCTGCTGATTATTTTTGATAAACACAGCACTTGGTACCCCATTCCTATTGAATTAGCTCCCCATTTTCCTTTCTTAAGAAATCCTCCCAATTCACCAGAATTATTTTTAATTCTGTTCTTGTTCTCCAGCATGCTCACAGTCACTTCCACCTTGGTGTTGACAGCAAATTTAAATAAGGACACTCTCAGTCTATCATCTGGGTCATTAAAACATTAACTGATACAAGACCTCAACCAGGCTGCTCTGCAATACAATCCAATAAATCCTTCCAGTTTTGACATATGCCTGTGCTTTTGTAGACCTGCACCCACATATATTCAAACACGTGTGCATGCATGTCTATGTTCTGCCCCTATCTGAATCTAAGGAGACTGCACTGAACACTGCACTTCATTGCTTTTAATGTTTGCTTAGTGGCAACTGATTCAGATTTCCCTGAGTACAAACCAACCTTGCACTAAAAGCACGCTTACTGGATTCAACTAACTTCTACTTTCTACAACTAACCATATTTTTTCACTGGGAAATAGGGCACAGCTGTTTTACTAATGCACAGCTAACATCCACATAAGCTAGCTGATCCCCTACCAAAAACCTCCACCAAGAAATAAAAGCAAAACATACTTCCAAAAGTAGGTCTGTGTTAAGCTTAAAAAGAAACTCTCCTTTCTTTTTATGCAATACTGAACAGTAGAGTTCTAATCCTAACACAGAAATTCTCCAAGGCACTGTATAACACAAGAATCCTTTCCTGAATATATTTAGAACAAAAAAAAAATGCATGCTCATTTTAAAATTTTGTTTAGCTATGCAAAGCTGCTAAGCAAATGTGGAAGCTACGGTCCAAAAGAAAATGTCAGAACTGCACAGATGCGCTAGCAGGGTGCTCACAGTTACACTGTTGTCAGAAATTCCCTAGGTAAAGCTAAGAAGAAATAGGTCATGCTCAAGCATTTTTATAAGCTTCTTAGAGATACCATAAATATTAATAATATATTTTAAAACAATCTGTTAAATATTAAGGCATGTTCATGTATGCTATACTAATGCACAACAATAAAATACAAATCTGCTCTTCCCATGGGATTCACTACTTTTTTTTTTTTCCTCAGAAAAATTCTTGTTAACCCAAACTAACATGTTCAAAATAATAAGATTCAATGGTCTGGCAGTTTTTAAGAACAGATTACTGACATGGTTTTGAATGTTTCTTAGATGAAATCACTAACTAACACCTTCCCATTAATCGATTAATGTCAACAGAATTCTGGAAAGCTATACTGCAGGCTCCTGCACCAAAGTTGTAATCAATTAAGGAAGTCAGCTGAAAAAAATGATGCAAAGATCAGAGTTGTCAATGGCAAAATAATCTCATCTCAGTGGTGTCAAAGAAAGAGTGAAAAAATTCCATATATTTATTTCATAATGCAAGAAAACTATTCCAAACAAAGATTTAGTAATCCAATTAATTGTCAAATAACTATTGAAATTAAAATCTATGAAGAAATTCTTCAGGAATCTACACTTCAGATCATACTGGTGATATTTTACACAAGATACATTTCAGGACAAATTGTACAAGCTTTGTTTTGTTTTTATTTTACAGTATTAAAGAACATACTTGCTAAAAAACATAGTGATTTTATTTAGAGTACCAAAACTCCGAACAATACAGAGTTAAACATTGAGAAAAAAATATGCACAGTTTAACCCCTGGAAACTTGTCAACATTTTTACGCATTTTACACACTTTAATTTTTGAATAGGGAGAAACAAAGCCACTGATTTTTGGCTGTACATTCCATCTGCAAACAACCCTTAAGCACAAATAACACTGCTTTGTTGGGCAGCTAAGTTCTTGAACCTGCTGAGTTAGCAAGGATGTCCACAGCAGAGTGTTGAGAAGGGGAGCATTAAATACCACTCAAAATAGGGTTCTCATTTCTCCATACCCTTTGTTTGGCTATTACCATCATGAGGGCCTCTACCATGCTACATGCCATAGAAAGCTGCCTGACACAATCTGTAGTGCATTCTTTACCTTCCACAAGCAAACCATCAGAATCTATTAACATTACTTTACGCCGATAGCACTAGAGACATGACAAATCACAGGCCAAGAGTCAGATACCAAAGAATGTGTCTCAGGGCATTGAGGCCAGGCCCATTTGCAAGCAAATGATATTGTGTGAAGCTGGCATGCTCACTATATGACAAACTGATGCAATTTCAGTACTGTCGGAGAAGCTGAGTGAGATTTCTCTGATGCTGGCTACGGTTACTGTACAGAATTGTGCAGAGTTCCCAGATTTGAATCACTTGGGGCCTGAAAGGGCTTCATTTGACAAGCCACAAGTAATTACACTACACTCTTTCTATTGTACTCTATTATTTTGCCTCTTATCTCTAGGCTTTGAGCACTCATGAGCAAGCAAGGTCGCTTCTGTTTTGACCGTGATGCAACAAAACATTGTTCTTTTGTGATATGATAAATAAAACGCAGCCCTGCAGGCTAAACATTTTTATCAGGCCTATTTTCCACTTCTATAAGCAACAGCAACTTTGGGAGCTTGTTGGAAGAGTTGAGGTTGGAAATAACCATGCAGGCAAGTTCATGAGCTTTTCACTTTTCACTATCTTGTTATTGTAAAAAGTCATTTGAAAAATGAGGCATTAAGTTCTTAGCCCAGACAGATACCAGTAGTACCTGTGGTTAAGCAGGTTTTTACCCCCTTTCAAATCAGCAATTTTTGACAATTTAGTTGGTGAGCAGCAACAAAGAGTTTTGAATGTGCACCATGTTGCCCGTTCTTTCCCAGACACCAAATACCCTTCAAAACTAAAGTAACTATATTTTCTATATCAGTTCACAAAATGTACTATTTAAACACCTAAGCAGGTAGGAAAGTTTTGTGTTGTAGCATTATCCCGGCCACTGAATTTAGAAAGAATAATGATATCCAAAACCTTCGCATATACAAAAAAAAAAAAAGGGTGGGGGAATAAAAAAAAACAAAAAAAAAAAAAAAAACAATGGCTTTAGGTTCAAGAAGCTAACTTCTAGTCATGTCTTCTTAGTTTACAGGAGAATTCCTTCTTCCAGGAGAAATTCCCTTCTTTCTCACATGGTCTAGGCAAAAAAATCAGGCTTTTAATTTAGAGGTCTGTATTACAAACCAGATGGCACCAGGCTTTTTCAGCCTTGAAAATATACTTAAGAGTTTTTCTAAAGCTACGATTAGATACAAGCCATTTAGCAGAAAATGAAAAAAAAAAAAAAAAAGACCAAATACGAAGACTAAATGCACATAGACAAAAAATGATTCTACCAAGTACCTTAAAACTGTTTCCAATTTCCATTAATGTACTGTCCTTATGTTTCTGATACATATGTAATAGCAAGTAGGCATTAAAAAGTAAAGAGAAACTGCTAAATTAGCTACAAGCGCTGAGTTCAGGGTATGTTCTCCAACTTTGCCTCTACTCCAGGCCTGCCTAAGGATTGTCTAATTTGAGAGGATACAATTACTACCCTCAGTAACACTCCTAACAAGTTCTTACCAAATTGTTTTAAAATACATCTACATATATTCTTTCCCTCTTCCCAACAGGTACAAAGAATTCATGGCTAAATCTGGAAGTCTGGCATCATAATATTTTCAGCAAAGGCAGGTAAATCAAAATGCCCAAATGAACAGATAGAGAGGAGAAATATGGAAAGGAAACTAAAAAACCCCATACTCAGCCATACTTCAGAATCTGCTTGAGCTTTGTAATCTCTGTGTCAAACAGGAATTTTTAAAACATGCAGAGGAAATAGTGCAAAGATTGTACCCCTACCAATCACACATCCACATTCTGAGTGCTCAGCAAAAGGAAAGGCCTCTGACATTTTCTATTCAATACCAAAAATAGATGTTGTCAGTATTTTCTGCCTTTTTATGCTCCCCCACTTCAATGTGAAAATGGAAGCTAGGTCTTTGGCTTTCAGATGGAGAATGGATCTTTAAATAAAATCTAGCTTTTAAATGGTTTCTAACTTGCTTTTAAGCATTGAGTGGTTTGGAGTTTCATTTAGAGTATGTCATCATGAGACATATTTTTTCTTAGAATTTGTAATAAAATCAGAAAAGCAGTAGGCGAACACTAGTTCCTGAATCTATAATGGCACAGCATTCAAGTCCAAATTTCATTTGTATTTTTTCCCTGAATACCCATTTCTTCACGTTTCAAGCAAAGTAAATATTTTTATAACATTCCTTGATATTACTATAAATCTGTTAGTCCATTATGATTAAACTGAACACACACTCCTTATGTTTCTACATCTCAAAAGAACAAGGAAGTTAAGATAGTAATTACCATCTCATTTTAATTGCAGAAGTAGGGAGTCCTACTCCTGGAAAGAGCTTGAATACTACGTAAAGAGTACAGAAGGGAATCTATGTGCAAAGAAACAAAAGCCCTATGCCAGACCAGAAATAAAGGCAGTTAGCTGAAGTACATATGGTCACTTTTCCTAAAAGCAGTTCATTGTAATCAATACAAACTTGCTGCTGAACAATTGACTGTTTCACCATATAATCAAGATTCTTTATTTGTCCTTATGTTAGAGATGATAGGAAAGCTTTAGATTTCATTATTTTCCAATTTGGAGATACTTGCAGCACATGAATACCTTCTGCCCTAGTATAAAAAAGGAATCAATTTTTAAAAAGTGAATCAATTACAGGAGAGACAAGGAATATAAAAAATAAAATAATGACAATTGGTAATTTTATATCACAGCTTTCAAGGTAGACTAGTGGGAGAAAAGACTCACAGATGTTTTATACCATTTTCACTACATTAAAGATTTCAGCAGTCAAAACAGTAACAACATTTTGGATAGACATAACTTTTCACAGCATCTCATCAGGAAAACACCGTTATCAAGTGCAAGCAACCTCTTTCAAGAGTGATTTTTGAAACTCTGTGTACTATGGTACACAATTCAACAAATGTCACCTACAGGCCCTGGTCTTAACTGAGATCCACAAACACTGTGACATACAAACAAATAATATAGTAAATGGAAGATGCAGTGGAGGCTCGGCAGTCATTTCTTATAAGTTACTTACTGTAGTTCACTGGTGGCAGCTTCAACATCCAAAAGCATTTTTTCTCAGATTTCCTACTTACACATTTATAGAACTGAATGTTGTTTTGAACAGGAGGTGGAGCTCTCACTGCACCAGCAGCAGAGGAATGAGAGGAAACATATTTTAGTTAGAACATGGAATGATGATGCTGCTCCCTTCTCATGCTCTTTGCACCCTGCCTTATTGCAATGCCTAAAAGTATGCAAGCATTACTGTTGTACCCAAATACCTTATTTAAAAAAAAACCCAACCAAAAGTAAACAAACAAAAACCCCTATAACCACAGAGAATTTATTTAGGAAATGTGAAATGTTTAGAACATGACATATAGATTGAAATAATTTAAAAAAAAAAGTTACTGGGAAGAAAGTATACATGTTCTAGCTACAGTATCTTTATTATCAGGACATCTTCAGGACACCCTCAGGGCACTTCTTTCATTTTCCATTAAAAATACAATGCTACTTTCAAAGGGAATGATGACACTTCTGCTTTGTCATCAATGTCGCCTTCCAGAATGCTCTACAAAAATGCTGTTTCAGCCTTCCCCAAGCCACAGGCAAGCTTATAAGAAACAGAAAATGAAAAGTTGATACAAGTCCTTAAACAGTTCTTGTATAATGGAGAAATAATGGTTGCTCACAATACGAGCATTCAAAATGTAGTAGCTGGAAGGCCTTCACTAGCATATTTCCATGGTGCATATCCAATATAAGTACTTCCACTGTACCCAAATGTAGCACTGAATTTCTATCATCAAGTGTTCTGACACGAGCCTGTCTTCTCCACATTCTCCTCAGTGCCAGGGTGCCAGGAAGACCTTTCTCCATCTTGGCAGCTGGGTCAAGACTGACTAAACTTTGTCCTCACTAACATATTAAGTAAGAAACAGAGTCAAGTCATTAAGGTGCCATATAAAGTCCCACTGATCTCTTTCCTATTTCTTGTGAATTCAAAGATAATAATTGATAACCACTATGAACTCAAAGTTAATCATTATAAAACTCACTAAGATTTACATATATTCAACCTCCATACAACCAATCCTTTAAATTCCTACATATAAAAATTTCAAGAAGGAACTTAAAAAGGAAGATTGCTAAGTCCAAGAAAAATCCATGTAAATTAGCAGCACAGACAACATTCTTCACAAAGACTGCAAAAATTAAAATCTATGAGTGGATATCTCATGGTATTTTCCAACGAATAATTTTGAATTATTCCTAGAATTTTCATGCAAAGTTTCCAGTTACTCTAAAAATAAATACCTATTCTTATAAAGATAGCTTTCTGAAACTGCTACTGCAATATTAATTAATTTAATAGCCTAGTTAGTTCTGTAGATGAAAATCACATCTTCAGCTTCTTCAGGAATCACCAGTCACCTCACATAAAAATTGAATCACACAATAAAATTCCAAAATGACTTCATAATTTAAACCTGGAATGAATTACACTAGGCATTAAAAAGTTCAGTGACCAATCAAAATGTGTGTTGCAGTAACAAAAAAAAGAAAGACATCTACTATACATCTTCCCTCATTTTGTGTTTGAAAGCCTTGTGTGTTCTCTCTCCTGGGAAGTAAAAAATGTGCATGTGCTTAATGCTATCTTTGACACGATTTTACAAGTCTCACAAATTGATGCTATACAGACATAAAACACCAGCAAGAGCAATTTGCGTGGATCCTCTGATTAAATAATTCCATTGGTAGCATTACATTATTAACAAAGATTTGCCACTACCTCTCAAAAAGTCAATGGAATTCAAATATATCTTCATTGCGATGCATGTCTGCATGCTCTGCTACTTCCTATCTTTCTGAAAAAGTAACTTCCTCATCAAAACTGCAAATCAGTAGGTCTTGGGAGAGAATTAGGTAACTTGTGTTTTGCAGTTATGTTTTACTGACAGAATGCGTCAACTTTTGGTCTACCAGATGGTAAATTGATACAGGTAACCAAGCTGCTGCTTTTTTATCCTACTGCTGACCCCCTTCAGGAACACAGAAAAAAAGATTTCTTGTGCAGAGGAATCTTGCATGGCCATTCCCGTCAGGATTTCATGACTGTGAATCAGGGGAAGGAAAAGGGTAGTGGTTGAGCAATTGTGCAAGAAGTAGAGATCACTAGAGCTGTATGTCTGTCTAATCTGTCTACACCCCAAAGCAGATTAAACACACAAAAAAGGAAACAGCTTTAAATAACTGTTATGTATATATTCAGGCAATTTTCCATTTTGTCTTTACCTTTTCCCAGTTTCTGCCTTAGCTGCTTTCATCTGCACTGCAAAATTCACTGTGTTTTACTTCATACTCTCTAAGTTCCCCACTGTGTACCAAGTGGTCAGTTTCATGTCACTGACTTCATCTGTCAACAGGAAAACTGACTGGAGGAAACAAATTTAATCATCACTGCTAACAAATGCACAAGTTAACACATGCACACACAAAAGTATTTTCAGTAACAGCAATGTCTGACCTAAATTAACAAGTCTGTTTCTTCCACTAATACATGCTCCTTCATTAGAACTGGAAAAAAAAAAAAAAAAAAAAAATGGTAAAAAGAGCATTTTTCTGACACTACAGAATCATTGACATCCATCAAATTATCTTTATCCTCTTCATCACCCCACGCAGGAATGTATCAGTACTGACCTACTCTGACTCCCCTGCAGTGTAACCACAAAATTCTCTATGAAGACACCAGAACAATAAAAAAAAAAAAAAAAAAAAAAAAAGAAAAAAGAAAAAAAAGCCTAATTGATCTAACAGAAATAACATTTCTGTTTAATTTCCTTGAACTTAGAGTAACTGGTTTGTCATTGATTTCAACAGGACCTGTGACATGAAGTAATGAGTGGTGAGTTTGTACAAGCCAGACTGGTAAGCAAGAAGTCTTCATGCTGGCAGATTTCATAACCAAAGCACACAGAGCCTGCTCAGATTTTTTAAAACTACTAAACTCACAGAGTCCAGAGACTCAGTGAAGGGGTATATATAAGGTATACCAAACTTTAAGTCCTTGTAGTTTTTTATACTTCCAGAAACAAGAGCATAGACTAATATTTAAACTGCTTCTTCTATGGACTTAAAGTCTATGGACTTTAAAAAATCCACAGTACTTCAGGACCTTACATGTCGTATCTTAGTTCCACAACATTTGCAACTCCAGAAGCAATTTGGGGAGTAGTATTGGAAGTGTTAATTAAAAACGTAGCAAGCACACGTGTCAGTCAAATATGCCCTCTGCTCTACAACATATTTAAATGTATGTCACCTTGGCCTGTAATATACCACTGTAAAATTTTTTTGGTCAATATAAATCGAATGTACACTAATTTATTCAGTAAGTTTCCTAGCATCTGAATCAACATTAGAAATCTAACCAGTATTTATTATTCTGATATTGACAAAGGGAGCATATTTAAATGATAACAAGAACACACGGGTGTCATTTCGAAGTTGAATTGTTCCCTGGGGACATCCTTAGTAAGCATCTACATTTAAAGGTCATTCACTGCCAAATTATGAACAACTGTTGCATTTATTAGCACAGGCTCAATAGTTTGGAAGCTAGCGTCATCAATTTAAACTGACAATGAAATCTAACTGTCCACATGGAAAACAGACATTTTCCTTACTCTATGTTTCATCATGTTGTGTATAGCCCAAACAGAACTGGAACAAATGCAAATTTACTCTGTTTTTTTTTTTTGTTTGTTTGTTTTTGGTTTTTTTTTGAGGGTAGCTGTTTTTATTTTTTTGGGGGGTGGTGTAGAGGAGCATGTGTGTGATCAGCAGAGGCGGAGAAAGGTGGTGGTGGTTAAAAGGTTCTATACCATAAGAAGTGTGCTTTAGTAAAGCTGAGCTCCGGAAACAAAGACTGAAAGGAGTGTATTTCCCATTACTTTGTTGACAGATCCCAATCTTAAGTGTTGCATTAAACACTTCTTCATTTTTCTTTCTAATCTTTTCTTTCCTCAACCAATCTTTCATTGGTCAAGACCCCACCCTTTCTACTTCTTAATTTCTCTGTAGTTTTTCCTTTGAAGCTAGAGAGAAGTTTTCAGTTTCTGTGGCAAGTCACTTGTACCCTCTCTCCAGAATTGCATTCTACATTCTGCTTTTACAGCTAGACAGTGGCTGATGGGACTCTGTACATTCCACTTTCCTGGTGCTGCCTAGCCACACCAAGGAGAAAATCATCTGAAACAACAGGTTTCAGGGAAAGCAAGCTGAAAACAAACCAGTAAAATTGGTAATAAGCTTCTTTAAAGGAAAGAACAAACACTCTTTTTTGTGACTTTCCAGGAAGTGAAAACATAGTGGCAAGCTGAATCCAAGAGGAACTGGATTCTGTTCTGCTATAGATAAGGAAGCAGAAACATGGAGATATCAGGAAAGCATGTTTTGGTAGCCATGCAGAGCCACCACAGAGAGGAGGGGGGCTTCTTGCAGTCTCATTTCATGCAGGAGGTCATGACTGTTATTGTTTCTAGCAAAGAAACTAGGATGACCTGATGGCCACACTTCTCAAACCCCCATCTTTCATCCCTGTTTCTCTGCAGCGGCTTCTGACAGTCACAGTGCAGAAGACATCCTCTACAACCCCCTGGCATGCTACTGCACGGGTGGGGAGCCAGCACATGACCAACAATCCATCTGCCCCAAGTTCCATCAGCCTTTTCTGCTATTAATCACATAATCTGATAGCTCCTTTTTCCAGCTACTCCAAGAATACATTTTAATTCTAATCAAGTTAGCAGTTGTGGGAAAGGGAACAGTAAAATATCAACTGTGTAAAGTAGTACTCCTGTGATCACAGAATCATAGAATGGTTTGGGTTGGAAGGAACCTTTAAAAATCCAACCTCCTAACATGGGTAGGGACATCTTCAACTATATGAAGTTGTTCAGAGCTCCATACAACCTGACCTTTAATGTTTCATAGGATGGGACATCTACTAGCTCTCTGGGCAACCTATTCCAATGTTTCACCACCTTCACCATAGAAAATTTCTTCCTTATGTCCGAAATAAATCTCCTGCCTTTTCAGTTTAAGTTGCCCCTTGTCCTGTCTCAACAGACTTTGTAAAAAGTCTCTCTCAATTTTTCTTATAAGCCCCCTTTAAGTATTGAAAGGCTGCAATAAGATTTCCCTGTAACCTTCTCTTCCCCAGGCTGAACAATGCCAACTCTCTCAGCCTTCCCTCTTAATAGAGGTGTCCCATCCCTCTGATAATTTTGTGGCCCTCCTCTGGTCCTTCTCCAACAGGTCCATGTCTTTCCTGTGCTGAGGACACCAGAGTTAGATGCCATCCTCCAGGTTAGGCTTACCAAAGCAGAGTAGAAGGGTGGAATCACCTCCCTCAGCATGCTGGCCACATTTCTTCTGATGCAGTCCAGGACACGGTTGGCTTTCTAAGTTATGAGCTTGCATCCAGCCTTTCATCCACCAGTACCTCCAAGTCCTTCTCTACATTGCTGCTCTCAACCCCTTGATCCCCTAGTCTGTACTGACAGGGGATGGCCCTGACCTAGATACAGGACCTTGCACTTGAACTTCGTTGAACTTTATGATGTTCACTTAAACCCACTCCTCAATCCTGTTAAGGTCCCTCTGAATAGCATCCGCTCCCTGTAGTGAATGAACTGCACTACTCAGCTTGGTGTCATCTGCAAATTTGCTGAGGGTGAACTCAATCCCACTGTCTATGTCCTTGACGATACTAAACAGTCCTGGTCCTGATATAGACTCCTGAGGGATTCCACTCATCAGTGATCTCTATCTGGAAACTGAGCCATTGACAACTACCCTCTGGATGCAACCATCCAGCCAAATCCTCATCCACCAAACAGTCCACCCATCAAATCTGTATCTCCCCAATTCAGAGAAAAGGATGTTATGGGGGATTACGTCAAAGGCCTTACAGAAGTCCAAACAGACAACATATGCAGATCTTCCACTGAGGTAGCCAGTCCATTCTAGAAGGCCACTAGGTTGGTCCAGCAAGACCTGCCCTTGGTGAAGCTGTGCTGGCTGTCTCAAAACACTTCCCTGCCCTTGCTGTACCTTAACATAGCTTCTAGGAGGATCTGTTCCATGGTCTTCCCAGGCACAGAGTTGAGGCTGACAGTTTGGTAGTGCCCAAGGTCCTCCTTTCTACCATTTTTAAAAACAGGTATGACGTTTCCCTTTCTCCATCCCCTAGGGACTTTACCTGACTGCCATGACTTTTCAAATGCCATGCAGAGTGGCTTGGCAACTGCATCAGTCAGTTCTCTCAGGACCAGGACTTTGGGACACACCTCATCAGGTCCCATAGATGTATATAAGGTCATGTTCCTCAATTACTCTCAAATCTGATCTTTTCTTACAGTGGGAGGGACTTTGCTCCCCTAATCCCTGCCCTGAGGTCCATCCACTCGAGAGGTGTGGGTGGAGAGATTGCCAGTGAAGACTTAAGACAAAAAAGTTAAGCACCTCAGCCCTGTCATCACAAGTTACCACTTTGACGGTTGTGTTCATCAGGGGGACACAATTTCTTTGGCCTTTATCAGCATACTGGTTTAGATGTTAATACTATATACTGATGGTGCACAAGAACTCATATTGAATTACCTACATAATTTCATGGAAAAAACATATTTCAGTCATATACACTGCACTAGTCCAGGATGGCACCAATTCCTTTAATTTGAAGGTTACATTTCAAAGAGACTAAATACTTTATAGCTCCACTTCCTCCACTTTTCTCAACTTTTGTAACTCATCAGATTCAGGTAGCACAGAACTGTTGAAACATCTACTCAGTCATAAAGAGTTCAACACCCTACAATCCCCATATTTTATAGCAATATATACCAAACCCACAGCTTCTGTTAACACCCATACAATGATGTCTATAAAAATGACAGCTATGTGGTCTGGACATAGAAACATTCACAGGCTCAACCATCCAAGTGAAATCACCCTTTTGCTCAATGCAAAATAATTTCTATGTTACTGTTTTTTCTTAGGTTAGTATTTCTGCCTGCACAGTATCTTTCAAGCCAGTACAGAGCAATGGTAAGCTCTCAGTAAACTCAGTTTTGCTGGAGGGAAGATTTATAGTGTACCCATTTGCTTCAGCCATTAATTTTTATGCTTAGAACAATACCTACATAAATTATTTAGCAATGTAACAAACTGACAATTACACTACAATAAGCGTTACTCATGCATAACCCATAAGCTCTTCAAAACGTAAAGGAAATGCACCATGTTACTTTCAGAACAAACTTCCATATCCTCTCCCACCAGCAAGCCTCATTCAGAGCTATGAATTCTAGAACAGATTCATAGTGAGGGAAATCACTGAACTGATACATTTGATAATGTAAAGCATGATAATTTTTGTATGGGATGTGGTATAGAACTCCCTCACCTGACTGAAGAGGCAAAGTAATCATGCAGGAACGGTAGGTAGCTAGGGCTTGCCGGTCAGAAGATGTCGCACTGTCACGGAAAGACAGAGCCCCTCTCCAGGTAGCTAATAGTGTTTAGCTTGTGATGTGAGCAGACAGAAGTGACGTTGTAAACTCAAGCTATATAATGCGGTGTCACTCTGCAATAAACACCATTTGCCGTCCACCACACTGGTGTCTGCGTGCTGATGGACCCCGCGATCGCGAGTAGGTGATTGCCTGTGCCGTTTCCTAAACCAGGTCACCGTGCCTCGCAGAGGCAACAAGGAACAACCACCAAACTACTAAGCCAGAGCACATTTCAGATCCATGAGTTTGACTGAGCACCAGAGACCTGAAAGGAACAGCGCTATAATAACGAACAATGCTGCAATAATCAAACATGTTCACTTTCAAGTTCATTTTCTTGAAAGACTTCTAGAAAGACAATTTTGTTTCTTTTGAAATGTGTTTCAAAAGCTTTGCTTGAAGATTACACAGCTTAACATTTATAGTATTTAAAAAAAACGAATTCTCTGGATAGCATGATTCACTGACAGAATTACTATTAAAGAAATAAAAAAAAAACCAAACCATTAAAACAGACTAAAAATTCATATTGCTATGAAAAATCCTACTTGTGTGATAAGCACATCTTAGAAATAATTATGTCACTTCAACTATCCTGCCCAACTGGGACATGCTGGAATCAGGCTCAACTGGAATGTTTTAAAGGTAGTTTCATTCCCCAGAATCATGCAGACATGTTGTAAGGAACCACCTACATTTAAGTTCAGCTAAACAGAAATATTAATGCAGTTACACTCCTATATTAACACATCTAAACTGGTTTACAAGGCTTACAAATACTTGCCAAAGAATAAACACCATTAGCATCAGGTAGATGCACTTGCTCCATGTAACTATGCTTACATGGATCAATTTTCTGGCAATTCTACAGAACTAGACATTTTTTCCCTAGTATTTCTTAACAGATCAGAACTACCGAATGAGTAGATTTAACAAAAGAAGCTAGCTTTGAATACCCATCTTCAAACGCCTTGCGCTTTGGTCCACTCAACAACACGTGAAAAAGTGTTTAAGCCCAACAGCTCCATGGGATAAGAAAACCACTGAGGTCAAAAGGACCTCTGAAAATTGTGCAGACCAACTCCTCTGCTCAAGCAGGGTCTGCTAGATCAGGCTGCCCATGACCATGTGCAGTCAGGTTTTGAGAACCTCCAAGGATGAAGACTTCACAGTCCTCTGGGCAACATGTGCCAGTGCTTGACTACCCTCATGCTAACAAAAACGTTTCATCTTGTCTTTAAATGGTATTCCCTGTATGGTGATGTGTGCCCATTGGTGTCTGTCACTGAGCACCAAGGAGAAGAGTCTGGTTCCTGCTCTTTCATTCCTTCCATCCAGATTATTTGTACATAGTGCTGAGATCCCCCAAGCCTTCTCCAGGCTTAACAGTCCCAGCTCTCTCAGCTTTTTCTCACGCAAGAGGTGCTCCAGCCCCCTCATCACGTCTGGCTCTGCACTGAGCTCGCAAGCCCTAAGCCTGACCTGGCCTCAGCACCCACATGAGCCTCTCTCAGAGGGGCCGGGCGACAAGGAGCCACCACCTCTCTCTACCTGCTGGCTACGCCGCATTAGCCACTGCTGCCACTGTCACGGCTGCCACTCCACAGCGCAACGCTCGCGAGGGGCAGGAGAAGCCGGGACGGATTGAGGCTCCCCGTCCTGCGCCGCGGCGGTCAGGGCACGGCACACCAGTGGGCGGCCTTGCCCCGCGGCCCCTCAGGCCAGCACCTGTGCAGCGGCCTGGCCCCGGCGCGGCTCCTGCCGCATCGCAGTCCCGCCGCTCACCGTGTATCCCCGCTCCAGCTCGCTCTCCTCGTAACGGAAGGAGGGGATGTACACCTCCATGGCGGCCGGGCCGGGGGAACCGGCTCCCCGTCAGGGCCGACGGCTCCCAGGGAGCGAGACCGCCGCAGCCATCTGCAAGCAGCACGTGACGCCGCGCATATGACGCGAGGCGGGCGGGGCGGGGCGTGCGGCGCGGCTTTGGTCCTCGGGTGCGGTGGCTATTTCTTCTGCCTCACCCCGCACGGTTGAAGGTACAGGTCAGCTGCCAAACGGCGGGCAGGGGCAAGCCGCCCGCCCGCCTTAAAGGTGTGCGAAGAACCGATGCCCGCAGGGCGAAGGGAGGAGCCTTCCGTCGCGGGTGTATTCCCCGGGCAGCAGAGCTGCTACAACCCCGTGAGGGAAGGGCAAAGGTAGCTAGCTCTGGTGGGAGAGGTGTGAGGTAAAAAGAGCGCAGGTTCTTCTAAAACTTGTGCTTTTTAAAACAAGGTTTGAAAGCAGCGGTTTTAACATGACAGGGAAGCTGCGTTGCTTTGAAGCACAATAAAACTAGGAGAAAATAGAAAAAGGATGTGTTTATCCAGTCCTAAATCCACACCACAGCTCAAACCACTTCCTGTTCCTTCTTGGGCAGCCAACTCTCGGTAGCTGTGCAAACACAGCGCCTTTCATAATGCCAGTTGTGAAGTGATGGGAGGGGGAAAAAGTTGAGTGCTCAGGAGTTTCTCGTGTTGTGGCTATTCCTCAGAAGCAGCCTCTTACTTCATTATTTAACAGTAAATGCCCCATTCCTGGCAATGTTCAAGGCCAGGCTGCATGAGACTTTAATCAACCTGGTCTTGTGGAAAGTGTCCCTGCCCAGGGCAGGGGTTGGGACTGGATGAGCTTTAAGGTCCCTTCCAATCCAAATCAGTCAATGATTCTACGAAACTAAATCATTTTAAAGAAGTACAGATGATTTCTAGTCACTGGGCAAATTAAATTAAACTTCCTCCACTAAATAAGCAGCTGTGTTGATGATTTAAGAAGTAATGGAGGAAAACACAGAAGGTAGAATACTAGATTCATTTAGTAGGCAGGGCTGTTGTAGAGGGTAGCACTCCCACCTCACATTTGCAAGTTTGCTGACCCCAACCTCCAAACCATTTGGAAGCACTCAAAATGAAAAGTAAACCACAGCTGTATTAAATGCAGCACCTTAAAACTCACCTTGTAAGGTTTTATGAACGCTGAAGAGACTCAGAAGCTAAATGGTTAAGATGTGCAACATCACCATTTCCCACTGATCTTGTAAGAAGTAGCTACCATTATGAGTTTATGTGCATGCAGGGTTTGATTTTGCACAAGCAGAGTGAAGTACAAAGACATGCCTCAAAAGCAGACAGAAACCAGATGATTACTTTCATCTAACCTCTGTGGTTATGCTATCTCAGTGCTTCTAAGGTCAGCTTCTGAAACATCTTCTGAAGACTAATTTGCTTCCTGCTAGACTAGTAACATCAGGAGGAAAAACGTTACAAGCTCTCCATTTCTCATTGTTTGACTACCAGTTAAATTTAATTATATTGTGCTCTAAGCCAAGACCCGTGACCTGAAGAATTCAATACAAAACAGAAGGATTTTGACTAAATCCAAGAGAACTAAAGCAAACTAACATTGGCTGTCTTCGCTAAACTTTGCTAATACAAAGTAACAACCACACATATAAAAAAATTACCTGAAGTCAAAGCAAGATGGTCCTGGGGCATTTGTTTCTGCACAACACTGCTGCTGAGCCAGTGCCCTCCACTGCTGGTGACCAGCATGACAGTCCCAGTGCTGCTCTGTGCTAGTGGTGACAAGAGTGAATGGGTTTCCAGTCCCATGAACTTCCTCTGTAGGAACCACATCCTTGGAATGCAGTGATGACTGGAGGGAGTCAATAAGAAATCCAATTTTCCCCCAAAGCATGACTGGTAAGTACATTACAATCATCAAAAAGATACACTAGCTATATAATAATAATCAGTCTTGTAAATGTGGGCATGCTAGAGAATAATTACCATGCTATCATTATTGTTAGTTTCTGGTTAAAACTCCAGTCTTCAAGCTTAGTTTCTGTTCTTCCCCTAATACGAAATGAATGTACAATTCTAATTACACCATTTATTCTGTAACGCATTTATGCTGATGAGAAACCAGTAGAAAAATTTCACGGAGCACTATTTATGGTTGTTTGCAATCTAATAACCAATTATTTCAAGAAAAAGCTACTTTTCTCCCTAATGCCATGTAACTTATTAACAGAGAAAAGTTTGAGACATTAATCTGGTTTCAAATTCAATAGCACATAATGGAACTTTTGACTGTGCATCAGCCAAGAGGAACAACGAAGATTACACGGTGAGCTGTATTCAAATACATCAATATGTTTTGGAATATTAAATACTTAATTTGCACAATACATCATCACTAGTAGGCTAATCTTTAAAGTTGCATCTAAAGAAAAGATAGGATTTCTCCACATGGCTGACTGGCCAAGGATTGTCTTTCTGT
Organism: Amazona ochrocephala; assembly: GCA_039720435.1. Lineage (NCBI taxonomy): Eukaryota > Metazoa > Chordata > Aves > Psittaciformes > Psittacidae > Amazona > Amazona ochrocephala. Next base: position 55,133,875 of record CM077909.1, on the reverse strand, counting down.
CTCATATATTGAGGATCAAAAATTTAAGAAACATTCATTCACAAAAGGCTATTAGTGTGTGCTGAAAACTATCCAGGATTCTTGGTTTTGAAAGTTAATTGCACAAATGATAGAATGATTCCTACAAGCAACAAAGGAAGGGGAATATATTTTAAATGTAGCTAGATTTGAACCAGTGTAACGTACGAACTCCTTTATTAAAAGCAAAACTGTAAAAGGGTTGAGCTCTACTTGTAACAATTACATAGGCTGCCTTCATATTCAGCTGTTGAGCAGGCACCAAAAGATACGAGCTGCAGGTGTTGGTCTTCAATGCTGTTCTTTGTTACATGTATCACTATCTTGGGTTATATTCTTACGTTAACTTGATCCAGAATCTAAAATAAATTAATAAATATCACAGAATCACAGCATTATAGAATGGTTTGGGTTGGAAGGGACCTTAAAGGTCACCAAGTTCCAACACCCCTGCTGCAGGCAGGGACATCTTCCACTACAGCAGGTTGCTCAAAGGTCCATCCAACATGGTTTTAAAACTGTACTCCAGTTTTAACCATTGCCTGTCATTAGACTCTATCTTAACCTTCCATGATTACAGAAACATCGTCACTCTTTAGAATAAGGTCCAATCAGTGAAGTATGCCACACTCAAATAATTGAATGTTTAATAATTTATTGAATTTAAATAAGAATGTGGCATTTTCACAATCAAACTTTCAGAGTATCCAAAAATAAAATATATTTGGGAAACCAAAAACCCCTCCTCTCTTTGTTGGCCACTTATGTGTTTCTTTTTTCCAAAATTGTCACTGTGCAATTCCTCCAACAGGGGGAATAGGGGGTGAATTCAGCATTCATCATGCTGGAATGATTCATGGGAGGAAAAAATGGAATGAACACAGTCAACTCTGAAAGATCAGTTTCCACTAATCTTCAGATTCAAGGACTTTCTGAATGGCTAATTTCCAGAATAGGAGTAGGCAAAGAAATGCACATAACAATTCTAATCAAAGTGATAAGCAATGTACACATCAAAACAGGAGGCCAGATTAAAATAAGAGATAGTCCTCAATAAGATCGTGAGATCACAACCTCAGTTTGCCAATTTTTCAGTTGCAACCAGAAAGACTGGTTTTAAGTAAACTTGTATCTCACTGTATGCCTACAGATACTGGTCTCCTAAGTAAATAGTAGCAAGATTGAGAATACTTGATTAAACTTTGAGTAAAACAGCATTTTCTCTATTCTCTTTTATAAAAGAAAGCCATCTAAATCTCTTTACTCCCTTAAAGATTTAGATGGCTTTTTTTCTAAAAGAGGTGTAGTTCTTTCTAAAACATCACACAGCATTTTAATCAGCTAGGGAGTACAAATAAGACCACTTGAAAAGAAGACAGGCAGAATCATAACTTCAGAAAGGTCAGTCAGTTTTCTACAGGAGTTCACAGAATCAAATACAGAACTCAGTACTTGTAACAGCCACACTGTTTGGACCTGGTAAGTAGGTAGTTTTCTGAACAGCTCAAGTGCATGAGCACTTGTCAGCACAGGTGGCTGGGGCAAGGGGGGAAGGTCAATGTGTTAGTACAACATAATATAACCACAGTTTTTTATATTGTGCAGTGCTCCTCTATCCTGAATATTAGAGCAATCCCAAGCATAAACACACGCTTAGGCACAGACTGGATTGGGAGCAGCTCTTAGGAGGAGGACTAGGGGTGTTGGTTGGTGAGAAACTGAACATGAGCCAGCTTCAGTGAGCGTTCAGAAACCACCCACGTGCTGGGCTGCATCAAAAGGAATGTGACCAGCAGGTCAAGGGAGGTGATTCTGCCGCTATATTCCACTCTCATGAGACCCTAGCTTGAGTACCATATTCAGCTCTGGGGTCCCACACAAGAGGGATGTGGACCTGGCTGAGTGTGTCCAGATGAGATCACAAAGATGATGAGAGGACTGGAGCGAGCACCTTTCCCATAAAGACGGGCTGAGACAGTTGGGCTTGCTTAGCCTGGAGGAGAGAAGGCTCAGGGGAGACCTTATAACAGTCTAAAGGGGACCCACAAGAAATCTGGAGAGGGACTTCTTACAAGGGCATGTAACAAGACAAGGGGGAACAGTTTTTAACTGAAAGAGGAAAATCAGGTTTGAGACCATCTTAAGAACCTGAACGTGCACAAGTCCATGGGACCTGATGAAATTCATCTGTGGTTCTTGAAGGAGCTGGCAAATGAAATTGCTAAGCCACTGTCCATCATATTTGAAAAATCATGGCAGTCAGATGAAGTTCCCAACGACTGGAAAAAGGGAAATATAACCCCCATTTTCAAGAAGGGGAAAATGGATGAGCTGGGGAACTACAGAGCAGTCAGTCTCACCTCTGTGCCTGGCAAAATCTTGGAGCGGATTCTCCTGGAAGGCATGCTGAGGCACATGAAAACCAACAAGGTGCTTGGGGACAGCCAGCATGGCTTCACTAAGGGGAAATCCTGCCTGACCAATTTAGTGGCCTTCTGTGATGGAGCCATGGAACTGATGGACAGGGGCAGAGCAGTTGATGTCATCTACCTGGACTTGTGCAAAGTGTTCGACACTGCCCGCGTGACACCCTTTTCTCTAAGTTGGAGAGACATCAGTTTGATAGGTGGACCACTCGGTGGATAAAGAACTGGCTGGATGGCTGCACGCAGAGTTGCAGTCAACAGCTCAATGTCCATTTGGAAAACAGTAACAGAGAAGCGATTCAGAGGAGCGCTGTAGAGAAGGACTTGGGGGTTTGGTTGATGAGAAACTGCATATGAGTTGGCTTCAGGGTGCACTTGCAGCCCAGAAAGCCAACCGTATCCTGGGCTGCATTAAGAGGAGCTTGACCAGCAGGTCGAAGGAGGTGATCCTGCCCCTCCACTCTGCTCTTGTGGGACCTCACTTGGAGTATTGTGTACAGAAGGACATGGAGCTGTTGGAGCAAGTCCAGAAGAGGGCCACAAGGATGATCAGAGGGCTGGAGCACCTCCTGTGTGAAGACAGGCTGAGAATATTGGGGCTGTTCAGCCTGGAGAAAAGAAGGCTGCATGGAGACCTCATAGCAGCCTTCCAGTGTCTGAAGAGGGCCTGTAAGGATGCTGGGAAGGGACTCTTCGTTAGGGACTGTAACAATAGGACAAGGGGTAATGGGTGCAAATTTAAACAGCGGAAGTTTAGATTAGGTATAGGGAAGTTCTTTACTGTGAGGGTGGTGAGGCACTGAACAGGTTGCCCAAGGCAGTTTTGAATGCTTCATCCCTGCTGGTGTTCAAGGCCAGGTTGGACAGAGCCTTGGGCAACATGGTGTAGTGCGAGGTGTTCCTACCCATGGCAAGGGGGTTGGAACTAGATGATCTTAAGGTCCTTTCCAACCCTAACTATTCTATGACTCTACGATTTAGATTAGACTATTAGGAAGAAATTCTCTACTATGAGGGTGGTGAGACACTGAAACAGGTTGCCCAGAGAAGTTATGGATGTCCCATTCCTGGCCGTGTTCAAGGCCAGGTTGGACAGGGGTTGGAGCAACCTACTCTAGAAGAAGGTGGCAAGGGGTTGGAACTGGATGAGCTTTAAGATCCCTTCCAACCCAAATCATTCTATGAGCCTACGATTCTAAATACTACTTGTATTTACATCAGTAAATATCTACATCAGTAAATATGTACATCAGTAAATATCTACAGGCACAAAACCAGAGCACTTAAGGTCTCACAAGGTACATCCCTTTATTATTGTAATCACAAAAACATGATTTTTGTACAGGAATGTTTGAAGTGAACATTAATCAATGCAATTAAATTTGTTTCATAAAGATCAGGTAAACATACTACAGAACATTGTATTGTAAAGAACAAAAATATCAGCTTTCTGGCCTTGCAGTGCACATTTCAGTGCAAGTATTAAGACACAACAGTGTTCAATTCAGCAATGTATTGCAGAACATCATGCCACAGTCCACTTCAGAAAGGGTCAGGACATGCAGCTTGTTAATAAAATGCTGTAGTATATAAAAAAAGCCACATGTTAATTTCTAAAATATAGTGTGGTTTATTTGGATGATTTAAAGTGATTTCATTGTGGAATTTAGTTTTATCCACGACAAGCATCCAGAGTGTCTTGTCATTTGGAATACTCTTCTTTCAGGCAATGGCTTTGGCTTCAGGTAGGAATGCCTCCCAGTATTTTATCAGCTTGAAGAGAAGGGAAAAAACACTCATTATTAGGTAGTGAATGTTAGAAAACACATATACCTTCCTCCTTTTGTGGTAAACTTGTGTCCACTGGACAAAATAAGAACATAGGCGCTTCATATTATCCATCCATGTTATTACATAAAGCAAGGAAAAATACAAGTAATAAATATATAAATCTGCTAATAGCAACACCATTGTTACCACACACTGAATAAAATGCTAGAGAATACAATTATACAGAATTTGTTTATAAGGTCAGTTTGCTATTCTTACCTCTAAGGGTAACACTTTTTTTTAATTAATGAAACAAAGCTGAAGGGTTATATTCTTCGAATAAACAAAGGAAAAGCTCCAGACACTCTCTAGGTAGTCGGAATCTGGAATCTGTTTTACTGCTTTACAATATTCAGTAAGATTTTATACTTTTTTAAAAGACCAATAAACATTTAAGTATACAAGTCTCTAAGTCTAAGCACAGATTCATCATAATTTACTCCAATCTATAAACAAAAGTTTCAGATTTCAGTTTCAGAAGATGACAAGACCCTCTGCTTGCTCATATCCCTAAGGGAACTTCTCCCTTGCTTTCCTCAATAAGAGCTGGACAAGGGAGTATATCAATAGCTGGGAAACTGCAATCACCATGTTACTGCGCAATACAGTACAGACTAGAAGTAGTTCTCTATGTTTTAGAAATGGCTACACTTAAAGCCAAGTTTTTTTTAGCTAACCTAATACGGAAAGTATTGAATATTATGTTGTACAAAATTTAAATTTTATCTTACCTGCTGCTGTGTTTGCACTAATGACTCTAAGTACTCGATAATAACAGTTTTAAAGTCTTTCACTCGTTCTTTCTGTTAATAAATAAATTATGGCATATTAACCTCTTAACAAATTTTACTTGGAATGTCAATATTAATCTACATTAAAACTGTCATTTACTTGGACAAAATTATACATGCCTCGAATCTTCCCACTTCCTTGCGAATGGTTTTGGAGATCTGTTCAAAATCTTTTTCCCCTTGCTGAACTTTTGTCTCCCACTGGCAAAGGAAAGAAAAGACATGCAGAGATAAGACTTTGTGTTGTCCATTCAGTCTATCACTGTGTGTGCAGGCACACACACAGGAACTTTTTTTAGTGTATCAGTGATAGTCACTCAAGAACTGAGACAGACCTATTAGGGTTTTTTGGTGTTCTTAAGGGAAGGTCTTACAAAGCCAATTTCAAAGTAATACTTTCAGACTTGAACAGGGGAGATTCAGGTTAGATATAAGGAAGAAATTCTTTACTGTGAGAGTGGTGAAGCACTGGAACAGGTTGCCCAGAGAAAGACATGGCTACCTTATCCCTTGCAGTGTTCAAGGCCAGGCTGGATGTGGCTTTGAGCAGCCTGGTCTAGTGGAAGGTGTCCCTGCCTGTAGCAGGGGGTTGGAACTAGATGGTCTTTAGGTCCTTTCCAACTATTCTATGATTCTATGATAAATTGTGTAATAGGATGTCGTCAGTTAAAACAATGGTATCTCTAAGGTAATGCTATTTGTAGATGAAACATAAAAATACCTTAGTATTGCAATTAAGGAACACATAATAACATTTTTTAAAAGGTTCCATAGAAACCAAAAGGGATCTCTAAAGCTTTACTTACAATTCCATTTACAAACACTAGTATAAAAGGAAACTAAATCTGTAAGCTTTCTGTGGCTACCTGTCCAATCAAGTGTGAAAGAGTCTCAAAAGTTAGTTCCCTGCGTTTTCCCAGTACCAGAAGAGGTGATTAACTCTTCATCTCAGCCTATGGTCAAGTATATAATTAACATATTTTCCGTTGCAGATGATAAGCTATTGAGGATATGTTTATTAATTTTTCAGTCAAAATGCATGTTGTTTAAGCTAGCCAAAGCACATGCTTTCTTGTTTGGTGGAACCTTTTCATAGAAAGCAGGAGTTGGGAGTGTGGCATTCATGTAACAGTACATGACTCTAGGTTACATTTCTCCTTAGTTTATGGGAAAAGGTATCCAGTTACACAACAAGAGCTCATCATCTGCATTACTTTATAACTACTTTTACACATCTATTACATTGTTAAATTTAAGCTAGCTGTATAGATACACTGAAAAAAAGACCAACCTATGGGCCTCACACTTTGGGTGCATGCAGACTAACATCTTTAAAATGAAACTGTATCTGCTCATCTCAACATATATACTGAATTATGGGAGCCAATATATCCAGCAACAACTTCCTCAGAGAAAGACAACAGGGAAGCAACATACTCAAATACAGCATGTTCGTGTTAGCGATCCAGCAGTATTATTTATTCACAAAAACATTTTATGGTGCAGTATCAATTTACTATTGTGATATGAGATGAACATCATCTATGTTCCAATAGCATGTGTTTGTATTTTTAGTTTATATTTATTCAGAATACCTTTTTTGCCTTTTCAGACATTACGAAGCTATGCAGTAAGTCATAATAGGATGTCCTCTATAAAAGAACGCCTTTAGAGTTACTAATTAACTGAAACAATACAAAACTCAGACAAGGAAAAGATAGATTAAGACTGCCTGTGCCTTCCTACCACAGCAACCAGAAGTGCCTGAGACTTCAGTCAAAGCCTCTGCAGGCCTCCAAAATCCCAGTCTCATCAAGTCCAAATATCAGGTCCTATAAAAATTATCACTGAATAGCAGTCTGACATCTTACAGTTTCTGACAAGCAGAAATTTCTCCTTACTCAATGAGGTATTCTTAGGACTATTCTTTGGCCTTTTATCTGCAAAAGGCAGTCATGTATGAAGCTCAAGCTGTGTATAAGCTTCCATTTCACAATTTCTCTTCCAGAAGAACTACTACTGCAGAATTCAGCAACTCTGAACATATTTCAATGGCAGCAATAACCTTCAATCAGCATATTCAAATTGTGGGTTTACTAATAACCTTCTATAATCATCTAATAAAGTAGGAAAAATAAATCCTTCAGGAACAACATCATTAACTCTTTCAATATTGGGACTCAGAAATGATCACTGAGCATTTCCCACTCCTTCTAATACTCAGGAAGTATTTTTGATGAGGAGTTCCAGCTCGCTTATATAGTGGATGGATGGGTGACACCAAGAGAGGCAACCAACAAGAATGTGGTCACAAGAGTAACACTGTTTTCCCAGTAAAAAAAAAAAAAAAAAAAAAAGAAAAAGCCAAGTTAATGAGTGACTTCAATACCATACGCAAAATAAATTGAAGGGCAGAAAGAACAAAGCAGCATGGGGTTTGTGACCAATGATGAAGCCAAACAAATTAACTGCATAAGAGAGCTTGAAATCTGCAATAATGTTCTCCCATTATTTGAGGAAGATTACTGGTGCATATTCAGAATGCATTGATGTTAAATAATTAAGTTGTCCTACCTCTTCAATTTCCTTAGTGAAGCATAACAGAAAAAGTGTATAGATTATGACACTTCAACATGTTAGATTTATTTTTACTGAAATTACACCATATATACATACATATACATATATATGGGTAGATATGCTGCGTAAATAAGCAAAACATGGGAGCAGTTCTCCATTAGTTCTCTTAACTGGCTTTTATCTTTAGAAGCCAAAAGATGCCCCTCTGCTCTACTCAAGCAATCTGCTAACAGGTAAAAGCATTAACTTGTCCACGTTTCCTCCCTCCCATTCCCAGACTCTGTAGGGACAGTATTAACTACCTCACAGATCTTATAATGAGTAACAACTGCACGCATTTAGTATTTTAAATAAACACCTTTTAACAATTTTGGTAAATATGAAAACCAGCAAATGAGTAAGTGGTTTGGAAAAAAAAAAACAAAAACAAAACAAAACAAAAAACAACCAAAACCAAACCAAAAAGAGGCATAAATACTGCATCAGTGCAGAATGAATGAGTTAATGTAGACAGTCTGACCTCCAAAATAATGCTTGGTAACATTACCTCTTTTATTTCATCTTTAGCTTGCTGCAATTTATCAGGTTTGTTGGCAAGCTGGAGCTTTGCTTCAGCTTCACGTTTTTTTTGTAAAGTGACCTGAGCATCTTGCCACTTCTGCCAGCATTTCATTCGATGATCAAACACACCCTGTAATGATAGACAAATTTATTAAACAACTAGAATTGTTAGAGCTATCTAAATTTCTAGTAGGAAAAGGTAATTTTGGAATGAGTACGCTTAAAGAAACCTCATCATATCTACAACACGTCTTCTTGCATTTCATTTGACAGCATGCTAACACAGCTTAATACCCTCCACAAACAACACGGTACGCAGAAGCCTTTACAGAGCAGACATCTGAGTGCCCCAAACCATTTTATGTGCTTCATTCCATCAAGACACTACCAAAACAACCACTACAAAGTGCTCTATTATGCAAATACACTCTTAAGTGCAGATTCTAGCAAACTGTTCATACATATGGATTACATGGATATTCAAGCAATACATTTTTGCTTGCAATGGACTAAGGTAGTATACTTTGACAACCTGGCAAGTTTACAGATACTCCTGGTTAAAATTCATAGACACCCCTTCCCATATCAAAACCTAATAATGCTGTGCAGCATGAGTTACACTAAAATAGATTATTTACAAGATGATACAAATTGTATCTATTTCTTATTTACAGAAACTACTACCAAATACAAATTATGTTCTCATAATAAACATACTTAAAAATAAGTAACCTGAAAGAACTACAGTATGCTTAGACACAGTAATGTATGGCGTCCTTAAATACTATGAATAATTAACACTAGTCAAAGTAGATGGTGCTCACCATTTACATTTTTTCAGGATCTTATTAATCCATTCCCATTTTTGATCACATTCATTTTTATCATAGGAATAACTGATCATGGATGCATTCATTTTACTCAGTTAGATTTAATGCAAAAGCTTAGTCCTAACTGTGTTATAGTGTGTGAAAAATGCACACATTCATTCACCCCAAATCTACAGATTTACCCAATCTGGCCTATACATTTACCCTAAATCTACAATTGAGGAAAGTGACTTTAAACATGAAAACCAATATTTTTCCTAGTAGTACTCACTTTTACTGCAGCAATGAGACGAATGTAATCACCAAGCAGTTCAGAGAAGACATAGAAATCGGCAAAAGCTTGTTCTTGATGCAATTGATCTATCTTCTCCTCAACTTCTGCAAGCTGAGACAAAGCTCTAGATAGAGCAGTGTGGTCCTCAGAGTTACCTAACATGGCAGCACTTTTAGCAAAAGCAGCTGTGTTGGCTGAAAGCTCTGAAATACATAAGTAATGTTCAGTACAATGTAGTTACTTTGTTATAATAGTCTGCAACATAGATCAGAGGAGCAGAGACCTCTGCCCTATTTCAACCCTAACTTCACCAGCTGAAAACACAAGCTGTATTTCCTGAAGCTCATGATAAAATACACAAGATCTCAGTGAAACTGGATAAAAACCACTGCACAAAACCTCTCTTCATTAGAAAATGTTTTCCTGAGCCTGTAAATGTCATGCCTATTCTGCCTAGCAAAATAAATGGAAAACCCATGTCATTTCACTTATTTTCCGAATGCCTAATTCATAGGAAATTCAAGCCCACAAAACAAAAGCCAAGTCACCTACAGAGCAAATTCAGAACAATCTTAACAGGTCTGTAGCATAGTTGTTCCATGCAGCTCAGAGTTGAAAAAAAAAAACCCCAACCATTTCACAAAACCACTACGCCTGTGAGTGGAATTTATTTCTGTTGGTCTGTTCTATTGACTGAAGTACCTTTACCTGTGCATACTGTAATGCGCTGCCACATTCTGACATGCCTTAAAAGAAAAACAAATAATCAAACTCATATCAGCATGGCTGACATCCATGAAGGTAAAGTTTTGAGCTTGGCAATTGTCTCATCAAATCCCATGTAAGCCATCCTGTACTAAGTTAAGTCCTATGAAGGACCTTCGAACAAATGTTTAATCCAAATTACTTCAGGATTAAAAATGCAGGTATGCTTGCAACTGTGCTGCCTTTACAGAAACATCAGAATGGCAGAAATGTTTATAGAAGCAAAATGTCTTCAGATATTTAAAACACCTACAATTTAAACACAACTCCCTACAACCAAACAAAAAAAAAAAACCTCCTACAAATGTATGAGCAGGTGTCAAATCAATGGTAAACACAGACTTCCACAGTCTATTAATTCTTAAAAACACCCCTTAGTCTTGAGGACATCTGGCCAACAGTTTGGTTTTTTTTGAGAGTAATTTCTGATAGAGTCATGAGAAAGCAACTTAGGACATCTTCAGCACTTTCAAAAGTGTAGAGCTGCAAGGTGATCCCATATTTTAAGATAATATGGTAGTGTCAGAAGGCACACTTATGGTCTTCCTTGAACTATAAATCAAAGCTTTTATGTTTTGGGTGTTTTAAATCATCTGATGGAAAGCAATCTTTGACAAAACAGCAGAACAGGTGATTAAAATATAAACTTGCATGCTTTGCTTCTTTCTAAAGTAAGTAAAACAAAACTGGTATTCTGAGACTACTTAGCTTTCCAGAAAAGTTTACCTTAGCAGTACCTGATCTAAAAATAGTAAATTCCTGTTTAAGAGTTTAAACTCAGTCAACAGAGCAATACTGAATCAAAAGGCGTTTAAATGCATTTATGCAGCCACTTTGTATTCAGAAGGAAATGACGCTTGCCATGTGATCGAAAGATACATTTATAGATATCTGTTGTGGTAGAGTCACTTACTAGGTACAGTATTGAATCTCTGCAAGAAAAATATTTATGCAAAATCAATACAGTAACTTTAGGAATTATAGATATTCTGGCTAAAGTTAAGATTAAAAACAGGTATGCAAAAATGTCAGAGCAGTTTGAATAAAAGGTGCAATTAGATTTTTGCATTAAAATATCCCATGTAACTATTAATTACTTAAGAGCTCTGACACACCAAGTTCTTGTTTCACCACCATTTCCTAAAGTTCATGCAGCCACATAAAAATACAGTTACCTTTTCTGTGGCAGACTAATGCTTCGACACTGGCATGAAGTTTCCTCAGCTGCTGATCCAGATTCTCAAATTGCTGCTGTTTTTCTTCAAACCACTGACAAAAGATGAAAGAGTCAAGCATTACAAATTAGATTACCAACAACATTTCTGGTTTTAAAGAACCAAATTATCCAGGCAGTGCCAGGGTGGTCAACTGATAAAGCTAAGAATTCAAGCCAATAAGCAAATTAATAACCCATTTTCTACTTCTACAGCTTTAAAATGCAATTGTTGAAGCTCATTAATTCGTCTCATTATTCAAGCCGAAAAATCAGCTCTTACTGCATCCGATTCATTCATCTTGATTGTCATTTTGTTGACAGCGTCGGCAGCCTTGTTCACCATCCTCAATATTCCTGCTCCACTCAGAGCCTGGGTGTTAACTGCTCTCGGCAGCTGGAATTGAATGACAAATAAGGGCAAACAGACTGGTTAAAAGGATGGAGGTTTAACGGGGCACAAGGGGGAAAGAAAAGGATATAATGTTTTCTTTACTCCGATGTGTTACAATATAGTGGAATCTAATTTCTCAGATTTACTACTTTTACATTCTCAAGAGGAAAAGTTAAAAATACAGACTATTTACTTCTACATCTTTACATTTAAATGGAACAAATAACCCACTTGTTCAAAGTTATCAACTAGCCAATGGTCCTAAACTAACCACCTATACACTACTGAAAACAAACTGCCACTACAGAAACAGAAAAGCTTAGATTTACAACAAATTAAATAAAAAAAAATTCTGTAAATCATTTAATTGTAATGCAAGACCTGCATTGTGTGCTGATTATAAAAGGTCATGTCTTTCTACTTTTCAGTACAGGACAGATTTCGAACCCCACCTCATGCATGTTAAGAGAACTGAGTATTTGCTTATGTACTTAGGGATAACAAATCCTCAGGGATAACAAGTTTAATTGATGTGATTATTCAGGCTAGTTTGAATATGCCATACAAGGTGGCCCCTATATCAGACCATTTACCCTTCATGAGATGTTTTGTCTGTCAGCAGCACTGACAAATCCACCATAAGTTAGCTATTGATGCTTTTGTCAGTAGTGAAGTCTTTGTGACTTATTAGTATAACTAAAGATATTGACATTGGCCGAAAGACAGTTCAGTATTACAGTGAATCCACTATGCACATTTCTAAAGAGATATTATGTATCTTTAACAATACACTAAACATTGTGAAAGGTGCCAGATTGATAGCATGAGTGACTGGAGTTCTCTATTCATGAAACATCTAGCCTGGCCAGCAGCACTGCTAGCACTTTCACATTATCATGCCAACACAACTTAAGTTGGACTCCTCAAGGCAACAGACCTGCTTCCAAGCCAGTTTAATGCTTGATCTTAGGTAACAATCAGTAACATCAATTATGGATTTTCACTATGTATAACGAGCTTCAGTCAGAACTGGATAGATCAACAACTTGCATGCGGACCGCAATAGCCTTTGGACAATACCTCTCTAGCTTTTCTCACAGGCAGAGACACACCATTCCCTAAGTAGCCTCTGCCATTCTGTCCCATGAAGGCTACAGCCCAATTTGCTTGCACGCAAATTTAGGGATTAGGTCTCAATATAAAGAGAACATATAGCTTTGTAGGTTACCACATCTAGAAACAAACAGGGAAACTTGAGAGAACTTAAATACCTCAGAGCTCTCCAAGAACTGTCTTAAATCTGGATCCTGCAATAAGGTTGGGTGTTTTACTGTTCGCTGTAGGTACCTATGATTTTAAACATTAAAGTATTAGATAACAAAACAGAGTTAATGAGCTTGACAGCATTGAAAAGTGTCCATCTAAAGAACAGGTATAATGCAGCACATAACCTTCCTCATTAACTAATGGGGCTTGAATACTCTTAAAATGTCACCTCTAAAGGGTCAGATGATAGTTCAGTCTCCATGCCCCTTCATTCCTTTACCCCTCTGGCGATTCTTCAAACCGTACTTACACATATTTTTTGTTTAAGATTGGCTTTGGAACTCCAGAAGTTTGAGAGCTTCACACATTATCTGTTAGGTCTTTCAGTATACAATCTAAAACCTTTGACTTTACTGTTACATGGTCTGCTGGTCTCAGATGATGTGACTGCATTACAACAATCTACATACAGCATACTATAAAATTATACCAAAATTGAAGCTGTATACTTATGTAAGTTTTAACAGTTACTTTCTGAAGGCTTTACTAGTCATGCCCACAGCGGAAAATGATGCAGTAGATCAGCAACAGTACCCTTCTACAGCAAAGGTACTTGAACAATATTAGTGGTATACCACTGCTGAGTGAGAGATCAAATATCTCTTATGTCAAAATTCAGTGAGTCTCATCCATGTACTATTTGTCAAAAGGCCATTTTACTTTCAAGTGACTGAAGGTCTCTTTCACCCATCTCACTGCCCAAGAGTTGATTTTCCATGCAACAGATACACTGCTCATATGCCTTGATTCCTTAAACCTAAAATGCCTAAGCTAAAGTGATAAAGTTTTACCTACTGAATCTCTACAATCTTAATTTTAAGCACCAACCAGTTTGAAGAGTTAACTATAATCCTCACTATGAATGAGGCTGCATTTCCCATTATTAACTGGAATTATTCCATTTCTACACAAAAAAATTGGCAGCTGCATACAGCCTCCAGAACCAATCTAAGATGGCCTAGACCACAATTACAGAGCCCACGTAGTATATCACAAGTCATTCTGAGGCTAAACAAGTTTTAGACACATACATTACCTTTCTAGGGCTGCTCTTCTTTTCTCTACAAACTCAGTAGATGAAGAATCTTCCTTGCCTACTTTAACTTTGGTCATGCCTTTGAAGAAAATAGCATCATATTGATTTTATCATAAATCAATCATTAACATAACTGACATGATTAGAAGACAAAGCTCACCCAAGTTTATGTATTTAAGTCAAATTGCAATGAAAAACACTACAGAGCAACAGAAAAAACATCAACGCTGCATGCTGCATGGTTTTGTAGAATCAGACCTGTGAAATACACAATTACCTGTAATATATTAATTGTGACTAAAAGTTACATAAAACTAGTTTAATTTGCATTTATGAAGACAATCTAAATGAAGATCACAGTCTTACTGGTCACTCATGTTCAGAAGAAGAAAACAGTTACCCAGAGAAAGCAGAATAGTAAAATAAATCTCATGTTATAAGCCTATTAAGCTTATTACCAATATTTTCATTCTATTATTATTTAATTTCTAAACCTAGAAATTTTTAGTCAACTAAGGCAAACTAACCAGCTCTGAAAATTCTGAAGCATATGAACAACTGTGAACTGAATGGAGATTAAAATTAGTAGAAAAAAAATACATGCAGCCTTACATCACTTCCTCTGCCCAAGTCAAGAGTGGCCAAAAAACTATAACAGGGGAGCCAGAGTTATTGATGTACCATGGTACGGCAAATACATTCACCCTCAGCAAAACAAGAACTCAAAAAACTGTCAGACTGAGGTCAGCATTTTTCTTGCTAAAGACCTAAACCCCAAAGAGTCCTATCAAAACCACCATGAAACACTGCATGTTCATAATTATTTTTATTTCCTAAAACACAAGCAAGGTATATTATGATACAGTCCAAACGTATTCCTGCTCTATTAGTTCTGCGCTTCTCCAGCTAAAAGTTCTAAGTCTGAGATTCTGAATATGTGCTCTGTGACCTGCCAGGTCAACACTTCCCAAAGTTGTTCCTCTCCCGATGTTCCTTCTGGCTTCTGAAGTTTCATGCCGTAACCCACCAAGGGGACAAACAACATCCTTATGGGAACAAGAAGGGATTCCTTAACCTGTCAATGAAGCCTTACTTTTTCCCTTCTCTGTAACATCATGAATACAAGTCTGATTGGCATTTTTTATTAAATATACTACTGTAATGTAAGTCTTCAAATTTATCTGTAAAATTAAGTATTGAGGATTAAAGTATTGAGATGAGGTAATTCACGTGCCTCATATTTTTGCATTGCATATTATTCATTAATATTTCACTGCAGGAAGCACAAAATGCTGCAGTTAAATACAAAAGATCCTTTACATTTGAAAACAAGGAAAAAAATTAATAGGTAATAACCAATTGTCCAATGTGATTAATTCCTACCTTGTGATATTGACAGTTATTTCCAGCTATCATGCCAAGTTTATTTCTCTGCTAATGTAAGTCTATTTAAATGCAAGTGTAAAAGCCGTTTCTGTTGCCAAAGCACTCTTCTAATCCCTCACTGGAAAGGATCCATGACTTCATAGATTATTTTCTAAACCAGAAAACATAATTTTCCAACACACATACATAAGCAGTGAGGCAGTTTGGATGAATGTCCAACTCCATCTCACCCCTGACTCAGTTTTATCCTGTTATTCCACAGTCAATAACTGACCACTTGAATCTGTGGCTAAGGTCTGAAATGCCATCCCCACCCACCTGTGACCAAAATATAACTAGAGCTTAAAACTCCACGCGTTATCAACAGTATAACAGAGTGAATAGGCTAAGGACTTCCGTACAATACACTGCATAACACTGAATGTACGCTGTTCCTATTAAGACTTTGAAAATGAACACGATGTAAACACATCATCTTACTTCCAGTTGTTTCGTCACCTCTCTGCTTTAAGATGCCTCATTTTAAATCAGCCTAGAATCTCATCTTACATCCAAAATCAGAAGTAGATGGACTACATATTTCTGTACAGAACTAAATACTACCTGTGCACTGAAGTTTAAGTTTAAAGCAAGAGTTTCATGCTCTTTGGAAAATGTCCTATAGAGTCTGTGCGTTTTCCCAACTTATCTGTAGCTTAACAAAGTCTCTATACAGGAATCTGAAGTGACAGCCAATGCTTTCTTAGAGTGCAGTAATTCCCACCATTTTACACACTTCCAGGTACATCAAATATTTATGCTGGCTTTGTTCAAATGGTACCTCAAATCCAGACCAAGCTTTGTCTTCAGATGAATTTGTGATGCAAGTACTACATTTCCATGTAACTGCACACTCTCATATATGAGTTAAATGTTGTACCATCCAATGGGCACTAGAAACCTTATTCCATCTTTACACGCCCTGTTAGCATTTGTAATTAAGCTAACTTTGTTAAATGAAAAATTGGTTATTACAAACTCATACATTACTTTCAAGAACTACCAAAAATTCAGACCAAATTTTCAGTCTCACTGAAAAATGCCATGCTTTTCCACAGAATTAAAAGCATGATTTTTCCAAGCTTTCTGCTGCCTGCATCTACTCAGTCTGCCTGTTCCTACTCAGGTGAAAAGCTGCAGCTCTTATTAGTTTTACATTCAAAACTATTAGAAAAAAAAAACCCAAACCCTGAGTCCTGCCATTCCCCACATACCATTGTTCTAGAGTCCAATCACTTATTTATATTAGACAGCCAAAAGACTTGAACAGGTTTTAGAGTTTTAAGGATTTAGTCATTATGAAAGAACCTCTACTACTTAGAGCACAAAACTGAAGTTGCTTCAATGGATCACACATGCTTCTTAGTTCATGGAGAAAAGACCTGATTCTTCAAGGCATTCACATAGACTAGCATTACTCAAAGAGTCTTCTGAATTAAGAATTAAGTAGAGGTTTTAGCATTCATGGTGGTCAAAAGAAACAGACAGTATTAGAGTAAAAGAAACAGTATTAGAAGTGGAGTATGTATGAAGCTTTGTACATTGCAGGCAACTGACAACATCACAAGTTAATAACTCATTTAACATCTTTGTTTTGATACACTAATCAGCTCTTGAAGGGCAACAGGGAAGAAGGAATGATAGATAAGAAACAGAAGGCCACATATTCACACAAATGTCTTCCTTATTATCAATGCCGGTCTGAGTTAGGAAGAGGCAAGTATTTATATTTTCAATTTAACCTGAACTTTTCTAAAATAGAGAACAAAGTATCTGATAAAGAACAAGAAGGTGGTATGAGGTTCAGACCACCTGATAAGCAATAAGTAATATTTGTCCAGAAAAATTAGTTATTTTACAAGCCTGACACGTACTAAAATACTTAATTTTTATTATGCTACTTAAATATCATGCTTAAATTCAACCTTACAGGAATTATACTTACCTACAATACTTTTTTCTGGAGCTGGAGGCACAATGTAACCAATATGCATGTACTTTGTTGCTAATTTGCTGTGCAAGCCAAGAAAATCACTGAATCTTCTTTTAACAGAGAATTCATTTTTGTGGAACATGGAAAGCGATGTCTTAAAAAAATAAAAATAAATTTGTTGTGAATTACTGATCCATCCACTTAGCTACGATACAAAGTTATCTGCAATTATTTGTTGCAGTAAGTTACCTTCGTTGTTACTCTGTAAGCCATATAAGCATTCATGCCATCTCCTGTAAGAAAATAAAGATTCTTATCATAGGGCAATTTTTTTTAATCCCTCCATACACTCTTTGTTCCAAAATATACAAAAAATAGCTTTCCTTTTTCTATTAATAATTGCCAAAGGATAACTGAATGAGAAATCAAGCTAAAAATCTCAGAATAGTCTTCAAGGGATAAGACAGCCTACTATCTGACTTACTAGGCTCGAGGAACTTACCAACTTTCTCTGGGTCAGATACATTGATTTCTATATCAAACAAATCTCCATTTGCTTCCTCTTCAATCTAGGAAAAACATATGCCATATTTAACAAGGTTATGTGCTTCCATGTTATGTAAGATTACAAGGATAAGGGTATAGAGGAAAGAGGAGGAAAAGTCAGCTTGTTCGCTTAATTAAAAACCCCTTCCAGGCTCACCACCAAACATTGAATGAATATAATTTCTAACACTGTTTCTCACTGCAACAGAGTTCACGCGGTGGACTTGGCAGTGCTAGGTTCATTGTCGGACTTGATTATCTTCAGGGTCTTCTCCAACCTAAATGATTTTGTGATTCTAAGACTGAAGCCTTCCTGCAAAAGCTTTCAGTATGGCAGCCTTTTCTCAGGACTTGATGGCCTCAAAAATTTTAGTAAATATTTATCTTAGGAGTATGTTCATTGTCTTACATACAATGCCAGGAGAAACTGTGCTTCAAAAAAAAAAAAAAATCACTCATTTGTGATGTTTCTATATGCCTCTAATAAAAAGACAGAAATACCTTTTTATTTAAGGTTTTCTGTAGCAGAAGAGCTTGGGAAGAGAAAAGTAACAAAATTTTCTGATACTTGCCTGAGATCTAACAATGCAGAATTTCAGAGTCTTTCATATAATTTAAGTTTAATAAAAACAAAGATCTTAAGGTGTGGTCATGAGTCAAATTCACAGTAAACTTTATATGCAAAATAAACAGAATCAGTTTTCTTTTACCTACTTAGGAAAGGATGATCCCATGAGTCAACATTCAAGAACTATGATTTAAAAAAAAAAGAAAAAAAAAAAAAAAAAAAGAAAAAACCCAAAAAAACAACCAGACCTTTTCAAAATTTATAAGTTTACTGCATACCTCTTCTCTGGATCTATCAAAAATCACAGGGGCTGCTACACTTTTTGACTCCATTCTTGGAGCTACTAATGTAGCAGGTGTTACAGGAGTGACTGCAGGAGTAGGTTTTGGTGACAGTATTGGATCTCTCTCTGGACTGTCCAACGAAACTTCTTCTGTTGCTTCTAGAAAAACAGTTTGAGTTAGCAAAGGTTTCCTGCAATAGAGATAGATATGCATCACAAAAATTACAAACACACACACACACACAC
Source organism: Amazona ochrocephala (assembly GCA_039720435.1). Lineage (NCBI taxonomy): Eukaryota > Metazoa > Chordata > Aves > Psittaciformes > Psittacidae > Amazona > Amazona ochrocephala. The sequence goes on along the minus strand of CM077909.1, from coordinate 55,114,830 downwards.
ACACAAATCAATATACAAGTTTAATATGATTATCTGCAAACTATCTGGCAACATAGGCTGCCTATTTTTTAAAAAATTTAATTTATTTTAACTATATTGTTAGGTAAACAGTCTCTTAGAGAAGTCACAAGTGCCAAGTAATTTATTTCTGCATGGGATATTTCAGAAACTAATGATTTATTTATTTACCACACAAGCAGCTCTTTTCCAGTACCTGTACCAATTTTAGTTTTCATATTTTGAACAACAGCTGATTTAGCCATGTAGGCTGATAACTGAGCAGACCAAGGCATTTGTTAAATGAAGTTACATAGCCGCAATACACCCCTGCCTCACAACCTGTAAAATAAAAATACTGGCAGGTGAGACATTCTGACTAGTAAGACTAACTATCTTCAGTCTCTTGGGGGCTTAAAACAGTTCAGTATAAACTGAATACTTTTCTCAGACTGTAGCAGTTCATCTGTCTTTAAATAGGACATAAATCTCTGCTCTACAAATCCCGTGTGCTTCCCTCGACTAACTGGATTTAACCACTGGCAAACTACACACTTCCTGGATACACAGAAGTTCCTGTTCTAGTTTAAATAACTAATGCTGTGGTTCTTGCCAAATCTGCATTTTTCAAGAACTGTAGTTCCTTAAAAGATAACATTGACCACAGAATTTGATACCAAAATTGACTTTCCAAGAGATCTCAAGTTTTGTTAACAAACGAGACTTCCTGTGGCAAGTATTTTACCAAGCCGGTAAAAAGGCACTAAAACAGATCCTCTGCAAGTCACAGAGTTACCAAAAATGTTTACTGTGTAATCTGGAAAAGACCAGTGCAACTTCTGCCTATATGAATCACCTAATTTTCAGAAGAAAATACACCATAGAATCATAGAATAGTTAGGGTTGGAAAGGACCTTAAGATCATCTAGTTCCAACCCCCCTGCCATGGGCAGGGACACCTCCCACTAAACCATGCCACCCAAGGCTATGTCCAACTCCGCCTTGAACGCCACCAGGGATGAAGCATTCACAACTTCCCTGGGCAACCCATTCCAGGGCCTCACCATCCTTAAGGTGAAGAATTTCTTCCTCATATCCAAGCTAAACTTCCCCTGTTTAAGTTTGAACCCGTTACCCCTTGTCCTCTCACTACAGTCCCTAATGAAGAGTCCCTCCCCAGCATCCCTATAGGCCCCCTTCAGATATTGGAAGGCTGCTATGAGGTCTCCACGCAGCCTTCTCTTCTCCAGGCTGAACAGCCCCAATTTTCTCAGCCTATCTTCATACCATCTTTCATCCAAACTTTTTAAAGCCTGGCACATGCAATGAATATAACTTAATCCTTACTAAGAAAAGTGGAGATCTACTTTAAAATTTGTGAAACAGTTACAGGGTGTAAAAACAAACCACCACCACCACCAAGAAAACCAAACCCCATCAACTAAACCAAACCCCCTTTTTTTTTTTTTTCATATGTGTTATCTGTATTTCTGTTTGCGTCCATTGCCTCTTGGCCTTGTCAGTTGGTGCCACTGTGAAGTCTGGTTCCATCTTCTCCATTCCCTCCCATCAGGTATTTATACATTGCAGGATTCCCCGCATAGCCTGCACAGCCACAGCTATCTCAGTCTCTACTCTTATATTATACACTTCATGTCCTTAATCATCTTTATGGCCCTGCACTGGACTCCCTCTGGTCTGTCCATGCCCCTCTTGCAGACAAGAGGTAGCCCAGACCTGCACTCAGCACTCCAGATCTGGCCTCACCACATAAGCGGCTGAGCAGAAGGGAATGACCACCCTCCTTAACCTGCTGGCAGTGCTCTTCCTAATTTCAAATTCATAGAATCATGTAGCATGGTTTGGGTGGGAAGGGACACCTTCCACTAGACCGGGTTGCTCCAAGCCCAGTCCAGCCTGGCCTTGAACATTGCCTGCGATGGGGCAGCCACAGCTTCTCTGGGCAACCTGTGCCAGTGTCTTGCTGCTCTCAGACTTCCATAGTTACAGATTTCAAGCTAACCTTCAAAGCAAGCACCTTTTCATATTCTCCATTTTTAACATGAACAAAAGATTATCTAAGAGCTTTCTTTGGAAAGATTTATTTTCTTATTATTCCTTTATTCTGACTGCTAAATTTTTCTGAAGAATCGTACTGGTGCTTCCTGCCCTCAAATTCCACAGGAAGGGTACTGCATCTTAAACCAAAAAAACAACCTTAATTCAAAACCTCAGATCAGGTGGGAAGTCATTCTGAGGCAAATGAAAAAAAAAGAAAAAAAAAAAGCAAACCTTTTAGACTGGTAGACGAACAACATTTAAACACGGAAAAGAGGTAGGTCTCTCATTTGGCTAACAGCACTCCACATATATGTTAATGACTATCTCACTGAAACATTTATCACAAAAAAAGTTATATATAGTATAGTAACATAGTATTTTATATACATAAAAAAGTAATTAAAAATATAAAATAAGGCAATTCCACTTCAATTCTTCCTTTTTCTATCACCAGCTATATTCCAGCATGTGCGTTTGGAAACAAACCATTAATCATCACTAAGTACTTCTCTGTACCTTCAAATTTTAGACAGGCTTATAAAAGAAGTAATGAAATGATTCAAACCACACAGATTTCTCCCTTTCAGCAGCTGAGAAAGCATTCTTATTACTGTAAAAGCAGGACTTCAAGAAAAAGAGTGTGTGAATTCAACATAACAAACCAACACTGCTATCAGACGAAACACAAGCACATTCCATCCCAGCACTCTTTTACAGACTTATATCCACACAGCCATCAGTATCATGAATTGCTCTAGGTTGTGTGTAACATAAAATCCAGACAGGATTAACCCCCTGCTATTGTTCAGCAGATAGCTGAAGCTATCTGCTAAACTGTGCATTATTTCTAAAAAAGAAAAAGCAGCAAGAACCAGCAGTTGGAAAGGCAAGCAGGTTTCCTTTCAGCAAGACCAGTGACATTAGACTCCAGCCACACCGGTATTTTTAAAGCTGTGCAGCCCCAGGTCTGTTGAGCAAGAGCAAATTTTTGAAGGTGCTGCCTGCTAGCCCTTCTTTTCTATTTTCCTGGAAGAACTTAACAGAGAAAATAGTATCTACTTGAAAGCAGAAAGTCAGTTTTTTAAGGAAGAGAGAGGAGAACTTATGCCACTGTCCCTCCTGTTACCTCTCCCCTCAAGTCAGCATGCATCCCAGACATTATGTCAACCTAGAAGAATGAAATGTAAAAGATAGTGGAAGGGGGTGATGGAAGAGAGCAGGACAGACACAAGGATGATGTACTTCTTGTTTTAAACAAAAGCATTAAAATATCCTCACAAGAAAAGAAGTATTAGCTTCACACAATAACAGCAGGCTCTTACATTTTCTAGCTTTTGTTTTTCCCCTCAGAAAAGCAGACTTTGAGTAGTACATAAGCTGAAGATCTATTCTCCAACAAAAAGATTTGTTATGACGAACTCTGGCATTTGTGTCTCTTACACACATTCTCTTACTTTGAGAAATCAGATGACATAGCTAGACGTAAAAGTTTCACTGAAAATTTTTCATAGCCAACTCCCCAGTATTATACTAATAAATACAGCAGCAAAATTTACTGGTCTCCAATGACAGCTGGAAAACACATTTTCTTCCACCTTGGAAACCCAGTTTTAATGAGTCACTTATGAGTCACCAGAGACAAGGTAATGAGCATCTAAAACATTTTATTGCTGCTGCCAAAAAACCCTAAAAAAAAAATCACAGGTTCTGCACTGCATTAAAACAGTAGAAGAAATCATATAATGTGTTCTCCCTCACCTCCTTTTCTATTAGGTTGCATTATTAGATGGAATAATGAAAAAGACTTGTCAAGCCCACAATAGCTACAGACGCATGCTATCACATTTTTTACAAATAAGTCTGCAAAACTAGAATTGTTTATGCCCCCAAAGCATCAGAATCCCTCCTTTCACAGTAACTCCTTTTCATACCTATAGAATTTCTTTACCCACATTTTACAGTGTCTAATAATTCAATGAAGCAACTTCAGTTAGAAAGCTGTGGAACATCATTCTCTTCCTCTCCAGCTAACCAATCCCACAAGCTCTGCCAAGATAGGTTGCTTAGGAATTCCAGCATGTTGAAGGAAAAAACACAATCACACTCCCTTGTAAATTAAGTCCTGCTTTCATGGAGAGCCAGAGTTATGCAATCATGCTGGAAGCAAGAAAATAGATACCTATACCTTCTCATATTGTCTCTATTAATTGCAAACCAGTATCAGAAAGTTAATCAGATGGATTAACATCATTGTCTAAGCAAAATAGTCCTAAGAAGGAAAAGAACAGTTGTACTTGTAAGTGCAGAGCGATACTGTTTTCGAGAACACCTATGCTGACAGTGATACAAAGACAGAAGTCCATCATCAGGGTACAACTGTATTTCATAAACTTCCAGCTTAGAACACCATCCTGCGAAAGATGTCATATTCTGTCTTAGGCTCCATAAATCACTCTTGTTTCTTTCCTCTAGTTGAGACTCTGCACTAGCCTCAGTCTGCATATAAATTGACCTTTTAAAGACCAGTCTTGCTTGTGTTAGACATGAAGTATGCTAGATTCTTTCAGTTCAGTGCTGCATGCATTTAAGAGAATGTCTTTCATAGCAAAACTCAAACTCAAGAAATCAGTCTGGCGTGCTATCCTCACGGCATTAATTTCAGTTGAATCAGTCTAGCTGCTAACATCTGTTCCTTCTGTCTGGTCCCCCTCAACATTTACTCCAGATATTTAAAAAAAAAAAAAAAAAAAAGTATTATCCGAAGGAGAACAGGCTTTCCTAAAATATTCATTCCAGATGGCTCTATGATTATAAAAAGCTGGGTTTATATACTGAAGCTAAATAACCAAATTACTAGTACTAGAAAGCTTCATTGCTAAATCACCGCTGGTCGTCATAAGATCAGGTAATATAAATACAAAAGAAGTAAGATTAACTTTCCACTCTATTCTCTTTTTCTCTTAAAACACTTCCAGGAAATCAGGAAACTAGTCAATACATTCTAACAGCATCATGAGCAAATATAAGTTCATATATATGCAAATACATATTTAGTAAGTTCAGAACAAAGGTAATGGGCATGTGTATACATGTATCTATACAAAATATCCCAGAACTAAAGGCTAACAAGTTTCTTTTCAAACTACTACATCAGGGAATCAGTGAAGATGAGATGAGGACTGTATTCAAAACAGACTGCCAACTGACTCAGTATGTAGTAATAGGAAAAATGTTAGTATTGAGAAGAAAGCATTCAGAACCATCTTTGGATGTACATAATGCACTCAAAATATTACACTTCCTTTCTTCAATAGTTAACGTTCCTACAACTATTAATGTTAGGACAGTCAAGAAACACCATCAGAGTAATGACAGATGAATGAAGCATTAGGGGAGGTGTCCCTGCCCATGGCGGGGGGGTTGGAACTCGATGATCTTGAGGTCCTTTCCAACCCTTACTATTCTATGATTCTATGATTAGAAATGTGCTGTCTATTCACTGATTATTTATCAGAACTTTCACACATCTTTCTCCAAAACATGCAGGACTGCAAGTATGAGAGACTTACATATGCCAGTTCATTATCTTTTCACTGTAACAACAGCCTTAAGAAAAAGGAAATACACTCCAACTTCCAATATGACATGAATTATCCTTCTTTATAACTGTAAAAAAGACTGTGACAGCTTTTGTATCATTATTAAGTGGAAAAAAATGGATGCAACTTCAATCCTTTTTACACACAGGTTTCAATATTGTTAATTACATAAATACTATCACTACTGCCAGCAGGACATGTTACTAACCAGCTAACACTGCCACACTCTGCACTGACAGTTAACACTGAGAAACTTGCATTTCATAAACTTAACTAACATTACTGAGTACCAAAAAAACCCCAACCTGTACATCACTGTCAAACTTAAAAGGTTTTAACCCTATGCTGTGGTCTAAGCCCAGTAAGTAGCCCAGCACCACTCAGCTGCTTGCTCACTCCCCCCACTTCTTTCCCCCCTGCTCCCAGTGGGATAGGAATGAGAATCTAAAGAATGTAAATCCCATGGATTGAGATTAGAACAGTCCAGTAACTAAAGTATAACAAAAACCTACTACTACTAATGATAAGGGAAATAACAAGGGGAGAGAATATAAAACTAAAAAGGAAATGGAAAAAAAAAAACAAAAAAACAAACAAACAAACAAACAAGAAACAGCAGTGATGCATAATACAATTGCTCGCCACCTACTGATACCCAGCCTGACTTGAGCCGGGTAACTCCCCACAGTTTATATATTGGGCATGTGCAGTGACCCCTTTGGCTAGTTTGGGTCAGGCATCCAGTCACTGCTCCCTCCTGGGTTCTTGTGCCCCTCCTCATGGCAGACCATGAGACTGAAAAGCCCTTTATCAGGGTAAGCATTACTTAGCAACAACTAAACATCAGCGTGTTATCAGCATTGTTCTCGGACTAAACCCAAAACACAACCCTGTACCAGCTACTAGGAAGGACAAAACTGTTAGAGCTGAAACCAGGACACCCTCCTTCCCAGAAAAGCACGTTTCTTTCAGTCCAAGAACAAAAGAGTTAGATACATTAGAAGAAAGCAATTACCAGCAAAGAGATCCTCTCTGTCATCATCTAGCATGATTTCTGCAGGCTTTGGACCATTGGAGTTTGTGCTGAGGTCTTCTGCAGGAAGATTCGCTGGCTCTGGAGATGAAGGACTTGACTGTTTTAAAAAAAAAAAAAAAAAGAAAAATTGAAATAATAAGCAGAGAGCAGTTGCCATGTGTCAGTGTGTAAGAATTATTGCAACAAACATTCTTCAATTGCAAAGAAACAAGGCAAGATGTACCAAAAGGAAACCCTGGCAGCTATTTCCATTTCCTACTCCTAGCATGGTAACAATGAACAAAAGATGAGCTAGTCAACAGCTCTTTTTATTTCTTTATCAGTGAGAAAAAAAGTCACCCACTTCCTCAAGTTTAATTAACATGAAACAAAAGTTGCTACAGAAATATCTACAATAAGTTTATTAGTATTGCTCAACATAATTTGATTAAGTTTCTTTTGGAAAGCCCTGGATTAAAATCTGGATTTGTACAGAGAAAAAGAACAATAATAAAAAAAATAAATCTCCAAGTGCTTTATATCAGTTTTTCAGAGGTAAAAAGAATGCATTAATGCCATCCAAACAATTCAAACCTGCTTGTGGCCGTAAGAAATTTGGAAGCTTTACAACAGGTTGAATTTGGGGATTTTTGACACAGAAGGTCACATTGTACTGTACAAGGAAGTCACACAGTCCTTTTAATTCACTGAAGACTAGAACTTACTCTGTGAAAAATAGAAATACTTGAAGAAACTCAGGAAAATTAAAGCAATACTGAAGCTGGGCTACCAAAAGTATAGTTTATCCACACACCAAAGTGAAGATCAGTGCTTCAGTTAGAAAATCCTTTTTGAATAGCTATCAACTATATTTACTGCCATAGTATTAGAAAACTTGCAAGACTCACTTCTGCAACTTCACCCAAGATGGCTAGCGAAGGAGTTTTCAACCACAGCATATTTATTCATGAATACATGCATGTCCTGAATTCAGCTGAACCCAGGACAATGCACTTCAAAAGGAGCAAGTGTAAACTGCGCCACTGCTTGCTCTCTAGTTTTTGCATTAAGTTGTCATAATTTAAGTTCAGAACCAGAATTTAAAACGGATAGTGAACACTTCAGGCTATACTTCAACAAATGCCACGGACTACAAAAGATTTTTAAAAGTCTGAAAAGCCACTGAAAAAGTCTGTCCAGATTGTACTTTCATAAACATAGCAGAGAAAACAGTTTTAAAGGAGAGGCATTCCTCATAGCTAGGTCTCCAAGAAAAGTGTATGTCCTGACATGGAGTATGGCACTGCTGCTTTACTTCAAGCAGCACAGGGGAACATCCTGCCCCCCACATGTGTCCAGACCTCATTCACCTGAAGTTCTGGTACAGAAGAAGTAAGCAAGAAACAGTAAAAATCCTGCCAGACAAATTCAGACACAGCACAAAACAGTTTTTCATAGGACATACGAAATCAAGGCTCTCTCAACCTAGAGGTGTTAACTCAAGGTTTTATTTGATGAAAATAGAAGGAAGATGAAAGCAAACACCAGGATGTCAAAAAAAATTATATTCCCCTAAACCACGTTATGATAGCAATAAGGAACAACTCCATTCAAATGACAGAAGAGGTTATATCCCCTTCCCTTTGCCAAAAGTTGCCACTTTCTGAAAAGCCCACATACAATGTGGGGAAACCAGTAAAAAAACTGCAGTGATGAGCAATGAAAGGAGCAGTCTCTCAAACTGCTCGTTGGATTCTGCCCTAGCCTGCAAAGAAATTCAAAGCAGAAACACTCAGGAACTGTATGTAGTACAGTTTGACCTTACCCCAACTTTGCTCTTTTATCACTGTGAAATACAGCTAAAATGGTAATTAAAGTGGCCGTCAGGAGAGTTAGTAGCATAATGAAAGTCTGAGTATCAGAGAAGAAATTGGAGATGAGACTGACAAAAAACCTCATGGCCCAGACACACACAGGCAGCACAGCTGTTTATAAATTTTAACCTTACTTGAAGCCAACAACCTATAAAACGTTGAAACATTTCCATTTCCTGAAAGGTACAGTGACTCCTGAGCTGAAAGACAGTCAGGTCAAGCATCCAACAATCAAGATACCGAATGACCAGGCCACTCGGGTACACTGGACAGTCAGGATGATTATATACTCAGGATAATGCTTCTATAAAACAAGTGACTGCTGAGATGCCTATGGGCCCATTTCAACTTGAAATGGCAGTAATAAGCTGGTTTATCCTCTTTTCTTGTGCACTACAGTCAGTGGCAATAACCACGTATTTTATAGCTTTGACTTATGAAGCAATAAGAATGAATTCTCACATTTTCTGACAGTTAAAATTATAGCCCTAAATGTTTGGACATCCTCCCCTCTATGAATTAGCAAGGTCCCCCCCAAAACCAGTTCAACTACTTGTCTGAACTTCTCCAAGCCCTCTGCAGTCACAACACAGTAGGCTGACAAAAAGCTGAGCATCATACTATTCTAGATGCTAAAGATAACCCATCTTACTGTCTGAAACTGTTACAGAAGCTCACAAATCACAGCATGGGCCAAAAGGGTTTCACAAATCACAGCATGAGCCAAGGGAACAGATTCAAGGGTAGGACAGTAATGCTTTCAGGAGAAAGTAAGAGGGCACAAGCAACTATCCTAGAACAAATGCACACATGCTTGTATCACAGCCTGGATTTAACACTAAGGAACAAGACATACATTTCCAGTAGAATTATATCAATTAATCTTGGATACAGACTTAGTTTTCTCCAAAGGTACAGTACAGTGTCAAAGGACTTAACATTTTCCTGTGAGAAATTCCAGTGTGGTTTTTACTGCTGCTCTTGTAATTGTCCCGGTTAAATTCAATGAGTATCATCATTAAAGCCATCTGGACTTCTGTGCCTATCTAATGTTTTGCCTTCTGTACAAAGCTAAATACATACTGCCAATCTTTGATGTAAACTGATAAACTAGCAATGAGATTATATACACACCCTGTCCTAAATGACAGTCTTTGACAGACTACTACATCTACTGCTTCCTGATCACTTTCAAGAGCCTTAACATATTCTTTCTTTACAAAAAGAAAAAACAAAACAAAACAAAACAAAAACACAAAACAACAAAAAAAGCTAAAACCAAACAAATCAACAAAAAGAAATAAATAATAAACCCCAAATACCCCTCCCCCTCCCCTTCCAAACAAAAACAGGAACATAAATACCAGCTAAATGTGTAGGTGGCAGTTTAGCTACACATTCACATGGCACCTGCTCTACAAAAGACAGAGATAGGCAATGCCACAATGAGTGAGAAGTTTAGGGGAAATGAAGAAGGAACAGATAAACAAGGAAGGTGGCAAGGAAACAAACCAGGGCAAAGAGGAAGAAGGGGAAGGAAATGATGAAATGAGACTAGAACTAAACATGCAATTTTTCAGAAAACCTTAACATACACTTTTCTAATATATGTCACCAAAAGTGACTTTCATACAGCTGTTCCTAGACTTTTCTAGTAGTGGCACAGGACAAAGAAAGCAAATTATTAATTTGTTGATTACAAACTTGTAACGGGATTACTCTTCTCACAATGCACAGTTAACTTACAGAACTTCCTGTTGTGCATATCATGGACATGGATTTTTGTTTTGTTCTAAACAAAACAAAAAACCCCATGCATTTGAAAATTTAGCAAGTAGGTAAGTCCATGGAAGATTATTAATATCATAATGTTACCTAGGGCTCAGGAAGTCCTTGAGCTACAAAATCTGTTAGCTGGGAAAGCACTGCAGGTGACTACCAGCACATACATATAATGAACAACCATATTCTTCAGATGGCATCCACCATTGCATATAATTGTAAATGCAGTCTTGGCTTAGATCATTTGTATGATTCAGTCTGGCTGTTCCCATTGATGAAAGCACCTCTGGCAGCTAAAGGGAGACCAGACGGTGATCATGGATTTAATGGAGGCAGTCCTCTAGACATTACATTATGATTGGCACAATGAGAACTTAGCAATCATTCTACTACGCTGGGTCACGGTGGATATCCAATGAGGAAAAGAACACCACACCATCTCGGACAAGCTGCTCAGCCAGGGGCCCAGAGTCTATAGACGCCCTGTGTTCACAGAAAAGGAAGCATTTTCATTCTCTGTCACCCAGCAAGTCTTCAAGTCCTAGAATGTGTTCCCACTGCACCCCAGAAATGCCAGGTATTACAGCTCAGTGACCTTTGAATGTTTTACATTCCAGAATTAAGAGGATTTAATTCAAGACATAACTTTCAGTATATGTGCACAAGAAAGTTAAAACTCCAGCTTCTTTTTCTTCACATCAGAGAATTCGATTTGAAATATACAATGTTCTCCATCTGCCGATACAGGTAAGCTACTAAAGTCAGCAAGCCTTCCCATATTTAAATATTACATCTTTATTACATATTTGCCATTTATAACAGAATCAGTTTTATATTTTGTCAGAAGAAACTTAAGATAAATTAGCATGTGCTTTCTAACACAGATGATAGTGGAAGCTCTTACTGCTTCTCCACTGCACAATCAAACTATAATAGAAAGAAGCAGCACACCTTTTGTGAGCTGCAAAGAGAATGAAAGCAATTAAATTAATTCTGCAAAAACCAAATGGACAGCTCCAAGATAAACCAGTTGTGAACCCTTTCAAAGTACCATAGCCTTCATGAACACTGGGTTTGGACCTCACTGTCCTTTGCCATGCTCTGGTATCAGCAAACTACTACTCATCAACTACTTAAAGCATGATGCCATTCCATTGTTACTACAGAACTTCCATTTTCAGTTAGAAACGGCTATTTCATCAATATTTATAGGAATAAAACAACACCCCAGACAGAAATTTCATTAGGCCCATGGTATAAGATAATAACTATATGTGTTCAAGCTGGTGAGAAGTTCAATTTTCATGATCTCTTCCTCACAAATTTGCAGGAAAATTACAAGATTATGGCTCTTCCCCAAACGTAGCTCATTAGACCTCAAAAAAGGCTTTACTGACAAAGCTTTTCAAAGCTTTTCAAAGCTTCTCTATACGGGAAGAAGCTTCCTCTTTTCTGCTTAGCTACTTTCTTCTAACAGACTGTGTAGAAAAACAAAGCAGCACAACAGAACCATCAGCCAAACCACCCAGTACAAAGTGCATTCCTTGGCCAGTTTTTGCAACTAGAGGAGTTTTCAGTAATTCTTTTTAATCATTAATATGAGGACTTCTCATTGTAACTGTGATTTAGGCCCTAAATCTACTTTATATTTTGCAGTTTTAATTCTTGACCATATCAGTAAAGACATTATTTAGATTACGCTGCAGTCTTTCTTAGCACAGAGAACAAGACTCCAGCGATATACACTGTATCACACTGAGATGAAGAGAAGCCTGTTGATACAATTCTTGCCAACTGTTATTCACATCATGTGCTATTCCTTCACAAAGTTTTCCCACAGATCTTTTTCTACCAATAAACATACTACGCATCTATAAAAATAAATAAATAAATAAATAGACTTGAGAGAAGGCAAGCTCATGAGCCTCTTTGTACACTGACCTTTTTTGTTAAGGACAGGCAATAGCCAGAGCAAAGCAAAGAAACACACATTGATCCTACTACTGTAAAGGTCAGGGACAGGAAACTCTTCAGGAAAAGAATCACAGGAATAATTTTCTTTTTAAACCGGCAACTACATACATGAAGGACCAAGTTCTTCCAGAACACGGCATCAGGCTAAGACAGGAATAAGTTTCTACCCATCACTTCAAACTGGGAGGAGGTGAAGCTTCGGGAAGAAGCGAAAGAAAGAAAATTGGGTGTTATTAATCGACAGAACAGGGAGGTATGGGGAAAGACAACACAGTGGTACGGGAGAAACGGCTCAGAGAAACTGGCGTCGTGTGAAGAGAAAAAGTGGAAATATTTATTTATCTATCCTGTGCTGCCCGCCCCACCTCGGCAAGACAAGAAGGGGAGATACGAGGGAAAGCGGCGATCTGTCACCGCAGTAGTCAGAGAACGAGGCTTCAGTTTCTTTGGCAGGCGACGCCGGGAGGGAATCACGGAGCCCTCGCATGGCCGCGGCCCCTCGACCGCCGGGAGGGAAGCGCCGAGGAAGCGCCGACCCCGGAACAGCGGCAGGCGGCGGGGCCGCAAAAGGGGGCCCGGCCGGTAAGGGCCGGAGGCCGGGTGGTCAGGAGCGCGGCACCGGCGGCCCGGCTGAGAGCAGAGCAGAGGAGGGCCCGAGCGCGGGGCTGAGTGCCCGCGGTGTCGGGCGGGCTCTCACCTCCAGGGTGGACACGGTGCTGGTGAACAGATCCTCGCCGTCCTCCAGCTCCTCTAAGTCGGCAGCCCGCGCCTCCCCCAACGGCGGGGGCTCCCTCTCAGCCGCCATCTTACCCTCCAGCCGCGGCCCCAGCTCTCACGTGACGGCCGGACCGCCCCTCACGACACGTGACTGGGGCCGGGAAGCAGGGGCGGCGGTGGCGGCGGTGATGGCGGCGGTGGCGGCGGTGGTGGCGGTGGTGGCGGCGGTGGCGGGGCTGTGTCGCGTATCGGGGTCGTAGAGTAGGTCCGTGCTGTGGGGTGCTCTATTCCTTGCGCGGGTAGCCGGTGTGATAGGGCTAGCCCTCTGCCTACCACCGCCTTGGAGGAACGTGGGGGAGTTTTACCTCTGTTCATGTCAGTTGTTGAATTAAGAAAGGGTTTCCTGAGAGGAAACTCTGTTCACTGCAGTGTTTGAAATGAGATATTCTCTAAGGATGAGGATTAGAAGTATTAAGCCTCAGTCTTGCAGGGCACCCTGGTCGGGTGCAGTCATGTTCGCAACCACTAAAGTAACGTGTCTTGTGCAAATAAAGCATTTTGCAGGCTCATTCCCTAAGTTACTACTTCCGGATTGCTTTTCTTCCCTTCCTGCATTTGTAAGCTAGCTCATAAAGGATATAAATTCTTCCAAAATTTTAAATTCTAATTATTTAGAAAAGAAGTCAGATGTCAAGTGTCCCTATAGTAAGCATTAACTAGGGTACTTAACATCTGGTTTGAGCTGCTACTGCTGTTTCTGCAACATTGGAACAAGTTTCGGAAAGTTTCTTGTTTTCCATATTGATAAAATTAAGGTTTAAAGTTAAGGAACACTCAGCGTGTTCTTGCTTTATGAGGACTTTGTTAATGTTTGTTGGGTTGAAGTTAATTTCTAAACTGATTCCAGTGGAGACAGTGCTCTTCACACCGGAAGAATAAGCCTGGTTTTACAGGCTGTGACCTATCTGGGGTAAGGGTAGAAATTCTCTAGTGATTGCAGAGTGCAGAGTAAAGACTAAATGGAAAGAATAGTCTTATTTAGGCGTCTTCCCAATCACATAATGAGAAAGTTGTAAATATGTAAACAGAAATACATGTTATCTTGTAAACAGGTGTCATGCATAATTTTATCTATATGGCTCAAACTTGAGACGTCAGAAATTGTGGAGAGTGCTGTCTTTGGAGAATTGGAGTGCTGGTCCCTGGTGAGATCTGACAACATTTTATGAGGACATTTTAGTTACCAGTGTTCTGAGTAAATCTCCTGTTCTGAAGAGCTACGTTTTCATTGATACTCAGGATCGCCAGGTTTCCAATTACAAATAAAAAAGCAGCTACCAAGTAAAGGAGATTTATGAACAGAAGTTCCACCAAAAGTGACAATATCTCTTCTTAGACACACAGAATTAGATGAAAATGGAACAGCCAAGCTTTTCTGCTTTCCTCCGGTCAGGAAAAATTGACTATTACTCTAGTAAAAGATGTATTTTGAGACCAACATAGCTACAGTGTCAATGTTACTTAGAAGATGTAGTAACTTTGTTGTCATTTACCAGGTTGGGTAGCATTTTTGGGTTTCATGGGAATGGGAGATTTTCCAGCACATCAGTATTTCCCTTTCAGGCACAAGAGTGGTAGTGGCTTTTGGGTTGTTTGCTGTGACTATGACATGAAATGTATTCTATTCACATTTTTGCACTATTCCTAACCTGAGCCCATTGCTGTTCAGTAGGTCCCCAGATAACGTTCAGAGGTCTTTTTAAGATCTAAAAATACAGAGTTAAAAAAAAAAAAAAAAAAAAAAAAAATCTATTCAAAATATGCAAGCATTTTTTATCCAGAAGTGAAATTCTCTGACACCTACATTTTTGTGGAGGGCACTATTATTGCATCCTTATTGCCTTTCTCATTTCATGTGGTATCCCTGTTCTCCTATGCTGCTCCTGGCAGCTTTTCAAATAATAGGCATGTGCACACTTTATCTATAAAATACGATTCAATCACGTCAGCAATAATTCTGTGTCTTTTGACATTATACATTATGTGGGCTGTTCAGCCTGGAGAAGAGAAGGCTGCGTGGAGACCTCATAGCACTCTTCTAGTATCTGAAGGGGGCCTATAGGGATGCTGGCGAGGGACTCTTCATTAGGGACTGTAGAGATAGGACAAGAGGTAGTAACAGGTTCAAACTTAAACAGGGGAAGTTTAGCTTGGATATGAAGAAGAAATTCTTTGCTGTGAGGGTGGTGAGGTAATGGAATGGGTTGCCCAGGGAAGTTGTGAATGCTTCATCCCTGGCGGTGTTCAAGGCTGGATCGGTCAGAGCATTGGGTGGCATGGTTTAGTGTGAGGTGTCCCTGGCCATGGCAGGTGGGTTGGAACTAGATGATCTTGAGGTCCTTTCCAGCCCTAACTATTCTATGATTCCATCATATTTCACCATAATTTTATTTGCTGTGATTAAAAAGATCATATGTATTATATTTTTAGATTTCTGGCAAGTGTGGTAATCTACCATAGTACTTAGATGTTTAATAGTTCGCTACAAGGCTAACTGATTTTCCGACTTCACCAAGATTCACACCCATGCCTTTAATGCTCCTGCGGCTAAACTATAAATCAGCTCTCTGAAATACCTTGAGGTAGTCATCTATCACACCAGTTGAGTATGCTACAGAAGCAGAATAAAATGAAGAACAAACAAGATGTCAGCTGTGGTTGGGGTTTTTAGTCAGTCATTAGGAAAAGTATGTAAGCAATTTAGCTTCTCTGGTTCAAAGCAACATTGTATTTATAGGCTGGGTTCTTTTTTACTTAGTTTTCCACTACTGCTGAGATCTGTGGCCGCAGTAATCTGTTACAGATATTATTATGGCAGAGGAGACAAGGTAACTCAAAGGTAACTACAGGACCTGAATTTTTAGCTAATTGAGATTTCAGTTTGAAAAAACCTGTGTATTAGTATCTGAGTGGAAAAATAATAATCCAAAATGGAGAGATCAAATCAATTGGAAAAGCATTAATGATGCAGGAAAACTTAGAATGACTGAAAAAAGCCAATCACATATGACAGCGTGATGTATTACTGCAAAAAAACAAAACCTCATTTTTAAGCCAAGCCTCGTTCCTATCACCCTGCGGGTGTTAATATGTGTGTCATTCAACAAATACATTAATAGCTGTCAACTCTACCTCATGCTACAAAGTTAGAACCTAAGGGAGAGGAAGCTGCCTATGTATTGCAGTGGAAGCTGGATGCCCCTTCCTTTGCAGCCAGTAAATCCACCTCTGTAATGCTATGTGAGAGGAATATTAAAGTTGCAAAGTTAACCTGAATAACAAACATCAGGGCTAAGTTTACATGTGGAACTTGTTTCAGGTTTTTGTGTATGTATGTGTGGTGTGCCTGCTTTAATTACCTGCCTACATGCTGTCATTTGTATAGCAGCCCCCTTCCCAAGAAGCATTGGCCACGTGGTTTCAGACACTGTTTTTCCTTATTGTTTCTTAACAGTTAGCTCTGTACTTCCTCTACTATATGCTGTTCCAGCCCTACTCTGAAGACAAAAAGATTTGTTTCCTTATGGGCTTTCCTCTTGTTGCCGCCGATCTGAGTGTTTCACAGGCACAGATGAATTTCATCTTCCAAGTATTCTTGTGGGAGTATGTTGCCCATTATAAAGGCAGTGAGCAGAGACTAAAAAATTAAAGCCAAAATTGTTCACTAATTCAGTTGCCCAAACTGAGCCAGCTAGGATTTTTTTTTTTTTTTTTTTTGTTGGTGTTATTTTTTGGGGTTTGTTTGTTTGCTTGGGTTTTTTTTTTTTGTTTCGTTTTTGTCTTTGGATTTTTTTATTTTTTTTTTTTTTAATTAGAATAACAGTTTACAGTTTCTTCACCTAGGCAGCAAACCTCAAAATGACAGTACTAGATTTGCCCACACCTATTTTTAGGGGTGTCTTTCCTTCTCTATTCTGTCCCTTAATTTACTTTTACCAGCCCTTGTCAGGTTCCATACTTTCTTGGTTAGCTTTGGGAGAAGTTGAAAACCCTTCAGAAATTATAATTTCTGGGTTTGGCGAACTAGCCAGCAGTTCCTCCAAGAGAGTACATCTGCCACACAAAACTTTCACTGTACCTCTCCTGCTTCTGCCCACACATTTGTGTGCTCTGCAAGCCCTTCAGAAGAGACACAGAAACAAAGAAAGCCTTCTGCATAAACACTCTTAGGAGTTGTTATACAGTAAAAATTTCCTTTTATCATGCAGAAACAGGTTTCACTGGTATGTATTTATTTATTGTCAATTTTAAATATGTTTTAAAAGGAACACTACGGCAGTATTAGACTGTTATTTCTGTATTTCAGGCTACAGAGATGCTGAAACATTGAAATAGTTACAAGAAGTTATTTGGGTATGAGCAATATACCATTTGCTACTTTGCTTGGATATATCTCTGTCCACCAGTCCAAAGGAAACTAACTTAGATACAAAATGAAAATGACAAAGTTCTAAGCAATGTGAATCAAGGTTTTGTAATAAAATGTTAGATTTTTGTAATTTCTTATGTGTTTGAGACTTCACTGACTCTTAGTATTGTATAATAGCCACTGTGATTTCATATTATTTTAGCAACTGAAAAATCAATGAAACTGGAATAAACTCAAGACTAAGAAGTGTTCCTGCAGTACCCCTCACTGGGGAGACAAATTTCTTCACAGAGGGTGGCCAGGCATTGGAAGAGGCTGCCCAGGGCAGTGGTGGAATCACCGTCCCTCAAAGTGTTCAAAAACTGTGTAGATGAGGCCCTCAGTGACATGGTTTTGTCTTGGCAATCCTGGGGGGGTGATGATGATTAAAGGTCTTTTTCAACCGAGTTGATTGTATGATTCTATGATTCTAAGAAGCTATTTTGGAAGAAAGAGTGATAGTGAGTTATACAAGCTTGAGGTCTGCGCCTGTGGTTTGGATCTGCAAGGAGCCAACTATGGAGGTTATCTAGTCCATTTCTGGAAGATGTTTCTCTAGCCTTTTCTTAAATATCCACGATGAAGAAGACACAAAACCTCTGCAGGCAAGCTGCTTTAGTGCTTTGCTATATAACACCAGAAAAGATATTCCTCATGCTTAACAATCACTATCATGCCAGTTATACACACCCTCATACGAAATATGACTTTGTAGAAACATGGTGGTGTTAGGGCTCGTTCAGTGTGTGATCATATTCAGAATTGATACTGCCTTCTTTTTGTATCTGTGAAGTGGTTTAGTCAGTTTTTGGAGTGAAGTCTCACATTTCCCGCTGAATTTTGTCTTTTCTTTTTTTTCTTTTTACCAACATTTACTCCCATCTGTGTAGACCATTCTGAATTGTACTGCAGTGCAACAGCTGTTTGATAACACTTGCAAATATGATACGTATTTATGCATTCTCCCTCTTGCATCACTGATGGGAATATTAAATCATATAAGGCCTACAGTAGACCACTGTCATCTTTCATACAATGCATTCTTCCATAAAAATGGCAATTACTAAATAATAGCCTTTGGCTTTGTTTTGTAACCAGCTTTGTAACTACTGTGTAAGAGATTAACGTATGATGTTTCATTAGCTTTTTTATGAAAATGTCATATAAGATAAATGTTCAAGAAATACTGAAGGAATATTTCCCCACTAAGAGATTAAGTGAGGAATATGGCCATGTGCAGTGAGGGAGCAAGAACCACCAGAATGCAAAGAATTAGAGTAGATGAATTTTGGAGATTTTAGTTTTCCCATTTAGAGAATATTAAAGAAGGAATAATGTGCTGTTGTGTAGTGCCTGTACTTGTACAGTCAGTAAAGCTCTGCAGCGAGTCAGCCTTTCTAAGAAAAATGACAAAACACAAATATTTACAAAATCTGTGCATTTGACACCTGTGCCCATTCATCCAGTCATAGAATCATAGAATCATAGAACAGTTAGGGTTGGAAAGGACCTTTAAGATCATCTAGTTCCAACCCCCCTGCCATGGGCAGGGACATCTCCTACTAAACCATGCCATCCAAGGCTATGTCCAACCCCACCTTGAATGCCGCCAGGGATGAAGCATTCACAACTTCCCTGGGCAACCCATTCCAGGGCCTTACCATCCTTACAGTAAAGAATTTCTTCCTCAGATCCAATCTAAACTTCCCCTGTTTAAGTTTGAACCCGTAACCCCTTGTCCTCTCACTACAGTCCACCATGAAGAGTCCCTCCCCAGCATCCCTATAGGCCCCCTTCAGGTATTGGAAGGCTGCTGTGAGGTCTCCACGCAGCCTTCTCTTCTCCAGGCTGAACAGCCCCAATTTTCTCAACCTATCTTCATACAGGAGCTGTTCCAGTCCCCTGATCGTCCTTGTGGCCCTCCTTTGGACTTCTTCCAACAGTTTAATGTCCTTTTTACATTGAGGACACCAGAACTGCACACAATACTCCAAGTGAGGTCTCACAAGAGCAGAGTAGAGGGGCAGGATCACCTCCTCCGACCTGCTGGTCACACTCCTTTTGATGCAGCCCAGAATACGGTTGGCTTTCTGGGCTGCAAGCGCACACTGCCGGCTCATGTTCATTTTTCTCATCGACCAACACCCCCAAGTCCTTCTCCACAGGGCTGCTCTGAATCTCTTCCCTGCCCAACCTGTACCTGTGCCTGGGATTGCTCCAACCCAGGTGTAGAACCTTGCACTTGGCATGGTTAAACTTCATCAGGTTGGCATCAGCCCACCTCACAAGTGTGTCAAGGTCCCTCTGGATTGCATTCCTTCCCTCCAATGTATCAACCGAACCACACAGCTTGGTGTCATCGGCAAGCTTGCTGAGGGTGCCCTCAATCCCACTGTCCATGTCACCCACAAAGATGTTGAACAAGACCAGCCCCAACACCGATCCCTGGGGGACACCGCTTGTTACTGATCTCCAGCTGGACATTGAGCCACTGAGCACTACTCTTTGCGTGCGGCCATCCATCCAGTTCTTTATCCACCGAGTGGTCCACCTATCAAATTGATGTCTCTCCAACTTAGAGAGAAGGATGTCATGCGAGACAGTGTCAAAGGCTTTGCATAAGTCCAGGTAGATGACATCAACTGCTCTACCCCTGTCCATCAGTTCCGTGGCCCCTTCACAGAAGGTCACCAGATTGGTCAGGCAGGATTTCCCCTTAGTGAAGCCATGCTGGCTGTCATCAAGCACCTTGTTGCTTTTCATGTGCCTCAGCATGCCTTCCAGGAGAATCCGCTCCAAGATTTTGCCAGGCACAGAGGTGAGACTGACTGGTCTGTAGTTCCCATGTCCTCCATTTTCCCCTTCTTGAAAATGGGGGTTATATTTCCCTTTTTCCAGTCATCGGGAACTTCACCTGACTGCCATGATTTTTCAAATATGATGGACAGTGGCTTAGCAACTTCATTTGCCAGCTCCTTCAGGACCCTTGGATGGATTTCATCCGGTCCCATGGACTTGTATATATTCAGGTTCCTAAGGTGGTCTTGAACCAGATCCTCTCCTACAGTGGGCCTAGGGCCTTCATTCTCACTGTCCCTGCGTCTGCCTTCCAATACTTGGGTGGTGTGGTCAGAGCAGTCAGCCAAATGAACATTGCACTTCAGATCACAATGACTGTTCTTCTGTGAAAAATATGCCATTTTCCTCTTTGGGTGTTTAATTGCCTATTTTACAAAAAAAAGTAAAAACTTCTTTTGTCACCTTTGTTTTATTATTTGCCAGTTAATGGTCATTGTTTTCATTCATTAGAGAAAAAGAATTATTATCTACATGAAAGAAAGTGGGTCTTTTACTAGCTAGATACTTCATTTCCCTTTGGAGTAGTGACAGATACCACCCTCAATCAATGGAATGGGAATTTTTGTTCCCCAGTTTGTCTGATGTTGCAGTATACTAAAATATACTAAAATATAGAGCTCTAGTAGCACCGGCTCTGTATGTTTATTCTGTTACAATAGGAAGATGATGTGAAAAAATAGTACTTCTTTGGATCTTCATAGGCATTAACTACAGGTGAGAACTAAGCAAGAAACATTGGCTGCTGTGGTGTGCATTTATTTGTTGTTGGGATTGTCCTCCACTGCTTATGCTCTAGAAGAGACAGAATGCCCTCCAGCCTTAAATCTAAATTGTGCTGTTGCAAGTCGATGAGAGACATACAGCAACCTCCAAGCTATCCTTGTTTGGTTTGTGCAGTGAACAGTCAGCTGTTCGCTGACTGCAGTCTCTCAAAGCTCATAAGGGTTGTGTCCCAACACAGTAGTCATGCTGAAAACAAGTGTAAGGATGCTATTAGCAAGCAGACATGAAGCAGCCCTTGCCAAGGTAGAAACTGTGTGTCTAAAAAATCCCCAAATGGCTGGAAGTGGGACAATATTTGTAGAAGCATCACATGCACCTGCCTGGAACTAATCCTTTTTCAAGCATCTGCTTATGGCCACAGAGAAAATCATAATCACAGTAAAGAGAGCTAAGGGTTCCTAAATGCTGAGTAATTATTTGTTTGGCTACAGCTCAGTAAAATTTTTGGGTCATGTGTCTGCAAGCCCATGGTCCATAACTGAGAGAATTTGATACATTTATATAAATATAAAGCTGACTTGGCCTGTTTTCCTACTGTCAGAGAGTGTAAGGAAATCTTCTAAAGTCTGTAGCTGCTTGCATATAAGATATGAACATTTGCAGCATTTTGTTAATCAATTCTATCTCAAGAGAGATAAATTGTTACAATATTTTGGTAACAAATCAATAAAGTCAACTTTTTTACTATTCTGTAACTTGCCAGGTCTTTTAGGTAGGAACATTAGAAACCATCACCCTGCTGAAAGATTCATATGCAATCTTAGCAGCTGTTTTAGTAGTATATAGAGCAACTAATTTCAGTGCATATCCTTTGACTACTTTTTTAGAGCTCTTTATATAGATGTTTTGGGTTATCTTCATTCTTTCACCCAAAACTGGATTGTACAAGGGTACCTAAAAAAACAGAATGGTGGGGGGAATGAGGCTACACAATGTCAGTGTGCAATCTCTGTTGGTGCCATCCCTTTGTGGCACATTGAGAGTGACCATTTGAAAATCCCTCTGGTCAGAGAAAAGGTTTCATGTGGCTATTAAACATTTTTTCTTCTATGGATTCCAAGTTTCTTCAATTGTAGATCATTTTCTTTTCCTCAGCTGGGAGACAGGGGCAGAGGCGATCCTCTTTTTCTGCAGCTAGTTTCTAGTACTGCATTAGGAACTGCTCAGAAATGCCTCCTTACTGTCACCATCATTGGTTCACCAGGGGAGAATTTAACATTATTATTTATTTTTATCTAATTTCTCCAGGGAAAATTTCATTTAGTGAGAACATCAGGGTCAGAACCATAGTGAAAACAGTTTCAGGGGGAAAAAACTAACAATCCTATTTTCAAGCGTCTGTTTTTAGAAGGAAAAAAAAAAGAAAAAAAATCACCTGCAGAAAACAAACACTTTGTTAACAAAGACTCCTGTAATCAGTGCTGCATTTCAGTGAATGTCTTTCGGCTAGAATTACTGTCTCCATCTAGTGTAGGATTCAGTAAGATGAGAGATCAAAACAGTTTTGTCTTATCATTTAGTAGGTGTCAATAGTTTATATTGTCTTTCTCTTTCAAAAAGCCACAATTTTCAAGCTTGTCTAAGCTTAGAAGATTTGAGAACAGAGTAGGGGAGAATGGCAATGAAAAGGAAGCTTTTTGCATGCGTGAGAACCTTACGGAGAAGAGTGATAAAAGCCTGAGGTAGAGAAGCTGGCAGCATGGAAAAAACCAGAAATGACATGCAGCAAAAATTGGTGTAATTGCCTCTCCAGTTGACCACTGGACTAAAAAGCTTGAGAGCACTGTATTGTTCTGCCAAGTGTTGAGCCTGCGGGAAGGAAGCTGATTTTCCTGCTTGCTTTGGCAACACTGTGAGGCTGCGATACTTGCATACAGAAACCTACTCCCAGCGCAGTGGGATCACCGTGACAGAGGGCTTGCTATATTCTGAGGTGGCTGAGCGTTTTCAGTTGTTACCATAGAAACAAAAGCAGGTTTTACTGATCACAGGATTTTTCTGAAAGATCTGCATTCTTAAATCATTAAGCTATAGTGCAGGTTAATTCATCCATTTATAAAATTTATTTGTATTAAAGTTCTTTGGAATGGGTATGGAACAATATTTATATTTATGATGACAATGTATTATGTATGTTTTCATTACTTGAAGCTAGGGAGTTGCCAAGTGGGTCTCCGAAGAACTTGTGAAGGGTCAGGGATTTGTGTTCCAGTTGTTCCTCTGCTGCAATTATGCATGTGCAAAAGGAGGGAAGTGTTGTGTCTGCTCTTACATGGAGGTTCAGTGCTTTAAAATAGTTTGCCTGTTTCAGCTTTCCATATGTGGTTTGATTTGAGGTAATTCACTTTTATTTTAAAGCAGAAAGTAACATTATGTAAATCTGCTCTCTCAGACCACTGTTGGAATTTTGAGAACACACATATCCAACACACAGCTCCAAAACCCTGTGCTTCAGTTTTCCCTTAGCATTTTCATACGTATTCTGGGTACAGATTGCCCTCATAACTTTAGCTGCCTAAAAGGCAGGAATCTAGTCTAAGCTATTCAGCTCAATTTGTGGGTTACAGAAGAGACAGTCAAAAGAAAAGATGTTTTCTCTAGAACCCTACCTATCTAACTCTTAGGCTAAGACAGATTCTCTGATGACTGCATATTTCCATTGCCTAGAGAGGATGGTTATACGAATACATAGATGAATGCTTGACTTTAGGAGAATTGCAGTTAGGTAAGAAAGTCTCATTCAGCAGAGCATGATATGTATCTTAAATTAAAGCAGAGTATGTATCCTAAATTATAAACTCTCTAGGTTATTGAGCTTTAATCTTAAACAAGGCTTTTTGGCTGATTATGGTATTTTTCATCATCAAATTATAAAGTGGCTGTAGAATTAACCTGACTCAAAATACTAGTAATAATACTGAATTCAAAATTAGACTGAGAAAAAATTACCCCCTTCCTCTCCAGCCAAACTGGCACATGTACTGCTGCTGCTTTAAAAAAAAACAGAGCCCTATAACTAAAGAAAACAAAAACCACACTCAAAAATATTCCTCAAAATGTTTGCATTTGCATGGATTAAGAGAGCTAGGCACCAAAAAAAGTTGTTTCAAATGCCTCCAGTCATTTTTTCCAGAGTATGATCTACAATCCTCTGAGATTTTTTCCCCCACTTAGTGAACATATAAGATAAGGGCATGTGAAAGCAATTTCTCACTGAAAATTACACAGTGAGTATGCACTAAACACTGTTTGCTTTATTTCAAAGTTCCACAGCCCAAATGCAGCTGTAATTTGCATCATTTACCATTTTGTTGTAAACTGACTTGGGGCATCTGTCTACATTATAGCCAGACCAGGAAAAAGATAAGTAGGAAAAATTGAAAACTTCTAACATAATTAATTTCCACCAGATAGCACTGTCTGTTATAACAATTACTTTATCAATTTAACGCTGATTATGGGTTTCCCAAAAAGTAAAATGAAATCTTACAAACATCCTCTGAATACCAGTGCAAAATAAAAGCTTGGCCCTGCTTCCACTAGAGCTAATACATGTATTTGTTTTTATTTAAGATATTTTCAGAAACGTTAAGCAAAATATGGCTTTACAACATTGTCCTTCTTTGACAAATTTTATTTCACTGTGCTCCAACTAAATTTATCCTTTGGAGGCCTAAGTTCTGGCTTGGAAAATCTATTTCCTTCAAGTCTGTGCTTCAGGTGATAGCAAATGCTAAACACAGAGCCAGGAAAAAAGATTAATCTCTCAAAAACATTGAGAAAGCAATCAAATAGTGTCTAAATAAATGAATAATCACATTTTCAGATTTCTTCATAAGAAAACAGCTTTGAGAGCTCAGGGAAGTCCTTAGAAGATTATGCATCATAAGATAGTGAAGAATCTATTGATAAAGAGATGGGAGCTGTAGAAACAAATCGTTGAGGTTCATCAGTGTCTTATCAGGGACCTTTTGAATGATTGACCTGCATAAACTAGAAATGTAGCCACAGAACATTATGTGAAGATTTTTAATCTTTTATTTGTCTAGCTTATGTTCTATACTATGATATGTTCTCTTTGCTTTATTAAGCTAATGTGTATGTCAGAAAACAGGGCATCAAGCATCCCATTTCAATACTATATGTTACAAGTGTGATTCAGTGCTATCACTGAGCTTGTTCAAGATTAATTTAGCATGAGCTTACAATGATACTAGTGATATTCTGCATGGGCATTCCGGAGTGGCATGTGGTGGGATCATCTTAATGTTTCCTAACCAGTCCTCCTTAAAAAACCTACCACTACTGTAAGGAGAGACTTTCTGTCGTAGACAAGTTTTCCTTTTCAGATACAGACAGATTGCAAAGAGCTTTGTCTTGCATAATTTTCAGCATGATATTAAATTGCCTGTAATGTAAGCATCCCCATTTTTTTGTTCCCTATTCGGTTGTGAGGAGATACGCATCTTCAGACAGAAATTCCAGTTTACTCTAGACCACTCCCACTTATCTCCCTTACGTCTTTCTACTGACTGTATGGGAAACCCATGGCAAGTCTTACCTTACCTTTGACCTTTACCTTGGGCTACTCAGGTGGATGCCTTCTTTGACACAAGATATCTTTTAGCTATTTTCACTTTGATCTTTTAGGTGCAAACTATGTAGGTCCACACGAAAAAAGCTGCTATAAAACAATACATAGAGAGTGGAAGGCTGGGGAGATAGAGACTCCCTCTCTCAGCATAAACAAACAATTTATAAATAGAGTTATACAGCTTATATATATGTGGTGAGCGGATTCTCCTGGAAGGCATGCTGAGGCACATGAAAAACAACAAGGTGCTTGGTGACAGCCAGCATGGCTTCACTAAGGAGAAATCCTGCCTGACCAATCTGGTGGCCTTCTATGAAGGGGCTACGGAACTGATGGACAGGGGTAGAGCAGTTGATGTCATCTACCTGGACTTGTGCAAAATGTTTGACACGGTCTCATATGACATCCTTGTCTCTAAGTTGGAGAGACATCAATTTGATAGGTGGACCACTCGGTGGATAAAGAACTGGCTGGATGGCCGCACGCAGACTTGTGATCAATGGCTCAATGTCCAGCTGGAGACCAGTAACGAGTGGTGTCCCTCAGGGATCAGTGTTGGGACCGGTCTTGTTCAACATCTTTGTGGGTGACATGGACAGTGGGATTGAGTGCGCCCTCAGCAAGCTTGCCAATGACACCAAGCTGTGTGGTTCGGTTGATACATTGGAGGCAAGGAATGCCATCCAGAGGGACCTTGACACACTTGTGAGGTGGGCTGATGCCAACCTGATGAAGTTTAACCACACCAAGTGAAAGGTCCTACACTTGGGTCAGAGTAATCCCAGGCACAGCTACAGGTTGGGCAGGGAAGAGACTGAGAGCAGCCTTGTGGAGAAGGACTTGGGGGTGTTCTTAGATGAAGAAATGAACATGAGCCGGCAGTGTGCGCTTGCAGCCCAGAAAGCCAACCATATCCTGGGCTGCATCAAAAGGAGTGTGACCAGCAGGTCGGAGGAGGTGATCCTGCCCCTCTACTCTGCTCTTGTGAGACCTCACTTGGAGTATTGTGTGCAGTTCTGGTGTCCTCAATGTAAAAAGGACATTAAACTGTTGGAAGAAGTCCAAAGGAGGGCCACAAGGACGATCAGGGGACTGGAACAGCTCCTGTATGAAGATAGGTTGAGAAAATTGGGGCTGTTCAGCCTGGAGAAGAGAAGGCTGCGTGGAGACCTCATAGCACTCTTCTAGTATCTGAAGGGGGCCTATAGGGATGCTGGGGAGGCACTCTTCATTAGGGACTGTAGTGAGAGGACAAGGGGTAACGGGTTCAAACTTAAACAGGGGAAGTTTAGATTGGATCTGAGGAAGAAATTCTTTACTGTAAGGATGGTGAGGCCCTGGAATGGGTTGCCCAGGGAAGTTGTGAATGCTTCATCCCTGGCGGTGTTCAAGGCCGGGTTGGACCTAGCCTTGGATGACATAGTTTAGTGAGAGGTGTCCCTGGCCGTGGCAGGTGGGTTGGAACTAGATGATCTTGAGTATATATACTCTAGATAGAGTATATATACTCTCCCTGTATAGACTGTATATCAGTCTATATATATTTGTATCTTGTTTGAGTAACAAATTTTTTAGCTACAATGAGAAAGTTTGTTTGTCCTGGAGATGTCTGTGTTCTCTTCCTGTGGTTACTAGTACACTGGCACATTAATATAAGAATAGTGGACTGTTATCTCAGTTCCTCATTCTTGATTGCAGTTTTCCAGATTAAAATGGAAGAAGGAAGAGCAGCCTCCCACTTCCTGCCTGATGCTAGAAATACAGATGATAAACAGCTGACGAACTGATTTATCTGGAACAACAAATGCAGCCAGTCCATGGAATTAATTATTTAAAAATATTTGAATTCCTTGAGTTGTTTTGATTAATTTCCTCCAACAAACATATCCGCCTTCCTCTTCATAGAGCAGTTTACTTTTTACAAAATATGTGCTATTTTGAAGCCTTTGTTTTTAAAGGATGGTCAAATTTGTGGTGTTTCTAAGCTATGTTTTCCCAGCTGCTTTCCTGGTTGTCAACAGTCACAGACTGCTTGCTTGTGATGCCAGGGAGAGTGGTTGCTGTTGAATGGCCAGACCAGTAAGATCAACATGCTGGAACCACTCGGTTGCAATGGACAGTTCAAGGCATGGGTTAGGAACAGTATCTGTTCTGTGCTGATGAATCACTTGGCTCAACCCAAAAGTCTGGCCCAGTTCCCTCTGTGCTAGCAGAGGATGCAATGTGTCCCATTTTATAGGAGGTTCATGCTGTTCTGATCCTCCACCCAATCAGGTGAGATGAGCAATCAGAAGTGATTTTGCTGCTGCAGGCAGGATCCAGCTGAGATTGCACTCTGAAGGAGCCTGGCTGATTTTGTCCCAAGTGGGCTGGAAACAACTCCTGCATACTTGAGGACAGAAACACAGGGCTATAATATTAAACAGGTTTTGCATGGCAAAGAAGTAATGAATAGCACATGTAAGAAGTGGTGAAGAAAACATGATGGCTTTGGAACAATAGTTGAGAATTAAGTTTCATGTTTAGAGAATATTTGTTTTGTCATACCCAATGATTGAAATATTATTCAGTTAAAGTACTTTTTGATCTATAAAAATTGAATAAATCTGGTTCAGTATAAAAATCAACATGGTAGTTGAAACCTTGAGAAATACTTACATATATAGCGTAGTATCACCCATAGTGAAACTAAGTTGAATATTATAAGGCTAAGTAGTCTTCAAGTTTTAAAATATAAATTATCTGCTTGTTGACATTTGAAAGATTTACCCTGTAGTAATTTTATTATATGGGAGTAGAGCTTACTTAGTGGTTGGAGTAGGACCATAGTTCTGTTGTGTTGCGGTGATTCCTCTGTTTCTACATTTGGCTAAGTTTTGTCAGCAGCACAGAAAGGCATTACATACAACTGATTTGCACAGGTGGGCAGGGAGACCAGTAACTGTGTGCATGTTTTTAGTTAACTAAAAAAATTACCTTACATCCCCAACATTATTCAGGTACCTCTTTCCTAATGAGATCAAAAGCTTAGAGACTCACACGTGTGTGGATTGAGCTTTAGTTATTCTTTGGCTTTACCTAAACACTCCAGAGATTTCTTAAAAGTGCACACTGCCGTGCTACCAATAGGCACCTGCTGGAAAGGTCTCTGTCTCCATCAAGGGAAAAATTCCACGTGGAGCTCTCTGTGTGGTAGGAGCTACAATAAGAGAGGCAGCTGCTTCATCTGTGCTGTCCAGAGCAGAGATGTCACATCCCTTCCCCACATGGCAGTCTGGTAACCTTGAGCAGGAAAGGATGGAGCACAGCCCTTGCAGTGACAGAACACAATCTGTCCCCACAGGAGAGGGTCCTAGTCCCTGCAGGTGAGTGGTCCAGAAACAGACTTTGGGGCAGTGTGTGACCATCACTGCTGTTCCTGACAGCACATTAGCAGTATACCTCTGGTAGGTACTGCTTATTCATTTTGTGCTCCTGGTATGTGCCCCAACATCTACCACCAGCAGACAGTCCATGTGCCTGGTTAACTTCTGCATACATATTCATCTAGGAAGGGCTGAAAAAGTTATGCTGGCACATCCTTTTTGTTGAGCAGGCTGCTCATGTATCAGGGCTTTCCCCAGAGGCAACATTATCTGAAAAGCTGGTGAAGACTGGGAGGATTGGGAGAAATGAGAGTGCAATACTGGCACCAGTGCTTTGTGAAGCTGTTTCGGCAGCAGGAACCTGTGAAGAAGGATTGTTGTGGTTTAAGCCTCTCACGCAGTTTGCTCACTCACTCCCCACTCTTTCTTCCCCCCCAGCTCCCTGGAGGATGGGGAGGAGAATCGAAAGAATGTAACTCCCACAGGTTGAGACAAGAACAGTCCAGTAACTAAGGTATAACACAAACCACTGCTGCTACCACCAATAATAACAATGACAAGGGAAACACAAGGGAAGAGAATACAACCACTCACCACCTGATACCAAGCCCGACTCAGCAGTGAAACCCCCTCTTCTGGTTCCCTGCCCTTAGTTTTTACGTCCTGGGCATGACGTGCTGTGGTATGGAATACCTCTTTGGCTAGTTTGGGTCAGGTGTCCTGTCTCTGCTTCCTCCCGGCTTCCGCTCCTCCCTGGCAGAGCATGAGACTCAGAAAGTCTTTGGTCAGACTAAACGTTACTGAGCAGCAACTGAAAACATCGGTGTTATCAGTGCTGTTCCCAGGCTGAAAGCCAAAACCACAGCACTGCACCAGCTACTAAGAAGGGGAAAAATTGACTGCTACTGCTGAACCCAGGACAGGGATACTTGCTTACATTACAGGAAATACAATATCACGCTTAAAATTATGTAGGACAAAGCTCTTTACAATCTGTCTTTATCTGGAGGGTAGTGTATCTTGAGGAACTGTGTATCCTCTCCCCTGTATTTGTGGCTTACTCATGGTGCAGCTGGAGCACTCAGGAGATACCTTGAAAGCTGACAATAAGAACATAGGGAGGTATATAAAGATATGGACATTTGCTTTTAACCCATTCGAGTATTGCATAGGATAAGGGTTTATACATATTTACTTAAGCCTTTTAAAACGCAGAGGAAATTGAAGTCCTTTCTGAGTTTCTGATGGATGACAAACTTAAATGCTGATATTGTACTGCTTATTAGATCCAAGCATTAGAATATCCAAGGGAAATAAAATGGAAAATGTTAGTGGGTTTGTAATTATGACTTCAGTATGATGCGAATGCATTGTGGGTTTTCTGATTTAGAGAGCAAATGTTATTTAGAAGCCACTTCTCTCAAGAAATCATGAACATAAACCATCAGTGTTTGGAAATTCCCATACTGTTATTTAACCAGAAGTAAAAAAAGGGAGAAACAAATGCTATTTTTGATTAGTGAGCTTTTTGTTTTCTTATAACAGTTCTAAGCTATTTCGAAGAATATATTTCTCTTGCTAAGTCAGAATGCTGACATGGAACTTCTTATTTTAGATGAGCTTGTTACTTCTAGAAGAATTCACTGGTTTCAGTCAAAGGATCTTGTACCTTTTCTTCCTCAAAGAAAAACAATGCATTTGATTTAATTTTCCCCAGACATTTGTGTCAGATTGGCATAATCAGCATGTTACTTTATGAATTCAGTATAATGAGAAACTTCCTCTTCTAACACAGGTGTTTAAACTACACTTGAAACACAGTTTATGCTTATACTTCAAGGCTGACACTTATGTCCTGTATTCCTAGGCTTTCTTTTAAAAATGCTTGTTCTGAAATAGTTCTTTTCTGCGGGAGCATTTTGTGTTGCATTTGGAGCTAGGTAGTCTCCCTCTGGTGGCTAACTTCAAACCTCGGCTGTTCCAGGCAGTACAATTTCTTTAGGTGAAGTAGCTGCCCTGGTAGAGAACTATGTGCATCTAAACTTACTGTGAAAGGAGTGTGACTGTAGCCTGTCTTCATGCTTCTTTACAAAGTGGGTAACAAATTCAGTCACAGAAGTCACAGATATGTGCTCCAGAAAAGCATCATAAAACCTGTGCCCTGGTTAGCCAGGTAAGAAATGCTTCACACATTGTCAATCCAAGGTGAGGAACATACGAATGAATCAAGAAGTAAGAAATGGCTTGAAATATTAAAAAATAATAATGTATTAAGTCAAAGCCATCACACGTCACCGACTGGCAACCCTAAGTAGTTTGTTGTCTTCAGAAAAGACATTTAACTTGATTGGTTTGAGTAATTACTGCAATATGCATTTTCAAAGACATATCTACTTCCCCGAGGAGCTATCTGTAACTGATGGGAAGTGGCAGCAAGTTGTTTTTTTGTCCACTAACCACAACAGGGAGTCAACAAGCCATATCAAAACCAAATAGTCAGTGCTTCACAGCCAAAATATTAAGACATTGTAAACTGATAATTTATTCTGGGTCAGTCCTTAAATTGTAATTTTGTTGATGAAACCAAATTCAGTCTTAATAAATTTTATAGATGAGAGGATTAAATTCTGAAGTTGAAGAACTTTAGAATTGTCTGTTAGAATTTTTTAAAAATAAGTATCACAGAAATCAAATATGAAATGCACAAATACAAAACAAGGACTAACTGGTGAGGAAGCAAAACTGCATCAGAAAGTTGAGGGTGAGATCAAAAGTTGATAAGGAAGGCATCACCTGCAAAATAGGCAATTTTCACTCTGGAAATATTGCAAGAGCATTTTATAAAAGGCAGGAAGGGCAGATTGTGCTACTTTTCGACTAAACTCTATGCTCATGCCTAAAGTCAAGAATATTGTGTCCTCAGAGCACAGTAAGAAAGACAAACTAAAAAGACTTCAGGGGACAGCAACAAGAAAGGTAAGAGATTAAATAACACGATCTGAGAGGAAAAGCTGAGAAAACAATGAGGTACATGATACTAATCTAAAATATGAGAAGTTGTGAAGAATGGTGTAAAGACAAGGGATGGTGAGCCATTCTGCATTTCCGTCATACCCTGGCAAGAAGTAAAGGCTTATTTGCATATGGGAAAGTTTTGCGCAGAACATAAGAAAACTTTCTGATACATGTAGATTAACTGTTTCATGAGACACTACGCAGTGGTCTGGACAGTGTCTTTCAAGAGTGGTCTATGCATATATGATCTGAAAATAGGGAGCAGACCGGATCATTTCCATACTGCTAGGCTGCAGTACAACATCTGCTTCCCCCAGACCTATGCAGCTTTTGCTAGAGTGCAGCCGTAAATGCATGAATAAGCACTGGATTCTCTCATTGCACGGAAGATGACAATGTTTCATAGATTGTTGAAAAGTGCTTATCAAGAGGTGCAGAATTAAAATCTCTTTTTTTTTTGCCTCAGAATTTTCTTGAAAAACGTAACTGGTGTGTAAAGCTTGTCGTAAAACATACTTGTTATGTTTGGCACTTGCTGCCACTGAATGGTACCTTGGAGTCTGGATCTGCTGTTTTTCCTCCTTCATCCATACTTCACATATTTTTTTTTTCAACTTTATTTATATCTGAAAAAGAAGCCACAAGGGATTTTTTAAAAGGGAAGCATCCAACACAAACAAGTGTTCCAATTACGTAAAGCAAGATAGTAATCCTGAAACATAAACCAAAATCACCTGGATCTTTCTGTCACAATATAAATCCTGTATGCAGTATTTTCTTAGGAATTCTTTAAAAAATTATGCTGTCTCTCACATTTGTTCAACCTGATCAGTTATTTTTGTCAGTTATGTATCGGTCTGTGATAGCATTTTGCCTTATCATGGGATCGTAGGAGATGGAGTTGGAATGGACATCAAGAACTTTTTGGTTCATCCCACTGCCTTATGCTCATTTGTCTCCTATCTGACAATGTGTACAGATCCAGTTTTGAAACATATAATCTTTGGGTTTAATTCTAATTTTTGGAGCAGAGATGAAAATTTCAAGGTACAGGGAAAAATGCTGCATGCCTAAACAGAACCTGAGACAATATGGTGATCCTGCCTGTTTCTTGGAAGGTATTCACACTTCCAATGTAAAGCTGAAGGCAGAGAATAACTCTGTAGAACAGAATGGTTTTTAAAATTATTTAAAATTGTCTGGAGAACCGAATCCCATTTTTCTAAACTCCAGGCTACCAGTGTGTATCCGAAACTGCACAGATATGATAAAGTTGGATTTTGATAATGCAAATTCTTGCAGAGTTTTTTGTAATCAATTTCCAGCCTCCTTTATGATCTTTTTTTCTCTCACTGTCTTACAGTAACTGCTGCTACATCTGCATTTTTCTGCAGTTAATGCCATTGTGAGGTTAGGGACTAGCTGGAAGAATCGATGACAGCCTCTGATCCAGATGACCTATTCTTTCCACTGCTGTTCTGAAATAGATCCCCAAGGCTAACAGCTGGGTTGTGAAACTCCAGTTTATAAGTCGTGATTTAAAATGGAAAAGAAAAAGAAGTTTATGCACATGAAAGAAATGCCAAGCACTGGGTTATTTATAACATAACTCATTAGGCTTGGACCTTTATGTTTAATTTTATACACTCTTTGTGAGAAAAAGAATTAAAATAGTTTTGAAGCATGTTATATTTCTGGATGCCTAATAGAAAAGATTCATGTGCCATGAAAATAGGGAACAAGAGAGAGCTTAGTTCTGATATAGTAACTTGTAACGTGACATTGCTTGTAGAAATGGAAGATGTATGTTGATCTGCTCTGAGCAGTTGTCAGCATGACACCCATCCATTTCAGTGAGGATCCTGAACAATGCCCCCAAAATACTGAGACTTATGCAAGGCGCCTTTCTTTTCTGTAGGCAAGAAAATTGAGCTGCAGTACCAGAGAACTACAGTTGTTAGGAGAAGGAAAGCATGTAGGTACTTGAAGAAGAAAAACTAAAAAAAAGCAACCTTAAAATGTTTTGTATTTCCCTGATTTAGAAAATTCAAGGGAATTCTCTTTATATGTAGGGCCTCCCATCATGCCTAGGAGGTGGATCTGTTTCAGAGTTGTTAGCCAGTTTTGATGGTAGGAAAGAATTCTCACAGTCTGTACAGTCTCCACAGCATCCATCCCAAAGGTCTATTAATGTACGTGATAAAACAGAAATGAGTCTAAGGCTCCAGTGATGAAAGTGATGAGCCACTTCAGAGAGCAGCTAGAAAGAAAATTCCAGCGAGTTTTTCTCTAAGAAGCACTGAGTTGACATGGAGTGTACTCAAGACATTTACACTAGCAGTGCCTGTGAATCAGGGTTTAGTTTATTGATATTAGAACTGAAGTTCATTTAAGAGAACAGCTCCATCACCCTCTCATAGGACACCACGGGAAAGCAGATAAACTTGGTGTATTTCATGTTATACAAATAGTAACAATCTCCAAGAATTCATTAATTGGTGGTCTAAGGGCTATGTAGAAAAACATTGCATTATAATCCCCAGAGCAACAGCTGAGGTTATGATTGTGCAAAAAATAAATTCTATGAAATCCAAAAATAATGTCAGATTTGGCTTTCATGAGCTGATTTTCCACAGCCACATTCTCACATCAGTTTGGGTTTATTTTTACAACCCTTTGGGCATGACATCTTTTTGTATGGCTTCAAGTGTTATGAAACACAGAAGGGACTCAGGAGGGACCTATGAGCTGTGTTGTGCTGTTGGGCCACATCCACCATGTGATATCTGGTAGAGCCCTTTCTCAAACTGTTATGATCCCAGCTCCTCAGGGAATTCAGAAGTGCCTGGATGACTTCACTAGTACTGAAGCTAGCCTCCTTTCATTCTTGCAAGAGCATTGTGAGGTGAAATAATCTGCTGCTTCTTGTTACTGTTTAACAACATCCCAAGTGCCTAGGAGTAAAGGTTATAAAAACTGGGGGCACACAAAACTTGTTTCTTACCTTATTTGCCTTTGCCTTATGTGACTTTATCCTTGACTCTTACTCTCTGTAAGCTTTTTTTTTTGTCAGAGACAATCCTAGGTCCTTCACTTACTCTTTGATTTGCGACAGCACTACAGAGCTGTGTATTTGCTTTCATTTCATTTATGAGGATAAAGAATTGGGCTGAATTTTGCACTATGAAATTTTCTGATCTCAGATCAACAGATAGGCAAGCACATGCAAACGATACTAACGTCCTCTAAAACATAGACAGAAAAGAGTACATGAAGAAATGGAGAAGATCTGTTCCAGCAAAATGAAATAATGTGGTGCTTTCCTGGAAGAATAATAAACACTGTCTGAATATTAATAAGCTGAACTAAAGCAAAAAGTTTACAGTATGGCAGGAACAAAATGGTATTTGCTGCAGGACTACTGCAAGGCCTGCTGAATGAATGCACATGCAGTCCTTTCTGAGCCTAAGCTGCTGTGCACAGTAAGAGTTAGTGACTTTCTGCAAGTAAGCCCATTAAGAAAATACATCTATGCTTGCTAGCTACAGCAAATGTATTTCATGAGAATAGATGTCTGAACTGTCCTATCTGTGTAACCTGCCATGTGGATTATAAAAAAGCAGCACATACATGGTTGTTTATGGCATCTGGCATGAAAGCAGCAGATTTGTCATGTCGTTAGATGGTCCCCTGCCAAAAGTTGCCCACATCCTGTTATCTGCTTATGTGTCAATTGTATATTTGTCCTGGTTGCCTACAGTTAAATGAAATCAGTCAAGTTTCCAGGGAGTGTAGCACTGTTTGTATGCTATGAAAAGACTGAAAGGGAATTTGGATGCACTGAAAGGAGATGAATGCATTTTTTTTTTTTAATTTTGTAAGTAATCCAAGCCTTCAAGCCTAATAATGTCATCAAAATTAATCATTTAAACAAAAGTACCTGCACATAAGAGGAGAGCTCAAAGAGTGGGTAGCATCTAAAACATGGAGCTGCCTAACAAGATCAGTATTTTTATGCATGTTCTATCTTACTCTGTATAAATATCTTATATATGATATGTTGTCTGCCACAGCAGAAATTAACCTGTTAAAATTCAAGAAAATCATCTGATGCCTGGAATTGCACAGACATGTTTAATAAGGGTTGTACATTCCAGGAGTGGGAAACTCAGAATGACACCCGAAGATGTTCCCAAAATGGTATTTGAAAAAACCTCAACACTGTTTTTCTGGCAGTTCTAGCTGCTAACTGTGAGGATGCACCATACAGCAAGTGCTATTTGCAGTGGCTGTGGGAGGAGTCCTGGTGGTCTCCCCTTCCATTCTAGTCAAGCACAGGCAGGTCAGCAAGACAGTGCCTCTACGGTATCTGGAGGCCACTGAGACACTGGACAGTACTCTGGACATATTTGACAGTGAGTAGTTGGGCCAGGTCAGTGTAACCACCTGTACGGTATCTGAGCTGCTAACTTCTGAAGAGGAATGTCTCCTAATTGGTCTGTGTAAAGAAAACTAATGCTAGGCAGGGGAAAAAGTGCATATTGGTCAGAGAGCAGATAAGAACCTCAATCTGATCCAGCTGTGTCTTGTCTGTGACAAAGAAAAGTGAAATAAATTGCAAGGTCATTGCACCCTGCCTGTATCAGACTGTCTTTCATATTCAATAAATGATGTGTGATTACAGTAAGCAGCCAGCTATTAGGGAGTATATTTTGGCAAAGCTTCTCCCCTCTCTTTTCAGCACTGGTACTATGGCTTTTTGCCATGGTATCCTCCTACCTGTCAAAATACTTCAGTCTGAATGCACCGACTGCTACCAAGTGAGGAGTAAGCCTGGTGTTAGGCAGCTGCTTCTGGAATGCATCTTACTGGGATAAAGTGGCTGGGCAGAGAGGTCACTGACCCCATACCCAGAAAAGTCATTCTGGTATCAACAGAACTTCCCTCTCCAGACCAGAGAGGGGCGGTTTTAGGAGCCAACCAGGTATTTTGTCTAGTCTGTTTGTGGAGGATATAGTAAAGTGTTCTTCATCTATTTTTAACTTTCTCCCCTATCTGATTTTTTTTTTGTTTTGATTTATTGGTTTGATTTTTGTTTGTGGGTTGGGTTTTGTTTTGTTCTCTTTCTTTTTCTTTTTAATACTTCAGATTTTTTTTCTCATCGCTTTTTCTCTAAAGCTCAGCATTTGAATTTGTTTCTTTTATGGGTAGCATAAACTGAATACAGATTTTGCTTGCTTCTTTTTACTGAGCTTCTCTTGTTAGAAATGACTGATGCTTGTTTATCCTCTCTTTTATGCTTTGAACAGATAGCAAATCCCTTCCTTTCAGAAAGGAATATAGAAGAGAATCACAGATTCAGCACCATTCATCATGCACTTCAACATGCGTGTGTGTGCCTGCACTGTAAACTGAGTGTGCAGATAAATTAATTTGTCTGCTTGCAAGTGAGCTGTAATTAGACTTCTGAATAGCTGGAAAGTGACTATTCATTACACGCAACGCTCAGAGCTAGATTAACTTTTTTTTGAGGCTTTTGAAAAACACTATTCGCACTTCCTCACATCCACTGAATAATAATAATATAACCAAATAGCTTCTAAGTATTTTGAAATGTGATAGCATAGAATCATAGAATAGTTAGGGTTGGAAAGGACCTTAAGATCATCTAGTTCCAACCCCCCTGCCATTGGCAGGGACACCTCACACTAAACCATGCCACCCAAGGCTCTGTCCAGCCTGGCCTTAAACACCTCCAGATATATGGGTCCATGTCACCAACTTGGAGCCCACTGGGATAGGTCCTCCACAAACACTGTATGGTTTGGCTCCATCCAAAAGGTCTTACTGCCTAAGTGAGCAAAGCTGAGCCAGAAAGGGCTTTTTTTTGAGGCTCTCAGTTTTCCATGTAACTGTACACCTGGCACTTGTTGCTTAATTCTGTCCCAGAATGTAAACAGGATTTAAGACAATAAGCCCCATTTCTCCTTTACGGAAGATGTCTTCATTGCTCCAGGCCCAGTGCAGATGGTTTCCTAATGGTAGATTTGTCTGCTGCAAGTGAGATGCCCTGATATATGCACCATCTGGCGGCACAGCATCAGAGAAACTCTGGTGTCAGGCTCTGACTGGCTGCTGGTGCACAAGAATGGCCTCTGTTCGTGCCCACAACTGCTGGATACTGTCTTCATTTCTGAGGTCTTCTTAGAGCTACCCCACCTGCAAAAATTCTAAGGAGACAGACTGTTAGGTGCCTGGTCCAAACCAAGAAAGTGTAGAGGCTACCTTAATGAGACCACTGCTCCTTTGAACCTGTATGTTCTTCAGCCACAGACAAGGATTAGGACCTCACTATCTAGACCTTGAAATGACATAGGTTACCTTCCAAGCCTGTGCTGTACATAACAGGTGCAAATATGTATTCCCCTGACTGCAAATGTCTTGAAGCAGGAATTCTTCTAAGGCAAATAAACTTCTTAGGAGCCTTTCATGGAGGGGTACTTTCCCCTGTAACAATAACACATTCTTATCTTGTAGGCTGAAATATGCTGTTCTTTTATGAACAGTCATTTTATCTTGGAAACTTGAACAAAATCAATGTATGCATTTTTAAGAAGAATAAAATAAAATTATATTTCTGCTGCTACTGTAGGGAAAACGCTTGAGTTTTTTTTCTTATGAGCTTTAAAACTGAAACCTGGGAAGTCAGAAAATTTACATTTGGCATAGGAATTCATTTAAAACTCCAGTAGTCTCTTTCAGTGCTCAGATAAAAGTCTATTTTGATCAGTAGAGCCATCATATGTATAAAAAAAAATCTGTCTATATGTGAAACACAGCTGTTAGGGACTGTTACTTAATTCTGATTTCTTAAAGGTGCTTGTTTGGTTAGATACATTGAGTAAGTTTTGAATCATACTAAAAATCAATACTGGGAAGTTTTGTTTATCTGTGTGTGAGATTTTATGTCTGTGTGTGAAGGATTAAAGGGATGTAGAGAACAACTGTGGCTTCCTAAGAGAGGAAAGCTGAATATTGCAGCTTCAGTACTTTAAAAGAAGCCTTAGGCTAATGAAGTCTGCTCTCAGAGCTGGCCATTTACCGTTTTTTTAGCCAGCAGATACACACTGCAACATCTATCACTTGACACTATGCAAAGGTTCTTTTATGTCACAAAGACCTGTAGAAGACCAGTTTTTTGATGTTTTTTTTTATTTCTGTTCTAGTGTTTCATGTCTACCAGGTTTGCTGTACTGTTTTATTAGCCTTTCCCGTTTGTTTAAACTACCTGTTGTTTCTTGTCTTAAATTGTAAATGAGGACAGTGGATGTCTTTCTGTGCAGTATGTACTCATCCAGTGCCAAAAGAGCTGTGACTTGTTATCTATGGCTGAGCACCCAAGGTACTATAAGATGCCTTCTGTCTTTGTGGAAGATTTGCTGTGACTCAGAAGATACCTGGTTGTTACAGAACTTGCTATGAGAGGGACTGCTGCACTACATGTAGTAATGACTCCTTTCATCCTTTTAAATAGTGAAAGGATAACCAAAACTAATTTGCTGCCAACTTTGGAATTTGAAAAATGAGCTTGAAACAGAGCAAGAAAACTTTCGCAGATGATGTGATTTCTTCTGAAGGAGAAGAACTTACCATGCTACTCTTGCATTTCTGTTGTTTAGTATAGGAATGAAACCCTCTGGCACAGAGTAAGGTATTTGCCTGGAGAGAAATCCTTTAGAAAGAGTTTTTTAGGGAGGCTGGGTGTTGTAAAGCAATCTAGAAATACGCTCTTGAACCTTTTTGAAAATTTGGCTATACTGGAGAAGAAATTGGGGTGTACACACATTACAGAGAAAGAAGGATCAGCAGGAAAGAGCATACAGAGAAGCAAGCAGACATATCACAGGTTATTTGCTAGGAGCTACAAAATAAAATGTGCTTATAAAGTTTAAAGGGGAAGATCCCCAATCCTTTTATGTCAGTGGGCGAGGATCTGAGAGCAGCTGCAGCAGAGAAATGTGGTGAGAGCCTGCCATGAAGGGCTAGAATTTACGTGGGGCCAAGAGCCAGTGAGCTGCAAGACAGAGGACCTACAGCTGCTGTCAAGGGGTGCTCTTTGGTGATGCAATATATATGTATGCCTCCCAGATGACTAAGGGAGCAGTGACTTTGAAAGACTTGGTTATTTAATGGAATTTCTCCCAAATCCATTTATGATTCAAAAATTACAAAGCTCACTCAAGCAGGAAATTATGAAGTGTTAAAGATACCACAAATGTAGCAAGGGATTACTTTCAATATGACAGGATGTAAGCAAGCTTTATCCCACTGATTAATTTTCTTTGAAGAAGAATGGTAATTAGGCCTAAATTTTACTCACTGGTGTGAGAGATAGGGAAAATTAATACATCTTCATATTTTCTTGTAACAGGCGAAGCAGCAAAATTTAGAAGTTCACTGTTCTGCATCTATGATTCTTTTCACTGATCCTAATGTGAATGGGTTCTTCATTATTAATTTTGTCATTGCTACTTGACTAATTCTGCAGTTAGACTTCACATGTCACATAAGACAATTCCACTCCACGCCAGCACCACAGTGGAGGTGCCATTCATTCCTGTCTCTCAGGGACATCACTAGCTGCGTGGCTGCAACATAAACTTGAGCTCAGTTGCATAATATATGTTGCTCTGATAAATCACTGTATTTGGCAGTGGTTTAGATTGACACTCTTGCACTAAAGCAGGTTCTAAGCACTAAGACACTGTCCAAGGTGAGCTCAGGGAGCCCTTTTTGCCGCCATTGAGCTGTGCAAGGGACTGCAGCATGCCAGAGGTCTTCCAGCCCTTGCCTTTTTGCACTCTCACAGTCAGAACTGCAGGCTTGGTTTCACAAATGGAACTCCAATTTTATCTTCTTTAATTTTTTACAGCTTTATTGCAGCTTAACAACAGCTTGCACACATGCAGTCCATGTTAGATATAAACCTTGCAAATATATTTGTACTGGACCATGCTGACTGCTCATATAGCCATACCCTTAGCAGATCAAGGAAACAACAGTACTTTAAATAAACCTACGCTATGAAATTGGTAGTGCTCTTTAGACGTTTCAGTGAATGTACACTACTTACTACTATTTTGCTTCAGCAGTCCCAGAGAAATATTTGTATATTCAGGAAG
Organism: Amazona ochrocephala; assembly: GCA_039720435.1. Taxonomy (NCBI): domain Eukaryota; kingdom Metazoa; phylum Chordata; class Aves; order Psittaciformes; family Psittacidae; genus Amazona; species Amazona ochrocephala. Next base: position 55,073,545 of record CM077909.1, on the reverse strand, counting down.
GAATATTAAATAGTCTTTGCCAAAAAGAAAATTGAATCAATTTACTCCATAGTTAATTGAAGCTTTGTATTTGTTCAGTGCGTATTATTGCCTATCAAATTATCATCATCTTGGCAACGTAAGAACTAATTCTGGACAAGGCGTATATACTATGAGGTACTTGGAATAGCACACAAAATAGGATATGAGTGTGAATAACAAGTTTATCATCTGCACATTTTTTTTATAGATAATTTAACTTTTCCTGTTCCCATAAGACTTAGGAAGGGGTTGTAGGAAGTTCTTTAAATATTGAATATCCCTTCCATAAATAACCACAAATAACTATGGAAATATAGTGCTGAAATCACAAAAACTGGCTTTGGTTTCTGAATGCAGCACACACTGAGAGCTTAATTTTTTTCACAGTTTCTGGACAGGTCTGTGCTGAAAGATAACATTTAGATTTAAATCTTCAGATCTAAACATGTGGCACCTTAGTAGGCATTTTATATTTGATTTTGGAAGATTTAGTACCTTAGATCTTTGAATGAACTCCCACACGACATCCTTGTCTCTAAATTAGAGAGAAATAAATTCGATGGTTGGATCAGGCGGTGGATAAAGAATTGGCTGAATGGCTGCAAAGAGTTGTGGTCAACGGCTCAATGCCCAATTGGAGACCAGTATTGACTGCTGTCCCTCAGGGATTGGTGTTGGGACTGATCCTGTTCAAAATCCATGTCAGCGACATGGACAGTGGGATTGAGTGTGCCCCCAGCAAGTTTGCTGATGACTCCAAGCTGTGTGGTTCGGTTAATACATTGGAGGGAAGGGATGCCATCCAGAGGGACCTTGACACGCTTGTGAGGTGGGCTGATGCCAACCTGATGAAGTTTAACCATTACAAGTGCAAGGTCCTACACCTGGGTCGGAGCAATCCCAAGCACAGCTCCAGGCTGGGCAGAGAAGAGACTGAGAGCAGCCCTGCGGGGAAGTACTTGGGGGTGCTGGTTGATGAGAAACTGAACACGAGCCGGCTTCAGTGTGCGCTCGCAGCCCAGAAAGCCAACTGTACCCTGGGCTGCATCAAAAGGAGCGTGACCAGCAGGTCGAGGGAAGTGCTCCTGCCCCTCTACTCTGCTCTTGTGGGACCCCACTGGAGAATTGTGTGCAGTTCTGGTGTCCTCAACATACAAAGGACATGGAACCGTTGGAACAAGTCCACAGAAAGGCCACGAGGATGATCAGGGGACTGGAGCACCTCCCATATGAAGACAGGCTGAGAAAGTTGGGGCTGTTCAGCCTGAAGAAGAGAAGGCTGCGTGGAGATCTCATAGCAGCCTTCCAGTACCTGAAGAGGGCCTATAAGGATGTTGGAGAGGGACTCTTCACTAGGGACTGTAGTGACAGGACAAGGAGTAACGGGTTCAAACTTAAACAAGGGAAGTTTAGATTGGATATAAGGAAGAAGTTTTTTACTGTGAGGGTGGTGATACACTGGAACGGTTTGCTCAAGGCAGTTGTGAATGATCCATCCCTGGCAGTGTTCAAGGCCAGGTTGGACAGAGCTGCGGGCAACATGGTTTAGTGGGAGGTGTCCCTGCCCATGGCAGTGCGATTGGAACTAGATGATCTTAAGGTCTTTTCAACCCTAACCATTCTATGATTCTATGTTTCTATGAAATACCAACTGATCTAAAAGAAAAGATACGATATTAAGACCAGATGTTAAAATTGCAAAAGTATTAAACATAAATGAATTCATACCTGTAAACTGAATCTAGGCATTTAAATTATTCCAGTTGCAAGTGAAATCAAGTATTCATAAGAGCTAAACACTGGCAGAACAATCTATCCCACATTTCAAACTATAGACTTTAAAAATCCTGAAGTTTAATTTCACCTCTACTTTCACAGCCGCCTATTGTTTTGGTTTTTTTTACCTCTTTTATGTAGTAATCTAATTTTCAGAGACTTTGTCATCTTCAGGTTCATCTATACAACAAAATGAAGGTGTGACTAAAGCAACATGTGCTAGTTTATCCACACCAACTTTATTGGGCAAGCACTGATAACAATAGCAGCCACTGCAGCAGCACTGTCTTAGTTCGTGCTATCAGAAAACAAACTGTCCAGGAACTCTTAATTAAATTAGAAGCAGTACACTAGGATGTGGTACAACTCCACTTCCTAGGCAGGCATATCTTTACTCTCTCATCAAAATCACCAAGAAGTTTGGGGGCACGAATCTTTATCGACTGCCAGTAAAATTTGTTACACTAACTCACTGAGGCACTTCATAAATCTTCATCAAGCTTATCTTTACAGGTTATACATATACATATTGTTTTTCTGTCCATCTATCAATCAATCAACAAATAGGGTTGTTTGAGCTAATGGTGAATTAATGGTATACTAACGGTTCTCTCTGAAGAGTAAAGCATGCTTTAGATTTGTGGAAAATAACAGTTCCTCTTCTGCTCTGAATTTGCTAACTAGGTAAAACAGACTACGTGGTACCATGCTGTAAGGAAAGACCATTAACTACCTCTGTATTGATGGGGCTGGTTGTTATCAAGAATCATCTGCAATCATCTTTCTTGCTACAGTTCATTCTGCTGTTGCAAGAGCCAGCAAATAAGTGTATGACATTCCAACAGTGATCCAGCAGTTAACATGGATCTTTGTGCTACACATTGTAGTCCATATTTTTGGACTATATAACCATTATTTTTTAATTTATGGAGAGCTTGTGTTTGTACACATGTGTGCTGTATTAATTTTAAAATAACTTCAGTAAGTTAGCCTGGTATGCCACCTTTTGCATCCATGCATACATATTCTTTACAGCCCTTAGTTCTGTTCTGCACTAGTTCATGATACAGTAATAATTTGTTTGTTTCTTTCTGAAGACTTACAACAGCTCTCAAATCCTGATTTGAAAATATATATTTAAAAAACACTCAATAACAGGTGCTCAAATGTCCAGAGATGTTGAGTGACATTTTGGCAGGAATCCTCTATTGCAAAGGAATTATAATGTAGAAACTATTCAAATGACAAAAATAGTATCTTGATTCTTAAAAAATATCTCTAGGAATAATGCATAGGCTGCAGACATAGAGAATAATCCTTAGAGGAGCCAGTGAGTAACATTTTAGACTACACACCTAAATGAAATAGGATTTCACATTCCATTTGAGAGCTGATTTAAGAGCTGATGGTTTTGTCCAGAGCATGCAGAAAAATCAATCTGAATTAACTTTCAAAATGGATTGGCCAAACCACATTAAATTTCTGTGTTGCTAACTCTCATTTAGAATGTATTAATTTACTTTGGAAGTAAATGTAGTTAAATCAAATTAGGGCCACTCCAATTTTGAATAGGAATGTACACATAATGCCGTTAAAGTAATCACAACTTTAAATTCACACCTTTAGTGAATTTGAATTAGCTTTCTTGAGTTTTCCCAGACATATAAACTCTAAACCCCACAGAAGCCAATAAACATTTCTTCAGATGTGCATTCTTACATATCCAGATAAAACAGAGCAAACAAGACAGCCTAAAGGAGAATGCCCTGACAGCCAATAATGCTGCAGATGCAGGGCGAAGGTAGAGTTTCTGTCTAGTAAAAGCTATGGAGAAGGCAAATGTCTCTTGTGAATAGTATCATCCAGTACCTAAATGCTGAAAACACTTTAAACCTCCTACTGTCAACATTTCATTATACCTGTGATAACCAAATTTTTGATAGCGAAATAACGTTATCAAAATTGATTGCAATGGATTGCTACTACTTGACAGGCAACCTCTTCTATGACAACTTAAAGGCATTTAATGAGCCATGGGTGTTGATTACACAAGCCAAGTGCCCTGCCCTCCCTGCAAACTGCAAATCCTAATGACCTGGTTTGCTGTATACCTGATGGCCACCCGCTGCTGGGAATGCTTGTGCTATGTACAGCTTGCTGTGTTTTCTAGGTGCTGCAGATGGAAGAAGCTGAAAGAGCATCTATTTGAGCTATTGAGAAAACACTGGGAGATATGAAGGAGGAAGATAGGGATAATACAGTCTTTAATAAGGCCATCTTTACTCTTACAGTGCAGATTAAAACCTACATGACAATAATTGATGTGCCAAGTGAACCGCAGGATTTCTGCCCAGAATCTTTGTTCAAAGGTAACAAAGAGCAATGGCTGAGAAATGCCAACGTATGAATGTGAAGTGAATCCCTTGGTAAAACCTGAGGATGGATGAGGACTGTACTAAGTCAGAGAAATAAGACATCTGGCCACCAGAAATTGTTTGATTGGAATTTGCTTTTGTGCAAGACTGTGAATCACAGAATTTAAACATTAGAGCATGATGGCTTGCAGTGAATTCAACTACCTGTGATCTTTTAATAAAATATAAGGTTATTTAAACACCTTTAAACAAAAAGTTATTTGGTACAAACACTGCTGTCACATATTTTTTGGAAAGAAGTAGTTGAAGGTATAAGCAATTCTGATCTGCAAGAGTTTGAGCGGAACTAATGTGCTTCATTTCTTCATCATCTTACTTTTAAATGTAGTAATTTTAAAAAGATGCATTTAAATAGTCAGACTGTTTCTCTTTTCCAATGGATACACCAGATTTATAATGAAGACAGATTTTTAAGTTTCTGCTTAATCTAACATAATATAAAACATGAATCCTGAGCTATCACATTTTTAACACTACATGCTGCCTGATAATTTCAACTTAATTTGAAATTGTACACCTACAGTTAAAGGAAAATTTATAGAACATGACCATATAAGTAAAATATAACATTCTAAATCTACACTTCAAATATATATCAGCCTTCTTTAAAATAGCAACATTATTATATTTGTTAAAAATAAAATTAAATTCTTTGGTATTCATGGACCTGTGAATGATGTTGCAACTATATTAAACTTGCTCATAGAGAGTGAGAGCCAGGAAAAGAAAGAAAATGAAGTTTATAGAAAGTAGCATATATGTATAATGCAATGCATGACAGATAACATTTTTGCATTTGTTGTCACAATTTTCAATTTAAACTAAGGTGTCATTTTAGTTATGCTTGAATTCTATCAATTTTCAAATCAAACAACTTCACTCCTTAGCATGGAACAGATTCCAGATATGGACTGCAGGCAGCTTGCAAATCTGTGATTTTATTTTATAGTTACAAACTCTGTGTAAATCATCAGGAGTTTTGTGTATACGAGAGTATGAGTGCTGAACAGCACAAAGAACATTGCATCCTTTCACATGTGCCTCCCACTGTCTTTGACGAGAGTTAGCCAGGAGAATCAGTCCTCTTGAGTTTCAGTTCAGCTGTGAAAATAAAAAGCATTGTCATAGAGATTTCCCCTGAGTTGACTAAATGTTGTGTAGCCCAGCTTCTTCTTGCAAGCAGTTTATCAAAAGAAATGATCAGCAATCTTGTAATTCAGAAGTTGCATCTCAAGGATGATGAACCTCCATGTGCTCCAGTGCAAACCATAATGAAAATTCCAGGTTTAACAACATAGTTTAAATGGCAAAATGCTTTTTTTATCCTTCTCAACTGCATTTAAGCCATGGGTTTTCTATTATGATTATTTATGGTTATCATTTCGGCTGCTCTAAGCAGCAGAGTCTTGGCTTAGTTGTCCTCTCCGCTCAGAATGAAAAATGAAGTTTGAAAGAATGTTCATTACCTTCATGGCATGTGTTGACTGCACTGATTCTTCATCTGCCAAACTGCATATGCTGGCTTCTGTCTCATCTGGAGACCTCTGTAACTAAAAGCAATTGATCAAGTTAATTCTTATATAATCCCACACAGACCCTGCTACCACTGCAGCTTGTTAACCTTATATGCAAACAGTTTATTTAAACTATCTGGATGACATCGTGAAAACTGCCTTCAATACATCAACAGAAGTATGAAATGAAAACCTATTTCAACATTTTTTCTGAGATATGACTTGTTTTTTTGCTACTTTCTTTTAAAAAAACCCAAAATTTGGAACCTCAATACTTACTGAATTTGCTTCAATTCAATTTGCCATACTTCCCAAACTACTGACTATTTCCCCACTATTTAAAAAAACCCAAACCCTACGAGCAGAACAACTTTCAAATCACCAATTTCACCACTGTAGCCTTTTACGTAGTACAAACTAGCAATTGAAGGATCCCAGTACCAATTTTTTGAACTGTGAGCTGCCTTTTCTTTCACGCTGATAATTCTCATTCCTGCATTTTGTGGATCTTCACACCTAACTCAGTTCACTGACAGATTTCTATCATTCCTTGAGGATTACAGTCCACTTATAGCATCAACAGGTTTTGGTTATGCAAAATATTAAAGCAGTTCTAATAAGCTGCTTTGCAGTTGTTTCCATTATCCTATGTATTTCTTACTTTCATACTGGCTGTCAGTGATATTGACACAACTAAGAAACGGTGCCTTATGCAAAAATTTGTGTGACAGACAAAATGTCTCTGCACTGTATAATATATGCACAATATATCATTTGGTATAAACTATTCATAAAACATCACAAATGCCAAGGGTACCTTAAAACTGCAGAAAGTGATTCTTATAGCAAAATAAGTGCAAGGACATAAGTGTGCACATGACTGGTCATGATTTATAGGTACAGCGTGTTCCCCACTGCTTCAGGGTCCTGACTGTAACTAGACACAACATGGTGAATCAAAGATAGCACAGCAGTCTCAGCTTCAAGTTTTCCTATAATTTATCACTTTAGCCCAAACACTTAGCCATGGTGATATCATATACCTATTAAATTATTTTGCATAATATTGAAAAAAACCCTTGAATATCAAGATTAAAAAGTTAGAAAGATATTAACACAATCACAATAATATAAAGTACTATCTCCCTGTCATTTGCCCTCATCACTAGTGTTTAGGTGGGTAGTAGCTAAGAGCTGTTAGACCTTCTGGTACTGACTATCTCAGGGAAAATATTTAATACTTATTAAACATGATTTCTGAATGGGAAGGACGGGGACTGTTATGAGAGCACTCCTAAAAGGACAATACATTGTCATTATGTTCTGTGATTATCATACTACTTGATAAGCAAAAGTATTCTTATAGATAAACCTGCCTGGTTCTCATAGGCTTTCATGACAGCTCTATAAATCCTCCTGGCTCTAGTCAAGTAGGCAGTTTTGCCAAAATGCCACAGTTGTAGTAGAAAGGATATAACATTAAAGTCACTTTGTTCTAGAGTTGCTCTATGCTATGTACTCTGTGTTCTAGTTAAGGTTAATAGGCAACATTTTGGTAAAAGACTTTTTCTGCAAGCAGATGCTGAAACGCAAACTTTTTATAAAAACTTTTTTTTTTTTTTTTTTTTTTTTCCCCAGATATAGGATAAATTTTACAGTGAAAATGAGAGAAATAATTCTGAAGTTATGCTCTTCTTCTGGGACATAGGAGCCCTAAGTCCAAGCCCACAGTCTACATCATTTCTCTTAGGAGAAACTTAGGAAACCAGTTCCACCATTTTGATAACAAAGGAAGATAGTATCATCCTGGTTGAAAACATAATTTGTTTAAAAAAATTAAAAATTGGCTTGTTTCTAAAGTTACTAATGTAAATAGCTGCAAAGAGAGCAGAGATATCTGTCAGTAATTATATGCACAGTGCTCTAGCCTATTTCTGAGGATATCAGGATGTAAACTATGATGTATGGCTGTTGTTTTTTAGCTTATTTTAAGCAAATACCAACTGTAGAGAGATACACTTACATTTCATGTATAAAAATTCCCAGAGCTGGTGTGCCAGAGCAGTACTCTGTGGGTTTTTTTTAATAGTTGTATCAGTTTCTGTAGTAAAAAATTATTACATTTTCCCATAGTCCGTCCCCCAAATTCAGATATTCAGAGTAGCCCAGTGATCCTTTAGACTGTTAACACAAAGACAAATTCCTGAAGACAATATCTTAAAAACAAAACATATTTATTGACAGGCATAGTAGGTTGCCTTCTCCTCAGCCCCAAGTAATCCCCATTACCCAAACAGAGAAGCACCTATCCTCATAAAAAAGCCAGTTAGGCGAGTTAGAAAAAGATACCTCTCAAGCTACAAGCACAAGAGACTTGTGGCAAAATTGTGTGTAGGAACCACAGCTTCCACATTAAAGGGTCATACCAGGGTCCCTGAAACAGCAGAGGTAAAACAAGCTAAAGCGGAAAGCAACTAGTATGCTATATAGCAGCTATAACTAACTAGTATGTAAGAGAAGCAAGAATTTTCAGTCTCACAAATTCAACAGGTCACTCTATGTTTCAGCTGAGCACATGTGCAGGCTGGCAAAGTTTCCTAGTTGCCCAATCTTTCTTGATTTCTTTCCACACAGCCCGTAATTCTATACTAGACTTTCATAAACAGTTTGTGGTAGGAACAGGCCCTTTTTATTTATAGCTAGTGATACTTTCATGCCATGTGTGTGTATAAATTCCTCATGCTTTTATAATTTTGAAAGGAAAACTAATCCCAGCAGAAATTATTATGCAATAAAAAAAAGTAACAGAAGATTGCATTTATGGGCACATCAGTTTCAAGTTCTTCCTGGATTAATCAAGAAAAATGTTTACATTAATTGCAAGAAACAAAGAAATAAGATTATATTTTATTTTTTTATTTAGAAAACAGAAGCACTATAGACTACTATTTCTGAAAGTGCCACTGGTTTATGCATCATTGCAGTTAATAATTTATTCTAGGTATTAGATCTGTCACATTCCTTTGACTTAGAATAGAATTGAAGAATTTAAAGCCAGGGACCCAGATCTGACCTAGCAATTTGAAAACATAACAGAGATATGAATCCAATTATTCTCTGTCCAAACACTGACACACATACCTTGTATCAGAGAGACATCTGAAAAAGTAATATTTAATATAAGACTGAAATGATTACAAAAATGAGTGCATGGGGATTATTAAACACTCATTTGCTAAAGAGACTTCATTCCTGAAAAGAGACCATCAACTAGCTTTAGGTGATAATGTTTAAAGTCTCTTCAAAGAACAATAAATTTGGTTTGCTCTTTTTTCCCACATTCCACGCCCTCACATTTTTAAAACACCTGTTTTTTCAACTTCATTTAAAAAAACCCCAAACTCATCTTTTCAGATATCTTTGTGACAACAGAATATTTACAACCTATTAGTGAGATCCAAAGGATTACTCCCAGGTTTGGAAGGCTAGGTTTTGGTTGTTTTTTTTTTTTTTTTTTTAATAATGTAGGAATTTGAACGTGTAATTGAAAAAGGCGAAAGCACAACTTTGGAAATCTCTTTTTGCACCGTTTGTACAAAAGAATTAGACAACATCTTTTCTCCTGCTGGATTATCCTAACTTTTGCCAGTTGCAAAAATGACTCAGATATTATAAAACACTGAGAGCCAATGGCTTCTCTTGAAGGCGTTAAAATATCAAACAAGCAGTGGAAGAGTTTCCTGCATTACAGTACCAAGAAGAGGTGAAATTACATGTGGGTTAAGTGGCAGAAAGGTAGGGTAATAACCTACCAAACACATTTGTGGTCATCAAGAGCCCTGTGCTTGAGCAAACAGGAAGAAAAGGAACTAGAGGACGATCAGGGGACTGGAGCACCTCCCGTACGAAGATAGGCTGAGAAAATTGGGGCTGTTCAGACTGGAGAAGAGAAGGCTGCGTGGAGACCTCGTAGCAGCCTTCCAATACCTGAAGGGGGCCTATAGGGATGCTGGGGAGGGACTCTTCATTAGGGACTGTGGTGAGAGGACAAGGAGTAATGGGTTTAAACTTAAACAGGGGAAGTTTAGATTAGATATGAGGAAGAAATTCTTTACTGTGAGGGTGGTGAGCCCTGGAATGGGTTGCCCAGGGAGGTTGTGGATGCTTCATCCCTGGCGGCGTTCAAGGTGGGGTTGGACATAGCCTTGGATGGCATGGTTTAGTGGGAGGTGTCCCTGCCCATGGCAGGGGGGTTGGAACTCGATGATCTTGAGGTCCTTTCCAACCCTAGCTATTCTGTGATTCTGTGATTCTATGATGGAGGTGTATATGAGTGGGTTGGGAAGCCTGGTTAAGGCTTTTGAAGGCATGAACTCACTTTACAAGCTTTTCTCAGGTAAGATTTTCCATTCAAGAAAGTGGGAATGCTCTCATAACTACAAACTCACCTCCTTCCCAAACAGTAGTGGGAGACGGGGCCAAGGCAGTAGCAAGGATCATCTCCTCCCACCACATACGTGCTGGGTAGGTCCCAGGCCATTATTTCATCCCCCAGGCCATCCACACCACCCATCAGCTCTTATCTCCTCATGGTCCAGCTCCTCCTTGCACCCTGGATGGTGACGCCAGGGTTCCAAGCTGGCAGTGCCGTATGGGGTGGTGTGGGGCAGATGGGGGGGAAGGTGCCTCCCATGGCTGGAGCCTGATGAAATGACAGTGCCTGAGTATGGGATGAGCCCTCTAAGAAATGACAGAAGCTCAAGACTTTGACATGTTTCAATTACATTTAGTTTCCATTTCTTTGAAGCTCAGATGGGTATATCTAATCTCTTAGAATGTCTGCACATTTTCCTCCAGCAGCCAGATGCTTGCAGACTAGTACGGGATCTCGTGTCAAAGCGGGGATGTTAAAAGCAGTAAGGATAGCAGCCTTTTCAGTGTCTTCACAGGCAGATATTACAGTATCTCTGTATAAGAGCTTCACTGCAGCATCAGAGATGGAGCTGCAGTGTGCTCTTTGAACATTCAGATCATACCACTCATCAGAGACATAGAATGAAAAATTACTGATATTGATCAAACAGGGAGAATACCTGGAAAAATTCTGCATCTTTTGGATTTCAGGCTCAGCTCTGCAATCCTCAGCTTAAGTGAATGGGTATGTAGAATCATAGAATCAATGAAATCATAGAATCAGCTAGGTTGGAAAAGAGCTTAAAGATCACGAAGTCCAACCTTTACCTCAGGACTTTCAAGACCACCACTATGTCACTAAGGGACTTATCTACATGGTGTTTGAACACTTCCAGGGATTGTGATTCCACCACTGCCCTTGGCAGCCTGTTCCAATGCCTGATCACTTTCTCTGCAAAGAAATTTTCCCTAATATCCAATTTAAACCTCTCCTGGTGCAGCTTCAGGCTGTTACCTCTTGTCGTATTGTTTGATACTTGGCAGAAGAGACCGACCCCCACCTCACTACAACCTCCTTTCAGGCAGTTGTAGAGAGTAATAAGGTCCCCTCGAAGCCTTCTCTTCTCCAGGCTAAGTACCCCCAGGTCCCTCAGCCACTCCCCATCACACTTGTGCTCCAGATCCTTCACCAGCTTCATTGCACTTCTCTGGACTCTCTCCAGCACCTCAATGTTTTTCTTGGAGTGAGGGGCCCAGAGCAACTTGGTGTAGTCACTTTACTGAGAGTGTACTGAATCCCCTCCTCCAGATCATCAGTGAATATATTAAACAACACTGGCCCAAACACTGAGCCCTGAGGTCATATAGTGACCGATATGAGTGTGGTTTAAGTCCTTAGAGGGACAGCTCTTGGATTACTTGAAAGCAGGAAGATGGATTGGTGAGTAAATATCCAGTGTGATTTCCAGGAGAGGGAAAAAAAAAGTGAAGTTCATCCAAAACAACAACCAGGGGTAAATCCAAAGCAGCAAACAATGGAAAAGGCTGCTTTTACTCCTTATAGCTGGGAGCAAGACATTTCAAGTGTATCGCATCTCAGACGTTGAATGTGAGTCTTGGTTTCCAATATATTGGCATTTACCCAAGAGCAATACAAACAGCTCAGGTAATATTTTACACTTTCTGATTTTTGGTAAAAAATAGTAAAAAATATCCAGAGCAATGGGAGATTAGGCCCTTAGGAGTGTACATGATTTTTCATGACTGCCAAATTATAACTGACTTTATTTTCAGTGTAAAAGCTCATTTTTCTGATACTTCCTTAGACTCCCTTATGAGATTTAGGGGAAGTTTAGATTGGATATGAGGAAGGAATTCTTTACCGTAAGGGTGGTGAGGCACTGGAATGGGTTGCCCAGGGAAGCTGTGAATGCTTCATCCCTGGTGGTGTTCAGGGTGGGGTTGGACATAGCCTTGGATGGCATGGTTTAGTGGGAGGTGTCCCTGTCCATGGCAGGGGGTTGGAACTAGATGATCTTAAGGTCCTTTCCAACCCTAACTATTCTATGGTTCTATGATTCCTGATACAGTCAGGCAAACTGAAACCATTTGAGCCAGAGCTTCCTGGAATTTAGCTCCTAAAGAAAACATTTTTTAGGTCAAGAGATGCTACCAGCATTGGAAACACCCAGGGATTTAAATCACAGCAACTAGATTTTCCAGAGGATATGAGTTGTTTAATATTTGCCTCTGCTATTTCATCATGTCCATTACCTGTCTGCTGAAGGAAGTGCTAAACTTTGCTAGGAAACGCCAACCCAGTAAGGGGGAATTTGAGGGGTCCCTGACTGTGTCAGAGCTCCTTGCCTCTTTATTCCACAGGCAAGAATAGCATATGTCCTTCATTTTATAAGGAAGTAGCATTGATGCGGCTGGCTTACTCATTAATTAATTTATTTGCTGTTAACACAGAACATACATACTTACCATGCCACTGGCAGCCCTCTTGGAGGGTAGTGGTACCTTCTCCCCTCTAAGGCAACACTAGCTGTGTACCACTGCTGTGCCAAACTGGTCCAGTTTACACCCCCTCTCTGTAACACAGCTATTCACTGGCTGATGCTGATATGTGCATGGAAAACTGGCCAGTGTCAATACCAGGGGTTAGAGGTAAGGTTTTCTGGGTCTTCTCAGGTCTGAATTTCCTAGTTTACAAAAGACTGTATTTTTACTCAGTATGATATACACTGCACTGTGAGTACAGCAAAAATCCTCCCATGTAAAATATTACAGAGGTATTAAACAGTAGACCTTATCGAGTCTGCCTATTTTTAAGGTATCTGACATGCTATTAGATATCAGGAATGTTTACTTCTTTTACTGATTTGAAAGCGCCTGTGTTTTCCCAAAAGGTTGCATAGCCCTCAGTTAATTTTCTCAAACCTTTTTCAGAATACTCATATGAAAATATGGATTTTCTTTCTCCTTGTCGTATTTAATGACAAGTTGTCTAATAATGACAGAAAGCTTGAATGAGCAAGTCAGTGCTCCAAGCTATAATATTTTTTTGTTTAAGAAATGGAGTAATTTCTGAGTGTTATCATATGTATTTCACTTTTTAAAAAATTAACAGAAAAATCTCACTATGAGGTAAGGGAAAAGTGCATATTTTAATTACCATCTTACTTTTCAAGTGAGAGAAAAAATGATGATTCTCTCAGGGGACAGTGTTATGTAGTACTATTGAGTAGTTTACATGACAAAATGCCACAGATGTTAAAAATAGTAAAACTCAATATAGAATGAAGTTGCTTAAAAATAACTTTACTGAGAAGACAGAAAATTTGTAAAAGCAGCCTAACACTAGTAATTTGAAAGTGATAATTATTTGACCCCAACACATTACTGAATGCTGAACAGGCAAAGAGATTTTTTGTGTAGACAATATGTGGGTCAGTGCAGAACAATTTAATGCAAACAAGACGGCAAATGTAGATAGTACCTGTAGGCTTTTGACACCTGGAGGGCTGCTGAGATTTGTATAATGTGGGATTAGGCTGGTCCAAAATGGAGGCACCAATTACCCATACACAGAATATCAGTTACAAGAAGACATTTGGATGATGCAACAGCTACATTGTAGCCATTTTTTGCAACTTACACATTGAAGAAATATTGAGGAAGTGGTGAAATTTCTGGGCCAAGAAAAGAAGAATGTGGATAATTCTCTTCCTTTCTCTGAAACAATCCTCACAAAAACTTGTTATACCAGTCCAGGAACGGAACATGTGGACAGCCTGCATCTTAACAGGAACAGCGTGATTTGCCTGATTGGCATTGTTAATGAGAACTAATAACAAAAAAATCACTTATGAAAATATTTAAAAACAAGAAGCGGGAAGCGCAGGGAGCATCACTGTCAGTCTGCTACAGTGTAGCCTGAGCAGGCCAACTCTGAACCTTTTTGACTAGCTTCCAGAGCCGGGCTTGAAAGAGGATCAGATTTAGATGAGGAATATTTTCAAAGTGCATTAAGAAAGGACTGAAAATGGTGTGATATACTTTTATTTGTGAGTTTACTGATAACATACTACGAGTGAAAAAAAAGCAGAAATAATTCCATTGCGTGCAGCCTAACTCAGTCTGTGTCTCCATACTAGGATTTTTTTTGCTTTTAATGTTTGTGCTCGTGGGGTGGATTATTCTTTGCTGCAGGTTGTTTTCTGCATTTGGGAACAGCAGAAACTGTAGACTGAAGGGGTATCTAGTTTCACTTTTCTTTACAAATATATATTAAAAGTATTACTAGGATTGTTGTTGTGCATATGCAGTCTGTGGTCAGACACTGCTATTTCCATGTGCTGACACAGATACAAGAGAGGTTTGTGGGGTGATGAGCCAGCTCCATATATGCCCTTCAGTCCATAAATAGAATGGAGATAGCTGTTGTAGGACAAAACATTGAAAGGCAGCCAGATGGCAAAGAGGTCTCAGTCCAAGCTCTTCCAGCATTTAGGATAATGGACTGAGAACGAGGATATAAGGTGTCAGAGGGCAAGTTATCTTCTCTGTCATCTCCTGTCAATGCTGTATGCTGAAGGCAGCAGTGCTTAACAAAATGTATGGTCTGCATGGACATCTATTATTAAGTAATGTTTTCTTACATAACACTATATACATGATTTACCACAAAAGAAAAATGAATAGATGCAACTAAGGGCTTAAGCAACATTTTCCCTTTTGACTGTTGCAACCTGGCCAGATCCTCAAAATAAGCCTGTGCAAAATTTAACGCCCTTCTAGGTATTAGTGATTTGCCGGATCATAGAATCATAGAATCATAGAATAGTTAGGGTTGGAAAGGACCTCAAGATCATGCTATAAAACAGGTCAGTGGGAAGCCGGCACAAAGTAGGAAACAGAAAAACAGGTTTTATAAAAGCCCAGTCTGTATTTTTTGAATTTTTTATTTTATTTTCAGGATTAAACAAAACAATTACTTTCTGTTTGGGTTTTGGGAACATTGCTTAAGCATATTTTAGTTTAGTTATTGGATGTCTCTTCTCAAAAGAATGCTGAAACAATAAACATGTAAATTAATGAAACTAAAATTACTATGAAAGCTGTACAAAAATAAAAATTACTAAAGCTGGTCATTGAGTCACTGTTCATGGTTGACTGACCTACCTAGATAGAATTATGAAAAGCCAAGATACTGCTCGGATAACAGAGTCCTTGCTGGCAGAGAAATAAAATGTCTTAAGCAGAGAATTTGTTAGCAATTCTTAAAAAATAAAGAGCAAGGCAGCCCAATTGCTATGTGGCAAACCTGGGACTCGCTCTGGGGATAAAACATAAAATCTCCCTCTACAGACTTTGCCATGTTCATTTTAGCTTTGCAGGAAATCTCTGACAAGTTCAGAGCTCATACCCACTGCAGCCAGCATCACTGCGTGGGAACTGCAATGCTGTGTGCTTCTGAGCTCCTGCTTCTTGTAAAAAGAGAATACAGAATAATCCTGTGTTACTCCTGGGAAATGCAGGGCAATAAAGATGGCCAGTGGGCCAGGGTTTAATACTGTGTAAGTAAGGAGCACTGGTCTCTGGCCAGTGACAAGTGTTGCAAGGATGGAGCAGTAATGCTGTGCTAGTACTGACACTTACCTACAGCTTGAGGTCTCCTTTAGCAGAAGAATGGGCTGGGCTGGCACCTGAGCAGCCTCCCAGGAAAGAGCCTCTGACCATCAGGAGCAAGAATGGGGTGTAGGAACACATACAAGGTAAGGAGACAATCCTGATTTAATGATAGCTTTCCTACCAGGACCGATGACAGTATGTGATTCCCTGGGAAAAGATCAGAAATGGAAAGGGAAGATGTTCAAAATAGCGTCTTGTCCTGAAAGAAAGGATGACATGATGAGGAAGTCAACTGCACATATGTTTTCTTGAGAAAGCCTTATTGGGATTACCCTATTTGGCAGGTGGATTCTCCTTGGGCCCTGAAGAACTGTCTTTTGGGAATGGATGTTGCCATGATGGATAGGAACTTTTAATCAAGGGGAAGCAGTTATGCATTCTCCAAATCTAGTTTAAATTCAAAAACCTGAAGTATGGAAGAGCAAAACAGCAGACAAAAAAAGGAGCAGAGAAAGAAGAATAATAAGAAAAATTAAGACTAATGTGGGTAACAGTATATAAATCATCAACAAAAATGTGGATATAATTCATTGAAGAATTTGAGTGTGTCCAGAAAGAAATAACTGAAATATTTTTATATTGGTTCAAGAAGCTCAGACAGCATGCTATAAGAACAACCAGTGTAAGAGATAAAACCAAGTATTAAAGAAATAATAGAAATAGGATGGACTAGTAATCATGACTGCAGTACTTAAGGGGCTTCTCTGTTTGGGGGAGAATGACATAAATGGTGAAAACCTATAAGGTTGTAGAAATGAAACTCTCAGATTCATGCCCTTCATGGCACCATTTTTATACCTTTAGGATTGTTTAGTATAGCAAAATGAAAGCCAAGGGTAGAAAAGCATATTCTATAAATACAGCTAGGTATGAATACCTGTGACGGACAAGAGCTATCTGAGGAAAGTGTTGATATAAGAAAAAATAAATATGACCTGACAATAAATAAACTAAGGCTGAAATTCAGAGGAGCATTTCTGTCACAGCATAGATGTCCTGAAAAACAGCCCAGAGTTGCAACTGGGGCAAGAAAATGCTGCTTTCACTAACAACATGAAAACCTATATAGTCCCTAACTTTGTTTAGCACACAACTTGACATATGTTTGTGAAAGGATCTTCTTTTCTTCTTATTTTTCTTTTTTTAAAATTTATTTAATTTTAATATATTCCAGGTGCTAACAAAGAAAATATTACAAAAACATAGAAAGTGGCAGAAACATAAAATATCCTGTACAGCTAAATGACCTGGCTTTAGAGAAAAAGAGACAGAAAGAGGCAGACAATCTATGTAATAAGATGCTTTTCTACAAGAAAAAAAATCACTTACTGAAGAGGGGATTGGGATAGGGACCAAGCTAATACCACAGGCAAGTAGCAATAGAGGAAAAACCTGCTGTGAAGTATTTCATTTTTGTGATTCTTTAACAATTTACAGAAGGAATGTCACATAATAGAAGTTTGGCTGTCTTTTGGGAGTCATAAATAAAATAGAACTGTAATCAAAGCACAGAAGAAAAAAGACTTTGCAGATATTTAATTCTTATTTATACTTACTTTCATAACTTATGACTCAAATGTAAATGTGAAAGCTTGGAGCATACAATAATTCAAACTCTTATACACTCTCCTGCTGCACTCTGTCTGCTAAGCATTTCCAAGGACTCAACTTGCTGCTTTAATTTACTGCTTTCTACCCAGTGATTAGAGAAAGGTTTGAAAAGGTCTTCAGAAAAAAAGTGGTGAGCTATCTCTAGGATTTGTTGCTGCAGACTGTTCATCTGTGATCAATACTGCGTAGTGGTCTGGGTCTCCTCCTTGATCTCCTGAGAGCCTGCATTTTAGCTGGAGGAACTGCCAGGAAGCAGATTTCATACAGGCAAACAGATGGCTCATTTTCTTCATGCTGGGTGCAGAGATCTTCAGAGTATCTGGAAAAATTAGGACAAAATATTATTTCTAGATGAACTGTTAGTGCATACTAGAATATTAACCAGTAAATTCTATTAAATATGATTTAAACTTAAAGAATAAATGTCCCCTTTATTAGTATCCCTCATCAAAGCGACATTCAAGAGCAATAAATATACCAAGGAAATGACAAGTTTTGCAGGGATAAACTGTGAAAGCCCCAGAGGATTACCTTTGGTTAATCTCTAAATACAGTTTGGATCTTGTAGGTTGCATAGATGACTGGGCTGCAAATTGTCTCCAGGGTATTCCCTCACCCTTTCTGCACACAGCAAAGAAGGTGAGGACTGAGGAAAGGACTGAAGACTGAAGGATCTGCTTTGCTTCCCTTGTTTCAAGCCACAGCATCCTCAGACTTGGCCCAGACTGAGAATACAGTGGTCTCTGGGATTGACTGCAAGGTGAATGTTTCCTGAGCAGCCTTCCATTTTTGTCTAGCCCCAATCCAACACATCCTTTATATCAGGAGATCTATCAGCTGTATTGAATTTGCTGGCTTTAAAACTAGTAAAAGTTACCTTTCCCCTCTCCAAAGCTAGACATTCTCTGCAGTGGTGTTATGACGGGTCTTGACACTTGGCACAAGTGCTATGAGGGCATGGGAACTATGTGGGACAGGGCTCTAGAATGTACATTTTCTTTTTTTTTTTTTTTTTTTTTTTTTTCAATGCCATTGAGCAGTGCTCCCCTTTTGAAGTGGCAAGCTCTGCATCTCTCCTTACCTATTACTAGATGACTGTGGCAATACACCGGAGAAATGTCCTTTCTAAAACCATAATGAAATGCTACATTTACGCCAAGTTCTACATCATTTAAGAAATAATACTGCCATGTTTAGATGTTTCGTATCTTATAGAGGTCACCTTTGAGACAAAGATGTCACCACTGATGGACCTGGCAACTCGCTTCAAACAGGCCTTGCTGAAGAGATCTTTTTGTAGGGTTACTTTAGAAACCCCCCCCCCCCCCCCCCCCCCCAAGTATGACATGCCTCATCTATCTGCTCAGTGGCTTTGCAGTACCTGCAAGGAAGGTGAAGCAGCTGTGAAAAAAAGAGGAAATGGCTTTGGGGTGGTTATAATTGTCAGCCGCCTGGCGGTCAGCTGAGACCACAGCGGCATTGTGGCACCAGTGATTAAGAAAGAAGATAGAGAAGCCCAAAAGGAGCCTTATTTTAAATTGTGGAATACTGCGGGGGGGGATTATGGACAACACAGCAACGACCAATGTGATCAAACGTCGACAATTTATTAACGCAAGCACCACCTTTTACAGAAAAGTTACAAAGTACTGGAACAGTCGATAACATCTGATTGGTTAACACCTCTTAGCCAACTGTTAGCAACAGCTTAATGATTGGTTGCAGCTTATGAAACGTCCATAGCGAAAGGCTCCTGTTTTGGAAGCAAGGTTTGCTTTGTGGTAACCTGATCCGGTGCCGCGACATCCTGCTCAGTGCCCCCCCCCCCCCCCGGCAACTTCCTCTTCGTGTCGGCACGTAGGCGTCCTTTGTTAACCCTTTCAGTAGCCTATGAAGCCCTCCGCTCGCTACTCGAGTGAGGCTAAGTCAAAGGTTGGATTGCTCACATGTCCACTCTCAACAAGAAACACTCCAATAGAATACACCAACAAATCTGCAAGAAGTAGTGGAATGTCAGCTTTGCCACCGTGAACTGCAAGTGACTGCATCTCAGCCGCTCCAGTAAGTGAAGAGTATGTTTCGTGATCACTACTTCATCTGCCCTCTTAGTCCTTTCTGTACTCTCCTTATATTCCAAATTATTCATCTGTGCCTTACATCCTTGGTGGTTAATGTTGCCAAGAGACTGCTATATGACATCTTGTTTCTGAGGCTATATTTTACATAGTACCTCTGAATACTTCCAGCTGGGGAATGCCACAGCCAGGTATAGGAAACGTTTTAGCTTGATACAATTCAGATTGTGTAATGACACTGCTACCGTATCATAAAAGTTGAAACTTTTGCAGAATGAGACATAGCAAGAGTAAGATTTACAGTATGACTGAGTACCTTCTTTTCTTGTACGACAGAAAAACATAGTAGGAACTTTGCTGTACAGTGCATCTTTACTCCACATAGAAATGTTTGTGTTTCTGGGGGTAGAGCAACAATTATCCTTCTTCACAGAACCATGTGCATTGCTATGATGCCTTGCACCCCCAGAGAATGCAAAATATTTTCTTTTTGGTGGCCAATAAACTGCTCCCATGCCATTCATTCAGAACTTGGGAATGCTGCAGTGACAGCAACCATTACAGTTTTGAGGAGCGTCCTTCAGCTTACCTTTGTGGAAGGCTTTTCTTCAGATTTTCCTATGGAGACTGTCATCAACAGCATAATTACAGGCAGCCTAAGGCAAAGTTATGGGGAAAATTATGCTGCTTAGCTAAAGTTCTGGTACTGAGTACTTAAAAGGTTCATCTGCACATACAAGTTTATCGAAAGATGATCTGTGCCTCTGCATGAAAAACCTATTTGCATTCTGCTATAAGCAAATAACATTTGGAAAAGTAAAAACAAATACCTGTTTTTAGGTGGTATGCACAGTTATTTTTCCTGGAAAAAAAAAAATTCTTAGCTAGAACTACTTGAGTCCTCATGAAGCCCTAATGTGTTGCAGCGCTATGGTAGTGCATAATAGTTGAATTAAAATACAAGGAGTGTAACTGTTTTTGTAAATGTGACCTTGTTTTTTAGCGAAAGCAATGCAGTAGTGAGAATCAAGGAAGTGTTCATATAACTTTCCTAAAATTTGGTGTGGGATTCTGTGCTGCTAACCTTGACTTGCGCTCTCCAAAAATGCTATACATGTTAGAAAAATAATAGCTAGACAGACTGCAGAAGCGCCACAATTTATTCGAAGTATTTACCTGTAGTTCATGTAACCTGAACTATCCAGGTTTCCTGTAGCAGAAAACTTTCAGCCAGAGCAGAGCAGAATTGCAAAAATCTCAGAGAGGAATCAAAAAAGCTCATTACTTCCATGTTTCTGTTTCCAGCTTGACATTTGGAGAAACTGATTTTTCTGAATGTTTCAGAAACACAATTGAGTGATGATCCATGGCAGTCTGGATAGCAGGTGTGTGAGCTTGACAAACTGATCCACCATCCCCCTGGTAAAGTCCCTGTTCTCTGGGCATGTAACTGCAGTAAAGCTCAAGCGTGTTAGTGGGCAGTACAGGAACATGTACAGGAGGATGGTCCACACAGAGGGCTGTTCTAGCAAATGCAAATCTGAAGAGTCAATTTGCCCTGGAAAAGTAGCTGTCTCAATTTTATCAGCGATGACAATTTGTTTTGGATTTTCTTTGCCCACACGGAAGCTGTAGCCGTTTGAAAACAGCAGTTTCCACTACTATCAGGATGTGTGGGCTGAATATGAAACAGATGGTAAGATCTGATTGTTGTATGTCCTGAGCGTACCTTCAATGTACTGAAACAGCCAGTTAAAAAAAAGAGATACATTATCACTTCATCACTGAAGCAATGTAGAACAGAATTACATAAGGAAGAGGATTTTCTTTTCCAGTGAGAAGCATTTTCGTATTTTGATGGAGTATGTAATGCTATTTCTGTGGTACCTCTGCAGCATTTACCTGGATCTCTTGAAAGCTCAGGAGAAATGAGGCAGTTCTACATTTCCAGTTCCTTCAAAAAAATTCCGTGTCATTTTCCTACCTTCCATAAAGTTGTTTAAAATAAACCATTTTCTTTCCTACTCCCCAAGTAGGGAGGGGAGTAATTATAGAAAAAATGCTAAGGAGAAAACATTTTCATATCTCAGTCACAGGTACTGGAAATCAGCATTGCAGTCCTGCGCGCAGAGTATATGTAATGTTTGTTACCATGGATATGATTGAAGGAAAAATAATAATTGTGCAGGTGGTGTTAAGGGTGGCAATTGAGGAGCTCATGCATCAACAGTAATTGCAGCTCTACTGAGAGGAGAACACAAGCAAGGAAGACCAGAGACCAGCTCTTTTGTAGACTTTGGCCACTCAGTGCTGGTCACTTCAATTTCCACAATTTCCAAATGCATTTTTACATCAGATGTTAACATTACTAATTGCCTGAAGAAAAATGTTACTAGATTGTTGGTTTTGTTCAACTGCAGTAAGATTCTTAGATGTAGGGAGAGAAGTAAAAGAACATAGTGAAAAGGAGATTGCTGTAAAAACTTATGCTCTGATGCCCAAGTTCTGCTATAACTGCTCTTTCCCATGCTTAATCAGTCACCATGCTTGAGCCCATACAAGAAGCTGAACTATACCAATGTATTAAATGGAATCAACTAAGACCAACTTGCACAGAACAGTCCGCAACTATATAGATAAACTCTCTTTAAGTCCAAAACAAGCTGGCTGCCTGTGAACTGCCTGCTGGGAACAGTTCCAGTAATGCTGTCCTTGCTTTTCAGGGTGCTGGCTGGCAGGCCTGCACAGTGCTAGGGAATTTTAGCAGGTTACTATGGCAGATAATTGTCCTCCGGTGCTAGAGGATATTTCCCATGTGCTTGAATACAGCGCTGTTCATATAACCAGCAAGGGTTGTTAAGAAAGCAGATAGCTCTTAAGCCGTAAGTTTATTCCTGGACATCTAATGGAGGAAATAGGAATCTCTGTTCTCTTCCATTCATTAGATTTTACAGGTTGCTTGGAGGGAGGCAATTGGTCACCAAGTTTATTTCATCTACTTGCAGTAAACTGAAACTACAAGAAACACTGATATACTGCAGTGCCTAGCTAAGCTAGAATGCTGTTATTCCATGTATAACAGGGGTGTTTCTGCAAAATCCATGTTCTAACAAAAATTCTAACAAAATCCCAAAAGGTCACATAATCACAGAACGGTTGGGTTGGAAGAGCATCTGGAGATCACCTGGCCCAGCCCCCCTGCTAAAGCAGAGTTGCCTACAGCAGATTACACAGGATTGTTTTCAGTTGGGTTTTGAATGCCTCCAGAGAGGGAGACTCCACAACACACCTGGGCAGCCTGTTCCAGCGCTCTGCCACTCTCAGCAGAAAGAAGCTCTTCCTCACATTCAGATGGAGCTTACTGTGTTTGTGCCAATTGCCCCTATCACTGGGCACCACTGAAAAGAGTCTGGCCCCATCTTCTTGGCAACTGCCCTTAAGATATTTGTATTCATTGATAAGATTCCTCCTCAATCTTTTCTCTAGGCTGAACAGATATTACAGTGTGAATAATTTTACATTTACCTTTTCTACTTGTCTCTTCACAATAGATACTTTTTTCTGTTGTAGCCTTAGGATGGGAAAAATACTCCAAAAAATATTCTCCAAATTCAGATGTACTGACTAGCATAAACTAATGATGCAAAAGATGCACAATGAATATGTACAAATCATCCCTGATGTATAAATCTCTAAGAGTAAACTTTTTACTTAAACACTTTTACATTTTGGAGTTACTTTTCAAAACAGACCACAACTTACTCTCAGACTGGTGTCTTAGTTTCTACAAGCATCAGAGAATTTATTTTTGAAATTTTCTTATAGCTTGTGTCTATTGGCAAATAAAATATTGCATCCTTATGTACACACCAAAACTGAGAAGGAAACTTTATTTATGAAATATTTTTAATGGTTAGTGCACTAAAGACTAAAATCATTCTCTGCCTTTTTCAAAGTTGGAGATCAGTGTTCTTTTCATTTTCTGCCAATGACATCTCTTCTGCTTTGAAGAACCCACTTTATCTATTGTCTTCAAATGTCCTGTATGCGTCACATAATCACAGAAGAGTTGAGTTTCGAAGAGACTTCTGGAGGTCATCTGGCTCAACTCCCCTGCTCAAGTAGAGACATCTAAAGGCAGTTGCCCGGGATGGATTTTCAGATGGGTTTTGAATATCTCTAGAGAAGGAGACTCTACTACTTTTCTGGGCAACCTGTGCCCGGTTGATCACCCTCCCAGTGAGAAAGTATTCTTATGTTCAGAAGGAATCGCCTGTGTTTCAGTGTATGCTCATTGATTCTGATCCTGTGAAGGGGCTCTATTTTTTTTATACCCTCCTTGCAGGTATTTATATATATTGATGAGATACCCCTGAGCCTTCTCCAGGATCCAAGCTCTCTCAGCCTTTCCTCATAGGAGAGATGCTTCAGCCCCTTATGCAGTCTTCAGCCAAGACTTTGCATGTGAAAGCTCAAGGCTTTCATGCTGAAAATATTAGATACAAATAGTTAATTTGGGGCAAGTGTGGAAGATGGAAAGGGGTTTGTACAGAAAAGTTGCTGGATGAGTTGAGAAACCCATACATAACCCAGAAAGCTTTGTGCATGCTAGCATTATAGCTGTCCTCCGAGCTATGGAAATTACTTTGGTTGACCATGATTGAGGAATCAGGTAATTTCCAGAGAACCGAGGTCATACTGATGGGTTTTCAGTAGAGCAGAAATCTCTTCCTAAAATTAAAGACAAAAATTAGTGGGATAATATAAAGGTAGGGTTTTTAAATGACAGTTTTAAATTGGGGAGATAAACATCAGCGAGTAAATGAGAAAGCAGAGGAGTGGACAGTCGTACAAGAATAATGTTACCCTCATGTGCATTATTGTTAGCTCTGGTAACTGCAGAAGAATGAAGGGTAGAGTCCTATTTATTTGCATTTGTTTTCTGTTTGAGAGACAGCCCAAGAAGTAAAATAAAATGAGAGCCTACTCAAATACCTGCTCCATTTCCCCTTAAATTGAATTTCTCATTTTATCAGGAAGCAATAGTTGCACTGATGTTAGACAGGCAGCTAAAAGGTCAGCAAGTTCCCTTGTTTGCCTTTCGTCAAGGGTTTTTGACTTGTCTGTGAATAAAGATCTCCCAGGAGGAAGGCAGACCTGAATTTCCTGTCATCTTGAAGACAGCAATGAATTTGAAAATGTTACAAAAAGCATAAGGGACTTGAAACACACCTTCAAATGCGCTGCTGATGCCAATAGCTTCCCATGTAAACACACACACAGAGTTGTTTTGGATTTGTTCTGTCAACTTTTTGTTGTGAAACAAATTGCTATACAGCTGCCCACCTTGAATATTGAATGAAACTGATAGTTTTCCGTTACTGCAGTATGCCTAATGGGGACTACAGTATTTTTGGGTTAGCTGTGGTGCTGGCATACTCCCAACAGTGGTGTGCTGGGCTGCTTTTTGTTTTTCCTCATACCCTCCTGTGACTTGCCTGGCTGCTCCATCCTATCCTGCTTACTCGTAGCCCTTGATGCTCTATAAAAGTTCCAAGGGGTAAGATACTCTTAAAAAGTATCTGGGCAAAAAGAAAAAGCTCTCTCACTCATGAGGAGCATTAATCATTCCAGGAAACATAAGTTTCTCTTCAACAGGCAGAGCTTAAGTCATCACTTTTTCTTAACATCTGTGGAGAAACACTTCTTGTTCTTATAGCGTTAATGGGGGACATTTTCTCAGAAGATACTTCAGTTGTTAAAGCCTCTATTATTATTTTTTCAAGGCTTAGCTTAGTTACAGAAGCCCAGTAATATCTTTAAACAATGTATTTGCAACTACACGTGTATTGAGTATTGCAGCAAAAGGCTTATGAGGGTGAATGAATATGTGGTTTTAAGCCCAGAGACCGAGCTTTTTTTCCAGTGTTCTATCGTGTAGCAAATCGTGTGGAAAACTGTTCAGTTCAGAAATTCTGTGTGATGCTAACCTTGTATGTAAGAAAATGAAAGCCCACTGTAATCAGAAAAAGCCTACAACGTTCTCAGGATGCTCAGGAATTTGGTGTATAATGACTGCTGGTAGAGTTTTTCCTCTGTACTCATCTGGTTATTTAGAGATACATTTTTACTGAAAACAAATTAATGCTTTAGTGCAATTACTGTCCTCCTGAGTGACTGATGTATCATTATAAGTTGCTATGAAAATAAAAACAAGCGGAAATGAGAGTAGAGAGCTGTTATAAGAATATGAGATTGATATTATAATTCTTTGCCTGTTTCCCTTCAATCCCCCTGATCGGAAAATGTTTAAGAATAGACTATTGAAACAAGCTCCACAGAAAGAATAAGGTACCCTTTGTTGTGTAGTCTGGAAGATATGTAGAGGAAAGAAAACTCTAATTAAATAAGAATGATTAAAGTTTATCTCAGCTGAGAATCTAATTATTAATATTATAAAACCTGTTCAATATAGTGAAGAAATTTTTTTCTTTAGCCTTACCATTCATTAAGAGCTCCTTCTAAATCTGCCTGTCACAATTCCAGGCAAGCGTAAGACACAGGAATACTGACACCATGGCAGGAAGGGGATAACCAAGGAATACAGAGGTTTGCCGATTACATTCCCTATCTTATAATCACATAGGTGCATAGATTCATGACTATTAAAGCAAACACTTTTCACACAATCACTAACGGATTTGAAAGAACTGGAGATCAAATATATACAGTTATCTCTGAATTTTACGAATTTGAATTTGCTACCTTAAGTGGGAAGCCTGTGTCCTGTAGAATACGTATTCTGAAACACTTCCTCCACCCCTACAGATTGCGTATGATGAGGGTGATGGGGGTGAGATTATACTACTACTGATGGTTATATTGTGTAGGTATTTGCCTACAGACATTTACCTGTTCCTTGTCTTTAAAAAGACCTTTTTATATCTGAAACTTGCTTTGCAGCCAGCTGCATTCTGAGCATACAAAGAAATTTGTATCAAAAGGAATATGGCAACACAAATCCAAGCCAAGTAATTTTAGATTCTCCAGCTTTCTAATTATTTTCTTAATTTTAATAATATTTTAAAGGATGTAGACTTGATGCTTTTTGATTTGTGCTGTCTGATAGGTTACATATTACTGAAATTCACAGAAGTTATCTCCTGCTCTGTTATTTTAGTTACAAATAAAATACAAAGCCCAACACATGTTAATAGGATTCCCAGAACGGAGAAAAATAAGCAAAACTATGTAAAAGCCACAAAAGTAATTTGGTTTAATTAAATTAGGTCTAAAATTTTTATTTCCCCGATGGATGCATTACCTGAATCAATAGGAGTGTGTACAGACTAAGGGCAGAAGACTACAAATCCAATCACAAAGCCTTTTCACTATTGCTCTGAACAACTTCAAAATGGATCATTTGGTAACACTTTCAATTAAAAATCCCAAAGACGCATTTCATGTAGATCTACAATGAAAGCAAATGCTAAATAAATACTTATTTACTTGCAATAATCAGTTACTGAAGGTAATTAGTATTAGTGCAGACCACTGATACTACTAATAGAGGTCTCTGTCTACTATATGGTAGTTTGTCCTGGTTTGCAATACTATATGTTCAACATAATAAAGCTTTCTAAGGGTTTTTATCATTAAAGCTTTTAAGACATTCTGCCCTGTAGTTTCTTTTCCAAAAAAGAAAATATACCCAAGACTTCACTGCAAACCTATTGACCAGATATCCATATCCAGTACGTTCATTGCTACAGCCTCTGATTTTCTCAGGTCAACAAGGTGCTCATAGTGGGGTTTCTTTCTGTGGGTGCCACTGGTGTGCTCTAACCTCACAGTCTTGGCTGTAGCCCCCTTAGGGACTTCTCCCTGCAGCACATGCAGTTGTCCACTGTGATGGTCCCAAAACCAGAAGCAACACTTTTCTGCTCCTCATCACCATGTGATGCATTACTTTTATGAGAGAGAAGAATGCACCGTGGCCAGCACAAAAAGTCCTTCACAATCTGGAGTGGTGCTGAGCTCCGCTGGCCAGGGGCCTCAACCAGCCCACGAAACAACAGCATCAACCCTCTGCCTGCCAGTTAACAGGAGGTGGGGTGGGCTGTGCCCCGAGAGGAAAGGCTGGGCACTGTCTGCTGCATGCATTTGTTCCCCTGATTTCCAAAAATTTGGTCTAAACGGGCCTGCCAGTCCCCGCTGCCAGATGCTGTGCAATAGTCTTCTCTCACCAAGAGGAACTGCAATGAGAAGTGCTTACTCATCCATCCACTGTGGGCCACTGTGAAAACAAACACAACCTGAGATGAAAGATGTTGTTCCTCCTTCCTAGTCTACATGACAGTTTTGGCTGACCCACAGGCTCATTTTACACTCCGTCTGCCCCACTCATACACCTTAAAAGAATGAACACAATACTAAAATAGTTTTATAGCTGCTCCCAGTTGCCTCAAAGAGTGTCCAGCCTCCTACATGGAGACAGTCAGGGAAAACCCAAACCATGGCAACTTCCCCCAACAAAGGAAGAATACTATACATTTTCTTGGAGGCAGAACAAAACCGTAATCTTATCAAGTGCTTATATCAGTTGTGTCTACATGGGCACAGTGAAATAAGGCCCTAAAAATCATCCTGGCAGTTTTGTAAACACACCATAAGATCTTATCTGGTGTATAATTTTATCTGCTCGTGATAGATTTATTGTGTTAGAACGAAACGTGACTTCTAACAAATTGTGATTGCCTGTAACCAGCCAGTCTTGATTGTATCAACATTTTGCTGTAAGGCAAAAATGTGACTCTGAAAAATATACTGATCTTGTGCAATCTGGAACTTACATGGGAGAGATGTTATCAAGAAGTATCCAAACATTAGTTACAACTCCAGAAAAAATAAAAAGAGAGATCTGTATGGCAACAATAAACTGTTTGTCTTCCTCAAGACATTGACTGTAGTCCATTGATAAAGTCTACTTTGTAGGTCGAAAGAATAGTACCTGGTATGAAATTATGCTCTGTACTGTTACTGACAAAATAAGGTACACAAAGAATCATAGAATAGTTAGGGTTGGAAAGGACCTTAAGATCATCCAGTTCCAACTCCCCTGCCATGGGCAGTGACACCTCCCACTAAACCATGCCACCCAAGGCTCTGTCAAACCCGGCCTTGAACACTGCCATCAAGTTTCCTCTGGCCTGCTTCCCCTCACCTTCTGGTCTTTTTATGACAAAACAATCTAAAAAATAAAACATCTTAAAAATAAGGTTACCTTTCCAGTCATCTGCAGACAGATTTCTCTATATTGAACATTCCTGTAAGACCACTGATGTCGGTACAGAGACTTTGTTTTGGTGCAAGGTTACTTTTCAATTTGTTTTGACAGATTAAAGAAAGTTCAGAAGCGGGGGCTAAT
Source organism: Amazona ochrocephala (assembly GCA_039720435.1). Lineage (NCBI taxonomy): Eukaryota > Metazoa > Chordata > Aves > Psittaciformes > Psittacidae > Amazona > Amazona ochrocephala. The sequence goes on along the minus strand of CM077909.1, from coordinate 55,044,576 downwards.
GGAACATATATCATTAGAAATGTTCAACAGTTCCACAGGAAAAGATAAGATTTAAAAATGTATGAAATCCTGATGGGTAAATGAAGAAAAAGCTTAAAAGATCCAGGCCACATAATATGAAAGTAAAGGAATGACCAGTATTTTTAGAAATCAGCTTTTTGAAGAGTTTGTTCATCTAGAAATAATTCCATAGCTCAGAATATTTAACTAATGTCATATGTTAGTCCATTCCCTTTGGAATGATTATCGTCCTGGTTGTTACTTAAAAAAAATCAAGGCTGGATAAATAAGCTTTCAACCTGTGCTAACACTTCATTTTACTTTAAATAATTGACGCCATTCCTAAATGTAACGAACTTACAGGAAGTGACAGGTGAACTTGGACAAAACATTGGAGGGAACCATGTTCTGCTAACAGATCTCTGGTCCCTTTGTGTACAAATTCAGAACACCAACAACTGTGTTCCTTGTGATCAGGTAAGTCTGATCACAAGCCCATCATACCGGTTTGCGTAAAGGGATCAGTCTAATTACTCCAGTGAAAGTATCTTGTATATACTGGATATAATATAAAGTACTCGCAGTCACACCTAGCAAATCTTCAGTACACCTGTAATCAAATTTCGTAGTTCACAGAAAGGTATTTACTACCTCTAAATTTGTAGTTTACATCACTTATTTTAAACACATTATTAATATTACCTTAAGGAACATGAAATGTCAATAGTCTCTTTTGAAATATTGGCTTTTGCTAACCTGAAACACAGGTATCCAAGGGTCCTAAGGGCCTACACTGACTGACCTTGGAGCAATCTCATAGCCTTCTTCATAAACTTTGGATAATTCAGTTCCAAAACCTAATTGCTTCTCTATGGGACAGTCACTAGGAAGAAAGGTCTTCATCTGAGGTGTTATCCAACTGGCCAGAACGGCCAAGGCAGAACTACAACCAGCACACATCTGTTGTGAAGGCTGAAGTTTCATGATGGATTACACTGGATCCCTTGACAGATCAGTTTAAGACATGATGAGGTGAGGTTGGGTCTGATTTGCATGAAGCTAGCAGGAGCACAGGGCAGGTTTTTGTGCCATTGTTGAGCATGTCAGTCAAAATGCCTTCATTCCCCAAGGAAGTAGCTGCAGAAGGTGGCCTTGCTGATTGGTGTAGCCTCTTGCTCTTAGGCTTCTACTCTGGCATGCTTTGTGGCCTTTGACTCTCCAGAAAATTATTTAATCAGATGTGCCCTTTCGCAAGTATATGACTGTGTTCTGCTCACAATGTTGCCTCGAGAGGATTGTAACTTGCATCTGGGGATCTTCTCCTGCCACACCATGTCTGTGTAAGCGAGACAGGGGTGCAGGGTGACTGTAGTTCAGGTTACAAACGGGAGGATCATGAAAAGTTTAAGATTGGAAGTATGACCAGACCTTCAACCAGACCTTCTACTCCCCAGAGGATCAAGGTATCTCACCGAGGGACCTCAGTTATTGACTTGTTGACTTCCACATGACACTGCAAAATGCTTTTGGCGGTTTGAAAGTGAAGACAGAAGCCTATTTGAATTACATTCAAGACTGACTCTTAGTCAGTAAAATAGTGTGGTTTTGGTTTTGGTTTGGTTTGGTTTTTGGTTTGGTTTGGTTTTTGTTTTCTTTTTTCTGTGTTTTATGGCAAATGGAGGATGGAACCATCCCACTCCAGGGGGTATGGTGGGACTCATTTTCCTTGTTTTGCTACTTGCAAGGGCTAGGAAAGTCTAAGTCACTGTTTTGTAGGAAACCTGAAATATTTGGCATCTCATATTTTCTGATTTCATAGCTCATTCTCTCTGTGTTTCCCCTTACACTACCTCCTGTTTGCTCTTGTCTTATTCTTTGTCATTTCTTCCTCCTCCACCTTCTTCCTTACAGTGTGACTGACTGTGTACGACAGGCAACAGGCTCTGTAGATATCTTAATGCTATCCTACTCCTTCGTGCCTGAGTCTCTCACCTGGAAGACAGGCTGCTTGTGCAAACAGTGCAGTGATCCAGAAACATTTAATTGGTGTGAATTGTGCAAACAATGATATCAAATGCAAAGAGAGATAAGAATAGAAATCAAATGCAAGCAGACTGCATGAGCAAACTAGAAAAGTAAAAAGTCTAATAGTAAAAATCAAAACTTCAAAAACATTGAAGAAAAGAAACAGAAGCAAAGGTACATAAAAATATTGGAAAATGTCATAAAACAACAAAAAATATAAGAAAAAAAAAAAGACAGCTGTGTAGATAGTGACAATTCTCACAGTGCAAGTATTCTATAGTGTTGAAAAAATGCAGGTGCTGACATTCATGGTACTGTAAAAGGAAAATGAAACTTTAAGAAATAAACCAAAAATGCAAATGATATGAACTTGTGTTGGCACTTGAAAACCAATATTCACCATTGAAAATTACAACAGCCACCAAAACTACTTCTTCAGGAAACAATGCTCTAGTATCATCAGACAGAACTGAGAGTATGTGCAAGGGTTGGAGGGTGACACGCAACCTGACTGACTGAAGGGTGGTTGCCACGGTGTCCATGGCAGACAGAGTCTCAGATGACCTGTTGCGTAGCAGCTCCGGCTGCTGGAATGTGACGGGGGTATGAGATGTGCCAGTGTTAACGGCTGTGCAGGGAGCAGGCAAGTGGTCTGTGGGGAAGAGTGCTGGAGCTTAGATGAGTGCTTATGTAAAAAGTGGACTCGTTTGGATAGCCATGGGGAGGGGCATTGTAGCAACAGACCAGCCATATGGCTGGTATAGAAAAAGTGATGTTGCTGGCCTGATCCATTTCTTCAACCTAAGAAAACCCTGGAAATGCTGAGAAAATTCCTGACTGCTTCTATCTGCAGTGCTCTTCTTTTCCAGGCATTCTCACTCCTCCTTCTCCCTTGCAGCCAGCTTCTCCAACAGACAAAGAGAACATCTCCTTTCCTTCAGTTCAAATCCATTCCCCATTGTCCTGTCACTACATGTTCTTGTAGAAAAGTCCCTCTCCAGATTTCTTTTAGGCCTCTCTTAGGTATCGGAAGACTGTTAAAGGTCTCCCTGGAGCCTTCTCTTTTCCAGGCAGAACAAGTTCACCTCTTTCAGCCTGTCTTCATAGAATCATAGAATCATAGAATCATAGAATAGTTAGGGTTGGAAAGGACCTCAAGATCATCGAGTTCCAACCGCCCTGCCATGGGCAAGGACACCTCCCACTAAACCATGCCATCCAAGGCTATGTCCAACCACGCCTTGAACACCGCCCGGGATGAAGCATCCGCAACCTCCCTGGGCAGCCCATTCCAGGGCCTCACCACCCTCACAGTAAAGAATTTCTTCCTCATATCCAATCTAAACTTTCCCTGTTTAAGTTTAAACCCATTACCCCTTGTCCTCTCAGCACAGTCCCTAATGAAGAGTCCCTCCCCAGCATCCCTATAGGCCCCCTTCAGATACTAGAAGAGTGCTATGAGGTCTCCACGCAGCCTTCTCTTCTCCAGTCTGAACAGCCCCAATTTTCTCAGCCTATCTTCATACAGGAGGTGCTCCAGTCCCCTGATCATCCTCGTGGCCCTCCTCTGGACTTGTTCCAACAGTTCTATGTCCTTTTTATGTTGAGGACACCAGAACTGCACACAATACTCCAAGGGAGGTCTCACGAGAGCAGAGTAAAGGGTCAGGAGCACCTCCCTTGACCTGCTGGTCACACTCCTTATGATGCAGCCCAGGATATGGTTGGCCTTCTGGGCTGGAAGTGCACACTGCCAGCTCATGTTCATTTTCTCATCCACCCGCACCCCCAAGTCCTTCTCCACAGGGCTGCTCTCAATCTCCTCCCCGCCCAACCTGTAGCTGTGCCTGGCATTGCTCTGACCCAGGTGTAGGACTTTGCACTTGTTATGGTTAAACTTCATCAGGTTGGCATCAGCCCACCTCACAAGCGTGTCAAGGTCCCTCTGGATGGCATTCCTTCCCTCCAACTTATCAACCGAACCACACAACTTGGTGTCATCGGCAAACTTGCTGAGGGCGCACTCAATCCCACTGTCCATGTCACCCACAAAGATGTTGAACAAGACCGGTCCCAACACCGATCCCTGGGGGGCACCACTCATTACTGGTCTCCAGCTAGACATTGAGCCACTGAGCACTACTCTTTGCGTGCGGCCATCCAGCCAGTTCTTTATCCACCGAGTGGTCCACCTATCAAATTGATGTCTCTCCAACTTAAGAGAGAAGGATGTCATGTGAGACAGTGTCAAAGGCTTTACACAAGTCCAGGTAGATGACATCAACTGCTCTGCCCCTGTCCATCAGTTCTGTAGCCCCTTCATAGAAGGTCACCAGATTGGTCAGGCAGGATTTCCCCTTAGTGAAGCCATGCTGGCTGTCCCCAAGCACCTTGTTGGTTTTCATGTGCCTTAGCATGCCTTCCAGGAGAATCCGCTCCAAGATTTTGCCAGGCACAGAGGTGAGGCTGACTGGTCTGTAATTCCCTGGCTCATCCATTTTTCCCTTCTTAAAAATGGGGGTTATATTTCCCTTTTTCCAGTCATCGAGAACTTCAGATGCTCCAGCCCTCTGATCATTTCCATGGCCCTTTGCTGGACTTACTCAAGCTGGTCTATGCCACTCTTTCCTTGTGGACCCCAGAGCTGAAAGCAGGATTCCAGGTGGGGTCTCATAAGAGTAGAGTAGAGGGGCAGGATCACCTCCCTTGACCTGCTGGTCACACTTCTTTAGATGCAGCCCAGCGTACAGTAGGTTTGTGGGCTGTGAGTGGACACTGCTGGGTCATGTTGAGCTTCTCGTCTACCAACACCCCCATGTCCTTCTCCTAAGGGCTGCTCTCAATCCATCCTCTGCCCAGTGTCTGTGCTTGGGATTGGCCAGGCCCATGTGCAGGAGCTTGCGCTCGGTCTTGTTAAACTTCATGAGGTTTGCACTGACCTACCTTTGAGCCCATCATGGTCTCTCTGAATGGCATCCCTTCCCTCCAATGTGTCGAATGCTCCGTACAGCCAAGTGTCAACACTGTCCATGTTGCTGACAAAGATGTTAAACAGCACTTGTCCTAGTACCAGCCCCTGAGGAATGCCACACATCACTGGTCTCCACTTGGACATTGGCAACTCTTTGAGTGCAACCATTCAGCCAATTCCTTATCCACCAAGTCCATCAATCAAATCCATCCTTCTCTGGTTTAGAGATAAGGATGCTATCTTGGACAGTGCAGAACAGCTTTGGACAAGTCCAAGTAGACGATGTCAGTTGCTTTTCCCTTATCCACCAATGCTGTGACCCTGCTGTAGAAGGCCACCAGGTTGGTCAGACATGATTTCCCCTTAGCTAAGCAATATTTGCTGTCATGAATCACCCCTTCATTTTCCACATGCCTTAACATAGTTTCCAGGAGGATCTACTCCATGATCTTGCTGCGCACTTAAGTGATACTGACTGGTCTATAGCTGCCCAGGTTTTCCTTTTTTTTCTGTTTGAAAATGGGGGTTATATTTCCCTTTTTCCAGTCATCAGAAACTGAACAGCCACATCTTCTGAAATGCGATGGATAATGGTTTCTCAACTACATCTGCTGGTTCCCTAAGGACCAGCAGATGAATCTCATCAAGTTCCATGGACTTGTGCACCCTCAGGTTTCTTAGATATTCTTGAACCTTATCTTCTCCTATAACAGACTGTTCATTCTCCCAGTCTTTGCCTTTGCCTTCTGAGAGTTGGGTGTTGTGGCTGGAGAACTTGCTAATGAAATCTGAGGCAAAGAAGTTGTTGACTGCCTCAGCTTTCTCCATGTCCTGGGTTACCAAGTCTCCCGTTTCCTTCTGGAAGGGGGTCAATTTTTCCCTCGTCTTTCTTTTATTCCCAACATACATATAGAAATTTTTCTTGTTGCTCTTAATGTGCTAGGCCAGATTGAGTTCTGTCAGGGCAGATGTTTATGTTCAATACTTGATTTCTATTTCCTGGTAGAATTTTAAAAATACAGAAAAAATTTAGATACCAGGAGAAAAATTAACCAGTTCACTCTTCAAGGAAAAGAAAAAAAAAAAAAAAAAAGTAAAAAAAAGGAGGAATTTGGGGAAGGAATTTTTGGAAGGAAAGATAAAGATTTAAGCCTCTACCCCATTTCCCTTGTATCCCATTTATTGATTTAGTTCTTCTTAATATTAGCTGATTTTAGTTTGATCAGGTTTCAAGACTATTATAATTTTGGAATAATGAGATACAAAACACGGATGGTATATTCTGTTTAAACAAAATATATTTATATTTGCACTATGTTACAAAAACTTCTAATTTAACTACCTTGTTATTTCTATTCTGCTGTGTTTGAGTTTCAGTATTAAACTGCTCCTATGATTTATTAACACTGTGTCCAAGTAAAACATTTAGGAGTACTTTCATGATATATGCTAGTTTATATAGCGGTATCTTGAACACGAGAGTAGTAACTACTTAGTCTTGAGGCATGTAAAGATCCAAGAGAAATTACCTACAGTATCTGTAATTGGAGTTCTCTTAAAGGTCATAACCCTCTATAGATCCACACTTACCCTCTTTCCTCCTCTTGGGATTTGGAATACATTAGGCTTGGAATGGATTGTTTAGTTCTTTTTTAGACCACAAAGAAACTGATGAAGAATAAGTCACATGGTGCTCCCCTTAAGGCTTGTATGTAACTTAGCATGTATAACTCAGCCTGACAGACGGACAGAAATAAGCTTTTCAGTAACGTGAGTCAAATATTGCGCTAAAAGTAGTCATGATCATCAAGATATTTGTTACAGAAAAGTAGTTTAATTTCCTTCTACTGTTACAGTATGTACAAAGCCTCTTTTTTTAAGGACATGAAAGTTGGCATGGTTAATAAACAATACCACTATCTTTGACTGAAATATTGAGCAAACAGAAAAAACCCAGGAAGTAATTTTTTGGTTTGCTTGTTTTATATATATAAACAAATTAAAAAAAACCAAAACACTATAGAAACTTCTGGTTCCCAGCTATGCCAGTGATGCAACACATGATCTATCATACCAGATGGGGCTTTCACACTTTCTGTACAAAAGACTGCTACTTTACCTTACCTCTCAATATTGAGTGCATGAAGGGCTGGTTTGAAGCTATAGTGTTCAGTGTAAATGGCAGTTGCTGTATTATAACTCTGATTTCATCTTGAGTATATAAAAATGCCTACATTTTCACAAAGATTTCCCCCCTCTTTGTTACACTTTCAGTTATTTATTTCAGCATCACATAGTATTAAAATGCCTTCATAGAAAAGGTCACTCATTTTCCTTTCAAAACATTTCTTTGTGGTTTCTGTTCCCAGAGGTACACATAGAATCAACAATCGATAAGAGAACAGAACATAACACTCTGACTTACCTTTGAGGAATATCATTTAGGTCAACACATTTTATCAGGGAAAGACTTTTGCAGCCAATCATTTTCCTTTTAATGACATTTTTTTAATCAGTAGGTAAATTTTCTTTGAATAACGATAATATAGCTCAGTTATTGAGTTTGATGCATTTTAACAGGAAAAACACCCACTTGAGGACTTCATACCGATAAATCCTCTTTTCCTGATTGCAGCCTGGTTTTTATTAATTGAAGTGCTGTTTTGTTATAATTCTGAGCATTCCTGAGATGGATAAAGACTTGGTATCCTAAAGTGTGGCTTAGTGAGTTTTCACTGCACCATAAAACCAGTAGGATGTTAACAGAATCCTAACAGTAGTATCCTGAGTTCTCATACCATCTCTGAAATTTTGAATTTTAGTGGAGAAAGCCATATCCATACATGTCTTTAAAAACACTGTTCAGAGTTCAGGAAGGCTTTCTGACAATGGTGACAATACCTTTCAAAGCCTTCACAAAACAGGGAAGAGCTCTTTCAAAAGACTTGGTTATGGGTTGCTGTTAACAGGCTCACTGTTCATAGGCCCCTGTCAAAACCAAATCTAAATGTTCCATTAGATAGTTAACCTTATCACTTTCTCAATTTATTGGAAGATGTAGAAAAGACAGAAAAAGAGTGGTTTTGAACTCAAGCCATTCACGAGAAATACACTGAAGGTATTGATTTCAATGTAATAGGAAAAAATGATTTTAAAATATGCATTCATCAGTCACTGTGGTACTTGGCAATTTTTATAATCTAACTCCTGCTTTCCAATGGACTATGAATAAACATTGTTTTCCATGGAGATGTATGTGAAAACCATTTAAGGAAAAACCTATCTTTACAAACTGTCTGCTCAGTTTCTGTTTTGCAGAAAAAAAAAACCAAACTGTTGAAACAGCACCATGTTTGCATAGTGCATCATGCCCTCAAAAGTCTGATTGCGCCAGCTATGAGGTTGTCCAACTGGTTTATTCATTATGCTCACATATTTTTCACAGGTCCTGTTATTCAGTATAGAAAACAAAATCATGGTCAATACTTTATTATTCAGAGTATATCCCTATGCTTAGGATACATTCTTCACAAGTTCCATTTAATTAAAATATAGTTAATTGCCTCATGAGCATTTCTATACCATGTATCAGCTTATGCAAAGGATGTAAAGAATCTCTAACATGGAGTGTTACCTTTCCTGCTTTACTAGTCTTTTTCACACAGTCTGCAGTCACTTAGTGGAAAAAAAACCAAACAAATGACTGAGGATGTTTGATACAACAAAATGGAAGAATACCAGCCATTGACACTGTGCTATGCACTAGGACAGATAAGAGAGGGGATGGCTGGGGCTGAAAATAATGTGGGTTTGTTCTTGATGTCCATCTTGTGCTGTCCTTGTGTCCTGGGTTCAGCAGTAGCAGTCATTTTTCTCCTTCTTAGTAGCTGGTGCAGGGCTGTGGTTTTGGCTTTCAGCCTGAGAACAGCTCTGATAACACTGACATTTTCAGTTACTGCTTAGTAATGTTTAGTCTGACCAAGGACTTTCTGAGTCTTATGCTCTGCTGGGGCAGAGGGGAAGCCGGGAGGAAGCAGAGACAGAACATCTGACCCAAACTGACCAAAGAGGTATCCCATACCACAGCACGTCATGCCCAGTATATAAACTGGGGGCAGTCACCCAGAAGGGCTAGATCACTGCGCAGGTCGGGCTGTGTATTGGTTGGTGGGTGGTGAACGGTTGTATTCCCTTCCCTTGTTACTTCCCTTGTCATTATTATTATTGGTGATAGCAGCAGTGGTTTATGTTATACCTTAGTTACTGGACTGTTCTTATCTCAGTCCATGGGAGTTACCTCCTCCGGGATGGTGGGCGGGGAGAAAGGTGGGGCGAGTGAGTGAGCGAACTGTGTGGCTGGTTTACAGCTGGGCTTAAACCATGACACCTTGCAAAGCAGTTGCTCAGAGGGACAATGCTGCCCAAGCACGCAGAGCACCAGCTGGAGATTACATGCCCAGATGTAACTCCAAATTTCCGCTGTGACTCAGCAATCCACTGAGCCTGTGCTGTGATAAGCATAGGCTTGAGGAGCCTAAAAGTAACTCTATGTACTTGCATTCCTTGTGAAAGTTTAGCACTGTGGGTGCTTCCTTTCCTTTTTTTTTTTTCTAATAGATATATTTTTGTTTGTTTGTTTTGTTTTTAAACAGTGGAAACTCACTCTGAGACCTTTGCTTTGACATCTCTGTGCCAGGGTGTCCAGGCTCAGTTTACAGATCTGAGGGAGCCCAAGATGCTCATTCAATGGCCGATAAGCTTCCAGGCAAAAGTGTGACTCAAAAAGATTTGCAGAGCAATCTAGTGATAAATAACCTGTGACAATTGGTCTGCAACAATTTTTTTCTTCAAAAATTATCTTAGCAGCCTGCTGATAGTGTGGGAAAATGAAAATTTCCACAGTGACTGAGCTTCCTTTCCTTCGATTCTAAGCAGTACATGCTACAAATCCAGCATAGTGCAGGGCGCATATGTAAAGCTTAGTGCTACTGAAAGGCATTCTGTGCTATATCTATTTGATTGAGATTAACACCGCCCTACTGGCAGTAACTAACTTGTCAATTCAGGTTTGGATGCAATATCTAACATAACATTCAAGAAAACTTGGAGAGACATTGAAAACTGTCTAGACCAGTGAAATAGACTTGATGCCATTGCTAGTGATATCAGGGTCAGTATGGATTTCTTTTATCTGAATTTGGGTTGGAAATCATAAGAAAATAACAGAAATCAGTTGAAAAGACAATGGGTACCAAAAGACATTCAGTAAGGAACCTCTAAGAAGAGGTTCAGACATTACCTGGATGTCTTTTGCAAATATGTTTATTGTGAGCATTTCCTTTCTGAAGAATAAATACTAAAAGGTGGATGGATGTTATAATGGACCTCTGTGGTTACTCAGGTGGCTTCTGTGAGAAATTTTTCAGACAGACTTCTGGAAGGTGCAAACCAGACAGAGCTACCAGGAGGTCATGATGCTAACTCCAGACATGACTGGTTACCAGTTAAAGGAAGGGTGAGCGAGTGCCTTTTTGTTCAGTGCTGTGTGCATACGCATTATGAACAGCACTGGGAAACGATACAGAGAACAGAGAACTCCATGCAGGCCAGTTTGCTGGCCCTGAATTTGAGGGTATGCATATGGAAGTCCAAATCATTTGTTCACTTTTGTTTGCAGGCTCCTTACGGACACTGTCTGAAGGAAACAGGAAAATAAACCTGATGCAGCTTTCTGTCTACTCCCCAGTTTAAACTGTCTTTCCCTGATGGAAGCTCTTCTAAACTCTGTAACTTCTGATGGAGAAAGGATATTATTCAGAGATCAAGCACAGCAAAAGTTGCAGCGAGGAAGTAATATTTCAGTTTTTCTTCATTACTCTTATTGTTTTTCTTGTTCTATGGAGATGGGCAATGGCAGGATCATCTCAAATGAGGTTTTTCTGTTGCTGGCTGCCAGGGTTATGTGTGTAGAAGACAGAAAGGAAGCACAGTAAAATAAGAGATGTCTTGAAAAGGTGTGTATCCCCTCCTGATATAGGTGTAGTTTTGGAAGCAAATATAGAAATTGTCTTTCACATGTGGCAAAAGGCACTTAGAAGCAGAAAAAATGATTGCCCTGAATGAAAATGTGCTTCCTTGTGGTCAGAGGATGACAAACTACGAAGACAGTACAAAATAACTTTTTTTTTTTTTGAGAAGTTCTATTTTTAAAGCATACTGTATTGGACATAATGTCTTGGACAAATGGCTCTGGATTTATACTATGAACAGAATCAGCCTGCAAAAGTGGTGGTGATATAAAACTAGCATTTTAAGATACGCTGTCATAGGTGATTCAGCTCTGTTTACAAGGCAAATCTTGCTTTCATGCAAACAAATCTGCAGACAACCCTGTTTTGTTCTAAGGCTAAAATGATGCAATATATATCGTAGAATCATAGAATAGTTAGGGTTGGAAAGGACCTCAAGATCATCGAGTTCCAACCCCCTGCCATGGGCAGGGACACTTCACTCTAAACCATGCCACACAAGGCTCTGTCCAGCCTGGTCTTGAACACCACCAGGGATGGAGCATTCACAGCCTCCCTGGGTAACCCACTCCAGTGCCTCACCACCCTTACAATAAAGAACTTCCTCATATCCAATCTAAACTTCTCCTGTTTAACTTTGAACCTGTTATCCCTTTTCTTGTCACTACAGTCCCTGATGGAGAGTCCCTCCCCAGCATCCCTATAGGCCCCCTTCAGATACTGGAAGGCTGCTATGAGGTCTCCACGCAGCCTTCTCTTCTCCAGGCTGAACAGCCCAACTTTCTCAGCCTATCTTCATACAGGAGGTGCTCCAGTCCCCTGATCATCCTTGCGGCCCTCCTTTGAACTTGTTCCAACAGTACCATGTCCTTTTTATGTTGAGAACACCAGAACTATATGCAATACTCCAAGTGAGGTCTCACAAGAGCAGAGTAGAGGGGCAGGATCACCTCCCTCAACCTGCTGGTCACACTCCTTTTGATGCAGCCTAGGATACGGTTGGCTTTCTGGGCCACAAGCGCACACTTCGGCTCATGTTCATTTTTTCATTGACCAACACCCCAAGTCCTTCTCCGCAGGGCTGCTCTGAATCTCTTCTCTGCCCAGCCTGTAGCTGTGCCTGGGACTGCTCTGACCCAGGCGTAGGCCCTTGGACTTGGTATGGTTCCTTGCACTTGGCATCATTCATAAACCCCTATTGATAACTTAGTGCTGTGTTAAAGGGCTATAAAATATTCAACTGTAATGCGGTTGAAAAGCATCTTGAAAGATGTCATCCCATACACAATTCTTTGTTCACTTAAGGAACTTTAAAGCCGTTTGTTTATTGTGGGGAAAGAACATAAGGAAGGTACAATGACAGAATCAGATTCACCTGGAAATATTTGTGCTTGGATAAAAAACACCTTGCTGTCCCCACAGCAACATGTCTGCCTCTTCAACTTGGTCTCTTAAAAGACTGGCAAAATCGTATTTGGTACATTGTACCTTGTGGAATTAAACAGGTCTAAAGAAAACTGCTCTGGCATCTGTCTTCTTTCAGGCAGATTGTCAACAAGAGGAGGGGGGAAGGGAAGAAGGGGAAACTTTGCAAGGATGTTTTAAACCCTCCAGATAAACTGTCGCTTTGAGCCTTGACAGCTCAAGAACTTGACACACGCGCCTGCTCCCTGGAGGCCATCTCCTGCATGCTTGGCAAGCTGATCATGGCTGCTGAGCTGTGACGCCACAGTGCTTGCCTGACCTGACATAATGGGCAGCTATTTACTGCAAACAAGGTAGATGGAAGAACATAGACTTAAATGATGCCCTGGTGTAAGAAGAAGTCCACAAGGGCCCCCAGTCAATCTTCAGGCTTTTTTTTTATTATTATTATTTTAATTTCCTTTCTTCCCCTTCTTTTCCTGGGACTATTTATTCTTTCCCCAGGGAGCATGTGACTGTGGCACAGCACTAAACCTCCCCTCCCTAGATCAATATGGTGCATTAAAGAAGCAATTGCAGGAAAATAAACACAAAGAGAAAATGAACTTTGGATAAACACACCAACATTTTGCTCTGCTTGTTTTTAATCTATTATTGTGAAAAGTAAAAACCACAAGTGCCTGGAGGACCTGCAAAAATGTTGCCAGCTTCATCCCAACATGCAAGCATGATCACACTTGGTAGGTGAAGAGCAGGTGTCAAAAGCTAGAGTGAACTCTACAACTATTGTGGCTATTACACGAATCCAACTGCATCGTGTGTCAAGTATTTCATGCACATCACACTTTCATTCACCTACAAATGTGTCAAGGAAGATGCACCCTACGTCAAGAAACCCCTAGCTTTTTCTTTTAGCATGCCAGCTGCATAGTACAGGCAGCATTCTCCACTGATGTAAAACACTAACAACATTGATCCAAAATGCTGGTTTAAATCAGCTGAAAAAGTCATCCCGCTTGGCAGATGCAAGTGTACACACAAACATGGTGATTAAACGAAATTTAGACCTATATGACTTTGGCATAGGTTCAGGAAAAACAGAAGGGTAAGACAACCCACTGAAAGGCTCAACATCATCCTATGTTTCCTGACGCGTCTCTATTTTTATTACTAAATTTCATTGTTCTGCCTAAATGACTGGATTTTAGAGCAGGTTTAATTAAAATTGCCAAGAAATCTCTTCAAAAGCTGTTCTTTCATTTATTTACCAAAGGGGGTTCAGATTTTACAGTCAATCTTGGCAAGTGCTTGCATTCATAAAAGGACCATTAACTTTGACATATTTGCATATACATCAAAGCACCTGCCTTGACTATGCGTGAAAAAGCAGAAGTGCAGTGCTCTGATGGGCTGCAATTTTAGATTTTACAAAACATAAATTTTGTACTGCAGGTATCAAAATTTCAGGATGCTAAACCCAAGACATTACCAAAAGTAATGCATTTCCATTATAATCTCCACGTGCAGATAGTGTTTTATAGACGTTACTCTTTATTTATTGCTTCCTTCATGCATTCTTCAGACTTAGATCCTTTGAAGCTTTATTAAAACCTGGAGCTAATGTGCATAATTTAGATGCTAATTATAAAGTAGGAAAAGGCACTTCATCCTAATAAGGGCCATTAGAAAAGCTTAATTACATAAGCATATCAATAGCGGGTATATTTAAGAAGCCAGCTCCCGTAGCACTTACTGCAAGAAAGTTGAGTCTAGGACTGCATTCACCTGTGATGTGCATAGGAAACTGAAGAAGTGATGCAGTGGTGGCTTCATGCCATAACCTGGAGATATGCCAGAAGGCATTAACGATTTAATGGGCAGCTAGGTACAGCTGTTCCAGCCTTCTCTAACTTAAAACCTCTGCTTGTTTTACATCCACAATTTCAGTGGATTAGTCAGAATCCCTGTATATCTTAAGACAAAATTTACCTACTGAAGATGTAAAAGGAGTATCACAAAATTTGTTGAGTTCATTTGACATGTACACATAGATCAGGTGCATTTCTCTGCATGGCAGAGCTGGTCTTAGCACACATCACACAGAGTATAACCTCATTTAATGTGTCTAAGAGAACAGTACAGCTTTTCCATTGCTGCAAATCCAGCCAGAGAATAGGCAAATCTAGCTTTGCACAAACGCCAAACACAAACTTGCATTTACACACAGATAAAGCAACACTGAAATACAATTGTAGATAGATTTGTAGTTGCCTAATGTGCACCATCATCCATATGCATGTATATGGATCCAAAGGAGTATGCAAATCATGGTTTGGAAATAAAAAATGTTGCTTGATTAGAAGCTATAGCACATATGACCAAGCATAAAGGGAGTGACAGCAGTATTGAGAGTGTACTCCTCAGTACTACAGTGTAGAATCACATATTTTTTATACTGGGATACATCCATTGCCGCCTCTATTTTGGTCACAACAACTGTGATACAGCTGAAGCACACACTGAAAACCTCTTGAATAAGTATCATGTTTTTCTGTGTCTTCTGTAAAGCAATCAGGATACTCTGAGAAGAATAATAAATAAAAAAGCATGATTTTTCTTCAATAGATGATGGTGAATTGAAAGATAAGCTGTGTCATGCTTTAGTGAGCTCTCGTAAGGGCATCACAGTTCCCACAAATGACATTTTATGGAATACTTTGAGAAGTATTTTGCTTTGAACAAATTCAGCATTCCTTCCAACTTTTAGCATAAGGACTTCCACTTGCTTGTCTTTAGCACTTAACTACTTACCATGCAAACAAGCAAAGAATAACTAAAAAAAATTGTTGTGATGATGCTGAAGTTAGGATATTCATCATCTCAACAAGAAATACCACTATTCGCCTTTTTTATTTTCCTAAGATTTGATTGAAAGTAGAACCCATTCCACTACAAAAAGATAGAAGATTCTAGACTCACAGTTCCCAAACTTTGCTGGATTTTCTTCCTAGCACAGAGGAGTATTTCCAACTTCATAATGAAACACAGAAAGGACGCTGACTACAGACTCAGGCATTGCTGCCAATGTTTCCCACACTGCCATAATCACATTGGAAAAATTAAACAGAAAATTGAAAACATCTGCAGGGGGAGTGTCTGCACATTTGTTTCACACTGTACTAACACTGTGGAGCTATTTCAGTTTCGTGAATGGCTGGAAATAACTCCCTCTCTGTTCATAAAAGAGCTGTATAGAACAAAAATTTCCTGCTGAAATGGAACAAAACATCCACTGACAGATTTTTTCAGCGGTGCCAGGCCATGCTCCTATTTCATGTAATGACACAACACATCACAGAAACATAAATCAATACATATATGATCAAACTTCTGAAGGATTAATCAGTAAGGTCAACTCCAGGGTGACATCAATACTTTGAAAAGTATCTGTAACGGATCCAAAGGGGAAAGATTAGTAATAATGATAAAAATTGTTCTAAACCCCATTTCACCTGCGTATGCCCAAATCATCCCTTGTGTGTCTGTCCTTTTTGTTGGCATATCTATAGTGCTGGACCTCCAGGGGACTTCACAAAACACCTTACCATTTTCATATCACCTTGGAAGAAATCCACAATTCCAGACATGTGGTGCTTTCCCTGGCAATAGAAGGTGGCTGGTTCTGTTTACACATTTTAAAATCTGTCTGCCAAATTACAATGACAGAAATACACTAATACCATTTGAAGTAACAGTACATTTCAAAGGACAAGTCTTTGCCCTGGTTCAGGAAAAAATGAGTTCCAGATTTGGTTGTGCAGTTTGCTGTGTATATTGTCCCCAGAGAAATCACCTCTTTGTGTCATACTCCATGTTGTACTGTTGTATATTCTTAGACATTACAAGGGTGTGACTGCAAGTGTACTGAAATTAATGGAATTCAAATGCTTTAGATGAACTTGACACCAAAATCATGAAGGCTCTGTTTAATCACGCTAATAATTTAAGTTTTGTGTTTTCCTTCAAGATACTGACTTTTGGCTTCCTCATAATTTTACAGGTTCCTACTTGAGCAAGAAAATCTCATCTTCACAAATGTGGCGCATTTGTGAAGATGACACATTCTGTGAGCCTCCAAGCTAAAGACTCTCTCCCAGTATTTTATTGCCTTCAGAGAGCCTTCAGTGTCATCAGCAGTCACTGAGAAGCTTCTGCCTCCTTTGATCTGTGTGATGCGCACTTTATCATGGGCTGTGCAGCTCAAAGGGGTGTCTCGTTCTTTGGTTAGAGTGTGGAAGATGTGTTGAGGAATTGAAATGTTTCAAGTGTCCCTGGGCCCCATTTTGTAGTCTCACCACATCCTTAGGAAAGGAACATTGTGCTGTCTTCCAGTTCCCTTAAGCCACTAATCAAAACAGGCTAAGTACATTAATTGCCCATAAAATCTGAAAATGTGCAGAACACTTACACATGCAAAAGTCAAAGCTGAAAAATCAACAGAACAGAAACTCAGCTGCTTACACTAACCTTAAGGCAGAGAAGAGTCCCCTTCCCTCATTCAGATGGCTTGGCATTCCCTACCTTCTCCCTTCCTTATTTGCTGATGTATAGTGTCTATAACCCTCTTACTTGACCTTAGTCCTCCTTATAAAACCAAAGATTTTCCTTCCCATGTGTATGCAAACATATCAAACCTTATACCAGGAGCCTGCACTGTTGGTGGACAACTCTATCCTTCAATGAATTGTGAAACTCATGGCTCTCCCTTTGATAGCTACTCGTGTTCTTCAAGCAGAAATATATCTCTGACTGGTTCTTCATTTCATAGAATCATGGAATCATAGAATAGTTATGGTTGGAAAGGACCTTAAGGTCACCTAGTTCCACCCCACCCCGCCACCCCCCCATCAGCTTTTACACTAAAAGTACACCGTCATTTATACAGTCTAATTGTGTGCAGCTTATTATGGGCTTTTGAGTAAGACTAGAAATTATAACAGTCAAATACCTGGAAGTGACTGCAGCTTTGTGTTGATGGACCTCCACTTTCCAAATGGGAAAACTGCACCAATAAGCACCAAGGAAGTAACAAGAAATTATTTATTACCCTTTCACTGACTATTAAGGTAATTCTACACTGTCTACCTTCTTTTAGTATCTGCTTTTTGATTATCTATGATTTATTTTGCAAATGTTTCCACTTTTTTGCTAGAGATATCTGCTCTTGCAGGAGACTGACTGCTTCTTCTGTCACACACTATGCACTATGATCAGGCACACCAAGGCATCCAAAGGGGAAAGTCTGTCAGACTTGAAACCAGAGGGAAACAATGGATTCTCTTTGTTGCACATTTCCTGGGGATTTGTGCAATACAGGTAAATACAGGTAAAATAATTTTGCAGTCTGCAAATACAAAAAGATACAGTCTCCAGATTCTCTTATGCCCACCAGCAAAACTCATACTCAGTTTTGCTGGTGAACAATCAGAGAAGCCTTGCACCAAACTGTTCATTGCTCAAATAGGAGAATGATTTCCCTCAGTCACCACTAGCAAAAACCTGGCAGCAGGCTGGCTGGATCCACCCCCTCCTGAAACAGCTCCAGCAAGAGCCAATGGCACAGCTCTCGTCTGGTGTCATACAGACTTGGGGTCATGATGCCTTCCCAAGCCCAGGTACAAAGCATTGTTCCACATCAGAAAGAGGAAGACAGTGAACCCATGACCAGACACCTTTCCTTGTGAGCCAATATAGCCCTGTGTCCCGGGTTCATCAGCAGCAGTCATTTTTTCTCCTTCTCAGTAGCTGGGAACAGCACTGATAATACCAATGTTTTCAGTTGCTGCTCTGTAATGTTAAATCTAACCAAGGACTTTCTCAGTCTCATGCTCTGCCAGGGCAGAGGGGAAGCCGGGAGGAAGCAGAGACAGAACATCTGACCCAGAGCAGCCAAAGAGGTATTCCATACCACAGCACGTCATGCCCAGTATATAAACTGGGGGCAGTTACCCAGAAGGGCTAGATCACTGCTTGGGTTGGGCTGGGTATCAGTCGGTGGGTGGGGAGCGGTTGTATTCCCTTCCCTCGTTATTTCCCTTATCATTATTATTGTTGGTGTTAGTGGGAGTGGTTTGTGTTATACCTTAGTTACTGGACTGTTCTTATCTCAACCCATGGGAGTCACATTCTTTCCATTCTCCTCCCCATCACTCCGGGGAGGGAGAAAGGGGGCGAGTGATTGAACAGCTGCGTGGTTTCTGGGTTGCTGGCTAGGCTTAAGCCACGACACCCTGAAACATGCTGTGTGAGAGGAATCGTGTTAAAAATATAGAGAAAAGAGGTTATAACTGGCTACAGTTCTGGCTAAAAGAGGTATCCCCCCACCTTTCTCTGACTCATAGGTAAGAACAGAGCTGTGTCTGTCTCATCCAAATATTTCATAGAATCATAGAATCATAGAATAGTTAGGGTTGGAAAGGACCTCAAGATCATCGAGTTCCAACCCCCCTGCCATGGGCAGGGACACCTCCCACTAAACCATGCCATCCAAGGCTATGTCCAACTCCACCTTGAACGCCGCCAGGGATGAAGCATTCACAACTTCCCCGGGCAACCCATTCCAGGGCCCCACCACCCTTGCAGTAGAGAATTTCTTCCTCAGATCCAATCTAAACTTTCCCTGTTTAAGTTTAAACCCATTACCCCTTGTCCTCTCAGCACAGTCCCTAATGAAGAGTCCCTCCCCAGCATCCCTATAGGCCCCCTTCAGGTATTGGAAGGCTGCTATGTGGTCTCCACGCAGCCTTCTCTTCTCCAGTCTGAACAGCCCCAATTTTCTCAGCCTATCTTCATACGGGAGGTGCTCCAGTCCCCTGATCATCCTCGTGGCCCTCCTCTGGACTTGTTCTAACACTTCCATGTCCTTTTTATGTTGAGGACACCAGAACTGCACACAATACTCCAAGGGAGGTCTCACGAGAGCAGAGTAAAGGGTCAGGAGCACCTCCCTTGACCTGCTGGTCACGCTCCTTTTGATGCAGCCCAGGATACGGTTGGCTTTCTGGGCTGCAAGTGCACACTGCCGGCTCATGTTCATTTTTTCATCAACCCACACCCCCAAGTCCTTCTCCGCAGGGCTGCTCTGAATCTCCTCCCCGCCCAACCTGTAGCTGTGCCTGGCATTGCTCCGACCCAGGTGGAGGACCTTGCACTTGTTATGCTTAAACTTTATCAGGTTGGCATCAGCCCACCTCACAAGCGTGTCAAGGTCCCTCTGGATGGCATTCCTTCCCTCCAACGTATCAACCGAACCACACAGCTTGGTGTCATCGGCAAACTTGCTGAGGGCACACTCAATCCCACTGTCCATGTCTCCCACAAAGATGTTGAACAAGACCGGTCCCAACACCGATCCCTGGGGGACACCACTCGTTACTGGTCTCCAGCTAGACATTGAGCCACTGAGCACTACTCTTTGCGTGCGGCCATCCAGCCAGTTCTTTATCCACCGAGTGGTCCACCTATCAAATTGATGTCTCTCCAACTTAGAGAGAAGGATGTCATGTGAGACAGTGTTGAACGCTTTACACAAGTCCAGGTAGATGACATCAACTGCTCTGCCCCTGTCCCTCAGTTCCGTAGCCCCTTCATAGAAGGTCACCAGATTGGTCAGGCAGGATTTCCCCTTAGTGAAGCCATGCTGGCTGTCCCCAAGCACCTTGTTGGTTTTCATGTGCCTTAGCATGCCTTCCAGGAGAATCCGCTCCAAGATTTTGCCAGGCACAGAGGTGAGGCTGACTGGTCTGTAATTCCCCGGCTCATCCATTTCCCCTTCTTAAAAATGGGGGTTATATTTCCCTTTTTCCAGTTTTCGGGGACTTCACCTGGCTGCCATGATTTTTCAAATCTGATGGACAGTGGCTTAGCAACTTTATTTGCCAGCTCCTTCAGGACCCGTGGATGGATTTCATCCGGTCCCATGGACTTGTATACATTCAGGTTCCTAAGGTGGTCTCGAACCAGATCCTCCTTTTGGTCAACTTGGACTTCTAGACAGGTTGCCTTTTTGTGGGCATCCTGTTCTTAGGAACCTTTCTGCATTGTGGGAGGAAAATACTTTGCACTGAGAATTTCCAGGAGGAGCAGACATTAAGTCCTTTTGTGGCTGTCACTCTAAATTGCCGCCTTCACACACAATGCGAATGGTAGCGGAAGAAGTGAATTCAGATCACTTAAGCTGTGGGCACAACTCTTCAAGTTGCTGAAGCAAATGTTTATGGCATAGAGGCAACCATGGGAATGATTTACATATGAAAAAAAAAGAAAAAAAAAAAAGGACTTTGGTTTTCCTGCATTTACTTGAATTTTCTTCATGAAACATTGCATCTAGATGAGATCTTTGGGAACAACTTTCTCTTACCTCTCGGACTTAATCCTGTAAAAGATAACAGGATCCAGAAGATGGTGGGACATTTAAAGCCAAGTTTTTAATTAGGACATTAACACACAGAATGTGTTAATTGTCACAGCCTAGTTACCACAACTGCAGACAATGAGTAAATGGAAGAGTATGACTGGTTCAACATTCATTCAACCTGTGGGTCCGTAGTGGATACCCATGCTACCCTTAGCATTGACTCACAGGTGTACTTACATTTTTGTGTCAAGGCCTCAGACTTTCTCTGTTAGAGGCCTGGACTCCTACATCTTCCTTGTTAGCCACCTCCTCTGAATAAGGTTCAGAAACAAGTCTTTTCAGAAAAACTAAGATTATGGAATTTACATACTGAGGCAATGCCAGAGATGGTGTCCTTTAGGAAACTGACTGATTGATGTCTATGTTAGCTCAGGTCAAGTATGTATATTCAAAAGCAGTGCTCTGCTTGTGTTGCCACATTGCTTCCGTCTCTGTCTCTGAACTTGGTCGAAACTCATGTGAGGTATCTCCTTTATGCTGGGACTACAGTGTCCTCTGTGGAAAACTGTGAGGCAGAATAACAATATGTGTGTGATCTTGCCAGCATCCTCACAGAAATGCGCAGCTTAGTTACTGCATCATGTCTTAAATTCAAGAATCACCACACTTGTACTCTGCAGAGCTGGAAGCCAGTCACCTAACTGTGGTAACTAAGTGTGGAAAAGCCAAAATCTTCTGACCTCCTCTGTCACCTCATTCAGGCAATTATGTTTCCAACCTGAATTTGGAGATACTTTAAATCTAAGGAAGAGCCAGATGAGGAAGGGCCAGATTAGCCCTTTGAACAGATGCAAGAAACTGGTCCATCTGGAGGGCTCCAACACATGCGGAAAAAGAGAACAGGAAAGTCAGGGTGGTGACATCGGTGTCCTGAGTAAAAGTCTGTCCCAAGGCAACAATCCTTGCTCATTCTGTAGGAATCTCCAGCCATGACTGTTGAATCCCATAAGCAGTCTGTGGCTGCTTAAACCTTCATTTTACATTATTACTGGCTGCATTCCTACTTACACAAAGGCAGAGTTTATGTTAATGCCCAGATACTTAAAAAAAAAAAAAGAGAGAAAAAAAAGAAAAGTGTAGTGATCAGTATCCATCATCTTTCCAACTGCCTTGTCATTACATCAATTAATACAATTGAGCAAAAAATGTCACAAGCCCAGTGGAAAAACCTTTACACAGCCTTTCAGGGGGAAGTTTAATTCCAGCTTTTTTCTCTTGCATTAACTCCTGTCATCCACGAAACAACAGAACCCAGTGGTGTCAATTATATTTGATTGACTGAGTAAAGCACACACACAAATAAGCAAAAACAATGGACACAAAAATCTATATATGACTCCCCTTGTCAGTGAGAATGCCTGTCTTCTCCATTTTCATGCTGCATGGTGTCCTGCTGCTACAGGCTTAAATGTTTCCTTCAGCCCCCAAACTATCACCAATTAAGTTAGCAGGGTCTTCAAAGGTGTCAGATGACTCCCTGGGCAATTGGATGTAACTGCTGTTCAATAAATGAAGTCTAATTTATCAGTTTAACTTCACTTTTAAAAACCTAATGCCTCCCAGTACCATGTGCCATTTGCCCAGAGTGTGAAGAGATGCCTGCCACGTCGCATTTTTAAAGTTGTATGAGCTCTTGTTAGCAATCACGTTTTGTCTGTCCTATCTTTTCTCCCATTTTGAAAGATGCATTTGAATAAAATATACCTCAGCAGTATGGACTCATATACTATTGTACTTCAATAAACCATTCTTAGAAAAACAAATAAAAGTAATTAAACACAGCTCAGTACAGGTTTATGTATGGGAAGGTTTGATGACACCTTAAAACACAGCCCCTTGCTACTATTGGTGCAACCCTTTTACCTTGACTCTTAGTGGAAACAGTGGAAACTAACTTACAGGGGCTTTTTAAAGTGTCGGAGATGCAGGAAATCTGTGGCCAGCATAGAAGATGCTCTAGCAAAGGATACATTCTTCAAGGAGCAAAGTACAGGGTAGAGTTGTAACTCAGCATCAGCACTCTATCAGCAGGCCCGAAAACTCTAACAGGCCCAAAAAGTCAGAAAGGTAGGATATAAATTTAGGTGATAATTATTAAAATATATAGGGAACAAAACTGCGTCATTAAATACTCATTGTTCCACTGTATAATATACTTCGTGTGTGTCCTGAGTAGCAAGTAGATGGAAGGGAGAGATTTGGAAAAGCAAGGGTGGAAAAGGCAACACATAATTAATAGATATAAACTCATGTTACAGAATAGTAGTAATGTTTGGCATTAAAATGTACAACATGCTTTTGATACAGACAAGCTTGATCTAGAGCAAAACCAATTGTTTTCACATATATGAAGACTGATATGCATCAGTAGTAATGGAAATTCTGGTAACGTGAGCAGCTTTAGTTGCATATTCAAGGCATTACTTTTGTATTTTTATTTTTTAATACAGATGCCAAGCTGCTCTGTGAGGCAAAGATAGGCTCAAGTGAACTGTGCTTCAAACACAAGCTTTTTTTTTTCTTAATGTGTCCTACCAAAGACATGATTTAAAATCTACAGAAAATCTTTCTTGCACATGAAATACCACTCCCTCCTTCCCTCCACTCCACACCCCCCAACCCCCCCACCCCGCACTCTGTGTTGGTCGCACCATAGGATGAGGATTAACATATTTTCTTTGTAGCCTTCTGAACTTGCTTGCCTCAGTTTTGATTCAGAGATTTCTGCAGCACACCTACTCCTAAACTGAAAGTGTTCTTTCATATAACTTTAATTCAATGTTGAGGTTTGCTGTAGCATCGGTATTAGCATGGCACATAGGAAACATAGTCTACAAAAGGGCAAGAAGCAGCACTCTGGCAAAAGCCAAAGACACTGCATTTCCCTATTCAGAAAGACACCATTGGAAAAGACCTCCAAAGAAACTTGCCCTTGAAATAAAGAATGTCCAGGAAGAGAGTCTGTGGGTGAAACTGAAAGAGTGGCATGCACCTCACAAAATTAATGACAACTACAAATCCACATACAAAGAGCCATTTTCTGTGACATCAGAGACAAAAGAGTATAGGAACTCTCTTCACCTTGAAGACACATCGAAAAGACGTGAGTAGAAGGGAATGACTTCATAAGCTCCTAATCTTCCCTGAACATCTTTCTCAACACCTGCAGGCTTCATTAATCTTTAACAGACACTAAAACTTTACATGCCACATACATCCTCATGAAGTCTCAGCAAATCATAGAATCATAGAATCATAGAATAGTAAGGGTTGGAAAGGACCTCAAGATCATCGAGTTCCAACCCCCCCGCCATGGGCAGGGACACCTCCCACTAAACCATGCCATCCAAGGCTATGTCCAACCCCACCTTGAACGCCGCCAGGGATGAAGCATTCACAACTTCCCTGGGCAACCCATTCCAGGGCCCCACCACCCTCACAGTAAAGAATTTCTTCCTCAGATCCAATCTAAACCTCCCCTGTTTAAGTTTAAACCCAATTACCCCTTGTCCTCTCAGCACAGTCCCTAATGAAGAGTCCCTCCCCAGCATCCCTATAGGCCCCCTTCAGGTATTGGAAGGCTGCTATGAGGTCTCCATGCAGCCTTCTCTTCTCCAGGCTGAACAGCCCCAATTTTCTCAGCCTATCTTCATACGAGAGGTGCTCCAGTCCCCTGATTATCCTCGTGGCCCTCCTCTGCACTTGTTCTAACACTTCCATGTCCTTTTTATGTTGAGGACACCAGAACTGCACACAATACTCCAAGGGAGGTCTCACGAGAGCAGAGTAAAGGGTCAGGAGCACCTCCCTCGACCTGCTGGTCACGCTCCTTTTGATGCAGCCCAGGATATGGTTGGCTTTCTGGGCTGCAAGCGCACACTGCCGGCTCATGTTCATTTTTTCATCAACCCACACCCCCAAGTCCTTCTCCGCAGGGCTGCTCTGAATCTCCTCCCCGCCCAACCTGTAGCTGTGCCTGGCATTGCTCTGACCCAGGTGGAGGACTTTGCATTTAGCATGGTTAAACTTCATCAGGTTGGCATCAGCCCACCTCACAAGCGTGTCAAGGTCCCTCTGGATGGCATTCCTTCCCTCCAATGTATCAACCGAACCATACAGCTTGGTGTCATCGGCAAACTTGCTGAGGGCACACTCAATCCCACTGTCCATGTCTCCCACAAAGATGTTGAACAAGATCGGTCCCAACACCGATCCCTGGGGGACACCACTCGTTACTGGTCTCCAGCTGGACACTGAGCCACTGAGCACTGCTCTTTGCGTGCGGCCATCCAGCCAGTTCTTTGTCCACCGAGTGGTCCACCTATCAAATTGATGTCTCTCCAACTTAGAGAGAAGGATGTCATGGGAGACAGTGTCAAAGGCTTTACACAAGTCCAGGTAGATGACGTCAACCGCTCTGTCCCTGTCCATCAGTTCCGTAGCCCCTTCATAGAAGGTCACCAGATTGGTCAGGCAGGATTTCCCCTTAGTGAAGCCATGCTGGCTGTCATCAAGCACCTTGTTGGTTTTCATGTGCCTTAGCATGCCTTCCAGGAGAATCCGCTCCAAGATTTTGCCAGGCACAGAGGTGAGACTGACTGGTCTGTAATTCCCTGGCTCATCCATTTTTCCCTTCTTAAAAATGGGGGTTATATTTCCCTTTTTCCAGTCATCGGGAACTTCACCTGACTGCCATGATTTTTCAAATCTGATGGACAGTGGCTTAGCAACTTCATTTGCCAGCTCCTTCAGGACCCGCGGATGGATTTCATCTGGTCCCATGGACTTGTATACATTCAGGTTCCTAAGGTGGTCCCGAACAAGATCCTCCCCCACAGTGGGCCCAGGGTCCCCACCCTCACCGTCCCCGCGTCTGCCTTCCAAGACTTGGGTGGTGTGGTCAGAGCATTTGCCCGTAAAGACTGAGGCAAAGAAGTCATTAAGAACCTCAGCCTTCTCCAAATCCAGGGTAGCCAGTTCTCCCGATAGCTTCTGGAGAGGGCCCACGGTGTCCCTAACCTGTCTTTTATTGGCAGTGTACCTATAAAATCCCTTCCTGTTATCCTTAACATCCCTAGCCAAGTTTAATTCTAAGTGGGCCTTAGCTTTCCTAACCTGGTCCCCAGCTTCCCGGACAACATCCCTGTATTCTCCCCAGGCCGCCTGACCTTGCTTCCACCTTTTATAAGCCTCTTTTTTCTTTCGAATTTTGCTCAGCAGCTCCTTATCCATCCAAGGAGGTCTCCTGGCCCTCCTGCTGAACTTCCTTCTAGTTGGGATGCATCGCTCCTGAGCTTGCAGCAGGTGAGCCTTGAATATCTTTGTATAATGCTGCTGTACAATATTTCTGGTTATATATATATCTCATTGTTTTTTCTTCTCATATGATTGAGGACTGTATTGTGATCTATGATCACTGCTGTTTGTCTCTCATTTTCAAGTTTCTCAAACGTAGCACAGATTTTTACCAGTACCTGTATTATTAATTGGGCAGGTTTTATGATAAAGTTGCCTTCTTTTTCTGTCACTGTAACTCTCGCTGTTACTTGGTTGTTCCTTTAGAACACTTGGATCCCTTGCTGCTGATAGTTCCTCTCAGCTCTGCATCTTGGACAACTGTATAGCTTGTGCAAAGACTGCTAACTAATACCATTCCCTATCACGACCTCTCAGAAGCTCCACCTGTAACCTTAGAGCAGCTGCTTAATCTCCTGTTCAAAAGAGCAAGCTGCCACCTCCGTTTTAGCAAATTACATCAAATTCAGAGTTCTGATGTTAGTCTCAACCTTAACTGATGATATTCCATGTTAGAGTGTATCAGATACTTCAGTGAAGTACAGGTAGCTTTGTTTAACGTTCTCCACAAAATCATAGAATCAGGGAATCAGAATTATGGAATGATTTGGATTGGAAGAGACCTTAAAGCTCATCCAGTTCTAATCCCCTGCCACGGGCAGGGACACCTTCCGCTAGATCAGGTTGCTCTAAGCCCCATCCACCCTGGCTGAATCAGTTACTGAAGAATGGTATTGAACTCTGGGAGACTAAGTTGCTTAGACCATTTGTTTTCCCTTGGCTATAAACTGCTAATTATGAACATGTAAAGTTGATAGTGGAATCACAGTTTTCTTATAAACTCTTACTGCCTGACCTGTGAATTTATATGCCAGAGCTTTCACAATTGTCAGAGAAAGATTTGCTCATTCTATTTTAAACTCACATTGAACTCAAAGAGTTAAAGGTAAATTTGAGTTTTACTTCTATCTTGGATATGATCCTCTCACTCAGTGTCCCTTTGTATTGTGTCAGTACTTCCATCCAAAATTTTGTTCTTATTAGTAAGGAGGAATAATAATTAAAAAAAGATTCTCTTCAGTATCACTGCACAGCAGTTTCCTGGGTACAGTGGAATGCCACTGCCACAAGAGTGGCAAGCATAACAATATTAAGCCCCATGTGGTGATTCCAGTTTTAAAAATAAGACTCTCACCCAGGGATAACAAATCTGTAATTACTGTGCCCATTTCTGGGATTAACAGGGTAGATAGGAATGTTCTGGCGTCATAGGTATTGCCTTTATGTCATCATCATAGAATCATAGAATAGTTAGGGTTGGAAAGGACCTTAAGATCCAAAAGCTTTGTGGAATTTGAAGAACCCTTGCCACTGCTCCAGCTGATGGCACAAAAGTAGAAACCCTATAACTTAGGTGTTATTAAAAGAATGTAAAAATAAACCCAACTAAGTAGCTGTAAGGAGCTTGAGGGTGGTTTACAGGTATTGCCAGTGACACAGCAAGACTGGGAGCGGTTTACTTGGAAAACATAGGCCTTATCCAGTGCATCTTTCAAAAAACAAATACAACATTAAGGAATTTAGTGATATTTAGATATTTCTGTTCCTGATTAATCACAGTTAAATAGTGTGTTGCATTAGCAAAGCTGTGGAAGAGTGTTCGCAGCTCAAATTATGTGAGCCCAAATAATTTCATACTCTGTTACCAGCTACACTTCTGGCAACTTTGGCTGTAAGTGCTGCACTCACCACTTCTATGTGTCTGTTGGCATGAACCCCACCCTGCTGGTAGTATCAAGAAAGGTGTTGGGAATGACCTTTTTTTTAATAAACAACTACATACCTGTCATGCTGTGGACTGTTGCCCTCTGGAGTTCAAATTTGGGAAGAACCTTTTCTCAACAGGTTTCTCCTGCTCAGGCAGAAGACCTGGCACTGTTTGCCTCTTTTCCCTCTACTGAGTGAATTTATAACTAAATAGGATTTTTCTGGCTTTCATTTAGCTTGGCCTACCTGTATAGAGAGCACTGAAATATTTGCTCCTTGCAATCACATCTTTTACTTTAGGGCCAAAGCAGCAGTTGAACTAACCTTGGTTCATTACATGACTTATCTTGACTTTAGAACTATTTAAAACAAGGTTAGAAGTCTTTGGCATTTTTTGGCATGAGTGGTTTGTTGTTCCCACACATTGCCATTAATTATGGAAATTACTGTTCCAGCCCTAATAGCACGTCCACCTATGAAAGGGAGGGGGAAAAGATAAGAAACTCACCTAACTTTTCACAGAATGTCTTTTAAGAAAAAACATAGAAAATCAAGTTGAAAAAGAAGTAAAGGCTCCTGCAATTCTATTTTATTCTGTGGGAATTTGACTGTTCAGAGTCAGAGGTTTCTGTTTGTGTTTATAGCTGCTCATGCAGCACAGCTAGTAAAAGCTCTGGTCTAGAAATACATATCTGAAAAAGAGTGGGATTTCAGTTACTCATACTTGGAAGTGAAAGGGGGAGTTAAAACAAGCCTAAAGTGGAAGGAAAAGAAAATATAGGTAGTGAAGTTTATTCCAGTGCTTGTGCTCAACCCTGCAAGTTGCTTCTGTAGTGTGCAGGGACTACAAGGGATCACTATCAGCTGGAGGATGAACTACCACCCACAGTGGATGGCCAGTGCAATCAGTGGAACACCAAATCCTGTACATATTTCTCAGTGAGAGGTGAATGTATGTGGTGTGTGCATTATGTTAAGCAACAGTGAATTAATGGAAGGACACACTTTCCTGCCATATTCTCTTTGTGCTGAATTTAGTTTAAATACACGGAAGATTGGTAACTGAAACGTTCACCAAGGCAAGCTAGACTTCTTAAAACCCTAAAGCTTTCTGCTTAAAAATACTTACTGGTGGATCCTGGTTTATCATATTTACCAATGGCTTATAGAATCATGTTCTGCATGTATGTGTAATGTTTATCTCTGTATTCCCTTATAGCATCATTTGAATCCTTTGATTACATAGGGTTATGGGAGATGCAGGGAGAGTGGTCTGAAAGAAAGTTAAACTCTTCATGGCTTCATGAAAACTGGTGCCAGGGCAGGGCAGAGAGGAAAACAGATCCATAGGAAAACAGAATCCTGAAGTTCCAGTCATCCTCAAATTACGACCCTAGCCATGGTTTAGAAATACTCTCAATATATTCAGAATATGTTTAAACAGATCCAGCTGCAGGCTGCCCTCCCAGACTTGGAGACAAATTTCCTCTTTTCCCTTTCATTGGATCTAGCTGTCAGAACTAAACTTCTTTTTTTCTAGTTTTGGTGTGGCTGGCTGCTGGTGAAATTAGGGAGCAGACAGCCTGTGTCCTAAGGGGTCTGTGGAAGTGGAGGCATAAAGGAACGGAGGGAGACAAAATCTCTGATTATGCTTCTTGTGGGGAAAAATTTAGGCAGTGATGTGCCTAAATGCTGCCATTAGCATATATACCAAATGAGACCATTCACAAATAGGCAAGTCAGCAGGATGTAGATGTCTAAATGGCACTGGAAAATCCATTCCTTAAAGTCACTGATAAGGAAATCTTCAGTTGACAAGAGCAACATAATATAATCCTTGCTTTACCACAGTGTCTGAATAAAATTGCAGGCTGCCAGTGTTGTTAGTACAGTTCCTAATGAAGATATACAGAGCTCTATTTTTGGAGAGTCTATAACAGGCCTTGTGACAGCCCATGGAGATTTATACTGCAGGATGTCCTCAGATATCTACTGGTTTCCCGCCCACAAAGGTATTCAAAAGTCCTAAAGATTTCGTTCTGATGCATCTCAGGAGAGAAGGCTCCTTATTAACTGATCTAGTGTGAAGTATTAACTGATAGCCTTGCATTACATTTTGTGTTGCATTAAGCTTTATGCAGTCACTTAAAAAATAAAATCCATGGCCATTTATTCTGAATTTTAATAGATATTTTACTAATGGTAACAGAAACATTTCTTGGCTTAATACCAAAAAATTTTAAAGAAGCTGAAATACTAATCAATGAGTCTTTAAGATGGCTTTTTTTCCCCCCTTTTTCTGTGGGTGTTTGTTTTGTTTTTATTTTTTTTTTTTTTAATTGTATTAAAAAAAGTTCCGCAAATACTTGATTCTCCCAAAGTCTGTTGAAAAAAAATGAAATCTTCTTCTCCCAGACCACAGTATGGTGAAATAAATTAGTATAATGATTTATGTTTACGGTTTTAGTCAATTCTGATAGAGATTATAGAGACAAAATGACAAACTGCCTTAGAGGTAAACTTAAATCATGTCAGCCAATCTTTAGTTTTTCCTTACTCTAATTGCTCCTCTTGTTCATTTATCTTCCTAGGCAATCTTTAGAAGAAATACTAGTTCAATCAGTGCATGTGCAAACCACCAGAGAGAAAAAGTTTAGCCTAATTTGTCTCACTAAATTGTAATGCCTCCAGTAAACAAATCGTAGTTTGAAAGGAAACCAAGAAAATCTAAATAAACACACACCACAAAATGTTTCTTTCCTGTTTGCTACACATAGTATTTCTGATGTTTTACAACTTTGCCTTTTGATGCAAGCAAAACAAAAACAAAGGCACAATATGCTTTTGCAGTTATCTGGGGTAGTTGCTTTCAACTATTCATAACAGCTTTTAAGCACAAGTAATTTTGTATTGTAACAGAAAAAATATGCAAATAATTAAACGGCAGAATAAAATACTGTTTTACAACAGTTGTGCAGCATGTAAGAAAAAGAGACTAATTTTAATTTTCTCTAAGATTTTGAAGCCAATACAGTTTTGCTGCTCACAGCATGCGGGATTCCTTAACTTGGTATAGCTTTATTACTGTTAATCTTATCTTCTTCTCACTCAAGGGAACAGTTTTGCCACTCACTTTGAAAGAAGTAGGTTCAATTCATTAAGCTCTTTTTCCACATATGTGTATCCTTTTTCAGTGGAACTGCTTGGCCTGAAAAACGCATGCAAGTGTGTGAATCTCTGGAGTAGAGATGTAATACAATGAACGATCACTGGATTGAAAGCAACCTAGTGCTGAATGGTACATTAATTCAGACCATTCATTTGATTTCTGGAAAGTCAAGGTTGCTGAATACAGACCACATTTTCTATAAAAATCCACGGCTCTAGCTCTCCAACAGCATGTAAAGTCTCTTTATTAGATGACTATTTCAATGGCTGCACTTCTGTTGTCTTTCTAAAGCAAGAGTCCTATCAATGGGAGAAATCTCATTAAAGGGAATTTTGCCCTTATAAGGCTTTCAGGATCCAGACTTTCTGCGGATCTCAGATTAGAATCTGACCTCAATTGCTAGGTTTTCAAAATACATGTGTGTCATTACTCATGTAACTAATCCCAGCAACTTGAATCAGACCATATATGTGAGAAAATGAGCATGTATTTTCAAAAGCTCGCTGCATTGGGCCTTAATCCTTCTTTCCCATCAGATTTTTGTCTAGCAATTTTTGTTATGTATCACTGCATAAAGCTTGGTCCTCTGGCTCATGATCTACAGGGAGGAAAGTAATCTCTAAACAAGAAATTGCAGCAGTATCTATAATAAGGTCATTGGCTGAGAGATCTTATTATTAGACAGCATGCTTGCCAAATACATATGCACTGGGTGGAAAATATGCTGTCTTTCTAATTAAGAAATTAGAGAGTAAAGATAAAAGTACAGCATCTCCATTTCTGGACAACAGAGACATAACTCATGTCAGATGCTGCAATTCTTATCACTTTCTAATTATGCACATTTATCATGGTCATTCATCTACTTATCAGGTCTGCATGATGATACAAACATCAAAAAAGCACAAACAGCCATAAGACCTCTAAAGGAGCATGACTTTGGGTCTGACCTTTGAAAACATATAAAAATATATATCATCTTCTGTGTTAAAGACAGCAAAAGATTAAAATTTTAAAGATTAAAGACAAGCCTGCAGTATATATGTAAAAAAT
Source organism: Amazona ochrocephala (assembly GCA_039720435.1). Lineage (NCBI taxonomy): Eukaryota > Metazoa > Chordata > Aves > Psittaciformes > Psittacidae > Amazona > Amazona ochrocephala. The sequence goes on along the minus strand of CM077909.1, from coordinate 55,012,366 downwards.
TCTGTATTATCAACACACTTCTAATGGTCTGTGTCTCTTTTTGGTTGTCCTACATTTCTCATTGCTCTGCCTTGGAATCCAGCCTCTCAAATAATATAAATCGCCACAGTTCCCCACTAAAGCTAGTCACAGCTGTGCCAGTTTACACAAACTAAGAATCAAGCCCCTACTAATTTCTGAAAAAGAGTTGGTCTGGTCTGCATCCCTTTGTTCCAGCGCTTTAAGAGGATCTGGTTTCCTTCTTACGTATTGTCTCTGCACTTCTGTGAACAGCACAACTACACTAGTGAGAAATCAGAAGCAGGCCCTCCTCACACTGCCTCAACACTACAGGAAGCACAAGGGGCCTTTTTGTGTGTGTGTGTGTGTCTTGCCAAGTCTTTACGCAGAGGCTCATAGCCTGACTACACTGATGACCTGACTCATAGCCTGACTATATGGATGACCTGATAAAAATGAAGGTTTCCCTCTGTTAACTTTGTGAAGTGATCACCAGATTCAATAAATCAGAAAAATATCCTCTAAGAAAACCTAACTCCACTCCCAGAGCACATTGGCAGACTGAGTTTTATACCTCATTGTGAGGATGGCTGTCAGAAGAGTGACACATAGACCCTAATTAAGAAATACCATTCAGAGACTTGTTGGCTGCTGCTACAACAACCTGGTGGAAATCAGAGCAAGAGGTTGAGCTCCAGCAGGCTGTTGCCCTTGTATCCATACTATATATCCTTTGATAAGCCCCTGGGGAAAATTAAAGTTGAGTGAGGGCAACCCGCCTCCTTACCCCATAAGGTATGGGGAAGATAACACTGCATGGTGGAAATGACTGCAGCAGATAACTGCCCACCCTCTCTGGAGATGTTATCTCCTCAGGGCCTCATCCTGGGAGCTGGCAGTCAAGGGAGTGTGCTAGGTGCTGGTTGCTCATGTGGGCACCCAGAAGCTTTCTGATGCATTGCTTCTGAGTACTTTTGTACAAATTTTTCTGAATCAGAAAGAAGAAACAGAATACCACCCAAGGGCTCTTCTTCCCATGAAATTAAGCAAATATGAGCAAGGCACTTGACATGCAGCCCAGGCTCCATTTTCAGTACAAGCAGACACACAATGGTTATGAGATCTCAGACATGTCATTTTAGCTTTCTAGGAATGATTCACAGGGAGTTGAACTGGATGTTGAAAACCATCTCTCAAATGTATACTTTTTGTGAGATGTTTAAGAATAGATCACAACTTTACAAAATAATGAATAATCTAAACCATATGATGAATAGTTGATTTAGTTGATTTAAAAAGATGTGTCTGCCTACTTACAGCTTTTTCTGTAAATGCCATATCGCTAGACAAGCTGCATCATACCTTCACAACATGGCTTCAGCATCATACACATCATAAGCACCTGAAAAAATCACATGGGTCTGGGAGATTAGCAAGCAAAGGGAGGCAAAATCCCAACCTTAAACACTGCTTTAAGCTCCAGACACAGCAGAAACACACATACCCAGGCTGCTTTAATGGTGAACAGTGTTGTCCCACAAGTACCTATCTATGTGGATAGTGATGTTAGTGGTCCTAAAAGTAACAGTTACAGATGGGAACAGTATCTCTATGAGCTCCAGCTTAGATTTGTGCCAATTTGGTAGCATGGCCTGAGCAACCCAATGTGATACCAAACATACAGAGATGTCCTCAGCAGCTCTCTAATACTCCCAGTGAGGACCATTAAATGATATGGGGTGACTGACCCACAATGGAGAGATGAGGATGGAAAAATAAACACAGAGAGATGGCAGAGTAGTGGTGTTGGATATCACCGATGAGGGGTAGAGAAAGCCCTTTCTTATTGATCTGAGACTCACAGGATGGGACTTGTCAGCACCTTCAGTCTCACCATGCTGCCCTGCAGAAGCTGCCTTTATGAGAAATACCATATTCAACCTCTAGAGTTATTGAAATGCAGACCTTTTTCCTGAAGTGACAGCAACAGTCTAAATAACAATGGTCTTACTTTTGCTATGGGGATGTTTGACTTTTGCTATGGGGATGTTTGACTACTACAACCAGGATGTGACTATCATGGCACGTAAAACAGGGCACCAAAGACCTACCACAGAATAGGACTTTCAGTGGCAAGTGAAGCTGTGCCACAAAACAAAACATACGGACAAAACAACTGCATTTTTTGTGTTACTTATCCCTTGAGCCCATGCAGCCCATTGTTCCTGTTTTCAGTAAACTCTTTCTGGGGCTATGCAAGGATTTACAACTTTAGCACACGGTAATCAATTTGAACACTGAAGCACAGTGCTGAAACTACTCAAACAAAACCAAACTGAAAGTCACAAAGAGATAAAGAGTGTGTTTGAAAGCTGTACACTGAAGGTACCAGAACTATGTAGAGTAGCGGCATGGCATCACCAGACAGAGTTAAAATGCATGTGCAGGAGACAGATTACCGCACATACAAAAGAAGGAGATTAAAACTGAAAGATGGCAGGCTAACCATCACTGGTTTACAGACTGAAGGCTGGGCAGATGGTTAAAGATGTTGGTTCTTTTTACACTACTTCACACGTGAGTATGATGAGCCCAAGCCCAAGGGGAAGCTCCTTCCCCTCTTTCTTTCCCCCACCCCCATTGCTAAAACAATAGTATAGCAACGGGATTTCCTCTTTGCCCATGTTTACCGGGTTTTGGTTATATTGTCAATGCATATCTGACTCAATCTATTGGGTTTTACAGAAAACACCAAATAGGTTAACCTAAAGGTCTAATAAATTATACACAGCATATTCTGAGGAGGTTTAATAGAGAAAAATATGCTTTAAAGTTTAATCCATGTCAGCTTTTTAAAGCAAGACTTACTGTTACACATGCCTTTAAGTGGATCTTTCAAGAATCAGAATGGAAAGTGCAATGCAATACAATTGCATGATGTGACTTCAGTGATGGCATTAAGAAGACCTGCTGGTATTAAATATGAAACCTTTTGTGAGCCTCAAATCTAATCATGGGAGATTAATTTGCTATTATATATGTACTGCTGTAAGGCATAGGGTGAATTCTTAGTTTCCTGTTTTTTACAGATTTACCTTTCTGGAAGGTTAGCTCTCAGGATAATCTAACTTGCAATTAAGATGGTAGTCTTATAAGTAACAAATTTAGAAAGGAAGGGAATGAACTGTCTTCTAACAGACCTGTTTCATATATATGCAAAACAAAACAATTGAAATAAACTAATAGCTTCTGCAGCTTTGTAGAGCAATTAAATTTACTGGAGAGGAAGATGAGCATTCTGAGAGAAGATTCACAATTGTTCTAGGAAGATCGTTGACAACATTTAATCAATCAGAACAAGATCTGTTTGAATATGAAATTTTAAACCCACAAAATTAACACCTAGAGATCACTATAGGAATATAAAAAGATAGAATTTAAAAATAAATGCTATCTTGGTCAGTGACAGAAGCCCTCAGTTGTTGTGGGCTGTGAAATGGTATAAGCAGTATAGACAAAGCATGATGGAGCAATAGATCACAGTAATAACATTTGCAATAAACAATAACAGAACAAAGCAGGCATCTATAAAAATCCCATGAGGAATTTGCCTTATCCATAATTTTTCTTTACATTTGAGAAACTGTGTCAGGAAAGACCATTACAGCTAATGGCATCAATTAATTTCTGCAACTTTTAATGACATCTTTCTGGGTAAAAACCTCAGATAATACCCCAGGCTCATGATTGATAGAAGCCTGTGTTTGATTTGTACCAGGCTGGTGAATTTTTTAGTATTTTTAAAGAGTCCCAGTGCAGCCAATCAAGCAATCAACATGAAATACTCAGATCTTCTCTTGTAAAGTACAAGAAAACAGAAAGACAATGGGACTTTCTTTGTAGTGTTGACAGACTATTGGTGATTTTATTTCAGTAGCTCTTCAGATGACGGATTATAGAAATTTTTATTCCAGAAGAAAATGACAGCCAAAAAGAAATCTTTGATTCTCATGTCATTCTGGTTATTATTTTACCCTTAAAAGGACTGTTGAAATGCAGAGGAGATAAAAAATAATTGATTCTGAGGGCTGAAACATAAGAATAATTTGATTTCATGTTTGGCTTTCTTGTCTTCAGCTAAGCAATAGGTTTCAAGCATATGACAAAATCCAGTCTGGGGTTCTTTCATAGACAAATATTTGGAGAATTTAGAAAATGCAAACATAATTCCCAATTTGGTTCCAGAATAATTTGGCAACATCATTGTCTTATATTTTGAGATCAATTGTAGTATTAAACACAGCCTGGAAACAAGAGGTTTTCTTTGCAGTCTAGTGAGCTTCTTACAGCCATCAGAATAAAACCTTGTGTCCCTATGTCTGTAGCAGTTAAGACGTATGGGGCCATAATGATATGAAACAGACAGACAAACAAACAAATAAATAAAATCTCCCAATGAAGCCAGGGAAAGTAATATATTTGTGAATTCATTCTACAGTGTGTCTGAGCATGTGGGAACAGTGTTTGCGCGCGTAACTCTCTGTGTGTTTGAGAGATGGGTAGTGATGCCTGGATATCACTGCATTTAGCAAGAACAAAATCACAGTGGGGAAAGTGATAAGGGCTGGTTTGCTTAGCTACCTGCTTAGCACGGGACCACCGTAATCATGTTGCGCGATTCTCATGGATACCCAGTCAGGCTTACAAGCATCAGAAAGATATCTCAGACAGTCCCATTAACTCTGGTTTATTGCACTGGCATAATCGTGTAAGCCTGGTAAAGGGGCTCTGGGAGCAGGAGTCACACAGCTACAGATCACATATGCTCCACGCCTGTGGAAATCAGAATCCTGTTCTCTGAGACTTCTAATGGAGGCTTGGATGCGTGTCCTGCACAACTGCTCAGGCACTTTGCTGAGTCTCTGTGGTGACCCGACTGTATCTGTTGGTGCCTGCCTCTACATGCCTTTTTAATTGCTGTAAATGGGACGTGTGTCCTCACGGAGGAAGCACAGGATACTTTCTCTGAGGCTCAGCTCTCAGAACAGCCGAACAACACAGTTTCTGGTTATGAACTCCAATTAATTTCTGAGATCTGTGGCTTTGATGTTTGCTAATTGTTTACTTATGTTAATAAGCAGTGGGAGAATAGAACTGATATGCAAAACTACCTTGAAGGGTTCCACTAACATAGATTTAATTGATTTTTTTTGAATATTTGCTGAATGCTAGAAAGTTCTAAAATTCTCTAAAGATGAAGACATGTATCATCTAAATTTGGTCTTCTGATGAGTAACAAATGACAGACGACACTAATGATCCTTTGTGCATTGTATTTCTCAAGATGAATACTGTTACTTTGAGGTAATAGATATTTTATTCACTTCTCATTGCTGATTAAGAACCTGAACTGCTGTGCAAATGGTAGTCAGCTGTTTAGCTAAGTGCTCTCACCTGGACTGTCACCAAGGATCATACTAGCTCATGGAAATGGGCTAATGTTAGCCAATTTAGTACATTAGTGGGGAGTTCAGAACTGCAAATCCTGTGAAGATGATATATTTCATTCTCTCCAAGCTTTGTATACATAGTATTAGAATTACTACTTTTTAAAAGACCTCTCCATTACATTATACTGATTTTAATTAGTACACCAAAGCTCTTGCAAATGAAAATATCTCTCCCCAAAACCTAATTTTCTTTTACTGTGCTAGTCTATTAAAAAAAAAAAAAAAAAAAGTCTTGTCTTAAAAAAAAAAAAAGGTTACAGTTGTCCCTCCACAAGCAAACAAATATTTCCATATATCCCTTGGACAAAAAAAAGTATTTTCCATTACATTTTTATAGTAAATGCATCTTTTATAACGGGAAATTCTTGTTATATTATCCATACTAGGGTTCATATCTGCTATCATTGCCTACCATACAGTTGTCATATAACTGTGATTTCACCAGAGGTTAAAATTCGATTCTCATAATAAGCATTCTCCAAGAATCTTCAAGTTTTTATTATACCAAGCATTTTCCTTCTCAGTTCTTTACTGACATCTCTTTGAAGAATAATTATCTACCATAGAAAAATAATATCTGTTCTTGTGTAAATCAGATATGACAAAGTCATATACTAGGAGTATCAACAAATATTTGTATTTACTTTTATTGGCAGAGCTACTCAAAAGAATAGTTCAGTTAACTGCAGTGCAGATATTAATAACTGTGTAATGATCAGGAAAGGTACTTTGGAAAAAATGCTGTTGGATTTTGGATACAAGTGTTCTATTTTTCTCTCCTGATGCCTTTGTGGACTACTGGGAATACTCAACTAAAAAGTGAAATATGTCACAGATGACTCAAGTAAGCAAGCATTTGTTTGGTGAAAAGATGTGTGTTTCATCCCAGAGCCTAATTCAGTAGATTTATCTGATACAATTACAGCGCTTTGATCACTCCAGAATAGGTGGTGTAGTGCGGGGTGTAGCTGTCCTTTTCCAATTCACTCTCCTTATCAGGATACATGTCTGTTGATTTGTTGGAAGCTGGCTGTTTTTCGTTCCTGACAAACTCCAGTGATTAAAATGTAGTGGCTTGCTCTTGTTCCCCTGATAAAGGTGACAGCTGCAGAGTTTCCAGTGTTAGTGGATAAGGTCCATGCAGATTGCTTTTTAATGAAAGCAATATATTATCTTACCTAGAGACCCTGCAGCCTTACCTTGTTAATGTATTCTGGCTTGGCACCACATTCATCTATAAATTAGTTGTATTAAACATGCTTCTTACTGTTTATCCAGTCTCTAAAGAGTTGTGTTGTTTGTTTTTTTTAGTTTATTTTGTTTGTAACTTTGTTTCATACCTCCTCCAGCAGCATCATCATACACACAATGAACAGTGGAGTAGATTTTTCAGAAGAATATCTAGCATTAAACAATATTGTCACTGACACCTCCATACCTGATGACTTGATAATCCGCTACATTTAGCCATTAAAATATGCACTAATGAATGGATGTGGAATCAAGAACACTTGATTGTACAAGTCACATCTGCAAAGGTTTTCCCTTCTACTGCAATTTTAGAATCAAAATGATAGAAGTAACCTACAATATAAAACAAAAACCAAGGTTAAGCTAAACAAAGTTGTGCTTTAGTTTTGTAGCCATGTCTCTTTCAAATTATCTGAAATAGAGCAGATTAAAAATTCCAGTTGCGTTGTATCCTTTAACAAAATCTTGCAGGTCTATGGGACACCCAAATGCCAAATTCATTACTGCCATGAATGGCCTGCACCTCAGATATAAGTAGTGCATTCACTATCAATAGCTTATGTTATTTTCACCAAACTTCATGTTGAACTAAATTTCAAAAAAGGGCTGGAATATCACTTAGGGACCAACTTCCAGTCTTCTTCCACTAGAAGTATTATTTTTTTAACAAAAGATATTTAACTTGATTTATCTCATAAAATATATATAAAAATTGTAGAAATTTAATTACATTCCTGTTATGTATTCCTAAATTATAATGAAAAATTAGTGCATTGGTATAATTCAAAGGTGATCATTACATTATCTTTAAATGTCCAGATGTATCATAATTATTTTAAAAAAGTAAAATATTTCAATAATCCAGAAATATGCATATATGAGCTAATAAATAGTGTGAAAATGTTCATAAATCTTAAAAATGAAATATGATATAGTCAGTGCAAAGACTTTTTCTGTGGAGAGTATTCTGCATTTTGTACTGGAAATATGGGAATTTAACTCCTTTAGAATGCCTGAATGTCTCTGCTCCATTTGTATCTTTGTTAACAATGCATTACAGTAGGAGAGATAAGTGAGGGATTAGTAAAGGACTAAAAAAAGGCCTTTGGTTTATATACCCTCTGAACACTGCCTCCACAGTTAATTTTTTGAATTTTTACATTTTGTGGGGAAGATAACAAAATACCATACCTGTTTATTTCCTCCATCTAAATCAGCACCCTGCTTCTCTTGTAGTTTCCTCAGAAAATGCTCTTTGACTGACTAGCTTTGTTATGAAAATAAGGACACTCTCGAATTTCTGTTATCAGCAGCAGCTTTGATGCTAAAAAAAATGAAATGTTAGTTTCTTTTCTGTCTTGCTTTTGTTTGTGTTGTATATTTTCAAGTCACCTGAACTTGCGATATTTTTTTGTTTCAAGGGAATAAATTGTGATCTTTTGCTTAAACACCTAGTATCCATTGAACTTGTGAATGCAGAGATAAAGATGGAGAAAGAAAGCATGTAACCCTGTAATTCTGAGTAGGGCCATCAACTCTTCTGCTCACTTAACCCAGAAATACCAATTCGCAGCTTGGGTGGGAACTGCACTTTCTCATGCTCCCTTTTCTCAGGCAAAGTCTGTTTCTAGAAATAGATTTACTTTTTCTCCCTGACAAATATGTGACATGTATTAAAGGTATAAGCACACCTCATGCAATAGTGTACCAAGAATTTTACATTCCCTCCAAACCTCTTTGAAATCAACAAAAAGGCTCCAGCTCTCTATTTCAGACACATGCATTTGCTCTGTGTCAACAGAGATAATTTTATCACTGTTTTCTTTTTTTCTTTGTAGCCGTCGAAATTCCTGATTATATCATGCTGACATCTGAATCATATATATAGTAAATAACTGAAGCCATAATCAGAGATTTAGTGCTTTGGCTGATAATATTTTGAGTGAATTTCAGTGCCTACATAAGCCAATTTTATTTCTGCTCTTGCCAGAAACAGGACCATGAATCTATACATGTACAAAACTGAACAGCACCAATTTAACACTGTGTTTATGCCTTTCTTTGTGATCTAAGAAGGCTGCCCGCATGTACTGTACATCACCATTCAACTGCTTGGGACTCACACTGATTGTCTGGATGGGTGCCTGTTTAAGCAGAACTGGTTCTAATAAAACATAAGAAATTTCACATGAAATTTTCTTTTAAGCATTGTATATCCTTACAGTATTGTTCTCTCTACTTTGTATAATGGTATTGGCATTGCTGTCACTGCATTACTGTATTTTGTGGAGAGTTCATAGTAAACCAGGTGTTTCACAGGTCTAAAGCATATTTTATTTAATTTCAGTAAATTCTAATGTTTTTTATAAATAAACTGAGTGTTCACTGAAAAAGCTTATAAAATTATGTATTGTGAAATCCAAATTTGATATCCATGTAGAAGAAGATCAAATGAAGCACCAGCATTCTCATCTCAGTAGGAGATATTAAGGACCATAATTAACTTATTTTTCTACATCTTGCCTTTGGGATGCATATATAGCCACTTGAACACACAGCCTGGAATACTTAGGTTTTGTTCAACCCTCATGTCATTCATGAGCTGTGACTAAGGAGCACTAAGCTACCAAATCAGACAAAAACCTCTGAACCTCCCCAGCCTGCTTCAGTAGCCTGTGTAGCAGAGAAGGGCAGTAGTCAGTCACAGGGGTGCTGTTTCTGCTCTTGGACCCAGATAAGTCCAGAAAGGTGAGGAGGAAATGTGATGCAGCAAAGACAGAGGATATGACTCCACCATCAGGAGAGAAAAGGAAAAAGTACAAAGACTCAAAAGGGAAAAAAGAATTTTCATTTTGTCCTTATTAATCATTCAGACAACTGCACAGATCTACAAAACGTATGGAAGCAAACCCACAGAGTATTGTTTGTAGCACTTGTTCTTTGCATATAACCAACCATTGCTTTGCAAATTGGTTCCTCTGATGTGTTTCCCCCTAAATAATCTGTTTAAAGGAAACAGTAGATACTCTCTACGGGTTGCTCTCTGATATCTTTTTTGTATATCGCTGTTGCACGAAGAGATTTTGGTTGACAAAATAATATGCTGGTATAAAACAAGCAGAAATGCCATCTCATAAATCACAACAGAAAGAAAAGAGATTATTAAACAACTAAATACTGCAACCCACAGCAAAATAAACCAGTAAATCATTCAAAGCAGGGTAAATTAGATAACACTGTCCATATACAATTACAGTGGTTGCCTCCAACAGTAGCCTTTAAATGTGACATGTTATTTGACATGTATGCAATTAGGGCTTAAAATAAATTTTTTTCTATTCCATTTAAAATAAAAAATGCTCTGTTCCCAAATCAAACATTACCTTTTTAGTCAAAATGGTTGAGGAGTAGTACCAGGTTAGCAGCAGCACCTCAGCAGCATAATGCAAGCCAGTAAAGGGTGGCTTTCCTAGATACTGTGAAAAACAGAACTGCAAGTCATTCCTGCACACTGTATGAACTCATTTATTATTCCAACTTTTTTCCACAGAACCTACTATATGCCAGGATCCTTTGAAAAGCAAAATCTCTAAGGCACAATTTCACTGACATGGTAAGTATCAAAGAGAATGTAGTTCTTTCCAGGTAGATTTGAACTGCCGCGAAGCTCTAGTGTATCTAGCATGTGGTCCCATGGGAAAGTGACTGAAGGGACACTCTGGTACAGCACTGATCAGAAAGCTGAGAGGAGACACATTGCTGATGTGATGTCTCAAGGCTATGAGAGTCACATACCTCCTCTGCCACTGTTCTTTCATCAGGAAACTCAGAGCAGCAGTGCTTCCTTACCCAACTCAGAGAAGCATTAGAAGTGTTGACTGGTTTCAGTGAAAGTTTGAGGACTAAAGTCACTAGAAATGTGTTCAGTGTTACAGCATCACTGGGTGATAACAGCCAGCCCGAGACTCAGCATCCTTGTGCTTTTTGGCTACTCACTGACACAAGGGCACGTCAAATGGCTCCATGACTCTAGGCTGACAGATGGGGTGACATGAGGTGGTACAAAAGGTTGAGGAGGCACATGGGTGCAAGCAAATAGTCTATATTTCTGTCTTTTCCATACTGTCCCTTGTTCTCTCTCTTCAGACATTCTTGCTGCTTGGGTATATGAGAAACACACAAACCTGCAAAGATTCCTGAGCTGCAAGAGGCCACAAACCTAGTTTCAGTTCCTAATCTCTGTGGAGTTTGTGTTCCTTGTTGTGAGGGCACATGAGGTCTATGCACAGGTATGTCCATGCTATGCTGTGAGGTGCAGCAGGACAGGTGTTTCAGCTGTTCCTAAGCAAGTTCAGCTTGATGCTATTTTGTGATGCCTTCCTAAGAATAGACTTGCCACACAAATCTGGAGAAGATAGAGAGTTTTCATCTCAAATTCTTCATTTTGATTCTGTTTCACATGCTCCTTCCTCACTTTTCCTCCCTTTAAAAGCTAGTACCTTGCTGCTGGCTTCTCACTGTTTATCCCAAGCAGGTTGCTCTGACAGATGGACAGTGCTGTTTGAGTATGCTATCTGAATCAATATTGTATGCTCAACATATTTCTCTTTCCTCCATGTGATTGACGGAGAAACAAACCCTAAAAGACCAATATGAAAAAATTAATCACAAAAACTTTCCTTGAAAGGTGTGCAGATATTTTCTATATACTTAAAAAGTTATATTTCATGAAGATCAGTAGTACAGTAACTTTGACATTTATTGTGAAGTTTCCTGTAGGGAAAAAAATTTCTTAGAAATACATGTTAATCATACCTTTTAAATAATCAGATGACTGATTGTAAATTATGAAAAAGGGAATTATTATATTCTTTATCCATAAATCCTCAAAACTCATCTTAAAACAAGATTATTTAGCCTAGTGCTTTTATCCCTGCTTTTCCCTTGCAGCCTATCTGTTGTCCAACCACTTTAGAAAGAAGTAATAAGGAAGTACTTTATAATTTCTACATAAAACCTTTTCTAGGTTCTCATTAAAATTTTGGTCCATTTGAGGAATCAAACGTGTTACATTGTACTTGAATACAGAACACCTCATGAAATGAGGCATCTGTATAATGTGGAATCACAGGGAAAGGATTAATGTCACAAGTTAAAAAAAAAAAAAAGGTTTTGTTGCCGTTATTTCTTCTTTCCTGTTTCTGTTTTGTCTCTGAATTGTAGGCTGTTGAATCAGGGATTGATTGTCCTTTATGCTAAGGTGTACTGTTCTTGCTTAATAAACACAAATGTAATAAGTACGAATTACACACACCATCATAGAACCATGAAACGATTTGGGTTGGAAGTGACCTCAAAGATCACTTAATTCTTGTCATGTGGCAAGAACAACTTCCACATGACAACTCTACTCTTTTATTCTTGTAGAGAACATGAAATCTCAGGAAATAATAATAATCTAAACCAAACTCTTCTTCTGTGATAGTTGTAATCATAAGCATACTTTTTGACAGAGTTGTACAATGAGATTTGCTTTTGAACACTTGTGTGCGCTACTGCTTTGGCATTACTGCTGCGTTGTTGAATTAGGCCCAGAAATAATATGAATTCTGGTTACTAGTGCTTGATAACTACCTATCCTTTAATTCTGTGTGTGATTTAAAAAAAAACAACAAACCTGCCTTGTTAGTGAAAACTTAGTATTTGTCTACTACTTAGAAGTAAATAAAGTTAGTAGTTTTTATCAGTTTCATCCTGTACACTTGATACGCAAAAGGCAAATATTCTGGAAAGTTCTCATTTCATGTTCTCTATTCGTGGTGACTGCAAACGTGTTGTTCTTAATTACCTTCCTGGAAAATCAGGCAGGATCGAGGGCATGACATCCTTTGCATCTGATCTTCCTGAATATAGAGGAAGCAAGTCAGTCTCACTGGGTGTGTCTTCGAGTCCTGCCTATTCCAAAACCATGCAAATCAAACTGCACCTTAATAAAGGGAGCAAAACCGCCAGATATGCCTGCCCTAGTCACTGGGGAGTGATCCGGAAGAGCATCTTCTCAGATTGCCTGTAGCAGAGAAGAAGAATTGGCGCAGGGAACGGGAGAAGGACACAGCTGGCCACACGCAGTGACGCTTCTTCTGCATTGGTAACTTGAATTTGTATTTGTTTTCGGTTCAGACAGGAGTCTGGTGACTGCTTCCCTTGTCACAGAAACTTTACAGTGCATCCTTCTGTGTTAAAGGACTCGACAAATATTTCCTTCCTCCAGCCGCAGCCTCTGCGGGACAGGAGGCTGCCGACTGCGGGGCGAGGGCCCCCTCTGCTGCCTTCTGAGGGGAAAGGAGTTTCTAGAGAGAGCGCGGTTTTTCAGTCGGCGCCGGCGTTCCTGCACAGTGCTCTGTTGTTCTAGAGGGAATACTAGAGCCCAGAATATGTCCTGCTAAAGGGATGCCAAAAGGAAAGTTTAGCATCTCTCCTTTCAGCAAGGTTGCATTTGAGTAAAGAGTCGAGCAGGTCACTTCACAAGCGTTTTTCAGCACCAGCGCCTGTTGCTACCTGGTCATGCCGCAATAGCACATTGTGTCACATGAGATAATTAGTCACTCCCCCCTGCTGCTAGCAATGCCTGGATAGGAAACACAGTAGGACACTCATCCCATGTAGGCAGTTTCTTAGCTTAGCTGGTGCTGTTAAAAAGTGGGCAGATTTACAGCCCTTATTTATGATGTTAGCAGTAAGCCAATGCACCATACAATCAATACACAATCAATTTTCATATCTGGAGGCAGACAGAAGGGCAAAACTCAGCAGTCATCTTCCCAGCCCTACAGTGACAAATGACTGTGTTGCAGTTCTGCTTATAAAACACTCCTGGTGGATCACACAAAAGATCAGGTCATTGCTTCATGCATGAGAAGGGGCGCTGATCTTCTGTCCCAAAAGTAATTCTGAGCCAGTCTGCCTTCCCTGTTTTGATTGAGGCTGTGTTTATTTACAACTAACACAGATGCTTACCGAACCTGCTTGCTTTGCTATTGTCCTTTGACAAGCTTTCAGCCTTGGCCAGGCACCTCCTTACTCCTTGCTACAGTCAAGAAACCCAAAGAAAATGTTATAAGAGCTCAGATAAGCTCTTACCAAGTATTGGAAATACATCCACTTCTCACTTTTTGATTTTACTGGCTGATGAACAGAGGCAGACAACCTCTGCTGTAGGAAAGACTGGGTTTAGAGACTGACAGGAAACAGAAGTCCATAATAAATTTTTTTTATTATTATTATTTTTTATTTATTTATTTATTTATTTATTTACTAAGAGCAAAGCAGAGAGAATGAAAATCTGGATAAAGTGAAAGTCATAGCTTATGGATTACCCTTCCTGCCTCCTGGGGTCTACTTGAGATATTCTCTGGCTTTTTCCAAGTGTTTCATTTAAGCTTGATGCATTTATTAAACTACAAAAAGTATAACTAACTGGAGGGTCAGCCTCATCTGAACAAAGGTTAAGCCAAATAGGCTTGTGGAGGCTTGCAGTCAGTGCTGAGGAGCTGATGTGAGAGAAGTTGCTACTATTCCCGTGTCTTTTTTAAGTAGCAATGAAAGAAAAATGATGTTTTAGATAGGATCAGCTGTAGTAAATGTTTGGGCTATCATGTGCTGGTGTAAAAACCAGCCTTAAAAATACAATGTGCCTCCAAGGTGATCCCTCTGTGACAACTAGACATGCACTGATTATTCTGGCTAGCAGCAGGAATCAAACAAGGACAACATCTTTTACTCTAGCTGGCTAAAAAAGCTGCAATGCTGCCTGAGAGGAGAACAGTCTTTTCCAAAGAATGTATTTTCTCAATAAAAACAATCTGCTCCTACTAAGATCCTTTGTGGCTGTCATCTTGTAACAGGTTTAGTTCTATGTTTTGAAGTGCTCTGACAAAGCTGATAAATTTGGGTGGCATTTGTCCCTGAAAAGACAGAAAGCAGAAAAGCAAATGCATCTCCAGCAGAGGCCAGTGGATATTTCAAAGTAAGACAACTTCTCAAAATATGTGTCAAGTGCTGTTTCATAGATTTGTATAGACTTGTTTCTAGAAGTTCTCTCAGCAGTCACTAGCACCAGGCACAGCTATTCTCATGTAGTATCACCCCCCAGTGCCTTGTCATTCATCATTTCACAGTCCTCTCTGCTAGTTTGCTTTTCTGCAGTTCTGCTTCACACTTTCTTTTCTGAGTTTTGTATTTGTTGGTGCATAAATAGAACTGAGATTGTAAAATATTCTGCTTGGCAGCCAGGCTTGGCAGTTCCAATCAATTAAGACCATTAATCATGATGGGATGGAGAATGCAGCCCAGGCCCAGGGCATATAAATGTTCTCAGGGCCCAAAAATTCTCTTGGCAGCTGAAGTCCCAAGTGATTCAGTCTGCTTAAATTACTCAAGTGTGCCTGTGCTAGTATAGTGTAGTTTGCCTCATACTTCTGGGGTAAGTGGGACCTCTAGAATTGTTTCTGTGATGCTGACAAGATATTTGCTTGCCTTGAGTCCTCAGGGTGAGCAGCAAGGATAGGGGAGGTAGTTGTCAGGTGTCTATTGAACAGCCACTGTGGGTGTGGGTGAGCAGCCTGAGATCTATAATGGGAGGGGAGCTGTGGAAATGCCCAGCTTCCTGCACCCACACTGTGATTATGGTCAGTATCACGAAAGTGATGAAGGTAGCACTTCTAACTCAACTTCACCTGCAACCCTGCTCTGCTTCTACAGTGAAATGGTCCAGCCCAGACAAGCCGTGGATAAAAGCCCCATAGAAAATATTTTAAAACAGAGAAACACTGGTGGCAGTCCAGCTAACAGCTCACCCTTTCGGCCGGACTAATCACTGCACAATTCCTAGCACTGATCTTAGGGGCACATAATGCAATGGGTGGTAAGTTAATATTAACTGCCTCAGAATTGTGTTCACATCTGAGTTACAAATGCATTACAATCAAGATAACTTACCTTCATGTTTGCTTACACACCTTTTAAGGATTAGCCAGCAGGGAAAAAAGGTATTTCCAACAGCTGTCTGTATGCCTACAGCTGGCATAGCACGTACGCGCATTGCAATACCGTGTTATGTTAGTTCATTTTGGCTGTTGTGCAGAGTGCTGGAAGAGATAAGGACCAAAACTAACTACATTACTGCTGTACATATGGATTCCTGAGTTTCGCTTTGCAGCAGATGCACCTTGTGAAACATAGGCTCCATTTCTCCTACATGGACTTCCTGATCTGATACCAGCTCTAGCACCCAGTTTTCAGAATTACTTCTGGGTACAGCAGACTATGGCAGCGATTAAGGCAAGGGCAAAAGAGCTCAAATTCATCAGCTAGCTCAACACAGGTTATAGTTTTGGATTTAACATGGACTATAGTCAATGAGAAAAAGAAAGCATTTTTTGTTCCAGCTATGCTTGTGCTGTAGTCAGCGGGTACTTGCATGCAGCACAGACTGTACACTGTACACACAGAGCTGTGAGCGTTACATACACATAGTAATAGCTGATCATCTCTATCAGATCTTAAAATGTTAGTTTTGGAAAGCCGTTCTGCTGGAAGTGGTGCTTTGGTTCCAGCAGCAGCCTTATCTTGCTGCATTGATGGTTCAGACTCTATTCCTGTGAGCAGTTTAGTCTCAAGCTATGAGGAAAGCCAGACATAACCATATCCCTGTCTTCTTTGGTACATTTTTCAGTGTGATCATTTTAGGTAGCCCTTCTCCAGTTTTCAATATGGTTCCTAGAGTTTCCATGACCTAACAAGCTGAAGACCAAAATTATAGTCACAGGATGCAGGCAACAAATTCAGATCATCTCTCAGGTTAACCTAAATGGGGATTCATCCTCTTAGTTGCTAACTGAAGGCTACCTTGTAAACATTTTCTGTTAAAATTCATAACAGACTTATTCATTGGGGTGAGGCATTTTCCTAGTTTTACTTCTTGCCCGAAAAAGCATGCTATAAATGAACATTTTCTCCTCTGGCACTGTGAGACCTCTTTGATCTACTCTTACTTCTTTCCTTCTATCAAGGAATTTGACTTTGTATCCCGGTACTGAGTATTTACATTCTTTGTTAGGCCCTGTTTAAGCTTGCTAAACCCGGATTGCTTACTTGCCCAACAAATATATGGGTCTCATTTACCTTTTACAGTAACCAAAACTGAAATTATTGATTATCTGTTTCCTTCAGGACATGTTGTTAAACTGCTTCACTTCCAAACCAGAGAAACTGCACACAGCAGAAAATCCCCCTGAAAATGTAAAAAGGTCAATGGTGCGTGTGATGACATGAGCGCTTATGAAGCCACATAATTCATCATTTGTTACTACAGAACTTGTTCCTACAGGGATTAACTTTTGCCAATAAATATACCATTTGCTGGATTCTGTATGGAGATTTTTAAAGCTACCTTACTAAGTCATTATGGATCTTCCATGACAAGTATGACTAAAATGGGCCAAACGCACCAGGGTTCCCCAGACCAGTGAAGCATGTGGGTTAAAGGATGAAGTCATGTCTCATTCGTGTACCAATTCTTCAGTGAGAGGTTTACAACTAAATAGTTTGCTTGTGACTTGTCTTTTGAGAAGAACTATTACTCCTTTGTGAGGACATGGACTTAACCCTCCCTTTCCTCCAGAAAGAGAGGAAAGGAGAAAAAACACGGGTGCAGTTAAAGAAGAATTTGAGCAGCAACCAGTGGCCGATCCAGTTTAGATTCCAATGAGAACCATGGAAATCAAAGATGAGTTATTAGCAGTTTCCTATTACTATCAAATTGTAACTAATTTTTTGAATCAAAAAAACAAAAGGGGGAAACCCCTGGTTTTCAGAAGCTGGCCTCTCATAGAAAGGCTTGTGTGTTCCACTTTCATGATGTTATGGTCTTTCCTTAGCAAAGTTGCTTGAAACTGCGGAGAGAGAAAATGGGCTTTCCAGCAACTGCAGCAGGAAGCTGTGTGAGACAGACACAGGCATGAGCTCACTTCTGGTCTGTAGCAGCCTGTACCAACCAGCTGAGAAAATCCTTTTGCAGATGGTGGGAAAGTATAAAATTGCTTCTTCAGCTATCTTCCTGACTCTCAGGACAAAATAGTTAATATCTTCGTTGACCCTCATCAGGCTTTCCCATGTTCTACTCTGCCAGTAAATGAAACAATAGCTTTTTAAAACACACAGCCTGTCTTTATGCATGTACAGACTGAAGCTCTCACAAAACTGTGTTTGCTTTTGATATAGAAACATTATATATACACACCCAATGCTGCATGTGCTGAACTAAAACCTAAATTCCATCACTGGAGAGAAAGTCTTCAAAGAACTAAGAATGGCTGGGGGCTGGTCCACAGCATGTGAGAAACTCTGAAAATCTCTGGAGATGAAAGATATTACTTAATCGTAAGCAGTGGGAAAAAATCCCAGTATAGCTGAAAACTAATGACAAAATTCCCAAGGAACTCCTTTAGAAGGAATATTTGGCTGATACAACACAGTATTGATGGCTCAATTTTATCATGATGGATAAAGTGTAAATGACTAAATAAAAGAGGAAAAAACTCCAACGAAATAAAAACAATGGTAGTGTCTATTTTCCAACATGATCTTACAATGGATGCTCAAGATAGATACAATGTTAGGCTTTGAAGTTTCTGTTTGGATTAACAGTGATTTCCTGAAGCAAACCATGCTAGATGAGGACAGAAACTTACCATTCGGGTAATACTCAGATGAATGTGTGCACTACCTGTAAAAATAAATATTCCTTTTTTTCTTTATCTATTAGATAGAACTCATGTGATAACTAGCAGAAACTCAGCAAATCGGAGAGGAGGTAGCATAAAAGAAGACCAGAATGTGTCTGCTTATTTGTTTGAGATGTTTAAATGTGAAAACCTTTCAATGAAACCAAGCCTAAGCAATTAACAACCAGGTAATACTGTTGGCCTGAACCAATCCACAAACGGCATTATTTTACTGCTACAAAAGAAATGGTTCATAGAACAGGCATATGAGACACTTTGCCGAACAGCTGCAGTAGCCAAAATGAATCAAGGCCTGAAGCCATACATGAAGGCACTTTTCTGAACAGAAGAAAATGAGATACCTGCTATATGATTAACAGAATGTTTTTCCTTTCCATTCTGTGGAAGGTGCTGTGTCTTTCTTTTTTTCTCTCCTATACTTTAAATAACTCTACATGTCCCTGTGTTTGAATAGATGAAAGTTGTATTGTACCTGGTAACTTGAAATGAGTGCTGTGTAAGTGATCTGTTCCTCCTGCAACTGTGAGTGGCACACAGCAAAAATGATAGATTTTCTGTGTGCGTTCTGGAATACAGAGTACTTAAGAGTCCACATTATCTTGAGCATTACAGGATGGTTCTGCTCCGAGACATGTCAGAGAAATGACACTGAATAGTCTTTCAGTGAAAAACGGTGTGTGACAGCCCAACTACTTACAAATCATTAAGTTGCCGATTTTTTCTTTCCTATCAATAAAGTGAGATAGAAAGCAGAATGAAGACATTTAGCAGATAGGCAGTTATCAAATACAACTTCTTGAGAACAGAGGATGCTGATTGACTGTGGTAGCTGTGAGAAGCCATCGCATCCAGGTAATTATGATACCTCTGAGATCTGCAGGCATATTGCCTGGAGCAGTACCATGATTTTTGGCGGCTAGATTTTTTTCCAGCAGTCATTGCTACACCACTACAGACTTATAAATCATTTTTTTTTTGGCTGATGAAATAGGGAAGGCTTGAGTTTATCATCCACAAGCTGATCTCATTTCTCTGCAGGTGTCCAGCACTGGTACCCAGGCAGAAATAACCTCTGCCGTCTTTTGAGCCATGGTGTAATGCAGGCTTATTACAAGTACTGTGGTTATCAAAGAGAATGTACTTTCTCCCCTAGTATTATGGCCACCAAAACTTACCTTATTATTATTTATGAGTTTTGAAACAATTGTCAATGTAGTCATGCCCTCTTTAATAACGACAGGTTACCTGTGGTTTGAAGATGAAATCTCAAATACCCTTTAAGTTCTCTCTCAACAAGGCTGCACCCCAACAAAGCACAGTGCTTCTATGTTGATTTGGTCAAACGATTCATCGTTGCAGAAGTATTGCATTAACTTGGAATAAAATAAAATGACTAATAGTGAGTTTGCCTGTATTCAGGAATATTTTGTCCTCAGCTGATGCGAACTTACTCTCCTGTCTCTCATCATTTGCACGCACACCCTGAGGAAAACGGCAAAGTAGTAAAGCCTCATGATTATGCATATATCGCACTGTTTTGGAAACTCGCATGATCTTGCACTACCTTCACCCTGTGAATTTCTTGCTGCTTCCGGAGCAATCCTGAAATGTTACACGCTCTGTCTCCCTCTGGTGATCAGCGAGGTTGCCCAGCAGCAAGCGTCTCCAAGTTGCTGGGGTCTGCCTGTCTATGGAATTTCTCTACACTCAGGATACCATTCATTTTCCACTTAGCACCCAAATGACTGCATACAAACAATGTCTACATTCTTCCCTGCAAGCCAATTTTTTAACAGCTTGGTCCCTGCAATAATAATTTTATCAACAGTTTACTGAAATATGTTCCTGTAATACTTTAATGCCAGAAGCTGGAGACCAATCTAAAGAGCTATGCTCTAAAACCTGGAACACACTGCACTTGAAATGGTACAAATAAGCATCCAGAATACAGAAACTAATACTCTAAGGATAGCTGCTAATTGGATGATTATACTACTGACTTACAATTTTGCAGTTACTGGGTTTCCAATAGAATTTCAATGCTCACAGTTTGAACTTCTAAAATCTTTGTACATAAAATCTTTCCAAACTATGTTGTATCAAGTTCTAAATATATCATAAGGAAAACTTTGGCTCCTGAGAAAGATTTTATATGAAATATTTCTTAAACAGCTCCCTGGTGCCTTGCACAACATGATTTCATTGCTTTGAAGTTACCATTATTCTGAACAAGCAGTGTTTGACTAACAGATGTTCTGCTACATAAATGCATATCAGGAGCAAAAAATTCCAGAGAAAACCCTTAAGGTTAACATGTAGCTGTCAAGTTATATCTTATACCTATGAGCAATCTTAAATTCTTCTGTTATATGTATACACATACATTTACATATATGTATAAAAGAATGTCTATCTATATACTCATCCATCCATTTATCTAAAGGACGGGGGTAGAAATTAAAAGTCATTCTCTGTTAGAAATTGATTTTCTCTGTTTCTGGATCCCTGTTCTCTCTTTGCTTTCAGAATAAATTCATTCTGTTTGAGTATCTGACTTAGCAGTCCAAGAGATGGTGACTTCCACAGGCTTCAAAAGGTGCAGTTATGGGGGAAGTATGAAGTGGCCTTTTGACTGCCAAGCACTTCTCTAAGAGAGAGCAATGGAGATCTCCAAGTGACTTAGCTTCTTTGGTTTAAATCAACACCAACTCTCTTCCCCTTAGTCTCTGTTGGATATTACCTGGTCCTTGTTTCAAAGGCTGCTCAGAACAAATAACAGACCTGTTTTACATGCCCAGATTCTGGACTAAAAAACTTTATGTTGAAGTACAAATCTCTGCCCTCTTTGTACTGAAAAATGCTGGAAAGGAAACAGCTCCTCAAAGGTGCCTACTCTTTTTCATGTGGAAAATTTCTTCACCCAAGGAAACCAGATATTCAAAAAGAGCAATCATCTCTATTTTCCTAGTAGTGGACTTTTATAAATAAAACCTGAAAATAAATTGGAGCATACATAAGCATGTGATCCCCACCCAAGTCTTAGAAGGCAGATGCAGGGACTATGAGAATGAAGACCCTAGGCCCACTGTAGGAGAAGATCTGGTTTGAGACCATCTTAGGAACCTGAATGTACACAGGTCCATGGGACCTGCTGAAATCCATCCACGGGTCCTGAAGGAGCTGGCAAATGAAGTTGCTAAGCCACTGCCCATCATATTTGAAAAATCATTGCAGTCAGGTGAAGTTCCTGATGACTGGAAAAAGGGAAATATAACCCCCATTTTCAAGAAGGGGAAAATGGATGATCCAGGGAATTACAGACCAGTCAGTCTCACCTCTGTGCCTGACAAAATCTTGGGGCGGATTCTCCTGGAAGGCATGCTGAGGCACATGAAAACCAACAAGGTGCTTGGTGACAGCCAGCATGGCTTCACTAAGGGGAAATCCTGCCTGATCAATCTGGTGACCTTCTATGAAGGAGCTACGGAACTGATGGACAGGGGTAGAGCAGTTGATGTCATCTACCTGGACTTGTGCAAAGCGTTCAACACTGTCTCACATGACATCCTTCTCTCTAAGTTGGAGAGACATCAATTTCATAGGCGGACCACTCGGTGGATAAAGAACTGGCTGGATGGCCGCACGCAAAGAGTAGTGCTCAGTGGCTCAATGTCCAGCTGGAGATCAGTAACAAGTGGTGTCCCCCAGGGATCGGTGTTGGGACTGGTCATGTTTAACATCTTTGTTGGTGACATGGACAGTGGAGTCTCTGTGCCCTCAGTGTGCCCTCAGCAAGTTTGCCGATGACACCAAGCTGTGTGGTTTGGTTGATATGTTGGAGGGAAGCAATGCCATCCAGAGGGACCTTGACACGCTTGTGAGGTGGGCTGATGCCAACCTGATGAAGTTTAAGCATGACAAGTGCAAGGTCCTCCACCTGGGTCAGGGCAATCGCAGGAACAGCTACAGGTTGGGAGAAGAGATTGAGAGCAGCCCTGCGGAGAAGGACTTGGGGGTGTTGGTCGATGAGAAAATGAACATGAACCGGCAGTGTGCGCTTGCAGCCCAGAAAGCCAACCGTATCCTGGGCTGCATCAAAAGGAGCGTGACCAGCAGGTCAAGGGAGGTGATCCTGCCCCTTTACTCTGCTCTCGTGAGACCTCACTTGGCGTATTGTGTGCAGTTCTGGTGTCCTCAGCACAAAAAGGACATGGAACTGTTAGAACAAGTGCAGAGGAGGGCCACGAGGATGATCAGGGGACTGGAGCACCTCCCGTATGAAGATAGGCTGAGAAAATTGGGGCTGTTCAGCCTGGAGAAGAGAAGGCTGCGTGGAGACCTCATAGCAGCCTTCCAATACCTGAAGGGGGCCTATAGGGATGCTGGGGAGGGACTCTTCATTAGGGACTGTAGTGAGAGGACAAGGGGTAACGGGTTCAAACTTAAACAGAGGAAGTTTAGATTGGATCTGAGGAAGAAATTCTTTACTGTGAGGGTGGTGATGCCCTGGAATGGGTTGCCCAGGGAAGTTGTGAATGCTCCTTCCTTGGCAGTGTTCAAGGCCAGGTTGGACATAGCCTTGGATGGCATGGTTTAGTGGGAGGTGTCCCTGCCCATGGTGGGGGGGTTGGAACTAGATGATCTTAAGGTCCCTTCTAACCCTAACTATTCTATGATTGTATGCTTTTTGCCTATTTCACACTGCCTAATTAATTATGTGCATATTTGTCCTGGGTTCAGCAGCAGCAGTCATTTTTCTCCTTCTTGGTAGCTGGTGCAGCACTGTGTTTTTGATTTTGGGCCTGTGAACAGTGCTGATAACACCAGTGTTTTCAGTTACTGCTTGATAATGTTTTGATTTGACCAAGGACTCTCTGAGTCTCATGCTCTGCCAGGGAGGAGGGGAAGACGGGAGGAAGGAGAGACAGGACACCTGACCCAAACTGTCCAAAGGGGTTATTCCATACCACAGCACGTCATGCCCAGGATGTAAAAATGAAGGGCAGAGACCCAGATGGGTGTGGGGGCTCGCGGCTGGTAGGGGTGCACGGTGGGGGGTGCACGGTGGGGGGTGCACTGCTTGGTCGGGTTGGGATTGATGGGGAGCTATTGTATTCTTTCCTTGTATTTGCCTTGTCATTATTATTATTAGTAGTAGTGGTAGCAGCAGTGGTTTGTGTTATACCTTAGTTACTAAACTGTTCTTATCTCAGCCTGTGGGAGTTGCATTCTTTCGATTCTCCTTCCCATGCCTCCAGGAGCGGAGGGAAGAAAGAAGGGGAAGTGAGTGAGTGAGCAAAACTGTGTGGCTGAGAGGCTTAAACCACACAATATTGTATGTTTGTTGTAATAGTATAATAGAAAGCAAAGCTGTTTTGTGCTGTAGCATAAAAAAGATTTTCTCTCTGTTTCTTTTACTGTGCACTTTGTTCCAGCATTAGCTTAGCTTGTCCATATGAAGACAGAAAAAGGTTTCAGTATAGATACCTATCCTACAATTTGTGTGCAATCTTTGTGCACAGTGTTTTTTAATGTTTTGAAGTACTCTTTAAAACATCTACCTAAAGCTCCTTGGGGTTTGTGAAGACACAGCACAATTCAATTGAAAACTGGAAAAAATTATTTCCAATGCTGACACTGGATGTCACTGGATGGCAATTTTCCATCATAGAATTAGAGATGGTCATGAAGAAGGTTGGCTGTTTTCTAACAGCTTCATACTATAGAGGAAGCATAGCTTCAGAAAAGCAGCTTAGAAGAGGATGCCCAGGAACATATCAGGCAGACCCTTTCAATCCAGTGAGACATCTAAGTGTCTTTTAGGTGAGAACAGTCAGCGCTTTGCACACAGCATTGCTTGTACTTCGTTTAAAGGAATACATTTAAAATTATTTTCTGCACATGCACTACCATGGGATACAGAAATTATAGGATGTAGATTTTGAGGATATTTCATTCTCCTAATTAAATTTTATGAAGTCAAAGTACAATTGTGAACTGTAGCATCATCTGTAAGGGATGAACTAAAGGGTATTTTTGTTATCAAGTGTCTCAGAAAGTAATGAATACAAATGCAGCTGCCTCAGCCACAGTTTTGGGGTGTAAACTCTTCACTCTAAGATAAAGTTTGTTGTTTCCTCTAGGAGAACTGTCAGACATCATATTCCAGGAACCAGAAGAACTAGTATGATTTATTTACTTGGTCCTGCACATGTAAATAAAGGACCTGGAGTGACATGGTTGTAACCAACATCCTATTGTGTATTGCCAAGTGAGACCTTCTGGAAAATAGGAAAATGTTCCTGTTTTGCGCATGTGCTCTCTCAGTGCAGCTCTTTTTCTGCACAGACCTTGCTTGCCTCACTGTCAAAGCAGGCATTTGGATAAGGCACTAGCCCTGCTGCCACTTTGCAGGTGTCAGAGCAGTGGAAACAACAGTAGCTATTGCTGAGTACTTTAGGCAACAGCTATTGCTGAAAATGTAATTTTCCTGTACCCTTTTCCTCCAAGAACCTAGCAGCATCAGCATCAGCTCCAGTTTTCGAAAGCCCTTCACCAGTTCCTTTTCATGACAGGAACTCAACCCTTTATCATTAGAACAGCAAAAGTAACTTTTTCCTGTGCTGCTGGGAGAAGCCACATGTATCTTGTTGGCGTCTCTAGGATGCTTTTTTATGCATATCGCGAGCTAGGGAAAGCCAGAATCCATGTTTGGGCAACAAAGAATGGAACGAAGGGACTAGGATCTCACCCAGGATTGTCACTTTCTCATCCCACAGTTGCTCTACTAGCTTGCTTGCTAGCTGCTCTTCACCAAAATGGGCACCTTTAGCTGCTGCTGGAGGCTCTTCCTTTTACCTAAACCTGGACTGGTCATCTACCTCAGTGAGTGATCTCTCACCTCCTGTGCCATTACTGCATGCACAGTGAAATCTGTGGATCCTGTAAAAGAACTTTTTCTTAGAGCTCAGAAAAAGTTCTCACCACATGAGAAAAGTGGCATTGCACTGAAGAAAGAGATTTTATCTGGTTTACTAATAGACCAGAAACTTACTTTAGAAGTTGCTACAATGGGGGCAGACATTTTTAAGGAAGCTGAAAGTTACATCACCTATTTGATTCCTTAGCAAACCTGTATGGGGAAATTATTTGATCAATGTTGTCAGATAATAAATGCCATATAACAGACCTCTGGCAGAATTGTTGGTTGTCGACAGTGCTATACAAGCCAAGAGTTGTAAAGACCTCAGCAGTTCTTTCTTTAGCTGATTCTGCTGCAGTTGAATCACAGACCCGTTAAAAGAGAGCAGCCTGAAAGAGACCTTGGGAAGACATCCAAATTCAACCACCTGCCCCATGGCATTTCTGATGGTTGTTGCTGGCACGTCATTTCTGACAGTTGTTTCTCTCACCTGTTCTTACAATCCTCCAATTATGACCCTCTCACATCTTCCGATCAGGCCATTGATTCCAGTGCTATCACTACTTGTGTAAAGTTTTGCTAACACATAACCTCCACCCCCTTTGCTATAGTTCTATATTCACTGCTTCTTGTTCTACCCTTAGTAGACAATGTGCAGGTCAACAAGGAGGGACAATTATTCCCACCCTCCATTTCAGTTGTGTAGTGGAAGACAATCGTCTTGTCTTTGTCACTTTTTTTTTCTTTTTTCTTTTTTTTTTTTTTTTTTTTATTTTTTTTTTTTTTATTTTTTTGACAAGCAACTCCTTTTCGGTGTTTCCTTATGGTTTTGCACTTGTGCACTTTCATGTTCCATTTTTAAACACATTTCTAGGTTTGCTGTCCATATCCCTAACTTCTTCTACTGCACATCCATACATATACGCGTATGTCTGCATGCATATGCAGACACAGACGTACATGGTTATGCCACAGCTTTTTGCAAAGCCCCTGAGTTTGTTCATATTCTGCAGTTTTTCAAGGTTCTACAGATATCTGTACACCATCTAGATGTAAGTTTATGTTCATGTCTATAGAAGAAGGAGGGTAAACTCCTTTCAGGCCTTTTCCCTTCCAGACTCAATTTTTATTTTGTCTTTCCTTGGAGCAGTATTGCTGCCTGGCAGAAGAGATAAAAAGCTGGGGCTGTGTTCTAATAGCCTCAGGATTTCTTATCAGATTCCCAAATACACCCAGAATAATTATTTTCCTTCCTCCTGTACACTGCTTGCCAGTAAGCACCCTGGCAGAACACTTAGCAGCTAGAGTGGGAAAGGAAATAGCTGTGCAGATGTCAAAGAAAGACAAAGAGTAACATTTTCTTCAGGAAACAGATGGCTTGAGCTTATATTTATAGTTGTCCATTTCTGTTAGACAAAAGCAGCCCATGTTACAAAATCTGGAGTATGTGGAAAACTAGAGATTAGATGTGTGCAAGGAGGATGGATTTCTCCTGGCTGAAGTCTGTAATACCTGGGTCCAAGTTACATATTGGCTGGTCAATACAATAAGGCAAAGATGGGTACAGATAGTGGGCAGTATGTCTGGTGTATGCAAGAAGGTAATATGGCAGTGATATAGTGCAAAAGCAGAGCATGAACTGCAGGTACAGTGCATGGACTGGGGTTTTTCACTTGGACAACATATACTTAACTGTGACTGACAGACATTCTGGTTGCAGGTCATGCACTGTACCCACTTCTCATGCACAATTGTGTACTTACATGCAACCCCAAAATGCATTTACAAACAGAGAATCCAGGTTATACAAAAGCTAACTGAGCAAGAGGCTATACTGAGGGTGGGGACCCTGGGCCCACTGTGGGGGAGGATCTTGTTCGGGACCACCTTAGGAACCTGAATGTATTCAAGTCCATGGGACCGGATGAAATCCATCTGCGGGTCCTGAAGGAGCTGGCAAATGAAGTTGCTAAGCCACTGCCCATCATATTTGAAAAATCATGGCAGCCAGGTGAAGTTCCCGATGACTGGAAAAAGGGAAATATAACCCCCATTTTCAAGAAGGGGAAAATGGATGATCCAGGGAATTACAGACCAGTCAGTCTCACCTCTGTGCCTGGCAAAATCTTGGAGCGGATTCTCCTGGAAGCCATGCTAAGGCACATGAAAACCAACAAGGTGCTTGGGGACAGCCAGCATGGCTTCACTAAGGGGAAATCCTGCCTGACCAATCTGGTGACCTTCTATGAAGGGGCTACGGAACTGATGGACAGGGGTAGAGCAGATGATGTCATCTACCTGG
Organism: Amazona ochrocephala; assembly: GCA_039720435.1. Lineage (NCBI taxonomy): Eukaryota > Metazoa > Chordata > Aves > Psittaciformes > Psittacidae > Amazona > Amazona ochrocephala. The sequence continues at coordinate 54,984,577 of CM077909.1, read as the reverse complement.
ACTTGTGTAAAGCCTTTGACACTGTCCCACATGACATCCTTCTCTCTAAGTTGGAGAGACATCAATTTGATAGGTGGACCACTCGGTGGATAAAGAACTGGCTGGATGGACGCACGCAAAGAGTAGTGCTCAGTGGCTCAATGTCCAGCTGCAGACCAGTAACGAGTGGTGTCCGGTCTTGTTCAACATCTTTGTGGGTGACATGGACAGTGGGATTGAGTGCGCCCTCAGCAAGTTTGCCGATGACACCAAGCTGTGTGGTTTGGTTGATAAGTTGGAGGGAAGCAATGCCATCCAGAGGGACCTTGACACGCTTGTGAGGTGGGCTGATGCCAACCTGATGAAGTTTAAGCATGACAAGTGCAAGGTCCTCCACCTGGGTCGGAGCAATGCCAGGCACAGCTACAGGTTGGGCGGGGAGGAGACTCAGAGCAGCCCTGAGGAGAAGGACTTGGGGGTGTGGGTTGATGAAAAAATGAACATGAGCCGGCAGTGTGCACTTGCAGCCCAGAAAGCCAACCGTATCCTGGGCTGCATCAAAAGGAGTGTGACCAGCAGGTCAAGGGAGGTGCTCCTGCCCCTTTACTCTGCTCTCGTGAGACCTCACTTGGAGTATTGTGTGCAGTTCTGGTGCCCTCAACATAAAAAGGACATGGAACTGTTAGAACAAGTGCAGAGGAGGGCCACGAGGATGATCAGGGGACTGGAGCACCTCCCGTATGAAGATAGGCTGAGAAAATTGGGGCTGTTCAGCCTGGAGAAGAGAAGGCTGCGTGGAGACCTCATAGCAGCCTTCCAATACCTGAAGGGGGCCTATAGGGATGCTGGGGAGGGACTCTTCATGAGGGACTCTCACTTTAGTGAGAGGACAAGGGGTAATGGGTTTAAACTTAAACAGAGGAAGTTTAGATTGGATCTGAGAAAGAAATTCTTTACTGTGAGGGTGGTGAGGCACTGGAATGGGTTGCCCAGGGAGGTTGTGGATGCTTCATCCCTGGCGGCGTTCAAGGTGGGGTTGGACATAGCCTTGGATGGCATGGTTTAGTGGGAGGTGTCCCTGCCCATGCCGGGGGGGTTGGAACTCGATGATCTTGAGGTCCTTTCCAACCCTAACTACTCTATGATTCTATGATTCTATAGTTAATATACATTTAGAAAGACATTTCTGAACTTACTTACAATACAAAATGAAATATAATTTGAGAAATTATTCTTGTCATATCGTTAAGAAATCATTTCACAACAGACAAGCTTTGCAGTTGGATGCTTGCAAATGCAGGGATTATATTTTTCACAGACCTTTCTGTCAAACTTTCATCAAGTAGGTTTTTAAAAGGATAAGAAATATTTCAAGGGTACTGAGAGCTGAATCTTAGTTGACATGCAAACAAGAGTTGTCTCACTATGACATCCATTCACTAATCTGTTAATTCATAGCTGGCATATGATGTGCTGACATTTTTACTTTACTTTTGACTGTGTCGCATGGCCATATTCTGACATTGCTGTAATGGTAAGTGATGAAACATGCAACAAATCAGCTCTCAGAGAACCTTCTGAGACAGTTACCATTTTGTTATAAATAAGCGGATGTTGGAATATTTTTTTTTTTACTGCTATGCTGTCAATTGTATTCTGCTGTGCCATTGATCTTATGTCAGCTTGATGTTATGAAAAGGTTTCTGAATGACAGTTACAGTGAAATTAATATTAAACCTAAACTGTTTGTCTCCTGCATCTCCTTCATACATCTGACTATAGTTATTTTAATCATTAGTAACCTAGTAAACCAATGTATTTGCCCTCTAATATGGAGAATGAGAGGCAAATAGATAAAATATTACAAAAATGGTGCTCTACTGATGCAGAACAAAGCATAGCCCACCATCTTGTTGATGAAATAAAGCCCCCTACTTGCAGTTTCAACACTGCAGGTATCCATAGACAGCCCATCTCAAAATACTTGAAACAAACACGTGAGCCAGTCAACCATGAAAAAAAACAGGCTCCTAGCAAATGATTTTTCATTCTTCAAAAGAGAAGAGACAGAAATTATATAAAACTGGGAACTCACTACTGCTCTCCAACACGCTATTACCTTTGGTACAGAACTATCAGACAAACACAGAGATCTCTTAGTCTGACATCTTTGGGGTGACAGAACATGAAAAGCCCTTCTTGTATCTGTGGGCAGTTTTATTAGGACGCACAATGGTTCACTAGCAAATGACTTCACTATCTTCTTTTGATTAGAAATTTCTGAGTGGACAGGAGAGGACTTTTTCTGCCACAGGTTATAATCAAAAGGGGTTTGTGCTCCTGTTAAAATCTTTGGCTAACTGATATTTTCTCAAGATGTTCTCTGCAAAATCCCAGCTCAGCTCTTTTGCCTCTGGAAAATGCTTTCCTTTGCTGACAGAAGCCTGACTTAGACTCATGCCAGGAGGGATCTGCCTGGAGGATTATAAACCAAACAGAAGGAGTTATGGCACCTCGACTCTATAGCTACTAAGGATACAAATATGCAGAGCACAAGCTTTAGTCAGCTGAAGATCATGGAATCAGCATTTCTCTAATAGGAATGACATCAGACATGTGGGCTTTGGGGCCCTAAGTAGGAAAGAAACTACAAATTAGGAACAACGAAATCAGCGGTTTATACAACATGAGTTCACCTTCTCCAGAGATAAAACTCTCCAGACACTACTTTTTATGCTTACATCAAGTTGACCTATTTTGCACTAGCTAGCCCCCAAACTGCTTTCTGCCCCAGTGTGCTCAGGAACCATGGAGGGCCATATGAAGAGCATGTGTAGCTCTCACTTGAAACACCCAGCCCTCGCTGGGTATTCAGTTGTACAATTTTTCATGTATTCAGTTATACAATTACCTGGGACAGGAGTCTTCAATACATCATTTACCTAGCAGGTATCTTTAACCACAGACTCTGAAGATCTTCTGTCATCCCAATCCTATCTCATTTAGGAATCCCTACTGCCGTAGGATACTTGCATAATTTGATTCACCATGTGCTGTATGAAAAGGTACTCCAGAAACAGGTACCTTGCAAAGAGCACGTGATTTAAATCCTTGGTCTCCAGAATTGGCAATTTCTTTCTTCTGGGGCTTGACAATGCTTACACCTTGTTTCAAATCATTCCACAGAAGTCCAGTTTTATCCTGTTTAAGCCAGATTCTACAGATATCTAGTCTAGCAGACTTTACATATCTCCAGCCAGTCAAGATCACTCAGCAGGACTGATGCTTCTGCCATTCATGAGACTGTAGTCAACTCTCTTCATCCTTCAAAAATGCTACCTGCCAATTTGTTTTAAGCCCATCTACCAGACACAGGATCTCTCCTTATGCTCTCTTTCAGCACTCTGGCAATTGCGGCACATATGTTTCATCTCACTTTGCATTCAGATATTTTATACACACACAGATGACAGGAGGCCTGTTAGAGGTATTGCTGTTCCTGGCTGACACATATTTTTTGAGGTTTGGTTGTTTCTTTAAACAACACAGTTCAGGTCAGCTGGAGTGTTAGGTTTATCACTTTAGCTCAAAAATCCAAGTGCTGCCAAGTGACAGATAAGAATTGTGGAAAGAAAATCAGAATTGCATTTCTTTAAGTGAATGCTTTTGTTGTTTCTATTTGTGGGGGTTTTTGCTGTTGCCTCCATTGGCTCTTTTTTATCCAGTAGAACTTTGTGCTTATCCAAAGCCTTCTAAGCAGGGTGCCTGGGGCATTCAGTCATCTTGGTCGATGGCAGCTGTATGACCAAATGTGACATCACTTGGAAGAGTAACCCAAAGAAAGACATTTTATCTCACTTAGTTAAAGGCGTTGAAGCACCATGTAACTCTTTCAAGAAATCTATTACCTCAGCTTCCCCTGTAGTAAGTAAGAAGGGACTTGCACTCCTATAAATGAGATATCTATAATACATATGATGAATCATACTCAGGAAGTCCCTCTCTCTTATCACTGACCAGAAAGGAAGTCCAATGGTCAATATGAACACAGCAAAAACAGTCAAGAGAAACTGCACAGAAAGCAACTCCTTTGTCAAAATCTTCCTGAGTGTCCGTATTGTTTACTTACTAGTTCTACGATTGCAGGAATTTAACTTCCATAATCTTGTCATTTTTCACGTCCCTGCCCACTGCAGGGAAGTTGAAACTAGACAATCTTTAAAGGTCCTTTCCAACCCAAACCAGTCTATGATTCTATGATAGTCTTTGTGATAAAAAAATTCTTTGGCAAACTATCTGTGACTTCCCCATGTTCCATTAGAACAGTCAGTAAAATAAATCCTCATGTATTTGGATCTTTCTCATCAAACCGTAGCAGTCTTCAAATGCAAAGTGATCAATATAATCTATAATCAAAGCAAATCTAAACATACACATCTGAACTAAATAAATTTGTCAAGTAAAGATTGTGTAGTAATCTGCTTTTGGATGCTGTGCTGTATGACACATTTGCAGAATGTACTCACAGTTTACCAGAAATAAAGTGAGTTCAGTAAGAGATTGCATTTTATCTGAAAGGTTAAAAGAACATTTAGTAAAAGGATCATGACATTTTTGACAGAATATGGACTAGGTCTTAGCAGATTGCTAAGCACATTGTTAGTGTTTGGTAAGTAACAATAAATGGTAATTTAAAATTGCATTTCTATTTTTTTTTTATTTATTTTTTATTTTTACACATTTTAAAGCTGAAAAGGGACCACTAAACATTGAAGCATTCTTAACTGATTGACTGAACTGAAATCGTGGTATTGGACACCCTCTCAGTACCAAATGAACACCGGAAAGACCAATAAAGCACTTAAGGCTCAAAGATGAAACAGTGAAATATAAAAAGTATCTGCACTCAGCATGTCCTATTAACATCACCTTTATTTCGTTTTTACAAAAAATAGAAATAACAACAGACAAAACATACTCAAAAAATCAATGCTTGCCTTCGTCTCACTGAGGAGCTGAGCAGGCAGAGTCCTTGCTGAAACTTTGACAGTGTATGCCATTGACAAAGGCGAATAAAGATATATGACAATATATCGATGCAAGACACAAAGTACAAAATGTGTTCTGTGGCCCAACAAACATTTTGGAGGTTGCCTGTGTCATAGCAATTTTCAAATTGTTACTTTTGCTCACTCATGCCTTTACACAGCACAGCTTACAAACAAGTTATATATATACATACATATCATAAAAAAGTTTTGTATATGGTCTAACTACAAATTAAGGCATCCTAACAGCTGCTGTTTTGCTGGTGAGTTTTTCAAAAAGGATATATTTCAGGTATTTCAAACAAAGTGAGACATGTTGAGATGTCGTTTAGAGGAAGAATTCCTGCAGCTCTGGCTCTTCAGTACTCTTTTGACTGTTGAGTTTCTGGCTTTTCCCATTGATGTCATCATGCCTGGAGAAAGAAAGAATAAAATTACTCACAATATAGAGGCGTTTGCCGTGTGTTTGTATGGCCTGTTCTACTCCATTTGCAAGTACTGAACTCCAATCTTAGTCTCTGTATATTTATTTCGACATTTACTATACAAAATACTTCTTAATATTGTGGATTCTTACTTCCTTGTAGCTCCTGTTCTGAAGTCTAAACTGTAAACCAGTAGGACAATGAGGACCTTTTTAAGTCATGGCAATAACTGGTACACTGTCATAATGTTCCGGTAATAACTGAAAGAATGTCCAAAAATTCCTTTTCCTTTAGGGAAAAGCATCAGTGATAAAAAGATCCACTACAACAAACATGAGACATATCCTGTTTGCTTCTGACTCTACCTGTAAGAGCCTCCAGTACCTCTAGTCTCCATTAAAAGTCATCATAAAGAAACACTTTCAGAAGTTGATTCATTGGACTTACTTTATGTGTCTGCTTAAGTAGAACATGGTGGCAAAAGCCACAGGAAAAATGGCAAGTAGTAATTCTATTTCTGATATGGGCCCTATATCTCTTTTAACACTGTGATTTAGGTAAAATCTCCATTAAAATCATTAATATTATTAGATACATAGATAAGGATTATTTCTCTACAGTGCGTGTTCGTCTCCACACTAAGTAAATTTAAATTAAATAAAATAATCATTAAATCCATCTATTGTGTATAAGACTGAAAAGACAGCTTGCCAATTAAAGTAGAAAAATGAAACACTAAACATTTGTAACATTCAGTTTCCTCAGTTCCTTTCATATGACCTTGTTCTTAATCCCCAGTATGTTTCCCCTACTCTTCAATTCACCTTCCAGTTGAAAGATTTTTGGTTAAGCATTCACCCCACAGCAACTTCTAAACAAGTTGAAAGCCTTGCAGGCTTATTTTCAGTTATTACTGCTGAACAGTAAAACTCCTTTGTTGCTGCAAAGGACAAATACCAGTAGGAGATTAAAAACCCACAGTGAAAGGTAAGAGTATGTGTATAAAATGTTTGCCTTCAACTCGCATACTTGTCAGCCTAATTCTTACAAAGCAGAATAGCTTTATTCCAGTCTACAATCACCACAAAGAACCAAATATTCCCAAGAGGCTGATACTTAGGATGCGTAGATAACCTCAGGTTATTTCAGATTTTAACAGAAGCTGTCCTTTCTAGGGACCACAGCTGTGGGTCTTAGTAAGAGGGCACAAGGGATCGTTCTATTTTAAAATCCCCTTAATTCATCTAAATTACTGTTGCCACATACCCAAAGCAAGAGCAAAAGATAGAATTGAACTAGGGGAGACAGAATTTGTAGGACTGGGTTTGAGGAGGTAAAAGAGTAGCACTTAACTTTTTGTCATTTAACATGCATTGCTGCTATCAAGTACATTTAGTGTTAATCATGGAGCTTTTTTAAGGGATGCTTTCTAAGTCTAAGATAATTTGCATCAATTAACTACATCATTAACTTAGACTTGTAGTGTTGAAAGACTCTTTGGAGGAGTCCCTCATGTAGGGGCACACTAGGCACTCTGAAGACACTATTTTGCAGGTCTACAGTTGCACTGTGACCTCAGAGAGGATCATTTTTAGCTAATACAGCTGTCTGTAGGTCTGTAGTGTTGAACAGACATGCCTTTTACAACAGTGCCTGCTGAGTTGAAGCAACCGTATTACTAACATTACTAACTACTAACCAAATTTCTAATATCTTCTGGTGCCTGTGTTACCATGGAAATACTAAAATATCCCCTCATACAACAGGCACTTGATGCATGATCATAACAGCTCATAGCAACTGTAAATTGTCTGGGAAAAGGCCTAAATTACTTCAGTATTGATTTTATACTTTACTAGTTCAAATAGCAACTATTTTATTAGTTATCCAGATAAGCATCCTTTTTCTAGACTATATATCTGAAGTTGTAATTTATCCAGCACTATGTCTGGCAGTGGGATACCTGTTAGGTGAGATCCACACACTTTTATTTTAGAAGTATGCCCAGTTTACCATTTGACAGAAACCTGATGGTAGATTCTGCTGATTGCCCCTGATGTATGAAGCAATTTTTGCTGCTTATAGCTGCAGCTAAGGGGTTCGTATTGATATGTTGAGTTAGTGCTTACTTTAATATACTGTAGATGTCAGATGATTTAAAGTGTGAGAAGGAACTGTTCACTGGCGTACCTACAAGATGGAAAAAACTACGAGCATTTGCTTGTAGCTTAACATGCGAGAAAGTAGCCAATCCTTCAAAGAGGGGAATAAATATCCCAACCCATCCTGCATATCCAAAATTTACTCTAGGGCCTTGAGAAAAATAGGGTGTATAAAGTTTTAAAAGGACACTAAAAATGTAGTACAATCCCTTACTAATAAGCTGTGACCAATTTGAAAAAGTAATCTACAAAGCCTTGAAGTACTTTAGTATTTTGAATGAAAAGATAAAACAAATGAAATAAACAGAAGCTGAACAAAAAGAAGCTGGAAACTCATGGATAGGAATGTCATCTGCCTCAAGATAGATTTTTGTATAATGACTTTGGATTTCAGAAGATGCTAATAAAATTTGCTATATAAGGGTCTACAGTCACTGTGGGCTAGTGACTGTGTCCAGAAATATAACCCTCCCATATAACAATCTATACAGGTTTTTTAAACACCAAAGGTCATACTCTTTTCAGAAAGGTTCTTTTTCAAAACAGCTCTGAAATGGTAATTACACAATCTCTACAGATCATACAGGGAAAATTTACATAGGGTTAAGGGGCTTGTAGGGCACATGACGGTGATGTTCTGCTGTTATTTAAATTTCACAGGCTACAGGGAAGCATGCAGGGGCTAATGACAGGAACACATTTTGCTGTTCAAAAACCACAACACACTATATAAAAGGTATCACAAAGGCTGGCTAAGAAGCTCCGAGAGCCTCAGGTCTGATTTCTGAAAAGCACAATACACCTTCCATTCTTACGCAATTTTTGGAAATCTCATGCCAACAGTCTCTGGCACAGTTTCCCCTTCTTCTCCTAATCTGTGGGTACAACAACAGACTCCTTCAACTGTGCCGATAGTGCACTCTGCTCCTTGTTTCCTAGTCTCTGGTTTTCCACATGCCCATCAGCACAGGGGCAGCTTCAGGACATCCTGCTTGGCTCAGAAGCGCCTCTAGGCACTTCTGGCATAACCTTCATGCTTCTGGCAGGTGAGTCTGTAGCTCTGCAGCAGCAGCCAAACTTCTCCTGTCTCTTGCTGCTTCTGGGTGAATGCCGTGCTGCCAGGAACTTCTCACACAAGAGCATTTACACCAGGCAATACCAAATTACAACAACTGGCTACATCTGGGAGATAGCTCTAATATAAAGATGAGATTAATGTTTTTGTATTACTCCATGGTCTGGACAGGCAGCTGTGTGTTTTGACTGGAAGCTGCCCAATGATGCTCCCTCAGACTGCTGCTGTGCAGTCAGTTTTCTGCACTAGAATTTCCCACTTTGTTTTCAGGAGAGAATGAAACTTCTTGGTAACTTTGCAGTTCCACCTGGTTTCACATATACTGTGCCAATGATTTCAAAACAAGACTCCCATTTCCATTATGGAAATTGAGTTTTTTAAGTACGGGAAGATCCTGGCTTTAGAAAAAAAACTAACAAGAACAACAACAAAATTAGGTGTTTAGAAAAGAGAAACCTGAAAGAAATTTAGGCTTTCAAAATGCAGAATGATTATTTTATAATTTTCCCTTCAAATATACAATTATGGTGTTAATAGCAGTCACTTCCAGGCCTAATGAAAGGACTTACACCTCAGTTTAACAGAAGAAATGATCATCACAAAAATCTGTGAGTGTGAAGAGTTGAATAAAAATGACAGGTAATTTTTACAAAGCATTTGCTTGTAAAATAAAATCCCACTTTGTCAAATGTTGTTTTTTCCAGTATATCCTTATGGACCTTGAGAGACTGGTCTCTATCTGCCTGAATAGTCCTGATGGAACATGTCTAAATTAAGGAGTCTGATTACAGCCAAAGTTACCAGACTTTTAAAAAACAGATTTAATGCCAAAGTAAAAAAAAATTGTGAAAGCAGGAGAGCATTAGACTTAAAAGTACAGCATTCTGCCTCATATTCTCTGTAGTCTCCATTTAGAGATGAACTGCAGTTGGTTTGCTCTCCTCATGAGAGGAAATTAAATTTCCATTCTCATCTGGTACTTGCCTTTCATTCAACAGAGGCTGAATACTCAGCCAAAGTGTGCTATACTTCCTGGTGGATTTACAAGTGTGAATACTTTCTATACTTGCTCGGAACTCAAAATCTGTAGCCAGTTCAATGGTGACATCAGCAGAAATCCATCATACATTTCTGCTTCTCTAGGAATTTAGATACTTATCTGTTCATCTATTTCCCTTCTTATGTATCAATCAGTTACAGTATTTCAGTTATGAATAAAGGTAGCAAAGACATGCAATTTGAAAAAAACAAGCAACATCAATGCTAAATATCACCATGCATAAGCACATACCAAGCATAGTTACACAGAAGTTCTTCATTCAGCATGCTAGAGGAAAGATTGGTGTAGCTGAAGTAAGGACCCTAAAGAAGTACAACATTGTATCAGTTAAAAACATGCACCGAGCTTCCTACATACATAACATGGAAGGCAAACAAAACATGCAAATAGCCACAATAACATTTTAACAGATTTCTTTTTGAGTTAGTAAATAAGGCTGAATCTGTTACCTTGTTGAGATGTGTGCTTTGGTCCTTTGGTTTGGTATGAAAATGTATTCTTCCCACAATTTTGATATTGGCAACAATGACATGCAAACATGGCCTTTTCATGGATGCATTTTACGGTGTGTCAATACTGTTACAATTACCTCATCCAGTTCTTCAAATTTCTTAGGGAACTATGAAAAGTTCTCATAACCTTGCACTCTTATCAGAACACTGTCGAAGACAGACCATCTTTTCTCTGTCACTACAAAATCTGAATCACTCTTACAAAAAAATTGCCACTGTGTTATTAAAATAATTCTGTGTTAAACTGGCTGTTTGACTAGATGGCGTATGCCTTTTAAAGTCTCAAATTAGTAAAATTCATACTGTGATTCTGAGTAAAATTTAACAAATGTAGTCCCACTTCAACGCAGCTTATGAGGTCCTGTTTGAATTTTGTATTTCACTTAATATTCTGCTGTAGCACGACTGTTCTAGCACTACCCACTAATATGTACTACTCACTGTTTCCCAGTTCTCTGTTTCCACTCTTTCTTTTCCATGCTCATTTTGCCTCCTCTATGCCTAAGATTTTCCTGTGTTTTTCTCCCACTACCTTGTCATAGTTTTTACAGTGTATAATTCACTATTCCTTCTCCTCCTTTTGGCCTGCTTTATGTACTTTTTTAATCTTGAAATTATTCTTTTGCCTCATGTCTTTCCATCCACCCATTCCCTCCCACCCTGTCTTTCACAGAGGATTAAATCATCTACCACTGCCTCTCACTCAACTCTTTATTGTATCTCCAGATGCTTGTACTTCTCTCCACTCTGCAAACACATGGTGCTCACAGTATTTCTTACCTGTCTCTTTAATTCGATACCTCTTTCTTTCCCTTAGAAGATACATTTTTTTCAAAGTGTTTTCTCTTTTCTATTGAACAGGAGAGCCAGCCTCCTTAACTGGAGACACTACTCTTTCTGTTGTGATCCCAGAAAGGGAACTCTTGGGGATCACCTGGATCCGGTACATTTTGCTGCAGACCAGTATGATATGCTCTGCCACAAGAAGACTCCATACCATGAGAAGAGGGTGGGAAAAGAAGGGTACTGATGGCTTTAACACCTAGGGGAGGGCTGTAGCTCCAGCCAAGGTAGGAAGGAACATCTCTGCTATTCTTTATTTTTGCATTCTGTCACTTATTTTTATCATGTTGCGCCCATTAGTGTTGGCTATAGAACAGGACAGGGTTAGATCTTCAATTATATACTCCTCAGAAATCATATGGATTCAAATGTGACATTCTCATTGTATGACTTGTCACTCAGAGCAACAACAAACATCATCTCCAGGTCAGTCATGTCTCTGCAGAAAGCTTTCAACACAGAATATGTGAATCGTGCACCAAGAATACAGACTCTGCAAACAAGCAATACCTGTGTAAATACTCTTTGAAAAAGCCTTCTAAAATTAAAACAAAGACGAGCTTTCTACAGATAACATACAGTCAAGTATTTGTGTGCATCCTTTTGCTATGGAAAGGCAGGAAGAAGAAGCTGCCAAACTTATACACTGCTTAAAGAGACAAAAGAAAAAAAAAAAGGCCCTTCCTCCTTTCAGTGCACTCACTGGCTTGTTTCTTCCTTTTGTGAGAGCTGCTGGATTTCCCTTGCTGTCTGCCATCTTCCTTCCTAATGAGGTAAAAGGCAGTGTCGATGAGGTTTTGATCAGGTTAGTTGTTTGACAGTTGTTGTTGTTATTTTGGTTGCCACTCAGCGTCTCCATTATGGACCGAAAGGTTCCAAAAGGCCTTTTTAACTGATCCCCTGTTGTCTCACCAGAAGCGGGTGGAGTTCGCACAAGTCCTTTGCCCCGGTCCTTATCCTTTTCCTCATTTAGTTCTGGTTCTGCTAGCTCCACCTGCACTACAGGCTCCTCAAAAGTTACTCGGAGTTTCAAATTTTGGGAGGTTCTGCGCTTTGAAGATGGAGACTTGAGAGCACTCTTAGGGCTGGTGGCAGACTTTTGAGCAGCATCCACGCTGGATAGAGAGTTATCTCCACAAAACTGGCTTTGAGGTGCAGTACCAGGCGGATAAGCGGCTTCATTATCTGGATCACTGTTCTCTGAAGTAGGGGAAGGACTGTGGCCATCCACAGACTTGGAGACCCTGATACCAAAAGGGAAGCGGCGCCCTCCGCCGGAAGTATGTTTCTTAATCATCAGGTGCAAACTCTCTGTGCTCTCAACACTCTCTACTATGGGCTGAGGCCTTGGTTTGTCAGTTCTTTTTGTAGGGGTGTTCTTGTGGTCCTCAGAATTAGCTGAGTCTGTGTCAGACTCGCTAAGCGACCTCTGCATCAGTTGCCTCAGTCTGGCTAACTTCAGCTCCCTTTTCTCTGGCAAAATCTTCTTCACGTTCTTAGAGGACGCATGAGCATCTTGAAATTCCAAAGTCAGCTTTTCCTGCATACAGACATTTTCAGAGATTTCCTTCCCTAACAACTGCCGTAAGATTTTATCAGAGTCCTCATCTTTTGTCTTGGCTCGAGTGCGATTAGAAGTTCCCAAGCTGCCAAGAATATGAATCCCATCTTGGGTGTTTAATTTACTTTTTGGTGGAGATAATTCATCTGCTTCAGATGGTTTCCATGGGGGTTTGACAGAAGCAGGAGATGATGGTAAGCTTAAAGAAAAAAAGAGGAGAAAATACCACAGCCAAATTAATGCACATATAAAATGTGAAACTGCCATTTCCAGTGTGTGTGTCTGTCTCAGCTTATTGTTACTTACCCTCTTCATTGCTACCCACATGGAATTCATTACTATGATGCCACAGCAAAGATTACATAGAGAAGGATGTAACTCCGCTTCCACTCCTAATTAGGATTTGAGTTTCTTCCCTTTCTCTTACAAAGAAAACTCCTTGAAATTAAAACTTAGAATGGTAGTTTCAATGCCAAAGATGACTTTATGAGGAAAACTTTAGAGAAACCACTATTTCCTATTTGTGGGAGTTGACATGTTTTAAAAGGTGAAAAAACCCTGGAAGGCCAAGTGCCTACTATCCCCCCCAAAAAACTGAGTTATTCTAAATACTGTGAAATTACCAGCTTTTTGTATAGCAATTGTTTAACAAATCCAAACTCCATCTGGTATTAAGTCTGGCCATGTAAGACCTCATCAAAAGTGAAGGTGATTTGCTCTCAAAACCTTTTCAGATATGAAATACTGAAAAGTATGAAAAAGGTGACATGAATTTATTTCAATACTATTAGAATAATGAAGTTTAGAACTCCAAATGTTATAGAACAAGGGAACAAAAATCTCAAACAAGTCTGATTTGCAAAGAACATATATTATACAGACCATTTCTTTCCCCATGACATATACCAGAGCTCATAATACTCTGCATTCTTACTTTAAACCCCTTTTCCTCTAAGCAAGGGTAAGATGATAAAATTAAGGTTAGCATGAGGCAGTGAATTCATAAAATTAATTTATTTTTTCACAAGCAACTTCTGTTCTGATGAGTCCATAGTTCTCACAGTGTATAAAATTCACATGCCTGTATTAGCCACCTCATCTTCAATTCATTTTCTGCTGCTTCTCCTGTGGCAAACTGAAACAAAAATGAAAGAATATGCATGTATCCACCACAGACATTCCTAGTAAAAACGATAGGTTCTCTTAGATCTGCTACTGGCTGCTTGGATGATCATAATATCCACGAGTGAGTTCTAGCTGGAAGAAAAAGTAGTATCCAACTGTGAAATAAAACAGAGTATCATTTTCAGACTTCCTTACTTAATTAAAAGGATACTGAAACCTACCTTTTTACAGGAATAATGAATGATAAGATATCTGCTCTCACATGATCTTATCTGATACTTAAAGAAAAACAGTCCTGGTTCTCACCAGTACTCAGATGTGAGACCAGTCAGCAAAAATCACACAAACCAAATAAGCTGGAACAGAGATTGGTCTCATTGTTCCTGTTGAGCTGGCAGACAGGGAAGACAGGGAAGACAGAGACCATGATTTAAAAAAAAGGGACAAAACAACTCTTTCCAGTGTGGTTTTCTATTTTAGCAGGAGTTTGGAGTTTAAAGCCATTTCCTAGCTGAAATTCCTTTACATATGCATCTCCAATCCCAATGTCTTTGTTATCTGCTTCTGTAACTTTTTGCACTCCTCTGAAGCACTGACACACTAAATTGAGGGACATGGAGCACTTGTCCAGGAAAGCATTTGGGATTCTGTGAGAGTGGAAAAAAAGCATTCACTGAACCTATGAATTCATACTTGATGAATCAAAGCTCTGACCATCAATATCTGCAGAAGCTTGTTAGCTTTATATTTTAACATATATGAAACTCCCTCACAACTCTGAAACAAGAAGCATTGTATATGTCTTCCAGAAAGGAAACTGAATTAGAAGATTATGACAAACTGAGTCCTATTTGCATGTGATTTATTTAATTCCTTTCAAAGTTTTCTTTAGATTGTTATCAGAGAGAAGTCACGTGCTTGCCTAACTTCCATGCATCACACTGGAAGTCTATGGCAGAAGTCACAGAGATATGTCAGCAGGCTACAGATCCAGTCATCTGTCTTTACTTTCCTCCTCACTCGGTTTGTGTGTATTTCTGGGACTTCTGACATGATATGTAAACGACGCATAAAGTTCTTGGAATTTTGACTTTTTATACAGTCTAATGAAGTCAGAATCATAGAATCATAGAATAGTTAGGGTTGGAAAGGACCTCAAGATCATCAAGTTCCAACCCCCCTGCCATGGGCAGGGGCACCTCCCACTAAACCATGCCATCCAAGGCTATGAAGATAGGCTGAGAAAATTGGGGCTGTTCAGACTGGAGAAGAGAAGGCTGCGTGGAGACCTCATAGCAGCCTTCCAATACCTGAAGGGGGCCTATAGGGATGCTGGGGAGGGACTCTTCATTAGGGATTGTGGTGAGAGGACAAGGGGTAATGGGTTTAAACTTAAACAGGGGAGGTTTAGATTGGATCTGAGGAAGAAATTCTTTACTGTGAGGGTGGTGAGGCACTGGAATGGGTTGCCCAGGGAGGTTGTGGATGCTTCATCCCTGGCGGCGTTCAAGGTGGGGTTGGACATAGCCTTGGATGGCATGGTTTAGTGGGAGGAGAAGCATAAGGAGTCTTATTAACCTGACAGCAGGTTTTGTTGGTAACTGGACGAATTACTGCGGGCAGTACTGTATGGATCACTACAAGATCAAACTTCACCAGTTCTCTAGGGGTTTTTAGGCTCCTCTGCTATTCATCTAATACAAAATACATTCTTTTCTACTGTAAATCTGATTTTCACTCTGTTGGGATAAAAGGACTGTACATTTCGTAGTCAAAATTTCCAATGATTACATGACATTACACACTTTCACATTCTAGAAGCTCAGCTTCAAGCTCACAAAAAAAAAACCCAACACATACTATTTAGACAGGTCATAGCTTCTCCTGGCAACTGATATACCATGAAACTATGCAAATTCAGATTGAAGCACAATTCTAGTCACCTTACCTTGGAGACGTGGGCAGTGACTTCCCCTCTGACCGCTGGGCTTCTAAAAGCTGCTGGAGTTGGTTCTGTAGTGTAACACGTTCCACTGTCTGCCTGCAAGAAAATGTAAGACTGTTTACCTTGAATTATAAAACTGTCAACATTAGCAACCTACATGATAACTGATCCTACCCGTTCAACTTTGTACTCAAAAAATAAGTCCTTTTCACCTATACTTTACATAGTAAGTAAAAAGAGAAATTATAAATAATAGCACAAACAGAGAGCTTGTACTAGTCTCTGAATTACTGTGGATATTTTGTGATCACTGCACAAGATCAAGTGAGAGATACTTACCTGTCAAAGATTATTTATTATACTTCATATAAGGAAAAAGTGGAAACAGCAGTTCATTGAAACCTGCTGACTTACAGAACATAACAGCCCAGAAACAAAGATATGGCAGAACAAAAGTAGGGCCTCTTGGTTCTTGTTAGCATAAAGGAAGAGGAAAGGGACAGATTAAGAAGTCACTTCCTGCATTTGGTAGTTGGCTTTTACTCAGCTAAATGATAGCTCAGACAACTGCTCTCTACTCTTCTATCTGCAAATAAACTCAGAGAGGAGCCTTTGCCCACTGGTCTAATCTTCTTCATCTGCAGAATGGAGCTAAGTATGGTCTCTGTGTAATTCAGTGGAGTAGGAAAAAACCACATCTGCTTGCTGCCCAAACGTGTCACAGATCCTACCTGTGCTCTAAACAACTTTATACTCAGTATCACTGTACCCACTGTAGCCTTCAGTGTGGTGTGATCTGCACTGATTTGCAAATAACTTAAGAGACCAGTGTTTAAAAAATTGTGATAGTACATATTAATTGTTAGTAATATGAAAGTGACATCCATACTACAGACTCCATTCACCATCGAAATATAATCTCTCTTATCCTGCCACATTCTTATTTCCATCAGAAGGACTCAGTTCTACAAGATAACTTGCAGTTCTACAAAAATGAAGGCTTAGCGCCATTTGCCTAAAAAAAGTTTTTCTCCTGTTTCCCTCCCATCCAATTTAGACCTTCCATTCTAACGTCAAAACACCCACACCTTTAACTTGTCAACCACTACAGTTAACATTCCATCTTGTTTAGTGACCTCTAAGCTTCAGTGCTTCTAAACACTGCACAGGCAGGATTATTGGGAAACTACTAAGAAACCCAAGAGACTTATAGCTTTTTGTTACTCCGTGTATGGTACCTTTCACCTGGAATATAATTGGTACATTTGGTTTTATTTCCTGGTCCTCATAAAATCACCACGTGAAAATGACTTTTTACCTGCTTCTTCCAGGCTCTGCTTCTGTTGCTGTAGAAGTAATATATTTTTAGTACTTTAATTCTTGTTGGATCTGCAGAACTAATACAGTTCTCCACCAATGAGCTGGACTCTTTCCTAGCTCACATGCCATCAGAAGAAGAGTTAGCTGAGTTCCAAACACACTCTTTGTAACTGGCAATGCGAAAGCCAGAATGACTCCAGATGACTTTTTAGACTAGGGGTTGTACTTGCAGGGCTGGCAGAAAACCAAGCTTTTTAGTTTTAAGGTACCAGAGTGGATCTGAAAACTGTTACAGAAGTAAAGGTAGGATTTTGACATACTGAATTGCCATCACATTTTACAATACAGACATGCTTTATGTAGATCCTTTCTTCTTTTAATTTTCCATCTTCCTTCCTTTTGCCTACACACTTCCTTAGATTATTTTAAAATTACTCCTACCATCTGTCAACATTGGCTTACATTACAACTTCCCAGATACTCTCTTTTAAGAGCCAGGGAAATTTTCATTTTGAGATTAGATTGTGATACAGTTTATCTGCTTTATTTGCCTTTTATGCTTCCTTCAACTTCTATTTCTAAGTACTTAACTAATGTAGCTAACAGTTTCTTATGCTTTTAGCTGTAATGGAAATCTCTGACACCTCTTCTACTGAGTTAAAGTTCTCATTCTACTTAAACATCTTATTATGCTAAAAGAATTGAAGTTTCCTCCATTTTCACAGTTTAACTAGTTAGCAAATAGCTCACAGAAACCCACACGTTGCCAAAATTGTCCCTAAAGATATATAACATACATGTATATATCTAACATAACATTGAAAATGAGGGATCATAACTTCTTGGAACATTTAAGTATTAAAACCAGACTGATTTGGAAGACAGGATCACTGTAGCTTCAGGGGTAAAAAGATCTACTTACTTTATGATATTTAATGCCCAAATTTTGAAGGTCTTAGCTTAGACAATGTTCACAGTAAGTAATATGTAAGGACACTTCTGTGCCTACTTACAACTGTGGATTCTCACTACCGCCTAATGGAATCAGGGAGCTCAATAACTGAACAAGGAACAGTCTGAGGCATTGGGCTCTACTGAAGTATCTGTCACAGTATGTTGCCTTACTTCTCTGCTTTGTTTCAAATGAAGGAATGCCCACTCTATGAAGCTAAAAAGAGAACAGCTGAACTAAGTAAAAAAGAGACAAATGGATAATTGTGAAGTATATACTGGGTTTTTTACTATATGTCTGTATATCACTTACTACCAAAAAAACCCAAAACAAAACACTGCCCCCCAAAAAACTAACCCAATACAAAACCTCAAAACACACTAGCAACTTGCACACACCATAGCATACCTCTACAATAACATTTTTATTCAGTTGTTTTTCAGCTATTCCTCTGAAGTTTCAGGAAAATCATTAATTTTGTTTACAGAACACAGAAAAGAGGATATTAAACCACTCTCTCATCTTCATCTTTTGACTCATGGTTTGCTTTGATCTTTGCCTTGATAGAGATTTTGGCTTGTGTATCAAAAGGATCAACAAGTCTCTCACTGATTAACTGGTTTGCACATCTAGGCCCATAAATGTAGGCCAGTGCAACCCTTTGGGAGTGCAAGTAGAACCGTGTGTTGTGAAGCAGAACTGTAAACGTAGTCTAGGGAAGCATTAATGTCATTAGTTCTGACCTGGTCTGTTCAGGCCAGGAAAGTCCAAACAATACAAATCATTACTGCTAATGTCATCAGTGCTACAAACTATGTATTTGTGAAAGTAGGAATTCTCTACACTGTCATCTAAGGGTTTTTAAGCAGATTTTAAGTCAGTGAGGAAATAACTAAGACTTTAAGACTTATGGAGATCTCAGGAACTAAAATGAAAGGCAATATTTTGTATAGACTCTGCAAGAAACTTTTCTGTCATAAGCATTTTGTTTAATTCAGAAAGTCCTACTGCATTGAGAAAACTTCTATAATTAGCAAGAGATGCAAACCTAGCTTTTATTTTGAAACCAGTAACAGTTGGGTTTTTTAGCTCCTCCCCTTTTTTGAGAAAAAAGTTAATACTCTTGTGAAGATTCAATGGAGCATTTGTAGTTGAGCTGCTTTGGATCAAAGAGCTGAAAGATGTGAGGACTCTGGTAAAATGTGATTTTATTATTTTGGTTGTGGGCCTTCTTTTCAGGAATGGCTCCAAAAAGTGAGATGAATTGGGATCACTTTTCTCTGGAACTGCTCTGTGTTGCCTTGATGATTAAGGGCTCATGAAAAGAGAACAAAAGAAAGTACTTCCTTCTTTGGTTTAGGACCTTTGAAGACAGGACTTGGTAGGTGCTGGTCTAAGACAGTTTCTGTGCTCCTGTTCTTGCACGATATCAACCACTGTAGTCTTCCTGTAGCTAGGGACATACAGAGTTATCAGACAGAGGCTACTAAACACCCAGAATAAAAGAAGACTGCATGGTCAGCTTGTGTTTATAGAAGTTGAGGGAAGGCTGGGAAGCACATTAGAGCTTTATGTGTTGATATGAACCATTCAAGTAATCCATCATGATGCAATCATAGATCCTCTTTCTCTAGAACTCTGTCCATTAACACCAGCAGAAGTAGCTGGAGGAAATACAGGAAAGACAGCTGATCTAGCCAAGTTGGAGCTGTCCTTATGTAAATGCAGTTTGAAGTGATTAAGCATAAACTGGACTTCCATCTGTTGTTATCTGGTGCTTTCAGGACTTCAGAGCTGCTGTAACCAATGAATTCTCCTGTTATGCTAGAGGTAAATATGCTTGAGAAGATGCTGATGCCCAGGCATGTATTTGGATTTTTACGCAGGATGGGCCTGCAAAGCAGTGCAAGATTTTTCTGTTGTCCTCTATAGCTCCCGAGCATGGGCCTCTGAACATGGTCCATTGCTTCCATCAGAGCTACTCACAGCCTGAAGCTTACAGCCCAAATAGCACCACAGAAGCGGCCTTTTCAAGCAGAAAATAGAGTATTTCACTGCCTCAGTAAACTGCAACAGGATTGCACAACAGACTCAGTCTCTTTGTAGACATGGAAGAAAAGACTGACACTGCACTTACTGGAGCTAAATCTGAAGCCTGAAAAAATAGGCTGCTGAAAGGAAGCAGATTTAACCCCAGCTGAGACAAGTAAAGGAACCCACCAGGAGCCAGATAAGAATAATTTAAATTACTTCCTATGTGTGCAGTCTGTGAGATGACAGGGAGAGACTTGAAAAAGTGGTAGTATTTTTGTCAGAACTAGACTATTTCTGTTGGGGTAAACAGCCTGCTGGCTGACATAACAAGTCTTTTTTTTTCCATATGAGAGATAACACTTATATCAAATACTGGGTGAGCACCAAAAAGAATTGAAACATGGAGAATCTGAGGTTGTCATTCCTACTTCCTGGTGAGTGCATTTTTTTTCCTGCTGAGTTATGGGGAAAAGAAATTTCATTATATATTGAGATGACTCAGATGGTAATGCAGGCTACTCAGGAAATACCCTGTGTTCTCTTTTTTTTTCCTTTTGTATCAGCTGATTTGTATATTTTAGTATTTCCCAGCAAACAAACCAACAACAAAACACCTGGCACATAGGAGCATCAGAAACTATTTTCATGGCTTGTGGTAGCTGACAAGCTCTTCATCATGCATCTAAGTCAAAATAAAGTTAGGTTGGTGCTGATGCTTTCTAAGAGTCTTATGAGCTTATCAACACGCTAAGTCATAGTAACTGCATCTACAACAAGAGCAAGCAATTGCGTAAATTCATGTTTCAAAATAACAGACTTTTTACAGAATGTTTAATAAAAACCATACAAAAATATTTAAACCAGCTCCTATGAATTAAAACCAGATCATATTTCCTGAGAAGCCATTGTGGGCTTTGGTGACCTTTCAAGTTCAACCCCCACCTATTATTTTCATTATTTTTCCCAACATCAACCCCCAGCACTGTAATTAGAAAAAGAAACTCACTGTATATAAAAGCATGCTATGTGAACAGAAATTATGATCAGCAATGATGTGATCCCTACTATGCAAGCAGCAAAGGGAATGGATTGCTTCACACATACTCTGTTCCACTCCCACTCCTTTCATCTATGTTTACAGCAAACTGCTACAAAGAGAACAGCTGAAAAACTGAGCTGTTAAAGGTGAAGGGGCAAATTCTTGAGAACAGGAAAGAGTGGAGAAATAAGGTAGAAATATGACTTGAAAGTATCATACATAAGAAGCAGAAAAGAGACACTGCTAATAAATTGAAGACAAAGTAGGGTATTGTTTTAAGAATGATCCCGGTGCTAGCAATGAAACACTTACTCCTTCAGCTGTTTAGTTAGCTTGACCACCTGAGAGGCCAATGACATACACGTCTCCACAACTACCAAGTAGCGGGAACACATGGTGTGCCCATGTCGCTCAGCACTTTGTGAGGGTTTCTCTCCCACATGGTTTTGCATGGTGACATTTGCTCCATATTCAACCAATGTCTGTAAAAACACAAAAGGAAACATTGACATCTGTAAATGTCTCTGCTCTGACTTCTAGTCAACCACAATATTGGCTGGGCCCAAATCACTCCTGAATAAAGTGCTTGAAAATGCTGGTCTAAGCCAATCACTTTTAAAAATCATTTGCTTGCAAGTCTGCATGCAGAGTGACCTCAAAACACATACCACTAAAATCTATCAGCCAGCTGCAAGGATAACACAGAAGAATGAACTGTTGTTCAGAAGAACTAAGCAAAGGCTACATTATTCCTTCCCCTCCCTTTGCAGTTCTACTCAATCTTCTGTTAGCTTGTTTGTGCAGTACAGCATGACTTCTAATATACACAATGAACACGACTACCAAATGAAAACAGAGGACTGACTTTCAGGCACCTATTGATTATCTCCTGATAATCAATACTGAGCCACAGTAACAAAAGTTTTTCAGATGCATGTGTCTATGCATTACTGAACATTGTGCTAAATTTGCACAGGGTAATTTTAAAAGAGAAGACACAGGCAAGGAGGCGAGCGGCTGACTCAGAGGGGGCGATGCCAGGAGGACCGGCGGCAGAACTGACTGGTTAAAAACCTGCCCCAGGGAGCGCGAGTGACCCAGAGCGCGGTGAACAGGGCGGGCTCGAGGCAGCTTGCGCGGGCAGGCAAGTGGGGTGGTGAGTGGGATGGTGAGCACGATGGTGAGCACTCGCCGTACGAGCAAGACTCGGTCTGGGAGCTCCGCTCTGGCAGCTCCTCTCTGGCTGCGCCGGTGGTGGCCAGTGTAGGCGCCCAAACAGAGCCGATGGGAAGGGAGGCTGTAGTGCAGAGCTCGGGGTGTAGAGAGCGCCTGCACTGCTGTCCTGAGGGAAGGGTGAGCAATGGGCAGGGCTGCACTCTGCGCTCCCTGGCGGAAGTCCTCCTGCAGCAGGTGGCTGAACTGCAGGAAGCTGTTACCAGGCTGAAAGGTGTCAGGGAAGCTGAGGGGGAGCAGCACTGCTTGCTCCAGGACCAGACTGTTCGGGGCCTCGAGTGTCTACTGTTGCCCGTGCAGAAAAGGAGGCTGCTAACCCAGGAAGCTGGGAAAAGGTAACAGAAAAAAACAACAAAAAAAGGAGGAAGAGGGCAATTAAAAGCAAGGGGCTTCCTCCTACATCTGTTGTCCCCACCCAGAACCGCTTTGCTGTCCTGCAGGGGGCTGATGAGCAACAGCGCTCCCACCAGGCGCAACCAGCTCGTGCACTGGTAAAGAAGATCACTACTGGGGCTGCCAGGAAAAAGCAGCGGGCCATAGTAGTAGGGGACTCTAATCTGAAAGGCACAGAGGCACCCATCTGTCAGCCTGATCCAGGCTCAAGGGAGGTGTGTTGCCTACCAGGGGCTCGGATCAGGGATGTGGCCGAGAAGCTGCCTGCTCTAGTCGGTCCCACTGACTATTACCCACTCCTGGTAATACATGTGGGTGCTACTGATATAGATAGCAGTAGCTCGGAGACCATAAAGAAGGACTACAGGGCTCTGAGAGAGGTGGTTAGGGGCTCTGGAGCTCAGATTGTCTTTTCGTCAATTCTCCAGGATACAGGGCAGGACCTTGAAAAGGCTAGGAGGATTGGGCAGGTTAATAAATGGTTAGAAGGGTGGTGCTATAGTCAGGGGTTTGGGTACCTTGAACATGGGACTCAATATAGTAGGCCAGGTCTACTGGGGGCTGGTGGAACTGGTCTGACAAAGAAGGGGAAGAGTGGATTTGGTAGGAGACTTGCCAGACTGGTCAAGGATGCTTTAAACTAGATGTGTTGGGGGAGGGGGGCATCATTCCATCCCAACACACCCAGTCGGTTGGCAGCACCTACAGTAAACGTTCGGAGCAATGTAGAGATATTCCAGCTGCTCCAGCCAATGAGCCGGCTTCAATTGGATCTCGGCTCAAATGCCTCTACACAAATGCCCGTAGTATGGGGAACAAACAAGAGGAATTAGAGATGTGTGCACGTCTACAGGGGTATGATATCATAGGCATCACAGAAACATGGTGGGATGGCTCCTATGACTGGTGTGTTGGAATGGAAGGTTATCGGCTCTTTAGGAAAGACAGGCCTGGCAGACGGGGAGGGGGAGTTGCTATTTATGTTAGGGATAGGCTAGAGAGTATGGAACTCTGTCTGGGGACAGGTGAGCAGTCGACAGAGAGTTTGTGGGACAGGGTTAAAGGGAGAACAGCGATGGGTGACATTATTATGGGGATCTGTTACAGACTGCCTGACAAAGGGGACTTGCTGGACGAAGCGCTCCATAGGCAGATAGGAGCAGCCTCACGCTTGCAGGCCCTTGTTCTCACGGGAGACTTCAACCACCCTGATATCTGTTGGAGGGATGGTACAGCCCGGCGCAAGCAATCCAGAAGGTTCCTCGATTGTGTGGAAGACAACTTCCTTCTGCAAGTAATAGAGGAGCCGACAAGGAGAGGTGCCATGCTTGACCTCGTCCTCACCAACAGGGAAGGGCTGGTTGGGAATGTGACGCTCCAGGGCAGCCTTGATTGCAGCGATCATGAGATGGTTGAGTTTGAGATCCTCAGGACAGTGAGAAGAGCGTGCAGCAAGCTCACTGCCCTGGACTTCAAGAGAGCAGACTTTGGCCTCTTCAGGAACCTGCTCAGTAAGGTTCCATGGGATACAGCCCTAGAGGGCAGGGGGGCCCAAGACTGTTGGTTGATATTCAAGGATCACCTGCTGCAAGTTCAGGAGCGATGCATCCCAACTAGAAGGAAGTTTAGCAGGAGGGCCAGGAGACCTCCTTGGATGGATAAGGAGCTGCTGAGCAAAATTCGAAGGAAACAAGAGTCTTATAAAAGGTGGAAGCAAGGACAGGCGGGCTGGGAAGAATACAGGGATGTTGTCCGGGAAGCTAGGGACCAGGTTAGGAAAGCTAAGGCCCACTTAGAATTAAACTTGGCTAGGGATGTTAAGGATAACAGGAAGGGATTTTATAGGTACATTGCCAATAAAAGACAGGTTAGGGACAACGTGAGCCCTCTCCAGAAGCTATCGGGAGAACTGGCTACCCTGGATTTGGAGAAGGCTGAGGTTCTTAATGACTTCTTTGCCTCAGTCTTTACCGGCAAATGCTCTGACCACACCACCCAAGTCTTGGAAGGCAGACGCGGGGACAGTGAGAATGAAGACCCTGGGCCCACTGTGGGGGAGGATCTTGTTCGGGACCACCTTAGGAACCTGTATGTATACAAGTCCATGGGACCGGATGAAATCCATCCGTGGGTCCTGAAGGAGCTGGCAAATGAAGTTGCTAAGCCACTGTCCATCAGATTTGAAAAATCATGGCAGTCAGGTGAAGTTCCCGATGACTGGAAAAAGGGAAATATAACCCCCATTTTTAAGAAGGGGAAAATGGATGAGCCAGGGAATTACAGACCAGTCAGTCTCACCTCTGTGCCTGGCAAAATCTTGGAGCAAATTCTCCTGGAAGGCATGCTAAGGCACATGAAAACCAACAAGGTGCTTGGTGACAGCCAGCATGGCTTCACTAAGTGGAAATCCTGCCTGACCAATCTGGTGACCTTCTATGAAGGGGCTACGGAACTGATGGACAGGGGCAGAGCAGTTGATGTCATCTACCTGGACTTGTGTAAAGCCTTTGACACTGCCTCACATGACATCCTTCTCTCTAAGTTGAAGAGACATCAATTTGATAGGTGGACCACTCGGTGGATAAAGAACTGGCTGGATGGCCGCACGCAAAGAGTAGTGCTCAGTGGCTCAGTGTCCAGCTGGAGACCAGTAACGAGTGGTGTCCCCCAGGGATCGGTGTTGGGACCGGTCTTGTTCAACATCTTTGTGAGTGATATGGACAGTGGGATTGAGTGCGCCCTCAGCAAGTTTGCTGATGACACCAAGCTGTGTGGTTCGGTTCATATGTTGGAGGGAAGGAATGCCATCCAGAGGGACCTTGACACGCTTGTGAGGTGGGCTGATGCCAACCTGATGAAGTTTAACCATGCTAAGTGCAAAGTCCTACACCTGGGTCGGAGCAATGCCAGGCACAGCTACAGGTTGGGTGGGCACCCAACTCATTCAGAGCAGCCCTGCGGAGAAGGACTTGGGGGTGTGGGTTGATGAAAAAATGAACATGAGCCGGCAGTGTGCACTTGCAGCCCAGAAAGCCAACCGTATCCTGGGCTGCATCAAAAGGAGTGTGACCAGCAGGTCGACGGAGGTGATCCTGCCCCTTTACTCTGTTCTCGTGAGAGCTCACTTGGAGTATTGTGTGCAGTTCTGGTGTCCTCAACATAAAAATGACATGGAACTGTTAGAACAAGTGCAGAGGAGGGCCAAGAGGACGATCAGGGGACTGGAGCACCTCCCATATGAAGATAGGCTGAGAAAATTGGGGCTGTTCAGCCTGGAGAAGAGAAGGCTGCATGGAGACCTCATAGCAGCCTTCCAATACCTGAAGGGGGCCTATAGGGATGCTGGGGAGGGACTCTTCATTAGGGACTGTGGTGAGAGAACAAGGGGTAATGGGTTCAAACTTAAACAGGGGAGGTTTAGATTGGATATGAGGAAGAAATTCTTTACTGTAAGGGTGGCGAGGCCCTGGAATGGGTTGCCCATGGAAGTTGTGAATGCTTCATCCCTGGCGGCGTTCAAGGTGGGGTTGGACATAGCCTTGGATGGCATGGTTTAATGGGAGGTGTCCCTGCCCATGGCAGGGGGGTTGGAACTCGATGATCTGGAGGTCCTTTCCAACCCTAACTAGTCTATGATTCTATGATTCTATGACTTGATTACATCAGGGTCCAGAGCAAAGTGAACACATTGCTAGCCAATTTATAGAAGTTAGTGATCAGGTGTATTGGCTTAGTAGGTCTGGTATCTACTGTTCTTGGGATCTCTGTGTTGCATTGCAACACACCCTTAGAATCTCATTTTAGGAGAGTCTTTAGTAGAGTACTTGCTGACTCCTTTTCTGGTTTAGCTCTTAATTTCTTAATTGAATTTTAAAACACTCAGCAGTCTCAGTCTCAATTTCTTGATTCCTTACCCAAATGATGTTTGGATATGAAAAGTATGGCAGATAGTTTTTAACAATGCCTTTAGGTCAGACAGACAAAAATATCTTTTTTGCAGAAAAAAAATATTTGTACAATCACTTTTCCAATCTGATTACATTTTCTTTTTTCTCTCCTTTTTTTTTTTTGTTTTGTTTTGTTTTGTTTTGTTTGCTTGCTTGGGCTTTTCTGTGTGTGTGTTTTTAATGCTGAAAGAAGACTCACTGCTTTGCACTTGCTTGGTTACTCTGTTTTCTTTTAAAGATATACTCAAGTATATGCCAACTTTTAGTCTTTAAGAGAAATAATGGCTTATACTTTGATGTATACTCCTGTGTTACTCACAGTGCTAGCAAAGAAACCTAGCTTGTTGCTGAAGAACTATCTAAGTTGTGAGTATGACATTTGATTTACTTCAGGGACCTGAAGCCAGAGCATTGTAAAGACAAATAAGTTCTATCAGGTTGACCTCAAGACATCCAATCACTGAATCAAGAACTGAGACCAAACCTTCAGCCTTTTCAATCCGTTTATGATAATCAGTGTTATGCACTATTTGCTTTACTGGTGTGCATTTAAGATAGGACCTAAACGTTCTCACCAATGTTCAGATACACATTGCTCATAGCACTTTGGAAAAAATTCTGAACAAAATCATAATACATTCTTAAACTACAGCATTATTAACATCACACATACAGATGAAGAAGTGGTATTGCATGGCTGAGCTCTTAGTTGATTTATGCAAGCAGAGTTGGTAATCCAGCAAGCATTGGAGTGGCCTTGTTGACTAAGAACAGCTGGCACAGAGACCTGTACATCTGCTTACAGAGAAGAGGAATGGTGATCTGTCTGGGCTGCTAAATCTATACTTAAAGGGAACTTACCAAAAGTCTTTCACTGCATCTCATGTCAATAAATTTGGTTTAATTTTCCAATAAAGAAAATAAAAAAGGGAAAATTCTGCAGAAAGCAATCTTATAGTTTGGAACACTGTAAGAGTGTCACCAGCTCAATGAGAGGGCCAGCGAATCACTGACAGCTGGTGACCCTCCATCTTTTGTAATGCTACTCAGAATCTCCACGCTCCTTTTATCACTTCTTTCCTTTTACCATATAATTCACTGTATATTGCTTTAAATTAGACTATAAACGCACTTGGAAGAATGCTTATTTTGTTTAGAGCACAACAAAACCTTAACTACACTTAAGATTGAGGTGTTCATGAAGTGACACTGCTAACATTGTATATTTTTGTTGTCATTAGATATTTTCATGTTTTATTTCTCCTGGTTTCACTTCAGCACAAAACACTTTTTGATTTGTACATTTATCTAAAATAAAAAAATATTGAGAATTCTAAGCTATTTATTAAGGTTCATTCTTCACAGGGAAAGCAGGGCTATTCTCTTTTTTATTTTGTTTTATCCATAAAAACAGCCTGCAGATGTCACCATTCTGTTCAAAAATCATCTACTCTCATTTCTCTTTGAAATTCATTGACCACCTTGATGAGGCACTGTTGAGTTAGCAACACACCCTAACACAGTGGTGCTCCCCACTAGCAAATCATCAACATTTCTTCTATCCACTTTTTCCCTACTGATTATAGCTTGTCTACAATACAATATTAAAGCCACTAAATTTAGCATGGATGTGATGATCTGGTTTTATCCAATGACTAATTTGTTTCTCAGATATCTTTCTGAAATAATTTTATTATTATTTCTTCTCCAATCAGCTTTCACTTCTAAGTGCAGACAACAATGAACATTGAAATGTACTTCTGTAACTAAAGGTTCTAGCAACTTTGATGGCCAAAGAGTACATCAGCAATTCAACTGCAAATCTGCAGAGCTGAGATGTTCAACCTAGCCATCCAGTTCAACCTTATAGCTTTTTTGGTATGTCTGCACTCGACAATGGTACTGTAAAGAGGTATCCAAACTGGTCTATTCAGATCTGGCTCCCAAAAGTACTATAGCTGCATAAGCTTTCCTAGCAGGACAAACTACCCTTTTCAGCAGCTCTATAAAACACAGCTGTACTGCTTTCAGTGGCCAGTCCGATTCTTGAGAAATAGTTAGAAATCGGCATTACACTGCATTATTCAGTATAGACACATTCAAAAATTCAAAGTCTGGAAAGAATGGTTTACACAGGGTGGAAATCCTTCAACATAGATAAACTTGTCTATTAGACTTCCCCTAAGCAGGAGAGCTACAACTATTTATTGGAAAAAGAAATGAAAGGAAAATATCAGAAGAATACATGCATCTACTCTGGCTGCCCTTTTGTAACATAAAAACATATACATTAGTTGCTCATGTATAAACAATGTAACAATATAAGCATGCTTCATTATTGTAATACAACAGTTACTTTAGGCTAACAATAGCATAATTGGCAACAGAATCTAAATCCAGATCTTTTCAGTATTTCAGTCTGAGCCCTACTGGCTTAAAATTCTTTATTCTAGTATATTTTGATGTATCAATAATTATTGCCTCTTGTAAGATCTCTTATAATCATTTTATTAGCCATCTGATGTAAAGAGATTTCTGGTACAGCTATCACTCTACCTGTATGCATCCTAGATAACCATGTTGAGCAGCTATGTGAACAGCAGTATTTCCATCCTGGTCAACTTCATCCAGTGAAATGCCCTGTTCTTGCATGAACTGAAGGAGCCACAGAAGGATTTTCTCCTAGGGGGAGGGGGAAAGAGATGTCACAAAGAATAAAAAATAATAAAGACCTAAATGTGCTAATTACGGCTACTGTCTTCTGTTACTAATACTGTCCAATAATTTCTTGTTTTCATCTCTCTTAACTTTGTAGGACTTAGTGTATCATGAGTCTGCCTCTGTTGTCTGTTTGTTTGTTCCCTGGATAAATAAGCTGAAGTACTTTGTTTTATAAAAAGACATACTAGGAAAAATATGAGTACTGTAACACTGTACTGTTATTACTGTGCTGTAATTCTGAAAAATTGCTCACTAAAAAGCATGCATGCCTGTATTTTGCAGGGGAGACCTGGGTCAGAAGAGCCTGTATGTCAATCTGAAAATCAGTTTGTGAAATGTGGTGAAACTTCACAAGCCTTTCTGGAAAATTACAGCATGAGTACACGCAGGTCAAAGAGCTGAGCAGTTAAGAGTCTTCAAATCTATCACCTGCCCAGTTCTGGGATGTTGTGCAAGAGCAGAAGCAATACAACTAAACCCAGGAAATCCCTCTACCTTGAGTTCTCAGTCTGTTGACTAATTGACTATTTGTATGTGACTGCATGTTGGGAAGGATGGGAAAACATGAACTGCAAACTTGGAAGTGAAAGTCTGGAAGCCAAAACTGAGGTGCCAACTTCACTCTTTTCAACATCACTTTTTGCACATGCATGCCAGTGTATATGTATACACATTTACAGTGTACATGTATACACATTTATATGGATATTCTTTTCTAACAATGGACAGTTTACATAAGTGCACTATGCTTATTCTATTTCTGACTTTCCCCAGCAGGTTTATTTGGAATAATCTTCTTTTCTCTAGGAACCTTCCATGCCTCTCCAGATTAAATTTCACTGTGCATTGCTGAATGTGATACATAATGAAAATCTAGAATTAATCTACAGATTACATAAAAAGCAAGGTCCTTTAAACGGTAGCTGACTACAGCTGTAGTCACAGTTTCTGCATCTGAATAGCTGGAAAGTATAAATTACTTTCTAGCTTAAAACTTTATTTAAAAATATTTTTTCTTATCTTCCACTGATATCTATCATGTGTTATACTGGCTAGGAGCTCTAGTTCAAAGTGGTTTCTAGTCTTGTTGAGGTAAACACCAATGCACAGACTTAACCTGCAGTACTTCAGTAGCTTCAGCGATACTAAGTACATAATCACTCACAGTCAGATACATGGGCCTCTAAGAATGATATGTGCCTAAATGAAACAGTACCAAAAACATGTCTAGGACTCTGAGCAGTGATCAGGTAGGAAAGAGGAAGAATAATAATGAGAAAAGGAAATTCTACCTAGTAACATTGAGCATAATCCTCTTTTTGTTTTGTATAAAAGTACCACAGACATTTCAATATCAAGGAAAAGGAGATGGATCCTCAGACTCTTTCAGGTTTCTTCCGAATGATTCTGCTTATTCAAGCAACTGGACCTCTGCTTACTGCTTCAGAGGGCTAGTCTGTCTGGAACTTATCTTCTTCATATTTCCACATTAACAGCAGGGTTGTTTTTTTTATTACAGGGTGAAGGGGTAGGTACAGTTACTTCTCCTTGGCTGAATGCCCAATAGAGCTGACAGCCAGCATGGAGAGATGACTTCAGATCACATAACCCTTTTAAAATGCTTTAGAGCAATTTCTCCTGATGCCTGTGGTGTTGGCCAGCGGTGAAAAAGGATTACACTTCTCCCATGAATTGCTCTTATGTTTTAATAATTACAAGAAAAATATTTTAGCAAAACTCCTCTGTAGAATTGGAAGACAACTACAGCTTTGAAATCATATATTCATTTGAAACATAATAGGAGCTAGAATGTTAAGCATGTTCTGTAATTTTGTGGTCACTATCAGCATGGAGCAAATGATGCTTTCTAGTCATTTATCTTATTAACATGGAAATCAACTGCCTGGAAGGCTAAATGTAATCATCTGTACTTAGGACTGTCTGTGCATCAGCTGATCACAGGCTCAAAGTCAGAGGCCTACTCAAACAGTTTGTGTTTCTCTCAAATGACCATATTTTTTAACAAATTTACTCTAGACAAAAAACAATCCAGAGCAAAACAAAAATGCAAACCCAGCTATTTTCTTCATTTATACCTAGGGAAAATGAAAAAATTGTATATGAAAATATGTATCACTTTAGTAACACATCTATTTGCAACAAAAGTGTTCTTAGGAATAGGTTATAACAATCAACTCAATTTACTCAGACAAAATGAAAGATAGAAAATTCATGAGATTAAGATAATGGAAAATAATCACATATTTGTTATGTAACAGGAACTGGCAAATGCTGACAAATTACTTACTCTGATACTTCTAAGACTTACAATGGCTTTATGTTGTAGCAGTGGTTAATAACCTATCTGGCATATTCTACACATACAAGAATTCAAGCCTCCCTAAAAATAGATTCTGGGAAAATGACACAATACGTAATTTCTTTTTTGCGACAGGCTGCAGACTTTGGCTCCACCAAAGACTTTGGCTGGGTTTTGGAACAGAAAGAACTAACAAGCACCATTTAAACCATTAAATAGACTACAAATGGAAGGATTAGCATGGTGAAGAGGACCAACTCTAATCTTAACCTCATCAGTTGATATTAATTAACTAAGATACTCTTCCCAGTACCCCTTAATCATTGCAGAGTGAGTGAAAACAACACATTATTCTTGCAAAAATGACATTAGACAGGAAGTCAAACATCCTGAAGGTAAAAAATAGGTGTGTTCTTAGACATTTGCATACCTGAATGTCACACTGCCCTGCCCACTGTGCTCTCCATGTTACACTATTGCCAAGTGGTGTCTGGAACCCTTTCTAGGTTCTCAGTCATGCTGTAGCTCTGCTTCTCTAAAGTTATGTTAGACTGTCTGGAGCTTGGAGGCAACAAACCCTTGGCATTTCCCACCTTCTGCCTCTTCTGTGCTAGCCTATGCTACCCCAGTATCCGTGTTGGAAGAAATTACAGCCCTGTTAAAGTCTTACTCAGGAACTACTACTATGTGCATGTAGGACTGCACCACCACTTCTTCCTGTCACTTGGTGACTGTGCCAGACGTAGCTGATACACAGTCTGCCATGTACCTATTATTTATGCCTGGCATGGAGAGAACTGCCAACAACCATGGTTGCTTCCTGCATAACAGCATCCTTAAAGAATCCCTTGATAGGAGGAGCAGCTGACCAGGCTACAGGCTGACTTTAAGCTCTTCCTATCTCCCATCACATGAACTTATGTAGTTCCTGTCTCATTGGAAAATGTAACATTATTGAGATGTCTTTGGAGTCAGGCCATGATTGTGATTTGATGACCTTTAACATAGAAGCTTTGCTACAAACTCCCTTTTGCTGCCCATTCTAAATGATATTTATTGAAGAAAAATATGATGGCCATGTTTAATGCCTGGGGAAACAATGGATGGACTGACTCTTTTTAGAAAATGATTCAATAAGAGGTCTTCCTTGTAAAAATATTACTCTTGCAATTCTGCCAAGACTAGTGTTTACACGGATTATCTCTCATGTAAGTAATGGTAAAATAAATCAAAACTTTGAGGAAAGTGCCAGCTACATATTTGAATTTCTCAAAGTTGTTTTTTTTGCCTTAACACAGTTGGGTAAGACAGTCTGGCAAACATTCAGCCTCAACATTCCCTCATGTTTCCAAGATGTTTGTGAATTATATATATATATACATAAAAGATAATTACCATTACATGTGAACTTTCTTTGGCATTTAGCTAACTAAGAAAAATTGTCAGCAATTTATATATTACCTTTTTTAATTTCATGGGTGGCTGGTGTTTCTTAACTGGTAGAGCTTCCATTCTTCTCTGAAAAGAATCTATATAAAGGGTGCCAGGTCTGTTCCTGGCATGAGACAGCATAGCTGACTGAAAAAAACCCCAAAGCTTACTGGATTTAGCTTGTCCAAATATTTTCAGAGATGAGGACAAAATTAGGCTAATCAATTGAAGATATAAATGTAAGTTCACATGAAACATTCTTTTCCAGACGTTTTCTTCCCAGTGGCAAATACACCTTTCTTGAATCCAATCCTGATCTGGCTCCAGTCCTCCCTAAATTCAGTGCTACATTTACAGGCCAAACTTGCTGTGGAAAGCAGGACAGCATCAATCAGTATATTCAGCAGGGTCCTAACTTGCACCGGTAACATCTGCATAGTAGGTGAATGGAAAAAAGGCAAAGGAGGTCTTTGCACAGCATGAAATCAAGTTTGTCTTTGTGCCTAATGAAACAGGAAGAGAAAGGGTAGCCTTCCAGCTCAGCCTTCCAAACCTGCCGCCTTTCTTTCCTTCCCCCTCCAGTAATTTCATGACTGGACAGGATCAGTTAACAGCAGAAATATGCCACCATAATTCTATGGCACTGAATGAGACAACCACACGTGTACAGGAAAGAAAAAGATAATTTTCTTAGTGGTTACATTTTGCTTGTTCTCTCTCAATAAGTAAAGAGAAAAAAAGCATTAGCACAAAAAATAGTGAGTTTTCTGCATTTATTCTTAATCTCTGTTGTAGAAACTGAGTGACAAACTGGCCCATCTGATAAAGAGATTAGAGTAAAATAACCGATCACTATTCCTTGTATAGAAGATCCTGGAGAAAGTTCATTGAGCAGGGGTTATTGCAAGGTCTACTTAGGAAAAACAGACTTAGTGGGATGAGAGTGTGGTGCAATTAAGTGGTATATGTTTCCCCAGACATTAGAAAAGCACTGAAACGCTGTATTTCTTGTGGTTTCTGATCATTAGATTTATAGATAAGTGAGGTGTGGAAGAGGATTGATTTACAACATATTTTTATATGTAATTTTCAATAAAACTGGCTAGAAGTAGGCAGATGGTGTTCAACTTTCACCACACTTCACTGCCAATATACTGAATTCCTGAATTGCCATGATTTGCCAAAATTTTTTGAGATTAATCTCTCCTGGAAAGGAAATGTGAACTATACCCATATGTTTGATGATTTTCTAATATGTCCTAGGAGTCCTCTAGGGATCATGACAGCTCATCTCCCTAGATGTTGGGGGTTGGAACTAGAAGATCTTAAGGTCCTTTCCAACCCTAACTATTCTATGATTTTATGTTCCTGAGATTGGTAGGTTGGCCTAACATGCCAGCTAATCTTCTTCAAGCTATTAGTTAAAGAAGAAAGAAAGAAAAAGAGAGAAAGAGAGAAAGAAAGAGAGAAAGAGAGAAAGAAAGAGAGAAAGAGAGAAAGAAAGAGAGAAAGAGAGAAAGAGAGAAAGAGAGAAAGAGAGAAGGAAAGAAAGAAAGAAAGAAAGAAAGAAAGAAAGAAAGAAAGAAAGAAAGAAAGAAAGAAAGAAAGAAAGAAAGAAAGAAAGAGAGAGAAAGAAGGAAAGAAAAAGAAAGAAAGAAAAAGAAAGAAAGAAAGAGAGGGAAACAACGAACGAACACCTCCCCCCCCCCCCCCAATTTAAGAGGGAAAATACTGAAAAAAATACAGAAATTAAGTGGGAAAAGATTTTCTATATTTGAACTAAGGTCATCTGTAATTAAAAGCCATAAAATGATAATCATAGAATCATAGAAGAGTTAGGGTTGCTTTACATTGAAATTCTTCTACAAGCACCTAAATAATCTATGTAAAAAAGTAAATTAAAGTCATACCTGGCCATAGCAACCTGCATAATGAATAAGGCTTGGGTGGTCTTTTGAGCAACTTAATTCTGCAATAGCTTCTGTTTCACTCACCATCCATCGAACACACTCCAGCTGGCCATTCTAAACAAATAAAAAAATATAAATTCCATCTGTTTCTGTTCTAAACACATTTACTAAACATGGAAAAGTTTATTAGAATTATTAAAATATTATGAAATTCCAGTTTGAAAATGTGTTATCTGCTGTCATGTAATGCACTTGTTTATCTTGTCCCGTATCAGTTACAGTTTGGCTATTGATTACAGTGAAAGTGGCAGTCAAAGAGTATTACATACACAACCTGGTCCTGACTGTCAGACTGTTCAGAGAAAAAAACATAGTTCTGTTTTCATCACTAGTACAGCAAGTCTCAATGACTAAATAAGATAATTTGCTGGAGCAGATTGAACAGTCTCCCTACAAATTCTGATAGGCACTAATCACTATTCAAATCCATGCTTCCTATATTATTCTTATGTATGTAGTATTTGAACACCTAATCCTCATGGATTAGGACCTATATGTAATAGATATTGTATAAACAGCAACAAGGAGATGGTTCTTGCCCTGAACACATTTACAGCCTAGTCTCAAGACTACCAAGCTGCTATGCACACTCCTAGTAGTTTGCAAGTTACTGTGAAATAGGATGTATATGCTTTGGAAAGAGATGAACATTTTCTTCAGAGCACGCTTGTGGCCCAGTGTAAAGGCAAGAGTTTTTAGCAGCTTCTCTTGCTGCAGCTTCTTTTCAGCAACGGTATCTTGCTAAATGCAGTTTTGCAAGACCTACATTCCAGCCTGTTCTTACTTCATTTTTCAGCTCTCATGTTCATAAAGGCTGTTATATTCTTTATAGCTGGAACAAGTATTTCAATTGCTCAGTCAAAATCTCAGAGAGATCAACATACATAAATATAAAAAGCTGTTTGCGTACATTAAATGGAAAAAGCTATCATGAGAAGGAAAGAAATATCCATTTAAAGTTTCAGTTTTATTTTTATAAAAACAAAGAGAATATTAACCCATTTAAAATTATATGGGAGAAATAAAAACTGGAATAAAATTGAACTGATATTTGTCTTATTCTTTCCATATGTAATGTATGCATATAAAAGGAAGAATGCATACCATTATGTTTTACTTACTTTTCTCTTTTTCTCTCAATTCCAATAATGAAATGAAACAATGAAGCTACTTCTGTTCTTTTTAGTATATTAGAAAAAATGCCCCTTATCATATTTAGGTTCGAATATTAGTGACTAATAATTTTTTATTTTGTTTCCCTTTGTATCACAACTGAGTAAAATATTTTTGTATTTTTTAAAATTAAGGTAAAGAATTAATAAATTACTCACTATATAAAATAATTTTGATAATGTGGAACGTAGTTTTTCACAGTTAAAATAAGTTATCAACATGGCAGTACGACATAACAGCACTCAATTTTTCACTCTCTAGCTCACAGCTAAAGGTCAGAAAGAGTACTATAATCAAAAGAATTAGTTTTAATTAATTAATTCTTTACTGGGAGACATTATGCATCATCAATGAATTGTTTAAGTTCTCTGGCATGGAAATTTCTGTCCTGCATACAAGTTTTCTTGTAGAACACAGGTGCATGCCCCACATGGTGCAACATTATGGAACTTAGAATGGTACAACGTAAAAGCAAGAATGAACAAAGTCCATTCTATCAGTATGCAAAACCACCTTGGAAGTGAGGCTCAAGGACTACAAAGTTTAGTTATGCCGAATTACTTCAAGGCTGTCAAGAAATTTTGCAACGATCCAGGCCAAGTCCAGCCATGCAGGTCATCATTAGAAACACTTGGGCATCCCCATTTACACGAAAAACTCCATTACATTTACACACTTTTCTGTGAATGTCAAAGCATGCTCAACTACTATAAAAACTAAAGGAATCAATGATTAAAAAAGCCAACCTTTCTGGAGAAAAAGACAAAAGATTTTGTTTGACTATAAACACAATATATACAAAGGTTGGAAAAAAAAAATACCCAAGAAAGAAAATGGTTTCCAAGTAAAATTGTAAGACTATAAATTGGCAGACTGTATCAGTTTGGACATGGGCCAAGGTATTGAAGCTAAATACCTTACTTTTATAACAGCATTTCATTAGTACAACTAGCTATAAGTTTAGGTTTATATTCATATGGTTTGTCCCAGAAAAATTAAAAAAAACCCACAAAACCCAACCCTGAAACCTGGATCAGGGCCATAGGTCATTGAAAAGATGTCTCAAAGATGCAAACCTGGAATCCACCAGCCCTCTTTCCATTTCTAAAGTTTTCCCAAGAAGTAAATACCAATAAAACCCCAGAAGAATAGAATCATAGAATCACAGAATAGTTAGGGTTGGGAAGGACCTTAAGATCATCTAGTTCCAACCCCCTTGCCATGGGCAGGGACACCTCCCTCTTATATTGTATTTCGCCCCTTTCCTTGTTTCTTCTTAAGGTATTTAGTGGATAAAAGAAATGGCATCCAACTATTCAATCTCACTTACTAAAGAACCAGAATCAGTGTGTTTAACTATCCGCCTTCCTGGCAACACTATATTTTTAGTGCAGCAACAACAATAATTTTCACATTTTCCTACGTAATAAGTGCAAGATCTTGGGTCAGGCCACCCCAGGCACAGCTACAGGTTGGGAGGAGAAGTGATAGAGAGCAGCCCTGCGGAGAAGGACTTGGGGGTGTTGGTTGCTGAGAAACTTAACATGAGCCAGCTTCAGTGTGCACTCACAGCACAGAAACCAATTGTATCCTGGGCAGCATCAAAAGAAGCATGACCAGCAGTTGAGGGAGGTGATCCTGCCCCTCTACTCTGTTCTTGTGAGACCCCAGGCTGAGAAAATTGGGGCAGTTCAGCCTGGAGAAGAGGGGCTGCATAGCATTCACAGCATTCTTCCAGTATCTGAAGGTGGCCTATAAGGATACCAGAGAGGGACTCTCCATCAGGGACTGTAGGACAAGGGATAGCAGGTTTAAATTTAAACAGGGGAAGTTCAGGTTAGATATGAGGAAGAAATTTTTTACTGTGAAGGTGGTGAGGCACTGGAACAGGTTGCCAAATAAGTGGTAAATGCTCCATCTCTGACAGTGTTCAAGGCCAGGTTGGACAGGCCTTGGAGCAACTTGGTCTAGTGTGAAGCATCCCTGCCCATGGCAGGAGGGTTGGAACTAGATGATCTTAAGGTCCTTTCCAACCCTGAGTGTTCTATGATTCTATGATTACAGTGGAGACAAAGACTAGTTTACCTTTATTGCTAATCCAGCTGGAGTTAGCTGCTCAATGTTTCGCTCGTTCAAACAGTCTTCACCCATCAAAGAAGTGAGATGCTGCAGGCATTCTGCATGTCCCTTTGATGCTGCTACATGTAACAGGTTGTTGTCACACTCATCGTGGATCTTATCCAGATTATCTGCAGCTAAATGTGGCTGTTAAAAAAAGCATTATGTCAGTTACACCCAAGGATAAAAAGATATACAGAATATATAAGCCTCACATCCCAAGACACAAGCCAAATGCAAAGATGTTTCCTCATAGGAATGCTCTTTTATAACTCAAAATTAGAAGCTTTTCATCTCACTGTATGCAACCTGGCTACCATTAACAGAAGGACAGAGATGGGATCTGCACTGGCTAGATTCACTTGTAGTTTCTCTTTTTCATGCAATTAAAATATTGCATGAAATATTAAAAGATATAAAATATAAAAGATTTTAAATATTTTAAAATATACAATATTTTAATATTTTAATACATATTTTTAAACATTATAAAAGACATATCCATGCAAAAAAATGCCTACATTTTCATAATTTCTGTCCACTTTGT
This sequence comes from Amazona ochrocephala, assembly GCA_039720435.1. Classification (NCBI taxonomy): domain Eukaryota; kingdom Metazoa; phylum Chordata; class Aves; order Psittaciformes; family Psittacidae; genus Amazona; species Amazona ochrocephala. The sequence continues at coordinate 54,945,644 of CM077909.1, read as the reverse complement.
GTTTCGTTTCTCTGTTTTTTTGTTTTTTTTTTTTTTTTCCTGCTGATATTACAGAACTACAGAATGCTTAAAGTTGGAACAGATGACCCGGGGTCATCTTGACACCTGCTCAAGCAGGGTCACCTACAGCATGCTGCTGAGGTTTATGTCTGGATTACTCATGAATATTTCCAGGGGAGAAGACTCCACAACCTCTCTGGGCAACCTGTTCCAATGCTCAATAACAAAGTTCTTTCTAGTATTCAGATGGAACATCCTGTGTTTTAGTTTATACCCCTGGTCTTTCATCCTATCATGTGGCACCACTGGTAAGAGTCTGACTTAGGAAGATATTGATGAGTAATTGAACAGAAAACATCTATGACTCCTAAAAAAAAATTCCTGATTAATTTTGCTCATCACAAAAGTGGCAGCTTGCACTAAGCACCATCTAAAATGAAGTTAACACACATGACGGAACACATGTGGTACAAATGTGGTACCTTGTTTCCATGAAAAAATTTGTTGGAATATTTATGTGAAGTACTATATAACCATGAACTAATACATTATTTCTTTTCAAATCTAATTTTAAGACAAAACAATTGGATTGAGAAACTCCAAAAGGAAAACAAAAGAGTTAAGAAGTAGCAGAAGTATGTTCCTAGAGGTGTGCAGACTTGCCAAAGTACAGTTAAGTGAGTCTATTCCATGCAAAAGTTTTGAACTGTTTGGGAATAATATGCATTTTCTTACTGTCCATCTACCTATGATTACCTCTTTTTCCTCTCTCTGTTCCTATTTCAGAATGAATTTAATTTGCTTCTATTTCTTACTGATCAGTCTAATATTGTCTTGCGCCTCAGTCTAGTCTTTGAATATCTGCTTTTGTTCTTGCTGCTGTGTTAATTGCATGCCTTTGTGCTTGAGCTAGACTGGTAAACAGAGAAGCTAAACAAAAATCTAACAAAAACAGTTCTTATACATACACTGTGCCTCCACCAGCTGTCCTGAGTGGAAATCACATGGTCTGAATCACTGTGTTCACTTACATCTAGTTACTTTGGAAACCATCATTGATAGTGCCTGATCACCATGCTAGAATTTACTAAAACACTTCATATGGGTCAGAGGCCAATAAGGCTTTAGAGAAAGCTCCTGCCTGTGAATACTGTGGCAACAAAACAGCATAAAGACTCCTGAATAATAATCAGAATACAACAGAGGCCCCTCTGTTTCCGTCATCAGTCTCTAAATAACTGAGGTAAACCAGCAATAATTGTACAAAGCAACCCACAAATGTTGTAAAAGGCAAAACTCAATTAAGATTTAAATTCAATATTTAAATGAATCAATAGCTAAAACTCATGCCTTCTGTAAGACTTCAGTGTACTGCATGCACTAGCAATATTGGCAGCCTTTACATAAAACTAATATCTTTGTTTTGTTACATGTTTGATTTAAAGGCTAAAACTTTCCATTTGGAAGCCCATATGCTCAGTTATGAAGGAGCACACAAGATAAAAAAGGCAGCATTTCAAAATATGTACTTCATCAGCTTTGCTGGCATAATAAACCACATCACCTTTATTCTTTTTGTTTCGTGAAAAAAGATGATACTTACCAGTAAAGATATTTGGCCTTCCTTTACAATATTTAAGATGCTCTTAATTTTTTTCCCCTCTTCGCTCCTCTCTTCTGGGCCCCCTACACTGTTCCAGTTCATACTCAGTTCCTCTAGCTGCTTGTTTTCTGCCACTGCTGACTGCAAGTGGAAAGTCCTCAGGTGGCAGTTTGGCATAGTCTTCTCAGTTTTGTGAGCATGAGGATCAACAAATGTCCTGCTGAGGAAGCCCTTACCCTGGGCTTCGGATTCATGGACTGAGCTACACTTCACTAAAGGCTGGGAAAGCTCTAATTCTTCTGTTAAACGCTTGTGCTGATCAAGGACAATAGGCTGTGTTTTTCTCAGCTGAGAGCCTTTCACAGGAGACAGCACATAGAACTGCGTGCTGTTGGCAGGCAAGCTCTCTGTGTTCCCTATAGAGCAGGTCTTGCTGTTAAGACCATTCACTGTTGAACACACACCCAAAAGTTTTTTCTCAGGAACTACCTTTGTAAAAGGAACAAGTTGCTGGCTTGATTTAATATAAGGCACATCCAAAATTTCATCCATATCCAGGTCATAGTGCTCCAGTTCCCCAAGCAGAATAGCAGGCTCAATGTTTTTGCTTTTAAGACTTTCTTCTTCTCCTGGACTATGGTCATCATTTGGAGGTGCAGATTGAGAATCACTACCTTTCTGGTATTCTTCCTTCTGGCTCTTGTGGTCATCACTTTCATTGTTCTCAGAGCTTTCTGGCTGATGCTTTAATGGGGAAACCCTCTTCACTGGTCTGAATTTATTGCACACATCTGCAATTCCTGATGGTTTCTGTGCATTTCCAATAAGAGTTGAGACTCCACAGTTCCAGCTGCTGCTGGAAACTAGAGAAATGGAAGAATGTGATTTAGAATTACTACCAGACAGGTGACATGATACAGCATGCTTTAAAGACATACTTGACCAAACACTGGAAACAAGAATCAAATTATGACATGCCACATTTATATCTAAGCAGCTTTAACAGCATCTCTGTCAAAACAAATGAAGAATTTGAGACTCCAGAGAAGAAACTTTCTTCAAACAGGACATACATTGCAATCAATTACAAATAAAGTAGTTCTAATCACGTAATGGACATCAATAAGAGCCAAGTGGTGTTTACAGTGGTCCTGTCCACTGGAGAGTGGTCAGAAGGAATCTTATCTTTGTATATAATTACATGATGTGAAGCAGGGAAGAAGGGGGAGTGAGGCTTTTCTCCACAATATCCAGTGACAAGACAAGAGACAATGGGCTCAAAGTGAAACACATGAAAATCCATCCTGAACACAAGAAAATGCTTTTTTTACTGTGAGGCTGGTCAAACACTAGCACAGGTTATGCAGAGACATTCACACAGACTTTCCATCTGCAGAGATACTCAAAATCCAACTGGACAGTCCTAAGCTTAACCTGCTCCAGCTGACTCTGCTTAAGGAAGGCTTTTGAACTACATGATCTCAAGCAGTCTCTGCCAATCTAAACGATTCTGTGAGTCTCCGATCTGAAAATTAACCCTACTTATTCAGGCATGATGCTTCCTTTTCCATTTCTCTCTATGCTGGGCTTCTCTGCCAAGCTTTCTATCTCTCATATATATAAAACCTGTATACACACATGCACTCCCCACACACATACATAGCTCTGGACATTCCAGACCATTATGTCAGTGCGCTGAAGGATCTGGAGTTTGACCAGTGAATCTGACTTGCAGATAAGAAAGGGAGCTCAAGACACCTGAACTCTTAATCCTACAGAACTTGCACTCTTTCACACAGACCCAGAACTCTGACACAAAGTTTTCCTTATTTTGTCTTTTTTTGGTTGAGGGACAGCACTAAAACCACCAAAGCCTTTAGGCAGTTTCTATGTCCCTTTCAAGGTACACTTAAGAGTTAACGCATTCTAAAAGTCAAGAATACCTTTTAAACAAAGCAGATTTATTACATGTGCTAACTGCGTATCAGTGGGATCTGATTTGTGGTCAAAACACACAATTTGCCATGAACACCTTCCTAAGGAAACAGATATATACACTTTCAGTGCAACATTAATGTCTGAAGTAAAGGATTAGTATGGCTTAGTAGTTATGGATGTCTGAAAATTACCTTAATGCTTTTGGAAGCGCTTAAGAACATATTTCTGAAGAAGAAATAAAAATAATAATAATCAAAAGGCATGTAACTTAGTGGGCCAATACAAAGAACACACTGTGCTGACTTATTTATGTATTGTATAAGATTCTAGGTTCAAAGGCCTACACTTTTATGTTGGTTTTATTTACATGTGAAATTTTTTCCAAGTGATACAGGGAAATGGATACCATATGTTTCCCAGCTGTTTTGCTCTGACAGGAACTGTTAAGCACTCAGCATGGAAATGAATTCTGTCTGAGTTTTATGAAAACACTGCTTTCAACACAGGGGTCTAGACAGAGGAAAAGGCATCAACATTTTGTTTGTTGTCACTTTATTTAGGCTTACATTTATTTTGTTGCTTGGCTTTCTCCACTTTCTAACCTTAATAACGCATATTTACATAAACCACTGATGACAAAATTGTAAAATTGGATACTGCGAAGAAGGAAAGGCCTTTGTTACAAATCTGTCTTGGATCATTGTGAAGTCATATATTTCTCTTTTCTTTCATTACAGTTAGAGCACAGTAAGGTACTTCCACATTTTTTGCTGTTTTTCTTCCCAACGCCCCTTTACAAACACTGTTTATCCAGAAAACAAACTGGAACGGTCAGCAGTATTTTCATTGACTTACAGACATATTTTTCACCTAACTGAGATGACGAATTTACACTGCATCTAATAAATTATTAGAATAGGGCATTTAACCACACAGCAGTAGAGAAGAAAGCGAGTTAGACTGGTAGACACAACCCTTCTTTGTGCTGTTTTCTGCTTGGTTGCTGTGCAGGCTGCACCAGTGCTTAAGCAATAACAACATGGTTTCTGCCTACAGAGCATTGAAACAATAGGCCAGGGGGATCAAGGCATGGCTTGAATCTCTTCTACTCTCTTTTCAGACGCTTGTCACCTGAAGAAGCAAATCAAGTGCTGCCTATGCAGCAAAGCACCAGCACAGCAGGAGTTATGTGAGTAGTCTTCAGCAGCTGCTCCACTGGAAAAACGTCTTGCTCATCTCTCCATACTTACGAACTTGGGCAGAGGCCATTAAAAGTCTGGGTCAAACGAGTGCTGTTTGATTCTTCTATAAACAATGGTAAAGGATGGTCTGATTTTAAGGAAGGGAACTGAATGCAGAGCAGCTACCCTGATTCCAGAATCTGACAAGTAACTCTGGTACAATATTGGATAAGTCATATCTTTTTTGTGCACCAGTATCTCAAATGTAAAAAAGTGATGACAATGTTTCTTTCCAACTACAGTGTCAAAATTATGTGTTTAACTTTTATTCATTAGTATGGAGATTTGGACAGTCCCATTGAAGGAAAATGAGAGAGGAACATAAAAACTCAAGAGACTTCACTCGTATCAGTAAAGAAGGGTTGTGCTGCCTGATAGACCTAAGGTGCTAAACCATTTTCTTTGAACAAAAGAAAATAGTATATGATGAAAATCTGTAAGCGTCAAATTTGAAAAGGTTGTTCTTCACCATATATTGTACCCTATGCTCTCCTTGAAGATGAGAAAAGGCAAAATGTGAATAAAGAGGCCTGAACGATTGTTTTTAGCTTTTATATTTGTTTATTTATTTATAGGTGTCCTAAAACTGCTGGGGGTTAATAATAAGAAAAGAGCACAATGAGGGAGTAACTCCTCTTGCAATTTATTCACTTCATCAGATTTTATTTTAGGAATCCATATTTACCTTGAACTTTCTAAAAAAAGAAAAATAAATCCTTATAACATGTTTCCAATTGGAAGCATCTGTTGACTTCAGAGCATTTTTTCAACATCATCTCTGTATCTAGGGCAGAGGGAGGCAAGAGGGGGAATTATATCTGGTACATAAGCATCTGTAGAATTATAAGGTAATTATATGAGTTTTGATCAACCACAGGAAACTACCACTGAAATTCATTGCTGGTGTGCATGCAAGAGCCCATCTCCCCGGCATATGGGTACAGTAACATTCTTTAAATTATGTTTTCATGAAGTTTACAGCACTGGAAACACAAATAGGAGGTGGCAAAAGGCTGCATATCAGACATCACTATCATTACAAAATGAACTGCATACTGCAGAATGGTATTTGTAGACGTTGCTACGCCAGGTCTTCATGAACCCAAAATGGCTCATATTCAAAGAGCCCTTACTGCCTGAGGAAACGGTCAAACTCCTAACAGTGTTTCTGTCGCCATCACCATGGACTCATTCAGGTTTATGCTTTGACCAGTGTTCTGTAATGACAAATGTTGCTGTTGAACAGCTGGGACATACAACGGGCAGTGGTGCTGGCAAGCAGGAAACTGGATGAAAAGATCTGAGTCATTTGCCGATCAGCTGGCAGATAAGTCCATGTTGCTCTACTAGATCACTTCACACCTACACACCAGTTTAACAGGAATGAAAAAGAGCATCAATCCACTCCTTCCATAGGGTGCAACCAGTGATCCCCATTACTATGCTATAGCTCTCAATGAAACTCTTGAGCCTTTTTAGCTTGCAATGTCTGTTCCTTCTGAGGATGAAGAGCAGTATCTTATAGTAAAGTGCACTGAAACACTGTCCAGGAGAAAAACTGTATGACTTCCTTTTATCCAAACATTCATCAGTCATCAATGACATTAACCCTCCCACCTAATGACATGACCTGCACCCAGGCTGTGCAATTTCTGAATTCTCTGCATTTCAAACTTTTCATACTTGTGCAATCAATAATCACGGTAAAACTGAATAATGGAGAACATTGCACTACATGAGCTCTTGTAAGCCCGGAGACTATGGTAAGACTACCTGCTGATTTGATGATTTTCATCATGCCTAATAGATCTTTCAATAGTCCATGAACCTCTGTGGTTGAATCACAGTTACATGGATGAGAAATGAGTAGGGGCAGCCAACAAGGCTTTACCAAAGGAAAATCATGCCTGACTAATCTTAGTGGCCTTCTATGTTAGAGCAACTGCATTAGTGCACAAGAAAAGAGCTACTGATGTAATCTATCAGCTTCTGTAAGGCATTTGACACAGTCCCCAACAATATTCTTACACCTGATAGGAAGAGATAGGTTTGATGGATGGCCACACCCAAAAGAGTTGCAGTCAACATCTCAATGTCCAAATGGAGATTAATAACAAGTGGCGTTCCTCACCTGTGTTAGGGGTTGTGTCAGGACTGGCACTGCTCAATGATTTTATTAATCAAAGAATCACAGAATCATAGAATAGTTAGGGTTGGAAAGGACCTCAAGATCATCGACTTCCACCCCCCTGCCATGGGCAGGGACACCTTGACAGCGTGACTGAGTGCATCCTAAAGCAAATTTGCAGAAGACAAGTTGAGTGGTGCAGCTGGTCTGCTTAAGGGAAAGGATCCAGAGGGACCCTGTGCAGGCTTGAGGACTGGGCCTGTGTGAACCTTATGAAGTTCAACAAAGCCAAGTGTCTTGTACCCTTACAATGAGGGTGGTGTGACAAAGGAACATGTTGCCCAGAAAAGCTGTAGCTGCCCCATCCCTGGCAGTGTTCAAGGCCAGGCTGGATGCGGCTTCACGCAACGTGGTCTAGTGAAAGATGTCCTTGCCCATGGAAGGGGGGTTGAAGTAGATGATCTTTGAAGGTCCATTCCAACACAAACCATTCTAGGATTCTATGATTATATAAATGAGAACAAACTACTAAGTTGACTCCATTGCTAGAAAGGCCAAATGTATTCAAATGATTTTCTTTTACCTAAAACTCTTCCTCCTTTCTTTAAAAATTCAATTGTGGAGTTTTCTTCACTTTCTATCACCATCATTAAGGAAGCCTGCAATTTTCATTGACAACTACGTATACCTATTAAATATTTTTTTAAACGCAGTATTTGACTGTATTGTTCATGTACTAGATAATTATCTAGGGGTCTGCAGTAAGTATGTTCAAAATTTCACATTCAGAGTGTTACTGCCTTGTGAAAGAAATGCTTGAGCTTCTTCCCTGTGATATGACTTCAGCGTAGACTCTTGAATCAATTAAGACTTGTACTCATTCCAGGTCCATTTAGAGCACTGTGATTCTGACTTTGTATATGGATGCTAAGCTGCTGCCTGCAATAGTGAAACTTTTAGAGAATTCATCACGGCTATTAACATAAACTTATCCCCAACACTGGCAGCAATATTGGGCCTTCAAGCGATGGAGGAAGGGATGTGCCTTTCATATAAACGCATAATCAAAACCAGTTCTGAATATCTATTTATTATTTTATTAATATCACTGAAATCATATTTAACAATTTTAACTGAAGGTGGCACTGTTTTACAGTTCTAATATATGAATAACTTCCAGAAATACATTTTAGATTCTTTAATGTAAGCTATGTCGCATGAGAATTAAAGAACCCTGCACAGATAAGAACAGAGAATGTTCACTCCCATTTAAGTAGAATTAGAAGCTACTCTAAAGAAGAAAGAAAGGGTAAACAAGGTAAATAATAATTCATCTTTTTAAGTGACAACGCACTTTCCAGGAGATTCAAACATTAATACAAGCTTCAGTGAACTACTAATTTTTTTTACCTAGGGTTGAGGAATAACAATACAAAAGCTGTCACTTCTGAAGCAGAGAATATAGAAAAGAAAATATCAAAATAAATAAATTCTGCGCATCATTGTCCAGACTGATCTAACGATGTGAAAGGGAAGTACTAAGTAAAATTCTACTGAAAAATCAGAAGAAGTCATTCTGGCACAAATGTGCAAAACAGGAAGAGCCAGGATGTGCAAACAAGGTAGAAAAGGAGCTTATATACAGGCACCACAGGTGTCATTGTGATGTGCATACTAATTGTTGTTTTTTTCTGAGAAAATTCTTCAATATTCCATCAATAAACACTGCACTGTTTCTGACATATTTACCTGTGAGGTATTTGGAGCACAACAGTGAAATTTATGCCATTTAACACTGCCTCCAGACCAAACTTTGCTTTAATTTTTCTTATAGCCGAAAAACTAAAAAGAGCTTTAGGCAGAAAGCGTGTTCAATTTCATATTCACTGATTTGTTTCTTTTTCTCAAATAGGAAACAAATCTGAATAATTTTGTGAATGACAGCTATTTTGTTAATGAATAGAGTGCAGAAGAATAACTGCTGGAGATTAAAAATGAATTAGCCTGCATTGCTATCCTAAGGGAAGGGTGAGCAATGGGCAGGGCTGCACTCTGTGCTCCCTGGTGGAGGTCCTCCTGCAGCAGGTGGCTGAACTGCAGGAAGCTGTTACCAGGATGAAAGGTGTCAGGGAAGCTGAGGGGGAGCAGCACTGCTTGCTCCAGGACCAGACTGTTCGGGGCCTCGAGTGTCTACTGTTGCCCGTGCAGTAAAGGAGGCTGCTAACCCAGGAAGCTGGGAAAAGGTAACAGAAAAAAACAACAAAAAAAGGAGGAAGAGGGCAATTAAAAGCAAGGGGCTTCCTCCTACATCTGTTGTCCCCACCCAGAACCGCTTTGCTATCCTGCAGGGGGCTGATGAGCAACAGCGCTCCCACCAGGCGCAACCAGCTGGTGCACTGGTAAAGAAGATCACTACTGGTGCTGCCAGGAAAAAGCGGCGGGCTGTAGTAGTAGGGGACTCTAATCTGAAAGGCACAGAGGCACCCATCTGCCGGCCTGACCCAGGCTCAAGGGAGGTGTGTTGCCTACCAGGGGCTCGGATCAGGGATGTGGCCGAGAAGCTGCCTGCTCTAGTCGGTCCCACTGACTATTACCCACTCCTGGTAATCCATGTGGGTGCTACTGATATAGATAGCAGTAGCCCGGAGACCATAAAGAAGGACTACAGGGCTCTGGGAGAGGTGGTTAGGGGCTCTGGAGCTCAGATTGTCTTTTCGTCAATTCTCCAGGATACAGGGCAGGACCTTGAAAAGGCTAGGAGGATTGGGCAGGTTAATAAATGGTTAGAAGGGTGGTGCTATAGTCAGGGGTTTGGGTACCTTGAACATGGGACTCAATATAGTAGGCCAGGTCTAGTGGGGGCTGGTGGAGCTGGTCTGACAAAGAAGGGGAAGAATGGATTTGGTAGGAGGCTTGCCAGACTGGTCAAGGATGCTTTAAACTAGATGTGTTGGGGGAGGGGGGCATCATTCCATCCCAACACACCCAGTTGGTTGGCAGCACCTACAGTAAACGTTCGGAGCAATGTAGAGATATTCCAGCTGCTCCAGCCAATGAGCCGACTTCAATTGGATCTCGGCTCAAATGCGTCTACACAAATACCCGTAGTATGGGGAACAAACAAGAGGAATTAGAGATGTGTGCACGTCTACGGGGGTATGATATCATAGGCATCACAGAAACATGGTGGGATGGCTCCTATGACTGGTGTGTTGGAATGGAAGGTTATCGGCTCTTTAGGAAAGACAGGCCCGGCAGACGGGGAGGGGGAGTTGCTATTTATGTTAGGGATAGGCTAGAGAGTATGGAACTCTGTCTGGGGACAGGTGAGCAGTCGACAGAGAGTTTGTGGGTCAGGGTTAAAGGGAGAACAGCGATGGGTGACATTATTGTGGGGATCTGTTACAGACCGCCTGACCAAGGGGACTTGCTGGACGAAGCGCTCCATAGGCAGATAGGAGCAGCCTCACGCTCGCAGGCCCTTGTTCTCATGGGAGACTTCAACCACCCTGATATCTGTTGGAGGGATGGTACAGCCCGGCGCAAGCAATCCAGAAGGTTCCTCGATTGCGTGAAAGACAACTTCCTTCTGCAAGTAATAGAGGAGCCAACAAGGAGAGGTGCCATGCTTGACCTCGTCCTCACCAACAGGGAAGGGCTGGTTGGGAATGTGACACTCCAGGGCAGCCTTGATTGCAGCGATCATGAGATGGTCGAGTTTGAGATCCTCAGGACAGTGAGAAGAGCATGCAGCAAGCTCACTGCCCTGGACTTCAAGAGAGCAGACTTTGGCCTCTTCAGGAACCTGCTCAGTAAGGAGCCATGGGATACAGCCCTAGAGGGCAGGGGGGCCCAAGACTGTTGGTTGATATTCAAGGCTCACCTGCTGCAAGCTCAGGAGCGATGCATCCCAACTAGAAGGAAGTTTAGCAGGAGGGCCAGGAGACCTCCTTGGATGGATAAGGAGCTGCTGAGCAAAATTCAAAGGAAACAAGAGTCTTATAAAAGGTGGAAGCAAGGACAGGCGGCCTGGGAAGAATACAGGGATGTTGTCCAGGAAGCTAGGGACCAGGTTAGGAAAGCTAAGGCCCACTTAGAATTAAACTTGGCTAGGGATGTTAAGGATAACAGGAAGGGATTTTATAGGTACATTGCCAATAAAAGACAGGTTAGGGACACCGTGGGTCCTCTCCAGAAGCTATCGGGAGAACTGGCTACCCTGGATTTGGAGAAGGCTGAGGTTCTTAATGACTTCTTTGCCTCAGTCTTTACCGGCAAATGCTCTGACCACACCACCCAAGTCTTGGAAGGCAGACGTGGGGACGGTGAGGGCGGGGACCCTGGGCCCACTGTGGGGGAGGATCTTGTTCGGGACCACCTTAGGAACCTGAATGTATACAAGTCCATGGGACCGGATGAAATCCATCTGCGGGTCCTGAAGGAGCTGGCAAATGAAGTTGCTAAGCCACTGCCCATCATATTTGAAAAATCATGGCAGTCAGGTGAAGTTCCCGATGACTGGAAAAAGGGAAATATAACCCCCATTTTTAAGAAGGGGAAAATGGATGAGCCAGGGAATTACAGACCAGTCAGTCTCACCTCTGTGCCTGGCAAAATCTTGGAGCGGATTCTCCTGGAAGGCATGCTAAGGCACATGAAAACCAACAAGGTGCTTGGGGACAGCCAGCATGGCTTCACTAAGGGGAAATCCTGCCTGACCAATCTGGTGACCTTCTATGAAGGGGCTACGGAACTGACGGACAGGGGCAGAGCAGTTGATGTCATCTACCTGGACTTGTGTAAAGCCTTTGACACTGTCTCCCATGACATCCTTCTCTCTAAGTTGGAGAGACATCAATTTGATAGGTGGACCACTCGGTGGATAAAGAACTGGCTGGATGGCCGCACACAAAAATACTGCTCAATTGCTCAATGTCCAGCTGGAGGCCAGTAACGAGTGGTGTCCCCCAGGGATCGGTGTTGGGACTGGTCTTGTTCAACATCTTTGTGAGTGATATGGACAGTGGGATTGAGTGCGCCCTCAGCAAGTTTGCCAATGACACCAAGCTGTGTGGTTTGGTTGATAAGTTGGAGGGAAGGAATGCCATCCAGAGGGACCTTGACACGCTTGTGAGGTGGGCTGATGCCAACCTGATGAAGTTTAACCATGCTAAGTGCAAAGTCCTACACCTGGGTCGGAGCAATGCCAGGCACAGCTACAGGTTGGGTGGGCACCCAACTCATTCAGAGCAGCCCTGCGGAGAAGGACTTGGGGGTGTGGGTTGATGAGAAAATGAACATGAGCCAGCAGTGTGCGCTTGCAGCCCAGAAAGCCAACCGTATCCTGGGCTGCATCAAAAGGAGTGTGACCAGCAGGTCGAGGGAGGTGATCCTGCCCCTTTACTCTGCTCTCGTGAGACCCCACTTGGAGTATTGTGTGCAGTTCTGGTGTCCTCAACATAAAAAGGACATGGAAGTGTTAGAACAAGTGCAGAGGAGGGCCACGAGGATAATCAGGGGACTGGAGCACCTCCCATATGAAGATAGGCTGAGAAAATTGGGGCTGTTCAGCCTGGAGAAGAGAAGGCTGCGTGGAGACCTCATAGCAGCCTTCCAATACCTGAAGGGGGCCTATAGGGATGCTGGGAGGGACTCTTCATGAGGGACTGTGGTGACAGGACAAGGGGTAATGGGTTTAAACTTAAACAGGGGAAGTTTAGATTGGATATGAGGAAGAAATTCTTTACTGTAAGGGTGGTGAGGCCCTGGAATGGGTTGCCTGGGGAAGTTGTGAATGCTTCATCCCTGGCGGCGTTCAAGGTGGGGTTGGACATAGCCTTGGATGGCATGGTTTAGTGGGAGGTGTCCCTGCCCATGGCAGGGGGGTTGGAACTCGATGATCTTGAGGTCCTTTCCAACCCTAACTATTCTATGATTCTATGATTCCGTTTATAAACTTGTGAATAAAGATTTACAATAGGATGTTGTCCTCATTTGAGACATACATTTAATGACAACCAAAAGTCATCGTAGCTGACAGAATATACTTCAACAACTATACGGTTCAGTAAAGCTTGTTGAACACAGATGTCTTGTGCCATTTGCTCATGGGGCCTTATAAAATCTGCCCAGAAAGAAAGCAACCAATTTCACGCTTAATAACAGTAGCAAAAAGGACTGATTTCTGTTTCAGTTCATCATTCTACATTAGTCAATGCTGGAAATTAATGGACATGCTGGCTAACACTTCATTTCAGAAAAAATAGATCCATTTTTAAACTACACTCTAATTTTCTATCTTTGACGATGATCAATGCCCACTTTAGTGGTTAATATGCTAGCTAAAAAGATAACTCTTTTTAAGCATGATGGTAGGAAAAATAACTACCCTTAATCATGCTTTATTGTGGGTAAACCCGGATGTGCCCTGTAGCTTTTCTCCAATCTCATGTATCTTTTACCTTGTCACTTGGGGGTACTTTGAATCCAAAGGTCCCTTAGAATTTTCCTGAGTCAGAATTCCCTAAATTCAAGGGAGAATGCAAAGGAGTCAGGACTGAGACTGTAATGACTGCATGACTTCCATACACATCTTGCAAAAAGGTGAGGAAGGAACCATACGACCTTCCCACTGGTACAGGCCACTGGCCAGTGCTGTCCAATATAGGGAAGTGACAGTGTGAATTCAGGCAGGAAGACCTAAAAATGTTCCACCCCTGGCAATGCTTAAGGCTGGACTGGACAGAGCCTTGGGCGACATGGTCTAGTGTGAGGTGTCCCTGTCCATGGCAGGTGGGTTGAAACTAGATATCTTAAGGCTCTTTCCAACCCTATTCTATGATTCTATGATTCTGTGAATATGGAGGGAAGGATGGTGGAGGACAGGGGGAAGACTGCAGTACAATGAGACATGAAATGGTAGAATGAGACTAGGGACTGTAGTGATAGGTTTAAAACGTAGGCAGGGGAAGTTTAGATTAGATATAAGTATGAAATTCTTTACTCTGAGGGTGGTGAGGCACTGGAACAGCTTGCCCAAAGAAGTGGTAAATGCTCTGTCCCTGGTGGTGTTCAAGGCCAGGTTGGACAGAGCCTTGGGCGACATGGTTTAGTGTGAGATGTCCATGGAAGGGGGGTTGGAACTAGATGATACTGAGGTCCTTTCCAACCCTAACTATTCTATGATTCCAAATTGAGAGGGGTGCATCAGGGTTTCTCTCCCTTTCTGCTTCTTCCTTGCATCCTCCTGCAGCAGGTAATACTGCATGTGCTACCACTACTGTGCCGTAAGTGGGCAGTGACACGGCAAACAGGTATGTTAAAGAGAAATTTGCTTCCTTTTATTGCCAAGGGCAGTGGCACACAGTTGTGATGACCTGGCCTTTAATGACTTTGGTAGAAGTAGCTCCCAGAAGCTTTTGACTTAGTTACATACCTTGGCATTTACAACCCTGACAGGAAATAGAGAAAGAAAAGTTGTCAAAGTATAGCACACTTCTTAAAGCTTTCTACCATCCCATAAATTCCAGGTATTGCATTTCTGTTATAAAAGTGTTTGATAAAACATTAATGGAAGTTCAATTAAAACATCAGAAAAAGCAATAAACTTTTCATAGCTCAACAAAAATGCTCTTCTCACCAATTCATTTCCGCTCCGTCAGAAAGAGAAAAACAAAAGCGGATTAATCTGATTTACAGGGTGAAAACCAACACTAAATGCACTTTTCGTAAGGGGGGAGAGGGGAGGTCTCCAGCTGGTTCTCATATATATGCCATGATTCTTCATTTAGTTTACACTATTAAACTAAAAAACTCAGCTTTAATCTTAACTATTACAGTATGCCTTAGAGTAGATTCTATCATGTAGCATCCTTGATACAGTTTCAGACTCTGGCAAAACATCATCCCTCACACTGGTTCATGGCCATATGGGTAGTAAATGTATCCAACATTTTTTCATTGGCGCCTACATTATTACGTCTTGTCACCAATGGTTTCTTGGGTTTTAAAGTAAATTGTTGCATACACTGTGGTTTGGAGCTGCTGAGATGAAGCCCTACATTTATCTGTATAAAGCCAAATCCTTTTTTGGAACTTTTTTCCTTCTAATGAACTAACATCTGTTGGGGAAAAAAAAAAAAAAAAAAAAGAGAGAAAAAAAAAAAGTCATGTTTCCAGAAAGCTGTACAAAAATGAGAGAAAACAAAACAACAGAACACTGCCAAGGAGCTATTGTTGCCAAGTTGTACACGATACAAAGCAGCCTACAAAACTATGTGTGGACAGAAGTGGGTATCATACCTGATCTGTCTTCATTTTGTGAATCACACCTTCTACACAATTCTGGAATGGTCTTGAGAGAAGTTACGGAATACTGTAAAAAATGAAAAAACATATATGAAGTAATTAATTTAAAAAGATTAAAAAGTAATGTTGTGCTCACAGCCGATATCTACCAACCCAGGGGTACTTCAGACTGATGGTCTTCTCAGGCTGCACAAGAAAAGTAGATGACATCTGCTTTTGCGTCTTACCTTGACGGATGTCAAAGAGACTTGCAAAGCTACAGCAAAGTGTCTCCCCACCTCAATTTTCTCCTTCCTGTAGATCACCATTATTCAAACCACAAACACATTTTATATCTCCATCCTTTCCATCAGATGCAGGATACCTCAAAGGCGAGAATAGATCTAGGGTTCACAGTAAACGTCAAGCTTTCCCAAATCAGTATGTAGAAATAATACAGAATATTTGTACTTGTAGAGTATTATATTTAGACAATATTTTGTCTTTGTAGAGATCTGATTTCAGAGGGGGATCCAAGTACATACACGTATTAATGACAGGCTCATTTCTCTAACCTAGCCTTTATTAAAACACACTTGCATTATTACTGTGATGTGACAGGATATGCCTGATATTAATCAGTATATTATTCTCTGAATTCATCATTAAAAAGGAAACAATGGGGATGACATATGTATCTTACTAAGGAGAAATCTTTTTCTTATAAACTTGTGGAATATTCTTGGTAAGACACATAATCCAGTGTTATAAAGCTACACGTTCTGACATACAGAAATTAAGTTACTTACTAGTAAGCCTTCCTTAATCAAATGCTTAAATGTTACAGGAATCTTCACTTAAACAAATGAAAATCATTATGCCTGTGAAAGATCAATGGCTATGCTCATATTGAAAAAAACTCTATTAAAACCAGTGTTTTGGAAACTAAAACACAAAACTGCATTTATGGTTAGCACAACTGAAAATTTTTAAAGAATATATAAACACCATATGTTTTCAAAGAAACAGATATTTTTAGCTGGTGTGCTATTGACCAATGAAGTAAAACAACTATGTGTAAAACCACATAAGCTTTCCACACAGAAAATAAATGGTCATACATTTTCCTGTTTTTTGCTGACAGTTCGTCATTCTGAGTTTGATGTGCTTCTACACACAATTGGCAATCTACTTCAAAACAATCTGAAGTTAGCCTCCTGTGACCCATTGCAGAAGTAATTTACTTCTCCAGCGCAAGTTTAAGACTGTTGCTCAATCATAGAATCATAGAACCATAGAATAGTTAGGGTTGGAAAGGACCTCAAGATCATCGAGTTCCAACCCCCCTGCCATGGGCAGGGACACCTCCCACTAAACCATGCCATCCAAGGCTAGGTCCAACCCCACCTTGAACGCCGCCAGCGATGAAGCATCCACAACCTCCCTGGGCAACCCATTCCAGGGCATCACCACCCTTACAGTAAAGAATTTCTCCCTCATATCCAATCTAAACTTCCTCTGTTTAAGTTTGAACCCATTACCCCTTGTCCTCTCACCACAGTCCCTTATGAAGAGTCCCTTCCCAGCATCCCTATAGGCCCCCTTCAGGTATTGGAAGGCTGCTATGAGGTCTCCACACAGCCTTCTCTTCTCCAGGCTGAACAGCCCCAATTTTCTCAGCCTATCTTCATACGAGAGGTGCTCCAGTCCCCTGATCATCCTCTTGGCCCTCCTCTGCACTTGTTCTAACAGTTCCATGTCATTTTTATGTTGAGGACACCAGAACTGCACGCAATACTCCAAGTGAGGTCTCACAAGAGCAGAGTAAAGGGGCAGGATCACCTCCCTCGACCTGCTGGTCACACTCCTTCTGATCAATTGTAGTTACTTTATTAAGCCTCAAAAAACTCCCATGCCATACTTTTTCCCTTGTTGGCCTGCTTCAGGGATGCATTGAGAAAGCTTAACTACAACAAGAATATTTCATAAGTATTCCCAGGTTCAATACTAAACTTATTAATTAAAATGGGTAGCTGCACACCCCAGAACTATCCACTGATTCCAATCCCCATTAAAAAAGAGGTAGTCTAAAAGGCTATGGCTGCAGGATGTGACAGCCTAAAGCAACAAAGAGCACAAGAAGAAAGACAGCGAGAAAGATGCTACTAAATACAAATTAATACGAGTTAAACGTACACATGCACAAACAGCAGGTGCTGTGCTTCACTTTTGTTATTGTTTAATAATGATTGAGCTTTAAGCTATACATCTTGCTATTTCAGCACAAAGACTCAGAAGGCAATGTTGAACTAGTCTAGTAAGACTCATAACAGAATCCAAGAAACATGTCTCCAAGGAATATGGTAGCTTCATAAGACCAGCTGGTGCAGTTTAAACTATTACACAGTTTGTAATTCAATTAAAATGAGGCCTTTTGTATTCCATTGCTATGCGTTTTGTCAGGCAACCTCAAAAACAGAATGCCATTTTTCTTTTTGTCTTTTTTCTCTTCTTTCCTGGAAGAACAGATTTTCTTTCTGTTTCGACACTGCACTAAAATGTATCCAGTTACCACCTCCGACCACCAAAAATCTATTAAATGTTATAAATTTGTTTATGCATTTTAATCATATTGGTTTAATTTCATTAACAGATTCCCTCCCACTCACCTCTGTTCTTCAGTGCATTTACATTTCTGCCATCTGTATTTTGTGGTCAAGATGTGGAGAGCTGGCTTTTGATCCAGGAAGCAACTAAAATTGCTCTTTAAAGTGGGCCTTTCCCAACCATAAGCACAATCCATTGCCAGCTCTTTCCTCTAGAACTACTTTCTCTCACACACTTATCTCCTGCCCTGATAATTAGTAATATTTGTTAGCATTTCTTCACCAAAAAATTTCAAGGTTATCAGAGGTATCGCAGAGGGACTGCAAAGGGATTGAGATTGCAACCCTTCCCTGGAACAGAATTTTAGACTTAATGCTTATTCACTGGCATTTAAAATAGATTATTTTCCACTCTTAATTTATTAATTTTGAATTGCTTTACATACAAAATTAAACACCATTTCTTACATTTCACCATTAGAATAACCAAGTCAACCAGAGCCAAGAGCCATGCCCAAAGGCGTGATAATGTGAGAGCTAGGCACATCAAGTTGCTTCCTTAGTCAAAGATCACTGTGATCTTTTGTATTTAATCAAAGTGTGTTGTGGTTCATGGTTAAATTCAGTAACAAAATAAAAGCTTCTTCCCAGGATAATGAATGTTCAAGGTTTGGGTTCTTTTTCTATGTCCAACCTGAAATAGTGAATTTCAGTAAACCCCTTAAGAACCTTGTAAGATGGAAGAACAGGATCAACAACAAGCAAGAGATAAGAAACAGTAATAAGTATTCCATGCAAATGCAAGATATTCCCAATTTTTTCAACTGATACTACTAGTTCAGGGTAAAATGGAACCTCCCTTGTACAAAACATCTGTTCATTATGTAAAACTGCATTACAGGATTTGAATTAATGCAAATGTTAACCTTTTCAATTTCACATGGTTCTAAAGTTTTAATGCAATAAATTTTAAAAAAGACACATGCAAAAAAAAAAAAACTTTAATCCCTAGAAAGGCTGTTTTGTACTGTGCCACTTAAATGCCATTTGCAGACTCACGTGTGTCTGAGAAGTATCAGAAAGAAATACTGCATCATGACTAGTAGAACAGTAATGTATATACAAAATACTTAAAGATGCAAATTAAAAAGCAAAAGTTATTTCTTAGGATTCTGTTATGGAGAACACCTTTAATGTCTCCTGAAATAGAGAGATTAGGAAAAAAAAAAAAAAAAAGAGCAAAGTTGGACACAGAATGTAATTCTTAGAGCACCTCATCAGAACCATGACAACCCCAAAACACTAAGGACCATATCCTGCTGAAGTCAGTATCAAAACTCAACAAATTCACCTCCACTGCATCAAGGCAACAGTGACTGCTCTTAAATGCACAGCTCTTTGTTTTCATGTAGATGGAGACAACAGACATCTCCTTCATTACAGCTAATTTGTTTCCAAGTATTGTTATTACTGTAAGCCCTTTAAGTCCCATTTCAATTTATTTGCTGTAGTGGAAAACAGTTTCATTAATATTTAAATCCCATTAAATTAATACCTGTATATCACATTTGATGATTTAATACTTTATAACTGTACAACGCAACCCTTTCTCCTAGACATTTATTTGGGAATAGCAAGCTACACTGAGAACGAGTAAAGCAACAATACTTGGCCTGAAGTAGTACTTTTTCCAATAGTAGTGTCAATTTAAGTGGGTCCAGAGCAAGAAAGTGAAGGAAAGAGATTGGGCTGGCACAGTCCATGTGAGAAATAACTCCACAAAATAAACTTCTCACTTAATGGCTGTGATCAGCATTTTTGGATCATTGGTTATTTGCACTATGTATTGTTTATAGCATCTTATACAGACACTTTGTATGTCATCCTTCCCTTTAATTTTAAAGGATACCTATACAGACACTACTAACACTGTTAAAGGTACAAAATTTCTGCCTGAATCTATCACTTTCTATGAGCATTTTAGTGGCCTTCTGTATTTTGTTTCATTCTGAAAAGGGAGAGAGTGAAAAAAAAAAAAAAAAAACAACAAAAAAACCAAAACCCAGACAAAAGAGAATTATCAATGAGTTCATCAGCTGCACGGGAAATAAATTGATCTGCTGCAGTTAGTGAGGCTGTGCCTGCACAGCTCTGTAGGACCCTCTCTGCTCAGCCCTGGCAGCTGGGTGGGCAAAGTCTGGCTGTGTGTTGCCTGTACACCTGCAAAAGCCTGAGAGGTGACCCAGCTCCTTCCACTGCCAAGGAAGGATGACAGCAGGCTCAGGAGGTGCGCTGTGCCGAGTAAATGGAAGGCCAGGAGATCAGCCATACTCCTGACCATACATAGTTTACATCTTTCTTGCGAGACAAAGGTTGACATGAAGAAGTTTTCAAGCTGTTGAGGAAAATTTGAAGGAAAAAATAGGCGTATAAAAGGTGGAAGCAAGGTCAGGTGGCCTGGGAAGAATACAGGGATGTTGTCTGGGAAGCTAGAGACAGGTTAGGAAAGCTAAGGTCCACTTAAACTTGGCTAGGGATGTTAAGGATAACAGGAAGGGATTCTATAGGTACATTGCAAATAAAAGGCAGGCTAGGGATAACGTGGGCCCTCTCCAGAAGCTATCGGGAGAACTGGCTACCCTGTATTTAGAGGAGGCTGAGGCTCTTAATGACTTCTTTGCCTCAGTCTTCATTGGCAAATGCCCTGACCATACCACCCAAGTCTTGGAAGGCAGATGCAGTGACAGTGAAAATGAAGACCCTAGGCCCACTGTAGGAGAGGATCTGGTTCGAGACCATCTCAGGAACCTGAACGTATACAAGTCCATGGGACCTGACGAAATCCATCCGTGGGTCCTGAAGGAGCTGGCAAATGAAGTTGCTAAGCCACTGTCCATCATATTTGAAAAATCATGGCAGTCAGGTGAAGTCCCCGAAAACTGGAAAAAGGGAAATATAACCCCCATTTTCAAGAAGGGGAAAATGGAGGACATGGGAACTACAGACCAGTCAGTCTCACCTCTGTGCCTGGCAAAATCTTGGAGCAGATTCTCCTGGAAGGCATGCTGAGGCACATGAAAAACAACAAGGTGCTTGGTGACAGCCAGCATGGCTTCACTAAGGGGAAATCCTGCCTGACCAATCTGGTGACCTTCTATGAAGGGGCTACGGAACTGATGGACAGGAGTAGAGCAGTTGATGTCATCTACCTGCACTTGTGCAAAGCCTTTGACACTGTCTCACATGACATCCTTCTCTCTAAGTTGGAGAGACATCAATTTGATAGGTGGACCACTCGGTGGATAAAGAACTGGCTGGATGGCCGCACGCAAAGAGTAGTGCTCAGTGGCTCAGTGTCCAGCTGGAGATCAGTAACGAGTGGTGTCCCTCAGGGATCGGTGTTGGGACCAATCTCGTTCAACATCTTTGTGGGAGACATGGACAGTGGGATTGAGCGCACCCTCAGCAAGTTTGCGATGACACCAAGCTGTGTGGTTGGGTTGATAAGTTGGAGGGAAGGAATGCCATCCAGAGGGACCTTGACACAGGTCCAGAGGAGGGCCACGAAAATGATCAGGGGACTGGAGCACCTCTCGTATGAAGATAGGATGAGAAAGTTGGGGCTGTTCAGCCTGGAGAAGAGAAGGCTGCGTGGAGACCTCATAGCAGCCTTCCAATACCTGAAGGGGGCCTATAGGGATGCTGGGGAGGGACTCTTCATTAGGGACTGTGGTGAGAGGACAAGGGGTAATGGGTTTAAACTTAAACAGGGGAGGTTTAGATTGGATCTGAGGAAGAAGTTCTATACTGTGAGGGTGGTGGGGCCCTGGAATGGGTTGCCCAGGGAAGTTGTGAATGCTTCATCCCTGGCGGCGTTCAAGGTGGGGCTGGACATAGCCTTAGATGGCATGGTTTAGTGGGAGGTGTCCCTGCCCATGGCGGGGGGGTTGGAACTCAATGATCTTGAGGTCCTTTCCAGCCCTTACTATTCTGTGATTCTGTGTGACACACTTGTGCGGTGGGCTGATGCCAACCTGATGAAGTTTAACCATGACATGTGCAAAGTCCTACACCTGGGTCGGAGCAATGCCAGGCACAGCTACAGGCTGGGCAGAGAAGAGATTGAGAGCAGCCCTGCAGAGAAGGACTTCGGGGTGCTGCTCGATGAGATAATGAACATGAGCCGGCAGTGTGCACTTGCAGCCCAGAAAGCCAACCGTATCCTGGGATGCATCAAAAGGAGTGTGACCAGCAGGTCGAGGGAGGTGATCCTGCCCCTTTACTCTGCTCTCGTGAGATCTCACTTGGAGTATCGTGTGCAGTTCTGGTGTCCTCAACATAAAAATGACATGGAACTGTTGGAACAAGTGCAGAGGAGGGCCAAGAGGACGATCAGGGGACTGAAGCACCTCCCGTATGAAGATAGGATGAGAAAGTTGGGGCTCTTCAGCTTGGAGAAGAGAAGGCTGCATGGAGACCTCATAGCAGCCTTCCAAGATCTGAAGGGGGCCCACAGGGATGCTGGGGAGGGACTCTTCATGACGGACTGTGGTGAGAGGACAAGGGGTAATGGGTTCAAACTTACACAAGGGAAGTTTAGATTGGATATGAGGGAGAAATTCTTTACTGTAAGGGTGGTGAGGCCCTGGAATGGGTTGCCCAGGGAAGTTGTGAATGCTCCATCGCTGGCGGTGTTCAAGGCAGGGCTGGACAGAGCCTTGGGTGGCATGGTTTAGTGGGAGGTGTCCCTGTCCATGGCATGGGGGTTGGAACTAGATGATCTTAAGGTCCTTTCTAACCTTAAGTATTCTACGATTCTATGTTTAAAATGTGTAAAAAAATCAGCAGCTGCTTAATGATGTTTGAATGAACTTATTGTGCTCACCTTTCACAAGCTTTCAGATCAGGTCCAGGCCTGCACTGGTACCACTGAGCCAGGCTTTTATTCATGCAGAGGTATTTGAATGATCAGAACAATAATCTATACACTCAGCCCCAAAGAGTTTATAAATAACTAGCACCAGGAGCTCTGATTATGACCAGGGCATTTGGCATTACTTCAGTAAACAAAGAAAAAAAATAGTTTAAATTTGCGCAATATGCCAGTGCAATAGAATTTTAATTAAAGGATTAGGAAACCTTCAGGTAACCAAAACTATAGCATACAACTTATAGGCAGGAATAAATTTAAGGGAAAAAGCAGGAAGGTTAAAACATACTTTTTATAGTGTATCTACCATTCAACACAACTTATATGTTGCATTTTTTTTCTTCCTTTCTGTGAGCAGTTTTTCATTAAGAAATAAATGAAAATGTACAGCTTGGTTGCTTAATGTCATTGCTTCACTGCAGACAGAATGTTATTTTTGTTTAATGTAAACAGGCGTCCCAGAAACCTATTCTGCTGTGTCAACCACAGTCAAATATACTGTGGATATTGGAATCGTACCATCTTAGTTTCCAAATAAGCATCGCATTTGCATTTCAGGGCCCTGACGGAACTGGTAGGGGTGGTTGCTGAGCCATTCTCAATCATATATTAAAAAGCCATGGCAGTGAGGTCAAGCCTTCAGTGACTGAAGAAAAGTGAGTATCACATCAATTTTTAACAAGGGTAAAGAGGAGGACCTGGGAACTACAAACCAGTCATCCTCACCTCAGTGCCCAGTAAGACCATGATAGGTGATTAGAGACAGCCAACATGGCTTCAGAAATGGCAAATTGTTCCTGACAAATCTTGTGATCTTCTATGATGGAGTGAAAACAGCTACAGATGTCATCTACCTCAACTTCTGTAAGGCCTTTCACATGGCTCTACACAACATCCTTGCCTCTAATTTGAAGAGGTATGGGACTGATGGATGGATGGTTAGAGGTATAAGAAATTGGCCATGCCCAGTGACCTACAGTCAACAACTTCATTTCCAAGAGGAAATCTGTAATGAATGGTGTCCCTTTAGGGATGTATACTGCAACCAATACTATTTAATATCTAAATCAATGACACTGTGGGATTGAATGCACCCTCAGAAAGCTTTCATGTAACACCAAGATGGGTGGTGCAGTTGATTCGCTTAAGGGAAGGGATGCCATGCAGAGGGACATTAACAGGCTTAATGAGCAGGCCCATGCAAACCTCATGACGTTCAACAAGGTCAAGACTCTG
The DNA here is from genome assembly GCA_039720435.1 of Amazona ochrocephala. Classification (NCBI taxonomy): domain Eukaryota; kingdom Metazoa; phylum Chordata; class Aves; order Psittaciformes; family Psittacidae; genus Amazona; species Amazona ochrocephala. The sequence continues at coordinate 54,921,676 of CM077909.1, read as the reverse complement.
CTTCTGAGTCAGGGCAATCCCCAGCATCAGCGCAGACTGAGGGATGAAGGGATAGAGAGCGGAAAAGAGAACCTGAAGATACTGGTGGATAAAAATTTGGACGTAAGCCAGGAATGAGCACCTGCAGACCAGAAAGTCAACTGTACTTGGGCTACACAGCATTCTCCCCCTCGTCTCTGCTCTCGTGAGACCCCATCTGGAGTACGGCACCCAGCTCAGGGGCCCCCAGTACAAGGAAGACATGGACCTGTACGAGTGAGTCAAGAGGAGGGCTATGAAAATGGTCAAAAAGATGAACACCTCTCTGCATCTATAATATTGGAGAAATGTACAGTTTCATTTTCTAATGCACAAATGCATTAGACATTTGAAACATACAAACAAAAAAAAAAAGTAACAAGCCCATTTACATATCTCTTTTCCTTTTCAAACAATTTCCTGTCTATTTTTATGTCATTTTGGTCATCTTGGCTGGAACATTCTACAAGGGTCTGGACTATAAACGATGGCTTTCTAATTCAGGTACATTTATAAGTGCATCTTTTTAACAGCCTTCTTGCTGCCATTATTTTTAGTCAATACTGTTCTGCACTGGATTAGAACCAGACGGCTAACAGGAACAATATAAATTGCTAACACTGATGCTATGCAGCTGCTCCTTCCACAGCAGGCTAAGGATAAAATGTGAAGGTCAGGTATCTCTAAACTGTATACACTGAGATATGAGTAGAGCACCAGCATAACCATGAATTCTCTTGTTAATCTGAATTTTGGCAACAAATCCTTTGTTCTCCTACCTGCTAAAGCAAGGAGTAAAACTGCTACCTCTATAATTTGTGCTGTTTTTTCATTCAAGGTTCAGTGTCCAGTGAAAGAACAGCCCATTAAAGCAGGCAGCCTGAGCTGTTCAGCGTAAAAATGAGTAACCTAACCCACCGGTATGCAGCAACAGCCACAATGGGAGAGACATGGAGAGGTTACATCTATTATGTTTTACAGTTTTATAAAACTGAGTATAGAAACAGATAGCAGGACATGATCTATCATATAGGTGCAATAAAAAGAAAGTTGCCCAGCATAAAGTATTCACTTAAGATTGGCTCATTGTCTTGTAATATTTTGGACATTTGCCATACTCCTTTTTAATAAAAATTCAACGTTACAATAGGTTAAAAAAACCCCAATCCTCTCCAAAAAGGAATCTGTCTGTGAATAAAGCATCTGGAATGTTTTAAAATGAATCAAGAGTCCCAAATGCTAAAGGAAAATGAGGCCCTTAACTTAACTTTTTTTTAAAAAAAAAAAAAGTATAAAATTATGAAAATGTGGAAGGAAGTGATGGAACACTTTGTTTGATCTGAAAACTGAATTAATAAATTAGTGGATTTAAATTATGTATTCAAGTCCATCGTTAAATTGGCATTAGAAGTATTATCAATTCTATTCTACAAAAAGGAGAAACTCTAGCAGTAGGAGCATAACCAGCAGATAGAAGGAGGTGATCCTGCTCCTCTACTCTGCTCTCGTGAGACTCACTTGGAGTACTGTGTGCAGTTCGATGACCCAGGGAATTACAGACCAGTCAGTCTCACCTCTGTGCCTGGCAAAATCTTGGAGCGGATTCTCCTGGAAAGCATGCTAAGGCACATGAAAACCAACAAGGTGCTTGGTGACAGCCAGCATGGCTTCACTAAGGGGAAATCCTGCCTGACCAATCTAGTGACCTTCTATGAAGGGGCTATGGAACTGATGGACAGGGGCAGAGCAGTTGATGTCATCTACCTGGACTTGTGTAAAGCCTTTGACGCTGTCTCACATGACATCCTTGTCTCTAAGTTGGAGAGACATCAGTTTGATAGGTGGACCACTCGGTGGATAAAGAACTGGCTGGATGGCCGCACGCAAAGAGTAGTGCTCAGTGGCTCAGTGTCCAGCTGGAGACCAGTAACGAGTGGTGTCCCCCAGGGATTGGTGTTGGGACCGGTCTTGTTCAACATCTTTGGGGGTGACATGGACAGTGGGATTGAGTGCGCCCTCAGCAAGTTTGCCGATGACACCAAGCTGTGTGGTTGGGTTGATAAGTTGGAGGGAAGGAATGCCATCCACAGGGACCTTGACACGCTTGTGAGGTGGGCTGATGCCAACCTGATGAAGTTTAACCATAACAAGTGCAAGGTCCTACACCTGGGTCGGAGCAATGCCAGGCACAGCTACAGGTTGGGCGGGGAGGAGATTGAGAGCAGCCCTGCAGAGAAGGACTTGGGGGTGTGGGTTGATGAAAAAATGAACATGAGCCGGCAGTGTGCGCTTGCAGCCCAGAAGGCCAACCGTATCCTGGGCTGCATCAAAAGGAGTGTGACAAGCAGGTCGAGGGAGGTGATCCTGCGCCTTTACTCTGCTCTCATGAGACCTCACTTGGAGTATTGTGTGCAGTTCTGGTGTCCTCAACATAAAAAGGACATGGAAGTGTTAGAACAAGTGCAGAGGAGGGCCACGAGGATGATCAGGGGACTGGAGCACCTCTCGTATGAAGATAGGCTGAGAAAATTGGGGCTATTCAGCCTGGAGAAGAGAAGGCTGTGTGGAGACCTCATAGCAGCCTTCCAATACCTGAAGGGGGCCCACAGGGATGCTGGGGAGGGACTCTTCATGAGGGACTGTGGTGAGAGGACAAGGGGTAATGGGTTTAAACTTAAACAGGGGAGGTTCAGATTGGATCTGAGGAAGAAATTCTTTCCTGTAAGGGTGGTGAGGCCCTGGAATGGGTTGCCCAGGGAGGTCGTGGATGCTTCATCCCTGGCGGCATTCAAGGCGGGGTTGGACATAGCCTTGGATGGCATGGTTTAGTGGGAGGTGTCCCTGCCCATGGCAGGGGGGTTGGAACTCGATGATCTTGAGGTCCTTTCCAACCCTTACTATTCTATGATTCTATGATTCTAATGTCCTCAACATAAAAATGACATGGAACTGTTGGAACAAGTGCAGAGGAGGGCCAAGAGGACGATCAGGGGACTGGAGCACCTCCCGTATGAAGATAGGATGAGAAAGTTGGGGCTGTTCAGCCTGGAGAAGAGAAGGCTGCATGGAGACCTCATAGCAGCCTTCCAATATCTGAAGGGGGCCCATAGGGATGCTGGGGAGGGACTCTTCATGACGGACTGTAGTGAGAGGACAAGGGGTAACGGGTTCAAACTTAAACAGGGGAGGTTTAGATTGGATATGAGGAAGAAATTCTTTACTGTAAGGGTGGTGAGGCCCTGGAATTGGTTGCCCAGGGAAGCTGTGAATGCTCCATCCCTGGCAGTGCTCAAGGCCGGGTTGGACATAGCCTTGGGTGGCATGGTTTAGTTGAGGTGTCCTTGCCCACGGCAGGAGGCTTGGAACTAGATGATCTTAAGGTCCTTTCCAACTCTAAGTATTCTATGATTCTGTGATTATCATAATAGAATGGACTGTATCAGTGCTTCCTATAAGAACCACTAACAATGAAGGTGAACAGCATTTCTGCTTGCAATTACAGCTGCAGTTGTTTTAATTATGACACTAAGGATCAGTGCTATCTATGAATCCCTTTAAGTCTTTCTGCCTCTTTCTTTACCATATCACAGGTAGATACATCACACCTGTTGATAAAATGTTGTTATATTTGGAGATGGCTACTGGAGGAAAGGGTAGAGCGACCACCGATTTGGAAAAGGAGCAATTCAGAAGTGAGAGAGGCAGGAGGTTTCTACAACTTAAATACATTCAGTTAAAAACAAGATAAACATCATTTTGGTGTCTAAGGCTAGCATCATAGTGCATATAGCTCATATGAGACAGCAGAGTAGGCAAGCAACCCAGAAATATAACTCTCTTATTAATTTGATTTACACACGACTTTTAGTACCTAGAGGACAGGAAGCAAGATTTCCTTTAAAAACACATTATTTTATTCTAAATTCAACTTATTTAAACATTGTCACATGAGAAGTAAAAAGGATTGTGGCTTCCAATAATTGTGTAGTTTGTTATATCAGGATTGAGATATCTAAGAATATCTCAACTTGAACAAATAAAATAAGACTTGCACTTACCGATATATCATCACTAAAATCTATTTCATCCAAATCAAGGTATTCAGGGGCTTCCATTATTCCTCTATGGACATTTTGGGTGAGTCAGCATAGTAGTAAAGACCTAATTAAGAAAAAAGAAATTGATTGTTTACTGAAGAGCCAAAAATCACACAGAAATGGTTTAATACAGTTGCTAAATTACTGAAAACGTTTAACTTGTATAGTCAAGTCTTTCATAATTTAATACTAAAAGCTAAATGCAATTTGCCATCTCTACTCTGCATACCATGAAGAAGCCTTTTTAAAATTTAAGGGAGAACAATACTTGAACCGGAAGTCAAAAATACTTGATTCAGCATCACTCAGTTCTTCCATAAGTTCAGTAGAGGTGTAAAGACCTAAGCTGCTGAGCATCCTCATAAACCCTGTAATCATAGCTATGTTAATAATGTATCTTCCTTAAGGATGCTATTATTCTACTGGCCTGAATGCAGCAACTTCTGTTACTATAGTTCTCCTCTGCCCAAGAAGGTAGGGAAGAATGGAGAATCATGCTGCACACAGAAAACAAAATCCTATCACACTTCATCTCCACTTTCAAGCAATCTAACACATAATGCAGTCCGTGCTTTACATATGGGTGATTTATCTCTCCTCAGCCTGCAAGTGCACTTCTCCCAGAAGAGTAACCAAGGCAAAAATATAATTACAGCAATGTGAACTTACTATCTGTGGCCTTAACCATTTCCTTACATCAAGGGAGAAAGAAGAGAAAACTCTTTTGCAAAGCAAGAAATTTGACTGGAAAGGCAATATGTAATTCTGAATAAATTGGAGCTTAAACAATCAAAAGATCAAAGACAATAAAACCCTCATTACTTTCTTCATCCTAACCAGAATGAAGGTGTACATTATTGCTACAGACAAGTACAGTAGAAGTGCACAAGGAAGTTATTTTAAAGGAAGCTGAAAAAGAAAATCACTGCATTTTTAAATAACGTGAGGTGCTGCATAAGTGTCAAGTATTATTATGAAAGCAAATTAAAACCTTCTAGTACTTTTACATAACAAAAGGAAATGCCTGAAGGAAAAAAAATATTACAAGCCCAGTCTATCCATTTGACAACTGCCAAGAAATATGTTCATGAATAATGAAGTCAGCTGTGTAGGTCTAAATAAAAACACTGTGTGAAACACCCATATGCAGTTAAAAATGTCCTAGGAAAAGTGAAGAAAATGCTATTCTGCAGGTGCTACTGGCAAACAAAACCTCAGTTAATGTCCTTCATAACACCACACCCGTGAAGAAAGATGATCTTAAGACACCTGTTCTTGAAAAGTTATTACAAGGAGAACCAAGAGGCAAACTTACAGTTTTATGTTGAAAGAGATGGAAAGAGCAAATTCTTATTTCTCCTTATTTCTCAAAAAGTTACTGAAAGTAAAGTACTATTCAGCATCATTTTCTTTCTAAATGAATGTGCTTGTTTTGGCTAGGATAATTTTCTTCATTGTAGCTTATATGGGGCTATATTTTACATCTGCGCTGGAAACGCTGATAACACAAGAACCTTTTTATTACTGATGAGCACTGCTTACACATTGCCTCTCAGCCCACCCCACCAGCGAGAAGGCTGGGGATGCACAAGAAGCTGTGAGGGAACACAGGCAGGACAGCTGACGCCAACTGACCCAGGGGGTATCCCACACCTTATGGTGTCATGAGCAGTATATGAAGCAAGGGGAAGAAGAAGGAAGGGGGGATATTCAGTGATGGTGTTTATCTTCCCAAGTCACCATTATGCATGATGGAGAGCTGCTGTCCTGGAGATGGCTGAACACCTGCCTGCCCATGTGAAGTGGTGAATGAATTCCTTGCTTTGCTTTGATTGTGTTCACGGCTTTTGCTTCGCTTACAGACCCATGAGTTTTCCCGCTTGTACCCTTTTGATTCTCTCCCCCCTTCCACTGAGGGGAAGTCAACGAGCAGCTCCAAGGGGCTTAGATGCTGTATGGGCTTAAATCATGACAATGAGAAAGGAAAAAAGGCAGGGGGTGAAGGGAGGGAAAGGGAGAAACGGAGGATGGAAAACAGGGAAAGCATGTATTCTTTAATGTATTAAGGTATCTGTGTTCTTTGCAAAAACAGAAGGAACTCCTGGGGAGGAGAAACTGGGGAGGAAGGCAGCATCTAAGAACCAACTCAACTACCTGTTACTGGCTCTTACCGAGACTGTTACACTTGAGTGAAGCAGTGAGAAATGAGATGAATACAAAAAGATAAAAGCAGCATAAAGCCCTCAGTCAGCTCAATATGAGGAAATAGAAGTGGCTAGAATGTGAAACTAGTCAAAAGCGCAATTCTCAAATGTTAAGTTTATTCTTGAAGGGAACCGCTAAAATCAGTCAAAATCCCTGTAATGGAAGGAATTAGCTGTTGTGAAAAGGCATGACATATTCAAGCCTACAAGTTCTTTCCCACATTAAAGATTTTGCTTTCTTAACAGAAACACAGAATTTCAGCATTTTTTAAGGTTTATGCTTCAAGTTGGAGGGAAGGAATGCCATCCAGAGGGACCTTGACACGCTTGTGAGGTAGGCTGATGCCAACCTGATGAAGTTTAACCATAACAAGTGCAAAGTCCTACACCTGGGTCGGAGCAATGCCAGGCACAGCTACAGGTTGGGCGGGGAGGAGATTGAGAGCAGCCCTGCGGAGAAGGACTTGGGGGTGTGGGTTGATGAAAAAATGAACATGAGCCGGCAGTGTGCGCTTGCAGCCCAGAAAGCCAACCGTATCCTGGGCTGCATCAAAAGGAGTGTGACCAGCAGGTCGACGGAGGTGCTCCTGCCCCTTTACTCTGCTCTCATGAGACCTCACTTGGAGTATTGCGTGCAGTTCTGGTGTCCTCAACATAAAAAGGACATGGAACTGTTAGAACAAGTGCAGAGGAGGGCCACGAGGATGATCAGGGGACTGGAGCACCTCTCGTATGAAGATAGGCTGAGAAAATTGGGGCTGTTCAGCCTGGAGAAGAGAAGGCTGCATGGAGACCTCATAGCAGCCTTCCAATACCTGAAGGGGGCCTATACGGATGCTGGGGAGGGACTCTTCATGACGGACTGTGGTGAGAGGACAAGGGGTAATGGGTTTAAACTTAAACAGGGAAGTTTAGATTGGATATGAGGGAGAAATTCTTTACTGTAAGGGTGGTGAGGCCCTGGAATGGGTTGCCTGGGGAAGTTGTGAATGCTTCATCCCTGGCGGCGTTCAAGGTGGGGTTGGACCTAGCCTTGGATGGCATGGTTTAGTGGGAGGTGTCCCTGCCCATGGCAGGGGGGTTGGAACTCGATGATCTTGAGGTCCTTTCCAACCCTTACTATTCTATGATTCTATGAACATGTTGCATTTAGGTGACGTTACAGCTCACTTGTGGCAAAGCGCACTGTCACTTCACTGGGTTTGCGAAGGGGTGGTTTCTGTGAGAAGACAGCAGAAGCTTCCCCATGTAAATCCCAACTGACTCCAAGACTGTCCCAGTATTGGCCAAAGCTGAACCCATCACTGACAGTGGTAGTGCCTCTTGGGATAACGTTATCCCAGAAGAAGGGGAAAAAAACCTGCTGTGCAAAAGCGGCTGGGGGAGAAGAGTGAGAATAGATGAGAGCAACAGCCCTGCAGACAGGAGATGGAGATGACATTCCAGGCACTGGAGCAGAGGCTGCCCTGAAGCATGTGGTGCAGCCCATGGTGAGGCAGCTGTGCCCCTGCAGCCCATGGAAGTCCATGGTGAAAAGATTCCACCTGCAGCCCATGGAGGACCCCACACTGGCGCACGTGAATCCCTGAAGGAGGCTGTGATCCCGCAGGAAGCCCATTCTGGAGAAGGGTCCTGGCAGGAGCTGTGGCCTCATGGAGAGAGGAGCCCACGCTGGAGCAAGTCTGCTGCAGGACTTGTGATCTCACAGGGACCCACACTGGAGCAGCCTGATCCTCAAGGATGCACCCTGCGGAAGGGACCCATGCTGGAGCAGGGGAAGAGTGTAGGTGGATGGAGTGGTAGAGACGACATACAATGAGCTGACTGTAACCCCCACACCCTATCCCTCTCAGCTGCTGAGGGAGGAGGACACACAGGACTGAAGTTGAATGTGGGAAGGGAGGAGTACAGGGAAGGTGTTTTAAGCCTCGTGTTTGTTTCTCACTATGCTGCTCTATTTCTAACTGGCAACAAATGAAATTAATTTACCCCAAGTTAAGTCTGCTTTGCCTGTCTTGCTCAGGAACCTTTTAATCTTATTTTCTCTGTCCTGTTGGGCATCTGACAGCCAAGCAAAATCAACTTATCATAGAATCCCTCCACAGAGGTAAAGACTAGCTGTCAGTTTATCACTGTGACTACCAGGTCAAACCAAGTAATTAAGCCAGTTTTATGAGCAAGGTAAGTGCCAACTCTGTATGTATTGTCCTACACAAATTACAGGATTGTAGAATCTGCCCAGTACTATTCCATAAGGTGATACATGTGTGAAGTATGAATGAGAATTAAAATATTAAAGTTTAAAGGTTAAAGACATAAATAGACTAGATCCCATGCAAAGAACCTAAAATCAAACCACAGCTTCATTGAGTTTCAGTTTTTCACTGGAATTAAATGGATTTAAAAATCCCTCATCAATATGTTTAAAAATTAATGAAAGAAATAAATAAATCTCCTCTAAGCATGACACGCAATAAGCCAGAATCAAGAAGTGACATAAAAATTTTATTTTGCAGTTAAAACTGATTTATTCAGGTTAAAAAAAAAAAAAAAAGAAAAAAAAACAACCAAAAAATAAACCTGCATAGTTAATAAAAGAACTACTATTCCTCATTACCACATATCTCAAGGTTTTAGAACAAAAAGATCTCAACCTTTCAAACTTATTTAGTTCTAAATTGCAAGAAGCCATTAAGAAAAAAAAAAAAGAAAAAAACCAACAACAAAACAACAACAAAAAAAGACTCGTCAAAAAAACTATAGCTGCACCCATCCATGGTTGACGAAAGGACTACATTTTAGCTAAAGGTGTTCAAAACTCCTTGTGCCAGTCCACAGCCTTGCAACATTACTTCCACAAAATGTTATCTTCTGTCTTCTCAAAACATAAAGACTATGAAACACACAAAGGCTGAAGAGAAAACTGGTAACAAGCATATTTTCTCTTTTTAAAACTTATCTTTCTGAAAATAGTGTTTAGCTATATGTAAAGAAAGGGCAAGAGAGTTATGCATTCTGTTTGCTGTAAGATTTTAATTTCTTACTTGATGAGGTAAAACTGCACAGCAACTCAGGACAAATACTATGACCAAATATGATTTCCCATGAGTATACTTGGAGTCTAATTCAAGAGGTGCACTTTTCTGATACAATTCAACATAGTATAACTACACCATGTATAATGCAAACCATATGGTAAGGACTGCTCAGAGTTGTGACTATTTTGAGACCAATGCTGGCTGAATCCAGCATATCACCAGAAGTACAAACAATCTGAATACCACTCACAAGCAGATCATAAGCACAACCAGTCAATTTCAAGGTAATAATAAGTGCAATCAAAATTGCAACTGCCAGCAAAGAATGACATGAGATGAATAATATATTTCCAGCATTAACACCAAAGCAATACAGATGTCTGTCTCTAGCCTGCCTGCAGAAATGTCTGATCAATTTTCCTAATGGTATTTTGGAAGTTAGTTATAAAATTTCCCACAAAATTTAATCCAGAAAAGGGCATTCCTTATCTGGAAATTTGGTTTGCAGAGAGACACATGCCCACACATTCACATTTTATACAGGTAAAAGAAATCCGGTTTCCTCTCAGAATTCACAGCTAAAAGAAAAAAGCTGCATAAACATCACCCATCTGTGCTCATGAAAAATTGCTTTTTTATATGGTTACATGAAAAATATTCACCAGGAGGAATAATCCAGCTAAAAATTACCACTCACAAATGCGTTAATAGTATTGGTATAATAACATATAGCATATGTTGCACTGCAACAGATATTAAACAGTGATTAGGTTGTGAAATAAAGCAAAAAGAAAATCCCAAACTCATCCTTCTCCTTTTCAAACAGCAGCAGAAATCCTTTCATTTTTCCAAAATATAGATTTCCTCTGCTGTTCTTCTTAGCTAAAGTAGTTGTCTGAACTCAGTTCCTGCTAGTGACAAATATTCAATACAATTAGGCGAATGAGGAGAAAAAAAGGTGCAAGGAAAGCAATCAGTAAATTTAATTATCAGTAAAATGATAATTAAAAAAAACCCTAACAACCAAACAAAGCAAAAAAAAACACCCAACAATTAAGTATTAGATACAGAAAAACAAATCCATCAATTTCTGCAACCACTAAAACTCCACTCTAGACTAAGGGTATTCATTACCTTGAGATGAAATGCTTATATTGTGCACAGATTTCTTTCTTAAGGTAGATCGAGACTCAGATTCCTCTCACCACACAGTCTCAAGAAAACAATCACACTAACAAAAGTCCCTAGGGGCTAATGAGCCTTCTGAGGATGAAGAAGACTGAATGTGTGAATGACAGGATTGCTTTAAAAGCCAGTCCTCATGCTGACTTTGTATTATGAAGACAACCGGCATCACCTTATCCATACTAAGGCACATCACGCAAGAACAAGATCATACAGGTGAACATTTGCTGTCTGTCAATTAACTGAGTGAATGGAGAAACTGCCATTGCAGGTAGAAAGCAGGCAAGCATCTGTTTCTTGTTCTGTCTGCTCAAGGCAAAACTGTGGACTAAAAAAGCATAACTGATTTGCCCTTTGCAACAAGGTTGTAGCAAATACAGTAGCTTTGAAAAGAATCTGATCCAGTACCTCAGCCAAAAACAGCCTCAGTGCTCCACATGAAAGACTAAATCCAAGAGGGAGCACAGGAAGAATATCCTCTATTGAGCCAAAACATAATAACTAATTAAGAATGCATCGTTTTAATTATGTATGGATATGTAGATAATGAGAACAAATAACAATAAAATAATCTGCTGTCAATTAAATGTCTACTGCGGTTGTAACTCTAAGAAATCCTGATAAATGCCACAGGGATTTTATTTTCCACATCTCAGAACTGCTATCCCAAAATATTTGAGGATTTACTTAAACTTTTAATTAAATATAAAGTAAATCAGATATAAATATTTCTACGGTGGTTGGCAAAAGGCTGTTTCCTTAAGCACAGCTAATATTAAAGATTTAGGCTTTAAATGACAGAATGCCATGACGGTTGCTTTTTAATTAAGGGATAAGATTACATTTTACAATTATAGTTCTAAGATAACAAAATAAACATATCACCCTTTCCTAAGCATCAGAGACTATAGCAGCTCAAGATGAACAAGATTCATGAGCAGAAAGGAAAGACTTTACATCTTTAACTTAAGCATACAGTATGTTTTTCAAGTAATGTTTGAAATCTGGTTAGCGTCTGAATTTTATTGCCTAACATTAAGAAATACCAAGAGCATAAACCCAATTTTCTTCACTTTGAAATAAATAGAACAGTGTAATGTTACATTATGTTAAATCTATTCAGCATGCAGTGAAAAGCCTAGCACCCAATTAAAATTTACGGTTCAGGAAGGTACATCATCTGTCAGCAGTAAGAAATATCTAGAACCTTGAATTCAGTTCCTCCATCCTCATATTCCTTTGTTAACAGCGAAGTTCTACCAAAAATTGATTTGTCCTTGTAACCCTATTTATTACATAGTATAAAGAAAGCCTGTGTTCAGGAGCACTGCTATAATTAGAGGATACGGGATCTGGACCATTTAATGAAGGCAAGAAAGCTTGTCCACTGGATCCTACCAAAGCCAGTCTGGGCTACCACCACCACCTCTTCAGCTATCACACCTCTTACTACTTCTTATGCTCCCTGGTGCCTAACTGTGATAGACGCAGAATACAAGCAGAAAGCATCAAAGACATAGAAAGCTTGCAGTTTGATCTGAACAGAATTAGGACAGAACATAATAGAACAGAAATAACAGAAAATTTCAGCTGGAAGGGACCTACAATGATCATCTAGCCATGAGAAATATTTTATATTTAATACTATACATACATACAGTTGTAGGATACCTCAGCTTCTCATTCTTATTTACATTCTCCTCATTGCCCCTAAGGGGGAAATTACTTGGATAAAATCAAACGATATTCAAGCATGTGACTTCAAGAATAGAAAGAATGACACTACAGCTCAAATGGAGGTTCGTTTTCTTTTCAAGCATACCACCTTCATTCAGTCAAATAAAATGACAATCTGACATATGGTTAGACTTAGTTGACACTTCCAAGTCACATAAGGATTTGTGATACTATAATGCAGTGAAGCGCATTGTGCAACCAATTTTTGTAACCTCCTAGGGGTCTCAAAGTGCTCTTTTTCCAATTACGTAAAATAACACCTTTTCTATTACTTGCCATGATCAGTGTCTGGATTATCCATTACTGACTGAGCACATCTCTTGTACTAGTTTATTTACTTTTTGTCCTTCTATTTTCCAAGAAAAATATATTGTGAATGAAATTATCTATCTAGTCAAATTTTAAAATAAATACGTAAAGAGAAGGCTCAATAAGAAGGGATATTTTAAAGAGTAAAGATTAATTTTAAATAGCAATGTATTGTCAAACAAAACCAACCAAGCCAAAAAGTTAACAGGCTGAAAAATGATGTGATTTATTTCAGTGAAGGAATGAATTCTGAGACCAGGATTACCTTATCCTTTACCACATTTATACAGAAGTTTTCCTGAGTTTAAAAGTTCACAGCAGCAATTCATAACAGTATGATACTTCTAAAGCAAGTAAAAATAAAAGCACTGCTTTTAATCACCATGCAAGCACCATCAGTGCACAGGCTACAGTGATAGGACAGGAAGAAGGAATGCAGTGAAGCACAACAATTTTCCAAGACCAAAAGATGCTATTTTTAAAATTCAGCTTCACAAAAACTCTGCATTTCAGACATGCGGAAACAATATACCCACAGCTCCGAAGAGGCACGAATACTGAGCCCAGTTCTGTTCCTAATGAAGTCACTGGTTTTAGATAAGAACAAATGCATTTGTTTCTGGCCAAACAAAACTGAACTTCTCCTGGTTGTCTGCCTAGACCTCAAGATCACATACTGCTTGGATATAAACCAGTCTTATCAAGTCTTAAAGGAGATGAGCCAGCAAAGTGTGCTTGCAGCCCAGAAAGCCATCTGTACTCTGGGCTATATCAAGAGGAGCGTGGCCAGCAGGTCAAGGAAGGTGATCCTGCCCCTCAACTCTAGTGAGACAAAATCTGCAGTACAGCTTCCTGCTCTGGCGTCATCAGTACCAGAAAAACTTCTATCTGCTGCAGCGACTCCCAAGGAGAACCACAGAAATGATCAAAAGGCTGGAGTACCTCTCCTACGAGGAAAGGCTGAGAGAGTTGGGCTTGTTTAGCTGGCAGAAGAGAAGACTTGGGGAGATCTTACTGCTGCCTTTCAATATTTAAAAGGGGCCTATAAAAGAGATGTGAACTGACTTCTTAGCAAGGCCTGTTGTGACAGGTCAAGAGGTAATGGTTTACCTAAAAGAGGGTAGATTAAGATAAGATACAAGGAAGAAATTGTTTACAAGGATGGTAAAACTGTGGAACAGATCACCCAGAAAGGTGGTGGATGTCCCATCCCGAGACATTCAAGGTCAGGCTAGATGTGGTTCTGGGCACCATGGTCTAGTTGAAGACGTACCTGCTCACTGCAGGGGGGCTGAACTTAGTGACCTCACAATCCAAACTATTCTACGGTTCTATGATTCCACTTCAAAGAAGTCACTTAAAGGTAGGTAATACTGTATGGTTCACCTACTTCACCTTCTACCCCCATGAATTATATGGAAAATTCATCACAACTTGAGGCATTCTAACATCAAGTATCTTTAATGATTACAATGACTGACACTATGCAGTCTGTAAGGAAACATTTGTCATGATTAACAGAGTGAAGTTAAAGAGTGCTTGTGAAGACACAGTTCCTAATGTTTGTTGGGGCTTTTTAGGAGGCTGAATTGTATTCCACGGAACTTACCACAAAGGGAAAGTGTTACTCCAAGGATGACATCGGAGCTCCAGTAAAGTACAAACTAGCTTTGCCATTAATCTCTGTGTGACTAAGACATCATCCACTTTAAGTTAATGAGTATCTATTTGGCTGTTGGGAAGTACTTCCTTCTTGCCTTTGTAAATACTACTCCATTTAGTGCTCTCATGAATAACTACTAAATTTAGTATTAAGAGAGAGTAATTCTACTTCTTCATTCCCAAAAGAAAACATCAACCTAACAAAACAAAATCAATATTCAGGCTACCAAGTGATCTGACTAACTGAAGAATTGTTTTTACTGTAAAGAAAGAAATCTGCTCACTGCAAACCACCCCAGGTTTCTCATAATTAAACCATCCTTTCCACCCCACAGTTTATATTTCCTTCAACATTCAAGCATAAAGAAAACTAGACTTCAAGCATTCAGCCAAAATAAATGCACTTGAGCATTGCGGACTGAGGCTTAGAAAAATAAACCTGTTTGTTTTGATTAGGCTTGAAGGAGAAACCTTTGGAATTGGCAATTAACAGCTGTTATTTTAAAATTGAAACAGCATACGTGATTCAAGCATTGTGCAAAAGCTAAGGCACTGTCTGATTAATGACAGGATCAAAACAAATAAGAGGTCAACTGATCTGTTGAAAAAAAGATATATAGTTGGCTGTATTTGATTAATTTATAGGTTTATTTCCTTTGAACTACTATAAAGTTATTTGCTCTTAATACAAAATACCTTACAGTCATGCAAAATTAATATGCTTACATCATTGTACTCAAGCTTATATGGCAACTTGTTTCAGTTATTTCACACCAGCTACCTCTATGGACTTTAAGACTCACCGACATGCAGATCCAAACCAGATCAAACAACCCTCCTGTGTAAATGACATAAGTACATACATGTACAAATGGAGGGGAAGACCAGACAGAAACCTCACTAGAATACACAGCAACAACTATTACCATAACTTATTCCTAGAGTGCCACTGTTTGTACTGATATAGTGACAGCAGAGTACAAAGTAGGATAGTAGCTGTACTGGACGGTGTGTGCACATTTAGAACACTGGAACATACAGCGGCTGCCTTGGATGCAATCCACAGCCAAACTGCAAGTAAAGCAGGTGCTGGGATTTATTACAACTTCTAACACCTTAACTTTTGCATTAGAAGTGGGACATGGTCTGACTCTGCCACTTTATCTACTTGCCAACTCATGTCAGTAAAAATCGCAGTGCTTTAACCGAGGCACCATGCAAACAGGTATAGTTTCTACTGGGCATGCTGCAGCAGCATCCTTTTCTCTCCACTGTGACATGTTATACTTCTCACACACACGGACCACAAAGTAACTTTAACCACTAATTTCCATAAGCTCATTACTTATTTAGCAATTTTCCATATAAAAAAGATTTTACACGTGAGGGAAGATAAAATGAAATGACACACTGTTCATTATTCTCAGCCATTTCATATTACAGGACATTAAACTAGTCAAGTGTGGAAAATACCCTGTAGTTCTACTTATTTCCACTATACTTTCATCCCACTTACCTAAGCTGCGGAGTACTACTTCCTGACAGCCACTGACCCTATTTGGGCATGACAGCTTCTCCCTTCACTTGTTTAAAAAGGGTCTTTAAATGGTAAGGAGCTCCTGCTACTTCATTTAGACTGCTCTTTAAATATGTATTTAACTTCATGTTGCCTTCAGTTATGGCTTATTCTCAAAATGAATTTGTGCAGGGTGGCTACTAACGTTTCATGACAGTGTGACTCTAAAGTGACAAAATGTTTCTGCTTAATATAGAGAATAATAGCTCTCAAATCTCTGTTATACAAAAAATACTAGTGTCCATTTAAAATTATCTACTTGTAAATTAAAAATCCAGTCATCCAGAGATATATGAAACAGTCACCCCACAAAATAAACTACTTAAAGTGTGATATTCTTATCATTCAGATTTGAAGGGGCCTGAGATCATTTAGTCCAGCCCCTCTGCTCATGCAGGGTCAGCTAGAGTAGGTTAAGCACAGGACTGTCCAGTTGGCTTCTGAGTATCTCCGAAGATGGAGACTCCACAGTATCTCTGCGCAGCCTGTGCCACTGTTTGACCAGTAAAAAAAGAGTGTTTTCTTCTGTTCAGATGGAATTTCATATGGTCCATTTTGTGCCTATTGCCTCTTGTCCTGTCAGTGAGCACCACGGAGAATAGGCTCTTTCCCTCTTCTTCATTCTATCCCATCAGGTATTTATGCACATAGGTAAGATTCTCCTGATCCTTTTCTTCTTCAAGCTCAACAGCCTCAGCTCCCTCAGCCCCTGTTGATATGAAAGAGGCTCATGTCCCTTAATTTTCTTGTCTCTGCACTGGACTTGCTCCAGTAAGTCCATATCTCTCTTGTACTGGAGAGCCCAGAATTGGACTATTACAGGTGTGACCTCACTGGGGCTGAATCGAAAGGAAGGACCACCTCTCTTGGCTTGCTGGCAAAACTCTTCCTAAAGCAGCACAGAAGTCGGCTACCTGCCTTTGCCACAGCAGCATATTTCTGGCTCATGGTCAGCCTGGTGTCCACAAAGACCCCCAGGCACTGCTTTGCAGAGCTTGTGACCAGCCGCTTAGCCCCAAACACGTGCTGATTCATGGGGTTATTTCCTCCCCTGATGCAGGACTTGGCATTTCCCATTGCTGAACTTTGTGTAATTCCTCTCTGCCCAGTCCATCATCCTGTTCAGGTCCCTCTGAATGGCAGCACAACTCCTTTCAGTTTTGTATCATCTGCAAACTTCATAAGACTGCACTCTGTCCCATTGTCCAGGTCTGTTTAACAGCTCATATGAAGATTTGAAGCAGTACTGGCACCAGTACTCACTGCTGGGGTAGACCACTAGTGACTTGCCATTAATTAAACTTTTTGCTACTGATCACAACCCTCCTGGGGGCAGCCAACAGACAGTTTTGAAGCCATTTCCCTGTCCACTTGAGCCAACTTTTGTCAGCTTGTCTATAGGGATGTTATGGGACACAGTGTTAAAAATCTTGGCAAACAACATCCACTGCTCTCCCACTATCCACCTGCATCCACCTACCTGTAGAACGCTGTTGGGTTAGTTATGCATTGTTTCTCTTTCCTGAATCAGTGCTGACTACTCTAGATTATTTTCTTGCACTTCATGTGTTTGGAAGTGCTTTGTAGGAAGTTTCTCTCCATCACCTTACTAGAGACTGAAGTAAAGCTGATCTCTTTTTTTCCTGGTTTTCCACGGGTTTTCCTTCTTGCCCTTCTTGAAGTCAGGACTGACGTCTGGTTTTCTCCAGCCTTCAATGACCATGACCTTTCAAAGATAATCTAGACTGGTCACACAATGACATCAACCATCTCATTCAGCACTGATGGGTGCAGCCTGTCAGGCTCCATGTAGGTGTGTCCAGTTTAAGCTCTCCCTTGTCCTTCACCTTTTCCTCCTCCCTGTCCTTCTTTGCTCCAAACCTTTCCTCTGATCTCAGGTGCCTGGGATTCCTGCAGCCTGTCACACCCATAAAGACTGACACAGGACACTGAGTAACTCAGCCTTTTCTGTGTCTGGTGTCACCAGTTCCCTTTCCCCATTCAGCAGCAGGTTCATGTTTTCCCTAGTCTTTCTTTGGCTGCTTATGTACTTACAGAAGCCTTTCCTGTTACCCTTCACATCCTTTGTCAGACTCAACTCCAGGTCAGTCTTGGCTTTCATCCATGTAAGATCAGACAACAACTTTATACTGCTCCTGGGCTACCTGCCTCTCTCTGTTCCAACTCCTATACATTTCATGTCTGAGTTCACTCAGGAGTTCCTGGCTCATCCATACAATAAGCAGAACTGACTCCTGCCACTTTGCGTGATTTCCTCCTTGTTGGGCTGGACTTTTCTTCAGCTTAGAGGTGGCCTTTGTATATCAATAAGTGAATTCAGACTCCTCTTCTTTCCAGAGCTGTAACCCATGGGATTTTTCCAAGCAGATCTCTGAAGAGACGTATGGACTAGTACTGGTGGCTGCTATGTTAACAATAACTTCTTTCTCTAAGGATTTATTTCCCTATTATTTTTCTAGTTTATTAATTTGTGTCAATCTAAGGAAAAGGAATTTTTCATTTCAAACACTGGGTATCATAATGCTAGTAATGTAGGACATACAACATTGAAAACTAAACCCAAAGCAGAGATTAAGCCTTTGCATTTTATACACATTTTTACATGCTGGAATGGTTTCAATGCATTTTGATTTTAGTGTCCTCCTTATATATTGCAATAGTTAACAGAGAAGAGAAACAAAAAAGAAATAATACTGTTTAAAGAACTTTTGGGTTGTGCAGAAACAGAAATAGCTATCAAACTAATTGTTTGCATAATTATGATGAAAACAATCTGCAATTAGGATGTACTTATCATTTCATTATGTTGCTCATTATGACCAAAATATCCTGTTTGTTCTCCCTGTTCAAACAGGAAAAAAAACAACCCTATTCATGAAAGCAATTCTTTACAGCGTTTCAAAAGGAAGCTGGAACTGGTAAACACATGTTCTTATGGGAAATTGCCATAATCCTGACTACATTCCAGCAGGCTCTGAAAATATTTCTCACAAAGTCCCTTCTATAAAATCTAGAACATATGTATAACAGACTATGCTTCACGTCCCTTTAAGGAACTTGCTAGATTAATTAAGAGAGCATCACTCTTGCATTTCCTTCAAATATCTGCCTTTCGGTACAGGTATTATGCAGTATTTGTTTTCTCCCCTATTTTCATGATTTCTGCACTTTGTCAGTCTGTGAAAGAGGCCATGAAAGTTTATATCTAGACACTCCACCGATAGCATCTTACTGTAGGCTTCTAATGCAGTAAGGCCAACACATAGGCTATTGATAAATGGATTTCATTACGTTTGTATCATTAAACTCCTACTATTCTTCCAGGACAATTATCAGAGAAATCAATACAGTTGTTATTTTTTTATGTGGTTGCTAAGAGGTTTTGAAATTGATCCTACGGTTTTTTTATTACTATTGACTGATACATCAAAAAACACAAACAGATCAACATAGATACCTTACTAATTGTCATTCAGCTAAATATCTATAAGCCATTAGAGACATGCAAAAGTCACAAATTTCTGGATGGGGAATACTAACATTGATGAAAATTTTAAAAAACTTCACCACTTGAAAAATGCAGATCACTCTTTACAGTCTAAAATGGACAGCACGACTTCCTCAGCTGTTTTGCCTTTACTACGCCTTTTCTAAGTTTTTATCCTCTTGCATCTAACAAGGCTATTCAGTTAGAGACCACGAGACATGGAAACACTCTGAATGCAGTCAGAGAAAAATGCAGAAAATATCTTGAACTTTTTATTCTGAATATAGACCTTCCATATCCCAAAGCAGACACCTAGCAATTAGTCTTCCTGAAGAGCTCTGTGATCCAGCATCACCTACTGTAATTATCTATTTTTTGCCAAAACCAGAAGCAGTAGCAGCTAGAACTCTGCCAGGACTACTGTCCATGTAAAGCATGCACCATGCCCTCTCTCAGCAGCCATATTTTCCAGAATTGTTTAACAGACAGATGAAAAGGTATGTCTCACTGTCCCCACTAACTGGAGCAATAACGATTTGTGCAAGTTTAAATTGAGTGTTTTAAAGATAGCACAGATAAGGAAAGGGGACGGGTGCACTTCTGCCCTTTGTAATTTACTACATTTTTTAAAAGTGAATTTTGAACTCCTCCTTTCTGATTAATCAGTATTTTACTCTCACACTTATCCTGTATTGGTAGAAACAGCTGCAGAAAATGCAGGAGAGAGAAAGAAGAAACCTCAGAGCTTTAATGAACATAGAGGAATTTATAACCAATGCCCTCCATGTTGAAGCATCACAAATGGTAAGATCAATTTTTAAACCAGTGCATTTCCCTTTACCACATGCAAAAATATTGGAATAGTATTTTTAACTTTTTGGATGTCAGTTGGCCACAATGGCTTGCTACTGTAGTTGGAAACCAGACCACAAATGTCCTACCACTAAAGTTTAAATCTATCTCCTGGGTTTGACTCCACACTATAAATTACTAAAACAAACAGGAAAACTTTTCATTTACACTTTTGTTACTTTCCATCCAGGACTCTAATCTCCGGACAACTATTCAAACTCCCCTGCTCCATTACATGTGACTCTCTTAAAGCCCAATATTTTAAGTGCTCTGCCTTAAAGGACTCTAGCTGCTTCTGTGGGTGCCATTGTTAATTAAGGACACATGGAAAGGAAATGAAGGAGCCAAAAAGCAGTCTTGTTGTCTGGAAAAACACTAGAATGCATGGACATGGGTGACAACAGTAGGAAAAACCGGAGCTGGATAATAGGAAATGTTTGCAGCTGAGAGAAACAGTCTAGTGCCTCTTGTTCAAGCATATGAAGAAGATCAAAAATCTGCCTCAAATGAATGATTTTTTTTTTAATTGAAAAATTAGACTGTTTAAGTTTTCAAAGGTAACAGGAAACCAAAAATATTAACAAGGATGAGCCTTTCAAAACTGTTAAAAGTATATTGTATTTTCTTTCTACATATTCTACTTGAACTTCACTGAACAAGAAATCATTCATAGAGCTATCAAACCATGCAGTGAGCTAGACAGTGAGAACCAGGAAGTTTAATAGCTAAAGATGACCAGATAGGGCCTGGCAATAAACCAGAACGGGACACCAGAAATACATTTATGTATTGACTGATTTGTAACTGATTTTTACCCAGCAGTAGCTTCATTTTTGCTCCACACCACTACATTTCTGTTCAAAGGGGCAAGAAAGCATGCCAAAACCAGATGGTTCTGATCCCTAGTAACTATCAACTGATATCCAATTTGGAGTCCCAGCCACTAGCATTAACAAGTGAAAATTATGCAACCGTATCACTTAGGATGACCTCTGAAAAGGACTGCAATTTGAGATACAGAAACTGTATGCCCAAGCTGCTTATCATAAAAACAGAAGGACTAAGCTCCCACCACTGAGCTATCATCTTGATTTCCAGGCCCCCATCTCCTCCACCTCCACTGAGTTAGCCTGTACTGCACCCTTGAACTCTTCTCTAGTAATGACTCTTGGGCCCACCAGAAACAGCTGCTATGTTTAGTACAATCTGTTGACAGGGATTATTGAAAGAATGCATGGCCAAATACCACAATCTTTCTTTTACTAAAAATTACAGCAACCAACATTTCTACTCCTAGTCCTAAGAGGGTGTAAAAGAATAAATTTAGAAATTGGGAATACATCTATCTACTGAGGGAAGAAAAAAAATTGAGAACATTTGGAGGACAGCAGCTTAGCTTCACAAGCAAATATTTAGTTATCTGCAACTGACAAGTAAGCAGAAACACTGATTGGCTAGATTTGGTTTAAAATCCGCACAAGTAATTTAGCATCAATGTTATAATGTTTAGTTTTCAAGTAAACAATATTGCCATAGGAAAGCTTGTGCTTGTGGATAATAGCACTATAATTTGTAGTTTTATTAACATAATTTTCTCCATCTATAAAGCAAATCATCAGTCTTGGCATGTGACCAAGTTACAAGTGTAGTTGCTTTACAGGGAATAAATGCAGTTGGCTAGGCAGTATTGTAAGACTGTTATTCCATTTTTCAACAAAGGAGTATTTCTTTTACTGCCTCTTTTTTTCCCACACACACATATGCTGAAACAAGCAATAACACTCCAGGTAGGATGTGTCTCAGTTTCAGGAAGAGAAGACAGCTTTAATATTGCTCAAAACAAATCAGTGCCAGTTGCAACTGTTTAAGAGATTAACCCTTTTAAACTAGCTCCAATCTTTTCCACTCAATTTTGCAAGGTAAAGGGGCATTACATCTGGTAAGCAGGGACGAACAAGTATTTCCTAGCCCATATATCCTACTAAACAGAAGAAAGCATTGCCAATGCCAGAATTTGGATTGTGGAATACTGTCAAAGTTGGGAACCTTATGTGGTCCAGGGTGTTCACATGGTGTTTCAATTATACAGATGATTCATTGATTTTTATCATAGCTGTACAGTCTGAAAAGGAACTCTGGACTGCAATGTCAGTTCAGCACTTCGCTGATACTAACAAATATGATCTTAGGTTGCTTGTTTTCTAGTAAATCCACCTTCCAATAACTACATTTTTGCTACTCAAAGTCAGTTGTAACCCTTACCAATGCTCTTAGAAGACCTGAGATGATGTCTTATGACTATAGAAGAACCCTGGCTGGCCAAAGAAAAGAGTACATTGTCTGCAGCTGTCAAGAGCCCTCTGC
The DNA here is from genome assembly GCA_039720435.1 of Amazona ochrocephala. Lineage (NCBI taxonomy): Eukaryota > Metazoa > Chordata > Aves > Psittaciformes > Psittacidae > Amazona > Amazona ochrocephala. The sequence continues at coordinate 54,899,126 of CM077909.1, read as the reverse complement.
TAACTGGTGATTTGGGCTCATGTAAAATATGAATGCCCCTTATGTCATCACCACCAGTTCTTTCTTGGGAATAGTTCTGATATCATAGTAAAACAGTACGTTAACTGCAGTGCAGATAGTGTGCTGAACAGGCAGTTATTCACACATATAAATTTTGCAACTTGACTACCTTAAAAATGAGTTTAGAGAAGGCAGAATAAGAGGGGCAAGTGAATTCTAAATCTGCCTGAAACCCTGGATCTAATAGGGTGTCGAACCCTCATCCAGAGCTGTGTTCTCAAAGCTCTGATCATTTATGAAGAATTTCAAGCACTTTGGTTGTTCACTCAGAGATCCAATACTTTCACAAGTGAAGACAGCCACTAAGTTTTGTAGCAGTACTGCAGTGGATTTGCAGAAACGCATGCAGAGACGTAAGAACTGCTGTGGAGTCATACAAAGAAAATACTGAGAGTCTTATGGGAGAGCCCCAACAAGAAATTAGGCACATCCATAGAACCATAAGTGGTAGAGATAGCAGTCTCTCCTGTAACTGTTAGATTCAAAGAGCCCATCATCAAAATACTTATGAAGCCCCACTCTCTACTGCAAGATAACTCAGCTTTTTCGTTAGCCTGTAAGTTAGTTAAGGCTTGTACAAATTCTCTTAAAATGCAGCAGGACCTTTTAAGCACTTATTTCCTTCCTAAGGGAAGTGGGTCTAAGTCAGATCTAAGCAAGATCTTTCAGAATCAGCTGGCAGTCTCACTAGGACAGAGAATACACTGTTGTGTACTACATAAGTAGATATACAGAAACAAAGAGTATATATAACAAGTGTTTCTACAGAATGTCAAGCTCTAATATACTACAGAATATAAAATTTAGATTTACATTGAACAACCAGACAGGATTTGCTGCTAATGCAACTGAGATTTATCTACCTGCCGGAAAACCAGAGCTGCCAGATCAGCCAGTCTTCAAGACTGAACTCAGCGGAAAGTAGTTGCAGAAATCTGAAAAGCTCTGTTTTCAGGGTCTATGAAAGAATTAGCCCTGATTATCCTCCAGCTTTCACCAATGAATGACCTAACAGTTCTGGCATCAGCTGCGCTGGCTGCAAATCACCATCTTTCTCAGCCAGAACAGGGTGCCTCAGAGCACTCCCTAGGGTGTGTGTGAAGGACGCAAAAACGAAAAAGATTACCATCTCTTTCTTAATGTACACTATATTTAGTTTTCAAAGCAAGAAAAATAGTTACTTCCTTCACTCTGCAGAATTATGGTGATGTAAATGCAGCATTGGTGATTTTTTCACTTTCTCAACTTTATGGAAGCAATTTCCTCCAAAGCAGGTTATTTATTATGTTGCCATGCTGGAGGCCCTTGTCTAGAAAAACTGTAATCTGCAAATATTTTGTAATCTGCAAAAAGATTTTGTAAGTGTTGTAATTTTTCAAGCATCCTGTTTGGTTTAAACCTCTCCATTTATAGGGAAAGAATTTTTGCAACTGTTGGTCCTGGTGAAACTCATGCTTTCCATGTTGCAGTTGGAGACGTAAAATAGATTTAGGAAGCGTTATATTATCCTATTCCTATATTTAAAACATCATTTTCACTTTCTCCCCCGTCGCATCAATCTATCTTGACATGTTTGAAGAATTAAAAAAAAAAAAAAAAAGAAAAAAATGCTTTTTTTAATTTGCATTCTGAACTCTTTCAAGATCTAAAAATACAACAATGGATTGATACTGCAATATTTTCTTATGGAGGTTTTATCAAAATTTAATTTATAATTATACACTATCCCCCTAATCAAAACACCCTCTGAAAGTGAAAGATCTCAGCAATATATAAAAGACAGCTCTGTGCAGAAGGCCTATGAAAGGGCTTTTTCCTTTGCTTATTGAAATGGTGAAGAAATATAAAGGATATAATACCAATGAATGAACTAAAACAAAACAAAAACAACTGAATCAAAGGAATAAAATTACATATCCTATCACACTATGAATAAGATTAAATTACACCAGCAGCACAATCTGGAACAATCAGTAACAGAACATGTACGACAGTGGGAAATCTGTCATTGGTATATTTTGGAGCACTGAATATATAAAGGCTCAAGTTTAAATTGTGCAGCGAGCAACTAGTTCATTGTACCTCCTCTGTGCTTTAAAAAATATTTTCTTTAGCAGAGCTACCCAAAAAAGTCTTCAGATACATTTGTTTTGAGTATCAGTAATTTAACGCTAACACCAAACCCAGGTTAAGATAATACATTCTCATATAGATCAGGAGATTGTGTATGACATAACTTTCCATGGAAAATTATGGTTGAGCAGAAACATCAGGAATTAACTCTTCTGTTTTTCAGACATTTTTAAAATGTTAGCCCTGACCAGAAAAATCTTGCTTAATAAATCAAGCCTAAAAGACACTAATTTTTTTTCTCTGCTTCCTGCAAAATTTTAGGGAAAGAAGTAATTTCTACTCCAAAGTCTGACTCCTTGCACATACACTATTTGGAATTGCTAGGAAAAGCCCTCTGCAAATTGAATTTATGACTTTACAAGTGAAAATACAGCAGCTGAACTAACAAAAAATCAGGTTGAGTGCTGATGTTTGCTTTTTTTTTTTAATAGCTACCTCTTATACCAGTAAATTCTATGGCAGAAATAAATTTTATTCCATATTACCTATCTGTGCTACTTTAAATACCAATGTGAATGCAGGAAGTTCATAAATGTGAATCCTCAGGAGGCTTTCATGCATTACTGAGAACAGTAAAATGAATGGTTACACATCTGTAATCTGAACTTTGAGATGAATATAAGCAAATTGTGAGCGCACATTTTTCAAATGATTGCGCCCATTGTTTTCCGCTGACTCATGATTGCTGGCAGAAATGAATAATACATTTTAGTACAGTGTAGACATTCAACAATCACAAATAAAGAGTATGTATGAGTATATATCCATCTCCTAAGCATACATAATACCAAACCTATAGGTTGTCATCTGGTTTTAATACTAAAACACCAAATAATTTATAATGCAGATCTGTAAAATATATATAGAACACTGCATCAATCATGCACAAGTACTTGTGCTGCTCAACATTTCTGTAAATCCTCCATTAAACTTAAATTTGAGACTGAACCAAAGACTTATATGGATCAAGTCATGGTTGCTTGGAACACTGAAAGAGAGACATAAAATGCTGTGCTATTTCATGTCAGAATTACTTGCAGTTCACTTTCATTATTTCAGAGAATATTAGTGACTGAAATACAGTGCACTCCACATTAAAGCCAGTACTTATTCTTTAATTCAGGAGGCAATTACTAAATGACAATTGGAAGATCAGCTGACAGGACTCCTAAGTTATTCAACACAATCAGTACACTGCTAATGTAAGCAAAGACCAAGCAGAGCCTTGTGCAGCTATTCACTAATATTATCAAATAAGAAAGAAATAACTATTTGAATACTAAGGAAGTCTTGCTTTGCATTTCCACATTTACTATCAAGACTTGTAACATACCATAAACCATTAGTCCACGCGATGACTTGTTCTCTACGGAAAATACACAGAAAAATGAAAATTCAACCATTATATCCTGAATGGTGGCCGAAAGTCTAAAGCCCATATGTCACCTAAAACCAGTCGATAATAACTTAAAACTTTACAAACATAAATAACATGTGAGAAAGTGTGTGTGAGTGTACACACTGTACTTGTATTTACTTAAGCAAAACTTCAGACACATGCATTTCTTGGAAAATTAAACACAACATCCAGGAAATTAATGGTTACATATGATTCCAAGTCAACTTCACAGTGACACATACAAATATGCATAATATTCTGCTTTAACAACAGTTTTCTCCAGGTACAATTTGAAAAGTACTGTGCCATAAAAGTGTTCACAGCTTCTGAAGTCTTTTGGCAAAGATAATGAATATTCAACATCTGCAGGGCTGTTGCAAGTTCATGAACTACAGAAATGAAAAAATGCCTTCTTTTGGTAGCCTAGTTCTTGTGTAAAAATCCAAAAATAATACACCCTAGTAACAGCATCCACAAGGAACCAGACACTTGGCCCCAAAGTAAGACAGAGCAGTAAACGGCTTATGGCAACTACCACTGCTGATGTAGGCTCCAGCACTTGTGTTAGGATGAAATCAAGCATAGCATAGCTCACCCTTTCCAAACCATGCATTGGTTTGGGGGGAGGTTGGGAATTCTGTGTCAACATCTTTAATAAAGCAGATGTGACTCATTGCACTTTCATTTAAAATCAGAAAATGAGGTCTCTCCTTTTTCCACTGAATCAACAGCAGAAGCATTGGGCCCACTAGCACTGGGGCTGGGATTTTTCATAACTTTCTAGTGTCAGTACAATCAGTTCAATTAAATCATAGAATCTGAAACTGCAGCTTTGTGACACAGTGGTCCAATCCTGGCTTTGGTTTGTCTCAGCACCATGCAACACCCTGACTCACCTTATCTTTTGCAGTGGCACCAATCACGGAAAAATGTGGGATTAATTTGATCAGTATACCATCCCCATAATTCTTCTTCAGCTGCTTTTTTCATGAAGAACATATTTCATGTACAACTGTTGTTTCAATAAACCAAGTAATCTGAGACATCATTTCTCAATGCAATTCGAATGCTGAAAGTATCTGTTAGGTCATGTTGGGTTTTGCCTTTTTTTTTTTTTTTTTTTTCAGTATTAGGATGAGAAAAAGGCATTTTTCAAACAGTTATCTGCATCTTTCATCTTTTCATTTAAATTCTTCAACCCAAATTCAATAATCATCCATTAGAATTTCAACACCTTGTAGTCACACAGTGGGCTGTTCAGTTACTTCTAGAAACATCCAGGGAAAGAACTAATGCCAAATGGTACATTCTAAAGTTTGTAACATTCAAATGCTGCATTTGAAGTAAAAAATTTAGAACTTGCCTCATTTACATTTGCCTGCCAAAATATATAGCCTGCATCTAGTCCCATGATGATTTTTTGCTTCACGTGAGCTTTAATTATAAATTCAAGGGAAAACTCGTACTTAAGTAACATGCCCTGCAAAGGTCACAACATATTCAATGTACCCACCATTTGTGTCAAGTTGATGCACTGCCCTGCTCAGGTGTGGAAGGCATGTTTTCTCTGCTACAAGGGCCAAACAACTTAGCTACACTGTCCTTAACCATCACCCTTTCATTTCCTCTTTTTTCGCTTTCAGACAACCAACTCTACTGTCCCATCCTTTGTACACTGAAATTCACTAGGACATTCAGCAACGGACCTCTAACAAACTTTAATACTCCAAATTTCAGAGTGAAACTTCCTATTGATGCAAAGTAGGTTTTACTCACAGTCAGGATTTGGGGCACCAGAGGGTAACCAGCTTTACACTTCCATTTGGTATGTGAACCAGCCTTAGGCAGGGTGCATCACACAGAGCATACATCTGGAAATACTGTGGCCATAGGCCAAAAAGCAAACCATGAATTCAACAACTCCCTCAAAAGAACTCCATGTCACTCAGAACAGCCCACTTTCATTTGAGGTTACTTGGTGAATCACACAAATTTGACTGTATACCTATATTACAGGTATTTACTTTAAAAGTGAACTTACTATTAAAAAGCATTTAACAATTATACTGCAAATATTAACTTTTCTCATAGCTTGAAATGGAACTTGACCATTAGCCTTCATGCAAATATATTTATTTTGGCAAAATTTAAATGAGGAAAGGACAAAAACTTGTCAATTTTTCATATCTTATTTTCTAAACATAGCCTATGATGTCATTTGCAAAAATTCTTAGAAGCTAAACAGTGTAAACTACTGTAAGTGTAAGCACTGTCAAAGAAGAACTTTTGATTTCAGTTAAGGCTTGGAGCAACTGAAAATTCAGTGATGAGCAGCTGAATGATTCTTGAGAGACATCTCAAGAAAACTGAATTACATTTTTGAAACTACATTAAAGAAATAAACCTCACTACATCAGAAACTACAGTGTTACAAAATCTATGCATGGGGACATTCATTTGCTTGTACTGACTTTCACAGGGAGTCTAGCTAAAGGATCACACTTTCACATCTTACAAAAGGATATCTACCCCATGCAGGGCACAGCCAAAGCTACTCAGAAATATTAGGCAGCAATTTCCATTTCTTGTTTTCCCCCATCCAGCAGTTAGCTAGTCTAAATCTTAAATAGTCTGTTTACGCCTGTACGGAAAATCATTTATATCTTTATTGCTTTTTCAAGGATGCTCATCAGTATTGTCCAAGAGTTGGCGCAAGAGCTCTGGAGCTCATCTGGCCCAACACTTATGCTCAAGCAGCATCAGCTAGAGCCAGTTGCCCAGGACTGCATCCAGGTGGCTTTTAAATATCTCCAAGGATGAAGACTCCATCACCTCTCTGGGTAGCCTGTGCCAGTACTGAAAAAAGTGTTTCCTGATGTTCAGAAGGAACCTCGTGTTTCAGTTTGTGTTTGCTGCGACTTTCTGTCCCTGAGCACCACCTGGCTTCATCCTCTTTGCACCCTCCCTGCAGGAATTTGTATATATTGATGAGATGTCCCCTTGAGCCTTCCTTCTCCGGGCTGAACAGCCCCAGATCATAGAATCATGGACACACAGAATGGTTTGGGTTGGAAGAGACCTTAGAGATCATCTAGTTCCAGGCCCCCTGATCAAGAGGCAACCTGGCCTTGAACACTGCAATGGATGGAGCATCCACAGCTTCTCTGGGCAGCCTGTTCCAGTGACTCACTACCTTCAGCCCATGCTCATATGAAACGTCCCAATCCCTTACTCATACTTGTGCACTGGAACGCATCCCATTAGGACCCTTGGATTTATAGATGTTCAGTTTGCTGAAGTATTCCCTGTCCTAATCCCCAAGGTATATCCTCCTTGCTTCACCCCCAAAGGCCAGTCTTGTTAGTAAAGGCTGAGGCAAGGAAGACATGCAGTACTACCACCTTTTCCACATCCTTTGCAACAAGTTCCTCTTACCATTTCTTTACCACATTATCTATGTGCCTTCTAGGTCCATCAGCAAATGAGTAAAGGGTATCTGTTAAACATCCTTGACCATCACACAACCTGCGAAAAAGAGGGAAGAGCGAGGACAGCACAAAGTGGCTTTCCTATTTTTTAATTTAAAGGCTACCAACTATGAAGGTACTGGAGCTATGCATCAAAAAGGATGAATCTTTTTAACAGTGAAAAACCTTTTCATAATCTTTTCATAATTGTTTTCCTAGTGAAAAAGATTATACACTGTTAGATCTCCATACTACAAAAAGATGTTGCTATTGACAATTCTACTAATGTACTTTCCTAACGTATTTTCTCCTCATTTTATAGGTGGATAAGTGAAAGAAGTTAGGTAATTTATTCAAGTCCGTGTGGTGCTAGAATCAGGCTTAGCTAGTATGTTCCTGCATTCTTGTGCTCCATTCAGTGAACCAAGGCTATTCTTTTTCCTCTGAAAGGTGTCAAGGTCAGACATAAGAAATAGTTGTTTTAAATAACTATTTAAGAAAAGATGAGGGGATATTTTATTTCTTTCAGTTCAACCATTTATCTAAAACCAAAATATTTTCTTGGCAGATAAGTAACCTGCAACATTCCACCAGGCTGAAAAGCTCAGTTTTACCTTACTCCTCTATGGCCTATCTCATGTCAGAGAAATATATGCCTTGTTAATCTATTTTTTATTCCTCTTTTGTTTGACAGTACTCGCTTTTTTGCTAAATATTTCTGTGGAATGAAAAAATGTGCATGAATTTATCTTTTTATGTCCTAACTTCAGTTTCCAAACCATGTTTTCTCCCTTGTCTTTGTTAAATACTATGAATACTGCACAGTGAAAGAATGGATATTCAATAGACTATTTCAGACTATATCTTTAGGTAGAGATCAGTTTGCTGCTTTCTGAGATGTTGGTTGTGGCTGTTTTCTTACAAGGTTAGGAAAGTGTCTTTCTGAATAAAAAAAAAAAAATCTCATGTGCAAGTATACTTGTCAAACTTCACTCTTACAACACGCTACCTTAACTGAAAGCACGCTTCACTGACAAAACTATAGAGCAACTTAACAATTGATCTGACAAAGCAAAACCAACCATTAAGACATCCATTAAAAAAACAAGCCAAACAATAAAAAAAAAAAAAAAACAAACAAAACAAAAAACCCCAAACAAACAAAAAACAAGAAAAGCAAAATCGACAAGAAACTCTCAGTAGCGCTAGGCTCTTCCTTGAAATATACAGAACACAAAACCCCATTACTTCTCTGAAAAATGCATTCAAATCCTCTTAATAAAATTGAACTGTGTTTTACCTCTTATAACTACCTTACTGTCATTGTTGACAGTTTTCATATAATTTCACAATGGCTTGGTTTTTTTTTTTCCACATAATTGTGCTCTAGATTCAATACTTTCATAAAGAACATTTAAAAATGCAAACTTTCTAACATTGCTCCATCAACCTGTTTTCTCATCTGGATATTAACACTTGCAAAAAATGTGTGGCCTGGACCTGGATGTTCTTCAAGGTAGAGATTAGCAATCAAACTTGGAAGAGAGACTATAAAATTAATTTTTAGAGTGGATAATTGCCAGAAGTCTCTGCTATACTCCATTGCCTTTTCTGTAATTCCTTACACAAGGGAATTAAACAGCAAAATAACTGGCTAAACTCTACGGAAAAGAAAACTAGACTGTATGAGTACAAAGAATAAGGGACTCAGGCCAAGATGCAGAGCATGCACTGACAATGTTGCAGGGAAGCAGTGGGCATGAAGTCATGAATTTATGTCAGCGTATGTAGGAGCATCCATGGTAGTGCTAATCTAGACAGCACAGTTAAAAACAGCAGTGCAGAGAGATGAAAGCAGACTTCAGCATGGTTTAGCAATCTGCCCAAAAGGTTTGGACAGCTCTCTAATAAGTCTAGGCTGGCACTTCTTCACATCACATATAGATCAAAGCTAGTACAGATATATCTGCATGTCCTGCAATCACACTACTCAACTACAGTGCAGACACATCCAGAAATAGTGCTACTGTAGATATGTTTGTCTAAGAACTGCATTTGCAAAAAGCAAAGCCTGGGAACATACCATAAAGCATATGGGACGTGATGAGGAACATATGCTGGAGACAGTGTCCATTATGCTAAACTGTATTAACTGGGCTAATTCCTTTCCCTACACAATATATTTTCCTTGTCTTCCTGGAGGACATGATAATGCGCTGGTTGGTCTTTCCTATGAGGATTCACAGAGTCAGGTCAGATTAACCTGATCCTTCAGGTACAGTGGCTCACCCAGTTTTACTGCCTAATGAAGAGACACAGCTACACTCTAGAGGCAGCTGGAGGCAACCATGTTATGTGTAAATGGCACTTGTTCCTCTTCGTAAAGTACCAATGTCAGATGCTGAAGCCCTAACCTAAGCAGGCATATTAGTTGTTTACCATTTCAAGGCCAGTTATTTCAGAAGAATATGATAACCAACAATGCCTTTACCCAGTACTGCTGCTACCGGTGGCAGAACTTACTGTGATGCAGAAAACCAGGAGCTGATAAAGTACTTCAAAATCAGGACCTCCTCCCCTGAAATGCTGGTCTGTTGTTCAGCCACAACATTAGATCATCTATTAGCTACAAAATATAAACTACTACAGACACTACATCCTGTTGGGGATAGCTTACTACCATTTGTCCAGCAAGTGACCAAAGGTATTTACGTATGTTCTTAAACTGACTGTGTAATGAATGATTCATTCCACTGAGATTTTGTGTGCATTTGCTAAATCACAACCAGAGGACAAGTTAAGAAGGAATGCAGCTCTTCAGCATGCTTAGCTGCCTTATGAGGAGAGCGTAAAGACACACAAGTTAGTGTTGACTCAGATGATTGAAGTTGTGGTAGGAATCAGAATCACAGCAGCAGTGGTTACGTATAGGCTAATTTACCATGGGAAGAAGTGAGCCAGTGAAATTAAGAAAGTTCTGGGTGTGGTGATAAAAATCCCTGGCTGTTGCCTGTCCCTCTGACAACCCTGAGAACATGCACAGTTGTGCTCCACTTAGCTGTCCAGACCTGGGCATCTCAGCACTCAAACCACAGCTTAACCTCCAGTTATCGGGTAGTGCTGTTCTAGTCATTTCATCTCAGATTCGTGAAGTGCTTTACTAGGGAAGTGCAGAGAGGCAGTGGTTAACTCCTCCACATAGCGAGCATCATAGTAAAGAGCAGAAATACATTTTCCACTACTCTGTTTGCTAATGCACTTCATCTGTGACCTTTGAGAAAAACTATAAGGAGGTGGCTGAGAGTTTAATTGCTGTGTTCACTTTTAGAGAATGACAGCTAAACTTGCCAAGTAAGGTGTGAAAAACCTACCCATTATACTGACAATATCAATGCTTTTGAAAGCATTACTGAGCAGACAAGATAACTGCTGTATCTGTGTAATACATTCCAGTAGCAGATTCATATTGCTGAACAATAAGTAATAAATTAATCTCTCAGATTTTGGTGCTCTCAAAAATCTGTTCCAAAAAATGCTGCCTTGAGCTATTTGTAAACAGAGGCTTCCTGCATCTAGAATCAAGAGTCAACTTATCACCATGAGCAGTATCATTACTATTTATCAAGGATACAACGTGGTACACTAACACAAACAAACATTAACAGAAACATACTAATTTAAATGCAAACACTCCAAACATTAACTTTTGGAAGTGCACCATGTGCTCTGTAACAGTATATCACAAATTTGGTTCTCTTTTAACTTGCAGCTAATTGCTTTGACAGCAATTTTTTCAAAATCTGGCCTGTTCAATCATAACAGCACCTACTGTCATCATGAGACTTTACATGTAGTTCTCCTTTTCCTATGGAAAACTTAAAATGCCATACACAAATAACTAATGCAAAGATGTATACAGAGGAATACAAACTCAGCTTCCTGAAGATTATGCTATTAAATTGCTTTAAGCAAATACTGCATCAAGAAGGTGTAGAAAGTATTATATTCGAAAGAACAGTGAAAAACTGAATGCTCCTTTTTGTAACCTGTTGCTTGTTCCATGGGTACACCACCTCACTCCATTCACATCTACGACAAGGGCGCAGATTAACTTAAACATGAACATGTCAGTCAAGTGGCTCTGGTAACTACGATTCCACAGATATGAACTGAAAAGCATTGGCAGAGTTCAAGATTACCATATTTATTCGCAGTTGCTTACATTTAGCCACCATAAGTCCCTTTACCTCTAGTTTAAAATCTGGTTTAGGTTAATGAAAAGCAAATAATTAATTATGTAAGTATAACTCAATTTCCTGGTGATTCCATTCTGTAACTCAAGATAAGTTTTTCTGCCCATGTCCTAGCAACAAGCACAAATATTGTGCTTTATCCAGTGTTCAATGTAAGAATTTGCAAAATGATAATATCCCAGTATAGGACACATACCTTAAGATTCTTGGAATGTACAAGAAATTAATATTCTTTGACTGGTAGAAGTGTGGCTCAGAGAATATGACATGAAGCTTATATACCTTGCTAGCACTCTTCTGCTTCCGTGTGCACTAAATTTCGCAGTTTTGCTTTATTTTGTTGGATTGGTTTTTGTTTTGAAAAACATCTTGGATGACGTATTTACAAATATTGAAGTAAGTGTCTCACCTTGCAGACAACTTCAATATTTAAAACCTCAAGCCAATTCGAAAGCAATTCTTGGGCTCTTCATAAATTCACTATTGTGACTCAACTGGAACTAACAGTTTCGCATACAAAAAGCCGAATATTTACAGTTGTATTTTAGTAAAAGAGAACACAAGATATGTACATGCATGTATAAACATGCCAGCAGTTATATGTTACTAGTCTGAGCAGTTAAAGGTATTTCCTATTTCTTAACAAAATGCCAGCCAATATGGCCATATCCTGCAGAATGACTACATGGGTAAATAACCAGCAGAGAAGCACAGCTTCAAGTCATAATCATGTACATACCCCTGTCATGTGCATGTGAAGCACAGCCTGATTTTTACTCACAGATGTAAACAGGTTTGCTAAAATGGGGGAGGAGGGGAGGGGTTGAAGGGAAGAGGTAAATTCCTAATTGGAATTTAATTTTAAATAGTGAGTTCCAGATTGATACAGTAACAGTAAAACAGATGGGGGAGAGAAGGAGGAGGATTTATACACAAGGAGAGGTCATGCAGTCCACCGGGCTGAGTTTAAAAGATAAGTGATACAATGGCTTTTTCTCCGGTATAAACAAAGAAAAACAATGCCAGCAGTTTGACTGCAAACAAGAACTGGGGAGGAAATGGAACTGAAAAGGAAATGTTTACAGCAAACCTTAGAAATATAATGTTTCATTTTAATCTGAAAAATATATTTTCAAGCATTACTCAATAATTCTTTATAAACTGCAAATCAACTGCATTCATATTCAAAATAAACTTTTCTAAATGCTCCTTATCATACTAGTAAATATAACTAATGGAGGATGGCACCAACTTCCAAACTATGGCAGCTGGACTGTACTTGCCTTTGATACCCCTAAGATCTTCGGACCTCTGAATCACTCAGATTTTATCTCAGAAGATGAAATTACGGTTCTGCCTTAGACAGGTAAACAGCAGGTGATATTTCTACCACAACAATTAGAATCATAGAATAGTTAGGGTTGGAAAGGACCTTAAGATCATCTAGTTCAAATTAATTAATTACATTTTTCCCTGTACTTAAGAACTCTCTTGGGACCTTAAATCAATAAGGTATCTGATGCGTATGTTCTATTTTCTCATTTCCAATGGTACCACTGTGAATATAAATCTACCATACAATCAAATTTGCATTCAAAGACAAATTCCCTTGAGTTTACTCTGCACCTGCTCCATGTAAGCCTATCTTCTCTGCCTCCTTTGAGAAACAGGCAGGTCTGCCAGAAAGAGAGAGCACAGACACAACACTTCTCCAGGTCCTCTTGCTAATTATCTAAGCTTTATTTCCTTTAGCTTAGCTGTCCTATGCTGACAGCATTTGAAAAGAACAACTATTTGTCCTTCCAAAATCCAATGTTTCTCAACTTCATTTAACATACTTTTCATCTTGACAATGAACACAATCAGCCTATTTTCTAACTAATATACATTAAAGCATTGGCAAATGAGTTCCTTACAAAGACTTTCACCAGGAAAATATTATATTTTCTTTATTTTGGTTAGCATTAATTAACATGGGTGCATAAGGAAGGAGGAGCATAATCTCATTCTGGCATTTTACCTTCAACTTTAACCTGAAATATATGTAGGTTTATTCTAGCAAAATCAAAATTAAAATGGCAATTGTTCCCTTCTCTTCTCCTCCTTGTTCCTGTAACCATGCTCGTGATTCATGAGTTGCTTCTGCAGCTTCATGCACATAATCAGAAACAGACAGGGGTGGAAATAGAACTCTATTGTACATCCCATCTAGTCAGTGGAAATGTTTATGAACCAGGTGAGGGGAAGGAACTTGCATCCCACAAAGACTGCTGGAACCCCTGGTCTGTGTGCTTGTGAGGTGCAACAACACCACTCTATGCATATATGACCACCAAACAATGCCACAACTATGAGCGCCATCATCCCAGCGCTATTGCTAGCATTTTTTTTGTGCTGCTGCCCATGATGGCTGGACCCCCCCACCAGGCTGCCTTTGGCTATGTGATCTCCTTTCTTGCTGGCACCACATCACAGTGTGGAGGCAGAGCTACCCCCATGTCTACATTTCAAAGGACAGAAACTAGAGCAGCTGCAGCAATGCTGTGGTGCTTTCCCCTTCCCGGTCGTAATCAGGCAAGTGTCCAAGCAGGACAGAACTGTTGTGAGTGCAGAGACAACAGGGACTGGGATGTCCTGGAACAGGATTGTGTGAGAAGGAGAGCTGTACCAGTGCAGGCAGTATCCCACCTCAGGTACCTGTGGGATGGAGACTTCTTGCACCTCTGGAGTTTGCATGGGGATAGTTAATTGCCTGGAAGGCTGAACAATAGGGAAGCACTTTCCAATTTGTTGAAGCTCTGCTGATGCCTTGTCAAAAAATGGTTACAAAAATTTGTATTTTTGGGATTATGGTTTTCCAATCATAAAAAAATCCCAAATGCAAAGTAACCTATTGCTTATGCACAGTATTCAGGGGAGGGACTCCATTTCCAAAGGTACCACTTAGTCACCTTGTCCAACCAGTCTTTTTGTTTTACATGCAGCTTTTCGTAAACTCAGAAGCTGGCCTCAAAGAATCATGTCATACTTACCACATCACTGTCATTGGAGAAAGAACGGTACGAAAAGGAGCAGTTTCCATCTAATATAATTTGCTATCTTCTATGTGACTTTCTTACCTGAAAGACTGCCCATCTCCTCATGCAAAAATGTCACCCAAAGTATTTTGAGAAGTCCACACTGGATTATTTGCTCAAATAAGGAGGTTGTTTGCTGGTTTGTTTTTTAAAAGGCTGCCCTCTTACAGGCTTCTCAGATTTGGAGATAACTCTCCACTGGTTCTCTGATACAATCCTATTTTACCCACTTCTTCTAGTAACTTAAAAGCCACATTTGCTTTCTGCAGCACACTGAGTCAATGACACATATGAGAAAACAAAAAGACCTGAAAAATGACTGAACTGGTTTAAGATGCCATTAAGTAACTGGGTAATGTGGAACAGTTTTTGACACACAAAACCACACGGAAACGAAACATACCCCATCTCACAGAGGGAGCCTTTTCACATCAGGCATGGGCAGTATGCCTCTATGTACCTGAAGAAATACCTAAAGGAAAAGTTACTATACAATTTTGGAACTGTAACTACAGTAGTGAAACAAGTTTCTTCTTGACAGCTGGACAAGTGAAATTGTTTTATTCGTATGAAAATCCTTTCTCACTGTTTGAATTCCTTCCTGAGCAATCCCTCAAGCTTCCTCTCAAGATGAGGTTTCCAGCTTAAGGCACAAAATCTTCAAAATAGGGCTTCAGTATGGCAACAGGCATACTCGCAGTACAAAGAAGTGGTCTTTGTAAAAGACATGAAGAAGCCATGTTCAGCAAGCAGCCCATGAGCTGGGTGCAGAGGTTTTCAGGGTGAAAAGCTCTTGTTTATGGATGGTAGTAAGCCAATGGGTCATATCACTTATGGCTCTTTGGGAGTGCTGATAGTACATACACCTACCAAATACAACAAGGGTAGGGCACTACAAAAGTCCGCCACAGCATGCTGTGCAAAGCTTAAATATGTGCACCTCATTCAGTGTAATTCCTGGCTGCAAGATCGGTCTTTGCACAAGATACTAAGCAATTTTGATTTTCCTGTGCTAAGACTGAATCTCTTCAGCCATTTAAATATCCAGAAACAGGGTCCAACTATCAAGTGATTTGCTCCAGAACATGCTTTTAAAAAACTTTTTTGTTATCTTTTGTGGCTCGATCACTGCAGTGTACAACAAGGCCATGCTTCCAAGATTTTCTACGGAAACATAGGCACTGGCAGGTTTTTGGTGGGTTTTGGAGTGGGGGGAGGCTTTCTGAGAAGCAGTTGTGACTGATTAATCTCTCTTTAAGAGCTGTGGCTTTAAGCCAACCATTGAAAGTGCTATGAGGTGATAACATTGACAATGAAGACAGACTATTTAGGAGCTGGTTTGTATCCAGTACCATTAGGACATAATCCTCAAGCTCCCTTTCACATAAAACTGTATTTGCTCACATCAAAACGCTCGTTTGACCCCCAGTGCTGCAAAAACGACAGTCTTGGACTGACCCAAGGCGCAGTTTTTCTACCAGACGACTTTGCATTTGCTTCCCACACTTACACACATGCAACTCCTACTTGATTCTGCTCCAGGCTTGGGCGAGCCCCGGTGGGACGGAGAGCGTGGAAGGCTGCGCCCGCAAGGAACGCCGGCTCCGAGCAGAGCGGGAGCATAGCTGCGCCGGCTTCGGATGTCAGCCGGTTTCCTTGTGCTGCGAGGGGTTCTGCAGCCGCACTCGCAGAGCTGACATCACGTATGCGCTCAGCCCCAATAAAACCCCCGCGTTCAGACCTGATTTCATGCGGAAAGCACTTCCTCGGGGGGGCTGGCGGGGACCGCGGTTCGCACACACAGAGCCCCCTTCCTCCCGCTCCAGCCCCCCAGCCGCCGCTCCCGCCGCCCGGTGACAATCCGGCGGGGAGAACCCGCAGACGCGCCGGGCGCCTCCAGCGCTACCCGCACCCGCCGCAGGGGATCCCAGGCCTGCGCCTGCGCCCCCCATGCCGTCGCGCCGGAGGACAGCAGCGGCAACAAAGCCCCCCGCCCGCTCCACTCGCCTCGTCTCACCCCTCTCCGTTCCGCTCAGACCGTTCCTCGGCAGCCGCGGAGTGATGGAGAAGGAGGAAGGACCCAGGTGCCGCCTCTCGGCTGCCGCCCCCGCCACTCCCCGCCGGTGCAGGGAGGGCTCCCGTTCCCGCCGCCCCGCCTCCCGCCCCTGCCCTTCCACCGGCCAGCGGCCGGCAGCAGAGTGAGGGGCGGACTCGCAGCTCGCTCGGCTGCGCGGGCCAGAACCCGCATCCACACACGACCAGTCACCCGCCGCTTCCCCGCCTCCTCCCGCCACGGCGGGGGCCTGCTGCGTCACAATGTCGCCGCACTCCGCGGGTGAGGGGCGCGGGGGGCGCTGCCACGTGACCGGCTGCGGGGGGCTGTACCGGCGGCGACACTCCCCGTCCAACATCAACCCATTGCCGGCGAGCCGCGCGGTGCTCCCGCGGTGGCGGTGGTGGTGATGACCCCCCGCGGAGTTTGCCGCTGTGCGGGGCCGTGCCCTCAGCACCGAAGCCGTCATGTCGAGTGGTGCGGTAAAAATACCTGAAAATACCGAGTTTAGTCCGCGCACATCTGTTTGAAATAAAATGTTGGTGGATTTGGGGTGGTTTGGGGAGAGGGTTTGGTCTGCTACAAAAGCTGGAGAGTGTCGCTGCTGCCTTGTCTGCCTTCCCTCTCTTTGAAGCGGATGGAGCTGGTGACACCCTTGATTGCCTTCCCGCTGAGCAGGTCTCACCTGCCCCCGTGGTTAAGCCGTGCCTTCAGTTACAGCGCTGGAGGCAGCAGGACTGCGAAGAGTAGGCTGGCCACTCCGCCGTGACCGTCCCGTAAACCCGACAGACGGCGACTCGCCGGGCCTGCGGATGGGTCGGCGAGGATAACAGTTTGCCACAGGCGTATCTGGTGGCAGCAGCGCGAGAAAAGCAGAAAAGTGAACCTTCTCTGGCAGGTTTTCTTGTCATTTAGCCTGTCCTGAGCTCTGCTTTCAAGGCATTAACGGGCATTTATTCCCCCTCTCCTCCTTACTTTTCATAGGCACGTTTTTTTTTTCATCCTCTCTCTTAAATGTATCACTTCATGTACCTTTCCATCTTCTCCTGCTTTTGTGTGCTTTTACATTTCGAACACAGACCGCCTTAGATGTAATTTTTTTCTGACAAGCAAACGTTGCAAAAGACCAAAAGATGCATGTAAGAAATCTAAGTGAATTTATGCTAGTTTGGCATTTTGGAAGGGTGTTACAGGCAGGACACACTCAGCAGCACCACAAGTGTGCCCGCATCAGTCAGCATGTAACACTGCTCTGGACGAGTGTTTCTGGAAACTGGGGAAAAAGCTCAGTGTCCGGCTCAGCGGCTCTGTGTTCTTTCTATGGGGATTTCTAGTGAAAATGCTAATCAAAGTGTGGCTACTGGACACAGAAAAAATAATTCATTCCACTTGATCCAGAGACGCAGCCATCAGACAGTAACAACATCGAGAAGCTTTTCATCTAAACCCTGAGACTTGGAGATGAAAGGAAGTATAGTTCTCTGTGGTATGTTCCTCGAGCTATCTAGTGGTCCAGCGTCATGCATTTTCAAATGTTTTTCAGCTCACTTGACATACTTGCCCAGAAGTGGGAAGCTGTTATATTTCTTTCTTCTAAAACTGCATTTTTGAGTAGAAAGCAATCTTGAATATTAATTGCAGTGAATCCTAATCTGCACGTGCAAGGCTAACTATCTTAACAACTTTAAGAATGTACTGATTGTGGTGGGGGAGAGGTTTACTTTGGAGAAGTCTTTCTCTTTTATGTCACTTGCTTTTATGAAAGGACATATTTGGACACTGCATGTTTCACACTTGTACGTATATGAAGATTAAGTACCCATTTGGGGTGTTTGTAATGCGTTTGATTAGGTGTTTTTATACAGGAATGCTGGTCAGCTGTGTGTGATTAAATGGTTTGAAAGGAATGCAGGTCAGCTCCAGAACATAATGTCAGATAAGACTATGGCCTGCTTGATGAACAACACTGATGAAAAACAAAAACTGAAAAATCCCCCACCATCCATATGTAAATACCACTTGTAAGATAAAAGCTTGCCAAATGTCTTTGTACCTGTTACATGTGATAGTATCTCAATTACTGCTGATAACTCTGTTTATATAACTACTTCTGAATTTATTTCTGGAAATATTGTTTGAATAAGAAGTGCTGATTAGGCTATAGGGCTGCACAAAAGCTATGTGATGATATACAACTTCAGTTCTTGAAAAATTTCAGGATTAATTTTTACTGCCAGTTACATGGCACCATCATTACTTTTTGTCTAACATAAAATCACAGAACACTAGCACTCTTCTTACTGTGTGTGCAGATACACAATTTTGCAGAAATAGAAGCAACTTCTTGTTGATAATCTTATTCCCAGTGGAGTAAGTGGCTCAAAAATGTGTTGTACATTGCTTTTCTCCTGCATCTCTCCAGGATCCTTTAATGGTCTGTTGGACCTCAATGTCTGTACTTGATGAAGCTGAGGCTGATATTTGCATCAGAATTGCACAGCATATGGTTGGATGCAGATGGGAAAAGACAGGCCTTCTGTGGGCTAGCAACACTCACAAAACTGAATTCTGTGGCCCCCATCAAGGGCTCATGGCAGTCAGTAGCAATCCATCAGCATCTGTGAGTGATCCAGCAGCATCCATCAGTGATCATATACATCAATGGTAATGAATATGGGAGAAAACCCTCCATTACTTTTGAAACTCCTCCAAGAGAGGACACTGAGGTTATTTAAAAGTGTGGTGCTTTTTCACCACAGAGAAAATTACGCTGCTCATGAAGACATGAACACGTTTTAGTTAAGGCATGAAGCCCATTCAGGCACATCCTGCAGGAGTTTTTCTGTTTCTCTGCAGACCAACTTGGGTGCCTTTATGCTTGTTCCTGGAGGTGTGCAGCCGTCCTGCAATGGAAAAGGTTGGCAGGGACAGAAAGAAGGCAGAAGAGGCCTGGAAGAGATGAGTTCAGTAAGATGCACTATGTTGTCGTTCTTTTTTCAGGCCAGCCTTGCTCTGAAAGGTAACACTGCAGGGGTTTTAAAGTACTTTATATGTAAGGGAGTGTGTGGACTTCCAGATTGTGACTAGGACTGCTGATGTGTGATATCTTCACCAAGGAACATCACCAGCAGTATCATATTAAGCGAAACCTAACAATTACAGAGTAAGTGCATCTCTTGAAATAACAAAGAATAAGCTTTAACTCAGTCATATGATGGTCCCTGATGGCTCACAGTCATTCAAAGCAGTCTTCAGGGTACTTAGATGTTCCCTTTTAGAAAAAATAAATTCCATTCAACATTGAGATCCAGTAAGAATAACTACCAATTTTAGAGCACAACAAAATTCATGCACTCATTTTGAAAGAGTGAGCCCAAATGAGGTGCATTGTTCTTATATTTACCTTCAGGTTCTGAAAGGAGTTAAACGGGACACAGATCAAGTTAACCTTGTATCTAACTTTCAAAAAAAATAGGTTTTAGTTTTCCCTATCTTCAGTTTACCCTAGAATATACAAAATACTATACACAATTGAGAAAAACACTTTCATTCTGAAAACCATGTAAAAATATAGCAAATAGAGGTTTAGGGATAATTCTATTAGAGAATGAAAACAAGATTGCGCAGTCTGATGGAAGTATACTGACTCACTGTTTCACTTTGATTACAACAAACAATGCCACTCACTTGCTGATGAGTAAGTCTGCCATCTTATATTCATGAAATTGCTGCATCTTAATGAACCGTGAGACTGCATGCCTGGGACTGCGATAAAAAGGAATTGGGTTTCTGCTCTGTATTTGTACTGGTTTTGATGTTCATGTCTGAACCTGATCTCAATGGGCCACTCTGTTGTCAATGAATTTCAGGAAACAAGAGGTTGCCTTGCAAAGAATGTAGATCGGATCCTCATCCAGAAGAAGAGGCAGTATTACTTGAATAATTAGTTCAAAAACGTCATTCAACGCTTACAGCTTTGTTTCTGGGAATGCGCAGGAAGGTATTTTCTGCAGCTGTAAGAAGCCATTTACTTGACAACAAGCATGAGGGGAGAGGAGTCTCAAACCTGGGCCTTACTAAATGCTTATTGATTTGATCTGTTTTATTGGGTGAAGCACATGGGGAATTTCACAATGTGGCGTCCAAGGTTCTGCTTGCACATTCAGCATAACTGTGCAGAAGAGCAGAACAAATACGTATGGTTGGAAAGCTAGTACATAGCAGGGACTATTACCATAATCAGCTACCCTAGCTTCTGGCATAAAGGCCCATAATTCGTGTTTGAACTAGAGAATGTTTTTCAGAAAGTGATCTAATCCTGATCACTGCACTCCTGACAACATTGCTGTAGTAGATAATTAGCTTTGCTGTTAAACTATATATGCTTGGTTCACCTTCTCCTCCAGGTATTAGGAGTTTCAAAGTTCTGACACTGGCTTTAGTTTTGCCTTTGCCTGCTGTAAATAAATTTTCCATTCTCATAGATTTTATTTCTGCCTCCCTGCAAAAGGTTTTCATTTTGGTTGGGTTTGGTTGGTTTTTTGGGTCTTTGTTTTCGGGTTTTTTTTGGGAGGTGGGGCAGGTTTGTTTTTTTTTTTTTTGGGCTTCTTTTTTTTTTTTTATAGATTATAAAGGATATATTTGAATTCCCTGAGATTTCGACAATAATAAAACCTACCACTTCAAATTCCTGAGTACTTCACATCACAGATTTTCATTTTGAAAGTTAATGTTGGCAAATTGGAAAGCTTTTAAGGGTGGTCTTCAAAGCAATTACAGATCTTGATACATGTTTTTTTAATCTGTTATTCCTCTGCAATACATACAGAGATCACCTTTGAATATAGCCGTGTAAACAGGTTGCTACAAAGTAAAATGGATTATGGAGCAGATTACATTCTCCGCTCTGTAACTGCCCTGGTGTAGCTCCTTGTCCCTCCTCTGCTGAAATCAGATCACTTGCTAAGTGGCAAGTGTGCTCTTGTTAAGCGGCGGGTGAACTTACGCCCATCAGAAGGCGAGCATGCACAGAAGCAGATCCCACAGAGTAGCTGAACCCCACCAATTCATGGCATTATGATGCTTGTGGGATTACTCAGCTACTGCTTTATAGTGGGAGTACATGTGTAGTTGGCTGTCCAGAATTACACCTCACTTTTTTTCCATCCTGTATGTGTGACCTGCATTCTTTGATGTGACCTCATTAGAGAAGAAAAACAAGGAAAAAAAGGAACAGTTGTTTTTTTATTATTATTAGAATATAAAGGCAATGTATGGTGCCAATTTAAAGATAAGATAAGAAGGTAAAAGCCTTAGAGTTTTAGTTCAATGTCTATTTACACGTATCTTTTCCAATTCAGTAGGGGTATCAGTGAGTCATTAGAGGAAATCCTGACTAGGCAACACTTTAAGTTGGATATACTACATTTCACTTAAGCAAAATCTGTACCTTACTTCTTGTAAGGGCGAGAAGTGAATTCTAATCACAGCAACCCTATGGAATAATGAAAAATTTTATAGCTATAATCAATACATCACTACTTATTCAGCTGCCTTGAAGATGTCCCCATTTATAATTTTATTCTGAGAAATTTCATAGAATCATAGAATAGTTGGGGTTGGAAAGGACCTTAAGATCATCTAGTTCCAATCCCCCTGCCATGGGCAGGGACACCTCACACTAAACCATGCCACCCAAGGCTCTGTCCAACCCGGCCTTGAACACTGGCAGCGATGGAGCAACTTCCCTGGGCAACCCATTCCAGTGCCTCACCACCCTCACAGTAAAGAATTTCTTCTTTATATCCAATCTAAACTTCCCCTGTTTAAGTTTTAACCCGTTACCCCTTGTCCTATCCCTACAGTCCCTAATGAAGGGTCCCTCCCCAGCATTTCAAATCATGCTTACTGTCAGTCTCTTGGCAGGAGGGTGCATGTCCTGAATTAGGTCAAATCAAGACATTTTAATCAATCTTTAGGTAATTGCTAAAATAATTAAATGAATAAAACAGTCTGGAGAAATCTCTGGAAACTAGCTAACTGTGTGACATAGGCCTAAGAGGAAGGTAAAGTAAGACTTGAGGACTACTTTGTGATAAGTCTCCACATGAGAAAAGAGAACTATTTCTTATTAAAAAGTTAGGATAGAAAAGGTTCAGCTTCAGGGGCTGACAAAATGCCTGTATTGGGGCCTGGTACTTCTCTGCTGAAATGAAGAGTTATGCAACAACTATCAGTGGAGGCAACTTGGGCGACAAGACGATGAGTTTCTAAGCTGTTAGAGAGATGTCTGTTTTCTATTTTCTTTTCCTGCTGGATCTCAGACAACACATGTGGACACATGCACACAGATACACACATCTATCTGAATGGTCTGCCTGTATGAAAGGAACTTGACATAGTGATAGTTAAAACTGGATGTCACTGGAAGTAAGCACAGATTCTTTACCCCTCTTAATTCTCTGTGAATCACTAGAAGACAGGATTAATCTTTAGGGTTACCTCAATAAATGAGACTATGCAGTGGTCTGCGTTGCTTCTCATAAGAGTGCTAACAGCAGCCACATTACACAGTTACGGACACCTGTCATTGTGATGCATTCTTAACCTCTCAAAATACTGTCAAGATCGAAGGTATTACTTTGGGTAAAATAATATCAAAGTTTCAATAGACTGAGACAGATGATAGCAAACAAAAATGGCAGTTGAATAGAAGTTGAGTGGATCCACATTTTGTGATGGGTGTTGATAGGAGGCTATGGCCACATCCACCAAAGATTCTATTTTGTGCTGAGGAGCAGCCAATTCACCTGTAGCATCAGAGAAAAGGGAATCTCATTTTTGTGATCAGGTATTGAGAGTTTTCACTTCCTCAGTGGCTGACAAGATGCTTCTGAACATTAGAATTCACATTAAGAAAAAATTCCCATTCACATGACTTCTCTTTTAGCAGAACTATGTTCACCAGAGCTTACTAAAATGGCTTCCCTGCCTGAGCTTTCATGTATAAGGTCTGAAATAGTAATGTGAACTGAGAAAAGCGCAGGAGTATAGTTCATTTGCCATAATCAGCATTTAAAATTAAACATTTTTACGTGGTATTATATATTCCTAGTGGACAAAGTGAATTGTTTTGTGAACCTTCAGACTGACTTAATCTGACTACTGCATGACTTGTATAATGAAAGCCTATTTTTCTTACTCTTGTAGAGATGCTGTTGCAAACAAGATTATTTCAAACAGCATTTTCCTTTGCTATGTTGTATTTTACTGTTTCCTTTCACGGTTGTAATTATTTATGTTTGCCAGCTCTGCTCTCTAGCACATATCTATTTAAAGTACTGTGAGCTAAAGAAGAAATTATTTTTGTTCTTTTTTAATACCACCCTTGCTACTAAGTAATATGCACTGTTACTTGTCTGCAATAAATAACTTTTAAAAGAATCACAATTATAAAGGCATATGGGATTGTGGTACTCTTTGTAAACTTGACAAGCAGGTAAGTTCTGTGGGCAAAACCTAATTAAGAAACACCATGTTATGCTTTATAAGGAAGAAAGCATTTTTCAAAGCAGAAGTTGAACTGAAGTCTAAACTAACTCTCTCTGAACTCAGAATAACAGTTCTCCTGACATGGTCAATGATACAGAATTTAATTTCTGTCTTTCCCAACCCTGAAACATGCAATTATGAACCAGCAATAACACAATTTGGTAATTATCATTTGAATCATCATTTACTTGTTCTGATACCAAATAGGGTTTCTGCCAAAAAAAAACTTTGTTAGTTATTCAGATAGCATTGCATTAAGCATTCAAAAGACTTAGAAAACTTGAAACAGCAGACATGTCCCATGGGGTTCACAGCTCTGTCCCGTGATCGTCACTGTGATTTGCAAAAATAAAACAAACAAATAAAATTCGTAAAACCCAATATGGGCCAAATAACAGCTGTTCTAAATTGGCATAGGTTTTTTTGTGGTCAAGGAAGAATGATGCTGATTTACACCCATGGAGATTCCAGCTCTGATCTTTCATTTTCTTCCTTCCAATACGTCAATAAGGATTGTAATAGTAGCCAACGATAACACATCTTATGTAGGATTCATATTTTCTTTGTATTTGTCCTCCTTGTATTGTGTACTACACTAGTTATTTTTCTCTTTCTCCAGATATTTCCTTTTCTCCTCCTCTTTCTTTTGTGTCTTTTCTCTTGAGATATTATTGTCATTTGAACTGGCAAAGAAACAGGTTCCAATTTTCTTTTATCCAAAAGAAAACAGATTTATTTGAATCTCTCTTGGCAGCATGTTCCCCACCCATGGGCCACCATGGAAGTACCAGTCTCTGTGTTTAGTGACAACTCCATTGTTCTAGATATTTGTTGTAATTGTATGCCTGCATAATGAGGACAACTCCAGAATACTTAGCCTATTGAGAGCTTGGAAAATAAAGATGTGAAATTGTATCTTCTCTCTTTCTAGTCTCTTTGCCATACAACAGAAGTACAGAAGGGTTTGACACCTGTCACCTGCCAGAACAGAATTTCTGAAAGGAAGATTTTTGTTAACACCTAGCTTGGTTTCTTATACACAATCTGTCCTTCCAGTGCATGATCTGGAAACTGTACAATCAAGGCATGACTGCACTGTGTTGTGCTAACCTGGCAGATGGTTCCTTTGGAGCTGCTAGCAGCTGGTATAGTTTAGAAATTCTTTTTGGTTGCTTTAAACTGGGAGCTGGCATTGGACCAACCTGTGGATCGAGCTTTTCAGCCCTCATCCCCCCACACCCTTTATGTGATTGCCAAGTCCAAATTGAATGCCTCAAAGATTCTACATCAAGAATTTGGAGCATAACCAAGAAACCTACTGGATCAGATGCTGTATCTATAGTATCAGAATTTGTACAGCAATACGCTGTCACATGCTTCACCCTGTGGGAATTTATTCTAGGCCAGGTATGGTACACTGCAATGATGAAGCCTGAAGGCTCAGTGGTTCATTGGTTGCTCTGGCCAAATCTCCATCTGTCAAAACAGGCTGCCTCCTGGCCAGCAAAAAGTACTTTTGCCAGCTTTTTTTTTGGGTATCTAGCAGTGATGAAGCATGAAAAGGCCAAGTTTATAATCAGACCTGAGAGTATGAGGTCAGATCTTTCACTTGAGGATGATATAAGCAAAAGTAAAATATTCATGACAGTTCAAGCTTTGGAGATCGTGGAGGTAACTGTGAATTAGCTAAGAAGGATTTATGACTTTTTAGGATAAAATAGACAAGTGTAATTGTGAGCTGACACTGATGGGGGGAGAATCCCACATTTCCATTTGAAGCTACCCCATTTAAGGAAAGCAGGGGAATTTAGTCTCGGCACCTGTCAAGATTAAACATTATGACTTCACAAAATTTTTCCAAACATAGTCTGGAAGACTATAAGAGTGGAGAGAATCCTGAAAGCAGAAAAGGAAGGCACAATTGATAAAGAAAAATAGGAGACATACGGGAGAGGAATTATACTGGGTCTAGTGTGAATGGGTGATAACTAGATCCTGGTGTGTAAGAAGGTCAGGAGTATAGTCAGCAGATCCAGAGAGAAAATAGGTCAGAGCAGCGTTAACTGTAAGAGAAAACCTTTCAAGGAATTTCAGACAGTATGGAGTAATTATATCTTGTGTTGTTCTTTTATTGAAGAAAGCAAGAGTAGTGCCCATATAGGTGCCCAACTGACATTCATAAGGCAGGTGCCTAACTGACATTCATAAGGCAGAGGAATTCTTCCATGTATTCTTTTTGTCTTTTTACACAAAAATCCAATGCCACTGCCAATAACAGCTGATTGTCAACCATGTATTCTGACATTGCATTGAAATAGCTTGTCTTTGTACTGCTGAATGGCTTTTCAATGCCTTATTGACTTAAAGGAAATAGTAAGACATTTCATGCAGTTGAATATTAAGTAGTACTAACCCGGCACCAAGATGCTTATTTCTGATGTCGTTCTTCCATTTGCCAAACATTCTCTCAGCCAGCTGGTATTTTAAATTTAATATCCATGACTTGACATATCCCTTCTGTTTGCCCTATTTGCTTTCTTTCAGTTCACGTCATTCCTTCATATGTAACACTAACCAAGAAATGAATAAGAAAAGAACCTCAAAAAAAGTATCATCAGGAAAAAGCAAGCAAGCAAAATATCATCTGATCCAAAATTGTGTATATAACTACACAGGTAATTGTTGTCAAAATGAAAATTTACTTGCCAGATCTAACTTCTCTGGAGTGGATGTGATCTGTTTATCACTCATCTTCTCTCTCCTCTTACTTTAGCTCCTTGCGTTTTGATATATCAGTCATAGAAACCTGCATTTCCATATTTTCACACCCTATCTATCCTGTACTTTTCCTTATGGTCAGCATCACAACACTGGCAAGTAATGACAAATGCTATTTCGAGCTGAATCTCTACTTCATTCTTATTGCATTTTGCTTAAGCTAAATGTGGTAGGAATGGATATAGTGTTTGGTGAACATGCTGCAGTGGAATTAATTTAATTTCTAATCTGCTTCAACTATTACATCAACTATCCTATCAACAACAGACAAGGCAAATTCGTCATATTTTTGTATGTTTAAGTCCCTTAGAAAGCACTGTCCATTATCATAATTTCTCTCTGAGTTAGTGGCAAACCAAATTTCCAATACAAGCAGTCAGGAATACAGAAAGTATTGCATATGTTCTAAACATCATGATACACTGAAAAACTATCCTACTAGGTAAGCGGATGAAGGTTTAAGGTCAGAGTTATGTTTGGCTATAGAAATCTCACTGTTTTAAGATTTCAAAGCAAAAGTATGCAAAAATAATATCAGGTTTCTTTGGGCGCTCTTTATCTGCATTTGGTTAATTCTCGTTCACCGTTTCTGAATATTTCTATGCTTGAAGGTAATGGAAGAATTTTTTCTTTTTTTTTCTTTTTTTTTTTTTTTTTTCTTTTGGTGGATGAATCATAGCAACATAACTCCATCTTCAACAATGTGTGAACCAATTCAACCTCTCAGGGACTACCTACTATTAATTTTGTGTTGTTAATTGCTGTTCACTGTGTTGTTTTGACACACCTGCTCAGAGTCAGCTGCACAGTCTCACTAAATCTATGGTGAATGGGTTGGTTAGGTTAAAACAATAGTTTTGCTTTTCCATTTTGTTGTTGTTTTTTAAAGATGTACAGGGCTCAAAGTGGGTTGTCAAAGTGCTGCACGTTCCCATGCAGCGTGTCATTCTGTCTCTACTGAAAAGAAAAAGACAAAATTTCTGCTGGCATCACCGGGTTCAGATTTTACTTGAAAGAGGTCATGTTTCCATATTGCAGAAGTCAACTCATTTGCCACTTTACCTGTGTTTGCTTCTTGCATAGCCTGTGAGGCAGGCTCATGAAGTTCAGATATTTTTGAGGGTTTCAGAGAGTTCAGTAATGGCTAAAACAGGAAACCTTTTATTTGATGTAATTCTATACTTCTGAAATTAAACTGTTGTCACTGTTTAAAATAACAAGATACATTCAGGTTTGTAGGAATGGGGCTAGATTGCAATTAGTCCTGAAGTATCAGATCCCTTAATTCATCCAGATACACAGATTTAAAAGCAATGATTTATTTTGGCGTGGAAAAAGCGTAGGCTCTTGTTTCTTTTCTTAGATTCAGGGAGGACATCATGTGGTAAGACAAAAATGCAGATAGTTGATGGAATTTATTCTACCAAGCTGTCATTCTTAAAACCAAGGAATAAGTTCATCACCACTAACTATTTTTTCACATGCTTTTGATGTTATTGCACATTTACCATGTACATAACTCACCCTATAATTTCACACAACTACAGTTACAAGTACCTATGTGCCTTGTTCAGCCAAAGTAAATTGTTTAAACCACATATCTTTATGAAGTTTAATGGAGATAAAAGATGTGTGTTGTTCAAAAAGATGAATGTTGGAGAAACGCTGACAGATTTTTAGATACAGAAGTATTAGGAAGCACTGCCATGGTGATAGTATACACTGTACTAACAGAGTCTGTAACAGGATTAAGCTAGATAAACCTTTCCCTTATGCATGAAAGAACACCTTTATAAGTCAGTGCTTTTCTCAGTTAGGATCCTGGAAGTCCAATCCATGAAAAGTTTATCATACAAGATTTTCACTAAGAGACTAGCACAGCTGAAAAGTAGGGCAGGGGTTAGACCTGTCAGCTCATGTTTGACCATGCAAGTAAGCTTATTTTGAAAAGAAAGCTCCGTGGTAAATAAAGGACAGAACATCAAACCAATCTTTTCTTTTGTTGCAATGAATTTTGCTTGTATGTGAGAAAAGCAAACTCAGGTTACTTGCAATCTCTGATAAGATGAAATATTTAAGACTCTAATTGCTAGGAGCATTGTGCATATTGTTACTGGGGGTGATGAGAAATGGCAAAAGGAACACAGCTCCCCTCTCTGCCAGCTCTCCTCCTGAAATGTTGATACCCCGAGTATTAAGATGTTGCAAGTACAGCAGAGTTTACATACTTCCTGGTCAACCGTAACAACCACAGCAAACTGGTATGCCTTTGGAAAAAAAAAAACATGATAATGGAAAGTTCACCTGTCCTTTGTAATCACCTTTTCTGAAAGTATAAAATATCTCATAACATTATCCAAAGGGTCACTAGTATCATTCACTATACTCTCTGTGAAGTTTGATTCAAAGTGAGATACATAAAGTACACAGTTACAACTAGGTTATTACACACTAGTGAAGAAGGGATCTCTGTTTATAGGATGGTAGAGAAGGCTAAAGAGATAACCAGCTGAAGTAGGCAGGGCACAGGGAAAATGGGCAGTAAAATGAAGGAAAAGATACCAAATAAGAAATGCATTAAAGAAGAACTCAGATTGGACACCATGAAGACGAAAAAATCCACATTCCACTACCCTTTGGCCTATGGAACAAATCCAGATTGAGGCATGGAGGTTTATTTTCTGTTCCTATCAGCCAGCTTTCCTTCATGCCTGTAACTGGAATGAGTAAGGCTTTTGCATGTTTCAAGAAACTAAAGCTCTTTGTTTCTAGAAGTCTTTGACAACAAGTTTTCTTTGTAACTGAAATCTCTCCTGTTACTTTCCCATTACAACTGCAAATTTAATGTAATCTACACTTTTTTTTCTGTAAAAATTTTCATGCTACCTCCTTACATCCATGAAGAAAAGGTAATGAGGTTTGTCTTTCCTCTGCTGCTGCTGGACAGTCTCCATGATTTATTTAAAACAAATAACCATCAAGTTCAGCTCTTTTTTGTTTGTATGCATTTCATGTTAAAAGCCATATGTGAATACGCCCATTGTTCAGGCAGTAGCAAATGTAAAGTGTGTTGTAGAAGATATTACAACCAACAGGTTGCTTACCTGTGAGTTGTCCTCTGTAAAGACTGCTCTAAGCATTTGACAGTCATAGTTTAATGTTTGAGTTACTGTGATCAGTCCATTCTTTTGTATTCACAGAGAGAGCTAGAGCATTTAAGAGAGAGAGGTAAGGAAGTGCCAGAGAGAATACAGTGTGCTTCTCCTTTGCCTTTTCTGCAGATGTACTATATGCTGTCTGATGCCTGGGAAGAATACAGGGATGTCGTCCGGGAAGCTAGGGACCAGGTTAGGAAAGCTAAGGCCCACTTAGAATTAAACTTGGCTAGGGATGTTAAGGATAACAGGAAGGGATTTTATAGGTACATTGCCAATAAGAGACAGGTTAGGGACACCGTGGGCCCTCTCCAGAAGCTATCGGGAGAACTGGCTACCCTGGACTTGGAGAAGGCTGAGGTTCTTAATGACTTCTTTGCCTCAGTCTTTACCGGCAAATGCTCTGACCATACCACCCAAGTCTTGGAAGGCAGACGCGGGGACGGTGAGGGCGGGGACCCTGGGCCCACTGTGGGGGAGGATCTTGTTCGGGACCACCTTAGGAACCTGAATGTATACAAGTCCATGGGACCAGATGAAATCCATCCGTGGGTCCTGAAGGAGCTGGCAAATGAAGTTGCTAAGCCACTGTCCATCATATTTGAAAAATCATGGCAGTCAGGTGAAGTTCCCGATGACTGGAAAAAGGGAAATATAACCCCCATTTTTAAGAAGGGATAAATGGATGAGCCAGGGAATTACAGACCAGTCAGTCTCACCTCTGTGCCTGGCAAAATCTTGGAGCGGATTCTCCTGGAAGGCATGTTAAGGCACATGAAAACCAACAAGGTGCTTGGGGACACCCAGCATGGCTTCACTAAGGGGAAATCCTGCCTGACCAATCTGGTGACCTTCTATGAAGGGGCTACGGAAGTGATGGACAGGGGCAGAGCAGTTGATGTCATCTACCTGGACTTGTGTAAAGCCTTTGACACTGTCTCACATGACATCCTTCTCTCTAAGTTGGAGAGACATCAATTTGATAGGTGGACCACTCAGTGGATAAAGAACTGGCTGGATGGCCGCACGCAAATAGTAGTGCTCAGTGGCTCAGTGTCCAGCTGGAGACCAGTAACGAGTGGTGTCCCCCAGGGATCTGTGTTGGGACCGGTCTTGTTCAACATCTTTGTGGGTGACATGGACAGTGGGATTGAGTGCGCCCTCAGCAAGTTTGCCGATGACACCAAGCTGTGTGGTTCGGTTGATACATTGGAGGGAAGGAATGCCATCCAGAGGGACCTTGACACGCTTGTGAGGTGGGCTGATGCCAACCTGATGAAGTTTAACCATGCTAAATGCAAAGTCCTCCACCTGGGTCAGAGCAATGCCAGGCACAGCTACAGGTTGGGCGGGGAGGAGATTCAGAGCAGCCCTGCGGAGAAGGACTTGGGGGTGTGGGTTGATGAAAAAATGAACATGAGCCGGCAGTGTGCGCTTGCAGCCCAGAAGGCCAACCGTATCCTGGGCTGCATCAAAAGGAGTGTGACCAGCAGGTCGAGGGAGGTGCTCCTGCCCCTTTACTCTGCTCTCATGAGACCTCACTTGGAGTATCGTGTGCAGTTCTGGTGTCCTCAACATAAAAAGGACATGGAAGTGTTAGAACAAGTGCAGAGGAGGGCCACGAGGATGATCAGGGGACTGGAGCACCTCTCGTATGAAGACAGGCTGAGAAAATTGGGGCTGTTGAGCCTGGAGAAGAGAAGGCTGCGTGGAGACCTCATAGCAACCTTCCAATACCTGAAGGGGGCCTATAGGGATGCTGGGGAGGGACTCTTCATGACGGACTGTGGTGAGAGGACAAGGGGTAATGGGTTTAAACTTAAACAGGGGAGGTTTAGATTGGAT
Organism: Amazona ochrocephala; assembly: GCA_039720435.1. Lineage (NCBI taxonomy): Eukaryota > Metazoa > Chordata > Aves > Psittaciformes > Psittacidae > Amazona > Amazona ochrocephala. The sequence continues at coordinate 54,867,355 of CM077909.1, read as the reverse complement.
CTGAGGAAGAAATTCTTTACTGTGAGGGTGGTGGGGCCCTGGAATGGGTTGCCCAGGGAGGTTGTGAATGCTTCATCCCTGGCGGCATTCAAGGTGGGGTTGGACATAGCCTTGGATGGCATGGTTTAGTGGGAGGTGTCCGTGCCCATGGCGGGGGGGTTGGAACTCGATGATCTTGAGGTCCTTTCCAACCCTTACTATTCTATGATTCTATGATTCTATGATGCGGCTGCCAGAATCAAAGGTACTCTTTAACCCCTCATCTGAAACAGAAAACCAAGAATCACTGAAAACAAGATTTAAAACTATAGAGAGAGGAAAAATGTAAATTAATATTTCTCTTGTCACGTTCGTGACAATGGGTACTCTTCTTTAAAAATGTTTGGTCATTTTTTAGTAAAGAATTCCTGTGCCTCTTGGTTTACCTTTGCCCCAGATTCTGGCACAGACTGTCTTCCTATTCTTATGTAGGTTAGCACATCGCTGTTTCACTGAAACTTTCTTCTCCTTCCACTGCTGCTGCTTCTTAAAACGAGATACCCATATTTATCTGTATGTCCAAATTGCTTAAAGTAGTGATTTCTTCAGAGTTGGCAAGCCTAGAAAACTCTTTATTTCCACCTCCAGAACTCACTTCCAACCTAAATTATTCTCTGTAAACTCTTTCCAATATTCAAATGGCATCTGTCCTTTCTTACTCCTGGGAAAACATGTAATGGAATTAATTGCAATTTCTCATAGTTAAAAATACTGATGAAGGACAAAATTAGGACTAAATTTCTGAGTTTGACTCTGGGATCATGCCTATATGGAAGGCTGCAAGGAGACCAATGTTTTCTCTGAATAGCTGAAGGTATATGGTGCTTTAGCATGGCAGTAAGCCTGAGTTAATATGTTTGCCATTCAGCAAAACTCTCAGCAGGCCCTACTAAATTAGTTGCAGCACTTGACTACCACTGTTAAAATTACTTCCAGGCTGGAACAGGTCCATCACCATCTAGACTGGGGCACAGGGAGTGGGGTTTGCACCTGCATAAGAAGATACACTTTGAACAACCTTTCTAATAAGGGTTATGAGCATCTTGCATTTCCAGCTGCTACTTTTAGTATACTGTGTCATGGCACTTTAAGCTTATAGTAAACACTAATTAAAACAGGTCCTACGATCTTATTACCACTTTTCTTGCCATAATATTTAGTAAAGACAAATTTTCATGGTTGAAGAAAATACAGTTTGAAGGAGTCAGAGCTTCAGCTAATGTCATTTCATGAATTATGAGTACCATAGTGAGGAAAGTGACGAAAATACATAATAGCAGCTGGTCCAGCTAGTTCCTATCTCTTTTGAAAGAGGCAATCCTGAAATAATCTATTTCATTATTTAGGACTGACATTAAGAATTCTGATGTAACTCTTGAGCTTGAAATTCCCAATTTATGCTTTTTTCACAGAGGATTGCCTCATCAGATTAATTTTCTGCTATTGTCATAATAATAAATTTCAGCGACTCCAGTTCTGAATATGTCATTGCTGAAGTGGGTCAACACATGCAATGAAAATAACATTTTCTAAATTCTTTCAAGAAAGCACAGTTGGCCAGCCCCTCTCCCTCCTTTTCATTACACAGCTTGATTAAGTATCCAGATTGAAGCCATTTGTATGGCAATGACAGTCTGATGAAAAATTACAAGCTGCTTTTGATGCAGCAAATTTTCATGGATTTTGCATGAACCTTGATTTAAAAGAAGCCCAAGTGGATTTCACTTTTTAATGTTTGATATACTGCTGAAAACTTGATTACTTAAAAAAAAATACTTGAGCTGTCTTGTAAATCTTATAAAAACAGCAACTAAATTAGTCACCAGTTTAATCATACAAGGCAGAATTCCCAAATTGACTGTTAATCCTTGTTTTGAGGGCTAGTCCTCTGGTCATAGGTGATGGGTACATTTCAGTCTCACATGAGTGGTTAAGCAAGTACATCAAATGAACTGTGAAGACAAAGGCCTCCATTCTCTCTGCTGGGTAGTCTTGCTAAAGTCTTTTCACATGGCCCAGGAAAAACAATCTGTGTCTGAACTTTTCTGATGATTGCAGATGTGGCAGGCTTTCTACCAAGAGAGGACCTGAACAGCAAAGTGGTGTTTGTAAGCTATTCCTGATCTTTTTAAAGCTACCCTGTTGACCTCTTGCATTATCTGCACACATTGTTGTTATAAAATGAGTAACCCCCTCCAGTAAGGGTATCATGTAAAAAGAAACTAATCAGTATTGACTTGGTTTAGGCAGAGCCAAGGATGCTTTGGTACCATGGATTCTGAAGGAAATGAAACAGATCCAGGTTATGTCCAGAAATAACATGCTTTGTTTGAATTCCCAGGGGAAGGAGAGGCAGGGAGAAAAACATGACCTTCTGCTTTGCCTGCTTTTGTACAACCTAAATTCAATCTATAAGAAGGAATGAAATAGCATTTCAGAAGCTTACTAAATAAATTCCTAGTACCATGTCTATTTGTAATTATAGGTCAGTTCTTAACACTGTTGTAAAACACACATTCCAAGACTTTGCAAGCACTTATAAGCATGTTTTAATCTCTTTGGATAAAAGAAGTTGCCATTGGCAACAACAAAAGAAATGCAGACTAAGTCCCTTTGTTATTATTATGAAATGACGCTTTTCACTACTTTAAACAACTCCTCCAGCACACAAGCTGTGTACACTCATGTACCACGCATACACCACCCATACTAAGCCATTTCTTGTGACAGCTTCAGCTACATTATGGAAAAAATCAGTGACATACTATTTCACAGCACCACATTGACAGCACTCTCATGGTATCATGTCTGGAGAGTCTGATAATAATATCAGAGGCAATGTCTCACAAAAGGAGCCATTATGGCTCCACAGATGGATCAGATCCAAAGAAGCTACAGGCAGGAAACAGTGTCAAGAGATTTGCTTCCTACGGATATAACTGATCCTTTTGCATTTTGGAAGTTGTACAAGGACAGTAAGAGATGCTTTTGTTTTACTGTAGGTGCTATGCTCAAAATTAAAGAAAAACATCAATTAAAGATAATTGGGTTTTTTTCCAGTCCAAAAAGGCAAAACCAAATCCTCAGCTCACCCTGGTCTGGCTGGGTATTTCAGTATATACACTACACAAAATTTACACCCTGAGATACTTTTCATGCCAGTTATATGGTACTTGCATGTGGAGTATCTACAGTGCCTAGGTATACGAGGGCAGATTAAAGCAGCTTTCAATTCCTTTTTGTGTTACCCACTGCATTGCTATATTGATATTATTTGCTATGTCTTCTTGCCTCTGACCCAACACAGGTCAGAAATCTCTCTGTACACTCTCACAACACAGATCCATAGCTCAAGGTGGAAAGGATGAGAAAGGAGGAGATGCGAAACATGCAGCAACAGCAACAACTTCCCACTGGTACACTGAGAATTTTGTTTTCCCTGAGCTCCCATACCTCCTAAAACCAGGTATGGGAGGCCACAAGATGGACTTTTTCTTAGCTTCTCTCACTCTGTCAGATGCTGCTGTTACCGGTAGCAGTGAAGGGTGGAATGCGCTCATTATATCCACCAGCTTGATGAGGGTTCAGAGTGCTCAGCACAGCTCTGTCTGACACCCCGGCTGCTCCTCTGCCCACAGTCAGTGCTTTGTGTCTGTCTCTCATGTCCGTGGTTGCCCACTTATTCCTGGTATGAGGGAATCTTCCAGCTGCCTGTAAGTATAGGCATGGGCTCTGCTGGCTGGCAAGCAAGACTTAACCAAGACTCTCATTTGTTTCCTTTCTGTTGAAAGAAAGAAGCACTACATTGATGTTCTGGCTCTTAAGTTAGAGACTTGACGAGGCCCTGAACAGAGGAACAGAGGTAAAGATGGACCTTGATGTCTTAAGCATTCAGTTTATCTATACATATATAATAATAAAAAAGGAAAATCATAGGTTTTCAACTGTATTTGAAGTCATGAAAAATCAAAAGAAAAAAATGCAAAGCAAAGTACTTTTCTATCCTTTGTCTGCTCCTTATTTCCAAGGTTAGTTGTGCCTTTCTTGTGTCCTGCATCACAGACAGCCTGGCTGCTGCTGTTACTGGCTAGTAGGCCAAATTCTGGAGATTTGGTCCATGGATACAGTATAACAATTTAAACTGTGCTGCAGTAAGTGAGTAGTAGCATCCTTTTCCCTCAAATTTGATATAGCTCATCCTGAAATGATTGACGAATTCAGCTTGACACTGTCTCAGCTTGACACTGTTGAGGCATCAAATAGATTTGAATTTGGGTCCACCTCAGAAAGGATTGGCCAAAGGAGAAAGTTTGCCTCCTCCTAAGAGAGACCATTCATGTTGTATGAAATATTTCCTCCACATAGGAGGACACAGATGCTGTTTGCATTGATGAATGCCTTCGGCATTATCTTGGCAGGTAAAGCTTTTGTCCTCCAAAAAGCATTTTCTGCTTTTACCAAGTGGAAGGCTTTAAAATAAGACAGCTCACAAACCCTCTTCCAGCCTTCCTAGGTATTTCATAGTGGCTGGGATGCACTAAAGGGAACTCTTTGTTTCTATGACCACCGGCAGACGAGCCTGATGAATGTGACTGGACCTGGAGCTAACATGTCTTGGATTTTCTGGTAACGGAACTACCATGAAAAAAATAAGCTGTCAGCCACCCAGCGTGTCATCTCTTTAACTGTTTTATTAATTTTAAAAAGTGATTCGAAATGGAATTCCATTGTTTCTGACAAGTGTGGGGTTTGGTTTAGTTTTTTCTAACCACAAAACACATCCTGAAATACTAAACACTGAGTATGAAGGGGCTTTTTTTCAAGAAAGCTCAAAATATACTGTCTTTTTTTATTATTCATCTGTTGCCATTCACAGAGAGAAGAGTATGCATCTTGTAGCTCAAATGAGGGCCATGGCAATAATATAAATTCTCATCTAGCAATCTTGGAAATCATTTCTAGATACAGAAAAGAAATATTTCCTTTTGTGAATTGTTTTCCATATGTTTATTATTGAAAGTCTGAAAAATGCAGAAAACATTTTATTTACAAAACTATTCATTCATGCACTGTAAACAAAGTGTTTAAGATACAAGAGACCAATGTACATGCACAGTACTGCATATAGAGAAAAAGGATGCTATAACTTCTGCTGTGCTAACATTTGCTTTTGGGTTGGTGTCTGAACCCAAGCACATCACTGCGGAGCTGAGGTCTTAGTAGCATAAATTCAAATCAGAAGAAAGGAACATCTAGTGAGGATTACTGAACACTGAAATCAGGTACTTTCCACAGAAATGTTTATAATTTTATTTATGTCGATGCTGCTTCTTTGAAAAATTACGCTTTTTGATTTGCCCACTTTACTCTGAAGAAAGAACCAAGCGCCATTATCCTTTGGAAACAAGTATGCTTTGAATAAACATTCCAAGACAGCATAAACACTGTATAAGCATAAAAGGAAAACAAGTCTTATTCGTTTCCAAGCCTTTAATGAAAACAATTCCTACATATGCACTGGTAAATTAAGAATATAAAATAGCCTAATAAAAAGGTTGAAATCAGAACTGTATTTTACAGGATAACATGAGTCATATAGAGCTCTGGTGCATTGGGAGAATTCTGAGATAGTATTTCATCACGCCTTTTTTTGTTTTGCCTTTTAAAAATGTTCTTTCTGAAGCTTCTTATTGTGTTGCAGAACCATTTTAATACAGAACAGTAATTTACATTTATTCTACATAGCAGTGACTCTTTTGTTTGTGTTTTATTACAAAGCATTTTATGAATTATAGCTGTGCAGCATCACTGGTTGTTTTGTTCCTCTGCCATGTAGGAGTGAAAACTAACGTACACGAAATACGTTAGGTGATAAAGAAAAGAAAGGAGGATTGATCAAAGGCAATAAAAAATCTCTTTCATAAACTGAGTGAGAATAATTAATGTAACTCACTGTCTTCTAACAAAAGAAGGTGAATGAAATTCTGATTTGATTTGAAAAGACGAGGTGAATTGATGCCTCTAGGATTTGAATTTGTGACTTAAAGGAACAAAGAATTTAATTAAGAAAAAAAAATAAATACACATCAAGCCATCCATCAAGCTAAATAAATTGTCTCCTAGAGGTAAGATAATTACAGCAAGTTTTAAAAGACTGGTTGAAATGATATGGCAAGAAATCTGGACCTAGAGGAAAATGGAGAATTTGAGCCTTCAGAAATACCCAGATTGTGGATATTGTTCTGCAGTTCTGAAGAGTTGCTTCACTTAAGCATTTATTGCTAACACATCATAACCTTTTTTGTGCAATGAGCCAAGACTGTTTTGCAACTCCATGCCACAGAAGCAAATGACAGCTGCTTCCCTGCTAGAAACACAGAATATTATTTTAATGTTCAGAGAATAATCAGCTAATATAGTATAGCAATTAAAGTACTACAACAGGTAAATGCTCCAGAATCTTTTGGCTTCAACAAAATCAATGGCAATTTTTTTTATTGGATTATAGGGTCAGGATTTTAGCTTTAGTTTTGTTTTTTTTTTTCTTTTTCTAAAAAGAGTGATTTACACAAAGACATAACAGATACAAAGATAAGATTCAAGGCCCTAAACAATGGAAAAGGTCATTTCAGTGCCAGTAGAAAGCAGTTGGATTTTAGTTTGTTATGCTTCGTGACTAACAACAACTGTAAACTGAACTTCTGCAATACCCTCATTAACATAGATGCCCGAGACAGGGAAATAACATCCCTGGGAAGGCCGAGTAGCAGTATCTCACTTGGAAACTGAAACACTACATTTCTGTTAAGCTACATGGTACACTAGTGACAGATGAGATCAGACCGTCCTGGAGTGCTCCAAACAACCAAAACTCAGTCTCAGCCAAAAGCCTTTTGCTTACCATGGAGCTTTTGTCCTTGTCTCTAAACTACAATATCCCTTCCCAGGAACGGCATATAGCTTATGTCCCAACAAAACAAAAATAAAATGGAGTTGGTATTGTAAAAATTAATCCACTAGGGAATAACAATCTTTGGCTACTGATACCTTGCAACTTGCTGGATTCACACAATCTTTGCTTCTGATAAAATCCATTCTTGTGGTGTTTCCTGGTACTATATTAACTTCAAAAGAATGACGCATTTGTGTTGCACCCATAATTGTGAGCACATTTCATATTTTGTGAAAATATAGTAAATTAACTCTACAATAACAAGCTCGAGATGCTGAAACAGAAGTCTAACACATATATTTCATCTCCTTAGTTTATTTCTGAATTAAAATCTTTGGTTCCTTCCCATCTATGCCTAATAGACACACCTACACAGACTCACAGAGGCATGCTACTGTCGTGGATTAGCTTGCTTACAATGGTATATCTATGAAGTCTGGAAGTTGGGTGATTTTCTAGTTAGATATTTACTGGCTTATAGTAATGAATGATTAATAAATCTGTACAATTTAGGGCAAAATTTCTATGACTGTAAAGAAAAAATATGTCTTAGGCATGAGATAGAGAGCAGAAAATAATACTTTTGTGTATTCAGAAGTATTTAGTATAAAGTTTTCCATATACGCTACAGATACTGAATACTATGGTGCTGCATGGTACCTGCATTTTGTTAAGTATTATTATTCCTAAAATATTTCGGAGATAAGAGATTGGAATTCAGAGCTTATGATATGGACAAAGATAAAAGGCAAGTGTTTGGCAAAGCTAATTGGTGATCCGGTATTCTTAATTTCCTGTCTCCTTCTCAGTTGATCCTTTGTAAGATATTTAAGTGGTTATCACTTGTAAAACCCTGACATTGCCAGTTATATTTGTGGACATGTTCTGTCTTCACGAACTCTTATGATGGAGTTAGAAGTATTCATCTCCACGTTAGAGGATATGCTCTCTTCTCAGATGTATTTTTTTGTGGTTAGGTCATGTATAGTCAAAATTCTTATGGAGGAAGAGGATGCATTTTATTTGTTAGTTCTTTTTTGGAATCACTTTCAAATTTTATAGCCCTTTCTTTTTTCTCCAAGTTAGAAACCTGGCCTGCAGGCTCTGTTCCAGTGCTGGGTCATCACAAGAGCACGTTGGACTGTTGGAGGCAGAGCCTGACTGATGTATGTGGGGAGAAAAAGCCCCAGCTTTACTGGCTTTAGCATTAGGGCAAAGTTGATGCAGCAGATTGAGGGAGGTATTAGTTCTTTGGACACCTGGTGAGTAAGAAAAATGTTATCTCCTGGGAGGAGACTTTGGTGTGGAGGCAGAGGCTGGTCTTTTTCCATGCTGAAAACTGGTGCCAGCTCTCAGAAGTGAAGTTGGTTGAGGCACTCACTCCTGTCTCCAACAGCTGCAGCTGCTCTTCCTGGCATCCTGAGATGCTGGAAAGGAAGATAATGCAGGAGGACTGCTGGGAATAACCCAATAGCTAGCAGTTGTCTTCTCTAGCTAGCTAATCACCCAGCATATAGCATGTTCTTCTCCAAAGTTGGGTTCAGGGCTTCTCACTGTACATGCTGAATGGCTTTAGAAGTTTGCATTTGTATTCTTTCAAGCAGAGTTTGGCGGGACTTGCACTGGCCCTGCCTGTCTTCTAACACATCACTGGAACTACGTCCTCCATTCCTGTCTTCAGTAAGGAAATGGGGCAGAGGTTGGGAAGGTTGCCTTTTATCTTTGAATGTATCTCTCACCATCCTTTAAAATAATGCTCATCTTGGGGTTTGCTGCAGGTATTAAGAGGTAAATTGTATTGCCAGGGTAAGAATGAACCATCTCTGTGCTTTAGTGTAATGCAAACATTTTCATCTTTTTGGCACTACTGCACAAGATGTGCTCTGTAGAAGCAAATATCAGGTGCATGCAGTAAACAGTGAAAATGTGGTCATCTTTGATTCTACACAGTTCCTAAAAGAGGATGTATTTCTTTAAATGAACCATGTGCAATTTTGTACTGGCTTGCATCAAACTGCAGTATGTCACATCTGATATTTACAGTAGTTTATGTACTGAAAAAAGATGAGGTGAATTCAGGGTCAGGAGGATTCTGTAAATGCTATTCCTGCTGTTCACTGTAATGCTGCATGAATGTGTAGGGAATACTCCAATTTCTTTTTACACTTGTGAATACCCACACTGGGCCTTACCTAAATTGGTGCTGAGCACCTGCAGACACTTGCAGGTGCCAAACATCTTTCCCCAATCCATTTCTGCTACATAATAATTAGATGAGCTGAAATCTTATAACCAAAACTTCCCTCTCAGACCCAGCTCTCACAATGGTCCAGTCTGGACTTGAGCTCTGTGTCTCACTGCTGATTTTGACCGTTAATTTCTTTCCCAGTATGGCAGAGCTCATAGAGTCTGGAAAGTATGCAGATCTAGTAAGTCAGATACTTGGGGAGAATAAACACATGATATGACATTGCACCACCTGCACAGGAAAGGCAGCCTGATGGTTATAATTGACCGTTATCCCAAAGGTGACTGTGGTCTTCTGCCTTTAACAGGATACATGGCTACAGCCAAAGTCTGATCTCAGTTACACATTGAGAAATCAAAAAACAATTTCACTGTATTCTCTAATGCAAACGAGACCAAGGTTCAGTCTTCTGTTGCTCTTTTTTTTTTTCTTTTTCTTCTTACTTTTTTTTTTCCCCTCTTGAAAATATGCTATTCCATGGAGTTTCTGACCCATAAAAACTCTGAGTCTGTGGTAGAGCATAACAATGAAAATCTCCCCATCAAGATTTGTCAACATTTAAAGTATGTCTGCTGAAACTTAAGGCAAGCTAACATAGACATGGTCAGATACACAGATAATAAATGAAAATAGGAGGGAAGAGAAAATTGATGAAACAGAAAGGGCTCAAAGAATGTAGTGAGAAGATTAAATCAATGCTTGCTAGAATCCAAAAGCTCACCTCCTTGCCTGCATTACCAATGTGACTTTATTTTTTGTCAATAGGTTCCATTTTAAAAAAAAAAATGTAGGTTGGGCACTGAGAAATTTGAGCTTTATGGCAATTCTCTGGTGAGTGTGACTTGGATTTCCCCTTCTTAGGAAGAGTAACTGCTGAACTTTGTGATCTTGCCATGTACCTCAAAACCTGGGATGCTGTATCTGAAGGGGGCCTCTAGGGATGCGGGGGAGGGACCCTTCATCAGGGACTGTAGTGATAGGACAAGGGGTAATGGGTTAAAACTTAAACAGGGGAAGTTTAGATTGGATATAAAGAAGAAGTTCTTTTCTGTGAAGGTGGTGAGGCACTGGAATGGGTTGCCCAAGAAAGTTGTGAATGCTCCGTCCCTCGCGGTATTCAAGGCCAGCTTGGATAGAGCCTCGGGTGACATGGTTTAGTGTGAGGTGTCCCTGCCCATGGCAGGGGGATTGGAACTAGATGATCTTAAGGTCCTTTCCAACCCTAACAATTCTATGATTCTATGGTTCTTTGTCCATCTGATCCCTTGAGACGGCCCACTGTGCTCACTCCTGCATGTGGGATTGATGCCAGGTCTGCAGCAGGCTTTGGATGCCTGTAAGGGCTGTTGGGGGGACCTGCATACAATGGAAAACATTGCTGTCACTGTGTGCATCGCTTGGGGCTGGGGGGAGCCAAGCAGCAATGCAGCAGTGATGGTTCTGGGCATGGAAAGCTGCCACTAAGACAGTGAGCTGCTTCGTGCAGCCTGTGGGTGGTACACAGCAGGGAGAAGGGATGTGGGAAAGTGCTGGAAGATGCTGACAGTTCCCATACTCCACCCAGCATCCCCCAAATGTGCTTCTTCTCCCACCCTCCTCCCACGTCCTTTTTCCCCAGGTTGAAACACACATTAGCCAAGCTGCATTGCCACCGTGCAGTGCTGTTGCCTGGGAGCTGAGGGGCCACATAATGCTGGATAACCAGGGAAAGTGAGGTACCCGTGCTCAGCTCTTACTGGGTGGTCTCACCTCTGAGCTGTTTTCATCAAACCCAGATGGTGATGGTGGGCCAGAATCCTGGTGCCTTTCATCCACATGGGGCCACATCTGAAGGCCAGGCCCCAAAGCCAGGGAGTCACAGACCACGAATAACACCATGACATGGTGCTGGCAGGAGACTTCGGCTTGTCAAACTGTGGTCTGTTCCCATGAGAGGCTGTCAGACAGTCTGACTTAGAAACAAGGTGGTTTTCATCTCTGCCACTGACAGGACCTCAGCCGTTGTCAGAAACAACTTGCACAGGCAGATGACACGTTTGGGAAGGTCTCTTAACTCAAGAACCATGAGCCCTGTCCTGGCATAGCCTGGCCAGAAGGCAGACAGTGATCTCCTCTGGACCCCATGTGTGACTAGGACTGGTACTGTGCCTGAGGCAGCATGTTTTTTCCTCTTTCCTTTTTTTTTTTCCCTTTTTTTTTAAGAAAGACCAAAATAGGAAAGAAAAAAAAAAAAAAAAAAAAAACTTGCAAGGAAGCAAAAGAGCAAATAGTACCAGAAAGCTAAAAGCTAAATGTTCAGAATACATAGCTGTGCAGCATTTCAGATGTATGTATTTAGCATCCTCTGAATTGTTTCCATATAGTATAAGGATAGTTCCTGGCTTTCCTGGCACATGGTGGGTTGGGAAATTATTGAAGGATTCCTTCTTGAGATGTAGGAGCATCTGCAAGTCAGGAGGAATGCTTGGAGTGAATTAGTCTCTCATTCATACACATCCACACATGATTTGTCTGTGATGGAGACATCTTTCACTCTAGATGCATGACATGATTTTAAGTAGCAGGTATTAAGTGAGTATAACTGAGGAATAAAGGATCTGTCATTGAGCACGTTACTCAACACATTTCTCAAGCAAGTGTGATGCTGTAAGCAGAAGCAACCAGTTCTGTTCTCTATAATCCCTGTTTGCCTCTGCATTTGCAAAGACCTGTTTCTCCTCAACATTACAGAAAATGCCAAAGATTTTACATAGATAGTCTGTCTGGATCTGACTTATTCTAGAACTGGTCTTGCAAAATTAAATATAAATTTCAGTTTCTAGATTGCCTGATACGGTTCCGAAGATCAGGCTTCTGGCAAACCTCAAGTTCCTTACAAAGAGCTTAGTCAGGGTCCATTTGTTGGGGGTCAGGGTGAGCATAGAAAACCAGGACTGATTTATAATACTGCACTCCAGCAATCAGTTCCACAGCTTTAAAACTGTGTTAATGAACCTTGCCTGTCAAGGGCTCTAAGCCTTAACTAATGGCTGGTATTAAAACACTTGGAGAGCTCCTAATCGAAGGTGCAATGGGAGTGCAAAGTATTACAGTTATTAGAATCTGTCAGACCTCTTAGCAGTCCTTGCAGAGGCTCTCCAGCACTTCTGGTTCTTAATTCCACCCTGGGGATTCTCCAGTTACCTCAGTACCCAGAAGCCCAGAAGAAAACTTGATGTCCACTAGGTTAACTTTCTTAATATATTTCTCTAAGCATAGACAGATATTCAGGTCACCTTATGAAAGCAGTTTATAGCTAGAAACACCTACTTTAAACATTCTTTGCAACCTACACATGCTGTTTTCCATGAGCTCTTTTTTGAGTCTGTTTACAAGTAAAATATACTGTTCCTATCCCACTCGTCTCTAAACAGTATACATTCATTACAAAAGTAACTGGCAGACAGTTAGCTATCAGGAGGCTTGACCTCAAAGGCATACTGAGCTTTTGAAGGAAGTTGATTAATTGCAGATAGAGCAAAAACCTTTTGAAACCTAAACCAGAGGAGAATAGTTACTTCATGTGAATCATATGTAAAACCCGCTTAGAACAGCATTTCAGGAGAAATCTCTGACCAGAGCTCACCCTGTTAACTTACAGAAATAAAGAAAATATCTGAGGTATGTTTCTAGATGCAATCTGCTCTCAGCAACTACAAGACAGTCTGTTCAACCTGAGATGAATGTAATAGTACTTGGTAAATCCCAGACACAAGCAGGATTCAGAGACGGAAAAAGTGCCAGATTCTCACACATGGAATTTGCATTAATTTAGTGTATAAAATCACCTCCAGTGTTGAGGCTTATTTTCCATGCGAGTTAGAGCTATAAATGACTAAACCATAGTAACGTTATTGGACGACAAGATTTAATGTTTTTAAATTAGGAGAAGTGCTTATATTGCCACCTGCTGGGCTTTGTCGATTCACAAACGGACAAGGCAGATCAGCAGGGCCTGTCATAAATGCACCCTGCTTCATAGGCCTCATGCAGATATGGAACGGTCAATATTTAAAGCTGAAGAAGCAGAGAGTGTAACAGAAAAAAAATAACAAAACCAAACCAAATCAGTGTTAATGGCTCCAGCAGACTACTTCTCGCTATTTTATACTTGGGCTGCTTCCCAAACATTAACTCCTCTTCACAAAACTTACTATTTTTTCAAATTGCTTTTTGGTAAAATGTAAGTAAATTCATTTTTAAGGTGTATTTTTGGAGGCTTTTACCACATGTGAAAGTATCTATTTACAAGAAGTGGCAAAATATGTTTGACATGGGGAACAGTGTTGTTGTTACAATCCAATACCTAATATTATGAAGACAAGGCAACAACAAGTACTTGAACCTTTTTTTTTTTTTTTTTTAAATAGAATAACTGACATCATCTCCTCTGTGGTAAATATTACATTTACTTCTGTGGTTATTGTACAGTGCTGTGTGTGCTTTTGTGAGATTATGACTTTCAAAACAACCAACTGTGTCTATGCAATTATCATTTAGTATTTTTTCATGCAATGTAGCTGATCTACAAGATTATGCAGTAAACTTGGTGTAGATGTGATTGGCAAAATAAATTACAAGTTTGCAGCAAAGTGCTTTCTGAACACCTTTTCTCTCTTTAGGTTTAGAGAAATCATGAAAGTGACAACTAGTAGGAAACTGCTGCAAATGACACTTTACCATTAAAGTGTCATATGCTCTGTAATAATAATATTCCTCCTTCCACAACAATATCTTTTAGGGAATAAGTGAAATTAAACTTAAAGAGAAAATATATTTGAAGAAATTTTGAATCTGATAATTCTTTGGATGAAATTCAAAAGAAGGTACCAAATATTTACTTGAAACTCAAAACCAAAGTTGTAGAAATGGTTTGGTCCTCTATTTTTTTATCCTAAACTGAGTTCGTTCCCTTTACCGTTACGCTATTGGTCAGGGACAAACAACTTCCCAAAGCTAGCAAAAGATCCAGTCCTAAAAATGTTAAGCTTTCATTTGTGTATTGCTTCTTCCACCCCACCCCAACTCACAGGATTCACAAATGTTTAGATAAGTTTTTCTGGGAAAACATGTAATTGAAAAAATGTTCCACGTATAGGTTTGGCATTGTTGAAGGGGTCATAGATTGCAGTTTCTTCTAGCCTTAATGTGGTACATACTGAGAAATGCAACATGAGTGGAAATACTTCGTCATTTTTAAAGGAGTTCAGACAGGCACAGTTCAGAACTTGACCTTAATAGCAAGGAGCATCATATAGGCTGCAAGATTCACCCACAAACATAACATATATTTGCCTCTTTGAACCATGGTTAGACTGCTTTCAAGATCAGATCTCACTAAGTTGAAATCAGCTGGACATCTGAATGCAATGCTGCAGACTGTAGCATAAACATGTTGTTGGTCAGCTTCAGTTACTGCTGTTCCTCTCAAAAAGTCCCAGACCTCACCATTGGCCCAGGCAGAACTGATCAGAAACATCTGTAAAACCACAATGTGGAAAACAGTAGGTATGTACTGGATATTTGCTCTCAACAGCTGCCATCCTTTTCCTGCTCCATTATTCATTCATGACAAACATCTTGCTTGCATTGGAGACTGCCACTCCCAATGCCAACTAAACTGTTTTCATGACAGTCTTCACTACTGAGGGGAGAGAACTTTTGACATACCTAAATGCTGATTTTGACAATTAAAAAATATCTCTAAATGGTCTGAAATGTCTGGTACTGCAGCTTTTGAATGCCAAGGAATAGCTATTTCATATGATTCATAGAATCATAGAATCATAGAATAGTAAGGGTTGGAAAGGACCTCAAGATCATCGAGTTCCAACCCCCCTGCCATGGGCAGGGACACCTCCCACTAAACCATGCCATCCAAGGCTATGTCCAACCCCACCTTGAACGCCGCCAGGGATGAAGCATTCACAACCTCCCTGGGCAACCCATTCCAGGGCCTCACCACCCTTACAGGAAAGAATTTCTTCCTCATATCCAATCTAAACCTCTCCTGTTTAAGTTTAAACCCATTACCCCTTGTCCTCTCACTACAGTCCCTAATGAAGAGTCCCTCCCCAGCATCCCTATAGGCCCCCTTCAGGTATTGGAAGGCTGCTATGAGGTCTCCACACAGCCTTCTCTTCTCCAGGCTCAACAGCCCCAATTTTCTCATCCTATCTTCATATGGGAGGTGCTCCAGTCCCCTGATCATCTTCGTGGCCCTCCTCTGCACTTGTTCTAACACTTCCATGTCCTTTTTATGTTGAGGACACCAGAACTGCACACAATACTCCAAGTGAGGTCTCACGAGAACAGAGTAGAGGGGCAGGAGCACCTCCCTTGACCTGCTGGTCACACTCCTTTTGATGCAGCCCAGGATACGGTTGGCCTTCTGGGCTGCAAGCGCACACTGCCGGCTCATGTTCATTTTTTCATCAACCCACACCCCCAAGTCCTTCTCCGCAGGGCTGCTCTGAATCTCCTCCCCGCCGAACCTGTAGCTGTGCCTGGCATTGCTCCGACTCAGGTGTAGGACCTTGCATTTGGCATGGTTAAACCTCATCAGGTTGGCATCAGCCCACCTCACAAGCGTGTCAAGGTCCCTCTGGATGGCATTCCTTCCCTCCAGTGTATCAACCGAACCATACAGCTTGGTGTCATCCGCAAACTTGCTGAGGGCACACTCAATCCCACTGTCCATGTCACCCACAAAGATGTTGAACAAGACCGGTCCCAACACTGATCCCTGGGGGACACCACTCGCTACTGGTCTCCAGCTGGACATTGAGCCATTGAGCACTACTCTTTGTGTGCGGCCATCGTTTTAAAACAATTAGCTGTATCAGTGAAATTGTATTGTGCAGAATTTTCTGTGTAATTTTATTTAAATTAATAAAAATGTAGGACAAAAAGTAAATTTTGAAAGAAAATATGAAAGTTTATCCCATAAATGAGCTAACCAAATCATCAGCAAAACAGCCATCTGTGAAGAGAAGTACTGTAATAAGCTTTTGGGTGTGAAAACAACTGCAGTACTCAAATGTTGGATGGTAGAGACAGATGGAGGCCATAAATTGGACGAAGGAAACTCTCAAGAAGCAGAGGGAGCAGAATAAGCGCTGTGCTGTGTTAAACTTTGGCTTCAGATAACTATGAGTTGATCTTTCCCTTCACCTCAGGCTGGATTGCTGGAAGTGTGTTGTAAAGAAGTGCCAGCTATTAAGGATGACAGTCCTTCTTCTTGAGCTTTTTGGAGTGCTGCGAAACCCCTAGCCTTGCCTGGAATGCACTGATGCTCAGTATGCACCCCCAAACATGGAAGTTATAGCTAGCATTGCTGGCCTGGTGTCACTGACCAGGGACCTTGGTACATATGCAACAACCTCCCCTTCTCTCCATGCAGGTTTTCCTTAGGATAGCAGGGTCTACGAACATTTGACTGTTGGATCACAGTCAGGAAGAAATCAAACTATAGCTCTGATAAGACTCAAGAAACTTTTCCTTAGTTTTAATGAGAAACCTCAAGACATCCATAACACATATATCCTTCCTGTGAACTCTACTGGGTAGGAGCTCCATTCATTCTTCACTCAGAAATACCATGCTGCCTAGCATTATACTTGTTACTTATTCATCATCAAGTGTACAGACCACCCTTAGCTCCTCCCTAACTTGTGACAAGCCTTTGCACAAGCCAACAGCTCACTTCCTCATGTAGACAGCTTACTGTTCTCTGTTTAAACACAGCTGAATCTCTTGACGCATGCAAGCATCTATCTCCTTTGACCAGTCTCATGAATGAAGTAGAAAGGCCTCTTACCTCCCTTGAAAAGAGATTGCCTGTCCAGACCACTTCATACCATTGTCACATTTTTGCCATCTGTCTGGGGCTAGCCTCTCCAGCGTTCAGGTTAGCTTCACTGGCCGTAATGTATGGAAAAGTTTAGAGGACCCACAGATACTTTCCATTGACTGTTCCAGAAGAGCTGAGTTAAGCTAGCCCAAGTGTCCTCCCTTTTCAAAAGTGTAAATTCTGCTAAACCAGATATTCTGGAAATTTACTCAGTATTTTTAGTGCCACATCAGTGAGGAACGTAGTATTTAGTCAGTTATGTCACCTGAACTATATGAATTTGCAAAGCATTCACAGGATCCTGGGCATGCCAGTGTTAATTATGCAGAACTGCAATTCTGTGATTGCAAGTGTTCATTTCTGCCCTCAAACTTGCTTTAAAAAAAAAAAAACAAAATCAGAGCGGGGATATGGCATGCATGACAGATCAAACAGCCTCTTTGTCTTCCCTTTAATAAGCTGAACAGACTGAGCCTCTTTATTCTCACAGCCACAGCTGTGTTTTTCAAGAGGTGCTTTCTGTTTAAAAACATATCTTCTGAAAGATATAATGTAAATATTACATATTAAGGAATTAAACCCTCTACATGTCTCTGCTGTATTATTTGAGGGCCTCTAGCTTACCACCTTGTAACATGGAGAGTGCAGTGTGATCTATGCCTCTGACACTTGCTTCTTACATACTGCATGTGCTTTGAACCTAATGGCATATACCAGAAAGTGCAACTTCTCCAAGAGATATTTGGAGAAAACAACTCTGTACAAATCCATCAAATACATGCAAAGAGGGAGACAACCATAGAGAAGGCTCTGATGGCTTTTTATTGTACTTTATAGCATTTATTGTACTTACCTGAGTTGGGCTGCATGGGGCCTATGGGGTTCTCTTTTATAAGTAAACTACCCATTACCCAGTGGACTGTATCACTACCAAGGTATGGCACCATAGTCTGTGTTCTGATCTTGCTCCTGAAATACCCTGTCTCCTAGACACTAACAAACACAGCACTTGTGCAAAGAGGGAGTAGAATGGAGAAGGAGGTATTTTGCCTTTATCACAAGATGCATCTAGTGCTTTTTATATCTTTAGAGCCTTTAAACCTTATATAAAAAGGCAGTAGTCAGTAGTAAGTATAACTTGTTTTAAATTGGATGTATTACAAAAATAAAGTGTGAAACTAACCTGAAAGAGCCAGTCTCCTAACCAATTAGACTTTCAAGTCCTAAGAGCTAAACTAGGCAAATCTTTCTGTCCTTAAGGTGTCAGAGAAAGTCGGAGGGGCAAGCACTTACTTATTTTGAAATCAGTATCTTCTTTCTGACCAGACTGGCAGCTGATCTTCCATTTGAGGTCGTATCAAAATTTTACATCCAGAGATATCTCCCACTGCTGCTCTGAAGAATTTCTTATCCCCATCTGACTTTGCAGTCTGATTCAGCTTCCAAATCCAGGTACAAATCCTGTCCCAGGTCAACAGCTTTTGCCTTTAGAAGCAGGGTTTTTTTCCTTGTTATTTACATGTTTGATAGGGTCTACATTCCTAGATGGGGCTACTGAAGGTGCAAAGAATTTCAAAAGATGCACATCTTTCAGTACCTACTTTTTAATTGCTACCTTTGAGTGTTAATTTACCTAATTCACAAATACCATTGGCTTTTTGTACCATATTTCCTAGACTTTAGTAAACCACTCTGTGTCTTGAAAATTTTATGTCAATTACTATATTTATTTCATTATAATCTGGAAGACTCTTCTATCTAATGTTCTACATTGTAACGCAAGGCTGGCCTAAATTTATTTGTCTTAGACTTATATATTTTATTTTCTTTTAAAGTTCATAAAAGTTGGTAAAAAATCTGCCATGGACAATCTACTGCAATTCTCAATAAATTTCTCCACTGTTTGGAAGTTCTGAGTTTCTATTTCTGAGTTGGTCTAGCACCAGTTCCTGCCTTGGAGATTGTTGACTCTTTTCTTCTGGAGAGGATGCTCTGTAATCTGGGTATGTGCAGGCCATCTGTGAGGCACTTCTTTTTTGAAAAGTTAAATGGTATGACCCCCTGGATTCTCATTTGTCAGGTAGATTTTCCAGTTCTACAATCACGGCTCTCTTCTCTGCGCTACCCAGATTATAATGTTTTTATTCAACTGGAAGTGGGAGTTTTCTAAGAAATATGGATTTAAGATAAGTTCTGAATCCTTGTGTGCCCTGGAGTCAATAGAACTCTGTGTATGTCAGTTATGATATTGACTGAGAAGGAGGCGAGCAAAAGCATGCAAGAATGTAGATAGTCCCTTGTCCCTTGGGCAACTTCTTGAAGGGTTTTCCAGGTGTGTAGGTTCTGTTTCCTAGTGGACCTCATGCCCCTGTTGAATCTTACTTTTGTATGATCCTACTGTCCTGCTGAGTGTGGCATGTCTCCAGATACAGCAAACTCATTTGAACCCTCTCTGGTTGACACTGTTCAGAAATACAGAATTCAGGAAACCCTATTCCACTGACAGCAAAACAGAACTAACCACATGGGCAGACAGGAGTCCTAAAGAAAATACTGATTCAGCCTAGAGCCTCGCTAGAATTTCTTCCATGAGCATGGACCAGCTCCCTGAACTGGGTAATGAAAACAAACTTAATTCTCAATTATTAAATTCTGTAGTTAAACAAATATAGGCCATGAATTGTGTGCCATCATAAAAACTTCCAGGAACTAATTTGGTTAAGACATGTATGTGTCAACATCTGACCAATCCCTTAGCTTTTCTGGCACCATCCTGGTACCATTGGCTTGGCTTCAGTCAGTACAGAATCAAATTTTGTCTTTACAAATCCTGAACTAAAACCTAAACATACCAATTTGCAGTGGTCAGGAGACAGTGCTGAAAACACAATTTCTATATGCTGCTGTGTATTTTCCAGGTCTCTTGACATGCAGAGAGAATTCACAGGTCTATGTAGGTTCTCTTCTATTTTTAGGTAGAAACTGGCATTATATTTACAAATTTTTTTGTCCTTTAGCCTATGGTTTACTAAGTGCAGGTAGTCTTTAAGAAAAAGCATCCGTGAAACTGTTTTTTTAAGGCCTGCTAGGCATTTTTTTCTACTGTCCTTAAAGATGCAGGGTCTTTTGAAGCTTGTATGTTAACTGATGTACTGTGATGTTCTCAACTTGCTGAACTATATCACTTTACATAGAATATTTATATACGGTTGTAGGCTCTTTCATTAATGTCCAATTTCTGAAGTCTGCAGTTAAACTCATCCAGATTTACTATGATCTTCAGGATTGCTTTTCTATAATGTATAATTTTTTAATTGGAAATGGTAAGTTCAGCTGGCTGATTTTTTTTTATGGTCAGGACTTTTAATTATGCTCTGAAAGTGGACGATCATTTATTTAACATGATTGAACTTTTGTTTATCTTTTCAAAAATCAAAACTTTTGTTTTGATTGAACATTGTTTGTCAAACCATATTCTGACTTCATATTTTGTCCAGGAATCATTTCAGCTTCTATCAGCACATTTGTGGCAAACTAGATGGAATGTTGTTGGTTTTGAAGTACACAAAACCTTTTTTCAGATGTTTAAATGTTTTGTGCCAGTAGGAAACATGGGATTGAGCTGGAAGCCACTGTGAGCCAACAGTGGAGGAGATGAGGTTAAGTGACAAATCACTAAAGTACGGAAACGAAGCAAAGTAGCTCAAGTTCTCATTTCCTTTTCCTCTTCTGCAAAAAAATTCAGAACGATAAATGCCAAGCAATACTGAAAAATGCTCATAAGATCTCATTTTAACTCTGTTGACAGCAAACCTAGAAGGTATTATCAGTGTTTCTCCCATTGAACCGATCTTGCCACTGAACTCACCGTCATCACTGGCACAAACTAACACCAGGGCTAGTAAGCTCAGGAGGAAAGCTTGTGACAGAGTAACCTGCCCTGCATGCTCTGGTCTCACCATCAGTTCCCATAGCCCAGTGCTCACTTGACTCTGTTAGGGGTAAGTCTCAACATTTAACAAATCCTCTGTTAAGTTCAGGGCTCAGAAGCAATGACCTATAAACAGAGGCAGATCTGAATTATCCACATCTTCATCTGACTCCCTCAGAGGCTGATGTGGAAACCACACTTACGGCTTCAAGAGCTCCCATACACTCAGGGCAGTCTGGTACTTCTGGGCAAGACAAATCAGCACGTTAGAAGTATGGTTAATATCTGTACTTTTATAATTGTTTATAACAGTCAGCTCAGCTCATTAGGCAGATTTTATTGATTTTGGGGATAATAACTCAGAAAAAAAAATAGACAAGAGTAGAGCTGACGATGAAACAGAAAAATACTGTTCTGTGTGAAATTTCTGACTGATCTAAAATCGTCAGTACTACAAGTCCAGCTTTTAGAATGACACAGGAACTCTGACATCTGAATCCCACAAAAAAAGCAGGGCTAAATTTTTAATGTCAAAGACTGCAGTGACCCTGTAAAGAGTTAGTTTCTTTTAAATATGTTTCTGGTCTTAAAGTGAGTCTGTAATGAATCTTGATCATAGAGTGAGGCAGATGTAGCCAAAACCAGCTTTTTTTCATTTTGTCTCTGACAAAACGAAGAGGGGTCCAAGAAGAGGAAGAGGGGACACAAAGGTGAGATTGCATGACATCCATAATCCTTCAATTACCACGCAGCTAGTGGGTAGGTCAGTACTTGATGTGGATTACAACAGTCTCCGAGGTCTTGCACTGTATGATGTTGCCTTCCACCAGCTTGTAGGAGCCAGTCTAGCAATCAAAAACCAGTGTCCCTGTTCTTTCCTCAGACCACATTCCTCCTCCCAGTCAAAAGCAGGAGGTCCAGCTTTGCCAGTGACTCTCCTTACACTGGAGATACTATCAAGGATAGATCTGTGTGGCTTACACAGCTTTGCACTGTAGAACTGAAACTGAACCTTTGTCTCCTAAAGATATCTATCTTCAGACAATACAATTCTCATTCTGAAGATGAAAGGGTTGCTGAGGTGCCATTGATTACTTTGGAAATTATTTTCACCAAAGAATGCTGGTACCTCTCCCAGTCTGAATCAACAGCCCACCAGGACTGGAGCCAGGAGCGTTCCTCCAATAACAGAACAATGATATTACTTCTTATTTCACTTATGCCACAAATCACACAGCTTGATAGCTAGGAAAAGAAAAGTTGTTGGTATCCATATTTCATTTTAGCATGTATAAAGACATCCATTTGATTTGTAAGTGTAATAGTAAGTGTGAATGCTCCGAGAAAAGTCATATTGGTCGCACAATCCATAATAGCTAGCTCTAGGCCTTAAGCCTGAAGGTGAAAACATATATGAGGTACAGTTTCTTTCGTGCTATCAGGAAGCCTACATTGCTGGTTAACAACTTGCATTGGATTTTGTCATATCTTTTGAATAACCTCACTAACTACTAATAAAATACTTCAGAGTAAGTAAAATAATAATAAATTGTACTCTCTTCTGTACCTTGTTAAAATGAGTATTACTTCCTCCATGTGTTCAACCTATTTACTGATGTGTTTTGGCACTGCTACGTAACATAATAGCATTTTTCGAAACAGCACATTCAAACACCTCCCCAGCTGTTTTCTTGTTTAATAGCTACCATATTTGCACTTAATGGCACTCTGCTATGGTCACACTTGGCACAGAGAGCAGGGTGGTATTTTATTCCAGTCATCTGACACACCATGCTTGTTTTGGCTTAACATAAAAGTGTGTTTCCTTTTACCAAGCTCATGACAAAGACATGCTCCTCTGACTTACGAAATTTCTGGCATGATCAGTTTATTGAACTGAGGATAATCACATAGTACCATTCTTAAGCAAGAAATAAATCATAAAATCATAGAATCATAGAATCAAGTGGGTTGGAAAAGACTTTAAGATCATCAAGTCCAACACTACCCCAGGACTGGCAAGTCCACCACTAAACCGTGTCACTAAGGGCCTTATTTATACAGTTTTTGAACACTTTCAGGGACAGCAATGACACCACTGCTCTGAGCAGCCTGTTCCAATGCCTGATCACCCTCTCTGTGAAGAAATTGTTCCTATTATCCATTCTAGACCTCCCCTGGTGCAGCTTCAGGCTGTTACCTCTTGTCCTATCATTTGTTACTTGGGAGAAGAGACCAACCCCTACTTCACTTACAACCTCCTTTCGGGCAGTTGTAGAGAGCAATAAGGTCCTCCCTGAGCCTTCTCTTCTCCAGACTAAACCCCCCCAGTTCCCTCAGCCGTTCCTCATCAGACTTTGCCCCAGACCCTTCACCAGCTTTGCAGCCCTTCTGTGGGCTGGCTCCAGCACCTCAATGTCACCCTTGTAGTGAGGGGCCCAGAACATAACCCAGGATTCGAGATACAGCCTCACCAGTGCTCAGTACAGCAGGATGACCACTGCCCTGATCCTGCCGGCTATGTTATTTGCTTCATGCTATTTGCTATTCAGTTGATATTTGCTAAAGGCTTCAAGAAGAGAGTGCTTTTAGGGTGTTTTCTAAAGACAGCCATTCTCTGCTTCCATCCCTTGTCTGATCCCTTTATATGGAAATGTTTTACTTGTCGCAGTGAAGGCCTTCATGAGCTGCACTGTCCCACAGTCATGTGAACACTGGAGTGCTCCATGGATTTAAGCTCCAGCTGGGAGTCAGTGAACACTCTTGTGTCAAAGATGGACAAGGGCACACACAAGAACCCCAAACCAACAAACTGAAAAGATCTACTTGCTTTCTCTGATTAGTCATTACTTCAGCGGAGGTCCTTACACTAACTAGATAAGTCTAGGGTAGAGGGGAAATAAAATTTTCAAAGAATTAATTTTCCTTTGCTTCCACTAGGATTCAATGAGTTGCTCCTCATCAAAACTCTCATTTCATAAAAGTTGTTTGAAGCTTCAGTTTCTAAAACAGTAGGTAAATACATTCAGTGAGCAAGAGACATGCAGCCAAACATCCCTGCAGACAAGGGAGCTCCTGACATTATACCATCTCTCCCAGTCTCTCAGTTCTGTTGAAACCACTAGATGGGTGCCAGTGGGACACTGTTTTGGGGATCTCTACAGTGAAAGGTGCCTAACAGCTATGATTCATTTCTTCCTGTCTGCTGAATACAAAAATCTCCATGTAGAATGGGAAATGCATACAGAATGCTCAACTTCTCTCAAAGGTCCAGATAACTAAATCTGAAAGGCTGTGAAAGGAGTGGGGATGAAGAACAGCCCACATTTGACCAACAGAGATGAAGACAGCACAGCTATTCAGAAAACAGCCTGGGAGGATTCTTCACTGGGGTTCTGTTACGCCCAACAAAGCACAGGATCAGGAGAGGAAAGAAAATAGTTCGAGTTACTTTCAAGTATTCTTATGCCAAACCTCTCAAACTGTGGCTTATAGGTGACGCTATCTGAACAACACAAATGAAGAATTTTTGTTACTGCTAAAAAATCACTATATTTGATCGTACACTACACAGTAGCAACTGCTGATTTTACTCTGGAGGCTTTTGGATGTTGTGATCTGATAACACACTACAGTTTTGATGCCCATGGCTCTCCAGCTTGATTTTATTTCTCTCTTGTTTTGGCTGAAACCTATGAGTGCATGTGTGTGTGTATTCATGCACACTCACATACACACACGTGTGAGTATGCATGCATATGTATGCATGTGTGTTACACCCAATTCACTTTGCAGATTTTGGTTTACAGGACTTCTGGTGGATGATCAATCTGTCTGGAAGAAAAGTACGTCCACAAACATCACATGGAACGAGCTGGTTCTGGGCGCTGATCCAGGCAGCCTCATTTAAAGAACTGAGATCGTAGAAACCTTTGGCTAGAAAATTAAAAAAAGAAAGTATCAGCTTTCATTCTGGAGACCCACATTCAACTCTTTATGGAAAATATTTTCAGGAAATACCTGTTGACTGAGCCTTTCAGTTTAACCAAACCATATTGCTTTTGCAAATGAAAAAGAAAGAAAAAAAAAAGAAGCAGAAGAGTAAAAAATATACATAAAAAAGATTCTGCTTTTTGTCCCAAGGCTTGAATTAAATTAACTTCAAACCGAATCAGTTTGTGTTGTATAAGAGTACAGAGAAAACATCATGCTATGTGTGATGATATACATTCTCAGCTAATTATTAACATCTTTGCATACACATTATTATCAGCAAATTTCACTTTTTGGCTTTGCTTCAAGTTCTGTTTAATGAGCATGTGTTATAGCAATGAGCGGGAGCATATCATCCTGGAGAGTATGCTCTTTGTACTGCTCTGGATAAGGGGCTGAATTTTCTTCCGGTTAAAGTCTACGCAAGCTTTGTCAGTAAGTGGAGCTAAGCTTAGGTAAGCCTAAAACCTTCACAGACAACACCTACAGTTCTTGTAAGCCACAACTTCCAGTGAGGTCATTGCACTAGTGCATCTATTGTCATCTAAACACTAATCCAGTCTTACCCTCAGTTATTTTCCACTGCTGAAGAGTGGCTGCTCGGAAAGCTCAGGAGCATTCTTCAAACATTCACTTACACCAGATGTATTTTCAATATTTTGAGTATTAAAAAAAATCTTGTTTATTTTCATCTTGAAATGGACTTTCACACAGTGTTGCTTCAAATTGATTTCCAGAAAGGCCAGGTAGGTTGCTCAACACCTGGACTTAGATCTTAAGAGTATTCATTTGAAGTATATGCAGAACAAAATCTACATGGCTTAATTTGAAAATGTATTTGCTTTGCTCATCTCAAAAGGTACAACAATAGAGAAAAAGAACAAAAAAGTTGGTTTTGTCTTTGTACTGCTAGCACAGACAATTTTTAACAGAAAAGGATTTGTGCATTTAAAAATATTCCATGGTTTCTGTCATTGGCAAATGATAGAGCTCTTCATTAAAGGCCCATACAGTTTTAATATGATTCATATCCATTGGTTCACATAACCACAATAAGCCTTAGATCTCTTAATATGCCTGTTCCTAATGTTCTTTTTGTTAGAAGAGAAACCAAATAGTGTTTCTTTTCTTGGCTGAGACAAATATCCCCTTTGCTTGCAGGAAATGAATGTGTATTTTCTGTACTTTGGAAAGTTTATGGAATATAAAAAAAAAGAGAAAGAGAGATGACTTTCTCCTTGCAGGCATGTGTTAGGCATTCCACAAACAAAACACTGTGTAATCAGGGCAGTGGTTGTCTTCCCATGACAGTGGAGTTTTCAGAAAAAGATTTATGAAAGTTATAAAAAGTTTTATGTAAGCAGCTAATATTTCTAAGCTTTTTTTGAACATTGCCTGTTCCATTCAACAACAGGGTTAATCCCTCCTCCCTAAGCTGAGAGACTGTGAGACATGCAGTACGTGTATGTGGTCTCAAGGTCAGTTTTAGCATTTACCAGATGATCACGAGTAAGTCTTATGGAAAAAGAACAACACTGAGATTATTTCCTCGAGGCCAGGAGCATGAGGCAGCTGCAGGGGGAAAAGAAATTTTAGCTCAAGCTATAGGACTGCTCAGACTTGCATCAGCAGGCATTTAAGAACAGATGCTGGAAGCAGGTCAGTGTCCCCTGGGGAACAATGGGCACACACCCCCTCGTAGGAGATGTGTGGCGCCTCATATGACTCATTGCATAAATGAAACAATATTCTGATTCATATCTGGGAGCCTTCTGCTGGATTGTTCTCTCAAAGAGTAGTTGTCTTTCTGCTTCCACTCCTTCAAAATAAAATAGTGTGTATTTCAAAATAACCTGATTTGTCCTTTTGCATCCTCCTTTTTCAGATGGAATTCTCATTTTCTCCATCTTTTTTTACCACAAAACATGTAATATTAAGAAGAGCTTAACAACAAAAAGAGCAAATACAATGAAAATGCATTTTGAATCTGTCTTTTACAGCCGATTCAACTCTTCTGCTTGGAATATGTTAACCAAGTCCTGATTTGATATTATTTGAGCTATGATTATTATTATTATTTTGGACAGCTGACTAGTATTCCCTGTGACCCTGCTCTTTTCTGTGTATGTCTTCTGGGGACATATTTCTTTGTACTGCTGTAAGCTGATCTAGTGTATTACTCTTTCACAGTGAGCTGTAGGAGAACTCGCCTACTTTTATAGACCTTAGGGGAAGCTGTGGAAAATGACGGGGAATATGAAATAAATAAAAAAAAAAAGCGGGTGAATTAACTGCCTGTGAGCAGGTGATGCAAATTTGGCCCAAAGTAGCTCAGACCAGCTGACAGGGCCAGGGAAAGTATCAGGCTGACATAGTGAAGTAACTTTATGTGGGATTTGGGCAGTACTTGGAGCAGCTTCCAGGCAAAGCGGAGGTAATATTTCCTTTTGGTCCTATATTGAATCCATACTTCTGAGATACATATGGGAGCCCAGATCTGTGGGGTGCTAGGGATCATCAGTTTTCATAGATCTGAACAGGTGGGATCTAGGCATCTTGCAAAACAGAACCTACAGCTCAAACATACATAATTGGCAGAAATATAATATTTGGTTTATACTACATATATTTTTTCCCCACTGTGTTTGTAATACAAACATTATAATAGTCTCACAAAGAAAGGCTTGTTCGAAGGCTTGTAAATCCTCTGGATGTTTATTGTAAAAGATACTGCATTTTCATCCATATTTTAATAAAAAATTGAAACGACAGTATATGTTATGGGTAGGATTTTACAAACCCATAGAATGGTTAGGGCTGGAAAGGACCTTAAGATCATCTAGTTCCAACCCAGTTAAATGATCTTCAGGTCCTAGGTTTTAAAAATACCTTTTTTCTACCAGTCATCATGCATCTAGTATTGTATTTCCTATTTTACCACGGAACTTGAGGCCATTCACTATTTACCACTGTTAAGTGCTAGTGTCAGTCTGTTTTTTCTAACCAACGCTGTAAACCTGGCTGAATTATTGATCCCTATATTGAAGGGTATTTTATTTGAATGACTGTATGCGTCAAGTCCGTAGGTTATCCTTGGATGCTTTTCCCATTTTAAATAGTGCCATTGACAGCATTGGAACTAGTCAAAAGGTAATGATGTAGCTGTGAAGTAGTTTGATAATCCTTTCATGTTTTGATTCAGAACATACTGAAACATAAAGAGGACTGTCCCAGGAGGCATGCTCCACAAGGCAACAACTATTTTTATTTCTCAGGGATGCAGTACAAAAGGAGAACAAGACAGTCAACAGAAAGCTCAAAACAAGCCATTATGTCTACATTCTCTTTGGAGTGACGAGGAGATAGAAGTACTTGCAAACCATGAAGTTTAAACTACTGCTTAAACTACTGCTTAAATTTTCTTTTTTATTTTTTTTTTTTTTTTTATTCCTCCCACTTTCTTCCTCCCATTTTGTTTGACCTGTAGCTTACCTTGGACAGGTGTGACTTCAGGCTTTTTGGGCTCTGGCCTTCTCAGGTGCTTGGGTAGCAAAACATTCTCCTGGTGCCATTTTCTCAGGCATTGTGGCTCATGGATGTTAATAGATTTTGTTCCATACTCACGGCCACATATGTAACAAATCACTGTTGGTGGCTGTCTTATCACTTGTGCCTGCAAATAATAATTGTGAGAATAAAAATACTGGTTTCAACATTAATTTTGAGTCAGAAAAACTCTGAATTGAAACAACCGTATAGATTAAGGAAACTATTTATACCTGTGAAATCAGTGTAACTGTATCAGTTTATCAGTTTCTTTCGTCTAGATACAGTCTCGAAGCTTGTAGGAGATACTGTCATTAACTGGCTACCTGGGACAGGTAGGTTCCTGCAGATATTGAGCTGACAATCTGTGTGTGTCACCTAATTAATACTTAGCTATGTAAGTTTTAGATCTTTTATTTTCACACCATCTAGTTGATGGAAGTGCTGAGCCTTCACATGCAGAAACAACTCCTCTGCATGATCAAGTTGCTGCAGCCCAGTGTCCACCTTAAGTGTTGAAGCCCTTTTTTTACCTACCGAAGACAAGGATCATGGAAAGCAATAACAAAAGCTTCCTCAGCTGGACTGCTGATGTCTAGCACAGTAGCAAAAAGATCCCATCACCAGGCAGAACATACTTAAAGTGCCGTGTCCAGCCTTAGGATCTCTCTTCAGCCAGACTGTGAAGGTAGCTGTCTCAAGTTTGTGATTATGGTCCCTAACCATGTGTTACTTCTGCCACAGATCAGCAAGATGGTGGAATTCTTGGTTTGGAAGGATTAAAACCAATCCAGGATATTTCAGGATTGGGGTGGGGGGGGGGGGTGGGGGGGGGGGGCAAAATAGGGACTGTTGCTTGTTTACCTTGAAGGCCTCAGTGTGAACTTTGCCAGTGACTGCAGCAAGGGCAGAACTGGATGCTAAGCAAGACATTGTTTCTGTGCTGCAGATCTGCTTTTGTTTGCAGAGAAAAACACCTCAATGGAAGAAAAAAATCCCTCAACCAGAAACCCCATACATGCATATTCTAAGCTTGAAAAATATATAATTACTGTGGTATTGGAGATAATGGGTTTGACTGTGTCGTTAGGCGTGTCCTGGGCTAGGCATGTGTCAGTACAAGCCCTGCTCCAGAATACTTCAAATTGTACTGCAGGGACAGCACTTTGAGGCATGATGATGGGTCTCACAACTGCTAGCACTTCCTGCACTACTGACTGCAGAATGCCAGTAACAGTCATGCTATAGGCTGTCCTCCTAAAAGTAGAGAGACAGCCATTCCAGACCAAACACAGGAAGCCTTTCTCACTCAAACAAGAGAGGTGGGGATTTAATTTTCTCATCTGCTCCTGTGTAAGACAAAGCATAACCTGTTCTAGTATTTATGATTCTTTCTGTGTATTCATCAGTGTATTTAAGAAATAGTGGGCAGCTTTTATCGCATTTATGATAGAGTCTGAAAATGTCATTAGTGAATGATCTGCATAAGCTTTCTTTCCTGTATCACACATGTAAACTCAATTACATGAAGAAATACTACTCTACAAAATGTGGTTTTGCTGGGAAAAGTTGGACTTCATCTGGAAAGTTCTCACAGTGACTTGAAATAAAACTTATCCAAAGATGTTTTTTCCAAGGACATTTTCGTCCACTTTTTCCTTAGCTATCTTTGATAACAAAGTTTTTTATATATATACATAACCTTCTCTTCCTGTACATAGCTGAATATAGCAACAGCTGTTTTAAGAATGCTCTCTAATTTTTCATTATCAATTTTCACCTACTTTCTTACTTCAGCTCTTGAGCTAGGTCTTATCTGATGTGGAGATAAACTCTGGGTCCAGATACAGAGTCTTTTGAACACAATGAATGTTTTTTTGTAGGCTCCAGAGAGCTTTAGATAAGGATACTACAGTCTAAACCCTTGAGGTCAGGAGGCTTATTTCAGTATGCATAATTATCATGGGTATGTTTATAGCATTTTGAAAATTGTTTTCTAAAAAAATGCTAGGTGTAAAAACACTGGAAACACATTTTCCTCACTAGTTTTCATTAGCTAGGTTCCTGCCATTCAGTGAAATAGATTATTTATTAGCTGAAAATGAGGAAGAAATGAAAGAGCAACTTGATTTACATTCACTTTGTAGAGACTCTACATACTACCAGAACAGGGAAACAGGATCCTAATACAAATGAAAATCACACTTATTTAGCCTGCAATGCACATGCCAACATATCGGGCAGCATAATTAAAACAAATATATAGTTTCAAGGGGACTTAAGTCCTGATATTAGACAGGTGAGAAATCACTTAAAAATTAAATACTCTCAATAAATTTAACAGACAAACAGAAATATCTTTGTAAAAATCAAACAGTTTTTGTTCTTAGCTATATTTCCCCAGTGAACAAAGATAGCCCATTGTCTCTGTCTGCCTCATTCAAATCCATTACACTTGTTTTAAAGTTACTGTGATGTTTTACTATTGAACGGCTGCCACAGATCAGCAAGACAAGAATTAGTGATCTCCATCCAGGGAAATCTGGATATATTTCCACAGTTTTGAGATAGTCTTTCTGGGAGTCTCACCTGAAAACCCGAAGACTGAATAAGCAGTAGTTTGAACCCTCCACATTGTGACAGAGTGCTTATAGGTGGCTTTTGTGTTGCAAATGGGTAAAATCGTGCAGTTAAATAGAGAATTCTGGTTCCAAAGTTATCTATTGGGATTGATTCATATAACTAAGTCCTATTTGTTCAAATTAATGTTTAAGAAATCTGTTCAAGTAGAAATGTCTGTTTTGTCACTTCTACAATTAAAAACTGTACAGAAACAATAGCAGAGATCAGAATTAATAAAAACTGATCAGCTCAATTTAAGGATGGATTTTTTATTTTTCCCCTCAGAAATGCAGTGAGTTTGAACCATCACCACAAGTCCAATCATGTACAGAAATCCTTCTTTGCAAATACACATATGTTAAAAAGCTGAAAAATAAAACTTGAAGGACAATATCCTTACAACTGGTAGTAACAGCTCTGTTGTTGCTTCACTGTGATCTAAGGTATGATAAGCTTTATTCTTGGAATTTCTGCAGCTGATAATATTTATCCTTCATTTCTTTTTCTCTTCAGGGTGTGCCTGTCCCAAATGTCACATCTGGAGGCCTGCAGTTTGAAACTAAACTATTTTTGGAATCACCACAGTTTTCCAACCCAAACTACTCACAGGCCAGTGGCTAGGCTGTCCGCTCACTGCTTTGTTTTTCACTTTTAGAAAGGGTTGTAGGGAAGGTCTGTTCCTGAGGATATGTGTTATTATAAAAATACCTACAAATACCTGACTGTGCAGTTAGACTTTCCTCTGGTGTCTCAATATTTTCTTTTTTCTCCAAGACTGCTAAGTATGTCTGTGTGACCATGAATGAAGTTATTTAGCTCAGAGGACTATGCCACTATGTGTTTTCAATAGACCTGACATTACTTGAGGTTAGCCCCAGGCTGCTGTTATGGTGTTATGCGAGGTCAAATCCTCCCATACTGCACAAAGCTTTTAATTTCTTCTTAAGTATACCCAATAAGACTGACTCCCAAAACCCCCTCATAAATACTTATTATCCGGGACTGGGCACCCCCCACACCTTCCTTATTTGGTTAATTATGCAGGTATTTGAATGGGAGGAGGGAAGGGCTCCTGCTCTAGGCCAGAGCTCTCATAGTAGGCTTGAGCTGCTCAAGGAACAGAGGCTCAGATAAAGACTGGTGCATACACTTAGCAACAGCATTGTGCTGTATGAAAGCAGCCTTTTCCACACATTTCCCTCTGGAAAGTAAGAGGTATTTTACATAAGGGACAGGGACAAGCTGTAGCAGGGCTCTCACAACCATTCAAAGGTGCATTTCACAGCCCTCTGAAGTGCTGTTAGCTATTGCCCCGACACAACAGCAGATTAACATTAGCACAGGTCATATGCCTGCGTATGAAATTTCCTTGAACAACAAAGTAATTATGCCAGATGATGAAACAATTAAAGATTTTACTCCACTGGAAGTACAAGAATATTGCATTTTACCCCAGATCTGCTGTCTTTTCAGAGAAATACATTAGCATAATGAACATGGCATTTTGTGTAAAGGCAGGAAGCTCAATCGTTCCCAGTGGCAATACTCAGTAAGTTTCACTCAAACCATCCATTTGCTGCCCATTCTCATCCAACTTTCTGCATTTGCAAATACATTTGTGTTCTTCTAAGATGTTCAAAACTCAGAAACTGCAACAGAGGCAGACAGTTTATCACTGACTTCTCAGCTTCATTACAACTGCGCAGCCTCTGAAGGAGTTTTCATTTTACCAAGTAAGTATATGACTTTATGCTAGAGCAAGGTACAACATCAACATTCTTTTGGTACACAAGTTTTCAGAACTTACGCTGTGTTAAAATGCATTATAATACAGTAAAGGATGTATGTCCCTGAAATATTATTTTTAACTTGATAAGAAAACAGCAGGTGGCAGCATCAGATGCTAGTGACACGTCTGATAGGCTTTTAAGAGCAGCATTATCTGCTGTCCAAAAAACTAGTGTATATACCCACAATAAGTTATTAATACTCACTTACATGTAGCAGACATTTTGGTCTGTGAAAAAATAAAAACCACACTCTGCTCCAGTGCAGTTCTGAGTTTCTGTATCTCCAGACATTACTTCCATTGTCTGGGATATCACAACACAAACCAAACAGAATTTCTGAACTGAGGTGACCCCTGTCTCTTAAACATAAACTGTTTTACACAGAGAGACGTGATTAACCCAGACGTGTTCATGGATCCTGAAGGGAAGGACAGTTAGTGGAAGAGATAGCTTTTGGAGGCTGTTGAGTCTCCAGGTGTAAAGGCATTTTATGGTAACTGTTTGTCAGTAATGATACTGGTCTAGCTGATCCTGCACTGGCTAAGGGAGAGAGAGCTTCAGGACAGAAGCATGCAAATAAAAGGGTTTGCAGTTGTAAAGTTAAAATGCCCTTCACATGATATAGCACCAAATCAGTCAGATCTTTATTTTTCAAATGAGGAAACCCCAGCTTTTTAATTTAGGACATCTTTCATTGTATGAGGTACTTTGACTTACAAAATGGTTGGTTTTTTTTTTTTTTTTTTTTTTTTTTACAGTTATTCCTACCCTCTGGCTTTTTGCTGAATTTCAAACTTTAAAAGCCCCAAATACTTTCCTGCCAGGACCAAAGGAGGTTGCCATTTCACTCCATTACTGGTATCCTTTAACAGAATTAATACGCAGCTGAGTAGCTGGTAAGGTGAACAAAATTAAAAGCGTATGCTGGAAGAAGATGAAGAAGACTGTAGAGAAGACCCAGACCTTGTCCCAGTTCATAGCGAACTTGCAGGCCTTCCATTATCTTACTGCTTTTCAACATACTTCAGCGTGGACCTTTCAAAGCTTTTAATTAGAGGTGGTGACCCTCTCACACGCCTATGGAAAAGAGGCTTCTTTTGACCACTTCTTAGAAGCAGGTTGCCAGAACTGAGCAGCAGCTGAGATCACAGGATATTTCTTTCACTCTCTCCATTCCTATCTCTGCCTTTTGTACTTCTGTTCAAAAGGACAGCTATAAAACTAATAAAAATGAAGGACCTCAGAGAGGCAAAATCATCCCTTCCTGAAACTTATTGTTAATAATAAAGTCCTTCAGAGCCAATTAAAAATTGCAAACTGTACAGCCTTATTGCTTCTGCTGCAACTGATGAACTGTGACTGCTTGCAAGTAAATGAGGAAATATGCTCACACAGAAGGAAGAACAGATTTGAATACATTTCTGCAGAGCTCATGGAAGTAAAAAGTGGTAATAATAATGTTTTTCAACAAGTCAACAGATGTGACTGAATCCACACAGGAAGAACACACTTTGTGCAAGAGAGCAACATTTTTGCAGGGTCACTCTCAAAGCCAAACCACACTCCAAACGTGTTTTTTTGTGTTGCTTTGTTTTCTGGTTTTGGTTGTTTTTTTGATATTATAACTATGGACACTTCCCCTCTCCCTCACACACTTTTTTTTTTTTTTTTTATTTAAACACACAGAATTATGTATGATGGATAAAACTGTTTCACACCTGTGCCTTTCATTGAACAACCACCTTTTGCAGGCATGCCAGTTCTTTGGTAAATGGTACAACACAGCGTATCAAATCTTCCATAAAGCTACAGATGCACCTGTGCAGCACTTTGAACTGCTAGTGGGTGATTTGAAATATGCTGATAAAAGATCTGAGGAGTGGACCTAACCTGCCAATAACTATGAGGTAGTGGCCTCAAACAGCAAAATATAAAAATGACCCATGTTGTCTTCATTCTCATGTTCGTTAAGATAACACTATTATCTCTATTTCATGCAACAGATGGAAAATACAGCATGCTTTGACTCTTAAAATATTTTCATGAATGTTCTACATAGTATTGCTCTCCTTTGGTGACTGAGAAAGCTAACTCCCATTTTCAAAAGCAGTGTAGGCAATCATGAGTCCAACCTCCACTGAAAACAAACAAACAAAAAAAGCCTTTTATTTTAGATACTGGGACTAAATTTAAACATCTACCTTACAAAACTCCTGGCCAAAAGACAGCCTGTGTAGAAAAAAGTGCACGAAAAAAAATATGCCATTTTCCAAAACTTTGTGTAGCTTTTGGGTAATGTGAATCAGCTTCTTTATTCTTGGATCTTGAATCAAATTCAGTGGAAAGAAATGTGCAGCCTTATTTATTTTGTTGTTATACCCTGAGTTGCTGCTTTTGAACATGCAGTACTCAGTAAACTCATGTTCCATGCCAAGGCCAAGAATAATGGTAAAAAATGAAAATCACTGGAGAGCTTACAGGATAATGAAATATTGTATTTCATGTTAGCTAAATAAAAACACTTCATACCTGCTAAAACATAACATTCAAAGCTTGCCTGACCTGCCCAACAGAATCTACTAGGGAACCATAGCACATAATGGTCCCTTTTGGGGACATAATTCTTACAGGACCAGAGAGTATGAGAACCCAACTTCTCCCTTTCAGTAGGAAAATCGAAAGAAATAGGAGTAAGCAGTTTCCCTTGCACACACAATATTCCCCTTCCTTTTACATACTGTTCAGCATAGAAACATTTGTCTTGGAGCCAAAAGATCCTTCTGAAGAAAGGTGATTTTAAATTTTATGGGAACCCAGTCTTCCCTTGAGTGCTCAGCATCAAAATGGATCCACACCCTTTCATATATCACACACTTAGCAACTTACCTTGTCTGATATGGCTGGTGCAGC
Organism: Amazona ochrocephala; assembly: GCA_039720435.1. Classification (NCBI taxonomy): domain Eukaryota; kingdom Metazoa; phylum Chordata; class Aves; order Psittaciformes; family Psittacidae; genus Amazona; species Amazona ochrocephala. The sequence goes on along the minus strand of CM077909.1, from coordinate 54,831,433 downwards.
CCCACTCTTTCCTTGATGGGTCTTAGATGGATTACTTGCTGAGCCAGACCCAAAGCCTGGGCCTTTACCAGATTTAGTGGGGCTAGTGCTTGATTGCCCTACAATGCTGCTACCTCCTCTGCAACACTTTTCATGCACCATGAGACGGTCAGGAAAGAAAGTTCGGCCACAGTTTCTACAGGGCAGAAGCTGGGCTTGAGCACTCTGATAAGCTGCCTCATTTTCAACTGCAAGCTTATAGGAACCACCAGTAAGGACCTCAGGTTTCTTGGGCTCAGGTCTTCTCAGATGACTTGGTAGTTGATTGTTTTCAGTACGCCACTTCTCTAGGCACTGGGGTTCATGTATAGATATAGACTGTGATCCAAATTCTCTGCCACAAATATAACATATCTTGAAGCAAGGTCTTCTTGGTGGGATGATGGGCCGATTCAGTGGCATCTGAGACATGTTTGAAGAATCTGTTTTGATACTCTTGCAGTGCCTAGTCTCCTGTTCTGGGGTCCAGCTTCTGGATGCACTACTTTGGGCAAAATTCTGGGAAGATCTGACACGTCAGGTGGTGAAACCTGCTCTGAAAGCAAGATGCTAGAGACATTAGTGTGGGCTTCTCTGGCACTTGGCAAAGCACTACAGGTTTTCTTCACATTCTTATTCTTGACATTTCTTTCCATGAAGAGTACAACATTTCAAGAAACTTCTCTCTCTCTGACACAAAAAGGTTTTGGGGAAGTTCTTGTTAGCCAGCATGAAGCTCCATCTTCTTAATTCATTTTCATGGGCCAGACTATTCTAGGGACTTCAAAGCTTGAAAACTGCACATAATGGCCATTTCAGTAGGGAAAGAGGGTTTCTGTGGTTTTGGTCTGCCTTTTGGTTTTAGATGATCCTGAAACAAATTAAATCAGGACATACCCATAAACACCATCTCTCTTGTTAAGGATACCAACCAATAGTTTATCACAAGGATGAATTTACATTACTACTCAGTTATATTTTTAAACAGCAGACAGATAACGTCACATACATCCTACCACTAGTGATCAGCTGAACAACATAAATCTAAATTCTAATCTCAGAGAGTGTAAACTCCTAAAGGACATGAAAGAATGTGGTTCCGCATAAACAGAAGCTGCTGAAATACATGTAAGTTTGAGTATAATCAATGAGTATAATCAATATGCTTTATTTTCAGTTATTGACAGAACTGGTATTTTTGACACAGTCTTTAATTTGTAAGCCATTTATGTTGATAGTTAAATTTAATTTCACTGCCTCAAGAGAAACTGAAAACAAGTCTCTTAATTGGATATTAACATCCGATCTCCAAAGGGACAGAGAGAGGAAATGTTCCCAGTCTGTGGGTTGAAAGAAGTTATTAGGCCCCTTTACTCAGCACTTGTGAGGTGGTATATCAAATTGTCTGACCAGTCTTGATTGTCCCACTACAGAAGAGATATTAATAAAATGTAACAAGTTTATCAAAAGGCTACTGAGATGCTTTGGGACTGAACGGCATGACATATGAGGAGAAGATTAGGGCACTCTGTTGAGTCTTTAGAAGACAGTGCTAAACATTTTTCAGTTTTTCAACTTAAATGTTCATTTAACAGAGAAACAATATTTTGTGCTGGCACTCCAAGGATCAGAAAATAAAATTCAGACCGTAAGCATGTTACAGTGGAGGCTATTGCTCTATTGCAAGAATACAAAATAACTAGCAGTCTAGCTTTAGTCTTAAGCAAGTAAGGGATTGCATAGACAGGGGACTGCAAAGGACAGCAAGGTCATCTTTGTGTACTTTATAATAAGAGAAACATCTGACTTAACAATTATCTTGCCCTTCCAGATTATTTCAAACTGTATCTCAACCCTTCTAAACTTTTAGGGGGTTCCAAACTCACAAATTTATCCACCCACTTATCCACTGACTCATCTCAGGTCACACTGATGCAACCAGCCAACCTGGATCTCCCCTGAACTGCTTTTTTTTGATATCACAATGGGAGACTTTGCTCCCACTTAACAGCCTTTTCATCCTTATCACTAGTACCTCTGAACCAGAGGCTGAATTTACCTACAACCAAGGGCATGTTTTTTCATTGAGATTTTTCTTTTTCACAGTTTTGTTTTGAGATGACAAACTTACTTAAACTTTGTCTGTGCCACTGAGAAGCACTGATCTGGCTCTAGTTTCTCACAAATATTCTAGGACATGGGCAACAGCGAAAAAACCAAATTGTCACGAGGTTCACATCTTGCCAGGCACACAAAGATGTTTAGATTGCTACATTCATACTGCTTGCTTAGATATTCACAAAGCTGCATATTCCAGGGACACTTGTGACACTCTCATTTCACAAAATGTCCTGTGAAGCTCAGATTTGTTTATATGCAAATTGGAATATGTGAAAACTATTACAGACAATCTGTGATTTGTACTGGAACAAATGTCTGTGAAACAGTTAGTTGTAGCGAGCTGTTAAAATTCTTGAGAAACATCATACTTAAATTTAATTCCTCCCTAAAATTCTATTAGATAACTTCAGTCTGTAGAAAAACACGGTAAAGTAAAAGGTTGTAGCATCCTTTCATGTCTGAAGTATCAGGTAAGCATATAATGTATGTTAAAGGATACACAAAACTATAGCACTGGAATCTTTGTTTCAGATATCAGAAAGACTTTTATTTGTCTGACTCCTATACAATATATAATTGTGAAATACATCATGGAAAAGCATGCGACAAACTAACACAAACAAAGGTTTCAAGCAGTTTGGACAGTGGCAATTAATAATACTTGGGCAGCTAGCTGTTTTCAATCTAGTGCTATCACATTCTAAAGTTCCTTTTGCCCTTATCAGCATTGTTCCCCTAATGCAAAAAACTTTGTGAACTGTGTAGAAAGTATTTCAATGGATCCCAAAGCCTTTCCATTGTTTTCCTTTTAGAAGGCCTGAATTTTCTTACCATAATTTACAGAAGGCTAATCACTTTGTACCACAACTTGCCACTGCAGGAGTTTGCCAGTTTTGACAAGGTTGTGATTATGATTCCATTAGGTGAATGTCAATAGTATGTGAAATTTAAATTTGCAAACTAGCACTGAGGCTACTCTACTGCAAAGCTCTTTCAAAGTCTGGGAGAGTTTCCAGGGAGGATGGCCTGTTGGATGAATCCAAGTTGGGAAGTAGCCAAGCTTTTAAGAGGATGAAGAGAATGGAAAGCCAGGGGAACATTAAAGGGTCGTGACGGCAGGGGAGATAAGGGTGATTGGAGGGTCACAGGAAGGGAGTATCAGAAAGTTCAGCTACATTTCATGGAACTTCTGAACTCTGCAAGGTCGTATTTATATCCTATTTATTGATTTATGTCAGAATATTTTCTGCTACCTGAGAAGATTCTTAAAGCAACAGTGGTCATCGAACGGCCTTCCACATGAAGAAAGTTAGGTGGCTAAATCTGTTACTATTAAGAATGAAGCAGTCAATAAAAGATGCTATAAACAACCTATTAACAATATAACCTATTGTTGGATTTCCAAGCTTGCTATTGTAAATACTTCATAACAGAATTATGCTTCCTTGTGGGGATTACACCATTTGGTCTACATTTATTCCTGCCAAGTTGACCTCTATTATTTGGAAACTTCCTATAAATTCAGTGTGAACTGAAAAGACATATGAGCAGTTGAATTCTTCTTTCCTCAAGCACAGTGGTAAAGGTGTGGAAGTAAATCAGGGCTGGGATTTAACATTTCTTTTCAAAACACAATTCTTTTTTTTTTTTTTTTTTAAAGATGCTTCCACGGCATTTAATAAAGTTGAAAGGTGCAGTTGATCACTGCATATAGCTGTGGAAAAACGTTCCACTTCTCTGCAGTTCCACTGAGTACAATACCTAAAAAACAATCTCATGAACTGCAGTGACAGGGCACTAATGGACGACTTCAGTTTAATTAAAAGCAACGGAAGCATGGAAGACAAATTCCTTCTGCAAGTAATAGAGGAGCCGACAAGGAGAGGTGCCATGCTTGACCTCGTCCTCACCAACAGGGAAGGGCTGGTTGGGAATGTGACGCTCCAGGGCAGCCTTGATTGCAGCGATCATGAGATGGTCGAGTTTGAGATCCTCAGGACAGTGAGAAGAGCATGCAGCAAGCTCACTGCCCTGGACTTCAAGAGAGCAGACTTTGGCCTCTTCAGGAACCTGCTCAGTAAGGTTCCATGGGATACAGCCCTATAGGGCAGGGGGGCCCAAGACTGTTGGTTGATATTCAAGGCTCACCTGCTGCAAGCTCAGGAGCGATGCATCCCAACTAGAAGGAAGTTCAGCAGGAGGGCCAGGAGACCTCCTTGGATGGATAAGGAGCTGCTGAGCAAAATTCAAAGGAAACAAGAGTCTTATAAAAGGTGGAAGCAAGGTCAGGCGGCCTGGGAAGAATACAGGGATGTTGTCCGGGAAGCGGGGGACCAGGTTAGGAAAGCTAAGGCCCACTTAGAATTAAACTTGGCTAGGGATGTTAAGGATAACAGGAAGGGATTTTATAGGTACATTGCCAATAAAAGACAGGTTAGGGACACCGTGGGCCCTCTCCAGAAGCTATCGGGAGAACTGGCTACCCTGGACTTGGAGAAGGCTGAGGTTCTTAATGACTTCTTTGCCTCAGTCTTTACCGGCAAATGCTCTGACCACACCACCCAAGTCTTGGAAGGCAGACGCGGGGACGGTGAGGGTGGGGACCCTGGGCCCACTGTGGGGGAGGATCTTGTTCAGGACCACCTTAGGAACCTGAATGTATACAAGTCAATGGGACCAGATGAAATCCATCCGCGGGTCCTGAAGGAGCTGGCAAATGAACTTGCTAAGCCACTGTCCATCAGATTTGAAAAATCATGGCAATCAAGTGAATTTTCTGATGACTGGAAAAAGGGAAATATAACCCCCATTTTTAAGAAGGGGAAAATGGATGAGCCAGGGAATTACAGACCAGTCAGTCTCACCTCTGTGCCTGGCAAAATCTTGGAGCGGATTCTCCTGGAAGGCATGCTAAGGCACATGAAAACGCACAAGGTGCTTGGTGACAGCCAGCATGGCTTCACTAAGGGGAAATCCTGCCTGACCAATCTGGTGACCTTCTATGAAGGGGCTACGGAAGTGATGGACAGGGGCAGAGCAGTTGATGTCATCTAGCTGGACTTGTGTAAAGCCTTTGACACTGTCTCACATGACATCCTTCTCTCTAAGTTGGAGAGACATCAATTTGATAGGTGGACCACTTGGTGGATAAAGAACTGGCTGGATGGCCGCACACAAAGAGTAGCGCTCAATGGCTCAATGTCCAGCTGGAGACCAGTAACGAGTGGTGTCCCCCAGGGATCGGTGTTGGGACCGATCTTGTTCAACATCTTTGTGGGTGCCATGGACAGTGGGATTGAGTGCGCCCTCAGCAAGTTTGCCGATGACACCAAGCTGTGTGGTTCGGTTGATACATTGGAGGGAAGGAATGCCATCCAGAGGGACCTTGACACGCTTGTGAGGTGGGCTGATGCCAACCTAATGAAGTTTAACCATGCTAAATGCAAAGTCCTCCACCTGGGTCGGAGCAATGCCAGGCACAGCTACAGATTGGGCGGGGAGGAGATTCAGAGCAGCCCTGAGGAGAAGGACTTGGGGGTGTGGGTTGATGAAAAAATGAACATGAGCCGGCAGTGTGCGCTTGCAGCCCAGAAAGCCAACCGTATCCTGGACTGCATCAAAAGGAGCGTGACCAGCAGGTTGACGGAGGTGCTCCTGCCCCTTTACTCTGCTCTCATGAGACCTCGCTTGGAGTATTGTGTGCAGTTCTGGTGTCCTCAACATAAAAAGGACATGGAAGTGTTAGAACAAGTGCAGAGGAGGGCCACGAGGATGATCAGGGGACTGGAGCACCTCTCGTATGAAGATAGGCTGAGAAAATTGGGGCTGTTCAGCCTGGAGAAGAGAAGGCTGCGTGGAGACCTCATAGCAGCCTTCCAATACCTGAAGGGGGCCTATAGGGATGCTGGGGAGGGACTCTTCATTAGGGACTGTAGTGAGAGGACAAGGGGTAATGGGTTTAAGCTTAAACAGGGGAGGTTTAGATTGGATCTGAGGAAGAAATTCTTTACTGTGAGGGTGGTGGGGCCCTGGAATGGGTTGCCCAGGGAGGTTGTGAATGCTTCATCCCTGGCGGCGTTCAAGGTGGGGTTGGACATAGCCTTGGATGGCATGGTTTAGTGGGAGGTGTCCCTGCCCATGGCAGGGGGGTTGGAACTCGATGATCTTGAGGTCCTTTCCAACCCTTACTATTCTATGATTCTATGATTCTATGATAAGTACTACGGCTAGTTCAGCACCAAGCTGAGAGCTTCACTTTATCCAAAATAGAACAGAATAACAAGAGTGAAAATAGCTCAGTACATCACTTATCTTCTTGTCAGAGGCAACTGAAACCCTTGCAACACAACTCTTCATCTTAACCTCACCAGAAATTACAGCAATAGTATTATTATCCATGCCTCAGTAATGCTGCTTTCCCTTAGCTGCCATGTGTGATTCGACCTATACAGGCAAGTGGAAACTTCTTCCCCGAAGTGGCCTTCTTTGTGTCTTCTTTCATGTGCTGGAACTTGGAAGCAAAGTTGACACATACGTTTCCTATTTCCTGTATGCAGCCTGTTTCTGAAGAGTGACCCTCTGTTTTTCATCTCTCTTGATTCTCTGATTTAAACAATTCCTCAAAACCCATTAGAAGGTCATTTTATAAGCATGGATTCCTTAACTGAATTGAACAAAACATACTTGCACTAGCTTGGGATTAAATCGACTGTTTCCAATGTATCCTTAACACTACTGCTTTTGACTTTGCTAGAATTCCACATGGAGATGTCTTAGCTGAAAAAAAACAGAGTTTACTCTGTAGAAGAATACATTGCATGAAGCCTTCTGCTGCCCAGACCATGCTTATTCAATGGACAAAATAAAGGAACAGTTGTGACAATCTGAGGAATCTGTTTATGTACATTTTATGCATGCAGACTGATATCGCAGCCTCTCCATCTGCAGCTGTATCAGACTGTAAATTCTGTTTAAAGTATGGGGCTGGCTTACTGTCACTTTCCCCATCTGCAAGCTCAGAAAGAGACAAGATAAATCCTTGTATTAGATAAAAACAGAGCTAGAACAAAGGTCACAGAACTTTCAAGCTTGTATATCTCAGAGAAATACCTCTTGGACATGTTTGATTCCCTCTAAAAGCAGAGACAATTTTAAAGTCTGGATTTGGGAGGGAGAACCATAAACAAGCAAAATAAATAGTGGGAAGAGCTGTTTCCTTTACTATTTTTAAAACAGTGCTTGATAAAGATATGGAAAGGATTTATATGAAGTACTTGCTTGAGGTGGCAGTGGCTTACATCCAGGAGGCTCTTTGGAGATGTCGTATATGTTTGGAGAATGCTTATAAAATCAGGATTCCCATAACAAAGTTATGAGAATGTCTGTGTGGGTTGCTCTGCCCGAGGAAGTGTGGGACAGGCCACAGAGATACATTAAATGAAATGAAAAACATATGGTTCCAAATGGTGGCATCCATATACAACAGCCTGGTGTAAGCCCAGCTACAGATGAGGTTGTCAGTGTTGAAAAATAATAAGCTGATTTTAGCTTACAAAAAGATTCTGGTTAATCCAGTATCTCAGCGTTCCTGGCTATGTAAGTCCTTACTGATGCGAGCCCCGGCTTCACTCTGAGAAGTTTTCCCTTTATTTGCCTTCAGACTGCTCTTGATGTTGCATACTCATTCTGCTTGTTCATCACTCAGTGTCTGAAGTCATAATCTTTCTGTTTGTGACATCACAGTTTTTCTGCTGGTCATTTAATAAAGATGATTTGTGTAAATTGTGGCCCTTCTCTGGACTTGTTCCAAGTTTCATGTCGTTTTTATGTTGAGGACACCAGAACTGCACACAATACTCCAACTGAGGTCTCACAAGAGCAGAGTAGAGGGGCAGGATCACCTCCCTCGACCTGCTGGTCACGCTGCTTTTGATGCAGCTCAGGATACGGTTGGCTTTCTGGGCTGCAAGCGCACACTGCTGGCTCATGTCCTTTTTTTCATTGACCGATACCCCCAAGTCCTTCTCCGCAGGGAATGGGTTGCCCAGGAAAGATCTGAATGCTTCATCGCTGGCGGTGTTCAAGGCCAGGTTGGACAGAGCCTTGGGTGGCATGGTTTAGTGGGAGGTGTCCCTGCCCATGGCAGGGGGGTTGGAACTCGATGATCTTAAGGTCCTTTCCAACCCTAACTATTCTATGATTCTATGATTCTAAACTGTACTAAATCCACAAGTATTCTAAAGGAAAGTTATTTCAGCTGTAATAGGTAACATTACTGTTGCATAAATTACAAATGTCTCAAATAGCTTTAGATGAAAAACAGCAAGCAACAACTTCTTTCATTACAATAGTACCCACAGATACTGGTTTCTCAATCTGGGCTGGACTGTGTAAAAAGACAAAGGAGAACAACTCAGTCTGAAATGACAAACAATATAGAAAGAGAGGGATTAAATGGTCAGCTGAGAGTAACACAGCAAGTCAGGAAGAGAAGGAAATTAATCTAGATTTTGTAGTGCCTCAAAATCAAATTAATTCAGTCAGAGGATTTTCTAAGGCTGAGCTCTAACTTTACAGCTAAAAGTAAGACTTCTTTTGCCCTTTTCTGGCTTTTAATTATATTTACATATAAAAGATGTGTCAGAAAGGTCCAAACTGATTTTCTGTGGTGAGTGCCAAAAAGCCTTGCTTCAGGCTCTTTCCAAATTAAATGTTTTCTATGAGGCTTCCCATTATTCTTTAAGGGAAAGAAAATAAAATCAAACCAACAACTTAAGCTGTATTTTCTCTTGTGCAAAATGTTGTTTTGTACTGCTCAATTAAAAATAATTTTAGAAATCCGTCAAGACAAAGTACTCAATCATAAGTTAGGCAAAAATGTTGGATAATTTGTAGTATCTTACTGTTGGATCTGGTTCTCACTGAAAGATAAAAGGAAAAAAATTCTTGTTTCCAACAATATTTTTAGCAAATTAACCTCACATTAAAACCCTCATATTTTTCCAGATCAGCACTGCATTTTTACCACAGTTACTGGCTGGAGGAGCCTCCTTTGATTGACTAGTCCTAGAAACTAATCTTTTTCTTTGGTCATATGAAAAGAGTAATCTGTTATTTAATCGAACTTAAATAAAGACCACTGAGATGTAGAAAATCCATGGTTTTCTACATCAGGGTGCTTTATCTTGCTATAGCTGAGCATGATCCCATGTGTTTATGTGTCTTTCTACCTCAAGAAACAGTTTATAAGCTCTGAACACTAAAATATTGGCATGTACCCCACTTCTGGCAGCTTCAAGTCTGTAAAGTCTAATATCACAGCAGCCCGGCTTAGATGTCTTGTGAGTAATGCACACTCAGAAACATCCAAGTATGAAGCTTGTTCCATCAGAGGATCAGCTGCACGTATAGCAGTACCTTCTCCCCCATACTATTTGCAGCGTAGAGGCTGGAGATTATGCCTTCACTAAACATAGACACAGCCAGGCAAGAATACTGAAACCCAAATATATCAGGTTAAAAAGGCACTGTTTTCTAGAAACATCTGCGAATTTTCTAACAAACATTTTTTCTGAATGCTTAAAGTTTCACTGTGAGAGTGGTGAGACACTGGAACAAGCTGCACAAACAAGTTATGGCTGCCCCATCCGTGGCTGCTGACCCATTCAGGGCCAGGTTAGATGGGGTTTTGAGCAACCTGGTCAAGTGGAAGGTGTCTGTGCCCACAGCAGGAGGATTGGAACTAAATAACCTTAAGGTCATTTCCAATTCTAACCATTCTGTGATTCCATGATACTAAGTGCTGGTTAGACAGAACTAAAAATTTTTTCAAAGGTGTACCTGTGTCAATTACACAAGAATAAGAGAGAAATCACTAGTGCATGCATACGTATGTGTGGAAGCGGTTCATTAAAATGTCAAAGAAGGAAAATATATAACCTTGAGGTTTCTATATGATTCTGATAAAGAACTATATAAAGTGTTTTCTGTGATGTGACAGTAAAACTAGTCAAAGGAGGCTTTTTTAATTTTCCTCTGACCTATTAATATGACAGTATCTTTAATTGTATCTGATCATCTTCCTACCTAAAAACTTTCTGGGTCAATCCAAAATTCACTGATGACTGATGACCCAGCAGTTCTTTCGTGTTATTATGTCCTCATCAGCCCAAACGTAAGACATAATTCATTTGATCGAAGTAATAAAACTATATGAAGGAATTATGACTGCTACTAGTTAATATATATGGATAAAGTAAAACATTTTTAGTTGAAAAAATTTAATTTGTCAGAATTTCAAAATTCATAATTCTGGATCTGCTTCAGTAATGGCATTCTCTCTACAAAAAAGGTTTTGCTTTTCAATATTTTATATAGTGATGCATTGCAATTTATCAGGGTGAAAAATACCTTGATTTTACTTACATAAAACTATTTAACGCACACATATTTTAAATTAATAATGTTACCCTGCCTCCACACTTACTCCTGCACAAAAATCAGCATAGACATATTACCGGTGTGGGTGACTCTAGGGATCTGCACATCATATTCTTAATCTTTGGCAATTACTGCATTAGATCTGTGATATTTAACACTATGCAAAATCACAGAGGGCATATCAGACAGGGAATAGACTGGGTGTGTTCACCCTGCTCATTTTACAGAAGTATGAGAGAAAGTAGACACTGAAGCAAGGAAGTTTACACAGCTCAAGGCGAACTACGGGTACTTGATAGCTCAGGTATCTTTGCTCAGCATTTCCATTCCTGGGACTGATGTGCGCATAAACTGGCTGGTTCCCAGGGTTTTGATAGTGAGTATGCAGTTTGTGCAATACTTTCAAGAATGTAGTCTGATCTTCAAGAGGGAAAATAAAGGTGAATGGATAAATGCATAAGTGGTTACAAGTCTGTTTGATACAAAAAAAGTCAGCTTGTACAAACTGCCACATGTCAGGGGAAATCAAAAGGATGAAAATGTACATGGGCTGAAAGCCTATCGCTAGAACAGCAATGAGATTCAGTGCAGGAAAAACACTTTTCTCAGTAATATGCATTAACACAGTTACCTTAAGCAGGAAGGGGTAAATGTTCTCATATTTTACAGTGTGAAACAACTTTAGTAATTTTTCAATAGAAATAAAGTTCTGCTGACAAGTGACTCCATAACTAAGGTTTCTGATAGTTTCGTTATGAAGAGGATATTTAGCTAGATAATCTTATTACCATGGCAATCCTTACGCTGTGGCTATTAAAATTAATATTAAATTCCTATGCAATGGCTATTAAAATTAATATGAAAACTAAATGATAAGCAGAAAGTCACAATAACAGAGAACTAACAAAGGGAATCTAGACAAGCAAATGAAATCAGCTGAAATGGAAAATGTCTAGAACAACAAAACCCTGGATATCCCATTTCTTTTTTCAAACATTGGTAGACCTAATGAAAAGTTGTTAAATACTCATCATTGTATCTTGCATGAATAGTACAGTACATCTTGATACTTTGAGGAACATTCAGGAGGTAATGACACAAAAAGAAAATGGCCACCTACTAAATCTGTTACAGAAAACAGTGTGCTAGGGGGACTATTGAAGAACTCATTTTGTCCAGCATGAGACTTGAGCGCATTACAACACAAACCTGATGATGGCTACTGAGAGGAAAACATGCTTTTTTAAGGATCTTGTGGTAACAAATCTTAAAAACATCATAATTTTACATTATTGTTTTTCTCCTGAAGATTAGATCAACGACAATTTAGAATTGGTGTGAGAGGACATGGCTGACAAGCTTCATTTAATTTTACCTGATACTACTAAGCTGTGGTGATTCTGTAGTTTGTTATGCTTAATAGTGGTATTTTTCTCACTTTATACTTGAAAATATGTCATCTATGTATCCCTCTATATTGCTCTGTTCTCTGTTTTATAATTCATTAGGTAACAGAATGTTATTAAATTCAACAAGCCAATAGAAGTATATATGAAATATAAGCCTGAAATATCTCCAAATAACGTGGGTTAAATGAAATGACATGTAAAAATGCATTTATGTCTGAGCTTTGTACTGTCTGAGCTTTTTACTATGTAACCATAATTTCACCTGATTAGAAACCAGTGCATCCCATTGTAGGTCAATGCCTGAGGGCGTTAAGTAAAAAAGAAAAGTAAATTTAAATAAATAAAACAATTTTGTGATTAAGTCAATGGTGTTAATGTATAACTCAAGCTATCAGTTCACTGACAGTATCTTCAGACAAAATTTTGTGATCAGCTTCAAGAGGAAGCCACTCGGAAAAGACAGCAAAGTTTCTGTTCTCCTGGTGCTCCCCAAGCCAAAAAATAAAACAAACAAACAAACAAACAAAAAAACAACTAAAAAAAAAATAAAAAAAAAAATCTGGCTTTTATACTAGTAAACCTTCTCATTATTGTTGAGCACCACATATTTTCCAGGAATAGACTTGAAAGAGGTAATTTCTGCTACACAGGACAATCACTAATTATGTGGCAGGTAGGGTCTTTTTCTGCATGGAGTAACATTTCTAGCTTTCAATATCCAAACAGTTACCCATGATGATTTCGCTTATATTCTCCTGCTCCTTAAAACACATATAAAAATGAACTTTCCCAAAAAAGTGAAGGAGGGAATTAGGAAATCAGAACATTTGACCTGGTAAATGTTGTTTACTCACACACTGGTTTTGCAAGGCAAATCTCAGCTGAAATGGATTCCAGAGAGTAAATGAATTATTCTTGCAGTAAGCGTTATTACACACCATTTGTTACCAGCTAGCTGGTCTGAGGGGAGAAAGTCACTCAAATCTTTGCTTGTTGACCTTTTTACTTAGTTATAAATGGGCCCCTAAGCTCGGCAGGCTCCTAGCCATCTGGTACTTTGATGTCAAGCACTGATGCAATGGGGTCAGGACAGGTCACAGGACTGTGATACTTAATCCTTGGTTCACTGAGGTTCAGGCCAATACCATTGCCTGGGTTTCACAGGGAAGTCAAGTGAAAACCAGAAAACTGGGGATCCGAGCTCAGAGGATCCGAACTGCCAGTGACTGTGGGCTAGGCAGGAAGATTGGCTGGACTTGAGGTATGAAGGATAACCCCAGTGCCTCCTCACCCAGCCATTCCTACACTTTCCTGTGCTAAAAAAGTCCACAGGCTTACTCAGATGCGCAACTCCAGTCCGCGCGAGGCACTGCATGATTAATGTCTTCCTAAACGTTACCTTCTCTCCAGAGAGTTCCTGGAAAATCCCGAATTTCTATGAGATCTGTGCGTCTCTGGCGTTGCCCTTCGGTTCAGTTTGCCCTTTAGCAAAGAGAAAGAGCGGACAGTGGTGTTAGGCGAGCACACGCAGCCCCGTACATTGGGATGTCCCCTCTTTGAGTTACTGTTTCGGCCGCACCCAGGCTCCAGCTGGGACCGGCGGCCCTGGCCCGCGACACCAGCTCCGCGTCCCCAGCGCCCCGCGGTTCCCACGGCAACGCCTCAACACACGCGAATCATCTGTTGGCTGCCGGGCGTCGATTGGCAGAAGCCATAGTTTCGTCATGGGGGAGAGGGCGGAGCTCGATTGCGGCGGGAGCAGGGCTGGGGCCGGAGCCGGGGTCGGGGCCGGAGCCGGGGTTGGGGTCGGGGCCGGAGCCGGGGTTGGGGTTGGGGCTGGGGCCGGGGTCGGGGCCGGGCCGGGCCGGGCCGGGCAGGGCAGGGTAGGTAGGGTAGGGTAAGGTAGGGGCACGTCAGAGACAGGGCAGGAGCAGAGGCTGGGGCAGGACAGGGGCATCTCAGGGGCAGGGCAGGTGCAGGTCCAGGGGCAGGGGCAAAGGAAGGGCAGGAGTAGGGGCACAGGCAGGGGCAGGGCAGGGACAGGGGCAGAAGCAGAGCAGAAGCAGAGGCAGAGCAGGGGCAGGAACAGGGCAAAGGCAGAGGCAGGATCAGGGTAGAGGCCGGGGCAGGCAGAATGGCTGGCTGTGGCTCCGGGGCCCTCTCCTTGGAGGCCTTGGGAGGACAAGGGGAGCCTCTAGACTCTCCAGCTTAGGGGTAAAATATGTCTGCTCCAGCCAGGCATTAGGAAAAATATTCTTCCCTGTGAGGGTGGTGAAGCGCTGGCACAGGTTGTCCAGGGAAGCTGTCGGTGCCCCATCCTTGGCAGTGCTCAAGGCCAGGTTGGATGGGGTTTTTGTGCAATCTGGTCTAGTGGAAGGTGTCCCTTCCCATAGCAGGGGGATGGGACTAGACAATCTTTAAGGTCCATTCCAACCCAAACCATTCTGTGGTTCTACAGAGGGTTCCCAGTCAGGCTCTACATCCATGGTCAGGGTCTTCCCTCTCAAACCCTTTCCCCTCTTGATTAGGTGAAAAGGGACAAATGGAAACAGAGAAGAGAAAGAGCACAAGGAGCCCTAATTCGAGCTCCTACACAGGCATCATTCTCATTCAAAAATTCACAGCTTTTGGCCAAATTGTTTCAACATTTTTCCAAATTTAGCTTTTGCAAGCTTCATATTTTCCATGGAAATTAATTCTACAGAAGCAATGATAAATAATTGCTACAAGGAAACACCACTGGTTCAAACATTCCCGTGGCAAATGTTCTCTGCTGGCAGTGCAAGCCCACAGTGCTTCTTCCATTCAAACCCCTCCTGCATAAGGAACTTCAATTGTCGGTTACTGAAAACCTTAAAATGCACAAGAGGCACCATTTGCTTAGAGTCTTGGCAAGAGCAATGTCCTGTGTTCTACTAAGAAACAGATCTACTGCAAACAAATTCTAGTATCCTTTCCACATGGAAATTTTTGGCGCTGAAGGTGTGCTGCTAAGCAGACGTGAAGCAAATATGTCAAATGGGTTTTTACAACCTCACATTCTTTAACCACCTCCCCTGGCAGTTCTACTGAGTTCTCTAAATCATGTTAATTCCCAAGCCTGAGGTACAAAAATGGAAAATGACAAAAGACTTACTGAAAAGTAAAATTGGGTTATCTAACCTGACAGAGTTGTATTGCAACTCATTACAAGACCAGTGTGTAAAGAAGAAAGGTGGTGGTAGGGTAGCCTCCTGATGCTCTGGTACCAGCATGCCAAACAATTAATTGAAATTTATGGCATATATGGCAAAAGGTGTTTATCAAAAGAATAACACTTGGATTCCATGAAAATAGCATTTAACCTTCATTTAGCCTAAGGGGTTAAAAAAAAAAAGATTTGTATTGCACAAAATTTATTGTCAGTATGACACAGAACTCCAGCCTTTTAACACAATTTAGATGCAGACTGACTGGCTTTTTTACAGCATTTTCAGGATGATTTAACGCCAGGAAAAATAAATGAGAAAATTATTATACCTTCAGTACTGATTCTGTCACCCAAGACTGTTAGCTTCAAGTTATTTAAGGCATTTGAAACTGGGATGGCTACATGCGATAGACAGGTAAATAAATACTGAAGAATAATACTGCAGTTATAGAGTCAAAATCCAGAAAGTATTAAGATTAAAGTTACCCTTTGCTTCACAGATCTAACAGAAAAGACATAAAAGTATGCTTGTATTTTATAAACACATTCACGCATGTATCTTCAGAAGTTACAAAAATATTTTGCTCTGTTGTAAGATCCTAGATGGAACCCATGTTAGTGGTAGACAGACTGTTGTTTCCACATGAGCTGTCTGAGATACCAGTTTAAATGTCTGGAAATGGCAAGGAAACAGTACTACATTTTTGGGGGTGGGGGGGGAAACAGCCCCAAAACAAAAATCCTTTGTTATTTTTTACCTTTGAAAAAACAAAAGTGCCTTCAGATCATCAGAAATGTGTAACAAACTAATACTTCAACTCAGATTAAAACACCACCCCCATCCCGCAATCCTTATAAAGTTCTCATCAAGGTGATGGAATACATTTTATGTTACAAAAAAAGTCAATAAAATAGACTAGTTTAATAAGTTATTATGGTTATAAAACTTAGTAGGATTTTACATAAATCTGTTCATACCAACAGTATATTACAAACTGGTGACTGTTCCAGCTGAATTCTTCATTGACATTTTATTTATGTATGTATGTATTTATGAGTGTATATATATATGTATATATGTGTAGATATTTAGATATTTGAAAAGCAAAAATGGACAACCCTGAAAAAGGTTTGCTGTATTACATATGCCATATATGTGGTTTAATGCTGCTGACTGGTGCAGATCTCTGCACTGCTTTAAATTGCATGGTACTAAATTGCCTTTTATCTCTTTTGATTTGTATCTTTTCAGCACTCCATCATCCATCCTTGTTGACTAGGTAAAATACGCAGAAAACACACAGAAGTTACTTTTACCAGAGGAAGAAAACCAGCAGAAGTTAATTGCTTTCATTTGTGTATCTTCTTTAAGACAGACTAAATCAGATAATGGATAAAATACTCCCTACAGCAGGCTTTATTATATGAAGTATATAGATTTCATGTATATATGCATTTAGAAAGAATTTATATGGAGAATAATGTAGTCTATTCCTTTTTTTTAAATTACTTTTTCTTATTACTTAATCAATAACAATGATGACAGCCTGAATATTTTCCAAACAGTGAATTCTCAAAGGACAGGAAAAGTCATAGAGAAGCCATGAGAAAAAAATAAGAAATAATACAAAATTTTTCATAGGGTATCAATGTGTCTGAAAATTTTCCAAAGGGTCTGAGGCAAACATAAATAAAAATATTTGTATCTGAGCAAGACAGAAACAGCCCTGATAGAGTTACTCTGCAGACATTTTTGTAATCATCATTCCAACTAATAACCCTTTTGTTGCCCTATTTCACTTCCTGCAAAACTCTGGATGGGATCATATCTTAAGGTCAACTTAGAAGCAGCAGAGAAACAATAAACAGACCAAGAGTACAAAAAATGCCTTAAAAAGCATCTTGGACAGGGTAAAGGTAAGAGGTCATCAATTGCTAGGACTTCTTTATTTTTATTGTTTAATATAGCTCATTTGCTCACAGAGAATAAATAAATTAGGGAAATCCATTTCATTACACATTATTTTTACCTTCTAGTTTGCTTTTCTGAAAGTTCTGAAATGCTTTTTATATGGCTTTCCCATTACCAGTGTTTATTTTCTCCTGCTTGTTAAGCAGTAATATTAGGTTCACTTTTCTTATGTTTTGGTAACTGAAGATTTAAGAAATTGACTATTCAGACCACAAATTCAGTTGCTTTGAAGGCATTAGTTAGGAGGCCAGTGTATTTATTTTTTGACACTACATTGGTAGCTGCCACCCTTTTACTTTACAGATTAGCATGCAGATGCTCCAACAAAGCATACCTTTAAAGCGTCTGAAAGAATGTCAGTAACTGAATTACCTTCTGGGTTGAGGGACTTTTCTTTCCAGAGAAAGAGAAAGGTTACACTAAGGCTGAAAGGACCATGTGCTATGTTTTCATTACAATTTCTAATGGACAGCCAGAAGACAGAAAAGATTATGTTGCAGCTAAAAACACAGTTCAAACATGTACAACAAGATTTCCCTTTGAAGCTGGAAGTCTTCCCAGGGAGATGGATATGACTGCAGCTGAAGCAACAGTATTTTTTCATGCAGTGAAATGCTGCCACACATTCCAAGGCTGGACTACTCCAAGCAAATTACACGGCATTAGTGACATTTTGCTGTGTGATCACCTGAAAATACCTAGTGCTTTTTTAACCCCACAACTCTGTTACCTCATAATTATGATCTTACAACACCTCTGATACTACTTCTCAGTAAGAGATTGTTAAGGGAAATGTCAAATCCTCTAAATTAGTACAATTAAGACAAGAAAGAAATTCCAAGACTGAATTTTGAAACTCCAAAATGCAATAAGGGGCTGGAAAGCATCCTCATCTTTGAAAAGAAAGAAAAACCCAGTATTTAGAGGAAGTAACAAAAGAATAAATTGTAGTATGAAGATTGTGAAATGATTAACTTCCTGAAAAAAAATCTGCATGAAGAAGCATTTTAATTAATGCATTGAATTTCTCTTTCTTGGCAAAAAGGGATAACATTATTAGTTATGACAGACATCTATACGTAATATTTTCCTGTGAATGGTAGTGCTGTGCTTTAGCCTTTAGTCATGCCCTGCTCACTCAATCACAAAGGAGGCAATTTATATTGCTCTGGATACTACTTTTAGTTTACACTCCTTAAGGACTGTTGTTGCAGTACATGGTAACCACATTTATTGGCCCGCCTTCCCAGAAGGCAGCCTGAGAATCATCACTCCTCCCACACCAGAGCTCTCTGCTGCGAGTTTCCTCCCCTGACTGCCAAGAACATCAGATGAATTGGATTTGCAAAAATCCGAACTTCTTGCCTCCAGATCAGGGCAGCCCAATGCTCTTCTGTGCACACTATACATTTCTTTCAGTCCTCTTGGAGCGGCTGACTCATTGCAGCCTCATGCAGTCTGCCATTTCACTCTGTCTTGCTTCACATTACATCCTACACAGGCAGGCACTGTTGCCAAAAGCTGTCCCAAGAGCTGGAATCACCTTGTCTCCACAGCAGCCTTCTCTACCCTGTTATTGTACCGCAGAGCTGCCAATAGGCCTGTGCCCCTAGCCAGCTAACATCAATACCTAGATGCAAACTGGAACAGCAACATGTCAGCTGCAGGAGAGCCCAGTTATACACAGTGTACTTCATAATGACAAATTTTCTCAAGAACAGATGCTCAACCTTCCGGTCTCTCATATTACTGGAGTATGGACACAGGATGTCCTTTCTTTCACACAATTTTTGTACCTAGCTTACACTCTTCACGTATCTCTCTCATCAAGAAAGTAATAGGCAATGAAGGCCTCCAATAATGCAGAAAAAGCTTAACAAAACAACCACCAAAAAAAGAAAAAAAAAAAAAAAAAGAAACTGAAGCTGTATAAAGTGGAGTTAAATTTAAAAGAGACTTAAAATAGCAAGGAATAAATTACCAAAGGATAAACTAAACTGATGCAGTGAGTCTTCATCCTCTCAAATCTCCAAATCTAGTCCACCTGCCTTTGGGAAAGACGAGACTTAGGCTAGCTGCAGAATTAGCTGGATGAAATACTATGGCCCATGTTACACAGGAGGTCAGACTCATAATCTGTTGATCCCTTCTGGCTCTAAATATGTGTCAAGCAATTCTTCCTAAGTGGTCCCCACAGGGATTTAAGCCTTGGTGACTTAAATCCCTACCGTTTCTATTTGCGGTTACATGTTAAAGATTATTTTTACCTATCAGTCTCTCACTTCTAATTTCTTCACAATATCCTCCCCAACAGTGGGTCTCCAGCTAGTACAGCTACAAGTGATTCCCTACCCTTTGCCTTTTTCCATCCATTAACTGCATTGGATATTAAATAAGCCAGGAATAATGCCAGTAAAAAGGACTGATTTCCAGTTCTTCCTTAAAAATCCCTCTTCAACAAAATCCAGAATTTATTTACAGCCAAAATAGACAAGAACTGCACTTAGACCAGTTTTTATCTGTACTTCTAAGCCAAGATGTCACTAAAACAACAGCTGCATATTATAAATGTGACATGGGATCTAAAATCTCTCTGCACTGAACCAAGCAGTGAAGAAAGTCAGAGATTCTCCAGTCTTGATGTGTCCGAAAACACTTCAAGGCCTCCAATGTGCAGTCTGTCAAGGCATTGGAGTAAACGTATGCCAAACATGTAAAACACCAGCAGAGTCCTTTCCTGAGAACATGGATTTATCTTCTGAAAGAAACCAAGCAGTGTCTTGGTCTGAGGAGTAGAGAAGTCTTTACAAGATCAGCAGTCCCTGTGTATTAATAATAAGTGTAAGCATCAGTCACTGTCACATTGACCACTAGTACCCTTTCCTCTGCCTGCCTTCTCTTTCCATTTTGTAATCATAGAATCATAGAATCATAGAATAGTAAGGGTTGGAAAGGACCTCAAGATCATCGAGTTCCAACCCCCCTGCCATGGGAAGGGACACCTCCCACTAAACCATGCCATCCAAGGCTATGTCCAACCCCACCTTGAACACCGCCAGGGATGAAGCATCCACAATCTCCCTGGGCAACCCATTCCAGTGCCTCACCACCCTCACAGGAAAGAATTTCTTCCTCATATCCAATCTAAACCTCCCCTGTTTAAGTTTAAACCCATTACCCCTTGTCCTCTCACCACAGTCCCTAATGAAGAGTCCCTCCCCAGCATCCCTATAGGCCCCCTTCAGGTATTGGAAGGCTGCTATGAGGTCTCCATGCAGCCTTCTCTTCTCCAGGCTCAACAGCCCCAATTTTCTCAGCCTGTCTTCATACGGGAGGTGCTCCAGTCCCCTGATCATCCTCGTGGCCCTCCTCTGCACTTGTTCCAACAGTTCCATGTCCTTTTTATGTTGAGGACACCAGAACTGCACACAATACTCCAAGTGAGGTCTCACGAGAGCAGAGTAAAGGGGCAGGAGCACCTCCGTCGACCTGCTGGTCACACTCCTTTTGATGCAGCCCAGGATACGGTTGGCTTTCTGGGCTGCAAGCGCACACTGCCGGCTCATGTTCATTTTTTTATCAACCCACACCCCCAAGTCCTTCTCTGCAGGGCTGCTCTGAATCTCCTCCCCGCCCAATCTGTAGCTGTGCCTGGCATTGCTCCGACCCAGGTGGAGGACTTTGCACTTAGCATGGATAAACTTCATTAGGTTGGCATCAGCCCACCTCACAAGCATGTCAAGGTCCCTCTGGATGGCATTCCTTCCCTCCAACTTATCAACCAAACCACACAGCTTGGTGTCATCAGCAAACTTGCTGAGGGTGCATTCAATCCCACTGTCCATGTCACCCACAAAGATATTGAAGAAGGCCGGTCCCACCACCGATCCCTGGGGGACACCACTCGTTACTGGTTTCCAGCTGAACATTGAGCCACTGAGCACTACTCTTTGCGTGCGGCCATCCAGCCAGTTCTTTATCCACCAAGTGGTCCACCTATCAAATTGATGTCTCTCCAACTTAAGAGAGAAGGATGTCATGTGAGGCAGTGTCAAAGGCTTTACACAAGTCCAGGTAGATGACATCAACTGCTCTGCCCTGTCCATCAGTTCCGTAGCCCCTTCATAGAAGGTCACCAGATTGGTCAGGCAGGATTTCCCCTTAGTGAAGCCATGCTGGCTGTCACCAAGCACCTTGTTGTTTTTCATGTGCCTCAGCATGCCTTCCAGGAGAATCTGCTCCAAGATTTTGCCAGGCACAGAGGTGAGACTGACTGGTCTGTAGTTCCCATGTCCTCCATTTTCCCCTTCTTGAAAATGGGGGTTATATTTCCCTTTTTCCAGTTTTCGGGGACTTCACCTGACTGCCATGATTTTTCAAATATGATGGACAGTGGCTTAGCAACTTCATTTGCCAGCTCCTTCAGGACCCGCGGATGGATTTCATCCGGTCCCATGGACTTGTATACATTCAGGTTCCTAAGGTGGTCCCGAACAAGATCCTCTCCCACAGTGGGCCCACGGTCCCCACCCTCACCGTCCCCGCGTCTGCCTTCCAAGACTTGGGTGGTGTGGTCAGAGCATTTGCCGGTAAAGACTGAGGCAAAGAAGTCATTAAGAACCTCAGCCTTCTCCAAGTCCAGGGTAGCCAGTTCTCCCGATAGCTTCTGGAGAGGGCCCACGGTGTCCCTAACCTGTCTTTTATTGGCAATGTACCTATAAAATCCCTTCCTGTTATCCTTAACATCCCTAGCCAAGTTTAATTCTAAGTGGGCCTTAGCTTTCCTAACCTGGTCCCCAGCTTCCCGGACAACATCCCTGTATTCTTCCCAGGCCGCCTGACCTTGCTTCCACCTTTTATAAGACTCTTGTTTCCACCTTTTATAAGACTCTTGTTTCCTTCGAATTTTGCTCAGCAGCTCCTTATCCATCCAAGGAGGTCTCCTGGCCCTCCTGCTGAACTTCCTTCTAGTTGGGATGCATCGCTCCTGAGCTTGCAGCAGGTGAGCCTTGAATATCAACCAACAGTCTTGGGCCCCCCTGCCCTCTAGGGCTGTATCCCATGGAACCTTACTGAGCAGGTTCCTGAAGAGGCCAAAGTCTGCTCTCTTGAAGTCCAGGGCAGTGAGCTTGCTGCACGCTCTTCTCACTGTCCTGAGGATCTCAAACTCGACCATCTCATGATCGCTGCAATCAAGGCTGCCCTGGAGCGTCACATTCCCAACCAGCCCTTCCCTGTTGGTGAGGATGAGGTCAAGCATGGCACCTCTCCTTGTCGGCTCCTCTATTACTTGCAGAAGGAAGTTGTCTTCCACGCAATCGAGGAACCTTCTGGATTGCTTGTGCCGGGCTGTACCATCCCTCCCACAGATATCAGGGTGGTTGAAGTCTCCCATGACAACAAGGGCCTGCGAGCGTGAGGCTGCTCTTATCTGCCTATGGAGCGCTTCGTCCAGCAAGTCCCCTGGTCAGGCGATCTGTAACAGATCCCCATAATAATGTCACCCATCGCTGTTCTCCCTTTAACCCTGACCCACAAACTCTCTGTCGACTGCTCACCTGTCCCCAGACAGAGTTCCATACTCTCTAGCCTATCCCTAACATAAATAGCAACTCCCCCTCCCCGTCTGCCGGGCCTGTCTTTCCTAAAGAGCCGGTAACCTTCCATTCCAACACACCAGTCATAGGTGCCATCCCACCATGTTTCTGTGATGCCTATGATATCATACCCCCGTAGATGTGCACACATCTCTAATTCCTCTTGTTTGTTCCCCATACTACGGGCATTTGTGTAGAGGCATTTGAGCCGAGATCCAATTGAAGCCGGCTCATTGGTTGGAGCAGCTGCAATGTCTCTACATTGCTCCAAACGTTTACTGTAGGTGCTGGCAACCGACTGGGTGTGTTGGGATGGAATGATGCCCCCCTCCCCCAACACATCTAGTTTAAAGCATCCTTGACCAGTCTGGCAAGCCTCCTACCAAATCCACTCTTCCCCTTCTTTGTCAGACCAGCTCCACCAGCCCCCAGTAGACCTGGCCTACTATATTGAGTCCCATGTTCAAGGTACCCAAACCCCTGACTATAGCACCACCCTTCTAACCATTTATTAACCTGCCCAATCCTCCTAGCCTTTTCAAGGTCCTGCCCTGTATCCTGGAAAATTGACGAAAAGACAATCTGAGCTCCAGAGCCCCTAACCACCTCTCTCAGAGCCCTGTAGTCCTTCTTTATGGTCTCCGGGCTACTGCTATCTATATCAGTAGCACCCACATGGATTACCAGGAGTGGGTAATAGTCAGTGGGACCGACTAGAGCAGGCAGCTTCTCGGCCACATCCCTGATCCGAGCCCCTGGTAGGCAACACACCTCCCTTGAGCCTGGATCAGGCCGACAGATGGGTGCCTCTGTGCCTTTCAGATTAGAGTCCCCGACTACTACGGCCCACCGCTTTTTCCTGGCAGCACCAGCAGTGATCTTCTTTACCAGTGCACTAGCTGGTTGCGCCTGGTGGGAGCGCTGTTGCTCATCAGCCCCCTGCAGGATAGCAAAGCGGTTCTGGGTGGGGACAACAGATGTAGGAGGAAGCCCCTTGCTTTTAATTGCCCTCTTCCTCCTTTTTTTGTTGTTTTTTTCTGTTACCTTTTCCCAGCTTCCTGGGTTAGCAGCCTCCTTTCCTGCACGGGCAACAGTAGACACTCGAGGCCCCGGAACAATCTGGTCCCGGAGCAAGCAGTGCTGCTCCCCCTCAGCTTCCCTGACACCTTTCAGCCTGGTAACAGCTTCCTGCAGTTCAGCCACCTGCTGCAGGAGGACCTCCACCAGGGAGCACAGAGTGCAGCCCTGCCCATTGCTCACCCTTCCCTCAGGACAGCAGTGCAGGCGCTCTCTACACCCCGAGCTCTGCACTACAGCCTCCCTTCCCATCGGCTCCGTTTGGGTGCCTACGCTGGCCACCACCGGCGCAACCAGAGCATAGCTCCCAGACCGAGGTTTGGCCATACGGCGAGTGCTCACCATCCCACTCGCCACCCCGCTCGCCTGCCCATGCGAACTGCCGCGCAAACTGCCTCAAGCCCACCCTGTTTGCCTGCCCTGTTCGCCGCGCTCTGGGTCGCTCGCGCTCCCTGGGGCAGGATTTTAACCAGTCAGGTCTGCCACCGGTCCTCCTGGCGCCGCCCCCTCTGAGCCAGCCGCTCTCCTCCGCGGAGCTGCAGGCTCCTGGGCAGGCCTTGTCGAGGACTTGAGGCTCCCTCGGTGCAAGTTGCTGCTCTGAGGTGAAGCTCGTCTTTCCTTGTTTCTTACAAATTGTATATCTTCCTAACACATGACTTTTCTAATGCTGTTTTCTTCTCCTGTGGCAAACCTGCCAGTGTCAGCTTCCTTATCCATCCTCTTTTCTCTTTTCTCCAGTTTGCTTTCCCTCTCATTTCACTTTTCAGCATGCTCTCCCTTTTGTCCTCATTGGCCAGCTGCACCATTTGAGCTTTTTCTCTCTCCTTTCTTAGCCACTTCTCTTTCAGTCATATGTTCATGACTCAAACATCTACTCTTAGTATTCGTCTTTGTCAGGGACGCTCTTCTAGATGCTGTTTTTGTCAGGCACATATCCATTTACTGTTCAATGAATATGAGTAATGTGTTATCGGAAGCATCAGGTTGAAGTCACCTATGTGAAAAACACTTTCAGTTTTTCTTCAGTATTTCTGCTACTTCCTCTCTGTCATGTTCTAGCCTCTTTAGACACCACCATAGCCCACAACTTTTCCATGATTTACCAGCCATCTCATGATTTTGTACTCAGTTTTTCCTACTGGAGAGAAACAGTGGAATTAAAGACATAGCATGGGAATTACTTACAATTGGCACTACTTGCTTAAGTCACCCTTCCTGCCTGCTAGGAAGCAGGAACAGCATCTGTGCCCCTCTTTTTCTTACAGGCTGGTCAGGAGAAGTGGGGAACATGGCAGCTGTAACTGAGCACAAGGAGAGTTGCTGCAGAGATGAGTTGAGGGCTGTACAATGAGGTTTCTGAGAACGCAGGGACCAAGATAATATAGGAGAAACCAGAGGGTCCTCAGAGAAATGTAACCAGCCACAAAATACTTCTGAAAATCAGAGGGCTGGAAGAAATGAAGGGGCATATTCTTTCTTGCAGGAAGGTAAGCCTCACAGTACAAAGAGGCCCATTAATCTTCTTGCTATAAGTGGATTTAAAGCCATGATAATGGAAGACAACGAAGTTAATCCTTTATTCATTTTCTCCTCTGAAGTTGATCCTCACATACTGACCTCTCTGAGTACCTTCCTAAGTATTTTCCCTTCCTATATCATCCTCAGCCCTTTGTCTGCATTATAAACAAAGCAGTTCACATTCCCTAAGCTCAGAGGATTTCCTTGCCCCTTCCAAGTCCTGTATGATGCAAGCATGCCGGACAAACATTTAGCCCTCAAATGTACTTATGTGGCTTCTTGTTTTCCCCTTGTGTGGCTCTGAAGGATTATGAAAATAAGAGGCCAAACAAATTCATGCCAGCAGTAATTCTAGCCCCACCCTGAGAATGGGCAGTCATCACATGGCTCAAGGAACAGCCAAATTTCATTATTACATTTAAATAAATGTTGACAGTTGAAAAGACTGCTCTCTTTCCCCCAGTTTTTCTCTCTCCTCATGTTCCTTCACTGCAGGGGGCTATCAGCATCTTTGCTAACTTGTGTGCAGCATGACACGAGGAGACTTTGCCCTGTAGGAACAAAAAGTTTCTTTAAAAACTTGGAAATATGCATGTAACAGAGCAGCATTAATAAACAGGATTTCAGCAAGTACCACAATGCCTAATGGTATGGGGGGTTAAGAAAAGGCATGGATGAGGGGGGAAGAACCAGCTGTTTTACCAAATATTTTAAGTTCAGTGTTTGCCAGGAGCTGCAGGAGGGAGACACAAACAGTAATATTAATAATAAAAAATAAACAATTTAGAACAGAATGTCACTCATTTTTCAGGCAATTTGAGTATTTTGTTTGTTTGATCTGTTTTTTTTCTGGACTTGGCTACAGGTACCTCTAGTATTATGCACTGAGGAATTTATAGCTGTCTTTTGTTGAATTGTTTACAAGGTGTATGGACAGCACATTTCTGTGTTTCTTTATCTCCTTGTAGTTTTTCTCATCCTTAATTCAATGGCAAAATTCTATACTCTGCATCTGACTGTATATGAACATTACTTTGGGGTATTACCAGAATGAAACAGGAACTTGAATGAATCGTTACAAGAGCACAATTTTTCTTACCTGTTTAGGAAAGTAAAAGGAGATACTGCCTATAAATTAAACCTATTTTTTAAGTTACATAAACTCACAAAAAATGCAAAATAGTGCTCAATCCTATTGTTTTCTGAGAACTGAGAATATGAGTAGTTTGCTCAGCCATTTCACTTTAGCTTCACTGTCCACTGGAATCTGAATGTTGCCAATACAGACTAAACAGGGTATGTGAGATTATTTTTAAGGGACATTGCATGGTCACACAATTTAGAAAAGATTACATTGTTTGGAAATCCAGCTGAAAATTTTGCGAATCGTATCTGTGTGGTTTGTTTCATAATTTTCTCAATGGCAAATTCCGCAATTTTTATTTTTGTTTTGTGAGTTCCTAAAGATTTTCAGTGTAGTGCAGACCTCATTGTAACTTGTTACTATTACTTCTTGAGATTGCTTGTATTACAACAACAAAAATGTTAACAACCACCTTGTAATAGCTAGCTGCCAAATATAAAAAGACTATGATTTATTTGTATTTTCCACTTCAATATTTTTTCAAAGGTGAGAATGTGTCTCATGTTCTTATTGGCTTGGCATCAGTTATAATATAAGCACAATACCACAATGAAAATTTTTGAGTCTATTAATAAAACATGGAAGTTCTTTGACTGCTAGAGACTGTGTAAGCTTGTCACTTTTGGATATATATTCAAGCAACATTACTTTTCTTTTCCTTTCACATCTGTTCTTCTCTTCTCACCTCCCATCATTCTCTTGGCTACTTCTTCGTAACCATGGATTGCCAGTGGCAGACTCTTGCAGCTTTGCCTTCAAGATGCTTGAGGATGTTGTGAAAGGTAAAAAGAGAATAGCATTGTGTCAAGGTTTATGGACAGCACAGTGCTTTTTTGACTCCCATATCATCTTTGCAGATGGAAAGATAGCAAGTATTGAGTAACCAAGTGGCATGAGCATATTTCTCCATATACTCTTTACTTGATTGTGAGTAGCGGATCTCTACTACTGATTAATTGTGCCACCGAAGACGAGACAGTGCAGCTGTCTCTGTAAGAACCTATCCAGGCTCGTTGAGCTATTGTCTTTGGGCAAAATGCAGGAGTAGCGCAACAGTTTTAACACAGACTATGGTATAGGCTTGGACTGGGATTATCTCAGTGGAGAGCCAGCAGCTGTTGTCTCTACACCATGCACACCTAACCAGTGCTGTGAAACAATCTGGAGGTGCATCCAAGGGGCTCTTTTTTTCCAGCATGAGGCCAGCAGATTTTATGTGCTTGTGTTCATGCCATATCAAGTGTGATCTGTCTCCTACTGTGCAGCAGAGCACTCTAGTTTCCTAGAAAGCTTGTTAGCTCTGTTGCAATGCAGTACACTCAGACAGCCAGCTGAGGTCAGGTGCTGAGTCTGAATGATTAAGTCCTCCTCCAATTTGGAGCGTCAGGAGGGTGCAATGTAGAGATACTCCTAGGTCTGGCCAGTCTTACTAGAACTGGTTCCATGACTGTTCACAGTTCTTGCATCATCCATGGTTTTCCACTGTTGGGAAAATGCTTGTTTCTTTCCGTCGGATAATGGAGAATTCACCATAATTATTTTTGGCTGGTGTACTGCTGTTAAGAGCTATTTCAATGTAGTGTAATACACAACAGGCTCCTGCCAGTGTACGGTTCCTTTGTTCTGGAGAAAATGGTGTGACTGAAGGTCAAAGTAAGAGATCAGAAACCCCAGTAAAAGTCCTTTCAGCCTGATGCAGGACAAACGCTTGAATCAATGTCACTTACTTGTCACAACAGTGTCCTGGGCAGGCAAGTCAGGAAATCTGTCTATTCATGCTTAACCTGCTCTGCTCAAAATGCATCAACAGCTACTGGGACAAGAAGGACTTTCCAAGCTAGCGGTGAACATGATCAGCTTCTGTAACACTGAAGTGTCAGGCCTACAAGTTGAGAGTAGATCTGTCTCAGCACTTCCTAGCCTGCTGGGCAGGGAGCTCTTCTTTTCTTCTAAGTGTTCAAATCACCAGCTTCTGTGACCTGAGGGAGGCATCAGATCTGCATCCCCTGTATCACTGACTGAACTGGACCCTTCACTAATGATTAAAAGCACTGCCACCAGCATTCACTGTCTCAAAAGTATGTGAAATGACTGCATGACTTCTTTTGTGGAGGGGAGTTTGTACGCCTGTGGAAAGAAAGACAAAAAGAAACAATCTGAAAGGCACTAAATGCAGTTCAATCTGAACAACACATGCATTTTTACTTCTTTTGTTCAACAGAGGGTAAAATATCTATTATTTACAATATAATTGATGTTCAAATTTCATGGTAGCTTTCAACTTTTTTCTTACATAAGTGTCCCTACCACTGTATTCTTAAGCCTACATATATTGACTTCTGCAATCATTGCTTACAGGTCTCCCTTTATGTTATATGACACAACAAATAGAACTTTCGTCCATTTTGTGAAGAAAGGCAAAACCTCATCCTGTTCAAAGCGTAGCCACTGGACTCTAGCAAGGTGCTCTGGAGTAGTTCTATTTTGAAAGAATGTTAAAAAAATGAGAAACCTTCTACACTGGCGTAACATGAGAAGACCCTACAGAAATCTAAATGCCAGACTAGCTAGCTGGAATTTGCCTGCGTTGCTGACTGGAAAGGGGGAAGAACAGCATACATTCCTACTCCAGAAGGAAAAACCTGGTTGTGACTCAGACAGGAGAGAATTTTTTCCAAGAACAGTTCATCCTAGTGAAACTAAGACACACAGGCCATGTTGCCAAGGTCATTGACAGTTTTGTTTATCTGATCCTTAAAGGAAAATTACCAAGTTAAAAGCTGTGGGCTATATCCTCAATGGGGCAAACTGCTGCAGCTCCAGTGTAGCCACTGGAGGCGCTTGACATCACAGATATCATGCTGTCTCTCAGGAGATCTTTTCTTGTGTTGAGTTTTGCTTAACATACAGTTTTCATAATCTAGCTACAGCTGATTTCTGAAAGTCAAGCTGTTTCACAGTCTGGCTTTGCTATATGTAATCCTATAACTGCATGGTTGCAAAAAGAGTATTAATCACACACACAAAATACTTGCTTAAAGAGATAACGATATAATGACTAATTTTGTTAGTGTCTAAAGCAATTCTGGCCCATAACTTCATGCCACTTCCTATCTTCTGCCTCCTCCCATTCCCAATTGGCTGTTGTTAAATGACTACTTTTTTCCTCCTTTCATGTACCCCCTGCCTGAGATACAGCAACTCCCTAAATCCTAAAGATAAAATGCCACATTTATTAAATGTTGAATCCATGTAAGGTGCAACCTCCATACAGAACAAGCTGCACAAAGCTATTTTCATTGTTATCAACAAAGGGAACCTCCTTGCTGGAGGCAAGCATTTGTAGAGAACTTCCTACTCCTGTTACTGCCATTTTTGTTCCTCAATGTGATGACTTCTCTCCATAATTTAGGATTCATGGGATTTAACTCTAGCAAAGTGTCAGTGCCCTCCTTATTTGCCTTCTGAGAGAAAAGCACTCCTTGCTGGCCAGTAAGGAAAGGTACAAATGTCCCAGATTCAGTGGGTGTAAATTTTGCTAACTAGCAAGTGTTTCGTACTCCTTATTACTTTGGTTTTTTTTCAGGCCTACAGTGATCCAACAGGACAGATTCAGCAGAGTCCTAGGATCAGAAGTTATTTGATTTTTCAATAAAACAAGAGATCCTCATGCACTCAGATAACTGGCATTTTAAGAATCCCCATCTCTGATGAGAATTCTCTGTACCTTTTATCTCTAATTACACACCTGAAGGGTAAGCTTGACAGGACAAGCTTTCTCTCTGCTATGATCAGGGCATACAGGGACCTACCCCTCAACTGAAACTTGCTGCTATTAGTAAAATATTAAATAACTATTAATAGTGAATAACCCTCTGTGCAATTGTCTGCCTGACTAAATCCATTAAATCAGGAGTCACTTTGATGCATCACAGGTCCTCTGGAAGTGTAATCCATATATCATGGGAAAACCTGACATATACAGTGTAACCGCAGAGAGTTTTTATTTACAAACATATTACATATTATTAACTGATCAAAATCCACAGTGTAACATTGATTTTGCTCAGTACTTTTGAGTCATTTATCCCAGCATGACAGCTCCTGGCAACACTCCACAGGAAAGCTTTTGTGTCGATTATCACTTCCACATCTTCTCAACAAGAATAGGTTCCAGGCTACAACCACATGAAGCCAGTCAGTCAGAGGCCACTGGCATTTTATGCCTGAACTCACTATTGCTTAATAAAACATTTTCCTGTTTTGGAAAACACTTGGCTATTCAAAATACAAGCAGGGACCCTAGTAGTCGCTTCAAGTAGCCTCACTGTGAAATACAGCTCAAGGGAAAAGTACACTGAAGGTTTAATAACAAACATATTTAGAAAACAGCAACTAATCACATGGGAAACCACATATTTCATCATGTTACTCTTTGCAAGATTTTTTGTTACAAAACAATTACTAAATCAAAGCATTGATTATTGAGAGACTTTTTTTATGGCTAAATATTCTCCTTAATAAGATTACTTATAAGACCTACACAAAATATAAACTTTATCAGACAGCTTTGTCTACAAACAGCCTCTGAATATCCCTAAAAAATTTCAATAAATTCTTCTCCAAATTTATTACGAGGTCCTGTCCATTATGAAGTCAATTTTTGTTGTTCCCCTGAGAGACTCCTTACGGCAAATTTGTCTGTATTTCCTTTCCTCCTGGTATTGACTTCTAATAAAAGAAAAACATTTTTCCCTCTTTAATGCATTTTCCAAAATTACATCAGTGCCCATCCACTTCAAACAATTTCTAACAAAGACCTTGTCCAGCTGGGTAAACAAAAAGGTTTTACATATATTTTATTGAGCATTTTTTACCTTTTTTTTTTTTTTTTTTTTTAATTTGGAAGTATTAAGGCAACACCTCCTGCCACTACTCAGATGAGCAATTATTTACATGTTTAAAATGAGGTACAGGTGCTCTTACTAACATAGAAGAAGTTAAGAAAAACATTCCAGTGTAATGAACTTGCAACCTCACATGAAAATAGGGCATTAGTATGCAGCACATACATGTCTCTGAAACAATAAATACTGATTAAACAAAGCGAAACTGCTCCTGCTGATACACCTGTCATAAAGAGAAATATGAGCAGTACAGTGTATCTTTGCTTGTTCTCTTTTCCAGCAGATTAAACACAGATCATTCCCAAAGTCGATAAACAGATTTCCTGAGTGCGCAGGAAAAACAAGTAGGAACTCAGGCAGCAAATCCAGTGCCCGTAAGAGAAAGCTGGTTTCATCCCCAGCCACTGAGGGCATGCACTTTGAGTATGCTTAGAACGCAGCTTTAAGCATAGACTTTGGGATTTTGTTTTCTTAATGAAAAACATAAAATCCAAGGAAACAAATCCAATATGAGCAATTCTTTTTTCTTTGGTGCTTTAAGCAGATTTTGTTAAAAGCTCTATTGGACTCCATTTGATGTTAAGGAAAAGAGGCCCTGTTCCTGAGGACAAGATGAGGCAGGGTGGGCATGGAAAGAGTGCCACTGTTTATGGATTGGTCTCAGCAGCTCAGGTTCCCTGCTTTTTTTTTTTTAAGGACATAAAGACAGCTGAAAATAAGTTGACACTACAGAGGAAACACTTCATTTGACTTGTTGCATAGCCCTGAAATCCTCTTCAAACCAAATCCAGCTTTCACTTACATTGTCATGATCTTACTGGAGTCAAATTTTCTTGCAATGCACTGCTATTCACTAAAGAAAATTGAATAGAAAGGGATCCTTCCTGTACTAATTTTTAAACACACTGATGAGTGCTCATTGCTGCCAGAGTTATTCTGACTGCAGTGCCTCCCCACAGAAACTCCATGGTGTCCAGTTTTTTGAATGCTGCAATGTTAGTCAGTAATTACTCATTACACAAGGTACTAATTAAGCTTGCGTGTTTCTTTATGTCAGTGTTTCACTTTTCCCCAAGGGCATGTGCTAGACCATCAGAAAGACTGGTGACTCTGTAGCTGATTCACAAGCACGTGTGGCACAGGAGTTCTGGATCTTACTCCCAGGTGGTCTTTGTGAATGATCTTTACAGTCAAGGGTCATTCCTTGTCAGATGACAATTGAGATCTCTGCATACCACCATAACACAGCCTTGGATAACAGCCAAATTCCCACCCAGCTGCTTACCACCTCTCTCCAGCAGGACTGGGATTGAAAATAGGTTGAGAAATTTCATGGGTTGAGATAAAGGCCAGGAAGCTGTTTACAAGTTGCTGCCATGGCCGAACAAGACTTGATGGGGTGAAAATTAACTTGTTTTATTGCCAGATAAAATAGATGTAGGTTGTAAGAAACAGACAATCAATAAAACCATCTTTCTACCTTCCTTTCCCAGGCCCACATTCAGTTCTTCACTCCTGACCACTCTATCCCACCCTGAGAGCTGCAGGGGTGTTGCAGCCAATAAACGGCAGTTGCCACTCTGCTGCTCCTTCCTCCTTGCACTGTTCCCGTAATCCAGCACGGTTACTCACCGTTGGCTCCTGTTCTTCAGGATAAACCTGCTTCACCATGGGTTCTTCATGGACTGCAGGTAATATCTAACATGCCGTGGATCACCTCCTCCTCCTTCTTCTCTGACCTTGGTGTTTCCCTGTGCTGTTTCTCACTCTTTTTGTTCTCTCCTTCTCTGTCTTGCATTTTCTGCCTTTTCTTAAATATGCTTCCCAGAGGAACCACCATGGTGGCTGAGGGTCTCAGCTGTGTCCTGTGGTGGGTTCACTGGAGTGGGATGGAATAGCTGTGGTCAGCATGGGGCAGTTCCTTGTCTCTTGTTACAGAGGCCACCCCTGCAGCCCTGCTCTTGCAGAAGCCTTGCCATGGACACCCAGTACAAATTTACATCATCATCTAACTAAAGATAGTAGCCAGATGTGTATGAATATGTATGTGTGTGTGTTTGTGCATATGAAAAAGAAAGGGATGAAGAAAGAAAAAGAGGAGAATGTGAGAGCATAAGAAGGAGGATGAGGGGTAACTTGGGAGCTTGTACACTCCTGATGTTATAAGGCAACACACACAGCCACAGATGCACTTATTTATGGCAAAATAAAACATATGCATTTGTTCAGACTGAACAAGGTTGACACAGCGGTCGCCTGCCCTGTCAATATGTACCATAAAAGAGCCCTCCAGTTCTCAGCTGAAGTGCCAAAGCTGAAAAGAACATAGAGGTAAAGTAAAAAGGATTAAGGGTGTTGTACTGCATTTCAGGTGTGGAAAGCAATTTATCGTGTCGGAGCTTGGCTGAAAAATGCAATCTGTTGTGGATAGTTGTGGCTAAAGCATGTTGGATTCAATCTGTTAGAACACATTACAGAAAAATCAGCATCTGTTTGAAATTACACCTATAACAAGTATTCTTAAAAAAGGAATTCTGAAGGCAACTACAGAAACCACAGATTTCAAAACAAGTTCTAAACTCTTAGGACTAGTAATTCTTCCTTAATACTTACTGTCCTGAGCTTTACAGGAACTATGAGCAATAAAATGTTGGGTATCATGTAGGCAAGGAAGCAAAATACTTGCTTTTGGGAAAATTCTGAAAGTTAAAAATTATTTATGTAATGCAAACACATTGTGGCTGCACTGGACACTGAAGTATGGTGAAGTAAACAGGGAAATGCTTTCACGTTTTTTTCTGAAGCACATTAACATTTTCACAAAAAAGTGGTGTCCAGTCTTCATCTGCTTGGTTCTAGGAGATATTTATTTTTCCTAGTCTCTTTCTTTCTTGCCTTTTCAGAACTTCATTATTTCTCAAAACAGTACTACAGTAAAAATTACTGATAGGAGGAAATGAGAAAAAGATATTTTTGAAATAGAAAAAGAGGGCATTTTTAGCCAATATATTTCAAGAGTGGTGCTGCCCTAGAGAAACTTGTCTGACAGTTTCTTGCTGACCCATGATTTGTGCTGGGTCACTCAATGTATATATGAAATAAAACTTCCTCCTCTTTTTAGTACTTACTGGCACACAGACAGATGCAGTAGATCAAGTACAAACTATTTTAATTCAGTTTTAGAGAGTGCCTGAAGGTCAGGACAAGGGCAAACTGACAAGTCATTGAGAGGATGCCACTATGAATTCTTTTGCTGGATGAAAAGACAATTTATATGGCTATCAACCTTATACAATTCATAGTAGTACAGCTGCTATTTGTATGGTTTGCCAGAAGGTTTCCAATTAAAAGAATCACTTTATTAAAATACAGTGGTGATTCTTTTGGTCCCTTGTGCTTTCAACTCTTACTGAAACCATACAGAAACACTTTCTAAACATATGCAAATAATTAAATTGCTAAGTAGTACTTTTACTTAGCAGCTGAATGTCTGTTTGTTGTGTTGAATGATCATAGCATCACAAAATCATAGAATACCATATTGGAAGGGGAGTACAAAGGTCATCTGGTCCAACCTTTCTAGGCAAAAGCACAGTCCAGACTAAGTGGCCTGTCACCCTCTTCAGCTGAATCTTAAAGGTGTCCAACATTGTGGAATCTACCATTTCCCTGGGGAAATTATTCCAATGATTAGTTATTCTCAGTGTGAACAAGTTTCCTCTAGTGTCCAGACAGACTGTCCCCAGAAATAACTTGCACCCATTTATCCTTGTCTTTTTCCATGTGACTCCTAAACAGAGAGTCTCCGTCTTTGTAGCCACCCTTTAAGTACTGGAACACGGTGACAAGGTCTTCCCTGATGCTTCTTTTCTTCAAGCTGACCAAACCCAGGTCTCTCAGCCTTTTTTCATGAGGCTTCCCAGCCCTTGGATCATCTTTGCAGCCCTTCTCTGGATCCTCTCCAGCCTGTGTATATATTTTCTGTATAGCAGGGACCAGAACTGAACACAGTATTCCAGGTGTGGCCAGACAAACACTGAGTAGAGTGGTAGAATGACACCTTTGTCTCTGCTGGTGGTGCCGTTGTTGATATAACCCAGCATCCTGCTGGCTTTTTTTGCTGCACACTGTTCACTCCTATTGGGCTGACTGACCACCAGGACCCCCAGGTCCCTTTCCACAGAGCTGCTCCCCAGCCAGGTAGAACCGAGACTGTATTGCACTCTTGGATCGTGTTTACCTGAAACAAGGCTAAAGCATGCCAACTATGCTGATACAAGATTATATGCTACAAAATTTCTTGCTTCATATTACGTATTGGAGAGTTTCCCCATCTCATCCTTGTAGTTCTAGCTAAAACAGGTGTGTTCTGCTTCACAAATAATATCTCATCTTTACTTTGACTGTAAACTGCAATAATACCTGGGAATAATATCCTTTTCCTGTAAACTAATGCTTTAGTTCATATGTTGGATGTGTCTAATGCTGACTTGAAGTCCTGAATGGCAGAGCCACCAGCTGCAGCACCCTTCATTGTCAAATTGTGGGAAGGGAAGTGTCAGCAGAATAGTACAAAAGAGCAGAGAATCATGTACGTTTAGTTGAGAACAAAGTGGGTTTGAAAGGATGGCTTAACAGAGATGCACACTTGGAGTGAGTTGCTCAAAAGAGTAGCCAGAGAATGAAAAAATAAAGGGAAAAAATAGAATACGCAGTACCTTATTCCCTAAACTAGATGAGCAGTTCAGAGAACATTTCTGTTTGGGATAACCACAACTGAGACAGGAGCATAGAATCATCGTGAGGAATCACAGACCATCAGATTGCCTGGAGCTCCAAAAAAAAAAAAAGAAAAAAAAATCTAAGTACCATTTACAGGTATAATTAAAGCTTTATATAAAGTTGTGTCTGGTTGTGACTATATAAAAATTATTGAATTTAATTTGGGCTGAGGATACTTCAGGGTGTAATTTTTTGACAAAACGCTATTCTGTTAAGTTATTAATTTTAATTAGTTTATATAGGTGAAGAATACATGAATTATAAATAGAACTAGCACATTAGCATTTCAGAATTCTATTTGTTCACTTATACATGATAACTATGTTGTTTTGACAAGAAACAGAAATGACAAGTAGTTTTTCCATCAATTGGTATGATGCAAGTATACAGAGGAATTTACATGGGTGTAGCTGTTACTCATTCATATTGTCAGATGGCTTGTATGCCAAGCCTAACATCCTTTCTTTCATGAGCACTTCTAGATATATAGTGGCTGCAACTTATGTAAACACTAATTCTACCTTCATCTTATGCAACATACTGTACCTCAGGCAACACAGCACTTCCTACCTTTGTGCTGTACAACAGGGTTAGTTAGCAGTGACTCAAAAGAAAGCTATCTCCCACTGAGTTATTATCACCATATAGTGCAGTGTTTCACAGCAGGATACTTTCAAGTGTCAGAGACGACCATATATAGTCTAACTTCTTTTGGACTGCATTCAAGATATTGCTTCTCACCTATTCTCTTGCATTGCTTTAGCTAATCTCCAGCTCTCCATTTAAAATAGTTTTGTATTTACAATTTCCTAAATATTTACCACTTTTCAATTTTAATTAAATAAACCACATCACTTAGAAATGAGCTTGGAGCACAAAATGCCATGAAAAAATACAATGTTTTAAAAGCTTAATTAAAAATCTCTGTCTGGATATTATGTTTGTGCTGCTATTTGAAATATCACGTTAGTTGATCTTTACTGACACCCACCCTCCTGAGACTGAGAAGCAAACGACAATCTTATCAGAGAATAAATGGCACAATGGTGATGATAAAAGTCAATTTAGCTTATAAACTTCATGCCCAATAGAAAAAAAGTTGGAAATATATGTTAAACCGCACAAAATCTTTGAATGATGAATCTGAGTTGGTTTGACAAGGGAACGTTATTGTCTTGACGGAAATTAAAAGTATATCCTGAGCCTCAGTAGGAAAACTACTGTACAAACATGGAGAAAAAGTGATGGTTACCTCTCTAACAGTTTACAACCATTAACTCCCCTTAAAACTATAAAGTTTTTCATGGATTTGAACCTGTTCTGAACTAAGTGTGTAGGTATATAGGAAATATCTAACTGGATAATCACTTATCCACTTATATCCACTTCTGGAATATCTCTTTATTTTCAATTTAAACTAATGAACTCACTCATTTTGAACTTAAAAACACTCACATGCCTTAGATATTCACTCCCTCTATCTGACGCATGGTGTAATCTCTTATAATCTGGTTGCTGATCTACCTAGCACAACATAACATCTGATGCCTAGTGTATGTTACTTAGTACACTAACAGTCACTTTAATTCTTCAGCCATAATGACAACCAAAAGTTCTAAGTCTTTTTAGTGTTACCACGTTATATAAAAGCCAGATGCCAGGATGTGGATATTTTTACTAAAACCTACCAGAATGTCTGCTAAATCTGGCAGACAGATTATTTTTGGGGCACTATGAAGTTATCTTAGACAAATTCTTTAGTCTGAATGGTTTCTCATCCCATCACAAGTTAAAGACTTCTCTTTCGCCTGGGAGGTCCCAGAACCACCAACATTCCTCATGAACAATTTAGGATCTGAATAGAATTATATTCAAATGGAGAAGATTAATAAATAACATAGCTAATGGAAAAGTGAAGTTCCAAGAATGTCACGATATTCTGGCTTTCAGGATGTCACTGTATCAGCATGTTAGGGAGAGTCTATGAATTTTTGAGATTCAAAACTTTGCTTAAATAATTGTAGATCTTCATGTAATTGTTCTAACAGATCGAATAACTGTGGATTTAGCAAATTAAAAATGCCACATATAAGGAATACAATTTTACATTACAGAACACAGAGCCTTGCATCCAAAGCAGGAAAATCTGGGATTATTCAGTACTGTGTCACAGCAACACCCTAGGCCTGTTGCTGATGTGACCCTTATGAAGGTGTCCTTGCAGGACACCTTCATAACCTAGTTGGGTATCCTCCCACTTCCATGGCTGGGAGAGTCTTTCTCCAGGTATGGGCTTTTAAAGTCTCTTTTAGTACTCCAGCATGCTTGTTTCACAGAAACAGAGAACAGCAGGCCACAGAATAACTCTCTTAATGAAATGCAGTAATTCTGTTTATATGTTATATATATGTGTGTGTGTGTATGCACGGATAATACGCACACAAAATACATAAACATACATATATATAAATAAAATATCCCTGTAATAGTATCTGTCTGCACTGCAGGTGGAATCAAACACCTGATACATACAACAGTAAGTAGATACAGTCTATATGGGGATCCAAGAATATTTCCTTCAAATTCATGGGAAATCAGATCCCACACTCCCACATAAGACTGTTTATGTGTAGTTAGACTCAGGGTTACTTCTCTTTTCAATGTCTTTTCCATCTTGTACCATTAAAGTGGCACTTAATTTTTCTCCTTCTTCTGGAAAACAAATTCATTCAAATGGAGGTCACAGTGTTTGTAATCCACCTCGGGAGCGTATTCCTAACTTGGAGAAGTCAGGAGATTGTAGCCCTCATGAACACAGCTGCTTTCAGATCACTGGGTTTAATAGATGCCTATGGGGTTCTGCCGTCCATTATTTTATTGATGCAGTTCACAACTCCTGCATTGTGCCTTTCATATTAGCCATAAGTAGTAGGTCTAGAAGGTAGTCATACCCTGAAAAAAAAAAAAATAAAAAATATCCCTTTTTAAGAAAAGTTTAATGTAAAATTGGCAATGATCATAGAACATAGTTTTGAGTACTAAAAATATTTTCTTCCTTTTCTCTTTCTCTACACTGGTCATTTAGCTCTATTGTTTTTCTGCCTTCATCATTTTCCTCCTTTATGGAATGAAAGTTCCTATTCTAAGGAACAAACATGGGACGCTCTGGCATATTAAGAAGAATTAATTTACTGTGAGGGTGCTAAAACACTTGTATGGGCCCAGAAGGCATGTGGGGTTTTCATCACTGGAGATATCTAGAACTTGCCTGGGCATTACCCTGAACAAACTGCTGAAACTGGGCCACATGAAGAAGCATACACTTCTGAGAGATCCCTACCTGTGATGATCTCTTGCACAACGCCTGCCTTTTGTTGCTAGTGTTTGGGACAGGATGTGATCAAAAGCATTTTTTAAAAATTCAAGCATTGCCTGGACTGCCCTAAGTAGGTGTTGGAGTCAAGTACCCCAACAGCACAAGGAGCAACAGAGTTCCCTGGGTCTGACCCCAGTGCTTAGCCTGTTTCCAGTACACCAATGACACAGATCATCTGAACTACCTGAAAATATGTGTTAATAAATGATATATTGCGCTGGAAAAGGAAAAAAGTCTGTCAGAGGAATGCTTGATGTTCTCAGGAGACCCGTTTTGGATATTTTAAAACCAAAAAAATTACCACATGAAACCAGGAGGGGGCAATGAGCACACATATTGTTGATAGCTGGAAAGACCAAAGCTCCTGAACGAAGTGGTATTTTCCCTTTTTTAATCAAGGGGTAACTATTTATTTGCCCCATCATTGGCTCAAGCTGCATTTGTGAGATTAAATATCATTGCATTGCACATGGTAAGTCTAAGGGTCTCTCAAAAACAAACAAAGGTTTCCACATCAGTCTTGCTAAAATAAAAAACAATTCAGAATTGCTGCCGAGAATTTCCTCTTGGGCTAAATGGAAGAATGTGTTTAACTGGACAAATTCCCAGAATTAATGCCACAGAAATTTGCATTAAAAAACCCCAACAATCAGCATTTAGAAGTGGAAAAAACATTGCAAAGATCCGTTCTAAGAAATGGCTTTCACAACAGTCTTCACATAAATGTAACTCTCCCAGTTGCTTCTTTCCCCACGCATATTATTTTTAAGAAGCTTATTTAGTGCATTTTGGTCTCTCT
Source organism: Amazona ochrocephala (assembly GCA_039720435.1). Classification (NCBI taxonomy): domain Eukaryota; kingdom Metazoa; phylum Chordata; class Aves; order Psittaciformes; family Psittacidae; genus Amazona; species Amazona ochrocephala. Next base: position 54,791,084 of record CM077909.1, on the reverse strand, counting down.
CAGAATGTTTAACTTTTGGTGAACTCTGAAAAATCTCTGTTCATTAACAAAATGAGGGCATCAGTTGTTTAGTTTTCTCAAAAAGCAAGCTAGCTGCTATACATGTTGATGTCAGGTCTGCTTCAGACATAAACAATAATAAATTGTTCTTCTATACTGAGGCATATAATTTTCTTAGTTGTCTTTAACAGGAAACTCCCTTTAAAAAGAGAGGATAACTTCTAACTTCAAAGATGCTGTAATACAAAAAAAAAAAAAAAAAAAAAAGAAAGAGAGTTACTTTGGCTGAAACAAAAATAACCTTTTCCAAAAACAAATGAATAAGGTACATCATTATTCTCAGGTGTAAACAAGTGCACGTGTTTAAACTGGAAGCTTTTATATAGCTGAAGTGGAAATATGTTCCATCAAACAAAAGTTCTCCAGAAGCTTGAGTCCTGATTCTTTATTTTTAAACCTTAGTAATTTAGGTGGTGTGTTGAATTCTGTTTTTGTCTTAAAGGAATTGGTTTAACATTTTATAACATAATATTTGAAGTCCTGAGGAATTCAGAATATTTTCAGTATCCACAGGAGCAAACAAACACATATCGCCTGCATATCTAATAGTCCAGAGATTAACTGTAGTGAAAACCCGGCCACCACGTTTTATGGTTTGACCTTGGTGCTTAGCTTTGTATGGGTTCAAATGAGTTGAGTTTGTGTTTCTCAATGATATCACTATCTCACACTTAACATACATAATTAGTTTGCTGTTTGGAACATCTTTCCAAAATAATATATTTTAAATATCTCTATAGTATATGAAAACAGGATTTAATCTGATAGGAATAACAACATGACCATTTTATGTCACAGAGAATGACTGAATTAAATCTTGCATTCTTAAATAGAACAAACTTTATTATAAGAGCATTACTCTTACAATTGGGGTGCTGCCACAATGATAAAAATAAAAATGAAGTGAAATTTATCACAGTGGTATTTTAAAATCTAACGGGGTAAGGGATGCGCTTTAGATGCATCGCTTATCCCATTTAGATCTTTTTAGCCACCAGTGCTTGAAAAGAACAGAAATGAAAGTTCCAGTAGTCACATTTTGTTTGCTGGCTCCTGGGGAGAAGTACATCTCTGTAAGGATTTCATCACCTAGAGCATGGAGGTGCACCCAGAGGGTCTGGAGTGCACGGGACTTGCTAGTACTACACAGGTGTGACAGAACCAACTGGGTCACACTAACCACAGTGGAAATTTGTTCTTTATTTCTGGCCTCTTCTTGCTGGTTTTTAACCCCAAAGAAAGGACCCTGGCCAGTTTCTTCAAGTATGGAATATAGTTTACCCAATATATTTAAAACCTGGGCAAAAGCTGCAAATCATAATGTAGGACTGGGTATGTGTTTTTCTGCAGTCTCCTGGCAAGAGGCTTTTTTTGAGCTGGTATACCTTTTCACTAGAAGATGGATCTTAAATGTAGTTTTATAAACTATGACACTGTGTTCTGAACATAAATTTTGAGTGGTGAAAGAAACTGGATTTCTTCAAGGGATGCAGTATTTATTCTGATCCCAGTGTTTAGAAAACAAAAAACACGTAACAGAAGACTTAGCAATTTCTAGTAATTAATCAGACTTCCTTCAGGTTTTTAGACATCGGAACTTCCCAAACTGCTTCTGGGGTGTAAGAGGGTTTCTTCCCCCCAGCTGACACTCACTGGTGGTTCTCTCAGTCCAGTAACACTCCATTGTTTGGCATGAAGAATGTTAGATAAATACATTTTCAGCATATCAGATGTCACATCCAAAACTGCTCGTTTACTGCAGCATGCTACTTTCTCACAAGTAGAAAATCACGAAGAACAGTCACTCCAAAGACCAGATAATGGCACAGCTAATTTCAAAAGATGCTTCAATGCTCCTGGCTGTACCTTTCAGCACAATCCTGGCCCTCAGGAAGAATGCAGTCAAAAGAGAAAAATGAGGGACCCTACAAAGGTGAGTGAACAAGAGCACTGCACAAAACTTTCTTTGTTTTTCTAAGTTCTCCAGACACCACTTTTATGCTTAAAATATATTCATGCTTGTGTTAGCAAGTGCTTTCTTACTACAGGTTCTGTCCTGAATGACAACTTCAGCGGCGGTGTTCAGTTCAAACTATAAATAAAGCACAGTTTTGTTTCGTTTCTTTTTTAAGTCAAGGGAAAAAAACTATTGCATCAGCTGACTTTGGGATGTGGTGTGCTCTCTATCATTTGACTTCTTTAATCCAAGACTGTCTTTCTAAAAAAGATATCTTAGCTCAGAGACTAATTATGACCTTTATGCAGAAATTACTGGGTGAAATTCCGTTGCCTGTGTTATGCAGAAGATCAGACTATGGGTCCTTCTTGGCTTTAAAATTTTGTAAATCCAAATTCCAGTCCAAATTCCTACACATGTAATCTTATGTACAGATTTCCCCAGAGGTTTCTCTAAAAGCATATTTTATTTTCTTCATGTTCAGAATTGCTCACTAACACCACTTTAACAGAGATTACATGGATGTCCTCAGAGATGTGTAACAAACAGTGATGGGAGAGATTTATACAACATGGTCTTGAATGTTCCATGATGCAATGCAAACTTAAGTTATTACAAGTTATTATTAATCTTTGTTAAATACTAACCTGTAAGGACAGTACGGTAATGGTGGAAAGGCAAATGGTAGTTTGAGAAAGACAGTATCTTGCCCTTCTTAATTAATTCACCCATTTTAAATTGTGCTCTGCTCCTACTTCCTACCACAGCCAAAATTAAACCTTAAATAACCAAAGTTTTACAACATGAGGATTCCGCTGGAAAGCATTCTAATTTTAACACTAAGTGAAATGCAAAGTCAAAGCTACAATTAAAAATGTGGAAAATACAGTATCTGGAGGAATTCTCATTCTTTAAAAAATACATCACAAGACATAATACAGACATATTAAATACTCTAACCTCAGCTGTGAAGTCCTACCCTGGTGTAACTTCACTGATTTTCATGGGAGTCATTTGCTAGAATTGAGTATTGTCCACAAAACTAAAGGTGAATCCAGACACACTGTATTCCTAGTGTGTCAGTGGGGGAAACACCTGCTTCTGGAATCAGACATTCAGCAAGCTTCATGTTCCTCAAGGAGCATCTTTGCTTCTTAAACTTACCAAGAGCTTATTCAGGTTTTTTCTCCTACAGGATCTCTTCGGCTGGTATGATTCCAAGAAAAGCCCTATAGGAGTTCTTTCAGGCTCTTCTCTTTACTCCTCAAAAGATCCATGACAGTGAGTAAAACAGTGCCACCAAGTCAAGAATTTTTTATTCCTCATTGATTTCTCATGGCTTTTTGGAGAAATTCTCTCTGGCTTCCTGTACAAAGCTTGACGTCAGTGGAGCAATCACAGTAATCTTCCACTAGGAAAAGCAGAACACCTAGAAGCAGGCACAGCTTCCTACAGTCCTTGAACATCACTGTGCTAGAAGGTGTAATCTGTTGTACTATGACCGAAGAGACACCCCATTCTGCAGAACTACCTCCCTATTGAGTTCCCCATAACAAAGCATGGACGTAGACCAGAAATATAAAATCTCCAGAAGCTTAGGACTCAAAGTACTTTTTTATGATGGCTGTTATACTTGCCTACATCCAAGAGTGTAATTTTGTTAAAGCTATGCAGGGAAATGGTACTTGTACCTAGATACATTGTTATATAGGTAGACACATTTAGGAAATTTTGTTAGCAGCAATTACAGAAAGAAATAAGCGCGGTAAGACTAGACTAAAAGAAAAACCACGTGAATTTAGCTATAGATTTACTGGGGGAGCTGAATAAAGGGTTTAATTGCACCTGGTTTTCCCCATTTTGTGTCTTCATGTCCTGCTCGCATGCCACCACGTAGATAATGCATAGAAACCCAGCCACTGTGTGAAACCACAGCTTTTTTCTAATGCCTCCAAAGCTACAGAGAAGTCAGTGTTGCACCAGGCAAGACTGTTTGCCATCTATTCTCTCCCTCATACTATTGCCTATCCTCTTGTAGCCCCTACTGGTAGCATCACCCCATTCCCTGACCTGATGCAGTTGCGTAGCCCAAATGTATCACAGGGGGACAGCACAAGTCAGCTGAAGGGATGAGGAAGGGGCTCCACTTTCTCAGATAAAGACACCAGTGACCTCAGTCACTGCAATATTCAGCTGAAACTAGCACAACTGAGTGCATACATTCCTGAAAAATATATCTATCTTTCTTTCTTTCTTTTTTTTTTTTTTTTCTTTTTTTGTTTGTTTGGTTTTTGGCTAAATGACATCAAATGTTGCAACAATTTTGTATGCTTTGAAATGACACACACGCTGTGCAGTTTAAACCAATTTACTGTGCTAGGCTTTTACTTAGGTAGAGTAAACACAAAGAAACCAACCTGGTATATCATGACAGCTTGCAAGCATGAAGATTGGTCTTCAGTCAGGAGCTGCTTGAGTATATTCACTGAGAGGAGAAAATAATATTTAGCTTCAACTTTTATTTCAGTTCATTAAAGCCAAACAGGCACTTTCTAATTATATCTCTTTTCTACTGAGTTGGTAAAGCAAATATTACAGTCATTGACCTTATATAACTCCAATATTTTTTTACAAACATTACTTTTAATCTAACGGCATGACTTACTGTTGTACTTCAAGTAATTTCTCCAATTATATAAGCAATGAAAAGACCTAAAGTGGCAATTATCTGTGGATGAAAATAGGAATTTAATTAGGAATGTACTTCAAAAAGAATGTACTATAGAGCAGAATAGTAAAAGAGTTCATAATATTGGTATGTAAGACAAAATATTATGATGAAATTTAGACCAAAGAAAAAACCACCATGGGTGTTTTATTTGAGTCAGGATTGCTGAGTGTCGGCTTTGTTCAATAATACAAACAGCTGCATGAGGGCTTTAACATGTTCTAAATGTCGCATCTGTTCAATACAGCATTCTGTGTTCAGTGCTGCTCTTCATATTGCAAAGGTGGCCAAAAGTAATAGTCAGACTGAGTGCCCTACTGTGAGCATCACTGAGCCCATACATAGGAAGCCATGATCCCTGGCATGGGGAGCTTAGATTCAGGCTTGAGAAAGGACATAACTTTTGGAAAAAAATAAGAGAGTAGTAAGGAGGAAAGATAACGTGACTAAGATCATGTACTTGGAAAAGATATGAATATGAACAAACAATTTCTCAGTAGGCTTAGTGTTCTCTTCATTTTATAAGGAAGGTAAATAAATAAAGTCAGTTCTTCCCAAGACTCATTCAATTAGACACTACTTTTTTTGGTCTTCCTAGAATAGTTATGCTTAATTATGCCTAGAGAAAGAAATGCTTGGCAGCCAAGAAACGCTCACTAGATCAGATCATCAGTTTAGGCAAACTGGTGTATCTCCACTGTTGTATGTAAGCTGACTTGTTTCAGGATTGGAAATATAACTATTTTCATAGAATCACAGAATAGTTTGGCTTGGAAGGGACTTTCAAAGATCATCCAGGGCAGGGACACCTTCCACTAGACCAGGTTGTTCAAAGCTCAGTCCAGCCTGGCCTTGAACACTTGATCTGACCTTGAACATCCATGAAGATGGAGCATCCACAGCTTCTCTGGGCAACCTGCGCCAGTGTCTCGCCACCCACCTTGTGAAAAAGTGAATCCTTATGTCCTACCCTAAATGTTCCCTCTTTCATTTTAAAGTTATTGTGCTTGTCTCGTCACTACAGGCCCTGGTAAAAAAGTCTGTCTCTGTCTTTCTTATATGCCTCCTGTAAGTATTGAAATGTCACAGTAAGTTGTTCCCAGCCAATTTTCTTAGCTTTTCCACCTAGCAGAAATGCTCCAGCCCTCTCATCATTTTTGTGGCACTCCTCTGGACTTGCTCCTAAAGGTCCACATCTTTCTTATGCTGGGGGTCCCAGAGCTGGATGCAGGTCTCCAGGTGAGATCTCAGGAGAGCAGAGTAGAGGGAAGGATCACCTCCTTCAACCTGCTGATCATGATTCTTTTGATGCAGCCCAGGATATGGCTGGTTTCTGGGCTGCAAGCGCACACTGCTGGGACACATCCAGTTTTTCATCTACCAGTGTCCCCAAGTCCTTCTCTGCAGATTTACTCTACATCTATCATCCCCCTGTCTTCAGCGATACTGAGGATTGCCCCAGCCTTTGCAACTGACCCTGCTAACTTCATTAAGTTCATAAGGGCCTACTCCTCAAACCTGTGAAGGTTCCTCTGGATGGCATCCCTTCCCTTAAGCAAATCAGCTGCAACATTCAGCTTGGTGTAACATGAAAACTTTCTGAGGATGAACTCGATGCCACCATCTGTGTCATTAATTAAGATATCAGCAGTACTTGTCCCTGTACGGTCCCCTGAGGTACCCCTTGTTACTGATCTCCATTTGGACATTGAACTGTTGACTGCAGATCTTGGGATTTTGCCCTTAGTGAAGCCATGCTGGTTGTCTCTAATTGCCTATCTGTCATCCATATGCCTTGAAATAGCTTCCAGGAGAATGCCCACATCTGTTTACATAATCCACACAGAAAAACTGTTTCAGGGTTCACAGATTAAACTTTCTATGCATCACTATCTCACAAGTAAAAAAGAGCCAATATGTCTTCATAATATCAAATATTTGCTTTTCAAGACCAACCTAGGAACCAAGATTGAGTTGCAAATATGAAGGAATTTATTTTAGAAACTTTTACTCTCTGAACAGACTTTATATTTTCATATATATTTTATATATATCAGTTTATATTTTTACAACAGCTGATACAGTAGAAGACTGATGGAAACATCTAAGAGGGATTAAGGGGTGATAGATGCCTAAATTCCACTGTTTTTCTATGGGAACTTGGCTTAAAAGGTACCCTATAAGTCTGAACCTGCATTTCTATAAGAAGGCCTTTGGTCAGGATTCTGTGTCCTCCTAAAGTAGATGTCACTGTGGAGAAGTTGGGCCACTCATCTCTTTTTATCCTTCCCTTATTTCTTTTTGAATTCAAACTGTATTTAGTGTCCTCAATACTCACCTCTAAAACATTTCCTGTAATGCAAAGATGTGAGTTTGCTGTTTAGTCTTTACATATTCTTCAGTGAAAACAAAGTAGCAATTAAAATCCTAGTCACAGGGGTACTGGAGTTCCTGTACCAGTTCTTTATCACCTTCATCATTTTCCCACCTTTTATGTATTCACATTTGCATTATGAATGGCATTATTGATTGCTATTTTAATTGAGCCTTTGTATGCTCCTTATCAGTATAACACAGAAGCCTTTTCTAATGTCAGTTATGAAAATTCACCTTGGGATGTGAAGTGGGCTCTTGTCTGGTATTTTTCCAGCAGACACTGAAGTTCTACAAATAAAATTACCCATCCCTGTGACAGACATACAAATTCAGGTATGGTTATGAGGACGAAGATGCTATACACTAGATGGAAGAGAACTATCAGATCCAGGTATATAGGAGATTTAAGAATTGTATCTATGTGTAAACTAAGCAATCTAGATATGAAGAATGAGGTACAATTGTTGTAGTTTAAGCCCAACTGGCAACTAAGCACCATGCAGCCGATTTCTCACATCGGTGTGTTATCAACACTGTTCCCATGCTGAATCCAAAACACAGCGCGGTACCAGCTACTAGGAAGAAAATTAACTCTATCCCAGCAGAAACCGGGAAACATGAATCTAGAACTCATGCAATGCTCTCCTATTGCTATTTTTACAAAGTTAGCTTTGTACTAGAGATAGCACTGCTGCACCAGCTGTATTTGATAAGATGCATACTAAAATCATGTTCCAAAATTTCTGTCAACATGTTCTGCTCTTGCCTTACACTGGATAGTGTTCCACTTTGTGAAAGATTTACGGCTTCTTCCCCACTGAAGAGGAAAGGAAAATGATAGATTTGAAATATTACCCATTCCTCTCACTTCATGCATAGTGTTCTTAATCTCAGAACAGTCTGGCGAATGCCCCAATTAAATACTAATTGTTTTCTCAAGTCTTTCTCAGCTTGGACTAACTAGCTGAGGTTTTTGCTTTTGTGCAAAATGCAAAGAATGGAAGACTCATTTTGGATCCCTGCCACAATAGACATGCCTGTGTATGGAACACAAACATTTGCTTTTTCTGGTTTTACTTAGGTCTTTCAAATTTATCATGATAACCCCTTCACAGTATTAAAAAAACTTCAATAAAATTTGGTAGTTGTGTCTGAGATGGTAGGCAGTTCTTGAGCACACGTTCTGCTTATTAGGACAATTCAGGACTGAACTCCATAAACAAAAAGGTACTGTTTACACATGCACTGTACAAATCCAATATGAATTTTATTAATTACCTTTGCTAAATTAAAGTAACTAGTACTTATCACAGGCATTAGTGCACAGATAGTGGTCTTTTTACTTTGAGTGTCTTGGATTCCTATTCATTTTTACATGTGATCAGACAACGTATTGAAAACAAAATAAACATACCCTGGTTATATTACTGATGGTAAGTTTTGCATACCATTGCAATGAATACTTCAAAGACAACAGTTGGGTAAACTTTCATTACAGTTGCTGGCATGTAAGAAAAGAAGTAACTTCGGTGGATTTTCAAATCTCTGATTGCATTTGCAGTAGCTGCCTGTTTGTCTGTTTCTTACAACCTTTTTAGAATTCTCACTTGTTATAGAAACCTTTGGGAGACCAACAAAAAGTAAATAGAAAAGTTACAAAACAATATTAAGAAATGAAACACACTATAAATTCAAGAAGGGATAGGCTTTTTAATTTTCACTGTGCTTTTTTAAAACGTAGGTTCATGTAGGAAACCACATAACTGCATTCTGTGAAAACATTCATATTCAGATTTATCCACATATCAACCCTCTAAACTTCAAACTATTAAAATCTCATTGCAAAACCCTGACTTGATAAAAACCCCACTGACATCAGAAAGCTTTTTTCTTGAAGTCTTATACAAGAAAAGAACAACAGCTATCTCAGGTCCTGTAGCTGCTTTTCTTGATAGTGCTGTCAGTTGCTGCAGTGAAAGACAAGTGTGCCAAATTTCCTTCATTGGGCATAGATAAGCACAATACAGTAGCTCTACCTGGATTATATAAAACTGAGAAACTACAAACTAATTTGTAACACAGATAAAATCCCACCAGAATATTAGAAAGTGGACAGACGGCATATTGGTTAATCATTTTTAATTGAGGACATTACCTACTAATCAAATTCTAACAATTTTCTTTCTTCAACAAAATAGCTAGTCCATTGAAACAACAAAAATGTATGTGCTCCTTTATAAATTTGGAGCACAAAAAAGCCTGAAAGTTTACATTTGCACTTGGTTGGAGTTGTAGAAAGCTGCCTGATTAGAGACTTTAAAATAAGACCTACAAATGGTAGTTAAATTTAACTAGAATATTAACTTTTGTGACAGTAAAGTCATACAACCTACTTAAAAACCTGCTGTCCCAAAAAGTCTAAAACCCTGGTCTCTAATTAAGTTGGTTTGTTAAAAAAAGTCTTTACAGACCTGAATTGAAAATAATCACTGATCTTTGTTCCTAGTGAAATTCACATGCTGTAAAGCATATTTTAACATCTAAATTCCAGCCATTGAGGGGAATTCACTGTAATTGGGAACCTTTCAATCCAATGCACTGACAAGTGAGTTTCTAAATAAAAATACCAGGACCCGCTGTAAAATGTGTTTCAGAAAAATTAAGTGTTCTACTGTTCAACAAAGTTATCCAGTGTTGAATATTTGAATGAAAAAATCACAAGTTATAATAACTATAATTAAAACCTGCAAAACAAGACAAATTTAAATAATCTGGATGAAACTAAATGTTCACACAAACAGAAAAATCAGAATTTCTCTGTCTACTCACCCATAACTCAAATGAGCAAAATAAATTTTTGCAGATACAGAAAGCTGAAACCAACCACTACTCTTCAAGCTTTTTCTCATAATGAGTCCTCAACGACCAGTCCTTCGATCACAAATATCTTTCTTAAGGCATGTGCTCAGACATGCCAAATTCAAATAGTTTAGGTTCTGTTTGGGGCTTTGTGTTTTTTTTTTTTGCTGTTGTTTGTTTGTTTGTTTTTGTTTGTTTTTTGTTTTTGTTGGGTTTTTTTGAGGAACAGGTTAATTTTTTTTCCATTTCTGAGATTCACAACTGCTGTTTAATAGCAGTATATACATAATGAGAACTCCAAATGCTACAGATTCCATGGCGGCACATGAAAACCAACAAGGTGTTGGTGACAGCCAGCATGGCTTCACTAAGGGGAAATCCTGCCTGACCAATCTGGTGGCCTTCTATGATGGGGCTATGGAACTGATGGACAGGGGCAGAGCAGTTGATGTCATCTACCTGGACTTGTGTAAAGCGTTTGACACTGTCTCACATGACATCCTTCTCTCTAAGTTGGAGAGACATCAATTTGATAGGTGGACCACTCGGTGGATAAAGAACTGGCTGGATGGCTGCATGCAAACAGGAGTGCTCAATGGCTCAATGTCCAGTTGGAGACCAGTAACGAATGGTGTCCCCCAGGGATTTGTGTTGGGACTGGTCTTGTTGTTGGTGACATGGACAGTGGGATTGAGTGCGCCCTCAGCAAGTTTGACAATCACACCAAGCTGTGTGGTTCGGTTAATGTGCTGGAGGGAAGGAATGCCATCCAGAGGGACCTTGACATGCTTGTGAGGTGGGCTGATGCCAACCTGATGAAATTCAACCATGCCAAGTGCAAGGTCCTACACCTGGGTCGGAGCAATGCCAGGCACAGGTACAGGTTGGGCAGAGAAGAGATTCAGAGCATCCCTGTGGAGAAGGACTTCGGGGTGTTGGTCCATGAAAAAATGAACATGAGCCGACAGCATGCACCTGCAGCCCAGAAAGCCAACTGTATTCTGGGCTGCATCAAAAGGAGCGTGACCAGCAGGTCGAGGGAGGTGCTCCTGCCCCTTTACTCTGCTCTCGTGAGACCTCACTTGGAGTATTGTGTGCAGTTCTGGTGTCCTCAACATAAAAAGGACATGGAACTGTTGGAACAAGTGCAGAGGAGGGCCATGAGGATGATCAGGGGACTGGAGCACCTCCCATATGAAGATAGGCTGAGAAAGTTGGGGCTGTTGAGCCTGGAGAAGAGAAGGCTGCGTGGAGACCTCATAGCACCCTTCCAGTATCTGAAGAGGGCCTAATAGGGATGCCAGGGATGGACTCTTCATTAGGAACTGTGGTGAGAGGACAAGGGGTAACGGGTTCAAGCTTAAACAGGTGAAGTTTAGACTGGATATGAGGAAGAAATTCTTTACTGTAAGGGTGGTGAGGCACTGGAATTGGTTGCCCAGGGAAGTTGTGAATGCTCCATTGCTGGCGGTGTTCAAGGCCGGGCTGGACAGAGCCATTGGGTGACTTGGTTTAGTGTGAGATGTCCCTGCCCATGGCAGGGGGGTTGGAACTAGATGATCTTAAGGTCTTTCCAACCCTAGCTATTCTATGATTCTATGAAGACATTTTTCCTTTGAATGAGGGATGTAACAATCTACCAATTAAATTAAAATATAAAATGCTTCCTTACCTTAGATCTTGAGAAATTACTGTGATTACTTACTGATATCTGGTGAGGGAAAGTATAATTTCTCAGCTGATATAGACTTCATTTATTTCTGTAGGTGTCAGAAATCAAAGTCCCCAGTGCAACTAATACTGCCGCATACCAGTCACTCCAGCTAAAAGAGAAAGAGGTAGGCTAAGAAAGAGGTAGGTTAAGTAAATTATAGAATCACAGAATAGAATCATAGATAGTTTAAACCACGACAATGAAAAATAAAAAAAATAAAAGAAACAGCCAGAATCCCACTGTGTGGAAACATTGTCTAATATTACACATTGGGCAACAACCTGCTGTTTGTAACACTAGTAAGATTTAGGGGAAGATTAGAAAGACAGAAGCCTTGTTCCTTCAGTGTTGTATTTTCCCTATCTTCAACCTTTCCACTTTACTCAGTCTTAGTCACTGATTGCTCCAGGCAAACCTTTAAGTGGAGAATAATATTTTAAAAACCACGAGAAAAATCAAGGAGAAAAGAAGCCTGCTATATGATGAATAAGAGAACCCAAACGCAACCATCTCTGTAGCAAACTGCTCAAACTAAGACTAACTGGAATGTCAGGCACAACCCTCTTGTGGAAAGACACCAGTTACTGGTCCTGCCTTGGGGCTCAGTCCAGCAGTACTCCCCACCATTCTGGTGACAGCTAACAGTGATAACAAACAGCCACTTTGCTATTGGGGTTATTTCCAAGTAAGAAGACTTTGCTCTCTTTGATGCACCCCTGGCCTGTGCTCCTCGGTGTTCTCCATGCTAGGAATTTTTAGAGTGAACTGCTGATTTAGGGTCCTTTCCAACCCTAACTATTCTCTGATTCTACGATTCTATGATTTCCCAGTGATTTTAACCCTCCAGGTTGTTAGGGTGACTGCAGGGAAGCGAACAGTGCTTAAGGAAGTCCACTAGGCTGCACACTTACTTGCCTGCAGCACAGGTCTCCCCAGACCAGGAGCAGAGGAAGCAAGCCGGGCTCGGTGACCAGCCACTGCCAGTCACTGGTCACAGCGTCCGACCCGCGAGCACTTGAAGAAATATTCAATTACAATAAACTGCAATACAACAAAAATGACAGGAGAATGTACCAAGCGCATCAAAATGCAGTGGCACCTATCTGCCCAGCCAGTAGCCTGCAGACTGCCAACTTGACCTGGGGAAGCCAGCAGCAGCGGGAAAGTGCCTTGCATCTACCTCGGGAGGGTAAAAACTTCTTCCGACCTGGACTGATGGCCTTTGGTAAGAATAGCTTTGAGAAATACCCTCACCACCAAACTTTTGGTGAAGGAGAACTTTTGTGTATTCTCCTTCATTCCTTTGCAAGGATTCATAAGCAAACAGCCCTTGGAAAAATACACCCAAAAGGAGATCTGGCTGAAATCCACGAACCTTAATCGTTTGCCTTGCTGGGTGATTGGACTTATCAAAACACAGGGCTAATGAACTCTTGTAAAAGCAGGAAGGGAGGAAGAGGCTTTCGAGCCACAGCGTGCTCTTCTTCTCCATCATGGTTTTGGGGAGACGCTGCCCCAGCCACGTTTATTTGTTCTGGTGACGGAGCTAAGCCTCTCCCATGTGAAATTTCACTTTTCAATGAAATCTTACTCCGGGAGCAGCACCGCCAGCATATTTATCGTGTGACTCATACGCAGAAAACCCAAAAGTCAATAGTCAAGAGTTTATTTGATGGAGATTTTCTCCTAATTAAGAGGTCGTTAAGTGGATCCGACTGTTACTCAGCGCTGAGACCAAGGTCCCCAGCAGCTGCTCCAGCCCGGGAGATAGTTGCCGGCCAGCACATTTTCCAGAAACATGTTTCCTCTCTCGCTAGCGGCCCCTTCCCCCTCCCCGCCACCCCGTTTCTAGTCTCTCCAGCGCTGATGAGCTAATAGCATTTTTCCTTTGCATATTTTGGCGCTGCTCCACCGCATACTCTGGCAGACTACGTGTGTCTGAGCGCGCCCGCCCGCCGCAGGCTCGGCGCGGGTAGGGGCGAGGGGGGGCAGCAAGGATGGATGGAAGGAGGGAGGGGAGGAGGATGGGCGGCGGGAGGATGGGGAGCTCCCTCTGCCGCCGCCGCTCCATCCCGCGCCGCCCCGCTCCCCCTGTTCCCCCGCGCGGAGTGGGTGGGGGGCGGCCGTGAGGGAACTGTCAGGGCCGCACGTTTCCAGCCGCATTACGTGAACAAATGGCGGGGGCGCAGCCAGCGGGGCTTGTGTAACTTTGCGAGAGTGCCAGCGAGTTTTAAAGTCCCTGGTCTCTCCTCCTCCTCCTTCCCTCGCTCCAGACACCAGCGCGGGCCGGAGGACGATGAGAGGCTGATTGTTTGCTCCAGCTCCCTATTCGCATCCCCTCGCCTATAAATACCGGCGAGAAGAAAAGCCGCTCCCGCCGCCTCCCCCGGGCCGGGTTTCCTTCCTGACGGCCTGACCTGCCCGATGGCACCGCCCGGGTGCTGCCACGCTTGAGACCCAGCTGCCCGTCTAACCCTTCCAGAGCCGCAGCCCGTCCCCCCCGGCGTCCCCGCACTCTCCCCCTCGCCTCCTTCCGCCCAGTCCTGGCCAGGAAGGAGCCCCTTTCTCTCCGCTCGCCACCCCGATTTCGCCCGTTTCTCCCCTCCGCCGGCACCCAGGAAAGAGGAGAAGATGCATTTCGCGCCGCCGGGGCTGCTGCTCGCCCAGCTCCATGCTTGCATCTACTGGAGCTGCCTGTGGCCCGCAGGCTGCCAGCAGCCGCCGCCGCGCCGGGACCCCCCGCCGCCCCCCGCCGCATGGAGGCAGCGGATCCAGTGGGAGAACAACGGGCAGGTGTACAGCCTGCTCAGCCTCGGCTCCCAGTACCAGCCCCCTCGGCGCAGGCAGGCAGCCGAGGCTGTGGGCAGCCCCATCCTGCTGCTGCGGAACAACGGCACGCTGCCGCGGAGAGCCGCCGCTCGAGCCGCCTCCGCCGCGGAGACCCAGCCCGCCGCCGGCAGCCGCGGCGGCTCCGGCGCCCGACACTGGTTCCAGGCGGGCTATCAGTCTCCCTCCGGGGGCCGCGCCTCCCACGTGCCGTTGAGCCCGAGCTCCGCTAACCCCGCGGCCACGGAGGCGACCGGGAGCGTATCGCCTGGGGCGTCGAGACCCGGCACCTCCACCAGCCCCGCCGGAGGCACCGGGACCGACGGCAGCCGGAGAAGCACTGGGGCCGGCGACCTGCCACCCCTCAGCAGCTTCAGATCCGGGCGGGAAGATGTCATGGTAGGAGACGACCCGTACAACCCCTACAAGTACACGGACGATAACCCCTACTACAACTACTATGACACCTACGAGCGGCCCCGGCAGGGCAGCAGGTACCGACCCGGCTATGGCACCGGCTACTTCCAGTATGGTAAGAGCCCGCCTTTGCTTTCCCGTCCCGTCCTGTCCCGTGCCCCCCGTCGGCCCCGGCCCCGCGGTGCTAGCGCGGCGCGTCCCGCAGGGACACGGTGCGGCGTCTGCGGTTCTGCCAACCGCTCGCTCCGGGCAAAGCCCGACCCAGCAGTGATTTGGAGGGCTCCCGGACTGCCCGATCCCGGGAGGCAGCGGTCGCTGGGGCTGGGGGGGACGGCGAGGTGCGGGTGGGACGGTGGGGAGCCCACCGCGGGGGTCCGGGCATCGTGCTTGTGGTGCGGGCTTTGACAAAAGCCGAAGGACCTGAGAGCAAGAGAGAGAGCCGCCTTAATGGGTGGCAGGGTCCGTAGCAAAGCGACAGCTTCCAACAGCTGGGGTGGAAGCCAAGAATTTGCAGACGTGTCCTGGGTTGATCTTGCTGTTATGTGGTTGGTTTGATGAACTGCAGGTCTCCCTGACTTAGTCCCGGATCCCTATTACATCCAGGCGTCCACATATGTCCAGAGGATGTCCATGTATAACTTGAGATGTGCTGCCGAGGAGAACTGCCTGGCAAGGTAGGCATATCCCTGTCTTTTGCCTGCTGACAGTGGGTTCTTGTGCTCCTGCACCCAACGCAGAGTGCCCGAGGACTCGGTGGAGAGTGGAGACAAGAGAAGCTGCTGGGCCCAGAAAATGTACTACAATAAATAAGAAGTTTGTAAACTTCTTATGAGCCTGTGGCAGATGGTGGGATGCGCACATAAGAAAACAATACAGCCACATCAGAAAGCCACACACCACAGAAGAACCTACATTTTGTGAAAAGTTATATTGCACATTTCTGTTATCAGGCTCATTTGAGCATACATGAATTTTGCAAACTGGAGGCACCTAAAAACATCCACTTGAATCTGGTGATTTTCATCCCCTTTTCTCTAATTCAACGAGTTCATATGCTACTCAATTAAAAATAGAAAAAAAAAAAAAGAAAACCCAAACTATTCTGACCAGCACAAGTTAAGTTATAAAATGCTAATTGTTTCTGGGCCTGTGCCTTGTAATGACTCTAAAGACTAAAATCTCCCTGAAAAAAATGTTTCAAAGTGTTTTAATGGGTTGAAATAAAGGCTTTTCTGTTATGTTGGGTCTTGTCCAGTTGGCAAAGTGGGATTTTTTCTGCTTTGATTGGAAAGAAATCAACATAGCTGTTTTTAACCATTTTAACTTGTTTGATATCTTATCATGCAAAACAGATTTACTTATTTACCAGCATAATTAATTGATGTCAGGGTGTTTGCAGGGTCATGCTCTTTCTTCACTTGATGGAAAAAGAAAACATGGCATAAGAAGCAGTATTTTTTATGTTAATCTTACACTGAAGATTAATTGAAACGTTCTTGCTGGCTATCAATTGATTAAAATATTCTGGTATTTAAAATACTGTAGATAAAAGCTAGGTGAAATAGGGAAATAAAGGCATATGTATATTTTTTTCAACAGAAACAAACATCTGCTGTGTGATCTTACATACACATTGAGTTCCTTTGGTTAACAGCCATTAATAAAATCATGGGTTTAGTGCCATCAGTACCACCAGTGATTTTACATCTAAGTGGTGATCTGCCTCAAAGACAGAGGTAGAGTCAGTGGTCAAACTTCCATTTACACTATTAGAAGCAGATCTGAATCTTATTCAGGTCTTGGTCTGGCACCAGGCACTTCTGAGTACACCATGTGGCATTCTTGTGCGTCTTCAGTGCACGACCTTTAAGGAGGCTGAAAAGATCAGTTACTTCTGAGACCACATAAGGTGTTTTCTTAACATGTTTCTTGCATATTCTTACATCTCTTTTTTGCATTATTACAGCTCAGCTTATCGAGCAGATGTTAGAGACTATGACAACCGGGTGCTCTTGAGGTTCCCCCAAAGAGTGAAGAATCAAGGCACATCAGATTTTCTGCCCAGCAGACCCCGTTACTCATGGGAGTGGCACAGCTGTCACCAGTAAGTGAAGTGCTCAGTATGGCACCTTCTAATTATCTTTTTCACTAGCAAATTGCCACGCTAAAGGTGACATTTTCTAAAGCTGCAGTGAAGCAGGTGGAAGCCAGGGGGAAGATACGTAGCCACCTGAAACCAAAATGGATAAGAAGCTTACCCATAAGTATAAAACTCTCACAAGTATAAATTCATTACGATTACAAGGCTCAAATCAGTTTTGACAGTGACACCTTCTCTTCTGATTGTACTTCAGTTACATTTAACTGGAACCAGCAAATAGAAGTCCTAATCATGGTAAAATAACTGTGCAAACCCTGAAAGGTACCTTTACTACATGTTCCCTATAATACATCATTGTAAACATTGAACCATACTTCTTGACTTCAATTTAATGGGTTACTTCTTGACGAGGAATGGTCTGGTCAATGTGAAAAAGAAGGTACTGAGTTGACTGATCCCATTATCAGTATCCTTCTCATATGATACTTTTCACATACCAGTACTGCCCTAGAAATAGCAGAATTGCTGGAAACATGGCAACACAAATATAGTAGAGCATTTTCAGCATTTTAGAGCGGGTTACACTGAAGACTTGCACCTTTTCAGAAACTTCACATGCAACAGTTTGCAGGTTTGTTCCAATTTTCACTATTTTTTAGCAGGACCAATAGAAAGCTTACCTTACTCCCACTTTACTTCAAATACAATTCTGCTGTTGTGGGTATTATTCTAGTTAAAAAATAATATGTAATGTGGTCTTGATCTAAAGGCCCCTAGAGTCAATGAAATATTTCTCTCTAGCTTCAGAGGCATTAAGCTTTGAATGAAAAATCAGGATCATTACAGCAAATTCTTTAAAAAAAAAAGAGAAATATTGCTAGTTTATAAAACTTGTAAGGATAAAAAAGCTAAAACTAAATCAACCCAAACAAAAAAGCTTTCATAAATACTTTAGTTAAACCCCACCCCTGCAAAAGAAACCACCAGCAAAAAAACATTTAACCCCGGTGCTTACAAAATTGATAGATGAATGAGATGGATAGAGAGCAACTGAAATCTTCCATTTGTTGAAAAGCAGTTTTACTCTGCCATGATCACTATCCAGATGTAAAGTGTCTCTGATTTGATTCAGTTCTTGGACAGAAAATACATTTTCCATAAAAAAAAAAAAAAAAAAAAAAAAAGCATTTCTTGTGATCATTTCCATGAGAGTGAAACAAGCTCATTTGGAAATGAACTGTAACTGCCATTTAGTTTGGCTAGCCATCGGACTTCAGTGTTAGTCATCATCATCTGAGAACCACTTTTATTGTTCTTGATATGCATGCTTCATTTTAAAAATACGTTTGAATTCTGTTTAATTATATCTTTCTCATATAACTCTTCAGCTGAAGGCATTCATAAAGAACAGTAGCCAGATGTTGCATAGACATCTGTGCAGGTAGACGGTATAAGTTTAGTTTTCCTTGTGTTTGAAAAAGTGAAATTAAGAGAATAATAGCTGTTCAAGTTCATAGTAGGATCTAGAAATCTGTGTGACGTCAAGAAAAATGCATCACTGTGCCCAGATCCAAAATATACATACTTTTGAAACAGAGACTACAATAAGTATAATCCACAAAAATTGATGCCAGATGTGATCTGCATTGCCAGTACACAGAAGATGATTTCTTTATGCAGATTTGTTTTTGCTAATGTTATGAATGTATCATATTGATTGAGGGCCATGGAAGTGTGAATGTGGATTGTTGAGTTTTTACTATCAAGTAGAAAACTTCCCTGGAATTTACAGAATGTAAGGTAATCACTCCTAGTGAAACTCTGGCTAACGGCAGTTATAAGATGTACAATTCAAATTGAACTACTTAATACTTGTTATTGTTACTGAAAAACAGCTGAAACAGGAAATTTTGGAAAAACAATGGTGCTATAGAGCCTTTCTCTTAACAAATTAAAATCTATTATTTATATATTTATTTTATAGTCATTGAAAATTGGAGTAAAGAAAATAAAACTTCCCTGGATGTCTGGTAATAGGAAATATCCTACCACACAAGTTCTGTGCAATAAATAAAATTTCACCACATCTAACAGGAAGTAGATCAAATAGGAATCTGTAAAATATCACTGACAAGATCTGATCCATATTTAAGAATGTATTTATGGTTTAACAGACATTATCACAGCATGGATGAATTCAGCCACTACGACTTGCTGGATGCAAGCTCACACAGAAAAGTTGCTGAAGGACACAAAGCAAGTTTCTGTCTTGAAGATACCTCCTGTGATTATGGGTATTATAGACGGTATGCATGTACAGCACATACACAGGTAAGAGCTGGTTCAGAGACAACCAACTTTATTTTCCCCCTCTAATTTATCTTTGGATATTTTTTCCCCCTCCAATTTATCTTTGGATATTTTTTTCTACAAATCACCTCCTGGCCTAAATTATCTGATGCCCTAACTAGCTCTGAAATTCTCCATCACAGCAACTTTAAGACTTAGCAATTTGCCCAAGTGCTGCTATGTGTGTGTCCCATTAAAATGCAGGGACACTTACTAGCCTAGCGTCACTGGTGAGTGAATGGTATTAAAACACATCACAAGTTCTTGTGGTTATAGGACAGGTGAAGTGAGCTAAAGGAAACCTGAGACAGAGACAGTGAAGAAGTCTTTTCCAGTGTGCCTGGCTGGTGCCAGAATTCATGTGTGGTATTTTTGCCCTTGTAGAGCATGAGGCTGCAAGTTGCTGAATGTCCTTAATACCTGTAGCTTCTGGCTGGCAGTCCAATACAGAAAACTTACAGCATAGCTTTTTGCATGTATAGAGGGTTGCTGAAGAGAATGGCAGCCATGTGACAATTACAATGGGTTGTATACAAAGTAAACCAAGGTGTTAGAGCTCATTAAGAGAATAGATAAAAAATATAAATGCACCATTATGATATGATACAAATCCATGATAAGACTCCTACCTTAAAATACTGCATGGAGTCTGGTCACCACTTCTTGAAACTGCTACAGAAAAGCTTAAAAACCCAAACCAAGCAATCCTAGGAGAACAAGGATGATCAGCAGTGTAGTATAGCTACCTCACTAAGAGATTTCACAGATGAATTCCATTTGGAAAACCAGAAAAAAATACCAAATCTTGAGTGGTCCTGTATGAAAGTAGGAAATTGTTGGTATTCACTGTTTCTCACAGTACAGGAGTTTAAGGATATCCAAAAGAACTGTCAGACAATAGCGTTAGAGAGGAAAGCTCTTTTGACACATGAATAAAGAATTAAATGCCTCGCCATAGGATGTTGCAGAGAACAAAAATATTTACAAAATGTTATGTTAAAAAAATTAAGTAATGGAGGCCCTTAAATACAAAAATCTGATGGTACCCCATATCTTAAATACAGTTAAATGCCTGGTAAAAGGAAGTTGCCTGGGTAAAGGACATTATACATCCTATTTCTTACGTTCTTTTCTCCTCAGCCATCTGCTGCTGACCACTGTCAGAGACAGGACACTGAGCTTGACGGATCTGTGGTTTAACTCAATGTGGCCATACTTACACATAAACTTGTATCCCTTATTCTGCAGTTTTTAATCTAGGAGGTAGTTATTTTATCACAGAGAAATGACAGATATGCTTCACTGGCTGACGTGTCCACATTTGAATTTTAAATACAATAAATGATCTGTAATACATAAAGGCTTTGAAGAGGTTGTATAAATACCTTTCCTCTTTCTGGAGACTATAACATCTAACTAAGCAACATACATATTTTACAGCTGGAGTATTTGTGCCACTAGAATCATGGCTGTGTCAGCGTTTCCACTGGAAGCCCATATTTCAGGGGTTTGTAATTGTACTGTAAAACTTTCCTCCAGCCTCAGACTTGGCACATACATGTGAGAGTCTGAGCTGATCACCAGCTGGGTCAAGAGGGAATTCCTGCAGGACTTGGGTTTTGTGCACTCTGCGTGTTGCCAGAACACTTCAGCTTTGCATAGAGCAATCTGTATCAGCCACGGTTAAAAGACACCAGATTTAAACCACTGATACATTCATATTCATATATGAGATTCTTACTGATGCTCCTAATAGCAGCTAAGTTTTCAGAAAAGATTCATCTGGAAGAAAGGCTTTCATTTCTCTCAGATTCTTGTGTCACTGTTTGCCTGAAGAGATGTTTTCTTCTGCGCAAAACTCAATGTAAAAATGGCCGTACACTCTAGGCACTTTGGCAGAGTACATCCATAGCAAAAAGTTGCATCATATCTAAGGGTAGAGACAGGATCAAACACGGTGATCAGGCTGGTACTCCAGGATCTCAGAAGCTATTTACTTGTGATTTACAGATATTTGGGTCCAGCCTTTGGTCAGTTTTAATTTTATTCTTACCTTTCATAAAGAACAGTAACAGCATCTACAATATTTACATAAAAGGAGTACTGTAACAAGTGACAATAAAGATAAAATACAGTTATCTCACAGATGAACAACTATCAATAGTATACATGTTTCTTATGCAGGAGTAATATAGTGCTGTCCATAAAGTGATACGTTAGACTTTCATGTTCTAGTTCAGATATTCAAGTAAAATGCCAAGAAAAAAATAAGCCTAATTTCCTAAGGTAATTTTCTTACTGAAATGTCATGGTTAAGTGAACTTCGATCTGAGTGTCCCTAATATGTAGAATGCTACTATTCCTAATGATTTTTTTACAACCATCTGAACTTAATTTTTTTAGGGACTGAGCCCTGGCTGCTATGACACTTACAATGCTGATATAGATTGTCAGTGGATTGATATTACAGATGTAAAACCTGGAAATTACATTCTGAAGGTAAGGGTATTTGGCAGTGAGGAAGTTTTGATATTTTTGCGTTTTTTTTTTTTTTTTTTTTTTTTTAAAGAAGCAAATGATGTGCTTATGCCCTTCTGAATATAAGTTATCAGCTCAAACCTGTTAGTAGACAACACTGTGCTTTCTCCCTTTAAGGTCAGCGTAAATCCCAGCTATTTGGTACCTGAATCCGATTACTCCAACAATATTGTACGCTGCGATATACGCTATACAGGCCATCATGCATATGCCTCTGGCTGCACAATTTCACCGTAAGTACACTCCTTTGTTTTGCAACTGTTTTATATTCATAGTACTAAAGCTGACAAACAGATAGATAAAGCTTAGGCATTTACTTCAGATGGAAAAAATGACTTCCACCATTAATTTTAGTGAAACCAGTTTCTTCAGTAAGTTGTTTCTTGGGTTTCAGGATCTAGTGTGTTAATTCAGGATTCAGATGGTACTTTTCAAAGGTCTTTTTTGGCAGGAATGATGGGAAGAGTTGCTATGCTCTTGACAACTGCAGACCTTTCAAATCCTGACCTCTGGTAATTAAACTATTTCCGTAGGGTTAGCACTGCTTTTTAAAGATCTAGTCTAGAAAAACAATCACAAGGGAGAATTCTGCTCTTGCCATCGTTCCCTCAGGATATATAACTCTTTCAAAACTGCTGCTGTCTGGGCTGCTAGGTAATTACCTCTAGTCCACGCTGTCTTAGTGTTTGCACTAAAACCTTTCTGTGCTCATTCAGTACCCATTTATAGCACCCACACAGAACTCTTGAGCAGTTAGAGAGCTCTTAAGACATTCTGCAAAGTCCCACGAGTGTATGTTACTTTGCTGCTGCTGCTGACACTGCAGTCATCCTCTTTGAAACAGTTCCTCCAGACACATTCCATTCACAGCTTAGTTCTTCAGAAGTTGAAACGCCACAATTATGCCCTCTTTTTTCCCTCCAAAAGGTGAATTCATTTCATTAATGTTCTCATAGTAGATCTACTGTAGCTTAGTATCTGTGAAACATACACATGCAAAGCAGTCTTCTGTAACAGAATACATGAGTTGCTCACACAAAATATTTATCAAGTGGTTTCATTTGGATTGCATAATGAGTATTAACATTGTATGGAGGTTCATGGGAGATAAATTCCAGAGCAGAAAATGAAAAGTAAATAAATGATCAGTCTAGTCTGCTATAACAGCATCAGTGAAACAAACATATCAAATTAATGTGACTATTGTTTAATTAGCCTCATTAGGAAGCCAGTAATTAAATGAAGCTAAAATGAGAAACATTTTTTCATCCCAGTGTGGAAATCTGTATTCATAATCACACTTTGGTCACAAATGCAACAAATGGCTTCAGCAAGATCCTCTATTTGTTCTTGCCATGTAGTTGTCAGACTTGTAGGAAACAGTTAAAAAACCAGGTATCCTGCAAGTCATGAGCAATCATATTTGATGGACCTGTGGCAGGAGCTTTTAAAGCATTTCTCTGTGAGAGGACTAACTGGTACTTCTAGGAACATAGGAACACCATTTCTATTCACATTGACGTGGAAGGGAAATTTTTGCTTCATGCCTTTAACTTTTAGTCTCCCCATCCTACCTCTGTAAAATGTTATCATGTCAGGGTGAGGAAACACAATTTCTGCTACTGTTTGTTGATCTGCGCCTTCAAGCTGAAAAAAGGTATTTAGCAGAAACTCCTGTGTGTTCGTCTGCCTCACATTCTTTCTTTTTTTCCAACAGATACTGAGAAAGATGCAAAAAAATGGATGAGATGATGCCAAATGTTTTGAACTGAAGTATTGTTATATAAACTTAAATAGGACACAAACACTATAGAAGCAAAACTACAGAACATACACACATACACCCACACACCTTATGTGATTTTGAAGCACTTCAGCTGCTTCTCAACCAAAGCTGTAACTGGATTTTAAGCATTTAAATTGTCATTATTTTTATTACTATTGAAATGTGTGGAACTGGTGATTCATGCACAGATACTTTATATTTTGAAAATCTAACTCATTCATAAAAACATGAGCATTTCTTAACTCCTGAAAATTTGGAGTTTAGACAATAATAGACTTCAATGGGAATATTACTGATGAATGAGTTGAACATTTTAAAAGGTAGTGAAAATTTATGTAAAATGAATTAAATAAAACGCAATAGAAAGTACTAATGTCAGCTATCTAAGAAAATACCAGAATGAAAAAAAAGCTTAGGAGTAATGCTACAGTACCATTAAAATGAATTTGCTAGGACATGTTGATTTGAATGAGAAAAGTCTGTTTGGTCTTCAAGGAATATTAACATATAGCAAAGAAATACATATAAATATATATATCTCAGTTATACCCCTGCAAGAAAAGTTATGTTTACATTTTTAATATATTAGAAGTGTTTCCATAAGTAAAAAAACAGATGGGGTTTTGAAAGAAACCTTTCATCTGTGAAAATAAATTAAAGAACTTAGCCACCTTTCTATGGTCAAGAGGTTTTTCAAGGTGGGGCTTTTAAAAGAATTCTTCAAACTTACTGTGGATACAAATAAGTACCTGTCAAGAAAAGGGCTCTTGGAGATGAAGGGTCCCTGATGTAGTTATCTGTGAAAAACATCCAACTTGAACAGGTTAACCATCAAAATAATATAGGCAACTAACTCAGGTGGCACCACCAACAGAAGTAGGTCAGAATATCTAACAGTTTTTGTTGTGAAAAAGCCTACTACCTGCTTCCCCCTTAAGTACTGTATTTGACTTTAAAAATGTCAGTATTCAAACACAGAAGTTGAAACTATACTATATATAGAGGGAGAATAAAAGTCAATGCATTTAACATCCTACTTTAGGCTGTTCAGGAACCAAATAAACATTGTAAGGGGAAAAACTTCCAGCCCAAATTAAAGTTTTTGCTGAACTGCTTAACTGGTGCTGGGCACACCACTCCTCCCTCCATCCCCAAATTATTTTGCTTTGCAGTACACCCTGCTGTAAGCTACAGTAGCTGTGATTTTGTTTTTAAACTGTGAAATAACATATCACAAGGGGATCTGGTGGGTTTTTTTTTTTTTTTCAGAAGACTTCTGATCATGTAAAACGAAGGATCTACTTTTGAAACAAAGGGACCTAGAAATACTGATTGGCATTAAACATTAAACATTAAGTTTAATCAGCAGTTCAAAACACCTAATAAATATGAAAAGCTCATTACGTTTTAAAAAAAACCCTGAAAAATGTGTGTGCTATTTGGCATGGTGAAAAAATAAAAAGTCTGAGCAGTATGGAGAGTTTTATTGTCACTGTTGAGAATAGCTGAGGCAGCATTTGGGAGTATTATACACAATAGAACCCTATGGATTTTATAGTTTCATGAACTATTGCAATACTTTTAAGATCAACTTGTTCTTTGTTACATATATTTAAGCTTATTTCATGATTACAAAGTATTTCCACCTTTATCATAATAACTTGGTTAAAAATTTGCACAACTAGTATGCATACTTAATCTAAGAAACAGCAACCCAGTGATCACTACCCAGCACTGGGAGTGGGTGCAGAATTAATATACTTTATACCTGCAAGTCTCTTTTTGTTCGCGGAGAGATCCATTTCAGCCATCAGCCACCAGTATGTGCAAGAAACAGAAGCAAAATTTGGAAAACAGATTTATTAGAAAGCCATTTATTACAATATGTCTGCAAAAATAAGAGTCTGTTTAAAGTCTAGGCCTCTGAAATCTCAGCCCAGATTTTTTAAGAGGGGCTAAGGGATGCAAATGCATTCACCTTTCTAAAGACTTGGGTCAAAATGGGTGAAAGTCCTGCCAGCAGCTTGGGCAATGGACACAAAAGCTACTGTACTGGAAGCGAGGCTGTGGGCACCGGCTGCTTCCTGGTAAAAGGTTGTTTGCTGGTACCTCATTGTGCCTGATAATGTTCTGAATGTGGGATAAGACCGCACTAACTGGACACAGAGCAGCCACAGAAATTGAGTTTACCCCTTGACTCATGAGGCAGTAACCTGCTCACATGTCTATACCCAAACTACTTGCAGAACTCCACTGAATTCAGCCAGGAGCCAGAGGACCTTGAGCGTCTGTGTAGGTGGAGGAGATTGTAATAGTGGACTTGGTCCTTTCAGTGGGAATGACCTGGTTCGGAAAGGTGCTGAACGCCATGACTTTGAATATTGGGGATACTGGAGCTACAAAAATGTAGCTGCTTTTTTTTTTTTTTTTCCGTAGCAAAATATTGTATTTCTATTGAAATGTGTGTTAAGCAACATAAGTGATGTACAATAGCATAAAAATTGACGAAGATATCATGAACAGTCTATTTAGAAAAACAAGGGATTTTAGGATTAAAAAAAATGAAGGAATGTGATTTTAACTTCCCCTGTTCAACTATAGTAAATCACAATGCGGAAGAGTTTATTATGTAACATGTAGAAAGTAGTTCTAAACTGGGGAGTGCCAATCAGTATTTTCAGTGTCTTGGCTCTGCAGTTTTGACCCAGCTACCTAATTTACTTTTTTCATACTGGAACATATTTGTGGAATTATGCTTTGTGCAGTTTTGTTGAAAAACATTCATAAATGCTGTTTTGATAAAAAACTTGTTTTATGAAGCAAATTATATTTTGGAATCCTTTTTACCAGACACTGGGCTTAGTCCGATCATCTTCGAGAGGCTTTTTGCCTTTGGTCTCAGTGGGAGTAAAATCAGATTTAAATTTTTGTGAGGATTCTAGGATAAATTTTCTGTCTTGCAGTCTCAACTTTCCTTTGAAAAGCCAAATAATAAAAATGTGTGTGAAGCAATTCCCTCCCACATTTCATATCTTTAGATAAAAATTGCACATAAGGAACTTATTGTATGTCAGGATCATTAAAGGAGGGGTTTGTTATATATTTTTTTTAATCCTGAAATACATTTGATATATGCATATTTTTAGACAAAGCGTAACAAAATGACAGATTGGTCACCAATGGAACCAACATATTGCGTAGATGATGTTTTTGTGTTAGTAAAAGTCTACTCATTTTCTCTCTGCTCCAAAGTTTGCTATGCAGTGTCGAATGAGCACAAACACCAAATGTACCTTCCTACAGTCACTTGTGCGTTGTTTGCAGTGTGCTCATTCAAAACCAGCAGGGTGAATTTCGTAAAGGAGACACTGAAAGGTAGTTTATCCTGTGTCTCATGCTTATGTCGATAAGGCATTTTAATTTTCTCCAAATCCTAAGAGGTGCTGAAAGATTTTAACTTGAATTAAAACCAAAGAGTATGTTATTGGCAGGTTTTTATTATGCAACTAAGTGCTACAGATACAGTGAAATGCCATTTGTTTTTTCTACTTTTTTGGAGGTTTTTCATTACTTCCTTCACTTTTCTTCCAAGAGTCTTAATTTCAGTAACTTTGCATCTTTATTTGAAGAGCTTTAATTTATAATATTCAGGCACTAGCTTTGTATTCTTCATTGCACTTTCATATTCTTGTGTTACAAGCCCGTATTATGGTTGCAAGTTTATGTGAAAATGACTTGAATAAATTGTTTCAAGCGTTCTACTTGTCATATTATATGTAATGCACAGGCCAGATCCATCTCTCAATGAGAAACCCTTGACTTAAAAGTTGTTATAACTATACAAAATGAGGAAGATTCTGTCATGCTGACATGGTCTCAGAAACAAGAAAGAAAAAGTTACAGGACATGATGGATTATATCTCATGCTACACAAAGGCTTAACATGTGAAGGCATAACAGCACAACGTATGACTTGTCTGGATAGAAGATTTCTTTACTATATAGGCTGTCTCTGTAGGAACAGGAACTTAGAAATCGCTTTCAGAATTTCAGCTCCAAACCCTTTCTATCATGGAAATAACAGTTGATCAGTCTGTAGTAGAAAGTCCATGAAGTCTAGAAAATTACTAACACTCTTAACACTTAGTTACTCCAAACCCATTTCACTCTTTGTTATTGGTTGTTCTTAAGAGTATAAACCAACATCCTGCTGCCTCTTCAATCTGTATGCTAAACTGATGAAATAAGCTGAATTGTAAAGCATCTCTTGTTCCTGCACTGAGGAATTAACACAGAAGATCATGCTTAAAACTTTGGAATCTTCAGTCTAGTAAGAGGTTGTTAAACAACTTAAATACCAACTAATGGTACTCTTGGCTTTGAGTAAATGGAGACAAAAATGGATGCAGTATCTTTTAAAATTCACAGAGTAAATGTTGAATTATTTTAGACGCAATGCTGTGATGATCCTATAATTGAGCTAACAAAATTATTTCTATACTACTACATCTTGGAGCTAAGAGCTTCAAACTGAAAATTCCTGTAAGTGCTATCCCCAGAGTGCAGAACTCAGTGTGGATCAGAAGCCATGCAAATACAAAAATGCCGTAAAAATGAATACAGTTACAGCAGAAAGTATATTCAAATTTATTGAAAACAAAGCATCTCCTAGTTTTCAAGTATCTTCTACCTGCTATTCTACTATCTCATTTTTACAATAGATCACCCGCCTGGTATCACAACATCACCAGTCAACAATTACGAAGCAGCCAAGCACTTTCAATCAAGAAAGTATTGCTGTATCTGTATTTCTCCTGGTCAATAAAAACTGATGAGAGAAATACTTAAGCCTGTTGAGGTATCTTTAAACTGGTGTTATCAATAGTGCACCTTTTGCTAAAAAAAATAAACCAAGGAATAGTGGGATTGAGTGCACCCTCAGCAAGTTTGCCAATGACACCAAGCTGTGTGGTTCGGTTGACACTCTGGAGGGAAGGAATGCCATCCAGAGGGACCTTGACATGCTTGTGAGGTGGGCTGATGTCAACCTGATGAAGTTTAATCATGACAAGTGCAAGGTCCTACACCTGGGCTGGAGCAATGCCAGGCACAGCTACAGGTTGGGCAGGGAAGAGATTCAGAGTAGCCATGCAGAGGACTTCGGGGTGTTGGTGGATGAGAAAATGAGCATGAGCCGGCAGTGTGCGCTTGCAGCCCAGAAAGCCAACTATAGGGATGCTGGGGACGGACTCTTCATTAGGGACTGTAATGACAGGACAATGGGCAATGGGTTCAAACTTAAACAGGGGAAGTTTAGATTGGATATAGGAAGAAAGTTCTTTACTGTGAGGGTGGTGAGGCACTGGAATGGGTTGCCCAGGGAAGTTGTGAATGCTCCATCCCTGGCAGTGTTCAAGGCCAGGTGGGACAGAGCCTTGGGTGACATGGTTTAGTGGCAGTTGTCCCTGCCCATGGCAGGGGGCTGGAACTAGATGATCTTAAGGTCCTTTCCAACCAGAACTTTCTATGATGCTATGATTCTATGAAGCAACACATTTAAATTCATATTGACTCTCCTAAAAGACACTGAAAAATCAGAGACTGTTTTGTTAGTTAAGTATGAAGGAAAAAGTCATGCACCTGAAGCAGTCTAGCAGTAGCTCACAGTATGTACCCTAGCTGAGAACATTTCCTCTACGGTATGGTAGTGGAAAACATGATTCTGAAGGCTTTTTAAATGTAATAATCAAAGAATGAAATAACTTTCCGTATCACTGTAAAAATAAACGTGTAGTGCTTTGTGAGAGTGCTCTGTCTAAACAGTATTTCAGATACAAGTCATATTAAAATCATGTATATACTGAAAATGTCATCTTGATATAATGAGGAGAAAATGCTCGAAACTTTATCAACAACCTCCAGACAAGTTCACTGGGTTTATCAGTTTACAAAAAAATTGCCCAGTTACACATTAAAAATATTATCAAGTCTCAAGCATTACCACTTGTTTACACAGTGTACTAATGCTGCGATCCAGGTGAGTCACTAAGCACCAGCTAGAAGTAGTATTAAAATATGAAGCAATGCCAGCAACCTACACATCTCTTCTCCCATTCATGTTCGGTGACATTATCTTTTTTCTGTTCTTTAAAGTAAGAGCTCAGAAGTGCTTTTGAAGATGAAAACAGAAGTTTTGGTAAGTCAGGTTTCCTTCAGGAAGAATTCTATGGCCACAAATTACAGCTGTAAGAATGGAGTGAGGAACTTGCTCAAATGCCAAGATAAACCAATGCTCCTAGATCTCTAAGCACATGTTAAAAAGTACTTTAGAACATAAGCTCTTCCCCTCTCCCCCCCCAACAATTTGCAATCTTCAGAGTTTTGGTCTTTAATGTGAATCAACTCTTACATTAAGTGCTCATCTAAAAGAAAGATAAGCTGTCCATGAAAAACTGTATTATAGTTGATATCTACCAAAAGAATTTTTTCTTGCCTTTTATTGGAACCAGGTAAGTCACATACCAAACACTTGTTTGGCATAGTTAAGTAAATACTTACTTATTGAAAGCCATAAGGATTAGCATCTGGAAAACTTAAAAGAGGATACAGCGGGTAAATGCATGACTTTTTCTATAAAATATGATCCTTCCCTATGAAACCACAGTAAAAATGTTTCCATGTTTTATTTTGAAGTTTCTGGCCTTACATCTTATTCCACACGGTACAGTGAAAATCAAACTAACAAAAAACACTGGGAAATGGAAGGTTATTTGAATTTCTGATCCCTCTGAGGAGGAATGCCATTCAGGAGAAGAATAACACATATATTGACATCTGTTTAGGGTCCAGGAAAGATAGCCTAACTGAGTGGGGTGAATATATGACTAGGTAATAATACAAAGTGAACCGACTGGAACATTCAGCCTTCAAGAATTTAACACAGGATGGCAGAATGAGCAGAAATTGCTGGGCTATAAATAAAGTCTGCAAGGGGCAGATAGTGGTGGCCATACCAGCAACAGAGTAACACTTTATGTTAAAACAACTAAAGTATGTTTGGCCATTTGACTCTTACATCATCCCAAGCGGAATACACTGGGCTATTACGTAGTGACTGCAAGTTTTAGACACATCCAATAACTCCCTTATGGAGCCACTGAGGGCTAGGGAGTCATTGCTTGACTTGGTCCTAATCTTACATACCACAAGGAGTAGATGAGGTAGGAAGAGACCTCTGGATATCATTTAGTTCAAACCCACTGTCCAAGCAAGGTCACCTCAAGACAGTTACCCAGGACTGCGTCCAGTCAGGTTCCAAGTATCTCCAAGGATGGAGACACCACAATCTTTCTGGGCACCTGTGCCAGTGCTCTGTTGCCCTCACTGAGAGTTCTTCTTGTGTAAGTAGAATTTCTTATATTTCAATTTGTGATCAGTGCCTCTTGTCCTGCCACTCAACAGCACTGAGAAGTGTCTGTCTTGATCTTCTTTACACAGCTTGCAGCCCCCATATTTATACACATTGACAAGATCCCCCCCGAGGCCTGTGTTCTGAACAGTCCCAGTTCTCTTAGCCTCTACTCATATATCATATACTTGATAAGTTGGAGGGAAGGAATGCCATCCAGAGGGACCTTGACATGCTTGTGAGGTGGGCTGATGTGTGGGGATCTCATAGCAGCCTTCCAATACCTGAAGGGGGCCTATAGGGATGCTGGGGAGGGACTCTTCATTAGGGACTGTGGTGAGAGGACAAGGGGTAATGGGTTTAAACTTAAACAGGGGAGGTTTAGATTGGATCTGAGGAAGAAATTCTTTACTGTGAGGGTGGTGGGGCACTGGAATGGGTTGCCCAGGGAGGTTGTGGATGCTTCATCCCTGGCGGCGTTCAAGGTGGGGTTGGACATAGCCTTGGATGGCACGGTTTAGTGGGAGGTGTCCCTGCCCATGGCAGGGGGGTTGGAACTCGATGATCTTGAGGTCCTTTCCAACCCTTACTATTCTATGATTCTGTGATGGCCTTAATCATCCTGGTCACCCTTTGCTGGACTTGTTCCAGTCTGTCCTTGTTCCTTGTATACTGGGGAGCTCAAAACTGGACCCAGCACTTCAGATGTGGCCTCACCAGTGCGGAGTATAGGGCAAGGATTGCCTCCCTTGTCCTGCTGGCCACACTCTTTCCAATGCAGCCCAGGAGACTGTTGGCCTTCTTTGCCAAGACATTGAAAAACAGTTTTTCGAAGGACTTCTACACCTTCAGGGATTATAGACTCTCTAAGTTTACATAGACTTAAGAGCAGACAAACTGGCAAAAAAGAAATTCACTGACGATTAATAAACACAATAAATGACAATATCACAAGATGTCCCTGACTAAAGCTTGATGAGTTGGATGTGGATGATGTACTGCGTACTTCCTCTATCCCTATGCTTAAAGCATCCCTTTTTGACTGCTGAAGTTCTTAGGTTAGACAGACCAGTGGGTCTGATGCAAGACTGTTCTTAGGCATTACAGAATGCTACGTGATTTCTACAGCATACTGAACACACTGCAGCCACCTACCAAGTTTCTGAATTAATTTATGAAAGACAGAAGTTTATAAAAGATGGAAGATTATGTAAATAAACACACTGTTAAAAATTAATTACCAGTTCAGAACTTGTTTCAATTAAGTGGTGGGAAAAGCCCCTGACGAAAAGTACAACGAAGATTTTACCTCATACCCTAATTAAAAGAACTCCCAAACTCAGAATGGCACTTAAAGGTGAAACATTTCTTAGTGTACTAAGGCCTTTCAGTTTTTTAGCATTCTTTCAGAAACTGCAAGACAGAGATGCTGGAGTATCCAGATACATCCATCAGGGCAACAGTATTACATACACTGTTTCAGTTCTTCAAATCAGCGATACAATCAAATGACAGAGATGACAATTTTACAGGCCACTGTTTTATTGCTCTCCAGAAATTTTCATATCATACATACCACTGACCAGCTTTTCCAGATATCTGATATATTCATGTTATGTAAAGTCTGTTTAAGAATCTCTTTCAACTGCATCAATTGAGATGTACATGATAATACAGTTCTAGGATAATCACCTAAATACTTTGTATCTTCCCTTTTCTTGACATGCAAGTCCTCGCATAGTTCAAAGTACATTTTTAAACTAAGAAAAAGCTCCAGAGAAACTGTACTATTGCTACAGGGCATAAATGATGTTCCTAAAAACCAACCATTCATTTTAGGGTGTACTTCATAAATGGTGGCACAATTTACTGGGCCTTATGAACCAGCAACAAATAATCACACATTAATCGACAGTCCATTGAATAAATGAAGCAATCTTTATTAACAGATGATAAGTTCTAGCAGGTGCTGTTTTATAGGTTGCGAAGGACAGTATAGCAAAAGCGTTCAAACAGCAGTTGTTATAAGAAAATACCATGGGTTGCAAATCTGCAAGAATCTTCTTTCAAAATCTCAATTTACATATAGTTTAGTCATCAAATTTAATCTTTTTCCCTCGGAATGCTGTAATTTGAGACATTTGCTCCCTGCGTCTCTTGCTTGCTTCCCATGATGGATGAAGAGGCTGCTCCAAAAATGCTTTCTTACTGTTGCATTTAATACCTGCAGCTTTTGCAAATGGTTGCTTCTTGAGCTGTGGTTCCTTTTTACAAAGAGCTGTGCGAGAAGTACAAAATAAAACATTAACTATATAATGAACCTTCATGAAAATATGCTAAAACTACCTTGGAATTGTAGATATTTTCAACAATTTCTTAATGAGCCACGGAGAACACATTCATCTGAATGTTCACAAAATTTCCTCACCTTGCAGCCCAGTAAATTGTCATTTGGTAGACTGCAGATAGTTAAGATTTACTATTACTGACTACATTCAAAATTTGTGTAGACCAATATTCAGCACAGTTTCAAGTATCTTCTTCACATAAACCAATGAGATGTTACACAGTGTTACTCAATATGACTGAAATGATACCCTTCAGCCAACTAATTAAAATATGGTACCATATACTATAAATGGAATAAAATATTGAAAGAGTAACTGAAGGAATTACTCAAGAGATAAACTACTTGTTAAATATCATAATCTGACACCTTTTCCTGTGCATGGGTAACACTAACTACTCAACATGAAGTCAGACAGGAAAGGACTTCCTGTGTAATCCCTTCAAATGAAAGCTCAACAATTTGACTATTTTTAACACAAACGTTAAAATATGTGCTACAAAATTAAAATGAAACAAAAACCAACCTATCACGATTAGACTACAGAGGCAACAAAACCTCAAGATGTTTTTACTTTTACAACTTTACCAGGTTAAGTAATACATACCTGCTCTTCCATTTTTGTGAGGCTGGTCTTTTGTATTTCTAAAAATATAAAAAGAGAATTTAGGATTTTTCAATACACTTGTAAGATAACAAACACCTGTGACTAAAGAATTGCCATCACCAAAACACTCATACAATGACTTTTCAAGCATAGTGTGCAAGCCCCCTTATATATTGACTCCTCTTTGTTAATAAAAAGCAAAAATAGAAGTATTTACTTCAGGTCTGTTCAGGAATCCTCCTTATTTGGGAAGAGCTACTAAAAGTCACAACAATCTGTATTACTGGGGAGAAAGGAGGGAATAGAGAACACAACAATGGGAAAAAATTACCTTTTCTTTTGAGATTTCTGATTAGAGGCAGACAAAGAACTGCAGAACACTGATTCTAGCTTGCTTGCTTTTGCATGTGGCTTTCCTTCTTCCATGATCAAATCTTGCTCTGCCCCAGCCACTGTGTTCTTTTCTTTCTTCACTATGCTCTTCTGAAGTCCATCCTTTGCTTTTGCTGAAGAGTGAGCAGTAACTGCTGCTATCTTTTTCTTTCTTTTTACTTTGCCAATGAAGAAATCATCATTGCTGTCACTGTCAGAATCTGATGACTGGTTATAAAACCTCTCTTCAGTACTATCATCAAAGTACTCCTCTTCATTAGGATGTTTCTGGTCTCTATCATCATTAATTTTTATTGCATTTGATTTGTTCAACCTTGTATTTTCTTTCCTTGTTTGATAGCCAAGTTTCCTTCCCGTTTTATTCTGGCCGACTGCTTGCATTTCTACCGCCTGAAATGAAGATTTTTCTAGAACATATGCTGTCTTAATTTCTACAGCTTTCTGCTCAGATTCACTCTCACAAGACTCTTTAGCAACCCCATCAGTTTGTACGCTCATACTATTTTTTGTTTTGTTTTCACATCCTTGCTGTTTTTGAGCTAGTTTAAGAGCCTGGTCATCCAAAACGCTATTGAAATGTTGTGCTGATTTAGGCTCTTCTTCTGACATAGCCTTTTTTGAATGAGTGGCTTTGTCTGGGTTCTTTCTTGCATCCTTAAAAGCTTTTACGGCAGCTATACAAAGGACAGAAGGAAAATCTTTTGTTGCAGCTACACGTGAGTTTATGTATACTATTTCAATATAATAAACCACTTCCACAAGTTAAACATGTTGCATAAGATAAGCAGTATTGGAATGTCCTTATCAACCATTTACTGAACACATGGGCAAGAAATACCTTAGAGTCAAGCTGCGTCAGGGGAGGTTTAGACTGAATATTAGGAAAGAATTCTTCACAGAGGGCGATCAGGCATTGGAAAAGGCTGCCCAGGGCAGTGGTGGAGTCACTGACCCTGGAAGTGTTCACAAACCATGCAGACAAGGCCCTTAGGGATATGGTTTAGAGGTGGACTTGGCAGCCCTGGGGTAATGGTCCGACTTCATGATCTTAAAGGTCTTTTCCAACCTAGCTGATTCTATGATTGATTCTAAAGATATTCCAGGTACATGGTCAAGAAAAGCCAGGAAGCAAATGTGAAATTATCTGCAACTGGAAACACTGTTAAACTTGGGTTTAACTGTGAACTCTTCCATCAGCAAATAATCTGCAGCTGGTAATCATGCTTATTTAGGGCACTTCTTTGCATGTAAAAACTGCAAACAAATAGTAAATAAATTGCTCAGATATAATGAAATGGGTATTTGACATGCTGTGCTATTAACAAAGTAACTGTGACATTTTTACTTGTACCTGACCCCTTTTCAACATCAATTTTACTTGGAAAAATTGAGTTTAAAGAGAACAGGAGATAACCTAAAGAATCAGGACAGATTCCCTAAGGATTCTGGGGACAGTTTCCAGGGAAGTTTAAGGGAGTCATTGCAAAACCTTTTAGCTGATTTTGGGAACCCAGCTGTAATGCTCCTTTTGCCTTTTTATCTGCATGTATTGTGCTCACTGCCAATTCAGTCTTATTTAATTTACAGATACTCTGTTATACCCACTAATTTTTTAGAATTTTTTCAGTTCCCATTATAAGCCCTATTTATAAGGTCCTATACTATTAAATGTCATATAGCATACTGTCACGAATAAACTCATTTTAATCAATATAAATGACTACAAGCTTGTAACAATTGGTTCACTGCAGCTAGTTATGGTAATTACTGGAGATATTATTTACTTTTCCTTTTATACTGGTTGTTCATGTCAGGAATATATAGGAACAAGGTAACGCAGTAGTAAGCTACTAAAGTCATAAACAAGTAATGTAATACTTCATACCTTTAAGTTCAACAAATCTGGGTTTCAAGGTGGGGTGTGTGGCAAGTCTTGCAATGGCTCGCTCTGTTGCAGTACAATTTGGCTTTACAAAACAAATTCAAAGTCACAAAGTCAATTAAACGGTGGATACTTATATAGGTCTGTATCAGTTATGCTACAATACATACTAATGTGATTCTGGACTATTAATTAAACAAGAGGAAAGGCTTATGACACTGTAATATTTGATTTTTTTTTCATTCTAAATGAGGAAAAATGTGACTGCCCAAATATTGGCAGAAATGTAGCACACACGTAAGCAAACCTGTTATTTCTCAGTTACTGAATACAGGTAATGTGATTTTTATTTTAAAAGCATAACAGATACATCTTTCAGAGCTAACACACTGATTTCACGTTCACTGTTTCTTGCACAGGCAAAGGAAATTCATTAACTCGCTGAATAAAGAACAACATATTGGTAGAAGACATTCTGCATGAAAGAATACAAGCAGCTTGCAAAAAGTGCAGTATGAATGCCATGAAAGGAGGCAAAATGACACAGCAGGTATAGAAGAAATATACACTAAACATGTTTAAGAAGCAATGTCTAACCTGATCTTTCAGACGAACAATCCTGAATTTGATGTGGCAGAATACCAAAACTTTTTAGACTGATGCAAAGAACAAATATGATCTTCACGCTTCAATTTGAAAAAAAAAAAGTAGAAAAGTAGGAATTGCTTCCACGTCTGACTTTTCCTTTTATATATTAGAAGTTACAGGTATAGCACATTATGAAAGCTACCTCATTTTCAGATTAGCGTCATTACTCTGCTTAAAGAACACAATGAGAGGTATTTAAGACTTTTCCAAAGACAGCTATGTTCTCTTTTTTTGAAGGGAGGGAAAGGAGGTGTAACGGGTTTGTAAAACACAAACTTAGCAGGAAGATTTCTTTAAGCCTCCAGCGGAATTCTTTCGGAAAGAGGAGAAAAGACACACCTTCCTCCTTTTGTCCTACTGGGACTATGATGGATATATTTCTCAATTGTTGCTACTTGTGATTTGAGCCCTATGCTACAGTAAGTACCACAGCAGAGGCCACACGAGCCAACAGCTGACAAGACTTGTGAGGAATGGGGTAAGAGCCCCTGTGACCCAACCTGAACTGACTTTGGTGCCCAACAACACAGCAGAACATGCTGCCTCTCCTGCCCTCAACAAACACTGCAAGTGATGAGCCCAAGTCACAGGTATGTAAATAGCAGGGAATAAAGGGTGGAGATTGTACAGGCTTTGCCCCAGGAAGGAGGTAAATTTCTCCATAATGGCTAAGATGGTGCTGTGCTTTAGATTTGTGACTAACACATTTTAGAGTTGATAATGTAGAGAAATGAAGGATACTGATCACTTAGCATGACTGACTTAGTGTAAGTAGCTATATGTACTCAAGCCTTAGGCTGCAGGAAGTAAACTTTCACCTAGATATGATGAACTTTAACCTGGGTAAGTGAAAGGAGGCCCCAGAGCTGGCTCACGATGGAATATAAGGAAGTGAGGAAGGCCACTACGCTTGTCAGCAGAAGGTACAATCTTCAAGATAAGAAATCACCTGCCTGGAGTCAATGAAGGGACCCACTGAGGAACAGGAAGACCCCAGACCTTAATATTACCTCTATCTGGAACTGTCACAAGAGCAGTGGGTAGTTTAGATTATAAGGGTATAACTGCCCTTACACGGTTTTCTTTGTCTGGGGTGACTCTAGGGAGGCACCCAGCTTGAGCTGTTTCTTACCAACTGTCGTGGTTTAAGCCTCTATAACTCACGCAGTCGCTCTCTCACTCACTCCCCCCTCTTTTTTCCTCCAGTCCTGGGGGGCTGGGGAGGAGAATCAAAAGAACACAACTCCCACAGGTTGAGATAAGAACAGTTTAGTAACTAAGGTATAACACAAATCACTACTGCTACCACTAATAATAATAATGACAAGGGAAGTACAAGGAAAGAATACAATCGCTCACCACCCGATATCAAGCCCGACCAAGCAGTGCACCCCCACCACCCTTCCGGATCTCTGCCCTCCGTTTTTACATCCTGGGCATGACGTGCTGTGGTATGGAATAACCTCTTTGGTCAGTTTGGGTCAGGTGTCCTGTCTCTGCTTCCTCCCAGCTTCCCCTCCTCCCTGGCAGAGCATGAGACTCAGAGAGTCCTTGGCCAGACCAAAAAGTTCTAAGCTGTAACTATAAACATCGGTGTTATCAGCGCTGTTCCCAGGCCGAAAGTCGAAAACACAGCACTGCACCAGCTACTGTGAAGGAGAAAAATGACTGCTGCTGCTGAACCTATGACAGTGTCCACCCCTTACTCCATACCATTCACGTCATGCTCAGATCCCATATTTTCAATATACCATCGCATATATAAATATATATATATATATCGAAAAATTGATTAATCAGAGTCTGCTTGAGACTCTGCGCAGAGAATCCTAGGGTTAAGCCAAACAGGGAAAAAAGTCTGCATTGAGTGTGTGTGTGTGTTTGTGCCTATGGAGTCAGTATGGGACACATATCGGTTCACTAGAGCCACCCACCACAAAGGGACTATGAGTCCTTGTGGTTAAACTCCCAGCTGATATGAATGTGACTCCTTAATTGTGTGATGAATCCTCCTTCCCTAACATGTAACGTACCAATGATTAAGTTATTGCTGAGTATTGCTTGCACAACACCAAGGCCTCCTTTGTTTCTCACTCTGCCCTCACAAAAAGCAGCCAGGGGGAAGGAAACACCTGGGATAGCTGATCTGACCTGACCCAAAAAGATATTCCATTCTGTATCAAGTCATGCTTGGCAATAAAAGTTCAAGGCAAGGAAAACGAAATGGGGTATGTTTGTGGTTACGGCATTTGTCTTCCCAGATAATTGTTAGGTGAAATGAAGTCCTGCTTTCTGTGATGTGGCTAAACATCTAGCCACTGCAGCCCAGAAGGCCAACCGTATCCTGGGCTGCATCAAAAGGAGCGTGACCAGCAGGTCGACGGAGGTGCTC
Organism: Amazona ochrocephala; assembly: GCA_039720435.1. Lineage (NCBI taxonomy): Eukaryota > Metazoa > Chordata > Aves > Psittaciformes > Psittacidae > Amazona > Amazona ochrocephala. The sequence goes on along the minus strand of CM077909.1, from coordinate 54,751,696 downwards.
CTGCCCCTTTACTCTGCTCTCGTGAGACCTCACTTGGAGTATTGTGTGCAGTTCTGGTGTCCTCAACATAAAAAGGACATGGAAGTGTTAGAACAAGTGCAGAGGAGGGCCACGAGGATGATCAGGGGACTGGAGCACCTCTCGTATGAAGATAGGCTGAGAAAATTGGGGCTGTTGAGCCTGGAGAAGAGAAGGCTGCGTGGAGACCTCATAGCAGCCTTCCAATACCTGAAGGGGGCCTATAGGGATGCTGGGGAGGGACTCTTCATTAGGGACTGTGGTGAGAGGACAAGGGGTAATGGGTTTAAACTTAAACAAGGGAGGTTTAGATTGGATCTGAGGAAGAAATTCTTTACTGTGAGGGTGGTGGGGCCCTGGAATGGGTTGCCCAGGGAGGTTGTGAATGCTTCATCCCTGGCGGCGTTCAAGGTGGGGTTGGACATAGCCTTGGATGGCATGGTTTAGTGGGAGGTGTCCCTGCCCATGGCAGGGGGGTTGGAACTCGATGATCTTGAGGTCCTTTCCAACCCTTACTATTCTATGATTCTATGATTCTATGACGAGTAGTGAATTAATTCCTTATTCTCCTTTGCTTGCACACACAATTTTGCTTCACTTATTGAACTGTCTTTATCTCAAGCTACAAGTTTTCTGACTTTTGTTCTTCTGACAGCATCCCCATCCTGCAGGAGTGGGGTGAGTGAGCAGCTCCTGCTGGGTGCTTAGATGCTGGCTGAGGCCAAACCATGACACAAACACTACCTAATACATCAACAATGCATACTTAAGGTATCTGATTTACTTGACATAAGATTTCTCAGTGGGGATCATACTTGTTTGCGTGTGCATTTTCTTCCAGCAGAATTATGACAGTATAAACTTACGTACTCACTGCATAGCGACAGACGCTTCGTGTCAACTACCAGTTCAAGACACTCACTTTCAGTGCAGTGACAGGACAAGGGGTAATGGGCTCAAACTTAAACAGGGGAAGTTTAGATTGGATATGAGGAAGAAATTCTTTACTGTAAGGGTGGTGAGGCACTGGAATGGGTTGCCCAGGGAAGTTGTGAATGCTCCATTGCTGGTGGTGTTCAAGGCCGGGTTGGACAGAACCTTGGATGGCATGGTTTAGTGTGAGGTGTCCCTGCCCATGGCAGGGGGGTTGGAACTAGATGATCTTAAGGTCCTTTCCAACCCTAACTATTCTATGATTCTATGAAATGGAGCAGATAACGACGCTAGAGCTACAGCAAAACCAGTACTTCTAAATGCAAAACCATTTAATTGGTTTGCAAAATGTAAATCTTGTTCCTCAACCAGTGCAAAGCAAATACCATTTTTATTTCTTCTGCTGTAGTTCTAGACCCCACAAAATACACCCAGGGTGTGTCCAATTATATTTCATATCTGAAGTGAAGAGCGTCTGAGAAATTTAGCACCTTCCTTTCTCCTGAATTCTCTGCTATTACTATTTCTTCAGGTCAAGAAAAACTGGAAAAATATTTTCTCTGTAGACTGTCTATAGAACTATGAACACTGGCCAGAGGAGATGGGTCAAAAGATGGGTCCATTTCCAAGGACCACAGAGTGGCTTACTTTTGGGCTAGCCTAGCTCTGAGAACTTGGAATCTGAATTTTGATCCCCATGTGACAGTGCTGGAGGCTGCCACCACATTCCTGGGACAGCAAGCTCACATTTCTAAGATCAAATGGTATTTTCTTTGGAGATTGTTCTATAGCTGGAAAATCTATTTCTGAACTTAATTAATACACTTTTTCCCTCAGCTACTTCCTGTGGGTTTTGAAAGAATACACTGTGAAATTTAGAAAGCAGCAGCAGCTTCTGTGCAACATCTGGTGTCCCCTAATTCGTATATTTATAGAAAGGGTTTAAGCGTATACGTGCCAATCCATATGGAATAACCACATTTTTTCCTTATAGCAAAATACTTACAAACACTATTCACACTGACAGTAGCCAAAAAACATACAATATGACACTAACATTCTTTAAAATCTCCTATTTTTCTGCTTTTTTGGCACATTCAATGCTCACTTTATTCTTCCTTAAGTACTTTCCAGTATATAAGAACCCTGGCAGAAAATCACACTTAACAGAAAAACGTCAACTGTATTTACAGCATATACTCTTTCTGTCTCCTACTGCCCCCACTATGTTTAATTATGAAGACACTGGAATCATACACATTTATTTTCACATGTTCCTGTTACTTCTTCTATTATTTTACACCATTAGTTCTTTTTTTTTCACTCAAGAATGTCCTAGGTACTTATTCAGTGTGCAGCTAAGGTGCTGCGAAGTGAACAAAGCAACTGAGCAGTACACAGTCACACTTTCCAGTGAAAAGTTGCAGGCTACATATAGAACCACCTGAAAGTCAGAGTCTCCTCAAACTTCGTCTTTGTAAGTGACGCATTATTTCCCTATATAGTACTAAAGATGTCTCTCTAACATCACTGCTATGTTTCATTAAACTCCATGTAGACATTTAACTGATTTCACTGTCTGTATTTTCAAATCTCTTAATATGAAAAGGAACCGAAACTGCATAAACAGGCATTCTTCATTCTGAATAGCAGATGTGCTCAGAGGCACAAACCTCAAAACATAACTTGTCAGTCATACCATAATAAAGCAGCAGCTGTATAACTTACTCACGTGCAAACGCACATACAAACTGTACAACGTGGTAATGACTGGGAAGAGAATGGACATTGCAAGCTTGCTCAGATAAAGACAGACTCACAATGCAAGTTTTGAGATATGGAATGTTTCTGAGGGATGGCAGAACTGTGTAAAAAAAAAAAAAAAAAAAAAGAAAATGAAGCAGCAGCATGATGGAAACCTCGACAGAAGTTTTGTGGATAGTACCTGTTTCATACAACCACAGTCGATAAAAGTGAGAAAAAGAAACTCAAGTGTCTCAGATGGAAGCCTTGGGGCAGAAGTTGATAGGAATACCTTGTTACCATGCTTAAGACAAGAGCTTCAGAAAAAACAAAAGGTCAGAAAGCAGGGATTAATCTGGAAACATGAAAAGGAGCCTTCAAATCACTGGTTCATTCCAATTACTCTTCATGTTCAAATCTATTTTTGTTTATACTCTCTCTTCTATAATTGTAATGAATAATAGGAAAAAAAGGCCAGGTTGAATGGGGCTTTGAGCAACCTGGTCTAGTGGAAGGTGTCCCTGCCCATGGCAGTGGGGCTGGAAGTGGATAATCTTTAAGATCTCTTCCAACACAAACAATTCTGAAGAGCTCATACTTCCACTTTTCGATTGACTTTTGTATGAAAAGGTCTCACCAGCAGCAAGACTGCTACTAGAAAAGTATACCACTACAAAGACTACTACTATAATTTCAGCTAGATGAAAGGACAGTGCTGTTTGTGATGCTTGGTGGTCCTGCATCTGACACTTTAGATCATCGTTCAGTTATTTAAATTAATGACATGCAAATAAGAGACATTCAGGGACCCCACTAACAAGTACTTAGTAGAAAAAAAAGCTGTGACACAAAAAGTAACCTTGAATCAAGTCACACCCAAGTTCCTAAACAGGAAGTATAGTTTAATGTTGAGTGTAACAGCCTGATTTTCAGCAAAAAATGGCAGTGATAATGTTAACCAAGGTAAGCATAAAATCCCATAAAAATAAACACCAATTCTGGGCCAAACCAAGATGTCATCACAATACCCTTTGTAGCAGCTCAGGAGAAGTGCCTCTCTACTAAAAGAAAAAAACAACAAAAAACAAACCCAAACAAAAAGTCCAACAGAAAACCTGTTAATCCACACGTTCCTCCTAGAGCTCTAACTAGTTACAGCTGTCCTTCATAATAGCAGATGTGGTTAATGTGGAGTCACAGGGTAGCTGAAGGTGCCAAATCATGGCTGCCACCCAACTCCATCCCATGACCTCATACTGCTTTGGAATACAACCCTGGAGAAAAGTTATTTTCTTTCTGTGAAATGCTCCTAGCTCTCCCCGCTCCTTTATGTCTGTGAGACATACAGCACATGATTTGCGGCTATCAGACATGAAGATTCTGTTATGAGAGGCAACTGGTTAATGCTATCACTCATGGTAGCTCTGTTGTCTCTCTGCACCCAAAAGCAAGAGATTGTTTGCTGACTGTGTCTTGCTTTGACAATAGAAGGGGACCAACTAGGGGATGCAGCAAACTGGTCTCTTGTTAGATATAGCAACATTTTAAGAGTGAGTGGTTCTCCCAAATACTGACATAACAGAGAACAATCCCATAGTATTCAACGGAGAGAAACATCAGCAATAAATGCTTCAGACTCTGCAATGGGAATGGATAGCCCAAACTTGCCAGATTTATAATCAACTTTTACTCAGCTTTTACTCAACTTTCCCAATTTTCCATATAACATCAAAATGATGGTACAGGTGTTATGAAGAAGCAGCTATACATGCCTAATTAGCAAGAAAGGTAAGCTCTTACAGCAATTAAGTCTGTATGGATCTTGGGAAATAATGCAAGTTGCAACATCTTTTTATTGGACTATATACAGTTTTTAAAATAGACTGATGAATAATTTCCAGTTGAAGCTAAAATGTATGTTGTAACAGATTCAAAGCCTTCGGAAAAAACCTCAGCAGGATAATATCTTGGAGAAGAACAAGAGCAGAAAAACTTGAAAATTTCTTACAAAACTTCGAGATATGTTAGTAAACCCGAAGTCCCCTTTGGCTTCTTCTTTATTTTTATTTTTCAACCATTGATACAGCTTATATTAATTTACGTTGTTTTCTGTTATTGTGGTAATTCAACCATGAAAATATTTTGGTATTTACCTTTTTTATCTTGCAACCTGTGGTGGGTTAACACTGGCTGGAGGGCAGGTGCCCACCAAAGCTGCTCTATCACTTCCCTTCTCAGCTGTGCAGAGATGAGAAAATATAACAAAAGGCTCGTGGGACAAGATAAGGACAGGGAGAGATCATTCCCTTATTACCATCACAGGCAAAACACACTCGACTTGGGGAAAACTTAATTTATTGCCAATGAAATCAGAGGCAGGTAGAGAAAATAAAACTAAAACACCTTGCCCCCATCCCTCCCTTCTTCACTGGCTCAACTTCATTCCCAAATTCTCTACCTCCTCCATGCCAGCAGCACATGGGAAAGGAGAATGGGGATTGTGGTCAGTTCTTCACACATTATTTCTTCCAGTCCTTCTTTCTCACACTCTTCCCCGGTTCCACTGTGGGTCTCTCCCATGGCAAACAGTCCTCCATAAACTTCTTCAATGTAAGCCCTTCTCACAAGCTGCAGTTCTTCATGAACTGCTCCACATGGGTCCAGTCCATGGGGTGCAGTCTTTCAGGAACAGGCTGCTCCAGTGTGGGTCCCTGTGAGGTCACAAGTCCTGCAGCAAACCTGCTCCAGCACGGGCTCCTCTCTCCATGGGGCCTGTCTTGGGTTCAGCAGTAGCAGTCATTTTTTCTCCTTCTTAGTAGCTGGTGCAGTGCTGTGTTTTTGACTTTCAGCTTGGGAACAGTGCTGATAACACCGATGTTTTCAGTTACTGCCCAAATGTTTAGTCTGACCAAGGACTTTCTGAGTCTCATGCTCTGCCAGGGAGAAGGGGAAGCTGGGAAGAATCAGAGACAGGACACCTGACCCAAACTGACCAAAGAGGTATTCCATACCACAGCACATCATGCCCAGGATGTAAAAACTGGGGGCAGGGACCTGAGAGAGTGGGTTCACTGCTCCGTTGGGCTTGGTATCGGTGGCGGGCGGTGAGCGGTTGTATTCTCTTCCCTTGTTGCCCTTATCATTATTATTATTGGTGGTAGCCACAGTGGTCTGTGTTATACTTTAGTTACTGGACTGTTCTTATCTTAACCCCTGGGAGTTACATTCTTTCGATTCTCCTCCCCATTCCCCGAGGAGCGGGGGAGAAGAAAGTGGGGGGAGTGAGAGAGATAACTGTGTGAGTTACAGCTGGGCTTAAACCACGGTTCTTTTTGGTGCCCAACGTGGGGAACGAAGGGTTCAGATGACAACATTAATAATCACTCGTTACAATGCTGATTTATTGGCTCTCAAAGTTGTTGCTCTTGATTCTCTCGAGTTTCAGCCTGTTGTACCTTACTTACAGCTGCTATTTGCTGTCTTAGTGTTTATCAGATGTGGGGCTTGGGCTAAGGTTCTAGTTTCATTGTACTTTATTGGAATGACTTGTAGTACGTGCAGGCTCCAGACGCAGGGGGGATGGACGTGGCTGTGGACTCGTACCTGGCCGTCCGGCTGCTCTTCACCGTCCTGGTCCTTGTCATCTGCCTTCGTCTTTGTGAGGCTGTGGAGAGCCAAGGGGAGCGGCCCCTGGAGTCGCTGGCGGCTAAACCGGCTCAGAAGAGCAGCCCAGGGGACCAGGAGGCCATGAAGGAGGCGGCTGCCGACCAGTGGGAGGAGGCAGCGGAGTTGCCAAGCCCCGCGGCCGAGCCCAGCCCTGAAGCGGCCAAGAGCATTCCCTGGCAGCCGCTCACAGAGGCCCGTGAGCCGGAGCCCCAGGAGGATGCAGGAGACCACGCAGCACTTCCCAGCAAGGCAGAGGAGGAAGATCTGGACTCAGACAGAGCAGCTGTGGTGAGAGAGCCGGCAAGCACAGCAGCTACAGCAGCCCCAGTGACAAGTACAGCTGCGTCATTTGAGAGCTCTGAAGGGTTTGAATGGCCTTTGGGTACCCTTGAGACCTGCCTGCTGATTGTGATGGGGATCAGCATGTTGGCACACATACAGAGTGTGTTTTACCCACAACCACTTCGTTTGGTCCAGAGGGTTAAGCAGAGTGGGGTGTGGGCCTTGTCTGGGGTTAGACTACGATGTAGGATGACCAAGAGACTTTCCCCGAGGCTGGACAGCCATGAGTGGCAGGGTGTGTGGGACAGTATGGGCGAGTATCTAGTCCACTGGGCCCCTCCAGTGCTTTGGAAGTGTCGGAGATGGACGGCAGCTGTATGGAGTCCCTCAACGACAAGCTCCAGAAACTGCTGAAGGGGAGGGTGAATTATTTTGAGCCTGGTGGGCCCATGACACTTCAGGCCACCAGGGCAGAGATGCAACATACAGATGGACTCATGACTGAGGGGTGGACTTAGCAACTGACATTATTGCCCAGATTATTCACAAGTGTGAACACTGCACACAGCCTCTCCTGCTCTGAAAGACTGTTACAAGACATGGAGCCTGACATCATGGACCAGATGGACTCAGTAGCTTTACAGGGATTGGTCCATGCACTGATGATCTCTCTCCCTCTGTGTGTGAGGATGTATATATATAGATACGTACATAGATAAGAGTGATGGTATATTGAAAATATGAGATCTGAACATGATGCGAATGATATGGAATAAGGGCTGGATACTGTCCTGAGTTCAGCAGTAGCAGTCATCTTTTACATCTGGCCCGGTCCAGACTGGTCCAAGGGCTACTGCATGAACTATCTCTTGTTTAATTTGCTGAAAGGCTTGTTGCTGCTCAGGGCCCCATTTAAAATCATTTTTCTTGTGGGTCACATGACAGAGAGGGCTTATAATCAAACTGCAATTCAGAATGTGCATCCTCCAGAAACCCACAGCACCCAAGAAAGCTTGTGTTTCTTATTAGTTGGTGGCAACATTGCTGTTATCTTGTTGATCACATCTGTGGGGATCTGGCGACGTCCATCTTGACATTTTATTCCCAAAAACTGAATCTCCTGTGCAGGTCCCTTGACCTTACTCCATTTTATGGCAAACCGGCTTTCAGCAGGATTTGGATTATTTTCCTCCCTTTCTCAAAAACTTCTTCCACTGTATCGCCCCACACAATAATGTCATCAATGTACTGCAGGTGTTCTGGAGCTTGCCCCTGTTCCAGTGCAGTCTGGATCAGTCCATGGCAGATGGTAGGGCTGTGTTTCCACCCCTGGGGCAGTCGGTTCCAAGTGTACTGGATGCCCCTCCAAGTAAAAGCGAACTGTGGCCTGCACTCTGCTGCCAAAGGAATTGAGAAAAATGCATTGACAATATCAATTGTGGCATACCACTTGGCTGCCTTTGACTCCAGTTCATACTGAAGTTCTGGCATGTCCGGTACAGCAGCACTCAAGGGTGGTGTGACTTAATTCAGGCCACAACAGTCAACCATTAGTCTCCACTCTCCGTCAGACTTTCGCAGTGGCCATATGGGGCTATTAAAGGGTGAGCAGGTCCTACTGATCACTCCTTGACTCTCCAGTCTACAGATCAGCTTATGGATGGGAATCAGGGGGTCTCGGTTGGTGCGATATTGCTGCCGGTGCACTACTGTGGTCGTGATTGGCACTTGTTGTCCTTTGACCTTCAGCAACCCCACAACAGAAAGATCCTCTGAGACACCAGGCAAGGAGAACAATTTCCTCTGTCTCCAAAGCAGCAATACCAAAAGCCCATTGGTACCCTTTTGGGTCTTTGAAGTACCCTCTCCTGAGGTAATCTATACCAAGGATGCATGGAGCCTCTGGACCAGTCACAATGGGATGTTTTTGCCATTTCCTCCCAGTGAGGCTGATTTCAGCCTCCAGTAGAGTCAACTCTTGGGATCCTCCTGTCACTCCAGAAATAGAAATGGGTTCCACCCCTTGACAGCTTGATAGCATCAGGGTACACTGTGCATCGGCTTAAACTATGACAGGGCAACAGCTCCTGCCAGCAGCCTGCTTCAGTGTGGGCAGCTCATTTTGTCACAGCCTCCTTCAGAAATCCCCCTGCTCTGGTGTGGGGTCCTCCCTGGGCTGCAGGTGGAATCTGCTTTACCATGGACCTCCATGGGCTGCAGGGGCACAGTTGCCTCATCATGGGCTGCACCAAGGGCTGCAGGGAAATCACTGCTCTGGCACCTGAAGCACCATCTCCACCTCCTTCTGCACCTGGTGAAGAAAGAGCTTGGTGTCTGCAGAGCTTCTGCTCTCATATATTCCCACTCCCTTCTCTGGCTGCAACCACTTCTGCTCAATAACTTTCTTCAGTTATTAAATACATTATCCAAGAGCTGCTCCCACCATAGCTGATGGGCTTGGCCTTGGCCAGTGATGGGTTCGCACTGGCTCCATCGGACATGGGAGAAACTTCTAGCAGCTTCTCACAGAACCCTCCCCCGTAGGCCCTCTGCTACCAAAATCTTTCCATGCAAACCTCCTATACAGCATTATGGAAGCTGAAGAACCGTAGCAACATGGTGTGTACTCTGGACAACCTCCTCAAATGCAGAACTGCACACAATAGAAGGCACAGGTCTGGAGAATCTACCTGACCTTGCATTGGCAGCATTAGCGCTGACTCTCAATTCATCACTGACTTTCCAGACTCTTGAATCCAGCATCTGGGAACAGCATGACAGTCTTCTCTCCTGCCCCTTTACTCTGCTCTCGTGAGACCTCACTTGGAGTATTGTGTGCAGTTCTGGTGTCCTCAACATAAAAAGGACATGGAACTGTTAGAACAAGTGCAGAGGAGGGCCACGAGGATGATCAGGGGACTGGAGCACCTCCCGCATGAAGACAGGCTGAGAAAATTTGGGGCTGTTGAGCCTGGAGAAGAGAAGGCTGTGTGGAGACCTCATAGCAGCCTTCCAATACCTGAAGGGGGCCTATAGGGATGCTGGGGAGGGACTCTTCTTGAGGGACTGTGGTGAGAGGACAAGGGGTAATGGGTTCAAACTTAAACAGGGGAAGTTTAGATTGGATCTGAGGAAGAAATTCTTTACTGTGAGGGTGGTGGGGCCCTGGAATGGGTTGCCCAGGGAGGTTGTGAATGCTTCATCCCTGGCAGCGTTCAAGGTGGGGTTGGACATAGCCTTGGATGGCATGGTTTAGTGGGAGGTATCCCTGCCCATGGCAGGGGGGTTGGAACTCGATGATCTTGAGGTCCTTTCCAACCCTAACTATTCTATGATTCTATGATTCTATGATTCTAGATACTACCAAGGTGTTTACACTGCTCTTAGTTTGTAGGTCTGGACTAAAGCTATTCTTTTCCCTATAATTTGTTCACTTGCATTTACCTACACTCCAAGATCCAGTTTGGCATGTCTTTTATCAAAAAGAAATATTAAATATAAACTTGTTTCTGTCATTGCCTCCTCTTGTTTTAAAATAAGAATTTCAAAATAGACCATAAATTCAAACAAAAAACAATTTCTTGCTGTTTTCTGCTGCATGCATAATAAAAAATATCTACTATCCAAGCATGTGAAAAAGTTCAAAGGCTCTTTCAGAAGCCTTGCACTTTACAAGTGTTAGAAGGCCATATTTAATTGGAGCATAAAAGAGTTAGTAAAGTTCTTTGGATTACCCTGTCACAACTAATTTAGCCAACTCTCCAAGTGTGAGGTAAATTCCTCTCCTTCAGATAGGTAAATGGTCAAACTGAAATGGAGTGTTTCTTCCCAAACTACCAGAGGGAACTACAGCATAGCTTGCCATAAACTCCAGACCTGTCCAAGTAGAGACTATGTACTTCATCTTCTACTAATTCTTTCCTTCTTCTCTTTATGCATAAAATAATTCCTATAATTGTTTCAAGAAAGAAAAGTCAGAGCAAAAAATCCAGAATAAAGCAGGCATGGATTCTTAATTATCTCCTCATGGAGAACAGGGTAAACTCTAGGAATAAGCTGAAAAAACAAGATTGTGTGACAACTCAAATGCTAACTCTTCTTTACTTCTTCCAGGGCTAGCAAGAAAATGGGTCTATACTATTTGTATAGTTTGGCATCCCACAAAATCAACGCACATGATTTTTTAAGAAAAAAATGTTAACTTCTAAAGGTTATACAAGAGAACATGAAGGGAGCACTGTGCCAACTCCCTTCCCCCAGTTGTAGTCTAACTCATTGTGACTACAAGCACAGAAACCTCTGCTGGCCTTTGAGGCAATCGAAGCATGCTGAACATTACTTCATGAGAAAAAATATGTCTATGATGTGGACAAATCATACTGAGAAAGTAAACTGGAAAGCTAAACATGACAAAACAGAAAACCTGAAACAAAAAATGCACTTCAGGGGAACAGAAACAAAATGCATCTTGGATCCCGTATGAAGATAGGCTGAGAAAATTGGGGCTGTTGAGCCTGGAGAAGAAAAGGCTGCGTGGAGACCTCATAGCAGCCTTCCAATACCTGAAGGGGGCCTATAGGGATGCTGGGGAGGGACTCTTCTTGAGGGACTGTGGTGAGAGGACAAGGGGTAATGGGTTCAAACTTAAACAGGGGAAGTTTAGATTGGATATGAGGAAGAAATTCTTTACTGTGAGGGTGGTGAGGCCCTGGAATGGGTTGCCCAGGGAGGCTGTGGATGCTTCATCCCTGGCGGCGTTCAAGGTGGGGTTGGACATAGCCTTGGATGGCATGGTTTAGTGGGAGGTGTCCCTGCCCATGGCAGGGGGGTTGGAACTCAATGATCTTGAGGTTCTTTCCAACCCTAACTATTCTATGATTCTATGATTCTATAACAGGCAGTTGCTGTGAAAAATACAAAGGTCTTTGCTACAAAATTCACACAGACTTTTTCAGAGAACATAATGAAATCTGGAGAAAAGGTTGTCCATAAATTAGTTTGACAACCACTATATATCAGATCTGAAACCTCAACGGGCTGTTGCAGAAAAATGAAGTCGATAGATCCTTTGCTAGTAGTAACTAGCCATCTAGAATGAGGGTCTGGAGACTTAAAATAGGCAGCTGTTTATTTACTCCAAACAGGGAATTATGCTGGCTAATCTCAAAATGAAATTTGAAACCACTACTATTTGGAAAACATAATTTTAAAGGTTGAGTATTTATTATAGAAATGAGAGCAGAAACACAGCATAGATCAACCACACTCAGGCAGTGCTGCAAGCCGGGCAAGAAACAGAACTCTTCAAGTTTGCTACAACCTGAATGCATCTGAGCTCCTAAGATCCAGCTGTGAATGATGCGCATATCCAAACACTGTGTGGAAGCACATGGTTGTAAATAAATTGGAGAGACACAGGGATTATTAGCTCCATATTATTAAAATTTTTTAATGGGCCAAGAAGTCAACACCATCCTGCCTTGGATGAATCTGAGAAGTTTCAGAATTGAGATATCCACCAGTCTCTTTATGAAGTCAATCTGATGACAAAACTCTGTACCAAACTTCCAGGGATGTAATCTTGAGACATCCTTACAATATCTCACGTAAAACAGACACTCAAACCTGAAATCATCACTTGTCAGATGCAACCTGATACACCACCATATATATAAGCACATATGAAAGTTTAGAACAGAGAAAACAGACATACCTCAGATCTTCAAATTTAAAAGAGAGGCAGAGCTTCTAAACCAACTATATTTGAGAGCTTGAAAATGAAGCTTCTATTTAATCAGGCATATTTAGGTAATTTGTAACATAAAAGATTTATTCCTGCCAACAAACCCTGTCTTGCTCAGAACTTTACATTTACAAACATATATACCACATATATCATAGAATCATAGAATAGTTGGGGTTGGAAAGGACCTTAAGATCATCGAGTTCCAACCCCCTGCCATGGGCAGGGTCACTTCCCACTAAACCATGCCATCCAAGGCTATGTCCAACCCCACCTTGAACGCTGCCAGGGATGAAGCATTCACAACTTCCATGGGCAACCCATTCCAGGGCCTCACCACCCTTACAGTAAAGAATTTCTTCCTCATATCCAATCTAAACTTCCCCTGTTTAAGTTTAAACCCATTACCCCTCGTCCTCTCACCACAGTCCCTAACTATTCTCAGGTGTCAGTGTCTTCAGATAAAACTCTTGGGAGAGATGTGTTTCAGTTCAGAGCACTGCTGAAGGATCTAAATATGAAAGCCAGGGATTTGATAACTTAAAGACTTCACAAATGCTGCACACACTAACCAGTGGTAGGCCATGTTATAATACGCTATTTGAAACAAGACGGAGTTTCTTGGCAAACCACATTGCAATTTGTGTGTATAACTGAAAACAGATTTCTTTTAATCTATATATTTTTCAGCCACTTTCTAAAAAAGAAAATGGAAATACAAATTCAGTTCACCAAAAAAACTATTAAAAATATCTGAGATAAACATACCAGTTCTTTGGCATCAAAATTTTCCATCATTAAATCTACTGAGGGAGTATATGTATTCAAAACTTACTCTAAGGATAAATACATTTCAGGTATATATGGAAGCCGTGACATTACTTGAGCATATCGGCAGATGATAGATGCAAAATAAATGGAAATCATGGATGTTCACATTTTATAGTAGGTATTTCACTGTATGGCACACAGAACAGTCACCTTTATGCTCAGAGGCTCTTGGTCATCTTCTGAGACATTACATTATTATTACTTAATTCTGGCATGCAGAATTTCTCTAATGTGTAACCACTCAACCATTTCAATCATTATGCAGTTATTTCAATGCCAAACCCAAGAAAAACTAGACCATCACCCTTTAAATTTAATGCTGTTACACCTTCACTAAGTGACTAGTTATGTTTCCCATACTTTCTGTTACCTAGTAATCTTGCCATAGAGGGGCAATATGATGTAAAATTCTGCTCTCATTTTCCCAAGCTGTACCTTTTTAATGTAGCCAGTCTTAGCAGCTACATTCATTGACATCCCAATAGGTGAGATTATTTTTTAAGAGAATTCCAATGATGTAAGAACACCTAACTCTCTGTTTTTAAAAGTTCAAGCAATAGTGCCTCCAGCACTTCTCATTTGATTTTCCAGTGTTACTAGGCTGACAGGCTTCATATTGGGCATACTGAGCTTAAGAGTTTTTTTTTTTTTTCTCTAAGTTTTTATTTTCATAAATCTCAGTTTCTTAATTCTGAGTTGCATCACTTTAAAAACTGATCTGGATGGGAAAGAGGGGAAGAAATCACACTACTTTTGTACTTCATTTTTATATGATATATAATGAAAAACTGATAGAGCTTCATTTATAAAAATAAGAGCAAAAGACAGCAGCAGCTGTTTTTCATTTTTCGAAATCTCAAGAATGTAATTTTTTTTCATGATTTTGTAATGCAATTCTGAGTCACACTAAAAAGCATATATGCAAAAAGAGCTTTTCCAGTTAGTAACATGTGAGCAGCTCTCAGTCCTTAAAATAAGTGGTTACAATTGTATAATATAACATTAAAGTCATCTGGATACTTTAAGTTCTCCAAGCAACCAAAATAATGAAACATTTAAACTCATGTATATTCTAATTTATATCCTCTCTTCTTGCACTTACATTCATGCCAAGTCTATGGTGCTTCTTGAAACAAGATCAAGCAGCAATGAACAACGGCCACCTTTCCCTCAGTGGTACACTGATCTCGGTTTCTCACACACACTAAAAAAAGCCCTGCTAGAAGTTAATGCTTTTAAAACCACCTCCAGTAACCTTGGCTGCAACTGCTCAATAGGCACCAATACCAATACACAGAGGATTAACAGGAAAACACTGCTTTCTTATTTCGTTGAGCATAACCTCCTTTCCCCTTCATGTGGATCAACTTTATAAACTGATTACATTCCCTATGCATGCATATAAAGGATGAAATTCAAAGATTCCATCTTTAATACCTAAATGAGTTAAAGGCAACTGAAAACTCTGTTATTATCCGTCCTAAATTTGTAGCTCTCAAATTTCAGTTAACATTTTCTGTGTGCTACCATAATTCTCACTGGAGGCTATAGTACATTTGTGGTACCAAATTTTTATGACAGTTGTAACTTCCATTCAAAAGGCTTCTCAGTGCTTCTCTTTTCCTGTAATATATTTGTGCTGTTCGACTTAAAATACAGTGCTCTCCAACTCAGTGCCCCCACATACATACATCCTACCCCATTATCCATGTAAAGATTTAATCTGTTGAAGACCTGGTGGAAGGAGGATACCCACTCTACCTGTGATGATGTTGCATGTCTAGTATTCTAATTTTCCACAGCTAACGTTTTAGGCTCAAGGGTTGGTATGAAAGCATTCATGAATTACACCTTTTCTCTGTAGCTTAGCACTGGAGGCGCCAATCAGCTGGCACTGCAGGCAGTCTGATTTACCTTCACTCTTTACTGGAGCAAGCTGCCTGGTAGTAGTTTGACTATGATACAGCTCATCTTCCCTGTCCAGCTTTCTCTTGCACCAAAGTTCTCCCCAGACACCTGGATCTCTCTGTTTTACACCATGCTGTCACCCATTCATTGAGATTCTGGACCTCTGCCCTGCCTTTTGGCTACTGTACTCAAATCTGAACAATACTGTGGAGAAGGATACCAAGCAGATTCTGGACCTCACTTTATTAAAACCAAACCACAACACAAACCTTGAGATCTTCTTATGCTACATTTTTTTTACTTCCTCCCCCCCCCCCCTCCCCCCCAAAGGAAAGCACAAAGCGAACTGATTCTGAGTGAGCTTTACTGACAACAATATGTCTGCTCACATTCTGGTCTGACACACCAAATTAATGAAATTAAAATATTTGAATCAAAAGCAATCACATCACTTTCGAATTTGAGCCTTGTCTAAGGACAGAAATACATTTTAATCTTGCACAGTCAGTTCAGCCAGGCAACAAAATTAGGTAATACAGCTTCACAGGAATGCAAATGAGTGGTAAAAAGATCCCTGGACCAGTAATATAAAATTTGACAGAAGATAAACACAGTATCTCTGTGAAAAACTGCCAAAGTTACTAGCTGTTTATTTCAATACCAAATTTTTAAAAGATTCTTCCCATAATGGACAAAATCCGAGCTGTAATTAAACTGAGATTACTGCTATTGCTATTCAGCTGTTGAAGATGATGGCAATTTTGGTCTATCTTTTGGCTCTCAATTGGTGGCACAGCCCTACAGAGGCACATGTGTGGCAGCTTAGTCTGAATGCAAAGGGACTAATGGAGAAAAGACCTACAAACTGGCACAAAGAAAGTGGGGGAAAGATAGAGTGTGTGTGAGGAATGGCCACCAAAAAGGGGGAGGGCAATGGACAGAACACAGTACAGACAGGAGACTGAAGTCTCCCACTGAAGTCTGAAAAGGAATGGCACTGGCTGGACTAGCAGGCAGACAACTGGGTAGAGTAGTAGGTGGGAGCAGAGTGGAGAAAGATTTGTCAAAAACTGACAGACTTAGTCTTATACTGATGTAAAACCTGAGTTGCAATCATAGCAATGGACTCTAGGCTCTAAAATACAGAGAAGTATATATAAAAGACATGCTGAACTTCTCGCAGTTCAAGTGATCACATTTGGAGGATGAGGAGCTTTCAGGAAAAGAAAACAAAAACCCATCAGTCACCCAGAGAAAGTATTTACGTCTGAATGTGAAATTCTTCACTTTGTCAGTAGTCTTAGGAAGACCACAGACATTCATGTTTAATGTTAACACCGGGTGCTTGACATGGAAAATTCTCAGGAAACAGCGGCTTCATAGATTCAGTGTAACTTCCATTCAAAGAGTCAAAATGCCCAGGACCAAAAGAATTCAATGTTGCAACACTGATTCCCAGCATCATATCAATTATTTTAGCCTGTGTTACAAGAAATTGTGCTATTGAATCAATGCAACAGATCTCCAAAAACTTAAGATGTTGACAGATGCAACTATTACATAGAGAAAAGTGTATCTAGTATCTGAAATGCAAATGACATACCTTTATTTCCATATTGAAATAAGAAAGGATCATAACCTTTTAACATGTAGGAAAATAAATACTATTCTCAGCATAAACATACTGTTGAGAATGGAAACATCTTTGGACTTCCAGGATTAATAAATTTATTTTATAGAAGTTTCCAATAATTGATACTTAGAAAGGGGACTTAGGGGAGGAATGAGATGGAGACTGTTAACAGAGTCCAGGTATGTGACTATTAAGCTATTAAGTCACAGCATTTTCTTCCTACAATTATGCTCTGATTGTCCATGCACAATTTCTAATTTAGGAAGAGTGTGACAGCGAGGGTTTAGATAGAAGTTTTTATGGATCCCCCAAAAATAGCAGCCATTCACCCACACATTGACAAAATCAAACCATAAAACAGCAAAGTGAAAATAATTAATGAGAAGCATATTACACAAAGGTAATGGACTATCACATCAATATTACACAAAAATCTGATTCACACAGTAGTTCTCTCCCTTTGGTTTATGGATTGCATACAAAATAGTTTCATAAACAAAGAATGTTAAAAATCCATGAGTAATTATCTAGTTATACTGCTTTCAGAGGCACTAACCACAGAAGTAGAAGTTTTATATCAATAATAACATCTATCCTAATCAGAAGGTTTTTGTAGTGAATAGAATTCTTCAGGGGAAACTTGGGGAAGAGAAGGAAGGAGGTTGTGGAAAAATCCCCCAAAGCCCAAATGAAAGACAGCAACTGTTCTTGTGCTTGATCCAAAGCCTCTGAAGCTAATGGAAAGTCTTCAATTAAACTGCAAAAGACTTTGCACCAGGCCCCTTTTATGATTTTGTGCATTTCTTCAGATTAAATCCACAGAGAAAACCAAGGTTTTGTTTTTATGTATTTTCCACTAGAAGGTACATTTTAAAGTTAAAGGTGAAGATCACAAGTATACATTTAGGATTGTCAACTAAAATAGAAACCTTTATATTTTTAAATTCAGAAAATGCAGATATGACTGTTCCTCCATGAATGCATATGTGTTTAAATCAAAAGCTCTACTCAATTCAGAAGAGATTCCTTTTTTTCCCGTCACACAGTTAAGAAGTAGCAGTATCATGTTTAAATTTTTTTTAATAAGGAAGTGTATTCATTAGAATAAATGTTCTTTATTTATTACTTGTGTAACCATGTCTGGTATGGGTTAGTGTCTTATAACCAGTGATTACTATCTAGTGGTATACACAATTACTGACTGCTAATTAGTACTGTGAAGTAAGCAGACTTTAATAAACTGTCTTTCATAGATTGTTGGTATGAAATATGATTTCAGTGTAAATCTACACAGAACATCATAAACCAGTAGCACAAACACAGTGACTACCCTGTCCTTGATCTTCTTTGGGCTGCTGATTTGAGAGATTGCGGACTGATAAAGAGACCAATCTCACGCCATCACTTGCAGAGTTTAAAAAGTTGATATGAATCTGAGAAATGCTATTTTGATAATGTGATTTAAACACTCTTTTGGAAGATATAAAGGTAATGTATAATCAGCTCTGTCAACCTTTTTATCTTTGTCCTGGGCAGAAACACCCTTCTATCTCTTTCTTATGCCCTTCTTGCTGAAGGACTTCCTTAGTCCTGCACCAGAGATCAGGTGAATTCATCGAGGAATTTAGGAGGTAAACAGGGTGTTCTCACATGTATCAAATGAGAGTTCAACTGCTTCACATCGCAGAAAACAGTTCTTATTACCCTTAGTATTTTAGCTGGCTCCTTGATTCAAATTCATTTGAGACATGTAGATAAAGAGACATGAATATTAAATTCACTCACCCCCGAAATTCAAGTGTAGCATAACAGCTTCTGGGTATCCATTAAAAATACATGGACCTGGGACTAGACAGCACTAATATTATCACTCCAAAATCATGTTAAGTCCAGCTGTCCTTATTAGGCAGCTTATACTTTTAATGACCAGCATGACACTGTGCATTAGGCTGCTCAGCCAAATCCTAGCACATGCATGGCTGTGCATGAGCTGCCTGAGATCCTATTTCTAAAGCCTTCCAATTCCTTTTAAATTCAAAACAAGATGAAGTTGGCTCCTAAACATGAAGCAGTAAAAAATAAGCTCACCAGGCCTTACATTATCAAGAAAAGAAAAAAAAAAAAAAAAAAAAAAGGGAAAAAGAAAAAAAAAAAGAGTGCTCTTCAGAGCTAGTAATGGCTTACATTTTTGGACTTCTGGTCTAGAAGAATTTCTCAACACACTTAGAAATTGTGGGAAGCTTTCCAGTAATCTTGAGCCACAGAGGGATGTGGCATGGCTCCAACAACCTTTGAAGCTCAGTATATATTAAAAATTTGCAAAATCCTTCTTTCAGACAAGCATCTGCATGATTCAAACATGACAGGTCTGGAGTAACAGGTGAAAATACAAAGACTTAGCAAGAAAAGGTGGTGCACTTCTCAAGGACCACAGATTACAGCTTCGTACAAAAAAAGGAAAACTATGCTACTAAGGTTATGTGAAGACTGTATCTGGAAGCAAAAAACTGAGGACGTATTTATCACCTGGAAATGTTTGTTGGTATTTCTGCAAGTCAGAAGCCTGTGCTCTCTTCAAGCTTGGACAGTAATGTACACTGCTACTCTATTCTTCACATAAAGAAAAATACAATAATCTTTTGCAGTTTCAATCTCCCTCTCATTCTTCTCGAAATCTGAAAGTTGGTAATCTTGAAGTACACAGACTTTACTATTTAGAAAAAAATAAGAAGTATTTCGGCTCAAGGCAAGATGGCACCCCAGATCATTGCTTGTATTAGGCAGTTCCATTATGCTGGAGCAGAATTTTGTCATTCTCAGTATTTTTTTTTTTTTAATTATTTCTTATTTTTCCTCATGTCCTACACGTCAAGGACTTACTGGAAAAAAACCTAAAGATGATACAATAAGTTAGTCAAGATCTGTTAGAACAGTGCAAAGGCAGCACAATCAACTGCAGTTATGATGAAGGTATTCTCAGGTAGACCAACATCCCCTTTTCTGAAGAAACAGCACAGATAATACACATAATTTCTCTAATACCGTAAAAATATTAATACATATTAACCTATCTGTCTATTTTAATGTATCCAAGTTACTTTAAACCTATGTTAGCAATAAGTTGAAGATAGCAGTTAAAATACCTTTTGTCAGTTCCCAAGTCAGTTTCCTGCTTGTAATGAACATCAATTTTAGGATTAGCTTCCAATTTGTAATTTCGGTGTGTTGGAGCATAATAACACTAATGAACCAAGCCTCCTGAAGCAGTGCAGGTATACATGCTGTAAGGAACACTTCAAAGTGTAATCACAGCTAGAAATACCAGTTTAAATGGACATTAGACAACAGACCTGCCTTGTTTCTGATTTTATTAATGGCTGGCAATATGTATTTGTTGTAGACAGTGCAGAAAGTGCATAAAACCTTAGTCAAAACCTAAAAAATACAGGATCCACTGTTCAACAGCTGTATTTTAGCACCAACAATGTAAAGTCTAGATAAAATTGCATGACAACATTCATTACAACTTTTACAGTGGAATTTATCACATGTTGATAGCAATGGTGCCAGCCACAGCAGTATTAAATTGGATTAAAAATATTCCAGCACAAGTGAACAACTGTTCACCTTCTGCTTCTTGCCTTACAGTACCATCGTAAGCCCTATAATATTTATGAAAATTAGAAAAGGAAGAAGTCTTGTTGTTATGTGGCTGGTGACTTGTCAACTCACACTGCAACTATCATAAATCTGATTTTCTTATTAGCAACCATCAATACAGCAATATTGACAGCTAAATCATACAAACTTAAGTTTATATGATTTAGCAAGAGTGCCACTTGCTAAACACTTAGCACAATTTTATTCTATCTGACTAAAATCTATGCAAACTTTTTTTCAATAGAAATATATGCTTATCTTATTCTGAAAAGTACTGGAGAAACAGTAATGGAACATAAAATCTCAGTGGGCAGAAGGAATTAAACAAATATCTTGACTACGTGTCCACTACGCAAAACTAATATTCAGCATTCCACAGTGAATTAAAAGCAGACTGCCTTTTATCAATGAAAACAAACTGTTCCTGAAAATGAAAACAGCCACAGGATGTTTTCCTTTACATATTTTGAAACTCAAGTTAATAAAAAGGTAAACAGTGTGGTCTGCATTTGATGTGACCTACAGAATATTGCTAGGTATAGAAAAATCAATTTTTTAAAAATTCTATGCTTAATAACTGTGCGAAAAGAGGAAATAATATATTGAAAAATTAACTTTTGTTAAAGCATAGAAGGGATGCCACCTTCATCTGGGGATATGTTAAGGCCAACCAATAAGGTTATGATTGCTTAGCCACCACTTGTCAATAGCACTGTAATAATTACATGATCTTCTACTGCAGTAAGGTTAAAAACCCTCCATGGGTTTAAAAAAGCATTAGCACCCATCTATAAGCTTCATTTTAAACATGAGACACATTCCCTATAAAATATGAGATTAACAGAGTTTCATACCACTGGAAAACAGGACCAGCAGCAGGAAATACCGGAAGTAACAGTTCTACAACCAAAATCAATTCCATGAAGATATCTGTATTGTTTGCAAGTCTTATAACTAAACGAAAACCTACATTAAGTAAACATGGAAAACATACAGTCAGCCATAATTTTGAATACATCACAAATAACGGGACAAAATAAAATAGTAAGATTAGTAGTATGTTTCGTTTTGGGCTTTTTTATGTTCTTGGGAATAAACTGTCCTCCAACTGTAAACCTGTTAACTCCTTTATAACAAAAGCATCAACTATTTCATTTTAGGGCTCCGATGCTTTATGCAACCAGCATGAGCCAAATGTATTTGAATTCTTGCCAGAAGAAACTCCTACAGAAGTGACAAAAAGCCAATTTGAATTTAGCACCCCCTGCAAGCACAAAACCCCTATGTCCTCGCATATCCAGAATCTTCACTTCTGCACCGTTTCTAACATGACAGTAACCAGTTTCTAACTAGCCCACTTACAGGCTTGAAAATCTTGGTTAAATAAACTTAAACAGAATGCTGCTTTTTTAGCTCTATGTTAGCATATCTGTGACCTTTTCCTTACTAGATGATCTTAAAGTCCTTTCCAACCCTAACTATTCTATGATTCTATGATAGAGAAGGAAAAGCAGTAAGATGCTTCCATCCAAATTTTGGTCCAGAAATACCAAATTCCTATGATATTTTCCTATTAATTTGATTTTGCTTACACGAAGCATGGAAATCCTGCTAACTGTTATGCTAATTGCTGAACTACATCACACATGACTCTGCTTTGCAACAGTGCAGTTATATTACATCATTATATAATGATGCCATTACAAAAAGAAATTACCCAGTTCTACCCCAAAAAATAGTCTATTGACTATAAATAATACAGACTCCCTCAGTGGAGGGCTCACTGGAGTCCTCATTCCCATAGAAATTTAGGATAATGTGGAGGAACAATATACAGTTTCATCTGCTGATATTTTTTGATTCAGAATTGCTTTCTGGCATAATTTCTGCAGCACATCCCTTAAAACAGTACTTATTTCTGCTCTTCTTCACTTTAAGCACGTCCAGTAGCACTTAACTTCAACTACTGCTTATTCCATCAAGCATCTTCCCACTTGTATGTCTTCACTTATTTTCTTATAGATATCACTAGTTAGTTAATATTTAATGATCTACCATCAGTAGGCTTTAGGAGTGTCCTGGGATCAGCGGTAGCAAACATTTTTCTCCTTCTTAGTAGCTGGTGCAGAGCTGTGTTTTTGACTTTCAGCCTGGGAACAATGCTGATAACGCCAATGTTTTTAGTTGCTGCTCAGTAATGTTTACTCTGACCAAGGACTTTCTGAGTCTCATGCTCTGCCAGGGAGGAGGGAAAGCTGGGAGGAAGCAGAGACAGGACACCTGACCCAAACTAACCAAAGAGGTATTCCATACCACAGCCCGTCATGCCGACTATATAAACTGGGGGCAGTTACCCGGAAGGGTTAGATCACTGCTCGGGTCAGGCTGGGTATTGGTCGGCGGGTGGTGAGTGGTTGTATTCTCTTCTCTTGTTATTTCCCTTGTCATTATTATTATTGGTGGTAGCAGCAGTGGTTTGTGTTATACCTTAGTTACTGGACTGTTCTTATCTCAACCCGTGGGAGTTACATTCTTTCAATTCTCCTCCCCACCCCTCCGGGAGCAGAGGGGAGGAAGAGAGGGAGTGACAGAATGGCTGCGTGGTTCTGAGTTATGGCTGGGCTTAAACCACGACAAGGAGAAACATCACACTGAAGTTAATGAGCCACAGGGATGTTAAAATTCCACCTTTATTTCAAGCTAATGTTTGTCACATTTTGTTAACATGTGGAAACTTCTCTCTGCATCTAAAAGTATTTAGAGCCTTTTTCCAAATGTTTTTGAAAGCCTAAATTACTTATACCAATTGCACCATGTATATGTACTATATAAACAAAACAGATTTATTTATAAAGACTCAAACTCCGCTACTACATTTCCTGGTATTCTATTTCAGTTAGTAGGGATTAGCCCACCAGCCTAGATGACAGGCTACTTTTATTAAAGAGATATAAAATTTTTTGTAGCTATGTCCTAGTGGATAAATTTCCTTCGAAAAGTACGGTCTATAATGAAGATGCAATATAACCTACAGAACACACTGGGCTAATGCATGTACTCCAACCCACATATGTACCATTTCCTAAGGAGTGCTCTCATATTCACAGAAGCAGGGGAACGAAAAAAACAAAACAAAAAGCCTTACCTTTCTGCAGACACTTTCAAAATTAATTTCCGTCCTAAGTGCAAGCCTGGTAACTTCATCCGCCTTTAATTCCTGTAGACAAAAGATATATTTCTTCTTCTTATGCTCAGACTTTACAATATATCTTCTACTAGTGAGGGTAACAGAGATTTTCAACAGCAAAATATGCAGAAGGGTGATTTCATTTATAGAAATATTTAAATTGTGTGTGTTGCTGTGCTACAAATAAACTTCCAAATGCCCCACATCTTAGACTCTGAAGCTATATCAGAAATCATCAACATATGTGAATATACAAGTTTAAGACAATGAAAACGATTTTGAGAAGAAGACAAAAAAAATCTCTTTTCTGAAGAGTGACTACACATGCAGTTTTCATTCCCAGACTTTAGCATTTCCATTGGCAGTTGGCACAGAGGACTGAAAATCCTGGACAAGCAGATTTTGTTAAAAGTTGGTATTTTACAAAACATGTCCCCATGACTGATTTCGTGTTATTCTAAAATATATAGTTTATATACGCTGTACTACAAAATACCCTATTAACCGTATCAAATTGAACTCACTGAATATTGTTATTTCTTCCTAGGGCACTGCATCAAATAAATCATGTTACATACCAGTTGTTTGCCAGATGGCTATTTTAAAAGCAGTTTAAGTACAGTTATGAAGAGCCCAAATCACTTCCACACATTCATAGTTCTGAAAAAAATCAAAAACTTTGTACAAACTTTGTACAAAGAAACCTAGTTACTCTGATAGCTTTCACCTAGATCTAGCCTATATCACAGCGATGGTGATACTTCAACACCTCAAGAAAATTATGATTGCTGAATTTCTAAAACTCCAGGAAAGCAGTGAACACTTAAATATAAAATACGGAGCAGCCTGCACACTTCCACAGACGTAATTTTAGGAAAATTTTAGGAAAAACTAAGGTGCTTACTTTCTTATGGAGGGTCATACCTTGCATTTCAAAATCTTACGTTGTCCTCCTTCTCTATGTCAGATACCACACAGAGAGTCTGCATCATATCTACATCTTTAAGGTGTGGCATAAATTGCATGTCTTAAAGCTATAAGCAAGCATATAACAATGGGAATAAAGAACAGCTGAAATCAAATTAACAGACCAAAAAAAAAAAAAAAATTTTTTTGTGAATGTCAGAAGAGCTTCCTCATAATGAGGTCTAAAAGTCTGCAAAATCATCTCCCAAAGGTACTGGTGGAAGCTCAGTGACTTGAAGGACAGAATCCAGACTGGAAAAACACTGGTGGACATAGGAAACAATCTCCCACTGGCAGATGGACAGTTGGATGATCTAATAGAATCAAGAGATGGAAAAGACCTATGATTCAGTTTTCCATGACTTCCCAAAGCATTTCACAGATGGTGAAAGCAGGACACTAGTTAAGTGACATGCTCACTGTTGCATAGTTGGTTGGCAGCTATGAATAAAGCTCTGGAACCCAGTACTCTTCAGTAAATCAAGCTGTTGCTTTATTTATGTATTTATTTTTTTAAAAGATAATTTATATAATCTTCATCCCAAATTAAACTATTTCCTGTCTCTTTAGGATTT
Organism: Amazona ochrocephala; assembly: GCA_039720435.1. Lineage (NCBI taxonomy): Eukaryota > Metazoa > Chordata > Aves > Psittaciformes > Psittacidae > Amazona > Amazona ochrocephala. The sequence goes on along the minus strand of CM077909.1, from coordinate 54,726,551 downwards.
AAATGCAACAACCTGTTTCAGACTGAAGGCAGGCAAACTTCAGCAATACCTACACTGAAACATAAAAGATTTAATTTCTGCATGACAATATTACAGAATTCCATTAACGCTGCAGAACCATGCATAATAATGGAGAAAGAATTACAATATGAAATGTGAAGTCATGAATGGAGCTTCACTGAAATGCTTGGTATACAGAACGAGGCCAAGAACCTCCTGTTAAGGCTTAAACCCTCAAATAAAAGTACCTCCTCTGCTTCTCTTAGATTTAAGGCAATATAAGCATTTTTGACTTATATATAGACTTTAAGAGCACCCTGGTTTTCTAAAAGCAGCCATATAAGTCCAGTTATTGGAATAAATGGACCTATCCCTGACTCACAAAACAGGACCTTTGTATTGAATATATATTATGAAATCTTCTGTCACATATTACATTAAGGGATGTTTCAAGTGGCTGCCACCTCCAGCATCCCTAGGACCAGTCCAGGGATTCTTCCAGTCCTGCTGCTGGAGCCCTTCCTGATGCATCCAAGGACTTGGAGGTCTCCATCCCAGTTCTGTAGATTTGGCAGCTGCTTTCTCATTGGCAGGTTCAACCAGCTGTGAAGCTCAGCTACGCAGCTAGCTGCCACAGACAAGGCATTGTCTTCGACAGCACCTACATGTAACATACCCAGGACTCACAAGAACTTAAGTACAGCCAGCCAAGCCCTCTTTCGCCTTTTCATGTGGTCGGTATTGAAAGTATGCCCCTTCCCATCCCCTCCAGATTCATGAGCACATGCACATTTAATGGATCCCTCAAGTATCATCACAGCACATACCTCTGGTCCATCTAATACGCCTCTGTCTGGGTCCAGAGCCCTTTCACTCATTTCTTGGGCCTCCTACTTGCTGGCTGGAAGCAAGCTGCTACCAGGCAGATGCATGCCCTCACACTCTAGTCTTACAGCTACACTTGTCTTAAAGGCACCTCATGCTCACTCATTCCTCCCAAACATCAGCAGGGCCCTCAACCTACCTGACATCCCTTTCCAGACCCAGTGCCTCCCACTAACTGCTAGTTCAACTTGAACTAGTGAATTACACTAGTGAGAAACACACACGCAGGATAAAATCATGTAAGAGTACAGATACTCTGCCTGGCCCCATCAGTAGCAGCCACCAAACATGTAGGCTGTGAACTGTGGTCCCAGTTCAGATGCTGTGCCAAGAGCCTCATTTGCTTCACTTGCCCCACTGAAGCAAGTGAATCTCACGCAGCTGCGCCCAGGACACACACTGTCCCTGCCCTCCCCAGCTGGGATACATGCTGCTCCTGCCCCTGTGTGGCTGGAACCAAGACCCTCAACCCTTCCTGCTGCTAACACTGCAGGCTCAGGGCACCTACATTCCCGGCCTGATTCCAGTTGCTGGCTCAGTATCCACTTATACCAGTCCTCCCCATAGCTGGTACCTTGTTCTTAAGAGCATTAGCACACACAGGATAAAGAGTGATATTACACAGAGAAAAGATTTATAAAAAGATGAGAGACTGGCAATCAGGCACGAAACATGGCCAGATCAGTGTACCGACTGGCACCACTTGGGGCTGGCCCCTCCAATTCCTATTCCCACCTATGCCCCCTCAACATTGTTTTGCATAGTCCACAGGCCCCCCATATTTCAAAATCCTCACATTTCTATTGTTTCCCATTCTTATCAGTTGCAAAATCCAGACGCACCTTCCCCAGAGCAATACCAGCAGCTTTCTAATAGCCCATTACTTAGTGCTGGAGACTTTTTGTCTTTGTCACTGTCTCTGTTATCCCTTATCTGCTAGCTCTGCTCCTCTACATCTTTGTTCACTCCTTCCCCCTTCACTTATTATCCCCTCAGCATCGAAAGATCCACTACTGGAGGCTAATAACGAAGACTAAGCACCTTCCACATGCTCTCATGTATCATAACTGAAATCATGGTAATACTTGGTATCATAACATCCTGCGTCAGTGCATCTCCAAGTTCAATGAGATGCTACGTTCCAAGAGAAGAGGGAACACAAGGTACCAGATAAGTACGCTAATTTATGAAGTATCCAGGCCACAATAATCCAAGATTAGGTCAATACAGACAAAGCCCCCCTGCCAACCAACACACAGAAACTCATCTCTGGCAAACATTTTAAACAGCCTTCATTTTTTTTTTCTTTTCTTCAAAAGCCATCAAAATAAAGTCCTGACTGCCCTCAATGCTTGATGAAAAACAAGTGTTGGGAATAACAGTCACTTTTCCCCCATATGCTGACAATGTTTTCTCTGTGGGAAAAAGACTACAATTACAAGCACTACTGACTGTCAGACGCACTACCAGCACTGATGGCACCAGTGCCCTAGCTGGCAAATGCTGGTAAACTTACGGATAATGCATAGTAAGTAACATGGGGCACAGAATGTTTTGTGAAATACCAGTGCTATGTGTCATGTATAGTCAGTAACTATGGATGGACAAAGACTGGCCTGAGTTGGGAAAACGGAGTGCTGGGGCACAAGAAGGGATAAGGTGGCATGCAGAAGAGGTAGCTGTGGGCAGTCATGAAGCTCTATACCATCGTCTAGTACCAGAAGCAGTAAGCTCACCCCACTACTTACAGAAACTTAGAGCAGAGGTTTTTTGTTGTGGTTGTTAACCTCTTTTTTAATGATGAACTTCTCATACAAACTGTAACTGCCTTACACAGGAAGGCAAGGCTATATTGGACAGAAATAAGCCAAACATAAATGGCATCTGAAAATATGCTTTCATGCCCATATTGATCATGGCTGCTCGGATGACACTACCAACGCAATACTGAGGAAGACACAAAAAAACAATCGCTGGATGAGGCTTTGACGCATCTCAGAAATGAAGATTATTCACATAAAAAGTATTCCCAGCTATGGTGTCTAATGCAGTTTTAGATGATTCAGGGGAAAAGAAAAGAAGTTTGCCAGTAGTGGCCTGTAGAAGCAATTTAGGAGTCCTCACGCTATTAAAAATCACCCAGTTTCAATTTTGTTTTGACTAGTATTTTCCTTCTGCCTTTATCATACAATTCATTGTCCTCCTTATTTTTCACACTCTCTTACCTGTATGAGTGTTAAGTCTTTCCTTACAAAATCACTCTATATACAACATCTTTATAACATGATTTCTCTCTTTAAAAAATGAGGGATTTCTATAAAAAACAGGCAGTAGAATCAAGGTATATACAAGCAGAAAACAATACCCATACCGAAAAAAAATAATTTGTACCCTTGAACAGGTGTTTGAGATTACTTTCTCACAAAGTTTCTTATATTTTTTTTCCACAGCACTCAGTCTGACTTTGCTGTTTCCTGTCATTTTTCTAGGTTTCTTAGTGAGGGGAAAGACATAGGAAAAGAACTCAAACCCCATTTCAGAACAGGTCTTTAGCTTCTTTTTTTCCCCTTATAATTTAATCACTGGATGGCTTCCTGTCATAACCGATTTGTTCTCCTAAGTCTGCAAAAGATCATTCTGAGCATAAGTAGTCTCTGAGTCTTACTGTAAATAATATTAATATGAAAGTACACAAAAATGTGGTATTTTCAAAGCAATGAAACAAATCAGCCACTGTTTACCTGAAAGTTTATATGCTTTTCAAAAATAAACTAGATCCATGATAACAGTACAAGTTTTTTTCAGCTATGAAAGCCTGTTTTCAAGAAATGCAACACTCCAACTGGTTATATCAAACTGGTTATGAAGAAAAAGTGACACACTTTTCCCATGACAGTTTATAAATCTAAATCGTTTGTCAGTTATATATATACATGCACATACAAAACCAAGAATTTGTACAGATGTAAGTCTCATTAGTGGACCACCATAACAACTAAATGGCACTCTGCCAATGTAAGTAAAATAAAACACAAAACCAACTATCCACCCCAAGTTGTATCTTTCCAAGCTCCCATTTTACTAGATGAGAAACCAAGATTAAAAGTATTGTCAGGAGGGGAATTTGGATAAAATTAATAAACAAAACAGCAGGACAGAAAATTTAAACTGGTAAGTAATAAAATCTGATACTGTCTAGTTAAGTGTGACTTAAACTTATTAATAAGCTTATTAAACAGATTAGTGCTATACCAAGACATCTGTTTTATTATAAAATACCTAATTTTACCAACAGAAAAAGTTAGGCACTTTCAAGTAGCTAGCTGCCTTTCTGCCAAGACTTACCAACTATTAACAGGTCACCTCTTAGGCCCCTTTTGAGTAATTAAATGTCCCAAACTTCATCTACCACAGAATGAAAATATGTCTCTGTGTAACCTTTTAAAGTCTTTTCTGCGTTTGTTCTCATTTTATAACCATGATTTTTAGCATAGGAATAAAATGGGATGCAGTATCTATCTTGGTAATACATGAAGGAAGAGACCTCTTATTCTAGGCAAAGGGCCCATAGCCTTTATTACCCCCGGAAATTTAAACTTCCATTTGGCTTTACCTTTTTCCCCTCAAGGGAAGCCGGGCAATCCAGTCACTCTCATCTTTATCCATCACCTTTAAACTGCGTGAAATCCTGCCAGAGGTGTACTGATTTGTCTCAAATTGCTCTAACTTAACCTGATGTTTGGTAAACTCAGAACACTGTATTTGCTACTTGTTTGTGACTGCATCTTATGCAGTACAGCTTTTGACACCTAAATATTCAGACTTTCGTTTTAATGAGCTCCTGCTTTGTTGATTGCAACAATCCCCATACCCTATTTATCTCTTCTGGCTGAATGACGTCATGAAAATGCCAGAATGATGTAACCACACAATTTATTTTACTTAGTGCTAAGAAATAGATCTGATAATAATTAAAATGTTCAATAACAATAATAATAAAAAAATTAATTTAAATGAATATAGTAACACTGCTAGATACCAAAATTTCTCTTGCTAGCTGCCCCTAGAAACCTCTAGTCTCTGTGCCCATACATTTCTACTAAAAATACAGCACAATCTGAAAGCATAGCAAGTAAAAACCATATTTTTCTCATCTGGAATTTGATCCAGCATTTCACATCTAAAGACACCTGCCATTGCCCCCTGCTGCAGCAGACTTTAGACACTTTACATACATCAGAGTTAGACTGATCTACAGGGAGTGTAGGACCAGCGCTGTTAGTGCCAGTCCTGTCACAGGTCTGAATCCGACTTATGACCAGAAAATTAAGAGGCATATAGACTGCCAAGTCACTTGTTCAGAATATTAGTGCCCTTCAGGAGTCAAGTGAGTATCTAAATACCTCAATGCTAAAAGCTTTCCTTTTTTTTTTTTTTTTTTTTTTTTTTTTTTTTTCCCTTTAAAAACAGTTACTAAGAAACCCTCAAAAACCCTTCACCCACCAATCCCAGAAGTAGGTCAGTTCATCGACTGGCTCATGCAGCTTAAATGAGGATTTGCTCTCGGGTGAACTACACACTTGGAGCTTAGGACAGAGGATGTGCTATGAAAATTCAGCATGTCAGCTCCTCTAATTTACAGAATCCTGCCCATTCTACACAGAAGGGCCTTGCTATGCTTATATCCATATATGCTATATCCAATCCATACTCAGTTAATGCTAAATTTAAATAAAATGCAATTAAAAGCATTTAGCTGTAACACTTGAACCAGATACACAAAAAATTTCTAAAATGCTTAGGTAAAGAACTGAGAGATGAGATATGCTGTACCTACTCAGCATATCAGATCTCTGCCTTGCCCAGGTTGACTCACCGCTCTTCCTGGCAAGATAACACTGAGGATTTTCAATGTTTGTGCATATTTACACCACAGCCTGCACCTTCCAGATAGAGAAAGTGAGAAAAACTATTTGGGAGCTACTGTCATGACTTCTTTGGTGACTTGCTGGCACCTCACTGGCATAAACCCTTGCCTTTTAAACTACTGATGGACACAAAAATCTACTTCACGCAAACATGTAAAGCTTAAAAAAAATTCACAGTATTCTACTAGGTGTTAACAGAGACCACAGAAGATAGTAATTGACCACTGTAGTGATGTGGTTTGATAAAATTTCAAAGTATACAGATGCACAGATTTAGCTTTCCATATAAGTCAAGTTTTACTGTAAATACCTGTGTCATAAAGGACAGACAACTACAGGAAAGCAAAACCACAACACAACCAGATTCCATAGATCTTTTTTTGTTCCATCAGTCTAGCCAACAAAGCTTTTCCCGGAAACCTGACTGGATGACTTGATTCTATACCATCACACACTGAACCAGGGTTTTTATCCAGTGGAAATTAAGACATTTTCTCTTTAATTGCAGACAAATAAAGTGAATTACAATTTAAATACATTCCCCTGTATCATTAGGGTTTAAGATTATTATTATGCCCTACAATAATTATAGTATGTTTCACTTATGGAATACCTAGATTCTGTATTACAAAGAGGAAGGAAAGCATAAAAAGAAAGGGTTGTACTGCTGCTCATTTTCCTAAAGTATACACAGAAGAAAATTTCATGTATTTTTTTAATGACTTTGCATGTTTTATCAATTGCCTTACATTTTTCAAAAGCTTTATACAATTCAATATTGTTTTATCCTGCCTTTAATTTAGTAAATGACTTCTCAAGATAAAAAATAATCTTCCTTGAAATTAATGATCAGCCCTGTTGGATTAATAACAACATGGGCACGAATACTACCAAACAGATTAAAGAAAAATAGTAAAACTTAATTCTCATTTTTAAACAACAAAACCAAGTAAGTCATTAGAGGAAATTATCAGAACTTCACCCAGAAATGAAAGCTGCAGAAATATCGTATTTTAAAGGAATATGCGGCATTTGGTTTTGATAGGAATTAACTATTACTACCCTGTTAAAAAAGAAAAAAAGGTCATTCCAAAATTTAATCATTGGAAACACAAGAATATATTTCAAGTGGAACTTGCCTAGCAATTGTTCTTTTGTAAACTACACTGGTGTCAGGTTTTTGCTGGCACCAATTTTAAACATTACTAAATGTCTACACTATTGCTGTCTCAGTTTAGATCCAAGTGAAATTCAATGTCAATCTGTGAGTTTTCATCTACGAAGTTTCACACTACAAAGCTTTATAGTTTTCTGGTTTTTATTATTCCTTGGAAAATTAGAGTTACTAAAATACTCATCAAACAAAACTACACAATATTCCTCTAAGCATCATTTTGTCCAAATGGTTATCTTCCTTTGGCTAAATACCCTTACTCTGCTACACTGTACAAGCTCTCTTAAAAGCAGAGCACGCAGCTGAGGCAAAGACTACTTATTCATGCAGTATAATAACAAAACTAAATGAAAAAACAACTCAAAAGAAGATTTAACATCGCTAATTTAAGCTGTTGTAAAATACTCAAACTTTGGCAAGTATAGACTGCTCTTTTCTGCCACGTTTATAAACTAATTTAATATTTCAAGAGGTATGCAAGTCAAATGCCAGCAATTACATCAGTCTACTGAGATGAACACTGTGAACTCGGCATTTTATTTAGTCAATTAGATTAAATGAATTGTTTGATTTTGGAGGTTCCCATCTGATTCAGTAGCCACATTCAGGAAGCAACACTCACTGCTTTCATCATAGGACATATAAAAAAAAAAGTTAGCAAATCTGTAACCTTGTGACAATTTCAGAAGTAGAAGGTACTAGGAAAGTAAATGTCAATTACAAGCATTCGAAAGAAAAGTTACAAAAAAGGAAAGAACAAGCTCACTGGATTATTCAGTACAGCAAGCATGATGATGCCAAAATTACCGTTATTTGAATATTCTTTTTTCTTCATACATCTTCTAGCTCTGAATGTCAGTGTTCACTTGCACTAGGACAATCTGTAATTTCACTCTGTACTGGCAATTTGTTCCACACTACTCTTCTTATATTAAAATAACAACCACATGCAATTTCAGGGTTAACATATTTCCAAGCAGTCCTGTGTTGGCTGGAACTGTCTTCGGTTTGGAATTACTATCCCCGGTATTCACAACCATTGCCAGTATCGCTGGCTGCCAGATGAAGTGTTTTTGTAAAAATTGAAAGAAAAACAGCATTACCTGCCAGAAGGGGACGCTATGTACAATTAACAGAAAGCTGCCTCTTCCATTTGGCCTCGTTTTTTCCAGCAGCAGTTTAAGCCAGCAAGACTGCCACCAAAGCAACCAGAAAAAAGATGTGCTGTATTCTCACAGTGTTCCTAATGAACACAGTGACTGACAAACAGGTGCAATCCAGCTAATAATCTCCACCACTAGATTCTGGTTTGAAATAGATATGGAAACGGAAATTAATAATGAAAACAGAAGAACACAGAGAGATGCAGCAAGAGGTAGAAGAGCATGAATACGCAAAGCCATACATACACACAGCTCCTTTTTGTCTGCTTCCAGAGAGCATAAAGTTCTAGGATTAGACACAGTGGTGAAAAAATTTCCTTTCTCCATTCCCTTTCCCCCTATGCACTTATCTCCAGGAGAAGTACTCCTCCTGCAGTCTTTTCTTAAAGCGTCATTGGGAAGAAAATACATTACTTTTTGTCCTTTCCCAGAGAGATCTTGAAACTTGAGCAAGATAAACCTGCCATCTCATTTGTCCAAGGTGAGGGGTAAAGTTGGAAAGAAGAGACCTGGCAACAAAACATGGAAAAAAATTTTTTTCTTTTGCTTCAGTACCTGCAGATTTCCGAAATGGCTACTAAAAGCAAAGTATTGGTATACAAAGTGCAAAAGAACTACCCAGGACAAACACATGAGTTGTGTAAACATCCAACATCAATAGCTCACCTTGTGTCCTGAGGAACCCTATCTCAAGTTTGTTACACCGTCTGTAGATGCTATGCCATATCTCTGATCATTCTTGACACTTATCCGTATACTTTTACTAGGTTTTCTTTTCTCCCCCTGCCTTTTTTTTTTTTTTCCAAATACACTAAGAAGACTCATGCAGTGTATGATAAAACAATGGATTTAAATACGAACAGACTGTCTTCTGTCTGAAGACACCACATACCAATATAGCATTTTCACACAGGTATCTGTGGCAACCCCAATAACCACCTCCCTACGGCTAATAGCGAATCTGATCCAGCAAAAATGAACCACTGGAAATGTAATTCTCACCACCACCACATGCGTTACTTTGCATTCATCACTACTGAATTTCTTTAGTCATTTTATTGTCCAGTTAGTTAGTCAGCTTCGTAATCGCATTTTGCGGTGTCTTAGTGTTAGCACTTACACTATCCTAAAATTCTGGGTGATCAAGCTCTGTCATTCATTCTTGTTTTCTGAAAAAATTTCAGCACTGATCTCCACAGAACTCCACTGTTAGCTTCCCACCACTATGAAAGCTAATCATCTATTCCTCTCTTAGGAGTTATTACGTTTAACTCTGTGACTAAAAGAAAATAATTCATATCCATGAACAGCTTTAAAAAAAGCCAGAACCAACCGAAACTAAACCACAAAAAACCCCCTGCCATAGGCTTTGGTGAAAGCTAGACAATGGCTTTTGGAAATAAACCAAGATACAGATTCAATAAGCAACATCCATTATATACTTATTCCTTGAAAGAACTCCCACTGATTTGTAAGGCATGGCTTTCATCTCCTAAAGGTACAATTATTCTGCCTCATCCTATTCATCCATGTGCTCACTAAATCCATTCTTCAGTAAAAGTGCCAATGAGTCCATTCAGCACTGAAGTCATATTTACATTAGTTTTACATTCCCAGAACCGATTTAATGTATTTTTATCTTTCTTTTTTGTAAGCAGGGAGCAACCATGGGGGAAACAAGAAGTCAGAGCAGCTGCAGTCACTATTCTGAGTTAATTAGTTTCCGAGTGACTATAAAGATGTTTACAGTAGGTCTCCAATATTTTTCCCCCACAACCTCTCTAATTAGAAGTAAGTTTAAAACATTTACTACAGTATTCAAGAGTAACTTCTTTTGTATCAGTGAACAACAAAAGACCCAATTTCTGTGACATATTTCTTTGGAATAAAGAGTCCCCAAAAGAACAGCTGATTAACAATCCTGAGACAGTTTAATATTGATCCACCATGCTAAGTAGATCTATTGTAACTGGAGATATTCTTCTTAGTTTATTCAGAAAAATAAAGTACAAAGACCAGGTAGCTATACAGCAAGAAATTAACTAGAACTGCCTCACAGATCTCTCACAAGGACCACTGTTTTTAGCAGCTAGTACACCTCAGCAAGGGATGCCCAAAATATAAAGAAAGGGTATGCAGTGCTTACAGAAACATTCTTTTCTATCTCAGGTTCAGATGAATGATAGAGAAGGTTAATAAAGAGGCCCAAGGTTGTGCACTGAAATTAAATATATGTCAGGATAATGAAAGAAGTCAATGACAAACTATCTACTTGGAATACGCATAAATATATTCAAAATGAGCACAAAACATGCTGATATTTCTGTCATTACTTTGAATAATAAAACAATAACTGTTTTGGTTTGCTGTCACTGCTCAATTTTCAAATAAATTAAGGCATATGGGCTGCATTAATTTGGTTTTTTGTACTACTGCAAAGGTTGCATCTTTATGAAAAGAAACAAAAATACTTGAGCAGAATTCAGAAAGGAGTCTCATCCGCAAGCCAGATTTAAAAAAAAAAAAAAGTGAAAATAGCTAATTTTGCATCCAACACAAGACTCAAGAGCAAAAAGCTTCATCTGCAAGCAATATTTTTAAGGCAATTAACCTTTACTTAAAACCTACTTAGTATTTTCCTTCAGCTGTCTTAAATCCAATAAAAAGTTGTCTTTGTTATCTGTTTTCATTTTGTAGCTTAGAAAAACCCCCACATGGTGACTGCTTCTATTGAAGTATCTTGCCAACAATGAAGTCTTGAAAATGAAGCTGGTGATAGTTCTACTGACTGTTATATTTAACAAATGCAGCCCATTTTTTTTCATGCAATCCAAACCAGTATCTGGTATTTAAAAAATCATTACCTCTGCTACCATAACGAAATGAAAGAGTAGGAATGGCTGTCAGTTGTTTCCTCATTCCAATCTAAAACTGTACAGTACAGGATTGTCCCCCCTCCATTTTTCTTTCAGCTTTCCTTAGAGTTATAAGTAATTTTTTTATGCTTGCTACCTATGGAAAAAAAAAAAGTATCATCGTATAGCCTTCTCATGCTGAGCTTGTTAAGCTTTCTCAGTGAAGATATTTTGACCACACAGAAGGAGAAAATGAGAGACTGACTTGGGAAATAAGTTGAATTAAACATGGGGTTCATCATTTTAGCATACACATGAAAGGAAGCAATGTATCAGTGAAAATCTTAAGAAATGCTATGAAGATTAAGAACAGAACTCGATCACCGAGTATACTAATCTGCCTTACCACTATTTTAAGAATCCTGTGAGAAAATGTGGTAGGTAGGAATATTCAAGGAAAGTGGGTATAACGAGGAGACACAGTTATGTAGTCTCCTCACTAGACATTCCTGCCTCATTCTTATTCAGACAATCTAAAAGCCCAGCCTCAGACATCATAAATACTGAGAAAGACATCCCAACAAGCTGCCTGTCATTCAGCTCATCATTCCTTCCTCAGCCATGAAGACCAAAACATTTGTGCTTTGATAAAAAAGTTGCCATCATTTGCTTGTAAGGATGTACATATTAGAAGACAGGTGCAAGTGAAATTTCCAGGAAATAAATTCAATTTAGAAGCAACATCCTTTACTGTCTTGACTCGGGGGCAATTACACACACCAGCATTTGCTCCAGGACTCATTTATGTTTGTTCAGACTCTCTCATTTCCCTTTGAAAGTATAACCTTATCTTTGCTCGTTATTTTGATGTTAATGGAATGTTTTTCATTTCAGAAGTAGAACTTTCTTTAAGTAAGAATTTGTTCAGTATCAAAAAGTCATAACACTTCTGAAACAAAGTGCTCATGAATTATTGAGGAATTATCTCCTACAAGGATATCACAACAGAGGAACTTACTGATTAGAAAAAAAGGTATCAGTAAAGCAAATCCAGCTGCCTATAATAATAGTCTTGATCAATGTGCCAGAGAGAGAGCATACTGTAAACAAAAATGAAAGAGACCTTGAAGATACAATCCATCAATCCTTTTTCCCTTCTAATACAATGCCCCAATGGTTTAATATTCATATAGAAAGGATGATAAAACACTATGCTGCAATCAATTCAATACAGAAATATGCGATACTCTCTTCCCCTTCTCCAGTCAGGAGCCACTGATTGTCATAAAACTATCTTTGCCATTTTTGCATGGAAAATGTACAAAGGGCCACCGGATAACACCTTCTTTGAAACACGTCTATTCACTGGTAGCACTAGTTCAGTAGCACAGAACAGAATATCCATTAGTTTATGAAATAAACAGTACTAAAGCACTAACAGTAAAAATAAACAGTACTAAGCACTTGATCTAGCTACCTATATTCAATGCTGCTTATGATGCTCTTCCACATGCTCTTTGAAAAATAAGTCGACAGTATGGCACAGTTATTAATATACGTCAAAACTTGGGCATGCAACTCTACTGATTTATTCCCAAAGCTACTTCTTAAAGAGGAAAAGTACCAACCGACCAAATAAGATGGCTTTCACTCCTAACTAAAGCTAAAATATTTTGTTGTACATCATTTTACTGTCTCTAACTGTAAAATCCTTCCTACTTATGATTGTGTAAACAGTTACATAGGCTGGAAGAGACTTTCAGATCAAGCGCTACCTTCTGCCCAAAGCAGCTCTAGACAGCAAAGGCTTTTCAAGGCCCCTGAGTTTTGAACACCACCACAGGCTGAGATCCCACACCCTCTCTTTGCTACCTGTTTCAGTATTCTACCACCCTAGCGGTGAATCCCCCTCTTCCCCACACAGCAAGTCAGAATTCGCCAGGATGCAGCTTATGCCATTTTTTCACTGGACACCTCTGAAGAAAGAATAGCTCCATCTTCCTAGGCCATCTTATGTAGCCACAGGCAATAATAAGGTTTGCCTTTTCCCTTTTTTCAATAAAGGTGAATAAAACCAGTTCTCTTACTGTGTACATCATATGCTCCAGTCCCTGACCGGCTTGGTGGCCAGTCCTCTGCTGGACTTGCTCCAGTATGTCCATGTACTCCTTATACTGGGAAACCCAGAAATGGACACAGCACTCTCGCTACAGCACTTCTACAACCAAATAGAAGGAAAGGACCACTGCCTAGGATCACAATGCAGTTAGCATTCTTTTCCACAAGGGGCACTTTTTTGTCTTATGTTCAACTTCTTGTCCACCAGGACACTCAGGACCTTTTCCACAATGCTGCTTCCTAGCCAATGGTTCCCAGCCTGCTTCCCATTATTCTTTCAAAAACCTTTAAAGGTTAAAGATTCTGTAACAGTAATATGAAAGTCAGCTATCTATTATGAATATGTAAGGCCATTGCTGGAAAGATATGCTAGGAGAAAGAAACAGAAAAATCAGTACCGAAAAAAAGTGCATTAGTCTTCAATCTTAAGTAAGACAATTCTATGGTGAAGTGCTAACCAAAACCAAGGCTACAGACGATGAAAGCATTAACAAAAACAAAAACAAAAACAAAAACAAACAAACAAACAAACAAAAACCCAACCAACCAACCAAACAAAAAAACCCACTGCTGTATTTCAGGATACAAAAATGGCAAAAAGACCACACTAAAAGGAACATTTATTAAGCTCCTTAGGATTAGCTACTCAAAAATCATCAGCTTCCCAGTCCTGAACAGCAGCCCTTTCATGAAAGTAAGTGACATGGGTGAGAAATGCCACAATTTTTGTTCCAAGGACAAAGATTGTGAAAACATCCTGCATACTGAATCTCTTATCTTCACAAGACATTTTGGCTTTCAAAATCTTGACAGTAATACTGGTGTTTACACTTAACTCTACTTCTGTTTCTATCTTGCTAAAATATAAAGTTGAGATAAAATAATTGAGAGTAAGGCATTATTTTTTCCTGTATCTCTTGTACTGAACTCCTTATTCTGTGATAAATATTATGTTTTAAGTGTATTAAAACAAAAACTTTGTACTGACTTATCTGTTGCTCCTGTGATAATTTTCAGGATAGCAAACATATCTTCCCAACCATTTAACAAGGGTTGTTAATTAAATGCTGCTCATTCCCAATAACTGGCAGACATTTTCCCTTCGAGCACTGCAAATAGTGTTTCTTCCACATTTCATTTATGGCCATCCTCTGAACATGACATTGCTATAGCAACACCTGTCATAATACCAAGGTTTTCAATGCAAGATAAAGGCAGTAGCTACCCTTGAACACACAGTAAAGAAACCACATGAAGTTGTATTAAGACTTAATTTCAGCCAAGAAATTTAAATAATCCAAAATAAGCTACATGTTGCTAAGAAATCACAGGACAATCGGTTCTTTTTGTGTAAATAAATTTTTAAAAATATCATTGCTTCCTCAATATGGTAGGAAGTATCTTACAATGGATAATTAATCCACTTTGACCGTACCATCAAGCCTAACAAACAACTAAAAAAAAATTCCTGCAAGTACACACGATTTTATATTATAAGAAAGTAGTATCATAGTAGAAGGACTAGACAGGATCATACTGTTCTTTTTCTCCATCTTTCATGAATTGTTAAATAAATATTTTATATGGTTTTGGCAAAACAAAGTCTGAAGAACTCGGAAAACAGTGTACTATTCCAATAGCTTTGAGAACTCCTGCAAACAATTAACCCAGTTCCTGCATCCATGTAGCCGGAATTTTTAACTACTCTGAAGCCCCACGGTGTTTACTTCTAACTGTTGTGTTTGACACATTATTAATTTTATTCACCAATTAAGTAATTTTACATATCCAATTCTAACAATGAAGACATATAGAATCAAAATTCAAATGTTGCTCCAACAATAACACAATATATGCTATTTGCAAATTTAAATAACAAAAGGTACCTTAATATAGCCCAGCAGCAAAACTTCCCAGGTTTTCAATATATACAGAACTGTACATGTGTCATTATGTAAAGAGCATAAAACAAAAGCAGACATAGACATGGCTTTTTAATCTGACAAGTACCTAATTATATCCCACTCTTAGGAGACACTGTATTTACCATGAAATTAAGTGAGCGGAGTGTGTTTAGAGTCAACTTGAAGACAGGAAAAACACATCCCCCAGAGCTAATGATATGAGAGTTATCAAATAATAGCAAATACTTTCTCCTCCCTTATAAGATCAAATTGTCATTAGTAAAGATCCACACTAAAAAGAGAAGTTAAAATCTTGTACCTGAAAGTCCACATTTATCTCATTCAGAAGGACAGCAGGTCTTACAACTCCTGCTGAGCTGCAGGCAGTCAACCTTCAAAAGCAGTCACACTATCAAGCAATTGATTTATTGATTTTTTTTCCTTTCTTTGGAGTTACCTTCTGGATGAAAGATAACAGTTGCTCCACAAAGTGGCAGCAACCATAATGAAACACTGCGCTAACCAAGAAACAGATTCCCCAAGTAAATGACTAGCACAAAAGACTTGCAGGTTTACAGGCAGCTGAATATAAATGAGTAATTCTTAAGGAAAAGAACTCTTCCTTACTGTGATCTCAATCGCTCCAATATTTTTCTTGAGTAAGAGAAATTTCAATGATCACATTAAAATCTCCATTAAGACAGACAACTGTGTCAAGGTCCCAGAGTTTCAGTCTCTCTTCCCTGAGCTTGAAACAAATCCCCTGTGAAATGCAATCCTACTCTAGTACTTTCTAAGGTCATCAGAATACATAAAGTCCTTCACAAAAGAGCCTGTTCATGCCAGCAGCACCCAAAGTGGTTTGTTTGGTTTTCCTGGATATGTGGTAGGGGAAAGGTGGTCTGGGTCTCTTTTTGACTAAAGGAAGAAAAATGCATCTTTATAAATAGGTGTGCTGTCTCTGGCAACTGGGAAAAGCTCAGGAAAAAACCCTGTACTATTTCCTTTTCTTTCAAAGATGCATTTTCTTCAACCTACAGGAACCCTTCAAATCTTTCTCCAGCCAATAAGGAAGTTCTAGAAGTTGTACATAGCCATCTCAAGAAATCTTTTAATCTGAAAATACACATGCTGTCAGACGCTGGTGCAACATCCACTTTCTGGCCCCAAATCAGTTTGGCTGGTGTAAGTATTGTGGTTTTTGTCTTTCAACTCAACTTCTCTTTGCAGCTTGCTATACTCCTCAAGACTAAACATTCAATAATGGATAAAGCAGATACTTTTTCCTACATAAAACACGTAAGTAGAAGTTTATGGACTATTTCTGCATGTTACATGGAAAATGACCAATTCCTGCATGTATACTATCAATTTTGAAAGGAATCTGCATCTTCTCTGACAAATGTTTTGGACCCACACAGTAAAACTGCTAGAATAGTCTGGATAATACAATCCTGCTCTAAGTTGCACCTTTCTAGACTGCTTACCAATTTACCTTACTAGCCACTTTTGTTCTTTCACTTCTTTCCTAAAAATTCTAAAATACACATTCACGTTATGCAAAGAGTTCCTATGATAAATAAAAGGTTGTTGAAAGTGACATTATATCAGCATAAAACCTCTATCTCAAATGCGATTTCTGAAAAAGCTGTCTTGTTAGTCTTCCATCCTGAACGAGAAATATTCCTATGCCATCTCTAAAAAGCTCTTTTAGTCTTGAAATCAACAGTTGTGAAAAAATATGTAAACAACTAGTGCTTTTTAGGCTGTGATTCATAAGAAATAGTAATTTTTCTTTTGTTTAAGGAACAAACACACTGTAGAGCTAGTAAGTGTCTGTTCCTTTTAAAAGACTAAAAAGCCCCATGTAAATCAACCATTCTGCTATAAAAATATTACTACTATTATTATAAGGGTGCATTTTTTAGCAATAAAGATCACTTACAGCACAATTTCAGGTAACTGAGCATATTTACTAGGTATTTGCTAGAGCTTTTCCTCCTTCTCAGTTGCTCACTTTGAAGACTCCTCCATTTCTAAAAACTATTTCAAAGCAAAATTTATTTGCCTTCAGCTCTTTGGATCACAAATCTATACTCCCTTGACAATCACTCTGAAAGTTTACACTCACATGTCCTGCACTCATTAATGCAAACTGAAGAAACAGCCTGAATGTACTTGGTCAATATGGTCCTAAGGGCAGGCAGCATTTAAGATGTCTGCATGAGCCAATCCTGGAAGGATTTTGGCTACATCTGGACAAAGGAAATACTTCAGGGAGATGTGTACAGAATGGATCTTGCAGTCACATGCTCTGTGGAACGCCCACAGAAGCCGTATAAAGCATGGGCTTGTAAGCTCAGCGCTGCACTGCTCCTGATCACATGATGCATACTCTTATGATTTGAGAGACATTTCCAGAATTCTCATCATGCTCCACCAGACACATAAATGTGACACAAACGTGCCACAAAAAACCCCAAACAAGTCAATCACATGACCAAGACTGATGGCAAGGCAGAAAAACAGAATGCCTCAATATGACTGCCATGTTGCTTGACCAGTGCTGTATACTTCAGTAAAGTGCTGCACAGTTTCTTTTCCCCTTTAAGCAGTGCACTGAAAATCCCCATGATTCCACCTAATGAATATGGCACAAAGCGCATTTAAATGGGTAGTGAAGCCCTTCCAGTTAACAGGTTTTTTGAAGACTAAGGTCTGTGCAAGGGTCAGGAGAGAAAAAAGAAAGGGAAAAAAAATAAAAAATGAAAAAGGTGGAAAAAGAAAAACCAACACAACAGTAACAGTGACGTAATCACTATGGTCATCAAGGAAAAATAAATACACATTTATGTGACAATTTCCTTAGCCTATACAGGACTTTTATACTTGAGCCTTACAACTGGTACTTGTACCTCATTTCGCCACACACAATTTTCAGCAGTATCAATCAAAACTTGGATATGACAGTACAAAACACTACAAAGTTACAAAATTTCTGAAGCATTTGCCGATATGTTATAACACCAAAGATACAAAAACTCTGTGTCAGCAAGGCTTAAGATAAAAAAAAAGGTCTGACTCAAGTGTTACCAGTCTCCTGCAGCTAAAATTTCAAACTTCTACAGAATTTTGAAGTTTGAGAGTAAAATGTAAACAGTGTCATGTGTGGAGATAAGAGAACTGACAATGAGGACACCATCCTGTCAGGCACAAAAAATGCCTTCCATACTCCTGAGCAGTATGAGAACTTAAATTTCTGCACTTTAACTGTTACAGTAAAAACTTAAAGCACCATGCATTTATAGACAAATTCATGTTTAGCCTGTTGTCTTAACACCTTAACAGACATAGCAAACATGGACATATGCAAATATTCACAATTCTCCTTCAGTGTTACAGTAATCACCAACCTGACTCTTGAAATATTTCAGTTAAGTTTCAGTAATGCAGTCCCAGAAAACAAAGCTTTTGGTAACAAAAATTAATTGCCTTTAATATTTAAATATCTAAATATGGTATTACCTTCATGGCATGGATTTCTTCTATTAATCTATCAACTCGTTTTTGGTTCTTTAATTTCAAGTCTTCAGAACCCCTGCAAATGAAGTCTGTCTTTAGTGAAAAAAAAAAAAATAAAAAAAAAAATAATCTTTTTTGCTCACTTTATTTCCCTGTGGAGTAATACTAAACAACAAAATTAAAATATCGCAACAGTGAGCATAAACACATTCCCCTGTTGTTAAATGAACATTCTAGCAAACAGTTGAGCACAATCTAACATTTCTGCTGTTCTGAACGGAGAAAAAAATACTGAGGATTTACCTGAGTAAGACAGACAAATGTTACTCTACTGGAAAACAGCAACAGTAATTCCTATCAACAACATATAGGAGACACTTATGTCTCAAATATAATAATGGTTAAAGTTCTGTAATATTTAAATAGAAAAGATCACCAGGCTTCCTTCTTATTTTGCAGAATTTGCTAAAGTCGTGGGAGAAAAGTAGACTCAATTTACACTTTGATTGTAGTAACAGATGTATTTTCATTGTGTCAACAAGACATGTCATTCGTTACCTCAGGCCAGTTATCTTTAAAAACAATCTAAAAAATGCTGTTTTAACTATTTGCTTAAATATTAATACTAATTATTAAAAATCAAATATGACTTGCATATCTGTGCAAACTGAACAGTATTTTTTCGCTTATAGAGCCTTTCAGAAAACTGTAGTGATAAAAGGTTGCAGAATTTGCAATCAACAGCAGAAAAACCTAAAAGATCAGGTCCGACACTTTTAAAAGTGCTGTAAAAGGTTCTCTAAGTGATTCAAATTAGCTCCCAATACATTAAATCCCTTTAAAAAATGCTACCCCGATTCTGCCTATTGAAACTGCTTTTTAGTTAGCATTTTTAGTTAGCATTTTTAGTCTATCTAAAGTAACATAAATAAGACAAATGGAATTTATGCATTGCAGTGCCTTGAGTTTTAAGTGTAATACATGCTTCCCTCACTTCTCCATTTTTGGGAAAACAATTAAGATGCTGTCTCATTTATGAACACACAGAAGAGAACACTGATATTTAAAACTGACCTTTTTAACTTTAATTTCCCAATGTGCCTGGTTAGTTTACGAATAGTCAGGACTCTGGCCTTCTTCACATCTTTTCTCATCTTCACAACCTGTCAGAAAAATAGAAGACATTATAAACCCTGTTTTCCTTGATTAGTTTCCATATACAATACATTCACTACCTTGACTTAAATTTTAGAAATCAGTTCAACAAAAAGAACTATTTTTGAAAACAGACTACATTCCCCTGCTAACCAAATCCCAGTTCAAATTAATTCAGATTTTAAAATCAAACTGCTTCCATAAACACCAGAAGAAGAACAACCAACAGTCTAAAAATGTGTCTGAGGTCTAAACAGAAGACCAAGACATTCCTAAGTAGCCATACTTTCATATTATTCTTAGAACTAGACTGAGCTGGAGATTTGAAAAGACTTACCTTTTGCCTTCACTTTGTTTATTTTTGTCCTAGAGAAGCAGCACCAGTACTTTTCCATTGGGATATAATACATAAAAGCATTTTCATTATGAAACATTTGAAAGATCAAGGAAAGAATCCCAAACTAAACATATTATTTGTTATAGGCTAGAATTTAAGATATGAGTATCTTTTTACATATTTGAATTGATTTTTGTTGAATACAAAATCAAAGTGATTTCCAACTCACTACAGACTCTTTCAACTTCCTACCCTACCCATTAGTTTGTTCCCAAAATTCATTTCAAAGTAGACAGCACTAAGTAAAACTTGACAGTGATGTTTTGGTTTTATTTCTCACCCCAAAATAAAAGAATACTAATTATTATTAGAAATATGGTACATAAAGACAAATCTTTGGAATCTTTTGCTATTACATTCCATCATGGAAAACCTCAGGCCTAGGCATTTTCTTGTTAACGACACACATTTTGGAGATACAGGGAATCAAAAGTGACTTACCCCCTCTTATTTATTCAGATGTATCTTACTTTAAATATTAAGATTTTGCATTCAACAGTTAAACAGAAAATATGAAATATTAAAGCAAACAAAGACTCAGTCTTCCTGACAAAAGGCCAAATTTCACTTAAGTTTATTCAGTGGGTTAAGTTTCAAAATAAGTTGGCACCTCCTTCTCAAGGAAGTTCTTCTTTACTTCCGATTTCTATTTCATCTACTAATTTCTCAGAGATAATATCCAAATGATTGCTTGCTGGTGACTCAACCATCAAGTTAGTTCTACCAGGAATATTAGCATTATAAACCTGCATCAAGCTTGACCAAAATCGAGAAAAAATAAATCTTCAGATGTCACAGAGGAGTATTGCAAACCTACAACGGGAAGCTTGTCTAGTATGTATGACTGTGCAGAGACCATAAAGGTGAGGGTGCATTATTTAATTAAAAACAAACAAACAACAACAAAACCCAGAACAAACAAACAGAACACCACATATTGCACACCTGATTATGCCTGTACCTAGGTTACCAACACAAGCAATGTACCTTGTGTACTTTGAACTGTATTCAGCAAGCTCTACTGAAGGCCGTACCTGCCAGCAAAACAATTTCTAGAGAGGGGCACACACCAATTGCCAGCCTCACCTCTGCCAGTGCAGAGAAGGAACTTGTTGAGCATCGCTCCCCTGAAAAATAGGAAGGGGAATTGTACTAGGGCAGCATTACTGGTGTTTGCCCAGAGAGAAAGGAAAAGGCACAAAGGGTTTTGGGAAGAAGAGTGAATGAGTTAAAATTAGTCTCCTGTCCTAAAATTGGTACAGCAAATAGTGAAAATAACTGTGCATACAGGCCTACCTACAAGCATTTCTACTGCAGTTAACAGCAGAAGCCACATGCTAAAAAGCACCTGTGCCAATTCTCTGCTAGACAGCAGCACTGCTCAAGCCTCTGTACACTAAAGAAAAAATTACTGACATCACCATCTGCCACCTGAGCATCAAAACATTTCTTTTTATAAGAAACTAAACAGAATTTTCACAGCTGCCTGTGTTACACGTTCTTCCAAACGGAAGAAATAGAATAAAGCATCTCCTGGTCAACCCGGGCATCATCGGCCATTTCCGGCCCCATTGCTGAGGTGACTGTCTCACGAGCGGACGCCTGCAGCGCCTGATCGGGGGGGGAGGCTCGGCGTCTCCGAGCTTCACCTCGGAGCAGCAACTTGCACCGAGGGAGCCTCAAGTCCTCGACAAGGCCTGCCCAGGAGCCTGCAGCTCCGCGGAGGCGAGCGGCTGACTCAGAGGGGGCGGCGCCAGGAGGAGCTGCGGCAGAGCTGACTGGTTAAAAACCTGCCCCAGGGAGCGCGAGCGACCCAGAGTGGGCTCGAGACAGTCCGCGCGGGCAGGCAAGCGGGGTGGTGAGCGGGATGGTGAACACTCGCCATACGGGCAAGGCTCGGTCTGGGAGCTCCGCTCTGGCTGCGCCGGTGGTGGCCAGTGTAGGCACCCAAACGGAGCCGATGGGAAGGGAGGCTGCAGTGCAGAGCTCGGGGTGTAGAGAGCGCCTGCACTGCTGTCCTGAGGGAAGGGTGAGCAATGGGCAGGGCTGCACTCTGCGCTCCCTGGTGGAGGTCCTCCTGCAGCAGGTGGCTGAGCTGCAGGAAGCTGTTACCAGGCTGAAAGGTGTCAGGGAAGCTGAGGGGGAGCAGCACTGCTTGCTCCAGGACCAGACTGTTCCGGGGCCTCGCGTGTCTACTGCTGCCCATGCAGCAAAGGAGGCTGCTAACCCAGGAAGCTGGGAAAAGGTAATAGAAAAAAAACAACAAAAAAAGGAGGAAGAGGGCAATTAAAAGCAAGGGGCTTCCTCCTACATCTGTTGTCCCCACCCAGAACCGCTTTGCTGTCCTGCAGGGGGCTGATGAGCAACAGCGCTCCCACCAGGCGCAACCAGCTGGTGCACTGGTAAAGGAGGTCACTACTGGCGCTGCCAGGAAAAAGCGGCGGACCATAGTAGTCGGGGACTCTAATCTGAAAGGCACAGAGGCACCCATCTGCCGGCCTGACCCAGCCTCAAGGGAGGTGTGTTGCCTACCAGGGGCTCGGATCAGGGATGTGGCCGAGAAGCTGCCTGCTCTAGTCGGTCCCACTGACTATTACCCACTCCTGGTAATCCATGTGGGTGCTACTGATATAGATAGCAGTAGCCCAGAGACCATAAAGAAGGACTACAGAGCTCTGGGAGAGGTGGTTAAGGGTTCTGGAGCTCAGATTGTCTTTTCATCAATTCTCCAGGATACAGGGCAGGACCTTGAAAAGGCTAGGAGGATTGGGCAGGTTAATAAATGGTTAGAAGGGTGGTGCTATAGTCAGGGGTTTGGGTACCTTGACCATGGGACTCAATATAGTAGGCCAGGTCTAGTGGGGGCTGGTGGAGCTGGTCTGACAAAGAAGGGGAAGAGTGGATTTGGTAGGAGGCTTGCCAGACTGGTCAAGGATGCTTTAAACTAGATGTGTTGGGGGAGGGGGGCATCATTCCATCCCAACACACCCAGTCAGTTGTCAGCACCTACAGTAAACGTTCGGAGCAAGGCAGAAATATTCCAGCTGCTCCAGCCAATGAGCCGGCTTCAATTGGATCTCGGCTCAAATGCCTCTACACAAATGCCAGTAGTATGGGGAACAAACAAGAGGAATTAGAGATGTGTGCACGTCTATGGGGGTATGATATCATAGGCATCACAGAAACATGGTGGGATGGCTCCTATGACTGGTGTGTTGGAATGGAAGGTTATCGGCTCTTCAGGAAAGACAGGCCCGGCAGACGGGGAGTTGCTATTTATGTTAGGGATAGGCTGGAGAGTATGGAACTATGTCTGGGGACAGGTGAGCAGTCGACAGAGAGTTTGTGGGTCAGGGTTAAAGGGAGAACAGTGATGGGTGACATTATTATGGGGATCTGTTACAGACCGCCTGACCAAGGGGACTTGCTGGACCAAGTGCTCCATAGGCAGATAGGAGCAGCCTCATGCTTGCAGGCCCTTGTTGTCATGGGAGACTTCAGCCACCCTGATATCTGTTGGAGGGATGGTACGGCCCGGCACAAGCAATCCAGAAGGTTCCTCGATTGTGTGGAAGACAACTTGCTTCTGCAAGTTATAGAGGAGCCGACAAGGAGAGGTGCCATGCTTGACCTTGTCCTCACCAACAGGGAAGGGCTGGTTGGGAATGTGATGCTCCAGGGCAGCCTTGATTGCACTGATCATGAGATGGTCGAATTTGAGATCCTCAGGACAGTGAGAAGAGCGTGCAGCAAGCTAACTGCCCTGGACTTTGAGAGAGCAGACTTTGGCCTCTTCAGGAACCTGCTCAGTAAGGTTCCATGGGATACAGCCCTAGAGGGCAGGGGGGCCCAAGACTGTTGGTTGATATTCAAGGATCACCTGCTGCAAGCTCAGGAGCGATGCATCCCAACTAGAAGGAAGTTTAGCAGGAGGGCCAGGAGACCTCCTTGGATGGATAAGGAGCTGCTGAGCAAAATTCAAAGGAAAAAAGAGGCTTATAAAAGGTGGAAGCAAGGTCAGGCGGGCTGGGAAGAATACAGGGATGTTGTCCGGGAAGCTAGGGACCAGGTTAGGAAAGCTAAGGCCCACTTAGAATTAAACTTGGCTACGGTTGTTAAGGATAACAGGAAGGGATTTTATAGATACATTGCCAATAAAAGACAGGTTAGGGACACTGTGGGCCCTCTCCAGAAGCGATCAGGAGAACTGGCTACCCTGGATTTAGAGAAGGCTGAGGTTCTTAATGACTTCTTTGCCTCAGTCTTCACCGGCAAATGCTCTGACCACACCACCCAAGTCTTGGAAGGCAGACGCGGGGACGGTGAGGGCGGGGACCCTGGGCCCACTGTAGGAGAGGATCTGGTTCAAGACCATCTTAGGAACCTGAATGTATACAAGTCCATGGGACCGGATGAAATCCATCCGCGGGTCCTGAAGGAGCTGGCAAATGAAGTTGCTAAGCCACTGTCCATCATATTTGAAAAATCATGGCAGTCAGGTGAAGTTCCCGACAACTGGAAAAAGGGAAATATAACCCCCATTTTTAAGAAGGGGAAAATGGATGAGCCAGGGAATTACAGACCAGTCAGTCTCACATCTGTGCCTGGCAAACTCTTGGAGCGGATTCTCCTGGAAGGCATGCTGAGGCACATGAAAACCAACAAGGTGCTTGGTGACAGCCAGCATGGCTTCACTAAGGGGAAATCCTGCCTGACCAATCTGGTGACCTTCTATGAAGGGGCTACGGAAGTGATGGACAGGGGCAGAGCAGTTGATGTCATCTACCTGGACTTGTGTAAAGCCTTTGACACTGTCTCACATGACATCCTTCTCTCTAAGTTGGAGAGACATCAATTTGATAGGTGGACCACTCGGTGGATAAAGAACTGGCTGGATGGCAGCATGCAAAGAGTAGTGCTCAGTGGCTCAGTGTCTAGCTGGAGACCAGTAACAAGTGGTGTCCCTCAGGGATCAGTGTTGGGACCAGTCTTGTTCAGTATCTTTGTGGGTGACATGGATAGTGGGATTGAGTGCGCCCTCAGCAAGTTTGCTGATGACACCAAGCTGTGTGGTTCAGTTGATACATTGGAGGGAAGGAATGCCATCCAGAGGGACCTTGACATGCTTATGAGTTGGGCTGATGCCAACCTGATGAAGTTTAACCATAACAAGTGCAAGCTCCTACACCTGGGTCGAAGCAATGCCAGGCACAGCTACAGGTTGGGCGGGGAGGAGATTCAGAGCAGCCCTGAGGAGAAGGACTTGGGGGTGTGGGTTGATGAAAAAATGAACATGAGCCGGCAGTGTGCGCTTGCAGCCCAGAAAGCCAACCGTATCCTGGGCTGCATCAAAAGCAGCGTGACCAGCAGGTCGACAGAGGTGCTCCTGCCCCTTTACTCTGCTCTTGTGGGACCTCACTTGGAGTATTGTGTGCAGTTCTGGTGTCCTCAACATAAAAAGGACATGGAACTGTTAGAACAAGTGCAGAGGAGGGCCATAAGGATGATCAGGGGACTGGAGCACCTCCCGTATGAAGACAGGCTGAGAAAATTGGGGCTGTTGAGCCTGGAGAAGAGAAGGCTGCGTGGAGACCTCATAGCAGCCTTCCAATACCTGAAGGGGGCCTATAGGGATGCTGGGGAGGGACTCTTCTTGAGGGACTGTGGTGAGAGGACAAGGGGTAATGGGTTTAAACTTAAACAGGGGAAGTTTAGATTGGATATGAGGAAGAAATTCTTTCCTGTAAGGGTGGTGAGGCACTGGAATGGGTTGCCCGGGGAAGTTGTGAATGCTTCATCCCTGGCGGCGTTCAAGGTGGGGTTGGACATAGCCTTGGATGGCATGGTTTAGTGGGAGGTGTCCCTGCCTATGGCAGGGGGGTTGGAACTCGATGATCTTGAGGTCCTTTCCAACCCTAACTATTCTATGATTCTATGGTCAAATACCTCTCAGATATTATGTATCCTTTCCAACCCTAACTATTCTATGATTCTATGTTCAAAGAGTTTGGCAGTTCAGATGCAAACTGGGTATGCCTTCTTAGAAAGTTTGGGAGGAGGCGAGTGTTTGTTTTGGTCTGTGGTTTTTTTTTTGTTTTTTTTTTTTTTTTTGCCTTTCTTTTTTTTTTTTGTTTATAACCATTAAAAACACCCACAAGCTACAAACATATTTGAATTTAAATAATTCATTTTTTACATATTAATTACTGTATATCCAAACACGAAGTAATTTAACTTTCAAAAAATAATGTCATTTTTTAATAGAAATATTTTAACACAGACTCAGCATGTTTCCAGGCCCTACAAGAGCCAAACCCCAGCCACGCCTGCTGCCAGCCAACGAAGGCCATACAGACATATGACAGCAGGAATGAGGGACGGTATTCGCTCTTTGGCAGACTGGGAATATCAGTTTATGTAATCTGCAGTCACTTCTTTCACACGGGACAATATGCATCAGCTGTGTTCTTGGAAGTACTCAAAGTTCTCAAGAAAGCACTCAGCTCTTTGGGACAGAAATCAAAAAAGTTCTGCTTTAGATTTACAGTGTGCCTGAAACAAGGAGGCTTAAACCATGAGGGTGGATTCTAGGACTCACTGAACTATCCACCTCTAGTATTACAAAGCCAGATAGGCAACTTCCTCTTGAGTTGAGGGGGAAAAAGAAAGAAAAAAAAAAAAACAAACAACAAACCAAAAAGAAACCCAGTAACAAAAAAATAAAAGCCAACTCTCCAAAACCACATTATTTGAAAAATAATAACAAATATTTACTCATAATAAGGTACTTTTTTATGAACAGGTTAAGAAAAAATAAGAAAAGGAGAAGTCTTTGCACTGAAACTCAGAAAGGCTGCAGTGTAAGTCATGATAAGATCAATGCTTTAAGACTGGCCAATAACGATTTTTAATCACCTTAAGAGGTTGCAGTAAATACAAGAGAATAATTAGAAACACAGGCAAACCTCAAAGTAAGCAATCTCTTCTATCAATATGAATGCATTCTAGGATTCCTGAAACTTCAGGAAGCCTGCAATTTTAAATGAAAATAACCACATCAAGGACTCCTTGCACCAAGAGACATTTTCCTTCGTTGAAGATGCTTCTTCATTTTGTAGGAAAACACTATCTGCAAGCTAATCAAGCCAGGACTGTTTATTAATGCAAACAAATATCTGTGTTTATAGATGATTAATACACATTTATTAACTAAAATTCTTAAATAGTAAGGATAATATAAAATAATAGAAAATATATAAATTATTACATCTGAAAGAAATCATAGAGGAAATTAACTCACTTTTAAAAAACAAGCCTAGGTAGTAACCCATACCAGCCATGTGCATGTTTCAAAAACTACGGTTAGGAATAAAAATCACTTCCATTCTGCACTGTGCATTTCACAGTATACTAGATTTATATAGATCATAAACAAAGATGAAGTGCAGAAAAGGTTCCACAGCTGCAGGTATGTATAAATAGAGGCCTCCATCACCTCAACAGCTTACAACCTACAGTAAGCACTGCCACAAAACATGGCATGAACCAGCCATTTCAAGCCATATGGAGACAGTAGCTGCTGCTGCTTCAAGAGAGAAAGGTAAAACAAATAGCACAGCATGGAACAGCAGATTATGAGCCACACAAGGACTAGAAACCACCTCCTGCAATTTGCCTTTGCCCAAGCAGTTTACATTACTGAGCAGGATTATAACAGAAAATGCTGTTACCCACACTAAGGTGATATTTGCTCATACCTCTTGGTACTCAGTGCTGTCAAACCAAGGTGATTTCCAGAAAACAACGTACGTAACAAGTGTGTGCTTGAAGGCATCACAAGAACTGTATTTAACCCAGAATTTACAGCTGAGGAAAGGAGAAACCAAAAACTTCAGCCACTTTGCTTTCCTATTCCAGGTTGCTCCAGCTCCTGAAGGGTGAATAACCATTTCCAGAGATTGTTCCCTTTGTGTGACAGTCCAATCAAGCCCTCCCCAACCCACATCATATCCAAGCCTTTTGCATGCCCAAGCAGGTGGAATAAAGGTAGAAAAACTGACACAGGATTGTTTGATCATATCTTCTTCCCCTTAAAAAAAAAAAAAAAAAAAAAAAGAGAGTTTGGTTTGAATGCTGATATTTCAATCATAGATACAGAATACTTAATCTCAACTTACAAAAATCTTTGGAGGGGCTGAATCAGGCCTAACTCAGTGCTGGACTTACCCCTTTAAAATTAATATGACATTGTTACTGTGTATGATACAAGACAAATACGTGTAATAGAACAGAAAGTCATTTTAAGATTTCCCACACAATTAAGCTGTTGCAAAAAAACCTTTTGTGAATATTTTCAAGTTTCTTGAAGAGAAACCTAAGGTATTTTTAGATGAAAGAAAAAAAAAAATATCTGGTTTAGGTTCCAAAACCCTAAATCACTATGAAAGGTCCACATATTGGTGATTACAACAAAAACACACAAAGCAATGCGGACGTAACAGTATAGGCACAATATTGCATTAGAATGCACATGACTAGTCAAAGGTATTTGCCTTCACATTTTTAACACAACAGCAGCAAAGTTCTCAAAGGAACACTACATTAGAATAAAATGTTATACTTGGCCACTTCTGAAACTTGTTTTGAGGTCTGTACAGGCAACATGCCTCCAAACCAAGCTAGTGTTCAGCCAACTAAAAAAAAAAAAAAAAAAAAAAAAGAAAGTGTGACTAAAGATTTGTAGATGTAACAGGAAAAGAACATGCCTGAACTATAGTATCAACTATATTTAACCAAAAAAGTCGTAATCGAAAAACACACCATTCTTCAGAAAATATTAATCCAACAGATAAAGGGACAAAAATAAGCAGTAACATGTTTCTGCTCATGACTTGTTTAATATATTCTAAGCAAAAACCCTTGAATACTAGAACTGTATAGATTTACAATATGAAAAGTGGATTTTTCATGCTGCTATGTATAAAAACTAGTACTGTACATGAAAATACCTGAAAGACACAGAATGTCTTAAATTCTTCTTAACTCAAAGTTAATAAAAGTTTACTTATGCAGGTGGCCCCAGCTATCCAAAATGCATGAAAGCCAATAAACTGATGGTTATGTCTTTTTCCTCTGAGCAGCATGAAGCACATACAACTGTACTCCCTGGGCTTCAGCCCACAAGGTGCTGAACATTTTGGTCCTGATCCAATAATGCACTTAAACAAATTATTACATCTTTAAATAACAAGCACTAGACAGACCAGAGTTTCTTCATCCACTTCTGCTTTATGCCAGCACACAGTCCAGTCCTAGTTCTTGTACAAGTAACCAGAAAAGACAAACCATTCTGTTCTCCTTAAGGAACAACACTGCACCTAACCTTATGCAGTGAAAAAACTCACTATAAGAGTTCATAGCATTGTGAAATATCCATAATGTTATTCAAACATACACCCACTAAATAGAGGCCTCCCTCCTTTTCCCCAGTATGGTGAAATGAAATGAATTCCCTCTCCTAGTGGAGCCTGTCATGACAAGTAAACACTAGCAGGTTGAAATGACAGTCTGATCCCTTAAGATCAAAACAGCTGAAAGCAAAAGGGAAAAAAATATTTGTATGTGCCCAAAGATATACAACTGAGTTATGATTTTACCGCATTAAGAAACTTGCTTCTGAACACCCCCAAGTTTAAGCACCACAGCTAAAGAAAGGGAAAAGTTACTAAAAGCACACAAAACCATTTGCACATGTTGCTTCAATTACACATCAACAAATGTTAGAGCAAGAAATGCAGCTAAAAAAAAAAAAAAAGTTAAATATATTTAAGTAGACTATTCAAGGCCTGTCTAATACCTGTAAGAAAAACATGGTACTAAGTAATGTTTCAGTTCTCGGGGGATTTTCCTTTCTCCCCTTCCCTTTTCTTTTCTTATTTTAGGGCACATCAAAAGCATTGGTTTCATTTTATAGTTCCTTGGCAATCTTGTAACCAAGAAATTAACATGGCAACAGAGTATTCTAAATGTCAATTTTTGGTGCTATTTGGCAACAGAGAGTTTAAAAATTCAGAACACCTGCAACTGGATCACATATTAGCCACAACTAACAATAATACATAATCTTTTGAGTGAATAACCTAAGCAAAAAAAATGTTTCTGGAACTTAATTACAAATATTTCTCTTTATTATCTGGAATGTCAGCTTTAAGGTCTAACAATTTTTAGATTTTTTGGAAAAGCTAGGAATTGCCAAGTTTTTTTTTTCTTTTTTTTTTTTTTTTTTTTTTAAAGAAAAGAATCACTAGATTACAGTATGTATTTTATACATGTCAAGATATCTGGAAATAGCCAGTCAGACTTACTACAGCTTCATATATTTACATTACAAAAAAAATTAATAAATATGGAGGCAAAGGCAGGAAGAACAACAAAAATGCACCTGTGTGGAGTATCACAGTTCAGTTGTTCTGTTTCAGGGCAATTTTACACAAATATATAACTACAAAATAGGAAAACCCCCACACCCTACACTTATAAAAACATGAGTTTTCAGCCAGATCAGTTTCCAGAGCTGTTTCCACTTTAGGCAAGTGAATGCTACCTAGCTGCAAGGCAAAAGAGTAAAGTGAGAATGTACACAAGGAGACCGAGAGACAGGCTGCAACAAACCAGAATACAATAAATGAGCTATCCCTGTATTTACTATAAAGATCAAATCTCAGCACAGGAAGTGCTAAGGAGCACACAGTTTCTTCAGCTAGTCTGCACTATACCGATGTAGCACTGAACTTACCTTTGCCATCTTAAGTTACATACAAACAGGTTTGAACTAAGTGCACTGAATTATATCACAATACATCTAACAAACGATATTGCAGCCAAGTTTATGGAACATGAGGGAACTTCATCTGGATTAAAATATAGCACCCTGCAGCCCAAAGCAGGCTGAAGCACCATCACTAGCTGGAGGTACCCACAAAGCAAAAACACCTGCATTTTCTTAATCCTCTGGGCACTCGCACTGTCTGGTTCCTTAGGAGGGTTACTGAAGATGAACGGGGAAAAGCACAGTGGCCACTTGGGCACATTTCCATGTTTCTCATGGGGAAAATTAATGCACACGCTCTTTGTGAGTTACTGTCAAACTCTTCCTGCTTTCTTTGTACTTTCTCAACTGAAGCACTGAAATACGAGTTTATTTTGTCAGTATAGCACTGTATTTCCTCCTGCATAGAGAACAGTTGCCATTTCTGGAATAATTTCTCCAAATGAAAACCACAATGAGTACTCAGACAGCTAGCAAAGATCATTTTCATCTAAAGGTTCTGAAAAGCAATTTCGAATATCTCGGGTAGCTGGGATGGAGAAAGTCTAGTCTAGAATTACTTGCTTGTTGCCAAAGACCAAAATTTAAGGGATTTACTGCTTCACAGTCAGTGTCTCACTGTATGGAGTTAGGCTCTATCTAGTATTTCAAAAGACATTTGAGCTTTCAAGTCCAAACCAGGATCATGAGCTGGTTAGACACATTTCTAAACTCTAAATAAACAGCAGTACTTGTGAACATCCAGATGAGAAATAAGTCTAATAAACTAGCTCAAAGATGCTGTATTACACAAATTGGTACATAGGGCATTATATGGAAATAAAAATCACACAAATCTCCCGAAACAGAGGACTACCTAAAGGCAATTCCTAACCCTGTTCAGCTGGACATGAGCTTGGAAACACCCAGCAAGCACTTTGCTAAAAATATTTCCTTGGAATGTTGCGGGGGACAGTGGGAATAAAGGCAGTCAACAGAGTCAAGCTCATATCAATGGATTTGTGCGTCCAGGATTTTTTAATTAGATCAGAGCTCTAGCTAGAAACCACATGTGAGTTTCATGCCCCCTTATGCTTAGATTTCACAGGAAGACAGTAAAAGCAGAAGCTACACTAGTGATGTAAGAATTATAAGGATTAACACACATGAATAAATGAGTGGTGTGTATTTTCTGTATTAATTTTTCAAATCACAAACATTATCCAAACCAGTAGAGTTGGACTGCTATCATGAAATAATGGCAAAACTGGATATGACACCTTTCACATAAAACCAGACATGAAACAACAGTGTTTTCAGTATTAATTTGGGGGGTGGGGGGGTGGGGGTCATGTGACTGCTTTTGCTTGGGATTGTCATTATTTTTTTTTTTTCCTCCTTTAAGGATGCACTGTCAGATTGCTACTTCCTCTTCTTCAAGTAAGATAGGCACCTTTCTGTAAGAACTACAGAGTTGTTATAAAAAGATACAATCAAAAGAGATTTACTTACCCCACTGTTGTGAGGGTATTTTAAAAAATATGACTCTGGTTAACATACACTTCTTAAAGATTAACCTCCTTTCACCTAAAAATGAGCTTGAGTAATGCTCACCAACCCTTCACTTACCACAACTCAGAAACCACATTAGCCTAAAGACCAGCAAGGAGCTAGAACTCTCTTCTGACCGCTTGTTACCATATCAGCAAGACCTTTAAATACAAGTTACATTTAATCTGTCTGCCTAACCCCAAAACCATCAAGAGATGGTTTTGTCTAACACAACTAAAGAACAACCAGCTGCAGCTCAGCTGCAAGGACAAACCAGTGCACCAGATCATTTTCCCTTATTCCACCTCAGTTTTATTGTCTCAATCATAGGGTATCAGTCAGCTGAAAAAGTGCTGAGTAGAAATATTTACAAGAGGGGAATGGTTAAGAGTGAATAAACACTGGCAAACTGTACATACATGCTGTTTTCTTTATATTCTTCTCTGCCTTCCCTCATTTACATTTACTTCCATGCAGCACTTGACAGTTTAATATTCACAGAATCATAGAATAGTTTGGGTTGGAAAAGACCTTTAGAGGTCATGTAGTCCAACCCCCCTGCAACAAGCCAGCACACCAACTAGGCCAGGCTGCCCAGAGCCCCATCCAACCAGATGTTGAATGTTTCCAGGGATGAGTCTACCACCTCTCTGAGCAACCTGTTTCAGCAAACTCATTGTAAAAAATGTCTTTCTTATGTCTTATTTAAATCTATCCCCTTTCAGTTCAGTTTAAAACCATCACCCCTTTCCCTATCACTACAGGCCCTACTAAGAAGTCTGTCACTAGCTTTCTCATA
The DNA here is from genome assembly GCA_039720435.1 of Amazona ochrocephala. NCBI lineage: Eukaryota > Metazoa > Chordata > Aves > Psittaciformes > Psittacidae > Amazona > Amazona ochrocephala. The sequence continues at coordinate 54,693,293 of CM077909.1, read as the reverse complement.
AGCCCCACTTACATACTTCAAGGCTGCAATAAGGTCCTCCTGAAGCCTTCTCTTCTCCAAGCTGAACAGCCCCAACTCTCTCAGTCCTTCCTTATAGCAGAAGTGCTCCAGTACTCCAGTCATTTCTGTGGCTCTCCTATGGACCCTCCCTAACAGGTCCATGTTTTTCATGTGCCAAGTACACCAGAGCTGGGATACTGAACTCCATGTGGGATCTCACCACAGCAGAGCAGAGAGGTAGAATCACCTCCCTCAGCCTGCTGGTTATGCTCCTTCTCATACAGTCCAGGTTACAGTTGGCTTTCTGGGCTGCCAAGCACACATTGACAGCTCATGTTCAATTTTTCATTCACCAGTGCCCCCAAGGCCTTCTCCTCTGGGGTACTCAATCCCTTCATCTCCCAGCCTGTATCAGTATCGGGGCTTGCCCTGACCAAGCTGCAGGACTATGCACTTGGCCTTGTTGAGCCCCACGAGGTTCAAAGTAACAGGCTAGTAAATTGCACTTGATCAAATGCACATTTCAAGGACCTGTATGCCATTCTTCAGGCCAACCACTTGTCCTTTGCATGATACAGTTCACTTTAAAGGAACTACATGACTTCGGCATTCATGGATGATTCATCCCTTCCCAACATACCTCCAATATCATATAGCCAGACAAAATGTCAACTCCCATACTGTCTCAGATTAGCATGAAAGAATGGTTTGAAATATACTAAAGCATCAAGATTAATTTTCAAATGACAACAAAGATGCTCATCTCCAGCTTTAAGAAGATCAGCCTGCTGCGCTAGGGTACTCATATGGAAGATGGAGGTGGGAATGGGGAAAAAGGGACAATGGCAGTTGTATACCAATAAGACCTATAAGGCTGCATGGTGCCCCTCCTTTTTTCACGTTATTCATGCATTCATTTGTTTTAGAAGTGCTCTGGACAACATCCATTGAAAGCAATTGCTTGCATCCAGAAAGGTGGCACAGCTTTAAAAACAAGCATAAAATCAGCACCTGAGCTGACTCAAAGCTTAAGACAAGAACTTCTCAGGACTGCGAGCCAAGCTTAGGCCCACTGAAGGAAAGGATCAGTTTCAAGACCATCTTAAGAACATGACTGTGCACAAGTCCATGGGACCTGACGAAATCCATCCGCGGGTCCTGAAGGAGCTGATGAATGAAGTTGCTAAACCACTGTCCATCGTATGTGAAAAATCATGGCAGTCAGGTGAACTTCCCGATGACTGGAAAAAGGAAAATATAACCCCCATTTTCAAGAAGGGGAAAATGGAAGACGCAGGGAATTACAGACCAGTCAGTCTCACCTCTTGTGCCCAGCAAAATCTTGGAGCAGATTCTCCTGGAGGGCATGCTAAGGCACATGAAAAACGACAAGGTGGCTGGTAACAGCCAGCATGGCTTCACTAAGGGGAAATCCTGCCTGACCAACTTGGTGGCCTTCTATGATGCGGATACGGACCTGATGGACAGGCGTAGAGCAGTTGATGTCATCTACCTGGACTTGTGTAAAGCCTTTGACACTGTCCTGCATGACACCCCTTGTCCCTAAATCAGAGAGACATCGATTTGATAGATGGACCAATCTGTGGATAAGGAACTGGCTGGACGGCTGCAAGCAAAGAGTTGTGGTCAATAGGTGGAGACCAGTAATGAGTGGTGTCCCTCAGGGATCAGTGTTGGGACCGGTCTTGTCCAACATCTTTGTCAGTGACATGGACAGTGGGATTGAGGGCACCCTCAGCAAGTCTGACAATCACACCAAGCTGTGTGGTTCAGTCGATATGCTGGAGGGAAGGAATGCCATCCAGAGGGACCTTGACACGCTTGTGAGGTGGGCTGATGCCAACCTGATGAAGTTTAACCATGCCAAGTGCAAGGTCCTACACCTGGGTCGGAGCAATCCTAGGCACAGGTACAGGTTGGGCAAAGAAGAAATTCAGAGCAGCCCTGCAGAGAAGGACTTCGCAGTGTTGGCTCATGAGAAACTGAACACGAGCCGGCTTCAGGGCGCGCTTGCAGCCCAGAAAGCCAACCATATCATGGGCTGCATCAAAAGGAGCGTGACCAGCAGGTCGAGGGAGGTGATCCTGCCCCTCTACTCTGCTCTTGTGGGACCTCACTTGGGAGTATTGTGTGCAGTTCTGGTGTCCTCAACATAAAAAGGACATGGAACTGTTAGAACAAGTGCAGAGGAGGGCCACAAGGACGATCAGGGGACTGGAGCACCTCCCATATGAAGATAGGCTGAGAAAATGGGGGCTGTTCAGCCTAGAGAAGAGAAGGCTGCATGGAGACCTCATAGCAGCCTTCCAGCATCTGAAGGGGGCCTACAGGGATGCCGGGGAGGAACTCTTCAAGAACGGACTCTAGTGAGAGGACAAGGGGTAACGGGTTCAAACTTAAACAAGCGAAGTTTAGATTGGATATGAGGAAGAAATTCTTTACTGTGAGGGTGGTGAGGCACTGGAATGGGTTGCCCGGGGAAGTTGTGAATGCTCCATCGCTGACGGTGTTCAAGGCCAGGTTGGACACAGCCTTGGATGGCATGGTTTAGTGGGAGGTGTCCCTGCCCATGGCAGGGGGGTTGGAACTCGATGATCTTGAGGTCCTTTCCAACCCTAACTATTCTATGATCCTATGTATAATTTTGCTTTTTAATATTTTATTGAGACTTGAAATTCTCTAAATATTATAGCAATCTGTGTTACTTTTATGTAAGACTCATGATAAATTAATTTAAATTTAAAACATACTGTGTTAGAAGTCCTACTTTCTCAATTTTGGTTCAGAATTTAGATTTTCAAAATGTTTGCTGCTCAGCATTTCCAACTGTTTAAACAATTCTTGCAAAGAGATCGTGTCATTTGCCTCCCAGGTCACCAGAGAAAAAACTCAAGAGTCCTGACAGCCAATACATTACAAGTTCTCAGCTATCCTGAAAGAGTGGAATACTAAAACTGTGCGTATTCTGGAATTAATTTTTTTAACCTGGTTTCTGAGAAAATGAAATTTGTCAGCACATTGTTTGCCCATCAGTATCCCTCACCAGTAACTTTGGGGCCTACTAAACAGAAATCAAGTTTGACAAATCAGCACACACCACAGCTCCTACACATTTTGTGAACTGGCAGCCAAGTAGGAGATAAGGACTAAAATTAGCATGCCTAGCATGGAAGAATACACAAGTAGAATTAATACCTTTTCCATTTTGGATGCCAATTAGTACTTGCATATTCATTCGCAGCACATGTGACTCCGAACCAGTCATAAACATCAGTCACATATTCTTATCGGCCAAACTGGTGGGTAACATGGGCCGTAACTACAGTTACTGATTAAAGCTCAAAGGCAGGAACTCCAAGGATAATACAGAAAACAACTGTAGGGACAGAGGAAACTGGACTCAAAACTCTAAGATGCCAAGCATTATTGGTTCTGCAACTTGAACATACAGTACATTTTATTTTTAGCAGTTCTTTGGACTGATGTTTTTAATCTGGTGACTGAAGCTTCAAGGGAAATTAGAACATTGACAACTTGAGGATAGAAGGAGAGGTTCTTCTGTGCAAGATGCTTCATGTAAAACAATACATTTTATAGTTACCTCAATTACCTTTAGATTACACTAAGTCTCCCAACAACTGAAAGAACAGGAAGCCAGTGCAACATTACAGCAGCACAATCTTCGTACCTTAGTATTAACAGAAAATGCATTATTTTTGTGAATGTGTCATTCAACACAACCACTCACTTTGTACTAGGACTCATCCACTTCTAAATTCCTATTTCAATGTCACTATGCATTTGTTATTACTCAGGCATAAAGGAATCATAAAGAAAAAAAAAGGTTTCAAGCTTGCTAACATGGAATTCAGTATCACCTGAGAAGTGATCAAGTTGGAGAAATAACTATTAAATCATTTATCCACCTCTCTGTGAATCTGAAGGATAAAAAAAATGAACTAAATACCACAATTCTCACATTGCCTATTAAATATATGTATAGCTTGTTTTTTTGTGAAAAGTGAAAACCAGAAGTATTTGACCTTTTGATAGGAAAAATAACATTTTTGTTTTAAAGTCTAACATACTTTCCTTCAAACTCCTCCTCAGTAAAATTCATCCCTCTCCATACATATAAGAGGAGTAATAAGTACTAGGAAACCAAAAACCAGGAAGGTTCTTTAGGTATTTGAAAACTCCTATCAAAGAAAGGACAGATCTCAACTATCAACTCCCACTGATGAAGTGAAACTCAGTATTAACTTTTGGATACAAGTAAACCACACCTCAAATTAAATCTTGCAACAATTTAAGCCAATTTTCATCATAGGATTATGTATCACCAGTACTGATGCATTTTGAAGGAATAAACAACTCTCCCTATACCACTTCACAAGCTGAAACAATTTCCATTAAGGTGATCTCTGCTACCATGTCTCCACAACTTGTCTTTTTTTTTGTGAGAACTCTTTCTCTCACACAACAAAAAACTCCTAAGAAGACCTTTAAAATTGAGTTATTTTAACAGCACAACCATGTAACTTACTTTTCAGTGTTTCTCGATGGACAGAGAATTCTCTATTCTAGAGGGAATAAAGAATTACCTTGTTACACCAGTTAGTGTTCTTTATTCCCTAAGAACAGTTTAAAAAGGAAATCAATTTCATGATGAGAATTTTTCATAAACACAAACACAAGGGAAAGTCAATGCTTGGGGAAAAAAATAGAAAAATCTAATAATCTGCATTGCTCCTGGAAGTTTCTGTATGACATAAAACAGAAACTAGGGAAAAGGACAAGGAAGAAAAGTAGGAGAAAGGAGCTTAAATATCCCTCTCAGATGTCTGACAGACGCTACTCTGTTAGTCTTTAGTTTAAAAACTGTACCTTCATGCAATTAGCTCTCCACCAGGCAGCTGCCAAGACACCAGATCTACAAAAGCTTGCGTAACATATCCCAGTATTAGTTACTGACAACTTAAAGCAGTGCTCAAAGGTTCCTACAAAATCTTCTTTGTTGTAACAGAACAAGTGCTGTCACATTACCCATGTATTTTAGGCATGGTATATTTACTGTTCAGCCATTCAGAACCTCTCATCACACCAAGCGGTGGTTATATTGGGGGATTCCCATCTGAAGCTTGCATTCTTATACCAAACACAAGTTTCCACTTGTTATGAGCCCTTCTCATTCCTCATCCTATTTCCTCTTGCCCAACACACCTCATTACCCACCCACCATTTCTTATGGCTCCAATATTTAAAGAATTGTCAGCTAGCTTGCTTATCCCTTCCTTCCATCAATCTCATTTCTGAACTGCTCCACGAGCAAATAATCACCTTAACTGCCCTTCTGCTTTATATCATTTGAATTCCTATTATACTATGCAACTAAATTTAACTTATGCTCCCTTGTTCCTATGCTACTCATTTCCTTTGCAGCAGTCCCCCACTGATTTTTGCCTTGAATGAAATCACTTATTCTTTGAACCAGCTGCTATTTAAAACAGTTCTTACCAGCTTCCCATGCAACTCGTCTCTAATCACTCATTCTTTTCTACATTTAGCATATTCTGCACACAACCTCAGACTTTTTGTAATATGGTCTCATAAAACAGTGAAGAGGAATCACAGAATCATTTAGGTTGGAAAAGATGCTTAAGGTCATTGAGTTCAACTGTTACCCTAGAACTGTCATGTCCACTACTAAACCAACTGCCACATATACACATCTTTCAAATACCTCCAGGAATGGTGACTCTACCACTTCCCTGATCAGCCTGTTCCACTGCTTGACAACCCCTTCAGCGTAGAATTTTTTCCCTAATATCCAGTCTAAACCTCTAATGGCCCAACTTGAGGCCTTTTCCTCTCATCCTATCACCTGATTCTTGGGAATAGAGACCAACACTAATGTCCTTGTTGCAGTGAGAGGCACAGAACTGAACACAGCATTTGAGATGCTGTCCCATCAGTGCCCAGTACAGGGGGATGATTACTGCCCTAGACCTGCTGGCCACACTATTGCTGATACAGGCCAGGATGCTGTTGGCCTTCTTGACTGCCTGAACACAAGCTGGCTCATGTTCAGCTCTGTCAATCAGCACCCCTGGGTCCAGGGCAGCCTTCCAGGCACTCTTCTCCAAGCTCTTTGTGTTGCATGCGATTGTTGTGGCCCAAGGGCAGGACCCAGAACTTTGCCTTTTTGAACCTCACACCACTGGCCACAGGTCATTGATCCAGCCTGTCCAGACCCCTCTGCAGAGCCTTCCTCTCCTTCAGTAGATCAACACTCCTGCCCAAATGTTGTCACGTGCAACCTGACTGAGGGTGCACTTGATTCCCTCCTCCAGACCACTAAGAAAGATATTAAACAGAACTGGCCCCAGTACTGAGCCCTGGGGAACACCACATGTGAGCAGCCACCAACTGGATTTAACTCCATTCACCACCACTCTTTGGGCCACGCCATCCAGTTTTTATCCAGCAAAGAGTACGTCTGTTCAAGCCATGAACAGTCAGTATCCCCAGGAGGATGCTGTGGGAAATAGTGTCAAAGACTTTACTAAAGCCTAGGTAGACAACATCCACAGCATCTCCTTCATCCAATAAGCAGGTCACCTGCTCACAAAGGAGCCCAGGTTAGCCAAGCAGGACCTGCTTTCATAAGCCCATGCTGACGTGGCTTGATCACCTGGCTGCTGTGTACATGTTGTGCGATGGCACTCAAGATGAGCTGCATCATGACCTCCCCCAGCACCGAGTTCAGACTGACAGGTCTGTAGTTCCCCAGATCCTCCTTCCAGCCCTTTTGGTAAATGGGTGTCACATTTGGTAAATTTTAGCCAACTGGGACCTCTCTGGTTAGCCAGGGCTGCTGATTAATGATTGAAAGTGGCTCTGCAAGCATTTCTGCCAGCTCCCTCAGTACCCCTAAGTAGAACCCAAGGATATAGATGATTCTGAAAATAATGAAGGCAGCCTGTTACCACAGTAAGAATTGCGATGCTATCTACCTGGCACATTGTAATGGCTACAAATTCAATGGAAAATGTTCTCCCAACCACTCAGAGACTGAGATACTCATAGTCGCCATTTACCGGTATCTATATGCCAGTGACATACCGTATGCATCGCTCAAAAATCTCATTTCTGCTTGCCTTGCTATACCATTAGCTTTAAATAATTTATTTTCTTTAAATGGGGTGGGCTTTCCTGTGAACTTTTTTTTTCAAGACAAAATAAATGCTATTTCAATATTTTTAGCTAAAAGAGTACCAAGAGTTATACCCTGAAGAGCTAGTTTTGCTTTCCATTGCTATATTTTATTTTGCTAGGTAGTTTTCATTCTCTATTGAAATTATCAAGCTCAGAATCTAGGGAAATGAACTTCTGAACTGCACAAAAAAATAAAGGAATGTACATAATTTTATAGTAATCATAGAATCATAGAATAGTTAGGGTTGGAAAGGACCTCAAGATCATCAAGTTCCAACCCCCCTGCCATGGGCAGGGACACCTCCCACTAAACCATGCCATCCAAGGCTATGTTCAACCTGGCCTTGAACACCGTCAGTGATGGAGCATTCACAACTTCCCTGGGCAACCCATTCCAGTGCCTCACCACCCTTACAGGAAAGAATTTCTTCCTCATATCCAATCAAAACTTCCTTTGTTTAAGTTTGAACCCATTACCCCTTGTCCTCTCACTAGAGTCCCTCATTAAGAGTCGCTCCCCAGCATCCCTGTAGGCCCCCTTCAGATATTGGAAGGCTGCTATGAGGTCTCCACGCAGCCTTCTCTTCTCCAGGCTCAACAGCCCCAATTTCCTCAGCCTATCTTCATACGAGAGGTGCTCCAGTCCCCTGATCATCCTCGTGGCCCTCCTCTGCACTTGTTCTAACAGTTCCATGTCCTTTTTATGTTGAGGACATTAAGCCATATTCAGAGATTTTTATTTGAAACCGGCTTATTCTCATTATAATGTTTATTTGGACACTGAGTAAGCCAAATCATAAGATGGCACTCTTTTTCTAAAATGGCTTCCAGACAAAAAGCTATTCCAGATTCACTGCTTACATTTGCACGTTACCTTAACAGACAGTATCTTTTTGGAGAAAAAACAAGCCCTAATTCCAACATTTGACTCATTAAAATATTATCTATATCAAATTACAATATTATATATATCTCATTAAAAATATGAAACAAAAAGTCCCTCACATTTTACTCCTCAGTCTAAGCTCCTGCTCCTACTGAAATATTACTCATTTCTGCTCCTAGTCAGGTAAAAGAATTTTTGAGATTCAACTCCTCTGTATTGTATCAATTTTAAAGACGTTGCAATCTAACTTCTCACTTCACCAAGCTGCTATACAACACTATCTTAAAATGACAGTTGTCCAATTCAACTGCTGAGAGCTACTTCAAATCCAATGTTTACTTGATCAGAGACAAAAAGAATTCAAACAAGTCTACAAACATACAATAAAGTAGCTTCCAACACAACTGAATGAATCCAACCAGATCTCTAGATAGCACACCCAAACTTAAAAGTTGTGAATTACTGCTACTAACTTATTTTTGCTGTCACGGAGATCTCGATATCAAGCTTAGTGGTGATTTAAATGGAAGTTCTCTAAGATGCATTACACAAATACTCTGATGGACCCAATTTTGACCAGTTTGCTCAACACAAAAATTAGAGTCATGCTTTTCTGTTCTGTCAATCATGCGACCACGACAGAAAATACACCAGAATAAAAAAGAATATTTGCATTCTAAAAAAAATGAAAATTGATTTACATTCTGTGTAGTTAGTTTTGTATGGTATTATATGCCATATGAACAAACAGGTATCATTGTGACCCATCTTTGCAACAGAAATAATGTAATGCTATTTCTGTTTTTCATATAAAAACAGTATGAGAATTTAAAATCTCTTTCTCTTATATCCTTTAATGGATAATCAAAAAAGTCTCTGAATTCAGTAAATGGCCACTATTGTGCTAAAAACCGTAACTAAAAAACTTTTCCCTTAACTGCTTTTCACTACTGACCTCCACATCAAAGATACCTGAAAGAAACTTTATCATTTTTATACCAACTGGTAATCCTCAATGAATCCACAACTGATTACTATTCTCTTTCTAGAAGTCACACTCCCTCAAGCACTCAAATTCTATTAGGAAAAAATCCAGCACCACCCCTTTTCTTCTATACTCATTTCAGCCTTGCTTCCTTTTTCATTTAGCAGCAAGCTTCAGGCCCTGCAATGCAAATGTGTCCAATGACAGCAGTAAGAAATTAAGCATGTTTACCCTACTAAAACTATTTTTAAAAATTGGATTTTAATGCACGGATATAAACCCATAATTACATCTGATAAAGCACTACACTGTGCACGGGCAAATATCTCACATTTCTTTTAAAATAAAAGTTGCAAAGTTTCCCATGACCATGTTCGCATGTTTTTTTCATTACTGTACACTACCACACCAAGGAACCACAGATGTTTTGTTTTACGAGAGCGAGCATCTTACTAGTCTACGTGGCCTACCACACACACTTTATATAAACCACTCGAGCTAAGGAAAAGTTTTCATTTCTGTCCTGAAGTCCTGAAATACAGTAGTTTGACCATGGCTGTATGCAATATTGTCAGAAGCAAAAAAAATGCACAGTTTGACATGTTTAATTGCTTCAGCAATCTGCTGAAACAAAATCTGCGTGAACAGGAGATCAGAATTTGCTGTTCAAATTAGTATAACTGATGATGTGGCAACTCCAGAAACTTTAGAAACAGCTGCTGGAACAGTTCCTAGGAAAAAAAAAAAAAAAAGAAAAGAAAAAGAAAAACCACAATTCCTCAGAATTCTATGTCACAGAGTATAAGTTTGGAAATCTCATAAGCTTTCAAAAGACCTTTTCCTTAGGACATTTATATGGTCTGTAGAAGAATGTCAGTAATTTAACACTTGAACTGTTTTAAGCAGAATTCAAGCCCAATCTAGCACAATTTTCTTCTCCTTCAAGAAACTGTTGTGCTTAGAATTATTAGTAACACAAGTAATGCAAGAATTTTTACATGCATTTCCATATAGCTAAAGCAACTGCTGCCAAGTATTCCAGAGTTCAAAGTCCTGTTTGCTTTCTAACTTTGTACAGATTAGCAATTTACAGAAAAAAAAAAAAAGACGTTATTCACCAGCATACTCAGAAATAAACTGATGGAAAAGATTAGCTATTTGGTTTTGAATTGTGTACAATTTTTTTTTTTTTTTACTCAGTTCTCATAACCTGTTTATATGCCTTTTCAAAGATTTTAGACCACTTTCAGTGACATATAAGAGACTGCATGACCAGCTTCAAGGAAGTTTGTAAGAGCATGTGCAGGTCAGGGATATACAGATCTTGGCAGCGCCAGAACTCTCACACAGCTTCAATTCTAACTACAGATCATCCTAGGCACCTGTACTTTTTTAAGACCATCAAAGTGCTTACCAATTGACCTAAAGAATAATTTTGAAGTAGTCACAGATGAATCAAAGCTGACTTAAGTTGCCTAAGAGAACATGTCTCTCAGAGTTTAACCATACTGGGAGATAGCTCAGAACAGTGCTACAACTGGTGTCTACCAGGGCAACTGGCACATAAAGAACAGTCTAGAGGTTGGGGCACTTACCAGGACTGCAAAGCCTAACATTACAGACCTTCTTCAATCTGAGGGAGTCTGGACAAATGCTTCCACTTCAAGAGAACAGCTTGATCAGCATGCTGGACAGGTGCTGCAACAAACAAGGCTCATAAGTCAGAGCCAAAACAACAAAAGGGAACTCATCTGTAGGCCAGTAAGAAGAATTTCCTCACGGGTAAAGAGTTCTGAGTTCCAGTATTTCCTTTGAGGGAACTCATGCATTTTATGTTAATTGTTGGATAAGCAGCCTTTGGAGCAGTGCCAAGGCCTTTTCCTATGGAAATGCTCCCACTGGTGAAATACATGACCAGGCTCCCCTGACCCCATAAAATCCTCCTTCTTTGCCCGACAGTAGCCCAGCATTAGTGCTAGTATTTGTGACTAGTGCACTCTGCTGGTCATTCAGGATTCAATTCATCTCAGGCTGAGGAAACCCACACACTACTAAAAACTACTACTAGAAAGTGTTTCAACTACTAGAAAGTTTTCTAGCAACAAAACCATTAAACAAAAACTGAAACTTTTTTCCCATCAGACAGAGACATGCCTTGAAAGACAAGATATTTTGAATTATGAGCAGCAAAACATCTCACAGCTCAGTTCAATACCGGGTAACTGGTCAAATATCTCATCTCCCCTTTACGCAGCTCTAAGTGAGCACACACGAATATTAAATAGCCCTAATGGAACTCCTGAATTCCCACATAGCCCAGGGGATAGCACATAAAACAGATCTTTGGAGGTAGCTACTTTATCTCAAAGAGAAGCCTGGATCACCTCACTGGGCTAACAGCCTAGCATTTCAAACTGCTTTAAACACTATAACAGTGACTGAGTGCTGTAAGCATTATTTTGAAAGTTACCATCTAGGATCACTGGCACAGAATATCCAGGAATGCACCTAAAAATATCAAAACATATCTTAGGTAACACTAGCCATTTGGATACGATGCACTAAAATATTAATGTTCACACCTGCTTGTTCATGATAGTGAAATGCAATTTTAAAGAAAACCCAAGAAAGAAGGCCTAAGTATTCATTTCTCTAATTCATGTGGTAAATACAACTCCTAAAAAATTACATTTTGCTTTACTTATTCCTAGACTGCAACTTATTTTAAGGGCTCTTTTGAAACAGGTAAGAGACCAGTTGTGTTTTTCCCTTGGTCTCATTTTCAAAAAATAAACTTATTTAAGTCTTACAGTAAAACTATTAGATTTTTCTGTCAAGCTGATTTGCAGTCACTCTTCGATGAACTCATTAGGTAACGTTATCAAGACCAGACAAATAAAAGGCTCCTTTGGTTTCCTCTTTCAACTTTCTAGTTCTCCTGCCCTTGTAACTGTGACAAATAGTTAACTTATGTAACACAAACACCTGCTGGACAACACAGCTGCACATCACATATTCATCCTATTTTGGGTTTTGCTGGTTGCACACCGTCCCCAAATGTTATTTCAGAGAAAAGCCACTATTGTAAGATAAACATTTAAGTGGTGAAAGAACACCACAGTACTACCAGTGCCACAAACCAAATGAACAACTCACTGAGGTGGAAGAGGGACAATCTGTCTATACCCCTCCTTCAAGTCTCTCCCATCATCCCTGGTCCCTGTTCCTGCTGCTCTCACAGCCGGTTATACCCTGCTACCTTAAATCAGTTGCAGAAATCTACCATAGCAAAAAACTTACTCTGCTCACAGAAGAGGGAGGCAGGACTATGTGGTGGGAATGTGTGAGGACCAAAGAGAGTGAGAAGCCGCAGCTTCAGAAGCAGTTAAGTCCAACTGCCACAGTCAGAAAATCACAGTCCTTTGGGAGAACGCTGCATATGTCTAATACACTACAAACCAACCAATTCTTCACAAAAAATTTTATATGAAAGGCCTTTCAATGTTAAAAAATGCAGCTGGACTTTCAGCAGTTTGTGAGCGAAGGTATGCATAAATTCAAGTTTAGTAACTGTTTTTCTATTTACTTTTGTTATCTTAGCTGTGTCTGACCACGTAATGACAAACACAGCACCTACCCATGCCACACCAGGCCAACCCAAGCTTTAAACAAGCATCTACAAATGCACATTTACTTCTGGTTGCACTACAGTAAGTTTCGCAGTTACAGATAAAACCTGGACTGCCACTTCAGGCCTTAAGAGGCTGTATGTCAGCTTTCTTCACAAGTTAAGGTTATTTTTTTTTTTTGCTTTATTGTTTTTGTTTTTGTGCTTTTTTTTTTTTTCATAATCAGCCATGCTATCCATCTTTGACTTGGCTGTACACCAGCCTAAATCCTCAGCCACATGTCCAGATTGCTTTCTGATTATGTCATTCATCTAAATTGCAATCCAGGTCAGGATGCAGGTCTAAATCTGAAGAGTAAAAAGGCCTGAGCATCACAACACAAAGTGTTGGGACCCAAACCACAACCTGATTGGAATCCCCAACCCTGAGCTTCATTATTAAGCTCCCTAGATTCTTGAAATCTGCACTTTGTTTGGCCAACTGAAAAATGTGTGTGTACACATACTGCTCTGAAGATATATTTTATCTTCATCTACCTTTTAGGAGAGAAAGAAAAAAAAAAAAAAAAAAAGGAGAATACTCTAATTGTGGCTGACAAGCATTTTGTAGACATGAGCTCTTATTTCCTAAACCCCACAGCTTTGTAAATAAAGTTCAATCTTTTATAATTCAGCAAGAGATCCATAATTTTTTTTATAGAGGGAAATTAATTTGGATGCATGCAATTGATTATTAAGTACAAATTCAAGAGAAAAACCCACCTGATGCCAATTCCATTCCCAAACGAGTTTAGCAAACTAAATTTGTATGTCCACAGACATAAAAAAACCTCTCAACTCTGAGAAAATTTAAATTTGCTTTACATAATATGACACCTTACTAACATTCAGCTTCAGCCGTTACAGCACTTAAAGAGACACACATTAGAACACTTATTTTTAGAACAATTCATACAGACATAATTTGCATTAGCTTCATGGGCTTTCTAGAGCTTAATTCCTTGAGTTAGTTGCAAGCCAAATTTAATTAAAACAAAGAAATGAAAAAAGCGGGGCAGAGAGGTAACTACTTGTTGCAAACATATAATATTGGTAGCAGAGTATGATTGTAAAAACAGAACAATATCATTTGAGAAGTACAGGTTCTAAAATCCAAAAAAACCCAAAAAACAACCCAACCAAACCCTGCCCCCCAACTCTATATTGCTGATCAACAACAATCATTTTTCACATTAAATATGAGCTGAGCTAACTCCCTTTACACTTCCCTTGTCCATGGCAGCTGATGATTATGTGCTGCCATCTAGCATTTCCAGAAAAGTTTAACTTCCAAAGCTATTCTGTGACAAGACACCTGAAAATTTAGACAGCTTTTTAAAATAAGAAATATATACAAAAATAGTTGGGGGAAAAAAAAAAAAAAAAGACCCTTCAGCCTGAATTATAAAATTGAATGTCAGATGACAATACAATTAGGCTCAATACAAACCCGGAAAAATCACTGATCATATGCAGCCAATCCCTGGCAGCGTGCAAGGCCAGGCTGGACAGAGCCTTGGACAACACAGTCTACTGCGAGGCCTCCCTGCCCATGGCAGGGGGGCTGGAACTGGGTGGTCTTAAGATTTAAGACCCCTTACAACACAAACCAGTCTGTGATTCTATGAATACATAATAATTGCAAAATCAAACATTTTTATTCCACAAGTTACGTTTCCCTCACAGACAAGAATGTGATAAGCAGAAAATGGTAAAAAATACTGCACTTTCCTCTTCCCTTTCAAAAACTCTAGTTTTCACTATTTCACTTTGTTCTAACTTAGTGTAGTCTTTACTTTTCCCCACCTCCCACCCCACTCTTCCTTCAGCACAGAAATAAAAATGCAATGATGCCATACAGGAATTGGGATGTCTGAATTACAAAAACATTTGCGCTTTTTAACTCTTTTCCAATCCTATTTTTTCAGTCATGTAGTCAAACTGAAACTGTACCACATTATTTGCCAGCAGGAAGATGATGGCTTCGCAAAATTACTAGACCTTGCCAAACATTGGTACTGCCAAGGTCTTGCTTTTTTCTGTTATTATCTAGCTATACATGCAACTAGAGAAAAAGATGATTTATACATTTTTGGCACAATACATTTTGTTAAAATGGAGATAATGTGAGTTTCTGAAGCTGTTACACCAATATAAGTAACTTACATGAAAAGATAAATTATGAACAGAATGTCTAAATTAATTATTCTGTGAATAGCAGAATAATTATGAATGATTTCTTATATTTTTCTGTCTTATTTCACCTCATCACAACAATTGCAATTTCCTCTTATTTTTATCCAGTATGCTTACCACTGTACAGGAATTTCAGATCCCATTCATACAGCCACCTAAACAGCATGACATTTCAGTCTTTGTATCAGATACTAGAATTAGGAGCATGTTGCTTCATGGAGGCACTACTCTTTAATCAAATGATAATTTTTTATAATATTCAACTCTGAAGTTTCATTGGTGGCAAGTTAAAGCATCACCCTGTTAAGTGTCCTTTAATTTTGAAACCTGTATGCACTCTACTTCATTATAATATTGGAATCAAAGGCTTGATTTTTACATTGTACTAACAAAACTTTCCGTTAAGAGTGTGAGGTTATTTTTTTTTGTTTGTTTGTTTTGTGTGTGTTTTTTTGTTGTTGGTGGTGTTTTTTTTTACCAGGACAGTAATACCAGAACAACTCCTGCCATTGAATTAAACTGAACTGATGCTACCTACTCAAATGGTAATTATCCTTCCCATTCAGAAATAAGCTAAGGAAGTATATCTTACCTGTACAAAGCAGATGTTGTGCAACTTTTTCCTAGGACAATACAAACTATAGGAATGCTGTAGACACTGTAGACACTCCAGAACAAGTAAGATTTGGACACTGATAACTATTTGTTTTCTTAGTTACTGGTATCAAATACATAACAGGAAGCAAGGAAAATGAAGGTAATTTGACTTAAAGATTTATCAAGACAACAGTTTGTTACTGAGAAACACTGGTTTCAAGCTATTTGTTCTTCCTGTAAGCAAAATATGAACTGGTAAAAAAAATCTTGAAACGTATCATCCTAGGATTTCTTAAGACTCCATCATACAACAGCAGACCATTAGAGTTCATTATATTAGTTAAGAGCAGAAGTAAGCTTTTGCCAGAATTAAAACCTGGAATAGGTAAATATAATACCAATGAATTTACAAGGCCTTACACAGAACTACCGTAAATCCAGCTAAGACAACAAAGTTATCAGCTATACAAGGGTGACAAAGTTCTTTCTGCAACAAGTACCATCATGCCTATTCCATATGACCTAACGGAGTAAGAAATCTGTAGGGTCCCTAGTACTGGTTGACTGCAGAATGCTAAAAGTGCACCTTAATAGGGCCACTTTGCAATTACAATAAATCTTTCCTTTAGCAAACTGGAAGAACACTAAAGAAAATTGTTTAAAACATTAGCCTTTCTAAAATTGTTACTTTATTTATGCTCAAATTCCATTTCACTTTTGTTAGAAGAAGATAAATATTTCTTAGCAGTATGTCCTGGGTTCAGCTACAGCAATCATTTCTCTCCTTCTCAGTAGCTGGCGCAGTGCCATGTTTTTGACTTAAGCCTGAGAACAGTGCTGATAACACTGATGTTTTTAGCTATTGCTTAGTAATGTTTACTCTGACCAGGGGTGATTTCAGTCTCATGCTCTGCCAATGAGGAGGGGCACAGGAAGCCAGGAGGATGCAGAGACAGGACACTGGACCCAAACTAGCCAAAGGGGTATTCCACACCACAACATGTCACGCCCAGTATATAAACTGGAGGGAGTTATCCAGAAGGCCCAGATTGCTGATCGGGTACAGCTGCTTACTGGTGGGCGGGTGGTGAGCAATTGTATTCTTTCCCCTTGTTACTTCCCTTATCATAATTATTATTGGTGGTAGCAGCAGTTGTTTGTGTTATACCTTAGTTACTGGACTGTTCTTATCTCAACCCGTGCAAGTTACATTCATTCGATTCTACTCCCCATCCCTCTGGGAGCAGGGCAGGGAAAAAGGGGGGGAGTGAGCAAGCAGCTGCATGGTTCCGAGTTACCAGCTGGGCTTAAACCACAACATAGCAAAATATGTTCTTTAAAGGGCATCACAGTAATAAATAAAGAGCAGATATCCAGGTATTTGTAAAGAAAATAAGTATTTTGTGTATTATGACTAATCACTGTAGTAATTAATACAGCCCTGGTGCTTATGAGAAGACACAGGTGTGGAAATTGAAAAAAACTGTTTAACCTAGTCACACAAGGCCTCCATCATACTCTTAGCCAGCCTGTCCTGTCTCTCTTGATGAGATGGCATCCATGATTTCAGTCTCTGTACTACCTTGCACTTCTCAGACAGACTTCTTATTAGAGAGTGCCTACTTTTTAACCAAGCTCTGATGAAAGCTCCCACCTCCAGAAAAACTAAGAACTTACTTTCAGTTTCCTCTTAGAATAAGGTGGTGCTTGAACTACGAGAAGGAACAGCATCCTCACGGTCCTTACCAATTTTTTCAGCCTTTTGTACAGTAACTCATTGTATTCTATCTCTTTCTGAAGGACTGTTTGGTCACTCCTCAGTCAAATAATACTCCTATCCTAATCCCTTGTTACTTGAGTATCTCTTCGGTGAAAGACCATGAATCACCACCTGAACATGGTCAATAAAAAAAAAAATACAATCTCTGCTTCAACAACAAATTTTTTTTTTAATGGAAGAAAAAAAAAAACAAACAAACCCAAAACAAAAAAAAAAAAAAAAAAAAAAAAAAAACAAAACCAACAAAAATGCCTTTTTTCTTTGGTGATTCACTGGCACACTTCAATATTAAATCACTCACATTTGACCTTACACTTTGAATAGCAAGGACCAAAAGTTTATACCATATTACTAATTAAATACCTGAATTTCATGTAATATCAAACTACCTTTTTTTTTTGACAAACAGGCTACCTCTCACTTAATCCTTGATTTGCAAGTCAATCTCTGAGAGTTATTATACGCCTAGAATATGCAACTTACCTTAAATATAAGTAGAAACTCAGCATGCTTGTATAATCTGTCATTTTGATTCTGCTGATGACAAATAGCAACTTTAACCATAGTGTAAATTATCTAGGAATCCTGGAAGTGCACAATGCCATCTGCAGAAACTGATACAATACATACTCAACAGGACTGAAATCTATTTTTCAGGTATCACAGCAACAGTTTAAAGAGGCTGGTTTGGTTGCGTCAGACTTACCGTACACTATCATTTGCAAACGTGTAGTCAAAACCCATCACAAGTTAAATACACCTAACTAATTTAATTCACAGTATAGAGCAGGACAAAAAAAATTTGAAAGAAATATGAAACATCAGACTTCCAACAGAACTGGAAAAAGCGCTAATCCATTCATTTGTCATTAACAGCACCTCTAAAACAACAGGGCAACACCGTATGTTTGTTATCCAGGAGACAGGAAACTGAGACTTTGGTAGGTCTATTACAATCACCTGTAAAAGTTCAGTGAGAATGCGGTAAGGCATGGCACGATACGATAACGATACTATACTCAATTCCAGGATGTTAAAGCGGAAGCACGCATGTCGACCATTGCGTAGCGCCTCCCTAAAGCCAGTTTACCTTTGTAAGGCAGGTCTTCACTGTCTTCACGCAGCCCTGTCGCCGAGGGCCAGCACGCTGCGCAGGCCTTCCCAGGGGTAGGCGGCAGTCGGCTCAGGCCACATGGCGACAGTAGCGGCCGGGACCGCACCGGGGCCTTCCTTCCCGCTCCAGACAGCCACGCGGGCCCTCGGGAGGGCCGGCTCGGCCCGGCCCAGCCCGGCCCGGCCCAGCCCAGCCCAGCCCAGCCCGCTCGCGCATGCTGCAGTCCAGCTCTGCCTCTACCTCTTCCTTCCAGTGTCCCGGGCCCCTCCATGCGCCGCGGCCTCCACCTGGCCCGCACTCCCCCGCCCGGCCGGCGCACCAGGGGAGGCGGGGAAAGGTGTCTCACTCACCTCATTGTTGAGGTTCAGCACGGTGGCCATAGCACCAACCACTACCCGCCCAGCTCTCACCGCCGCGCCACGCTCCCCACACTCTGCAGCACAGGCCGAGCGAAGCGAAACCGAGCGCATGCGCCGATAGTGCGGAGGCGACTCTCCTCATAGCCGAAACTCGATGGTAGAATCGGCGCTCTAGGCCACATCTCGGAGACCTCGGTCCTCCGACCCGCCTCTGCGGCCGGTAGCGGGGCGGCCGCCTCGCGCCCCGCCCCAGTGCCGGGCTGAGGCGGCCGGCGTGGGGCGGGATCGCAGCGTCTGGGGGCGCCATGCGTTCCGCCCACGTCCCGCCTCCCCTGGGAACCGGGGCGAAGAGGGTTCGCTTCTATCCTCCCTCAGCAGCAGCCCGGGGCCGCGGTTTTCTCGGCTTGCAGCTGCCGCCGCACCAACCTGGAAAAGAGGACAGGAGGATTCAGGGAATAGTGACAGGCTTCCAAGCTTCTTCCCCAGTATCCCCACCCTTTTCCGCGTGACGCGAGGCAGCTTCCATTTCCAAACCGCTTTAGAGTTTCCAGACTGATTTTCCCGTCCGTGCAGAAGGCAGGGCCCGCTTGGCGCAGAAATAAAGGTTTAGCTCTGTAAAATTGGACACGCACAGCTCATTTTAGGTAGCTGTGGTGAATAGGGGCTAAGGTTGACGGGGCGAAAGTCTGGAAAGTTTGGCGAAGTTTCATCAGGGCGTTTCCTCGTTGTTTCCAGTTTATTGTGCTAGAAGGGACTGTTGAGCAACCGTGGCAGGGAGTTGGAACTAGATAATTTTTAAGGTGCCTTCCAACCCAAGCCCAGTTCTATGACTCTGATTTAAACTCTTACAGGTAATTTTCTATATTGTAGAGCTCTTGGCTAAATGCGAACGAGTTTTGGCATGTCTAGAGAATGAATCAGTTATTGCTTCAAGTTGCTATTTATCTATTGCAGTGTTCACAAGAACTGAGATAATATTTAAAAATATTTGATGAAATCTTTTTAAATGTAAAACCATTTTGTTTATACGAATAAAATCAGTTTCAGGGAATTCTTAGGTTGTGCACCAACGATAAACTGGTCCCTGGGTGGCAGTGTTGTGCCTGCAATGATTCTGCTTTGAAGTCTGGGTATAAACAGATGCAGCTGTCGTCAGCTGCTTCTGTGGCGCATTTTGTTTGCAGGATCTAGCATTTAGATCTTGTTATATGTTAATGCTTGATTTCTAAGTGGTGCTCAGGCATCTCCTGTAAATGAACTGCAGCTAAATTACCTTTGACTGTGACTTTTATCTAGTCTTGCATGCAAGTGGGATCAGGACAAACTAGTCTATCAAGGTAAAACTTCTGTGTTCTGAAACGTTTAGGATGTTTCAGAAAGTGGTACTGGTTGCTCACTAGCAGTCTATGTTTCATTTGGATCAATCAAGAGCTAACAGAAACTACTTTGAACCCATCCCTTCATAATGTGATGCTGCTGTTTGCAGCTGGAGGCTGTATTTCAGGTTAACAGGATTTCAGTTGACAGCAGTGCTTTGGCTCTAATGGCAGGTGAAGGATATTTACAACAGCTGCTGATTTGGAAAAACTCTGACTTGAGCAGTTATGCCCAACCTACCTAGTCAGCAGACCATCACTCTAGTAGCACTGGTGGCAAGCAGCTTTAGTGTTCTACATGAGAAGTAGCATCTTTTGGTTATGTCTGCATATGCAGCAGTATTGGATGTTATGCACTCAATACCATCAGCATATTTTAAAATAATTATGAATATTATATCCAGAGTGTATTTGTGCACCCTGGGTGTAAAATTGGAATCAGAAGCTCAGGGAAGATCTGGAAAGGGAAATAAAGAGGTGCTTCCCTTTGTCTTAATGTTTCATGCAAAAGTAATTCCTAGATATGTAAGTCTTAAATTCTGTTGCACACCATAGCAAAGATAAAGACAAAAGCAGGACCAGGGAGCCAGCTGCAGTTCTGACTCCAACCAGTGTCACCCTGGCCTCATATCAATTAGAGTTGTTCTCTGTCTGTGCAGCGTGTTGGATCATAACTTCAATTTTTCTTTCCATTTCCTCTGGACACTAAAATTACTTGCTTTGGAAGTTTCTCATAGACCCTAATGACATACTTGTGACCCTTTATCATCCAACAGTTTTGGGTTTTTGTTGCTATGTCACTCATGAAAATGTGCATTTTTTCTGGCTTCACCTTTTTAAACTTCAGTGGCTTCCAGAGTTTAGAATCACTGTGCACCACAGCTGGTTCATTGGCTGTCATACTGTTTTTTAGACTTAAGTTCATTCTAAGTCAAGATTTTCTTGTCAGCTTATCACAGCCAGTATGCTCTGAGGTATTGCCCCATATAACAATTTCATACTTTGATGCTTTGTTCTGACCTTTCTTCCTTTCATGTCAGTATTTCACTCAGATATTTTGGCATGCTTTCTCAGTGTTTGGACATATTTTTCTGGACCATCTTCTCCACTTTGGGATTAGCTGCATGTGTGTGCATGTAGCAGGACAGCATGTATTTACAGGACATAGTATGTTGCAGAAAAATACAGAGGAGTCGGAGTGGTAAGCTATTCAAGGAAAATGGGGGTTATGACAGGGTCTCATTTCCCTCCTGTCCTGGGTTCAGCAGCAGCAGTCATTTTTCTCCTTCTTGGTAGCTGGTGCAGCACTGTGTTTTTGATTTTGGGCCTGGGAACAGCGCTGATAACACCAGTGTTTTCAGTTACTGCTTGGTGATGTTTTGGCTGGCCAAGGACTTTGTGAGTCTCATGATCTGCCAGGGAGGAGGGGAAGCTGGGAGGAAGGAGAGGCAGGACACCTGACCCAGACTAACCAAAGAGGTTATTCCATGCCACAGCACGTCATGTCCAGGATGTAAAAAAGGAGAGACAGAGACCCAGAAGAGTAGGGGCTAGCTGCTGGTGGGGGTGCACTGTGGGGGTACACTGCTTGGTCTGGCTGGGTGGTGAGCATTTGTATCCTTTCCTTGTATTTGCCTTGTCATTATTATTACGGTGGGGGGTGCACGGCTTGGTCGGGCTGGGACTGGTGGTGAGCTACTGTATTCCTTCCTTGTATTTGCCTTGTCATTTTTATTATTGGTGGTAGCAGCAGCGATTTGTGTTATACCTTAGTTACTAAACTGTTCTTATCTCAACCTATGGGAGTTGCATTCTTTGGATTCTCCTTCCCATCCCACCAGGAGCAGAGGGAAGAAAAGAGGGGGAAGTGAGTGAGCGAGCAAAACTGCGTGGCTGAGAAGCTTAAACCACAACACCTCCCTTGATTTTGGCACTCTCCAGGCTTATGTGATGTAGCAGTAGCTGTGCACACTCTCTTGCAGCTACATCTGGCCTTCATCCCAGAGGCCATGCATATAAGTCATATTTTTGGAGTACATACTGAAATGTGTGATTATTGCAGACACTTGCACTCATATGCACAGTACAGATGTAATGAAATATGCATTGAGTTTTGTGTTGAAAATGCCAATAAGTATATTCTAGCAATTTCAATTAATTGTTTATGTTCTGTGAACCAATTTTAAGAATTTTAGAAGTTTCCCAGAATGCAAGTGCCAGTAATGTTTACTAGATGTTGAGGACCACAAAGCTAGAAGATGTTCTATGACTTGCAGCAGCTTGTGCTCTGACTTTTCTCAGAGGTGTTTCTTTTTACTGATACCAAGGCATCTGTTCAGGGCTTGCTCCTTTCTTTTATCAGAAATTATTATTTTTTTTTAATTATAATAAAGCTTCAAGGATCTAGCTGACATTAGGATCGTGTTTTTTACTTAGCTCTCTACATAATGTAAGAGAAAAATTCAGCGTCACACAACAAGAAACTGAAATAGCCAGGTGAAGTACTGAAACTGCATCTTATGAAAGGAAAATGTAGGATACGGGCAAATGCTCTGACCACACCACCCAAGTCTTGGAAGGCAGACGTGGGGACGGTGAGGGTGGGGACCCTGGGCCCACTGTGGGGGAGGATATTGTTCGGGACCACCTTAGGAACCTGAATGTATACAAGTCCATGGGACCGGATGAAATCCATCCGCGGGTCCTGAAGGAGCTGGCAAATGAAGTTGCTAAGCCACTGTCCATCATATTTGAAAAATCATGGCAGTCAGGTGAAGTTCCCGACAACTGGAAAAAGGGAAATATAACCCCCATTTTTAAGAAGGGAAAAATGGATGAGCCAGGGAATTACAGACCAGTCAGTCTCACCTCTGTGCCTGGCAAAATCTTGGAGCGGATTATCCTGGAAGCCATGCTAAGGCACATGAAAACCAACAAGGTTGTTGGTGACAGCCAGCATGGCTTCACTAAGGGGAAATCCTGCCTAACCAATCTGGTGACCTTTTATGAAGGGGCTACGGAAGTGATGGACAGGGGCAGAGCAGTTGATGTCATCTACCTGGACTTGTGTAAAGCCTTTGACACTGTCTCCCATGACATCCTTCTCTCTAAGTTGGAGAGACATCAATTTGATAGGTGGACCACTCGGTGGATAAAGAACTGGCTGGATGGCCGCACGCAAAGAGTAGTGCTCAGTGGCTCAGTGTCCAGCTGGAGACCAGTAACGAGTGGTGTCCCCCAGGGATCGGTGTTGGGACCGGTCTTGTTCAACATCTTTGTGGGTGACATGGACAGTGGGATTGAGTGCGCCCTCAGCAAGTTTGCCGATGACACCAAGCTGTGTGGTTCGGTTGATACATTGGAGGGAAGGAATGCCATCCAGAGGGACCTTGACACGCTTGTGAGGTGGGCTGATGCCAACCTGATGAAGTTCAACCATGCTAAGTGCAAAGTCCTCCACCTGGGTCGGAGCAATGCCAGGCACAGCTACAGGTTGGGCGGGGAGGAGATTCAGAGCAGCCCTGCGGAGAAGGACTTGGGGGTGTGGGTTGATGAAAAAATGAACATGAGCCGGCAGTGTGCGCTTGCAGCCCAGAAGGCCAACCGTATCCTGGGCTGCATCAAAAGGAGTGTGACCAGCAGGTTGAGGGAGGTGCTCCTGCCCCTCTACTCTGCTCTCGTGAGACCTCACTTGGAGTATTGTGTGCAGTTCTGGTGTCCTCAACATAAAAAGGACATGGAAGTGTTAGAACAAGTCCAGAGGAGGGCCACGAAGATGATCAGGGGACTGGAGCACCTCTCGTATGAAGATAGGCTGAGAAAATTGGGGCTGTTGAGCCTGGAGAAGAGAAGGCTGCGTGGAGACCTCATAGCAGCCTTCCAATACCTGAAGGGGGCCTATAGGGATGCTGGGGAGGGACTCTTCATTAGGGACTGTGGTGAGAGGACAAGGGGTAATGGGTTTAAACTTAAACAGGGGAGGTTTAGATTGGATCTGAGGAAGAAGTTCTATACTGTGAGGGTGGTGGGGCCCTGGAATGGGTTGCCCAGGGAGGTTGTGAATGCTTCATCCCTGGCGGCGTTCAAGGCTGGTTTGGACATAGCCTTAGATGGCATGGTTTAGTGGGAGGTGTCCCTGCCCATGGCGGGGGGGTTGGAACTCGATGATCTTGAGGTCCTTTCCAGCCCTTACTATTCTGTGATTCTGTGATTCTGTGATATAGGAATTATTAAGTGACGAGTTGCAGAAGAAAACAGTGTGCATTACACATTCAAGCTTCGTGTCCCAGGCTGGAGTTCACCACAAGATCCTCTTTTTAGGCTGCTTTTCATGTACATTAAAATATTAATCCAAAAATATTTTTGAAATTTAAATGCTTGCAGTGTGGCTGAACATTGAAGGGGTGCTAACTAGGAAGCAACATCAAAGTTAATTCTGCTTCTTTAGTAACAGGGTGATGTGATCACTTAGGATTAAAACATGTCGAATTTCAATGAAGAGCATAACTAAGGCAGTAACCATTAAGCATGTATGAAAACACCACAGTTTTTAGAAGTGAGGAAGTAAGAAAAATAAGTCTGCAACAACAAGAACCAATTTTTCTAATAGTCAAAATAACTAATTTCATACAACGTTATAGACTACCAAGGATTTTAAAATAGATATATTTCAATTTTTTTGCTATGCAAATAATTCACATTTTGATGTGAAAATTCAGTTATTAACCAGATTCACTGTGTATTCATATGTGGCTTGTTAACATGTTAAAGCCAAGGTCAGTTGCATTTTCTGACATCTTTTCCTAAAGAGCATATTCACTGGATTTTTGGTGTGAATTAATATCATTAAATCACCCCTATTATAGCAACTACATGGCATTCACAAAATACACGCTTATGGAAATAATAACACTAGCATTCTGCAGCATGTTAGCTTCACTGGAATAAGATCCAACTATAACTGCGCTCAGACATATATACTGTGTGTTAAGAATATGTGCAAGAAACTTAAATGGGAAACATTTTAGAAGTTATGCTTAGTTTAAAATCTTAAATACAGGAGAGTCTAGAAACATTCTACAAAAGGAATAACATTGTCAGATATAGCAGGTTTTGCAACTGCTTTACAAGCAGTTGATTCTGTTAATGTATTCAACTGAACTTGCTATTGAAAGGTATTCCAGAATGGTGGCAGTAATCACAAAAGCATAGAGCAAAACTTCTTGAGAGAAAGGTGTCAGCATTTTAATAACCTTTCTAAGGCAGTAAAAGCCTATTCCAAAATACATTTGATTTTTTTTTTTCAAATGACACTAAGAAATTGAAATTCTTCAAAGTATTAAAGTAATTCTGATGTCTGACAGAGAAGGAAGAGCATATAATAGTTGATTTTTTATTGCCTTCTTGTGTTTCCTAGTTTAATGCATTTTAGTGTATTGTTGATCTCCTTTTCATACTACCTTGTAAATACACGGTATGGACACAAAAGTGCTGTTCTGCCATTTCAAATGCTGTTTGCCCATATTTGAAGCAGGCTCTGTCTTGTTTTGTTTTGAGTTATCCAGCAGCCATGTGAATGTGATCTTGGTGGCACTATTGCTTGCATTTATGAGCAGCTGCAGACCTCAGTTTTCACACTGCTTGCTCTCTCACCTCAATGTGATACTGTTGATATGCAGTTTTCTGTTGATGCCAGTAGTATCTAGGAAAGTATATTAAGATCTTGAAAGTAAAAAGCCTGTATTTAATGCAGAAGGAGGGCTGCAAAGAGAAAGTTAAGGTGAAGATTATGTAGGAAGATAATCTATGTATGCAGTGCCAATGCACAGAACTGTGTAAGTCAAGGCCACATACTACAGTGTGGCACAAATTATAATACAGAAATGGTAGCAGAAACCTTGAGGAGAGTATTGGCTCCATGAGTGAATACGAGAGACAGTGCTTTTAAGGCAAAATCACTATGCCTTAGACAGCAAGGCATATTATGTGAATATTCAAGGCCCAGTGTTGGGCTGTAAGGCCCAGTATATATCTTTTGAAAGGATGGTGCTGCAGTCATTGTTGATTCAGGAAGGATGTGGGAAAAATGGCTGGAGAGTAGAATTAGGGTAGTAGCCTGATTGATGATTAGACCTGACAAGATAGCAGGAAGACGGGCTGAAACAGAAGTCTGACTGAGGGTTGAGTTTGGAATAGAAAGCAGTACCTATATTTTTCACTCCTGAGAGGACTGCTGAATTTATGATAGAAGGAAAAATTGCTCAGAGATAAGATAATGTTAATTACTTATGTGAAAATGTAAAGCAAAGCATTACAGTTTAATTATACTCTGAGAATTCATAAATAACTTTATTTCAGAATTTAATTTTGTTACGCATGATTTTTTCTGTATTGAGAAGTCTGAAGGCCAAAGTTCATCACACCCAATGCTAGGCTTTTCGGCAAGTTGTTTCATCAGGAGTCAAATCAGCATTAATTGCCCCTTCAGAGAGCGACAGAGGGATACTTCCAGAAAGCAATAGAGCTTATCTAAGATATTCTGCTGAGGAAAATAGAAATCTTGGGTGACTAGATTCTTAGCTTAAATGCCTCAAGTAAAAATTCATTTGGTAGTATGAATCTTGGCATGGATGCCGTTGTGTGGTTGTGCAGGAAAGCTCAGAAATTTGAAGAGTGAAGTTAGTATTTACTGTCTACCCAAGTCAGAAATCTTAAACAGGTGTGATATATTCCAGATATCACGTTTCTTGGATGCTCTGCATTGTAGCTAAAAGCCAATGTTTAAGTCAATGTTATCTTTCATCAGGTTCACGCACAAAAGTAGTCGGGGGATTGGATTCCTATAGTCTATTCCAAGAGGCATCTGAATAATCATAGAATCATAGAATAGTTAGGGTGGAAAGGACCTTAAGATCGTCTAGTTCCAACCCCCCTGCCATGGGCAGGGACACTTCCCACTAAACCATGCCATCCAAGGCTATGTCCAGCCCGGCCTTGAACAGCACCGGCGATAGAGCATTCACAACTTCCCTGGCCAACCCATTCCAAGGCCTCACCACCCTCACAATAAAGAATTTCTTCCTCATATCCAATCTAAACTTCCCCTGTTTAAGTTTGAGCCCGTTACCCCTTGTCCTCTCACTACAGTCCCTCATGAAGAGTCTCTCCCCAGCATCCCTATAGGCCCCCTTCAGATATTGGAAGGCTGCTATGAGGTCTCCACGCAGCCTTCTCTTCTCCAGGCTGAACAGCCGCAACTTTCTGTTCCTGTCTTCATACGGGAGGTGCTCCAGTCCCTGATGATCCTTGTGTCCCTCCTTTGGACTTTTTCCAATGGTTCCATATCCTTTTTATGTTGAGGACACCTGAACTGCACACAATACTCCAAGGGAGGTCTCACGAGAGCAGAGTAGAGGGGCAGGATCACCTCTCTCAACCTGCTGGTCATGTTCCTCTTGATGCACCCCAGGATACGGTTGGCTTTCTGGGCTGCAAGTGCATACTGCCAGCTCATGTTCATTTTTTCATTGATCACCACCTCCAAGTCCTTCTCCACAGGGCTGCTCTGAATCTCTTCGCCTTTAGAACTGATCTTAGAAGTTAAGCTGTGAGCTGAGCAGAATTCAGACAGGATTCATCCCTCGGAGGAGTCAAGTTGGAAGGACTTGTCAAACTCCACAGGCAAGAAGGTGATCTGGGGGAACCTGCTCACTTTAGGTGAAGTCAGTTTGGTAACTCAGATAATTAGTTGTTTATAATCAGAACTTGGAAGAGTACTGCTTTGGAATTGCATATTTGTGCAATATTGTTAGATGGTGGTTATTGAGAATCCTGTTTCAGTGTTGATACTAATGATATTTTGATATTTCGAGACGATAGCAGACATACTAGAATAAATTCGTGTTGGTGCAAGTATTCTGAATTTCTTTCAGTCTCATAATTAGCAACTATTTTTCCTAGAATGTGCAAAGGATTGTTGCACTTTAACCCGAGCTTCTTAAAAGGGTTGTTTACTCCTATCCTGGTCTGAAAGTAAGTGAAATTTATGCTGAGAAAAAAAAAAAAAACAAACAACTTTTTTTTTTTTTTTTTTTTTTTTTTGTCCCTAAACAAAACTGGAAAGTGCAAACAGAAGTCTAGAATACACTATAAGTCATCTTAAAGTAATTACTTGTTCATAGTAGTTCTTGGAACTATCACATTTTCTTTCACTGGTCCGTCTTAAAAGAAACAGCTGCTGATATTTTTGAGCATAATCATTTACAGAGCTAAAGGAGGTTCTAAAAAGTTTGGGTAGCTCAGAACATGAGTAGAAGTGGCAATATTAGATGCATTCTGTATTTTATGTTCTCATAAATATTTCATACAATGCCTTTATGTGTCTTCACCTGCCATCTGTTACAATACTGAGTAAGAAAGTACATTAACAGTCAATTTTGGAGATACATATAATCTAACAGATGGATTGTAGAAACTTCATAGTAATTAGTTCTACTTGTAGGCATGTGAGTGCCGTCAATGGATACTTATTTGTAGTAAGTTCCAAAGATGAGTGCATCATTTCTTTGGGTTTTTTTGTGGGTTTTTGTTTTGTTTTTTTGGGGTTTGTTTTTTTGGTGTTTTTTTTGGGGTGGAGTTTGGAGGGCTTGAATTTTTTTTTTTTTTTTTTTTTTTTGTGTGTGTGTGGTTTTTTTTTTTACGTGGTTCTGGCTAGGAATAGTTTGCAATTAGTCTTAGAAAGCAATTGGAAGCTGATGTTTATACCTAAACACAATTTTATGAGGTAGCTTTGAGAGTAAGTGTCTGTAGTGGAAATTCTGCCTGATGAATCTGTAACTGCAGCAGCATTTGCAGAATCATGTTTTGATATTTTTGTAAATGGAGTTGAAAAATACAGATAAAAAATTAATGAGCCTAATAATTTATGAGGTTGTAGAACCAGCACAACCGGGAAAAAGGGTTTCACTTAAAAGCACTTTGTATCATTGCAAAAGAGTACATTAAGTGATATACCAGAGTTTATGTAACACGTGATCCTTTGGCAAAGACTGAATTTACTGAGCTTTCAAGCCACAGAATGACAGAAAAAAATGGTGTCTTTCAAATGTCAGAGCAGTTGTTGAATGTTTGCTGTGAAACTAGTAAAAATGGGACATAATTTTCTGACTTCTGACGACTTTGTATATATAATTTTTAACTTCAAATATTATTGCAATGATAAAGTAACATCAGTGCTACACGCAATTTTTTATGTTGAGTTTGTAGAAAAGTGGGTTTGGTGTGAAAGTAATGATGAAGGAATCACAGCTGTAAAATTTATGCTACAGACGCAGATATTCTTTATTTTTGGGCTTCCAGGAAACTTATGGTGTGCTGACTTTATGCCTCAGTTTTGTTGTGTTTTCAGAGAAAACAATAATCCTTTCTGGGAATTTATATACAAAATTTCTATCAATAAATAATTTGTATTTCTTAATCTGTTCCACTGGTTATTACTTCTGATTTGTGAGATAATGAAATCATTTGTTTATAATTTTCTTTGGGATTTGGCTGGTTTTGAAAATCTAGCAAAATTGCACATTAACAAACTCATGTAACTTTTAATTAAGTATGTTAAAAACAGGACACAGTATTACCATCCGAATAAAAGAAATACAGTTGTTTTGAAAAGAATCTCTCAGAAATTTCCAGTTAGGAAAATAACCTTTATAGATAGATATATATATAAAAAAGAGAAAAGTGTTGTGGGACTCATGAATATTAGAGTGTGGATTCTCAGTATAGGTAAGTGACCACTGAGGTCAGACAAAGCATGTGCACAAGTTTTCAGGAGGTAAAACTTGGAAAGAGTACACCTGATTGCTTTTCAGAGGCACATGGGCAGGCTGGAGAAAGGGACAGAGAGGACATCTCATGAAGTTTAGTGAAGGAGCATGCCAAGCCCTGCTCCTGGATAGCCATAAACCATTGCAGCCATCTATGCTGGGGCCTGCAGTCTCCTAGGTTACATTAGGAAAGGCGTTGCCAGCAGGTTGAGGGAGGTGATCCCTCCCCTGTACTCAGTGCTGGTGAGACACAGCTGAAGTGCAGTTCTGTGCTTCCAAGTGCAAGGACGTCCTGGATAAAGTCAAGTGCAGGATCATGAGGATTACTATGGGACTGGGGCATCAAGTAGCAGGTGAGAGAGCTGGAACAGTTCAGCCTTGAGAAGGCTCAGGGGGATGGATCATTCCTATTTCTGATTTTTCATTTTCTAGTGTGTAATTTTCTCAGAACACAGACTTCCTTTTCTGTAGAAAGTGAGTGGAGGAATATACTAGAACACGTAAGACTCACTGGTGGCATTATGGCATAAATAGTTGCGGTACCTATGCATCCTATTCTGATTTTTTTCTGGGTTTTTGTTTGTTTGTTTCTGTTTTTTTTTTTTGTTTTTTTTTTTTTTTTTCCGGACAGTTTTTTGTCAGTTTTCTGGGGTTTTTTGATAGTTTTTTTTTTTTCTTTTTCAAATAGCCTTCTCTTGCAAATACATTGAAGTTTCTAGTAATATATCGATTATATTAATGTGTGCCTTTTAATTCATATAACCGTGGGAAGAATATTCTATTTTCTTATTTGCTTTCTTCCTTGATTTTTTAACATTATTGAATTTGTTAAGCCTGCTAATAGATCAGTTATCGTACATTAACGTTTCTTTTTTATCACTGACTTTGTGTGTGCCCATGTACACTCTGGACCTGTGACTTTGTTTTGATACTACATAAAAGGATAAACAGAAGTCTTTTGTACTAAAAAAAAAATTGCAGCAGAATCTTCACAGCTGAGTTAGTGCAGACACAGCTTTGCATAGATTTTCTTTCTTTTGTCCCTGCCCATGGCAGGGGGATTGGAACTAGATGATCTTAAGGTCCTTTCCAACCCTAACTATTCTATGATTCTATGATTCTATGAAATAGAAAAGGAGAGGAGTGAAGCGAATTACTTGGCCTCTCTGTTGCTTCTGTTGCAACAGAAAACTCCCAAGGCATCGACAGCTGTGGCGGGCAATCATTCACTCACAGTATTTTTGACTGGTTATAGGCTCTCGGTTTTTATTAGTTTTGGAAAGTAGTGACTGACTTGATGTAGTAAGAAAATATGCATATGAGGTCTCCTGAAATTGGTCACTGAAAGTGAATATCCCTAAGTAGCTGTCAGTTATGGTGCTATGAGGCTCTGGATGAATAGCAGTTATTTTATGAAAAAATGCATGCACATGGTGATCATGTCTGGTTCTCTGCCAATGAATGTACAAAATCCCTACAACCTGTAGTAGTATCTTGATTAATACCTGATCATATTTCTTCCATTCACGGCAGTCATGCCTAGAAAATGAACAAGTATATTCACTTTGTTCCAATCAGAATGAAGCATATTTCAAGGGGAATTATCAAATGAATATATGAATAAGAAATACTGTGAAATTATTTCACATCCTCCAATATCTTGCTGTCCAGTGATGTGCACTGACCTCTAGGATGATTTCAGAGAGAAGGACAGCCATAGCAGAAATATTAAGACTGGTCAGGGCCTAAGAATTTAACTTGCTAAGGTTCTAAGTGGCTTGCTTAAATTTGTGATAAACCCAAGGAAAGAAATACAATTTCTGCTTTTCAGCTTCTTGGCCTATCTACTTCATTAGCACAATTTTAACCACAGGCCTCCAAAGGGAGATATGTCAGTCCTTCTTCTGGTTCTTCATTCATTTATTTGTAGGTGAAACGCCAGACTCTGAGTGACTGTTCTGCAGTGCAATAGTTTTGGAAAGTAGATAGGAAGTTGATAGCTCAGCCTTCATATGACTTCCCTGTAAAACTTCTAGGGGGGATAAAAGATGATAATAGATTCTGATTGTGCTCCTCACTCTGACGTGGAAGCTCCCAGGGAAAAGAAGCAAGGTTAAGATAGTCCTTTGCCCCTGAATTGTTCTCTGCAGTTACTGGCAGCAGGCTATCAGAATGCATTAATATATGTGAGGGTCAAGTAAGGCAATCACAGGTCTGCTGGAAGTGTTAAACTGGCAAATCTCATTTCTGAGTGTATCATAACTGGGAACCAGAAAATCTAGGCTGAAATTGGTGTATTGAAAATCTGTAGTACATAAGCACCCTTGTTCATAAGGCTTCACACATAAAGAGTTTGGCCTCATCTCATGTAAGTAATTAATCTACTTAGCAAGACCTTTTTATACAAATTAATTTTGAGTCTCTTGTTAAAACTCACTAATAAATATTACTTTAGAGTCCTGAGTGGTTTGGTAGGGGCAGAGGGTTAGTCTCATTATAATGATCTGACCAATGGGAATTTTTCTTCTACCTCTGAGAGGTATTTCTTTTAGAGATGATGAGTTTGTTTATGATACCATTAAAATGCAAAATCAGTGAAAAAGCCTAGAAGGCAATTTCTATGCTGTTTTTTTTTTGATTATGCAGTCATCAAAGTAATACATGAGCCTCCAGGGACCATCCAAGAAAAGGAATGAGGAGATTCACCTTGCACACATAACCTGAAAAATGCTGTGTGAAGAATTTATTTTTGCGGCCTGGTGTCAAACCTGGAAACTTGAAGGAAAAAAAGTTCAAAATGATCTGATTATAAATTCAAAATAGTGGTCATTTACGCCAGTTTTGCACTTCCCGTTTAAACCACACCTTTCCTGCTCTGTAGAAAGTCGTTTGAATGGGCATCTAGAAAAGAAAAATTTTTCCTGCCACACCTTTCATTGTATTATTATCTGTCAGACTGTTGAAAAATTATCAGTAAATTACCACTCCTTTATTCAAAGAAGTAGCCATTTTATTTTATTTTATTTTTGCAAGGGATGTCTGAATGGTTAAAAATCCCCAGATGCTGCCATGTGTGATGCTTTGGATAATTTTGTTGTCAATTCACAAGATGCTTACTCCGCCTGAGGTCCCTGATTTGGATTGCTTGTGGTATATTGCTCTTGAAACATTATCACTACTAAGCAATAAATTATAATTTTTTGATTTAATGAAAATCTAGGTGTATTTAGCAGGTTTCCCCTCTCCACTCTGGATATTAGAAAAAACATATAGGTTCTTGATATATGAGAAGGTATCTACTCACATCCTTAATATGAATAGCATCAATAATCCAGACATGTGAATATTTCCCTCAAGTCTGCATTAACAATGGACATTTCTCTTGGTTTGTTGTCATAATTTTGTGTATGAACTTCTAAATTATTCTGTGAGTTGATCTCATATCTGCCTTCTGAAGTTATACGAATTTACTGTTCAGTACAGCAAGGCCAAGAGTCCAGGTTTTGGTATTCTCTGTGTTTTATTTCTTAAGGAAGAGGTTATAGAGTTTTTCTTAGTTTCTCTGCCTCTCCGATGCATTAAAAATATTCATGGAGCTACTTAAGAAAGAAAAAATCCACCTTGGAAAATACCCCAACATGATGTTTAGAATACTGTAATAGGAAATAGCTGTTTTGGTGCGTGTGGCAAAAGATGAAGTAGAAATAGTCCTAACCATTGGACTTTTGAGTAAATGATAAAATCTCTTCTCCCTTTGTTTCTGAATTAGTTTATTTTCCTCCATTTCCTTTTTGATAGGTCTAAGTTAGCTACAGCTGTATTTGTCATTAAATAATTTATTAAAATTTGCTCATCCCTGCAGCATATAATTTAGAGCTTCTGTAACTAAACCTTTTTCATTGTTATGTTTGTCAGTTCGATGTCAAGAATAGTTAAACATTTTTTGAACGTGGTCAGTAAATTGAGGAAATCATGCTACTGGCAGCAGAAGTCACTACTTCTCCTAATGGTTTGAAAGCTGAAAAAATGCACAAATCTTGCAAAAACTTATTTTATATTACTTTCAGAAGGTTCATTTAAAATTAGGAAAATGCATCTGTATGAAGAAGTTCTACAGTGTTTGTTATTAGCTGTTACCACTTGGCAGTCCAAAAACCTGCAACATTCATTTACATGGATGTTCAGATACATTTTGTAGCACATTTTTAGAGATGTCTAAATAAATTGGATTTTCAGTCAGCATAAGTCAGCAGAGTGAAAGTAGTATTTTAAAGTAGTTTTAAATTTTTAAGTAATAGTGGCCAAATTCTGTCTGCTTTATGAATAAAAACAGTGAAGGTGCAGTTAAAATGTGGTAAGCAGGTTTTATGTCTTGTGTCTGAAGTGTGGTAATTCTACAAGATAGGAATAGTGGCCTGTGAAAATATCCCCATGTTATGGGTCATAGGGTATACCATATGGATTGGAACAGTATGTGTTTTCTTTCCCTTACAAGAAAGAGTAAAAATGTAAAGTTAATATTTGTAACTTTCTGTTATACAACTACTAACTAAGATGGATATGGATGGAGAAATTATCCGGCTTTAAATATCACTGAGCAATGCCTTCAGACATCACTCAGCAGTCAGATCTAATCATGTATTATAGTTGTTCTTACAAATTTTGCCCAGTAACATAAAAATAGCCTGTTTTCTACCACCAAAACCTGGAAGCACCTTTGGGAAGGAGATATTTGTGATTGAAGATTTTAAGTGTTTGCAAGTGCACGTCCCATCTTGTGCTGACACTGAAATCCTTTTATTTAGAAGAAAGAAAATTAAGACTACGGTCGCTTCTTTGCGCCTTTCAGGGCAGCAGCATCAGGTATTTTGGGATTTGAACTTTGCTATGGCAGAGGATGAGAACATGACTTCACTTTGCAGAAGAGTCTGTTGGCTCCTCTGTCTTCCCCAAAGCAGGGATACCTCTTTGACCGCCTGACCAAGGGGACTTGCTGGACGAAGCGCTCCATAGGCAGATAGGAGCAGCCTCACGCTCGCAGGCCCTTGTTCTCATGGGAGACTTCAACCACCCTGATATCTGTTGGAGGGATGGTACAGCCTGGCACAAGCAATCCAGAAGGTTCCTCGATTGCGTGGAAGACAACTTCCTTCTGCAAGTAATAGAGGAGCTGACAAGGAGAGGTGCCATGCTTGACCTCGTCCTCACCAACAGGGAAGGGCTGGTTGGGAATGTGATGCTCCAGGGCAGTCTTGATTGCAGCGATCAAGAGATGGTCGAGTTTGAGATCCTCTGGAGAGTGAGAAGAGCGTGCAGCAAGCTCACTGCCCTGGACTTCAAGAGAGCAGACTTTGGCCTCTTCAGGAACCTGCTCAGTAAGGTTCCATGGGATACAGCCCTAGAGGGCTGAGGGGCCCAAGACTGTTGGTTGATATTCAAGGCTCACCTGCTGCAAGCTCAGGAGCAATGCATCCCAACTAGAAGGAAGTTCAGCAGGAGGGCCAGGAGACCTCCTTGGATGGATAAGGAGCTGCTGAGCAAAATTCAAAGGAAACAAAGAGGCTTATAAAAGGTGGAAGCAAGGTCAGGCGGCCTGGGAAGAATACAGGGATGTTGTCCGGGAAGCTGGGGACCAGGTTAGGAAAGCTAAGGCCCACTTAGAATTAAACTTAGCTAGGGATGTTAAGGATAACAGGAAGGGATTTTATAGGTACATTGCCAATAAAAGACAGGTTAGGGACACCGTGGGCCCTCTCCAGAAGCTATCGGGAGAACTGGCTACCCTGGATTTGGAGAAGGCTGAGGTTCTTAATGACTTCTTTGCATCAGTCTTTACTGGCAAATGCTCTGACCACACCACCCAAGTCTTGGAAGGCAGACGCGGGGGCGGTGAGGGTGGGGACCCTGGGCCCACTGTGGGGGAGGATCTTGTTCGGGACCACCTTAGGAACCTGAATGTATACAAGTCCATGGGACCGGATGAAATCCATCCGCGGGTCCTGAAGGAGCTGGCAAATGAAGTTGCTAAGCCACTGTCCATCATATTTGAAAAATCATGGCAGTCAGGTGAAGTTCCCGATGACTGGAAAAAGGGAAATATAACCCCCATTTTTAAGAAGGGAAAAATGGATGAGCCAGGGAATTACAGACCAGTCATTCTCACGTCTTTGCCTGGCAAAATCTTGGAGCGGATTCTCCTGGAAGGCATGCTAAGGCACATGAAAACCAACAAGGTGGTTGGTGACAGCCAGCATGGCTTCACTAAGGGGAAATCCTGCCTGACCAATCTGGTGACCTTCTATGAAGGGGCTACGGAACTGATGGACAGGGGCAGAGCAGTTGATGTCATCTACCTGGACTTGTGTAAAGCCTTTGACACTGTCTCCCATGACATCCTTCTCTCTAAATTGGAGAGACATCAATTTGATGAATGGACCACTTGGTGGATAAAGAACTGGCTGGATGGCCGCACGCAAAGAGTAGTGCTCAATGGCTCAATGTCCAGCTGGAGACCAGTAACGAGTGGTGTCCCCCAGGGATCGGTGTTGGGTCTGGTCTTGTTCAACATCTTTGTGGTGCCATGGACAGTGGGATTGAGTGCGCCCTTAGCAAGTTTGCCGATGACACCAAGCTGTGTGGTTCGGTTGATACATTGGAGGGAAGGAATGCCATCCAGAGGGACCTTGACACGCTTGTGAGGTGGGCTGATGCCAACCTGATGAAGTTTAACCATGCTAAGTGCAAAGTCCTCCACCTGGGTCGGAGCAATGCCAGGCACAGCTACCGGTTGGGCGGGGAGGAGATTCAGAGCAGCCCTGCAGAGAAGGACTTGGGGGTGTGGGTTGATGAAAAAATGAACATGAGCCGGCAGTGTGCGCTTGCAGCCCAGAAAGCCAACCGTATCCTGGGCTGCATCAAGAGGAGCATGACCAGCAGGTCGACGGAGGTGCTCCTGCCCCTTTACTCTGTTCTCGTGAGACCTCCCTTGGAGTATTGTGTGCAGTTCTGGTGTCCTCAACATAAAAAGGACATGGAAGTGTTAGAACAAGTGCAGAGGAGGGCCACGAGGATGATCAGGAGACTGGAGCACCTCCCGTATGAAGATAGGCTGAGAAAGTTGGGGCTGTTCAGCCTGGAAAAGAGAAGGCTGCGTGGAGACCTCATAGCAGCGTTCCAATACCTGAAGGGGGCCTATAGAGATGCTGGGGAGGGACTCTTCATTAGGGACTGTGGTGAGAGGACAAGGGGTAATGGGTTTAAACTTAAACAGGGGAAGTTTAGATTGGATATGAGGAAGAAATTCTTTACTGTGAGGGTGGTGGGGCCCTGGAATGGATTGCCCAGGGAGGTTGTGGATGCTTCATCCCTGGCGGCGTTCAAGGTGGGGTTGGACATAGCCTTGGATGGCATGGTTTAGTGGGAGGTGTCCCTGCCCATGGCAGGGGGGTTGGAACTTGATGATCTTGAGGTCCTTTCCAACCCTAACTATTCTATGATTCTATGATTCTATGATTCTACTGCTGGAGTTATTCAGGAACTTGGTGCCGCTAGAAGGGATAGCCTTCTAAAAGTTCGCATTATTTTTCTCAAAGTTCACACTGTTTAAGGGGGGATACTTCTTTGTAAATCTTCAAGGCAAATCTTGACTGTGGGGCCAAGATGCAGAAACGTTCAGATCGTGAGAGTTCCCTTTTTCAAGATGGCAAAACATTTAACACTTGTGTATCATTAGCTGGTGTTACTGCCCTGGATTTCTTTTCTCTTAGCTGAATTTAATATCTGAGATCCAGAAAATATCTGAGTAAATTAAAAATCTAGAAAAACGTTTTTGAAAATTGAAGTAAATCACAACATCCTTGATATTATTTAAACTTATGAGAAACCAGTCAGGTGTTTTAACTTTGTTTGGAAAGTAAATATTCACTAGCACTACAAGTTTAACATCTCTTCCTCCTAAACTTAGGCTCTGGTTTATTTAGGATGTATAATATTTATATATAATATATAAGCTCATACATGTAAAATGCACATGTATGTAATGTAATGCGTAGATAGGATCTTGACTTTAAGCATGTATTTCACAATTTTTATGAATAGGGAGGAACTTAGTTGTAAAGCTGCTTTCTTTCATGAAGAACTTGTAGCTTTGTGTATTGGTACAAAGCAGTTTTCTATTGTCATGGTTTAAGCCCCTCAAGCAGTTCGCTCACTCACTCCCCCCTCTCTCTTCCCCCCAGCCCCCGGAGGGATGGGGAGGAGAATTGAAAGAATGCAACTCCCACGGATTGAGATAAGAACAGTCCAGTAACTAAGGTATAACACAAACCACTGCTGCTACCACCAATAATAATAAGAGAAATACAAGGGAAGAGAATACAACTGCTCACCACCCGATACCAAGCCTGACCCCGCAGCAAGCCCCCTCTTTCTTCTGGGTCTCTGCCCCTCGTTTTTACATCCTGGGCATGACGTGCTGTGGTATGGAATACCTCTTTGTTCAGTTTGGGTCAGGTGTCCTGTTTCTG
This sequence comes from Amazona ochrocephala, assembly GCA_039720435.1. Lineage (NCBI taxonomy): Eukaryota > Metazoa > Chordata > Aves > Psittaciformes > Psittacidae > Amazona > Amazona ochrocephala. The sequence continues at coordinate 54,654,745 of CM077909.1, read as the reverse complement.
CTTCCTCCTGGCTTCCCTTCCTCCCTGGCAGATCATGAAAGTCAGAAAGTCCTTGGTGTCATGGGTTCAGCAGTAGCAGCCATTTTTCTCCTTCTTGGTAGCTGGTGCAGTGCTGTGTTTTTGAATTTGGGCCTGGGAACAGCGCTGATAACACCAGTGTTTTCAGTTACTGCTTGGTAATGTTTCGGTTTGACCAAGGACTTTCTGAGTCTCCTGCTCTGCCAGGGAGGAGGGGAAGCTAGGAGGAAGCAGAGTCAGGACACCTGACCCAAACTGACCAAAGAGGTTATTCTGTAACACAGCACGTCAGGTCCAGGATGTAAAAACGGAGGGCAGAGACCCGGAAGGGTGGGGGGTTCGCTGCTATGTTGGACTGGGTGGTAAGCAATTGTATTCTCTTTCTTTGTATTTCTCTTGTCATTATTATTCTTGGTAGTAGCAGCAGTGGTTTGTGTTATACCTTAGTTACTAAACTGTTCTTATCTTAACCCGTGGGAATTACATTCCTTTGATTCTCCTCCCAATCCCTCCGGGACTGGGGGAAGAAAGGGGGGGGAGTGAGTGAGAGAGCGACTGTGTGAGTTATAGAGGCTTAAACCATGATACTTGGTCAGACCCAAACATTACCAAGCAGTAACTGAAAACACTGGTGTTATCAGCACAGTTCCCAGTCCCAAAAGCAAAAACACAGAGCTGCACCAGCTACCAAGAAGGAGAAAAATGACTGCTAGTCCTGAACCCAGGACATACATATACATCCTTAAATTTTGTGCTTGCTTGAGAATATAAAACTTCTCTTTAAGAGGTCCACCAAGGTTTTTCTAAAGTTTACTTTAGTATTCACATCTTCATAAGAAAAAATAAATTACACGTAGAACTTTGGAATTAAAAAAAAAATATGTAAAATCAATCCTTCTATGTACAAGCCACTGCTACTCAGGTTTTGATGTGAGCACCAGCTCACATCTGTAAGCTCTAGTTCGTAACAGAATAAGAAATGTAAGGGGCAGAATTGTACTAAGAATAATATTACCATTGATTCACTCCGAGTTACTTGGTCCCAGGGTGATCATTGCAGCAACCTTTTGTAGGAGATCTGTCGTTACAAATGTTTTTGCCATGATGGGCAGTAGCTGAAAGCAAAATTGCAATATCAAATTACAGCAGCTGAAGTTAGAAAGTAGAGTTTAAAAATTTCGTTTAAAAAGAGATTAAAAAATGTTTGAGCTGTTTTAGAAAAGGCCTCTTACCTCCTGCAGAGAAGATGGCAGAACTTAAGATTTGTAATATATGAAGTAGTGAGATATATACTCTAGTACACTTCACCTAATGCAATAAATATATAAATGTAGATATGAAATAGTCAGATATATATTTGGATACAGCTCAACTAAGGTAAGAAATAACGTTTCTTCTGTTGTTCCTTTTGACTGTTTTACAAGGTATGATAACAAGCAGTAATGAGATTGAGGTTGCCTTCCCTTCAGAAAAATATAACTGGATGAAGACTCCTTGAAAACCCCTTAGACAGCCTAATCGACCACCTGCAATCATCTGGATGCAACATAAATGACACAGACCTCTTCCAAGGGAAGAAAATTAAGGAGTGAGTATTCTGTAGGGCATTTTACCTTCCTAAGGTCATATATTGTATGGAGCAGGAAGTATATATAAGTGTGATAGAAAAGCTGTCTTGCTATATGTACTCTGAGATCCTCACTGGAAACACCACTGTGTTCATCTACGTAAAGATGGCAGTGAGTTATCTTGCCTATGAAGATGAAAATGGTGTATGAGTATCCTTAGTTGAGTCAGTCTCTATTGCATCTTTTGAAGCAAAACAGGACTTTCAGTTCAGAAAAGCCTTCATCATCATCAGTGATTTAATAATATGGCATTCAGTTTACTCTACAGGTACTAAAAAAATAGTAGTCCAAAAAGATTCTGCTGGAGCTGCTGGGAAGTTAGCATTTACTTGATAGTTCTCAGTTAAGGTTTTGGCCGTTAATTTCTGAAGAATTTGCTGTCTAATAACTTACAAAATTGTATTACCGACTTCCGGCCCATTGCTGAGGTGACTGTCTCGCAAGGGGAGGCCTGCAGCGCCTGATTTTGGGGGAGGCTCGGCGTCTACGAGCTTCACCTCGGCGCAGCAACTTGCACCGAGGGAGCCTCAAGTCCTCGACAAGGCCTGCCCAGGAGCCTGCAGCTCAGCGGAGGTGAGCTGCTGACTCAGAGGGGGCGGCACCAGGAGGAGCGGCGGCAGACCTGACTGGTTAAAAACCTGCCCCAGGGAGCGCGAGCGACCCAGAGTGGGCTCGAGACAGTCCGCGCGGGCAGGCAAGCGGGGTGGTGAGCGGGATGGTGAACACTCGCCGTACGGGCAAGGCTCGGTCTGGGAGCTCCACTCTGGCTGCGCCGGTGGTGGCCAGTGTAGGCACCCAAACGGAGCCGGTGGGAAGGGAGGCTGTAATGCAGAGCTCGGGGTGTAGAGAGCGCCTGCATTGCTATCCTAAGGGAAGGGTGAGCAATGGGCAGGGCTGCACTCTGTGCTCCCTGGTGGAGGTCCTCCTGCAGAAGGTGGCTGAACTGCAGGAAGCTGTTACCAGGCTGAAAGGTGTCGGGGAAGCTGAGGGGGGGCAGCACTGCTTGCTCCGGGACCAGACTGTTCCGGGGCCTCGAGTGTCTACTGTTGCCCATTCAGGAAAGGAGGCTGCTAACCCAGGAAGCTGGGAAAAGGTAATAGAAAAAAAACAACAAAAAAAGGAGGAAGAGGGCAATTAAAAGCAAGAGGCTTCCTCCTACGTCTGTTGTCCCCACCCAGAACCGCTTTGCTATCCTGCATGGGGCTGATGAGCAACAGCGCTCCCACCAGGCACAACCAGCTAGTGCACTGGTAAAGAAGATCACTACTGGTGCTGCCAGGAAAAAGCGGCGGGCCGTAGTAGTAGGGGACTCTAATCTGAAAGGCACAGAGGCACCCATCTGTCAGCCTGATCCAGGCTCAAGGGAGGTGTGTTGCCTACCAGGGGCTCGGATCAGGGATGTGGCCGAGAAGCTGCCTGCTCTAGTCGGTCCCACTGACTATTACCCACTCCTGGTAATACATGTGGGTGCTACTGATATAGATAGCAGTAGCCCAGAGACCATAAAGAAGGACTACAGAGCTCTGGGAGAGGTGGTTAGGGGCTCTGGAGCTCAGATTGTCTTTTCGTCAATTCTCCAGGACACAGGGCAGGACCTTGAAAAGGCTAGGAGGATTGGGCAGGTTAATAAACGGTTAGAAGGGTGGTGCTATAGTCAGGGGTTTGGGTACCTTGACCATGGGACTCAATATAGTAGGCCAGGTCTAGTGGGGGCTGGTGGAGCTGGTCTGACAAAGAAGGGGAAGAGTGGATTTGGTAGGAGGCTTGCCAGACTGGTCAAGGATGCTTTAAACTAGATGTGTTGGGGGAGGGGGGCATCATTCCATCCCAACACACCCAGTCGGTTGCCAGCACCTACAGTAAACGTTCGGAGCAATGTAGAGATATTCCAGCTGCTCCAGCCAATGAGCCGGCTTCAATTGGATCTCGGCTCAAATGCCTCTACACAAATGCCCGTAGTATGGGGAACAAACAAGAGGAATTAGAGATGTGTGCATGTCTAAGGGGGTATGATATCATAGGCATCAAAGAAACATGGTGGGATGGCTCCTATGACTGGTGTGTTGGAATGGAAGGTTACCGGCTCTTTAGGAAAGACAGGCCCGGCAGACGGGGAGGGGGAGTTGCTATTTATGTTAGGGATAGGCTAGAGAGTATGGAACTCTGTCTGGGGACAGGTGAGCAGTGGACAGAGAGTTTGTGGGTCAGGGTTAAAGGGAGAACAGCGATGGGTGACATTATTTTGGGGATCTGTTACAGACCGCCTGACAAAGGGGACTTGCTGGACGAAGTGCTCCATAGGCAGATAGGAGCAGCCTCACGCTCGCAGGCCCTTGTTCTCATGGGAGACTTCAACCACCCTGATATCTGTTGGAGGGATGGTACAGCCCGGCACAAGCAATCCAGAAGGTTCCTCGATTGTGTGGAAGACAACTTCCTTCTGCAAGTAATAGAGGAGCCGACAAGGAGAGGTGCCATGCTTGACCTCGTCCTCACCAACAGGGAAGGGCTGGTTGGGAATGTGACGCTCCAGGGCAGCCTTGATTGCACTGATCATGAGATGGTCGAATTCGAGCTCCTCAAGACAGTGAGAAGAGCATGCAGCAAGCTCACTGCCCTGGACTTCAAGAGAGCAGATTTTGGCCTCTTCAGGAACCTGCTCAGTAAGGTTCCATGGGATACAGCCCTAGAGGGCTGAGGGGCCCAAGACTGTTGGTTGATATTCAAGGCTCACCTGCTGCAAGTTCAGGAGCGATGCATCCCAACTAGAAGGAAGTTCAGCAGGAGGGCCAGGAGACCTCCTTGGATGGATAAGGAGCTGCTGAGCAAAATTCAAAGGAAAAAAGAGGCTTATAAAAGGTGGAAGCAAGGTCAGGCGGGCTTGGAAGAATACAGGGATGTTGTCCGGGAAGCTAGGGACCTGGTTAGGAAAGCTGAGGCCCACTTAGAATTAAACTTAGCTAGGGATGTTAAGGATAACAGGAAGGGATTTTATAGGTACATTGCCAATAAAAGACAGGTTAGGGACACCGTGGGCCCTCTCCAGAAGCTATCGGGAGAACTGGCTACCCTGGATTTGGAGAAGGCTGAGGTTCTTAATGACTTCTTTGCCTCAGTCTTCACCAGCAAATGCTCTGACCACACCACCCAAGTCTTGGAAGGCAGACGCAGGGATGGTGAGAATGAAGACCCTGGGCCCACTGTGAGGGAGGATCTTGTTCGGGACCACCTTAGGAACCTGAATGTATACAAGTCCATGGGACCGGATGAAATCCATCCACGGGTCCTGAAGGAGCTGGCAAATGAACTTGCAAAGCCACTGTCCATCATATTTGAAAAATCATGACAGTCAGGTGAAGTTCCCGATGACTGGAAAAAGGGAAATATAACCCCCATTTTTAAGAAGGGAAAAATGGATGAGCCAGGGAATTACAGACCAGTCAGTCTCACCTCTGTGCCTGGCAAAATCTTGGAGCGGATTCTCCTGGAAGGCATGCTAAGGCACATGAAAACCAACAAGGTGGTTGGTGACAGCCAGCATGGCTTCACTAAGGGGAAATCCTGCCTGACCAATCTGGTGACCTTCTATGAAGGGGCTACGGAACTGATGGACAGGGGCAGAGCAGTTGATGTCATCTACCTGGACTTGTGTAAAGCCTTTGACACTGTCTCACATGACATCCTTCTCTCTAAGTTGGAGAGACATCAATTTGATAGTTGGACCACTTGGTGGATAAAGAACTGGCTGGATGGCCGCACGCAAAGAGTAATGCTCAATGGCTCAATGTCCAGCTGGAGACCAGTAAGGAGTGGTGTCCCCCAGGGATCGGTGTTAGGACCGGTCTTGTTCAACATCTTTGTGGGTGACATGGACAGTGGGATTGAGTGCGCCCTCAGCAAGTTTGCTGATGACACCAAGCTGTGTGGTTCGGTTGATACATTGGAGGGAAGGAATGCCATCCAGAGGGACCTTGACACGCTTGTGAGGTGGGCTGATGCCAACCTAATGAAGTTTAACCATGCCAAGTGCAAAGTCCTCCACCTGGGTCGGAGCAATGCCAGGCTCAGCTACAGATTGGGCGGGGAGGAGATTCAGAGCAGCCCTGCAGAGAAGGACTTGGGGGTGTGGGTTGATGAGAAAATGAACGTGAGCCGGCAGTGTGCGCTTGCAGCCCAGAAGGCCAACCATATCCTGGGCTGCATCAAAAGGAGCGTGACCAGCAGGTCGAGGGAGGTGCTCCTGCCCCTTTAGTCTGCTCTCGTGAGACCTCACTTGGAGTATTGTGTGCAGTTCTGGTGTCCTCAACATAAAAAGGACATGGAAGTGTTAGAACAAGTGCAGAGGAGGGCCACGAGGATGATCAGGGGACTGGAGCACCTCTCGTATGCAGATAGGCTGAGAAAATTGGGGCTGTTGAGCCTGGAGAAGAGAAGGCTGCGTGGAGACCTCATAGCAGCGTTCCAATACCTGAAGGGGGCCTATAGGGATGCTGGGGAGGGACTCTTCATGAGGGACTGTAGTGATAGGACAAGGGGTAATGGGTTTAAACTTAAACAGGGGAGGTTTAGATTGGATCTGAGGAAGAAATTCTTTCCTGTAAGGGTGGTGAGGCCCTGGAATGGATTGCCCAGGGAAGTTGTGAATGCTTCATCCCTGGCGGCGTTCAAGGTGGGGTTGGACATAGCCTTGGATGGCATGGTTTAGTGGGAGGTGTCCCTGCCCATGGCAGGGGGGTTGGAACTTGATGATCTTGAGGTCCTTTCCAACCCTAACTATTCTATGATTGTATGATTCTATGATTCTGTAGTGTTAGGTTAGCATGTAATTACATAAATAAGGAATTAATTCACTCATAATTATTTAAGTATTGGATGCTGTTTTAAGGTTTTTTAAGATATAGATAGAAGTTCTTTACTGTCAGGGTGTTGAGGCACTGGAACAGATTGCCCAGGAAGGTTGTGAATGCTCCATCGCTGGCGGTGTTTAAGGCCAGGTTGGAGAGAGCCTTTCGTGGCATGACTTAGTGCGAGGGGTCCCTGCCCATGGCAGGGCACTTGGAACTAAATGATCTTAAGATCCTTTCCAACCCTAACTATTCTATGATTCTTGGATTCATTTCCATCACCATGGTGATATATGCTTTATTATAATATGTTTTCATTACATTCTTGGGGTATTCAGGGTGCTGAAACAAATAGCTGTTGGGGCATTGAGTGTTGGTTCAGCACTTTCCCAGCATCTGTTTCTCATTTGAACTTTCTGTACTCCCTTATTTCCCTGTCCTGTCTGGACCTCACTGTGAAAGAGAGCTGCCAAATTGAGAGAGAAATAAAAATAAGTTTCTGGTCCCCTGAAACTGTGGTCAGGCGACAGTGCTCTGCAATGTTTTCTTTTTGCACCACCAGACGTGTGTCACTTTTATTCTACACTTTTTTCTCACAGGAAAAGCTCTAGCCAACTTTATGACGGAAGAAAGGCAGCAAAAAAGGGTGATAAATGATTCTCAGTTTCCAAAATATGTTTTAGAGATTGTGGTCTGCAAATAAATCTGCCAGTCTATTGATTTGTACTAAGTCAGCCTTCACAGGAAAATCACTTACCAAGACTCAGTGGGCAGCAATCCTTCTTTCAAGAGTGCTTACCTCACAAGAGCCAAGATATTTCGAAGAGCTGTCAGGACGTGTCAGGACGTTTGCTAGAATTAGTCCAGGTTTCACTGACAAGAGCTTAAAAGTACTCTCCATCTCCCATCTCATCAATGTTCAGGAAACATTTTAGGAACATGGTGTTTCTTAAAAAGACTTTGTGAAACTGATGTGTCTGAATTTTATTAAAAAAAAAAAAAAATGGGCAAGTATTGTCGCAAAATTCTAAAGAGTGTTTTACATATTCATAGGGTACAAGAATAAAATTATATGGGATATCTTTCTAAAGGAGTGCAAATTTTTCTTAGAGTTCTGTGAGGGTGATATTTCTCCAGGGCATGTGGCAGGTCACTCATGGGCTGCCAAGAGAAAGGACTCTTGACACTGGGAGTCTAACATGAACTACTCTGATACTAAGAATGCATTTCAGTGATAGCAAAGTTAGTGAATTTGCAGAGTGGTCCAATACAGAAAGTGAAAACCATGCTTGGAGTTAAAAGAGTATACTATGCACAAAATTTGGTTAAGGAAGTTTAATGGAGGCTAGGATCTGTTTTGTCCAAACAGAAGTTCACATAGACCCTGCTTTGAGAGATATCACTCAGCTCTCAGATTTATTTATGTTTTTTTCGAACCAGTATATGATGGCATTTCAGTGTTTCACCAGTCAACAAGGGAAGAAAAGACTAGTTTGAACATGTTATTCGATGCGTTTGCATCCAGGGTCCTTTCTGCTTTCCAGTTCTTTCTGCATTGAATGTAAGTTTTTCTCTCATATAATACCAGCCAGTTCAAACAGAGAGAATTTATATTGCATTGTGGGAAATGTTATTTCCAGATCCTAGGCCAACATGGAATAGAAGCCTGATAGATAATTTCCATAATGCAGTATAGTGCCTGGGAAATGCTATTTAATATTTTTTTTTTTTTTTTTGTGCAGTGTAAAATGTATGAGTCAGAGAGACCTACAGTCAAATACTTGATTTTGACTTTATGTCAGAAAATAAGTTTTTAGGTAAAATCATTCCTGTGGAAAAATCACAATGAGCTTTAATATTAATATTAATTAAACTGCTGTTTATTCTGTGAACATGTGGAGCTGTGGTAGCTCTAATAAATTTTTAGTCTGAATTCAAGAGCCTTCAGGAGCACCAACATTTAGTATAAACTGATGATTTGACATCAGTCATGTTTTTTCTAGTAAAAATTAATAAGGAACTTATTTCTAAAGACTACATACAATTTGTGCCATAGAAATATTTGTACTATGAACATTTTGAGTACTTACACTGAATGGAAAAGTTTTGCTTGTCAACTATAATCGTGTGAAACCACTGAATCACAGCCTTTCCTTTCCCTCTGCTCTCAGCCCCTACACAGAGAATTCAGCTTTTCTGAATTATCTTGAAACATTTGTAGCCATCATTTCCTCGGCAATTGCTTAGTCTGAAAGTGTTTTTAACTAGAAGCTGACATTCTCAGGAATGGAATTCTGAGTAATGGAATGCTGAGCTGCCGCTCAGTCAGTTCATAGATATCATATGCCTAGTTTCACGCTCAAATGTGGATCAGTTTATACACATTCGCACTCTACAGCTTTCTTTTTCACAATACTGTCTTGCAAGCAAGACGGTACTGTCCTGTGTAGAGGTATGCCAACAGCTGGATATTAAGTCATCTGCAGTTTGTGAACAATAGTGGACGAGGTTAAATGGCTTTAGCAGTAGTCAATAATCCTATGTTACTGCTATAAAATACCAAAAATCCTGTGGTGAACAGGTAGGGTCTTCTCATTTTCTGCTCAGAGAAGTGATACTTCAAAAATTGTTAAAAATGGGAGGGGCCCAGTTGTCAGCGCTCCCACCAGGCGCAACCAGCTAGTGCACTGGTAAAGAAGATCACTACTGGTGCTGCCAGGAAAAAGCTGCGGACCATAGTAGTAGGGGACTCTAACCTGAAAGGCACAGAGGCACCCATCTGCCGGCCTGACCCAGGCTCAAGGGAGGTCTGTTGCCTACCAGGGGCTCGGATCAGGGATGTGGCCGAGAAGCTGCCTGCTCTAGTCGGTCCCACTGACTATTACCCACTCCTGGTAATACATGTGGGTGCTACTGATATAGATAGCAGTAACCCGGAGACCATAAGGGAGGACTACAGAGCTCTGGGAGAGGTGGTTAGGGGCTCTGGAGCTCAGATTGTCTTTTCGTCAATTCTCCAGGATACAGGGCAGGACCTTGAAAAGGCTAGGAGGATTGGGCAGGTTAATAAATGGTTAGAAGGGTGGTGCTATAGTCAGGGGTTTGGGTACCTTGACCATGGGACTCAATATAGTAGGCCAGGTCTAGTGAGGGCTGGTGGAGCTGGTCTGACAAAGAAGGGGAAGAGTGGATTTGGTAGGAGGCTTGCCAGGCTGGTCAAGGATGCTTTAAACTAGATGTGTTGGGGGAGGGGGGCATCATTCCATCCCAACACACCCAGTCGGTTGGTAGCACCTATAGCAAACATTCGGAGCAATGTAAGGATATTCCAGCTGCTCCAGCCAATGACCCGACTTCAATTGGATCTCGGCTCAAATGCCTCTATACAAATGCCCTTAGTATGGGGAACAAACAAGAGGAATTAGAGATGCGTGCACGTCTACGGGGGTATGATATCATAGGCATCACAGAAACATGGTGGGATGGCACCTATGACTGGTGTGTTGGAATGGAAGGTTATCAGCTCTTTAGGAAAGACAGGCCCGGCAGACGGGGAGGGGGAGTTGCTATTTATGTTAGGGATAGGCTAGAGAGTATGGAACTCTGTCTGGGGACAGGTGAGCAGTGGACAGAGAGTTTGTGGGTCAGGGTTAAAGGGAGAACAGCAATGGGTGATATTATTGTGGGGATTTGTTACAGACCGCCTGACAAAGGGGACTTGCTGGACGAAGTGCTCCATAGGCAGATAGGAGCAGCCTCACGCTCGCAGGCCCTTGTTCTCATGGGAGACTTCAACCACCCTGATATCTGTTGGAGGGATGGTACAGCCCGGCACAAGCAATCCAGAAGGTTCCTCGATTGTGTGGAAGACAACTTCCTTCTGCAAGTAATAGAGGAGCCGACAAGGAGAGGTGCCATGCTTGACCTCGTCCTCACCAACAGGGAAGGGCTGGTTGGGAATGTGACGCTCCAGGGCAGCCTTGATTGCAGCGATCATGAGATGGTCGAGTTTGAGATCCTCAGGACAGTGAGAAGAGCGTGCAGCAAGCTCACTGCCCTGGACTTCAAGAGAGCAGACTTTGGCCTCTTCAGGAACCTGCTCAGTAAGGTTCCATGGGATACAGCCCTATAGGGCTGAGGGGCCCAAGACTGTTGGTTGATATTCAAGGCTCACCTGCTGCAAGTTCAGGAGCGATGCATCCCAACTAGAAGGAAGTTCAGCAGGAGGGCCAGGAGACCTCCTTGGATGGATAAGGAGCTGCTGAGCAAAATTCAAAGGAAAAAAGAGGCTTATAAAAGGTGGAAGCAAGGTCAGGCGGGCTTGGAAGAATACAGGGATGTTGTCCGGGAAGCTAGGGACCTGGTTAGGAAAGCTGAGGCCCACTTAGAATTAAACTTGGCTAGGGATGTTAAGGATAACAGGAAGGGATTTTATAGGTACATTGCCAATAAAAGACAGGTTAGGGACACTGTGGGCCCTCTCCAGAAGCTATCGGGAGAACTGGCTACCCTGGATTTGGAGAAGGCTGAGGTTCTTAATGACTTCTTTGCCTCAGTCTTCACCAGCAAATGCTCTGACCACACCACCCAAGTCTTGGAAGGCAGACGCGGGGACGGTGAGGGTGGGGACCCTGGGCCCACTGTGAGGGAGGATCTTGTTCGGGACCACCTTAGGAACCTGAATGTATACAAGTCCATGGGACCGGATGAAATCCATCCGCGGGTCCTGAAGGAGCTGGCAAATGAACTTGCAAAGCCACTGTCCATCATATTTGAAAAATCATGACAGTCAGGTGAAGTTCCCGATGACTGGAAAAAGGGAAATATAACCCCCATTTTTAAGAAGGGGAAAATGGATGAGCCGGGGAATTACAGACCAGTCATTCTCACGTCTTTGCCTGGCAAAATCTTGGAGCGGATTCTCCTGGAAGGCATGCTAAGGCACATGAAAACCAACAAAGTGGTTGGTGACAGCCAGCATGGCTTCACTAAGGGGAAATCCTGCCTGACCAATCTGGTGACCTTCTATGAAGGGGCTACGGAAGTGATGGACAGGGGCAGAGCAGTTGATGTCATCTACCTGGACTTGTGTAAAGCCTTTGACACTGTCTCCCATGACATCCTTCTCTCTAAGTTGGAGAGACATCAATTTGATAGGTGGACCACTTGGTGGATAAAGAACTGGCTGGATGGCCGCACGCAAAGAGTAGTGCTCAATGGCTCAATGTCCAGCTGGAGACCAGTAAGGAGTGGTGTCCCCCAGGGATCGGTGTTAGGACCGGTCTTGTTCAACATCTTTGTGGGTGCCATGGACAGTGGGATTGAGTGCGCCCTCAGCAAGTTTGCCAATGACACCAAGCTGTGTGGTTCAGTTGATACATTGGAGGGAAGGAATGCTATCCAGAGGGACCTTGACATGCTTGTGAGGTGGGCTGATGCCAACCTAATGAAGTTCAACCATGCTAAATGCAAAGTCCTCCACGTGGGTCGGAGCAATGCCAGGCACAGCTACAGATTGGGTGGGGAGGAGATTCAGAGCAGCCCTGCAGAGAAGGACTTGGGGGTGTGGGTTGATGAAAAAATGAACATGAGCCGGCAGTGTGCGCTTGCAGCCCAGAAGGCCAACCGTATCCTGGGCTGCATCAAAAGGAGCGTGACCAGCAGGTCGAGGGAGGTGATCCTGCCCCTTTAGTCTGCTCTCGTGAGACCTCCCTTGGAGTATTGTGTGCAGTTCTGGTGTCCTCAGCATAAAAAGGGCATGGAACTGTTGGAACAAGTGCAGAGGAGGGCCACGAGGATGATCAGGGGACTGGAGCACCTCTCGTATGCAGATAGGCTGAGAAAATTGGGGCTGTTCAGCCTGGAGAAGAGAAGGCTGCTTGGAGACCTCATAGCAGCCTTCCAATACCTGAAGGGGGCCTATAGGGATGCTGGGGAGGGACTCTTCATGAGGGACTGTGGTGAGAGGACAAGGGGTAATGGGTTTAAACTTAAACAGGGGAGGTTTAGATTGGATCTGAGGAAGAAATTCTTTACTGTGAGGGTGGTGGGGCCCTGGAATGGGTTGCCCAGGGAGGTTGTGGATGCTTCATCCCTGGCGGCGTTCAAGGTGGGGTTGGACATAGCCTTGGATGGCATGGTTTAGTGGGAAGTGTCCCTGGGCATGGCGGGGGGGTTGGAACTCGATGATCTTGAGGTCCTTTCCAACCCTTACTATTCTATGATTCTATGATTCTATGATTTGTAGACATGAGCCCAGAGGGAAAAGTGGTCATCCTGCTAGATGTGATGGTATATAGTCCACTCCATGTGAAATGATAGCGTTTACTTCTTTGTCTTCTGATAAAAACTTCATTGCTCTTAAGAATAAAGCCTCAGTAGTATTTTTTGAGGCTGTTCGTTATTATCGGCATTGTTTTAAGATGTGGAAAAACATCCTGAGTTTTTTAAGGATGTGACACAGAGCTAGGGAAAAGACTGCTATTTGTTAACTTCCAGTCCTTTGCCTTCATCAGAAGACAATCCTTTCAAGGCTGTATCTCCTATTTCTGGATATTTTCTTTGAACACAGATGAAGAAAGAAGAGTTGGTTTGATGTACTTCATTACTTCAAACCTTTCCTGTTAAGTGTGAATCTCCTGAAGGTAATATATGCACTGCCTTGCATATCCTGTTGCTGGGTGAACATCAGGAAAAAAACACTGGCAGGATATGGTAAAGAAAGAGTAAAAAGATAAATGAGTGGCAAAAGGAGATTTCCACCTATTTATGTTCCTGTGCATTTAATGATCATACAAAGTACCATTGAACCGATTATTTTATAATTGGGTTACACTATTGCATAGACCAAAAAGAAGCTTTTTGATGTTATGTACTGTGGTTTTAAAGGTGTGAATTCTTTTTGTTTATCAAGATTTTTAAGTGGAAATTTTTGTAGAAAGCTGTAGAATAAATAAAAAAAAAAATGTGGCACAGAAAAAAGATGTATCCATGCTCTATGGGCTCAAAGTTTTGAAAAACAGAAAACTTGTATATACATCTTAGTAACTTCCTTAAACACTTGATTGCACATTTCATGTCTTGCAGAACTTCCAATTTAGCTAAGGACACCAAACAATTGCTCAGCTAAAAATAGCATTTACAAGGTTTGGAACACTTCCACAGGGTTTGCATGAACAGGGACTGTGACTAGTGTTGAAAGAAAAAACAATTCTTACTTCCCCCTCTGCTGGTGCATAATGATCAAAGTCAGAAACGGCATTTTTCTTTATAAACCAATTAAAAAAAATAAAGTGAAATGCAGTATTCTCTTATAGTTACTCTTAGGCTGCCTGTCTGTGCTGTTTTGCATGTCAAAAAATCATTTAATCTAGGAGGCATTAGTGTAAACTTTAGGCAGGCCTCTAGTGTTTCTGATGGTGCATCACTAATAGCTTCAAACAAGCACAGATTGTATTGAGCCAGTTTTAATGTGCCTCAAAAGTCTTTTGCTCTCTCTCTCAGAGATGGACCAAAAAGAAATACTAGCAAAAGCAAAAAGATCAAACCTGCATAATTCCCAAACAGATAATAAATCAAACCCCCAGCACTTGGAATGTGTACTTCTGAAGTGGCTAAGATTTCTTGTGTTTCAAGGTAAATGGGAAATTATGCTGCAAGATTTTCCTGCTTTAGCAGGAAGAAATCTGGTATGTAGCTGTTCATTGAGATAAAAGTCATAAAGACAGTGGTTAGGAGATATAAATTATATTTTGTAGAGAGACTCCTCTAAACAGCTTCATGGTATGGAAATACTAATATTGATGCGCTAGAAAAAATGGTAGAGTTACAAAACATCAAAAGAGAGGAAACTTGAATATCCTTTTGAGGCCATGAAACTAATTTATTACAATATATTAAAGTACTAAAGTAGAGATGTGATACAAATTCTTCCCTGTCATAATATGCCACAATTAATACCTTGTCAATTTTAGCTAATTACTGTTGCCAGTAGACACTGCTTTAAAAATAGCTGATGATCTCATGGGTACTGGAAAACTAAAATCCCCTGCTGTTATATCTACCAGGTTTTTTCCCATCTATCTGCGTGCAATTTGTTTAGAAAAGTTTAAATTCCTGTAATTATTTGAACATAATTGTAGTATCTTAGTGATTGCACGTTTCACTTCTGGCTGATGAATTTGAACATAAATCCATTCAGTCTTCTTTGAGTTAGTAGATTCTGAATATGCTACATGAGGAATAAACTCATGCAGGGAAGAAATTATTGCCTTTTACTTCTTATTTTGAATTGCTTAATTCTGACTAATCTTAAGAGGTTTCTTGACAGTTTTAGCTGAGATATTAATTCAGCCATTGTTTTACTTTTATGGTCATCCAGAGGATTTAAGGAGTGTATCATTCCTTTCAAAGAACACCTTTCTACAAAAGGCAAATCCACTACAAATTGTTCCCTTTATGCTTTCATTCTTTTTTTTTTTTTTTTTTTTTTTTTTTAATAAGAAGGGTACTACAGAAAACAAGCATATTAACCAAACCACCATCAAATATTATTTTGCATTAAAATAGAGCTTTCTTACTTTGATGGGAAATAATAAAAAGGAAGACTATTGTGTAGAGAAGATTTTTCAGTAGCTAATGGGAAAACAGACTCTGGAACATCAGCTTTCTGTGTTTGTGCAGAACCTGAGTCAAGGACTTAATTACCAGCTAAACAGAGCTTTATTAAAGAATATTAAGCAGTTTCAAAGTAAAAAAAAAAAAAACAACACAAACCAAAAACAACAACAACAACAACAAAACCCCATGTGAAGTAGTTTAAAATGAAAGAACAAAGGTAGAAGGCAAGAAATGACATCACATTGCCAATGAACTTTCAGCCTTTATTTGAGTGCAAATGAGTAAAAAGGAAGATGTTATTAAAAATTCAAGGTGAAATCTAAATTAAATTGAAGGGGATAGTAAAAAATTAAATGGTTGCAGTATTGAATATGATTTTACCCAGGGGGTAGACATGACTAAACTAAATGGGTAATAAAGCATGTTAAAGGAGGTACAGTGAACCAGAGTAACATAAATGTCAGTAAATGCATGTACTTTTTTAAATTGGTGGGTTTTTTTTTTAAAAAAAGTATGCACTTCTGGAATAAAATTTATATTTTATCTTGCTTTCTATAACTTAATTTTAGAAGGTGAGAAAGAATGAGCCACAGTAAGCATATCAGCAGGGAAACTTAAGACAGAATAATTTTTCAATTTTCCCATTGTTCATCCTGAAGAAAAGACCATTGAAACAAATTCACATCTTGTTAAACTGTCCTGACGTATGCTGAGTCATTTCATAGCAGTTGTTACAGAGGTTCAGATAGAAAATGTAGGTTAGAAAACAGCTTAATCTTCAGTTCTCTATAGCAGAAGAAAATGCTGACCAGAGCCAGCATAGGAACTTACAGTGAGTGTTAAGTTTTGCTTTTCAGCTCACTGCAAATGAAAGAAGCTTGAAGATCTCACCTAAGACCTTAGTAAATAATCACAATCAGTGTATCTGTGTAGGACTGCAATAAATGATACTTTTATCAACATGAGTAAAATGTATGTTTCTTATTCCAAAGATTTTTCTATCTACACAAGATATAAGAAATAGCTACATAACCCAGAGCAGCAATGAAGAAAATAAGATGCTCAGTCAGTTTCAAAGGTACAGGAGAATAGACTGACTGTTCTAGGTATTTGAAGCGCAGATTTGCTGTCTGGCGTATTTCAAATATGCAGAATTGTGTTAATGGCTAATTGTCATACACTGACAGTTATAGATCATACATGCACTATTGCACCCATTACTCTGAGGTGGCATTTTCCAGTGGACTAGGATTGGTGTAGAAGCCGTATGTTAGAAGTCATGAAGGCTTAAGCAGGCAAAGAACTTACACTGAAGAATTGATAAAGATAGTGAGGTGACTGGGGAAAAATAAATAAGGAAGGAAATTAAGAAGGATGACGGGCTTATGAGAAGTCAAAAATTGTATCTCTTATATAGAGATAAGAAGTCCATAAACAGATGAAAAAGAAGATGCTCTGTGATTTGAAAATGTGAAAGATGATTCTGACAGTGACTT
This sequence comes from Amazona ochrocephala, assembly GCA_039720435.1. Classification (NCBI taxonomy): domain Eukaryota; kingdom Metazoa; phylum Chordata; class Aves; order Psittaciformes; family Psittacidae; genus Amazona; species Amazona ochrocephala. Next base: position 54,638,140 of record CM077909.1, on the reverse strand, counting down.
TCTGCACTGAAAAGGGACAAATGTAATAATAAGCTCAACAAGTGTCAGTACAATTGCTACAGGAGAGGACCAACATCTAGCAGAAGAGTTTTAATCATAGTTATTACAAAAAATCCTGAATTTTGAGGAAGTTTAAAGTGAACAACAGACTGGATGTGGAAGAGGAAAGGGCGAAAAGATAGTAGTTAAGGACCTCTACAAAAAAGCTCTATTGGCTATAGAAGCATGTTAAAACTTTTTGTTTGAATAAGGCATAACACTGCAAAGTGTTGCTACATTTTGACTACATACTGTAATATATTTGATATTTTGTAGAGGTGGGACCTTGGGAGAGATCAAGGAGAGCTTATTAAGGTGAAAAATTATGTTAATAAGTGTCATGGGTTCAGCAGCAGCAGCCATTTTTTCTCCTTCTTAGTAGCTGGTGCAGTGCTGTGTTTTCGACTTTCGGCCTGGGAACAGCACTGATGACTTCCTATGTTTATAGTTACGGTTTAGAATGTTTTGGTCTGACCAAGGACTTTCTGAGTCTCATGCTCTGCCAGGGAGGAGGGGAAGCCGAGAGGAAGCAGAAACAGGATACCTGACCCAGACTGACCAAGGAGGTATTCCATGCCACAGCACGTCATGCCCAGGATGTAAAAAAAAACAACAAAACTGGGGGCCGGAACCCACAAGAGTTTTTTTTCAGTTCACAGCTCAGTCATCGGGTGGTGAGCGGTTCTATCCTCTTCCCTTGTTGTTTCCCTGATCATTATTATTGTTGGTGGCAGCAGTAGTGGTTTGTGTTATACCTTAGTTACTGGACTGTTCTTATCTCAACCTGTGGGAGTTACATTCTTTCAATTCTTCTCCCCATTCCCTCCCCCCCCCCCCGGAGTGGGAGGGAAGAAAGAGGGGGAAGTGAGAGAGCGACTGCGTGAGTTATAGAGACTTAAACCATGGCAGTTCTTTTTGGCACCCAGCATGGAGCTCGAAGGGTTGAGATAATGACAGGATTAATAGCCGCTCATCACAATGCTGATTTATTGGCTCTCAAAGTTCTTCCTCTGGTTCTCACAGATTCAGCATATGTTACTTTATTTACAGCCAGTATTTTTTATCTAAACATTTTTCAGGCATGGGTTTTGGGTTAAGGTTCTTGTTACATTGTACTTTATTGCACTGATTTTTAATACAATAGACTCAATGATCATGAAACTGACCTGGCTTTTGTTCCCAATGTGGTCACCAACTCGAAACCAATACCGGTTGCCCCTGTACGCAAGAGGAAAACCAAAAAAGAGATAAGAAAAGCAAAGCAAGATGAAGAAACAATGTACTCACCACCTGGGACAGCATCTGACCGGGAGTCATCATCACATGATGAAGAAGAAGAAGAAGAAGAGGTGACTTCCCGATTGCATACCTCGCCCAAGCTACAGAATATGCAAAAAGACTTTACCCGTCAGCCAGGGGAGCACATTGCCACCTGGTTGCTCCGATGCTGGGACAACGGGGCCAATGGTCACAAACTAGAAGGTAGTGAAGCCAAACAGCGGGGATCATTTGCTAGGGAAGGGGGAATTGACAAAGCAATTGCAAGAGAGAAACGATCCCTCAGCCTTTGGGGGCGGCTCTTGGCAGATATGAAAGATAGATTTCCATACAAGGATGATGTTATGAGTCGTTCGGCTAAGTGAACTTCTCTAGAAAAGGGCATCCAGTCTTTGAGGGAATCAGCCATTTTAGAGATGATCTACAATATCAAGCCGAATAATGGGGATATACCCATAGATCCAGAAGAAGTCAAATGTACACGACCCATGTGGTGGAAATTTACACGGAATGCACCCCCATCATATGCCCAGTCCTTGGCAACAGTAACGTGGAATGACATAATACCACCAACAGTGGATGAAATGATTCATAAACTCTGAGATTTTGAAGACAATCTCACCACTTCCATCATCATGGGATACAGCCCTAGAGGGCAGGGGGGCCCAAGACTGTTGGTTGATATTCAAGGCTCACCTGCTGCAAGCTCAGGAGCGATGCATCCCAACTAGAAGGAAGTTCAGCAGGAGGGCCAGGAGACCTCCTTGGATGGATAAGGAGCTGCTGAGCAAAATTCAAAGGAAAAAAGAGGCTTATAAAAGGTGGAAGCAAGGTCAGGCGGCCTGGGAAGAATACGGGGATGTTGTCCGGGAAGCTAGGGACCTGGTTAGGAAAGCTAAGGCCCACTTAGAATTAAACTTGGCTAGGGTTGTTAAGGATAACAGGAAGGGATTTTATAGGTACATTGCCAATAAAAGACAGGTTAGGGACACCGTGGACCCTCTCCAGAAGTTATCGGGAGAACTGGCTACCCTGGATTTGGAGAAGGCTGAGGTTCTTAATGACTTCTTTGCCTCAGTCTTCACCGGCAAATGCTCTGACCACACCACCCAAGTCTTGGAAGACAGACATGGGGATGGTGAGGGTGGGGACCCTGAGCCCACTGTGGGAGAGGATCTGGTTCGGGACCACCTTAGGAACCTGAATGTATACAAGTCCATGGGACCGGATGAAATCCATCCGCGGGTCCTGAAGGAGCTGGCAAATGAAGTTGCTAAGCCACTGCCCATCAGATTTGAAAAATCGTGGCAGTCAAGTGAAGTTCCCGACGACTGGAAAAAGGGAAATATAACCCCCATTTTTAAGAAGGGGAAAATGGATGAGCCGGGGAATTACAGACCAGTCAGTCTCACCTCTGTGCCTGGCAAAATCTTGGAGCGGATTCTCCTGGAAGGCATGCTAAGGCACATGAAAACCAACAAGGTGCTTGGTGACAGCCAGCATGGCTTCACTAAGGGGAAATCCTGCCTAACCAATCTGGTGACCTTCTATGAAGGGGCTACGGAAGTGATGGACAGGGGCAGAGCAGTTGATGTCATCTACCTGGACTTGTGTAAAGCCTTTGACACTGTCTCCCATGACATCCTTCTCTCTAAGTTGGAGAGACATCAATTTGATAGTTGGATCACTCGGTGGATAAAGAACTGGCTGGATGGCCGCATGCAAAGAGTAGTGCTCAGTGGCTCAATGTCCAGCTGGAGACCAGTAACGAGTGGTGTCCCCCAGGGATCGGTGTTGGGTCTGGTCTTGTTCAACATCTTTGTGGGTGACATGGACAGTGGGATTGAGTGCGCCCTCAGCAAGTTTGCCGATGACACCAAGCTGTGTGGTTCGGTTGATACGTTGGAGGGAAGGAATGCCATCCAGAGGGACCTTGACACACTTGTGAGGTGGGCTGATGCCAACCTGATGAAGTTTAACCATGCTAAGTGCAAAGTCGTCCACCTGGGTGGGAGCAATGCCAGGCACAGCTACAGATTGGGTGGGGAGGAGATTGAGAGCAGCCCTGCAGAGAAGGACTTGGGGGTGTGGGTTGATGAAAAAATGAACATGAGCTGGCAGTGTGCGCTTGCAGCCCAGAAGGCCAACCGTATCCTGGGCTGCATCAAGAGGAGCGTGACCAGCAGGTCGACGGAGGTGCTCCTGCCCCTTTAGTCTGCTCTCGTGAGACCTCACTTGGAGTATTGTGTGCAGTTCTGGTGTCCTCAACATAAAAAGGACATGGAAGTGTTAGAACAAGTGCAGAGGAGGGCCACGAGGATGATCAGGGGACTGGAGCACCTCTCGTATGAAGATAGGCTGAGAAAATTGGGGCTGTTGAGCCTGGAGAAGAGAAGGCTGCTTGGAGACCTCATAGCAGCCTTCCAATACCTGAAGGGGGCCTATAGGGATGCTGGGGAGGGACTCTTCATGAGGGACTGTGGTGAGAGGACAAGGGGTAATGGGTTTAAACTTAAACAGGGGAGGTTTAGATTGGATCTGAGGAAGAAATTCTTTACTGTGAGGGTGGTGGGGCCCTGGAATGGGTTGCCCAGGGAAGTTGTGAATGCTTCATCCCTGGCGGCGTTCAAGGTGGGGTTGGACATAGCCTTGGATGGCATGGTTTAGTGGGAGGTGTCCCTGGGCATGGCGGGGGGGTTGGAACTCGATGATCTTGAGGTCCTTTCCAACCCTTACTAGTCTATGATTCTATGATCTCAGCTGTGGAAAAACTGTCCCAGGAGCTCAAACAATTGTGAGACGATCTATTCAGCTCCTCACGTGTACCTGCACACGTCTCAGCTATTAACAAAAGGCGCCCTACTGTTCGAGAGAGAAGATATAGAAGGTATACACCACGGGCCACCTTCTGGTTTTACCTGCAGGATCACGGAGAAGATATGACAAAGTGGGATGGAAAACCTACTTCAGTTTTGGAGGAACGGGTGCAAGAACTGAAGAGGAGAACAAAAGTCAAGGCTGATCACCCCCTGAAGGCTGCGGCTTCAGTCTCTGGTGAGCAGATTCCCAGATGGAGTGGAAGAGCTGATTTTGCTTCAGCTCCTGTGATAAGGAATAATTCCTGTCAACAACATGTGAGTGACCAATGTGATGACTATTAGGGAGGCCCTGCCTCCAGGCAGGTGGAGGTAGGGGACAATTGGATTTACTGGACTGTGTGGATCACATCGCCTGGCACATCAGTCCCACAGAAGTATAAGGCTCTAGCAGATACCGGTGCACAGTGTACCCTGATGCCATCAAGCTGTCAAGGGGTGGAACCCATTTCTATTTCTGGAGTGACAGGAGGATCCCAAGAGTTGACTGTACTGGACGCTGAAAACAGCCTGACTGGGAGGGAATGGCGAAAACACCCCATTGTGACTGGCCCAAAGGCTCCATGCATCCTTGGCATAGATTACCTCAGGAGAGGGTACTTCAAAGACCCAAAAGGGTACCGATGGGCTTTTGGTATTGCTGCTTTGGAGACAGAGGAAATTGAGCAGCTGTCCACCTTGCCTGGCCTCTCAGAGAATCCTTCTGTTGTGGGGTTGCTGAAGGTCGAGGAACAGCAAGTGCCAATCACAACCACAACACTGCACCGGCGGCAATATCGCACCAACCGAGACTCCCTGATTCCCATCCATAAGCTGATCTGTAGATTGGAGAGTCAAGTAGTGATCAGTAGGACCCGCTCACCCTTTAATAGCCCCATATGTCCAGTGCGAAAATCTAACAGGGAGTGGAGATTAACAGTAGACTATCGTGGCCTGAACGAAGTTACACCACCCTTGAGTGCTGCTGTACCGGACATGCCAGAACTTCAGTATGAACTGGAGTCAAAGGCAGCCAAGTGGTATGCCACAATTGATATTGCCAATGCATTTTTCTCAATTCCTCTGGCAGCAGAGTGCAGGCCACAGTTCGCTTTTACTTGGAGGGGCATTCAGTACACTTGGAACCGACTGCCTGAGGGGTGGAAACACAGCCCTACCATCTGCCATGGACTGATCCAGACTGCACTGGAACAGGGACAACATCCAGAACACCTGCATTACACTGATGACATTATTGTGTGGGGCAATACAATGCAAGAAGTCTTTGAGAAAGGGAGGAAAATAATCCAAATCCTGCTGAAAGCTGGTTTTGCCATAAAATTGAGTAAGGCGAAGGGGCCTGCACAGGAGATTCAATTTTTGGGAATAAAATGTCAAGATGGACGTTGCCAGATCCCCACAGATGTGATCAACAAGATAACAACAATGTTGCCACCAACTAATAAGAAGGAAACTCATGCTTTTTTGGGTGTTGTGGGGTTCTGGAAGATGCACATCCCAAATTACAGTTTGATTGTAAGCCCTCTCTGTCATGTGACCCACAAGTAAAATGATTTTAAATGGGGCCCTGAGCAACAACAAGCCTTTGAGCAAATTAAACGAGAGATAGTTCGTGGAGTAGCCCTCGGACCAGTCCAGACTGGGCCAGATCTGAAAAATGTACTGTACACCGCAGGTGGGGAAAATGGTCCTACCTCGAGCCTCTGGCAGAAAGCTCCAGGGGAGACTCAAGGTCGACCCCTCGGCGTTTGTAGTCAGGGATACAGAGGATCTGAGGCCAGCAATACCCCAACTGAAAAAGAGATACTGGCAGCCTATGAAGGGGTTCGAGCTGCTTCAGAAGTGATTGGTACTGAAGCACAGCTCCTCCTAACACCCCGGTTGCCCATGCTGGGTTGGATGTTCAAAGGCAGGGTCTCCTCTCCAAATAAAATCATAGAATAATTAGGGTTGGAAAGGACCTCAAGATCATCGAGTTCCAACCCCCCTGCCATGGGCAGGGACACCTCCCACTAAACCATGCCATCCAAGGCTATGTCCAACCCCACCTTGAACGCCGCCAGGGATGAAGCATTCAAAACTTCCCCGGGCAACCCATTCCAGTGCCTCACCACCCTTACAGTAAAGAATTTCCTCCTCATATCCAATCTAAACTTCCCCTGTTTAAGTTTAAACCCATTACCCCTTGTCCTCTCACCACAGTCCCTCATGAAGAGTCCCTCCCCAGCATCCCTATAGGCCCCCTTCAGGTATTGGAAGGCTGCTATGAGGTCTCCACGCAGCCTTCTCTTCTCCAGGCTCAACAGCCCCAACCTTCTCAGCTTATGTTCATACGGGAGGTGCTCCAGTCCCCTGATCATCCTCGTGGCCCTCCTCTGCACTTGTTCTAACACTTCCATGTCCTTTTTATGTTGAGGACACCAGAACTGCACACAATACTCCAAGTGGGGTCTCACAAGAGCAAAGGGGCAGGAGCACCTCTGTCGACCTGCTGGTCACGCTCCTTTTGATGCAGCCCAGGATACAGTTGCCTTTCTGGGCTGCAAGCGCACACTGCCAGCTCATGTTTGTTTTTTCATCAACCCACACACAGAATCACAGAATCACAGAATAGTAAGGGCTGGAAAAGACCTCAAGATCATCGAGTTCCAACCCCCCCGCCATGGGCAGGGACACCTCCCACTAAACCATGCCATCCAAGGCTATGTCCAACCCCACCAAGTCCTTCTCTTCAGGGCTGCTCTGAATCTCCTCCCCACCCAATCTGTAGCTGTGCCTGGCATTGCTCCGACCCACGTGGAGGACCTTGCACTTGGCATGGTTAAACTTCATCAGGTTGGCATCAGCCCACCTCACAAGCGTGTCAAGGTCCCTCTGGATGGCATTCCTTCCCTCCAATGCATTAACTGAACCACACAGCTTGGTGTCATCAGCAAACTTGCTGAGGGCGCGCTCAATCCCACTGTCCATGTCACCCACAAAGATGTTGAACAAGACCAGACCCAACACCGATCCCTGGGGGACACCACTCGTTACTGGTCTCCAGCTGGACATTGAGCCACTGAGCACTACTCTTTGCATGCGGCCATCCAGCCAGTTCTTTATCCACCGAGTGGTCCACCTATCAAATTGATGTCTCTCCAACTTAGAGAGAAGGATGTCATGTGAGACAGTGTCAAAGGCTTTGCACAAGTCCAGGTAGATGACATCAACTGCTCTGCCCCTGTCCATCACTTCCGTAGCCCCTTCATAGAAGGTCACCAGATTGGTTAGGCAGGATTTCCCCTTAGTGAAGCCATGCTGGCTGTCACCAAGCACCTTGCTGTTTTTCATGTGCCTTTAGCATGCCTTCCAGGAGAATCCGCTCCAAGATTTTGCCAGGCACAGAGGTGAGACTGACTGGTCTGTAATTCCCCGGCTCATCCATTTTCCCCTTCTTAAAAATGGGGGTTATATTTCCCTTTTTCCAGTCATCGGGAACTTCACCTGACTGCCATGATTTTTCAAATCTGATGGGCAGTGGCTTAGCAACTTCATTTGCCAGCTCCTTCAGGACCCGTGGATGGATTTCATCAGGTCCTATGGACTTGAATGCCTTCGGGTTCCTAAGGTGCTCCCGAACCAGATCCTCTCCTACAGTGGGCCCAGGGTCCCCACCCTCACCATCCCCACGTCTGTCTTCCAAGACTTGGGTGGTGCGGTCAGAGCATTTGCCGGTGAAGACTGAGGCAAAGAAGTCATTAAGAACCTCAGCCTTCTCCAAATCCAGGGTAGCCAGTTCTCCCGATAACTTCTGGAGAGGGTCCACGGTGTCCCTTACCTGTCTTTTATTGGCAATGTACCTATAAAATCCCTTCCTGTTATCCTTAACAACCCTAGCCAAGTTTAATTTTAAGTGGGCCTTAGCTTTCCTAACCTGGTCCCTAGCTTCCTCGACAACATCCCCGTATTCTTCCCAGGCCGCCTGACCTTGCTTCCACCTTTTATAAGCCTCTTTTTTCCTTTGAATTTTGCTCAGCAGGTCCTTATCCATCCAAGGAGGTCTCCTGGCCCTCCTGCTAAACTTCCTTCTAGTTGGGATGCATCGCTCCTGAGCTTGCAGCAGGTGAGCCTTGAATATCAACCAACAGTCTTGGGCCCCCCTGCCCTCTAGGGCTGTATCCCATGGAACCTTACTGAGCAGGTTCCTGAAGAGGCCAAAGTCTGCTCTCTTGAAGTCCAGGGCAGTGAGTTTGCTGCACACTCTTCTCACTGTCCTGAGGATCTCAAACTCGACCATCTCATGCCTATTGCTGAGGTGACTATCTCGTGAGGGGACGCCTCCAGCGCCTGATTTTGGGGGAGGCTCGGCGTCTATGAGCTTCACCTCGGAGCAGCGACTTGCAGCGAGGGAGCCTCAAGTCCTCGGCATGGCCTGCCCAGGAGCCTGCAGCTCAGCCGAGGCGAGCAGCTGACTCAGAGGGGGCGGCGCCAGGAGGAGCGGCGGCAGAGCTGACTGGTTAAAATCCTACCCCAGGGAGCGCGAGCGACCCAGAGCGTGGCGAACAGGGCGGGCTCGAGGCAGTTCGTGCGGGCAGGCGAGAGGGGTGGTGAGCGGGATGGTGAGCGGGATGGTGAACACTCGCTGTACGAGCAAGACTCGGTCTGGGAGCTCCACCCTGGCTGCGCTGGTGGTGGCCAGTGTAGGCACCCAAACGGAGCCGATGGGAAGGGAGGCTGTAGTGCAGAGCTCGGGGTGTAGAGAGCACCTGCACTGCTGTCCTGAGGGAAGGGTGAGCAATGGGCAGGGCTGCACTCTCTGCTCCCTGGTGGAGGTCCTCCTGCAGCAGGTGGCTGAGCTGCAGGAAGCTGTTTCCAGGCTGAAAGGTGTCGGGGAAGCTGAGGGGGAGCAGCACTGCTTGCTCCGGGACCAGACTGTTCCGGGGCCTCGAGTGTCTACTGTTGCCCGTGCAGGAAAGGAGGCTGCTAACCCAGGAAGCTGGGAAAAGGTAACAGAAAAAAACAACAAAAAAAGGAGGAAGAGGGCAATTAAAAGCAAGGGGCTTCCTCCTACATCTGCTGTCCCCACCCAGAACCGCTTTGCAGTCGTGCAGGGGGCTGATGAGCAACAGCGCTCCCACCAGGCGCAACCAGCTAGTGCACTGGTAAAGAAGGTCACTACTGGTGCTGCCAGGAAAAAGCGGTGGGCCGTAGTAGTCGGGGACTCTAATCTGAAAGGCACAGAGGCACCCATCTGCCGGCCTGACCCAGGCTCAAGAGAGGTGTGTTGCCTACCAGGGGCTCAGATCAGGGATTGGTCGAGAAGCTGGCTGCTCTAGTTGGTCCCTCTGACTATTACCCACTCCTGGTAATACATGTGGGTGCTACTGATATAGATAGCAGTAACCCAGAGACCATAAGGAAGGACTACAGAGCTCTGGGAGAGGTGGTTAGGGGCTCTGGAGCTCAGACTGTCTTTTCGTCAATTCTCCAGGATACAGGGCAGGACCTTGAAAAGGCTAGGAGGATTGGGCAGGTTAATAAACTGTTAGAAGGGTGGTGCTATAGTCAGGGGTTTGGGTACCTTGACCATGGGACTCAATATAGTAGGCCAGGTCTAGTGGGGGCTGGTGGAGCTGGTCTGACAAAGAAGGGGAAGAGTGGATTTGGTAGGAGGCTTGCCAGGCTGGTCAAGGATGCTTTAAACTAGATGTGTTGGGGGAGGGGGGCATCATTCCATCCCAACACACCCAGTCGGTTGCCAGCACCTACAGTAAACGTTCGGAGCAATGTAGAGATATTCCAGCTGCTCCAGCCAATGAGCCGACTTCAATTGGATCTCGGCTCAAATGCCTCTACACAAATGCCCGTAGTATGGGGAACAAACAAGAGGAATTAGAGATGTGTGCACGTCTACGGGGGTATGATATCATAGGCATCACTGAAACATGGTGGGATGGCTCCTATGACTGGTGTGTTGGAATGGAAGGTTACCGGCTCTTTAGGAAAGACAGGCCCGGCAGACGGGGAGGGGGAGTTGCTATTTATGTTAGGGATAGGCTAGAGAGTATGGAACTCTGTCGGGGGACAGGTGAGCAGTGGACAGAGAGTTTGTGGGTCAGGGTTAAAGGGAGAACAGCGATGGGTGACATTATTATGGGGATCTATTACTGATGTTACATGGAGTAAGTGGACTGCAGTGATTACACAACGAGCTGTAACAGGATATCCCAGTCGTCCAGGAATTCTAGAAGTCATCATGGACTAGCCAGAGGGCAAGATTTTGGAATGTCACCTGAGGAGCAGGAGGTGATGTGTGCTGAAGAAGCCCCACCATTCAATGAACTGTGAGAAACTGAAAAGCAATATGCCCTGTTTACTGATGGGTGCTGTCGTATTGTGGGAAAGCATCATAGATGGAAGGCAGCTGTATGGAGTCCTTGACAGCAAGTTGCAGAAACTGCTGAAGGAGAGGGTGAATCAAGTCAGTTTGCCAAGGTGAAAGCCATCCAGCTGGCCTTGGACATTGCTGAACGAGAAAAGTGACCAGTACTTTATCTCTATACTGGCTCATGGATGGTGGCAAATGCCCTATGGGGGTGGTTGCAGCAATGGAAGCAGAGCAACTGGCAATGCAGAGGTAAACCCATCTGGGCTGCTGCACTGTGGCAAGATATTGCTGCCTGGGTGCAAAACCTGGTGGTCAAGGTACGCCACGTAAATGCTCATGTACCCAAGAGTCAGACCACTGAGGAACACCAGAACAACCAGCAAGTGCATAAAGCTGCTCAGATTGAAGTGGCTCAGATGCACTTAGATTGGCAACATAAGGGTGAATTATTTTTGGCGCGGTGGGCCCATGAGACTTCAGGCCATCAGGGCAGAGATGCAACATACAGATGGGCTCGTGATCGAGGGGTGGACTTAACAATGGACGCTATTGCCCAGATTATTCATGACTCTGAAACATGTGCTGCAATTAAGCAAGCTTTACGGTTAAAGCCTCTTTGGTATGGAGGACGATGGCTGAAGTACAAATATGGGGAGGCCTGGCAGATTGATTATATCACACTCCCACCAACTCGCCAAGGCGAGCGCCATGTGCTTACCATGGTGGAAGCAACCACTGGATGGCTGGAAACATACGCTGTGCCCCACGCCACTGCCCAGAACATGATCCTGGGCCTTGAGAAACAGATTTTGTGGCGACACGGCGCCCCAGAGAGAGTTGAGTCAGACAATGGAACTCATTTCCGGAACAACCTGCTAGACACTTGGGCCAAAGAGCACGGCATTGAGTGGGTATATCACATCCCGTACCATGCACCAGCCTCTGGGAAAATAGAACGGTAGAATGGGCTATTAAAAACTACACTGAGAGCAATGGGTGGTGGGACTTTCAAACATTGGGATACACATTTACCAAAGGCCACTTGGCTGGTCAACACCAGAGGATGTGTCAACAGGGCTGGTCCAGCCCAGTCAGAACTTCTACATACTGTGGAGGGGGACAAAGTTCCTGTGGTGCACATAAAGAATTTGTTGGGAAAGACAGTCTGGGTTATTCCTACTTCAGGTAAAGGCAAACCCACTCGTGGGATTGCTTTTGCTCAGGGGCCCAGATATACTTGGTGGGTAATGCGGGAAGATGGGGAAATCCGATGTGTACCTCAAGGGGATTTGATTTTAGGGGAAAACAGCCGATGAACTCAATTGTATGCTGTTGCCTGCTATGTAATACTTTTATAGCCCACCAACTAGATGTCTTCAAGTCATCAGCGACTGGCCCTCTGACCATCATCCCAACAAAGAATGAACTTTAATGAGACCGGATGAGTTCTGCAGTAAAGGAATGATCAACATCAGCAGGCAACGATACAACACTGCACATGGCCTCCCCTGCTCCGAATGACTGTTACAAGAGATGGAACTTGACGTCGCGGACCGAATGGACTTAGCAGCTTTGTAGAGATTGGTCCATGCACTGAGGGATGATCTCTCTTCCTGTGTGTGTGTGTATGTATATATATATATATATATATGTGATGGTATATTGAAAATATGGGATCTGAGCATGACGTGAATGGTATGGAATAAGGGCTGGATACTGTCATGGGTTCAGCAGCAGCAGTCATTTTTTCTCCTTCATAGTAGCTGGTGCAGTGCTGTATTTTCGACTTTCGGCCTGGGAACAGCACTGATGACTTCCTATGTTTATAGTTACAGTTTAGAATGTTTTGGTCTGACCAAGGACTTTCTGAGTCTCATGCTCTGCCAGGGAGGAAGGGAAACCGAGAGGAAGCAGAAACAGGACACCTGACCCAGACTGACCAAGGAGGTATTCCATGCCACAGCACGTCATGCCCAGGATGTAAAAAAAAACAACAAAACTGGGGGCCGGAACCCACAAGAGTTTTTTTTCAGTTCACAGCTCAGTCATCGGGTGGTGAGCGGTTCTATCCTCTTCCCTTGTATTTCTCTTGCTATTATTATTATTGGTGGCAGCAGCAGTGGTTTGTGTTATACCTTAGTTACTGGACTGTTCTTATCTCAACCTGTGGGAGTTACATTCTTTTGATTCTTCTCCCCATGCACCCCCCCCCCCTCCCCTGGAGTCGGGGGGGGAAGAAAGAGGGGGAAGTGTGAGAGCTACTGCGTGAGTTGTAGAGACTTAAACCACGACAATAAGAAAGTAATAAGAACTTTATCACAGAACTAAATATTTCCTGGCCTTAGCTGTCAAAATTGATAAAACACAATGGTCTTTTTGGTACTTACATAGCCTATTGTAATATTTTTATAGTCCATGTTTGGAGAAAAGAATGGACTTACTTTCCAGTCAGTCATTGGAATTATATTGGGTGAGAAGTGTAGTTACATTTTGTGCTGCAATGGTCAGTGTGAATCTATGTGAAGTTATGATTGATACTCATCTCATTTGCATTATTTGACCTTTATTACAGTTGTGGAGTTTTTTCCCTACAAAGCTATGGGGTTTGATTTCTTCTTCTGGACTCTGACCTTGTTGTGGCAACATGGTTCTGTAAACAGTTACTTACCCATGTTGGGTAGTCCACAAGTGAAAATGTTGGCTGAATAAGAAGTACATGCATTACATGTCTGACGCCAAACCAGGATTCCAAGTCAGCAGGTCAGAGTCAGCAAGACATGAGACTCGGAACAAACAGCAAAAGTTGAAGGCCTGAGCTGAAATGCATCTTCTGAATGAAGGCAGGGAGACCCCAGGGAGGTACCTTGCAGGTTACCCAAGTGAAGTGTGAATTTAGTTGTATATCCCAAAAAGAAGTGTAGAATACAAGCTGTTTGAACTGAAGTATGGATGGATAAGTTTTCATTGTTGCTGTTTTTGCATATCTCTTTATGGTTCTCAAACATTGATATATTTTATGCTCAACATGCAGAGCTTTTTTGATTCCAGCAGTCATAATTGCCATTAGACGTTGTAGGACTCTCTGCTGAATAAACCTGGCTCAAATAAGAAGTTACAATTGTGTAACTGAACGAAACTCCACATAGAATAAAGCATTATTACTTCATTTTGAGTAGACTTCAGTATACTTCTATTCTAAATTAGGCCTCAGTAAGTCAACGGTTTGTTTGGTTTTGGTTTGTTTGTTTGTTTGTTTGTTTTTTTTTTTTCTTTTATTATCTGCATGTGTTCCAAACTTTATCTCTTTATTTACAAAAATAAGGTGGCTTGAATATTTGCTAAAAGTGTATAATTAAAACTACAGGAAGTGGTCTGGAGTAATGTAGATCTGCAAATAAGTTTCTGTTTCATCTTAGGTATTGACTAACATTCAGTTGCAGAATGGTAACTTTACAGCATACAAATTATGCAGCAAACCTATTTTGCCTTAAAATACATTTAAAATAGTTTATATTATTGCTGTTGGTCAGAAAGAATGAAAGAGTACTTTGCATTTAGGGAAGCATGATAAAACAGTATTTAGAAATTTCCTTTTCAGAGCAAAACTGCATTTTAACTTTACATTTAAAAATTACACCATTAAGTTAGAATAAGAAAAGAAAGAAGTAATTGGGACCAAATTTCTTTATTTGCACCTGGTGGGATGAGACCATTCAGTTAAAATCCCTGTAGAAATGAGTCCATCTTGTCTCCTCTCATCTTGCAGAAAGTTCATTTTTCACCTGAATTTAATTTACCTAGTAAAACAATGGAAAAGTTTTTAGTCCCTGAGATAATGTATACACTTTAGATTGGAGTGATTGTAACAGCTGTCAACGTGCTATTTTTCTTAGTTATGCTATGATCCTTATTATGAATACAGTACTTTTCCTCCATATATTCTGAGATTACATAACCCTTCAGAAAGCCTTTCATACCATGAAACTGTGTTTATGTTTTGACATATTTTCCCTTTCCAGCTATGATGGTACTGCTACATCAGTGCAATATGGATGTTTTACAGGTGGTGTTTTCCAATTAAAATCATGGTGACTGCTTTATCCAAACACAGAAAGTATCAGTGATACATGGACACTGCCTACTAGTGTGTTTGCTGGCAAAGAACATGATTGAATCAGTTATCTTGGATAGACAATATCAGCTCTTAAACTACAGGTCATTGACATGTTTCTGTTTATGGAGAGTAATGTCCGTCAGGTGTTTATGGTTATAAAGGTTTTAGTTGTACTGGAATATAATTAGAAGCTATGCATGTGCCAATCTGGCAAAATCACTAGACCTGCATGAAATCTGTGGCTTCAGAAATAATCATGTCCCTGGAAAGGAGATGTTAAGAAACAAAGGTACAAGAAGTAGACATAATTTTGTGCAGCCTGGAAAGAGAAACGCTGTGTTTTGTTCAAGTATTTTGTTCATCACAAAATGATATACAAAACCCCTTCACAAAACCAGCATTTCTCAAGTCATCTTTTGCTGGGGGTATAATTGTCCCATTTATCTCCTAAAGCTCATTTATACATTCTTGCAATCTGTAGTGCTCTTTTATTATGTATTTACACAAATGATATTATGTCATTGTGGAGAGCTATTTGGCTGTGAACGGGCATGTGAGCAATCCAGACAATTGCTTGACAATTGTAAGGTAGTGACCCGCAGGCACTGAGGCCTCGCCTGAGGGTTACTAAAGTTCGTGTACGTGCAGAAGCCTTGGGAAAACTTAGCATGGAAAACTACTGAGAGAGATACGCAGAGAAGGAATGTTAACTGTAACCTTGAAGCATATGCTGTAATAGTTAACCAATCATTAAACTGTTGCTAGCACTCGGCTAAGTGAAGTTAACCAATCAAGTGTTATCGAATGTTCTACTGTTCTGAAACTTTCCTATAAAAGGCACGATTGCGCACAATAAATTGTTCAGCGTTGATCACATTGATCTGTGTTTTGTTGTTCCTTAAACCCCCACGTCTCATGCCATCTAGTGTTTCTGATAGCCATTGTAGAGTGTTAGCAGATGATCTGCATCAGAAGTCACCCTGACTAAAACTTGACTAATGCATAAATATTGTATACAAATTTTTTAAGCAGATTTTTTTTTTTTAAGCAGAGATTTTACTAAAATAGAATACATCATCCTGTTTTGTTCATTTGTCCATTCACTACATAGATAGTTCTCTCCCAAACTTAGAACAAGGCAAATTCCAATGTAATTCCTTCTTATTTATCAGAAACAAAGAAGTATGAGTAACATCTTGCAGAAGAATGCTTTAGGATATGTATCTCTAAATGGGCATCCCAGATTCATGGTAAAGTATTGACTACTTTTTTCTGTATGGAACATATAAATTTGTCTGTAACCATGATCAGAGCAAAAGGGGCAAATGTTTAACTCTCCATACTTCATGCATACTGTTCCCAGAACAGCCACGTCAGGTATAATAAAAAAATAGCAAAGTTTTGCCAGGCCTGAGTTGAAAAATATGGGTGCTCTTTGGATAAGAGGGAAAACAGGAAACTCCCAAGTGTAATGCCATGAGACAAATATAACAAACCAAGGTGATACTCCTTTTGTCTTCACTTTGTCTTCCTTCTGATACCAGCCACATCTTCTCATCACATCCTTCGCAAAGTAAGTAATAAAATAACCTGACTTTTTTACTTGCAATGTAGCCAGTTTGCCACATAGCCAACCCAGCTCCAGAGATGCTGGGGAGGAAATGGCCAGGAACAAGACAGGAAGGAGATGAGAGAAGGGATGGGCAGAACCCCCCTGCGGTGTATCTGCAAAAGCCTGAGCACATGGAGAAGGAGGATCAGTATTACTTGTACGGTAAGGTGGACACCAGGCCAGGTCCAGGACTGCAGCCCTCTGTGTAGAGACAGAGTGGCTGCCTGGAAAGCATAATATTGCAGCCAACATAAGACTGACCATCTTGGAAATGGCCTTCAATTGCATCTGCCTAACTTTGAGAAAGAGAGGCAACAGTTGCTGTCCTGGGTTCAGCAGTAGCAGTCATTTTTTCTCCTTCTTAGTAGCTGGTGCAGTGAGTATGACTGCTACTGCTGAACCCAGGGCAGTTGCACAAGGCTGCTTACCTACAAAAGTCCACTGCAAGCATCTCCCTGAACCATGGGCTCTACTGGAGCCCACATGCAGCTTTGGCCCTCTGTCCTGGGTTCAGCAGTAGCAGCCATTTTTTCTCCTTCTTACTAGCTGGTGCAGTGCTGTGGTTTTGACTTTCAGCCTGGGAACAGTGCTGATAACACCGATGGTTTTAGTTGTTGCTCAGTAATGTTTAGTCTAACCAAGGGCTTTCTGAGTCTCATACTCTGCCAGGGAGGAGGGGAAGCTGGGAGGAAGCAGAGCCAGGACACCTGACCCAAACTGATCAAAGAGGTATTCCGTACCACAGCAGGTAATGTCCGGTATATAAACTGGGGGCAGTTACCCAGGAGGATTAGATTACTGCTCAGGTCTGGCTGCGTATCACTGGGTGGGTGGGGAGTGGTTGTATTTTCTTCCCTTGTTATTTCCCTTATCATTATCATTATTGGTGGTAGCAGTAGTGGTTTGTGTTATACCTTAGTTACTGGACTGTTCTTATCTCAACCCACGCGAATTACATTCTTTCGATTCTCCTTGCCATGCCTCGGAAGCAGGGGGAGGAAGAGGAGGGAGTGAGAGAGCGATTGTGTGAGCCCCTAGAGGCTGGGTTTGTATCACGCTACCCTTCTCTGAAGGACGTGGTGTTCCTGGTTGAGATTCAGAGGAAATAGCTCTGGAAGAGGTGAGTAGACTGTGTAGTGTCAGGGTAGAAAATGAGGAGGCTGACATGGTCTAGAGCTTCCTTACCACCAGCATGACCATGTGATTCTCATACAGACTGTTAATTTTGTTGTTTCTGGGAAGACAAAGGGTCAGGGAAAAACAAAGGAAAGGGTAAATTCTTAAACTGTCTCACGGCAAATTGCCAGGGCTTATAAGTGAGGAATCTTAGTTAAAAGAGAAAGTGCGAACAAGTCTGTGTCGTGGGTTCAGCAAGTCACTGGCTGGGCTTAAACCACGTCTGTCTGACAAAGCTTGTTGTGTTATTTGGAGTCAGCTTACAATAACCTGTTTCCAAGTGGACTACCTTCCTTCTTCCCACATAGTGAGGTACACTTCAGTTTCATCCTATGAAATGCTAGGCTGCATCTTTGAACATCTTCAATTTTCACAAGCCTTACTTGGAGAAGAATATGTAAAGTCTCTATATACTTCAAATAACTGAGGTGTGAGAATCTGGAAATATTTTTCCAAAGCAGTCAGTATTTGGGATGATAGATATACAGAAAAGTTTCTGTGGTAGCATCCTCCCCCCAACCCTTTGTCTTTCTAACTGGCAATTAGAAATGTTCAAATGTTCCTCCTAACAATGTATGAGTAAAGAGACGTTTCTAACAGACTTGTACAGCCTTTGCAAGTAGTTCTTGGGCAGACTGTATCTAATAAATGAAGACTTAAATGAGACTCATGCCTGATATTTCTGTATTATTCAGTGTTCAATCATCCTGGTGGAGTTATGATGCTAATAATGATGTTCATTTGTTATACACCTGACAGTTTTCTATTGTGTTCAGGGAGAATAGTGGTGGGTTTTGGGATACCTGAGACTGCACTTGAATGCTGTAGGGATTTTGAGAATTGCAACCTGTTGGTCATCTCTGGCAAGCAAATAGGAATGTCTCCAGAATTATTCTCCTTGTTATGAACTATTATATAAAGTATGAATTCTATAAATTACTACAAAAATTGACAAGAATTCAGATTAATTTTGGTACTGAAGCTATGTAACTGAATGTTTTTTGGAAAATCTTGCATCTCAGGAGTTGTGTACTTGTCAATATGTGTATGCTTGAATAGAAAATATACATTCTGTTCCTTAGACTGTCAGTTTTAAAGCCTGCCTACTATGATACAGTTGAATAGGCTTAGTTTTTAAGACATGAGGAGCAACTGTCAAGTCAGAAATCAAATCAATTTAATTGAACAAAGTGAAATATAATTGTCCTCTCCAAAGAGTACTTTACATTTCAGTATACTGTCAAGGAAAAAATAATTCAACGATGTGCTTTTCATTAATGTAATTCACAGAATCATAGAATGGTTACTGTAATATTCAGAATTTAAACAGATTTAAGATACTCCATTGCCAATTTTTTAATTTTTTTTTTTTTTAGTGTCAATTATTTGTCAAGAAAATAGTGGAAATGTTAAAACTTTGTATCTGATCTAGCAAAGCACTTATACGTATATTTCACTTCAAACTCATCTAACATTCTCAAAAATAAGCTGCGTCTTAATGTTTGATTTTATAAAGTGGGATTGTGCATAAAGTTAAGAATGCATTTTAAACTTTTGCTGGTTTAGCACCATGCAGAATTTTTCTACACAATCTCTGGATCTACAAGTAAGAAAGTCACTTTGAAGTACTTTGATAGGTGGACCACTTGGTGGATAAAGAACTGGCTGGATGGCCGCACGCAAAGAGTAGTGCTCAGTGGCTCAGTGTCCAGCTGGAGACCAGTAACGAGTGGTGTCCCCAGGGATCGGTGTTGGGACCGGTCTTGTTCAACATCTTTGTGGGTGACATGGACAGTGGGATTGAGTGCGCCCTCAGCAAGTTTGCCGATGACACCAAGCTGTGTGGTTTGGTTGATACATTGGAGGGAAGGAATGCCATCCAGAGGGACCTTGACACGCTTGTGAGGTGGGCTGATGCCAACCTGATGAAGTTTAACCATGCTAAATGCAAAGTCCTCCACCTGGGTCGGAGCAATGCCAGGCACAGCTACAGATTGGGCGGGGAGGAGATTGAGAGCAGCCCTGTGGAGAAGGACTTGGGGGTGTGGGTTGATGAAAAAATGAACATGAGCCGGCAGTGTGCGCTTGCAGCCCAGAAAGCCAACCGTATCCTGGGCTGCATCAAAAGCAGCGTGACCAGCAGGTCGACAGAGGTGCTCCTGCCCCTTTAGTCTGCTCTCGTGAGACCTCACTTGGAGTATTGTGTGCAGTTCTGGTGTCCTCAACATAAAAAGGACATGGAAGTGTTAGAACAAGTGCAGAGGAGGGCCACGAAAATGATCAGGGGACTGGAGCACCTCTCGTATGAAGATAGGCTGAGAAAATTGGGGCTGTTGAGCCTGGAGAAGAGAAGGCTGCGTGGAGACCTCATAGCAGCCTTCCAATACCTGAAGGGGGCCTATAGGGATGCTGGGGAGGGACTCTTCATGAGGGACTGTGGTGAGAGGACAAGGGGTAATGGGTTTAAACTTAAACAGGGGAGGTTTAGATTGGATCTGAGGAAGAAATTCTTTACTGTGAGGGTGGTGGGGCCCTGGAATGGGTTGCCCAGGGAGGTTGTGAATGCTTCATCCCTGGCGGCGTTCAAGGTGGGGTTGGACATAGCCTTGGATGGCATGGTTTAGTGGGAGGTGTCCCTGCCCATGGCAGGGGGGTTGGAACTCGATGATCTTGAGGTCCTTTCCAACCCTTACTATTCTATGATTCTATGATTCTATACTTATGCTTGCATGAGTGAAAGAAGGAATTTTAAGAAACCAGGTGTATTTAACCTTAATTTAGTAAGAGCATAAAAAGAAAAAATCCTGTCTCTGTGCGGTTATACCCACTTGACTGGCTTGCAAATGGCTCTCTGTCTGAACTCCATCTCTCTTTTCATTATAGTTGCAGCACTGTGGGATAGTTACAGAGTAGGAGAAACAGCCCATGTTTAAAGTAATGTTGCTTATATTGCTGCTTAGCCAAGGAATGAATAGCTGCCCCTAGGGAGTGTGTTTGGCATCTGGTTCTTAGCATGATAGAGAGAATTACTGCAGAAGCCAGAATACTAGTTGTCCTACTAATAAGTTGCTCTCATATGCATGTTTATTATGTACTACATTTGTCAAACTAGTCTTCCCATTCAGAAGCTATATTTATGGTTCTAATTCCCTTGCATTATTTATCTGCATTGGCCAAAGATGAACACTGAAATGTAGATGTACAGTATAAAATATTGCCTGTCTGATTGACTGACTGAATCAATATTCATATTTATACTGTGTATATCACCGAAGATCCCCTTAGGGCTTTCCTGTAATTATGAGAAGTAATAAAATAGTGCCTTAAAGGGTCAATGTAAATGATAAACCTGAATTTATTAGCCGTAGAACTCTGAATCAGCACTTTCCAATCTTCAAAGTGCCAAAGCAAAAACGTTTCATGCATCACATGGTTTAGAAATAGCAACCAGGCATTTTTAACAATCTGGTGGAAAGATAGCATGGAAGAGACAGACATATGGAGATAAAAAAATATTATAACCTCAGAGTTAATTTCTTGCCAAGAGGAATATTTTTATGGCTACATTTTCATCCCAAATCCCGCCCCTGCTCATGCTGTTACAGCAACTCATTGGATTTTGTTGCCATAGTAACAGCAAATGGGGGAGAGGGAAGGAAAATCTGCTTTTTACAAAATGAATCTAACATTGAAAATGATCATGTCAAAGTCATTGGTTTAAGTCTAATATAACTCCAGTACTATAAATCCAATTCAGTTTCCCTGAAGCTAGTGAAGTTGTGCTGCTCAAAAGAATAAATAGAATAAGATCACAGTCAGACCCAAAAATGGGAAGATTGGAAGGAGTAGAAGTATGCTTAAAAAAGGCATGTGTAATAGTGAAATAGGTTTCATGACAATGGATACAAAACAATATCTTCAGTTAGAAGTTCAGATCCAGACCCACATTTGGCAGATGATATTCACATTTTCTTCAGTGGGTCTGCTGGTAGTTATGGATCTGGACACAGTTTGTCCCAGTGGCTGAGCTGCTTTTCCAGTGCAACACCTGGTTTGGGACGGCTGCTCTGCCATCTCAACTGCCGACATATTTAGAAGAAAGAGACTCTTCATCAGAGACTGTAGTGATAGGACAAGGAGTAATGGGTTTAAACTAAAACAGGGGAAGCTCAGGTTAGATATAAGGAAGAAGTTCTTTACTGTGAGGGTGGTGAGGCGCCAGAACAGGTTGCCAAAAGCAGTGGTAGATGCTCTACCCCTGGCAGTGTTCAAGGCCAGGTAGGACAAAGCCTTTGGTGCCGTGGTCTAGTGTGAGGTGCCCCTGCCTATAGCAGAGGGGTTAGAACTATATGACCTTACGGTCCTTTTGAACCAAAACCACTTTATGATTCTATGATTCTATAATAACGAGAATCTAAGAAGTTCAGTGCCAAGAATTGCAGATGTAGTGTTAAATAACCTGTTTCAGACAGGTTTATTTATACCTAACAAATTATTTTCAGTGGCTGGTTGGCTAGAGAGGTAATTTTTATATTGATAACTTCTTGATAATTTGTATTATCAAGAAGTTAAATACTTGATGCTCTACTGTAACTGATTTATTTGTCAGTGTAGTTACCTTCTTTTTTCTCAGCTGAAAATCTTAAAATCTACTTTACATTAAATTTTACTGTTCTTCTTGGACACCAAAATTTTTCCTGCCCCATACTGAATTCATGATGTTTATTCTAACTTTTTGTGGCTCTGGAAGATAAATACAGTTGTCAGCATACTCCTTTGTGTTGCAGAAGCAGCGACAGAAGTGTTTGAATGGGTGACTAACCAGAAGTAGAAATGTGGTACAGGCTTGTTCTCATAAACATATTTTTCTTTACACATACAATCCTTTAAAACTGCAATGCTCAGTTTGGAACACTGCCAAGCTCTCTCCAACATGCCCACTGGGACTCATGCAGGCCAGTGGCGTGATATTTCTACCCAGCAAATCGTTGGATCTCTAATCAAACTGTCAAGTTGTATGCAGCCAGTTTCAGTGAAGAATGAAGCAGTTAGTCAAATTTAATCTCAGAGCTCAAAAATTGGCAGCAAAGGTGATAGAATCAAGGGTTAGTCTGTAAATCAATGAATTAAGACATGAGCACTGAGCACTGAATATAAAAGCTATCTTGTGTTCCCAGTTTTGCTCTAGGATTGAGCACTTCACAAGAATTCTCACCTTTAGCTACAGCCCAGCATAGGGAATTACATTTTCTCAGGCATTCTATTCCATATTTCTTTTCTTCCTTTTAGGTAAGAAGGTTATTAAACCCTTCTCATTTTTCTTAGAAGTGAAGAATTCCTCCTAAATATTTACTCCCATTCATCAAGTGACACCTAAAGCTGCACATTGAACTCCTTGTCTGCTTTTAAAAATGTGTTGTCTGCTTTTAAAAAAGCCATCCACTGGTGTATAATAAGTTCAAAATGATGTGATCAGTAAATTGCCATACAAATTTGCTGGAAAAAATCAAGGTATTGAAAATTATTTAGGACAAGTTTAGCAGTAGCATGCTTCCAAACTGCATCCAATACTAAGATCAATAACCTGTAAATTTGTGAAATTAGTAGGGAAGGTCTTGGACCTATGTTTTTCTGATGCCAGAGCTTCAAGAATGATGTTATGGAACATATAAACAGTGGCAGAGAATAATGGTAAAAGTGAGGAAAGAGTAACAGTGAAACCGAGTAATTTCATGTATGTGAGAGAATAAATGAAAAAGCATTCGGTAGTGATAGATATTTCACAGTTATAATGATTTATTGGGCAGAAAATGGCTAATAGGGGCATTACTTTTCTGTAACAATACCTTCAGGTAACATTTATCATTCCTTCAAAAAACATTTTTATTCCTTAAAGAATCATTAGCAGTCTTTCTTTGATTATTTTAAAGATAAGTGCTCTTGGGAAACCGGAAAAATAAAGATATAATGTTACTTTAGGCAAAGACTTGATCCTACCGAAGTAAGTATGTTTTTTGCCATTCATTTCATTCTAAACAGAATTCCACCACAGTAGGTCTTCTTGCCATAAACACAGGACTGCATGTAAGCTGGTCTAGGACAAATTCTATTTGTTTTTGTGAAAAATAACCTCCTCCTTGATATTGTTATTATTAATATTCAATATATTTTTAAAATGCAGAACTGGAATTAAAAGTCAAACTTTCAACAAATGAATAAATAAGAAACAATAGTGGTGAGACACCTTAAAAAAATAAAAGAATGGCTAATTAATGTCTAGAGAAAAAAGATAAAACATAATCACTATTTATCATTTTCTCCCCTCTGCTAAAAGCAGTCTTATTTTAATAATCAGGACACCTTTCTTACTACTATGCTGCAGTTTAAAGTAATTTTCTTAGGTTTTGTTTTATGATAATAAAAAAGCAAAGTAAATTGTTTTTCTATGAGTATACTAATTTAACTGTTTTTGTGTCCATGTACTGTTTTGGCAGATATAAGTAATGCTTAAGAATTACAGAGGGGGAAAATGCTGCCTTTTATTTTTTTTCTTCCCCCCCCCCCCCCCCCCCCCCCCCGAAATGTTGGCACTTTTTTGACTTCAGTTATGAGAGACTTTTTGATAGTGAGATCCAGGATGGCTTATCAAACATCAAGTTTTGGTATTATTTGGAAAATATGTAAACTAATATATCTCAATATGTTTAATAAAAGCACGCATGTATTTCTGTGTTGCTATTTGTAGAGCTCCAGTGGTTTAAAAAAATCTCTTTATGTCTATATGAGATTGTCCTGGGTTCAGCAATAGCAGTAATTTTTCTCTTTCTTAGTATCTGGTGCAGTGCTGTGTTCTTGACTTTTGGCCTAGGAACAGTGCTGATAACGCCGATGTTTTTAGTTGCTGCTCAGTAATGTTTAGTTTAACCAAGGACTTTCTGAGTCTCATACTCTGCCAGGGAGGAGGGGAAGCTGGGAAGAAGCAGAGCCAGGACACCTGACCCAAACTGACCAAAGAGGTATTCCATACCACAGCAGGTAATGTCCGGTATAGAAACTGGGGGCAGTTACCCGGAAGGGCTAGATCACCACTCAGGTTGGGCTGGGTATCGGTCGGTGGGTGGTGAGTGGTTGTATTTTCTTCCCTTGTTATTTCCCTTTTCATTATTGTTATTGGTGGTAGCAGTAGTGGTTTGCGTTGTACCTTAGTTACTGGACTGTTCTTATCTCAACCAGTGGGAGTTACATTCTTTTGATTCTTCTTATCATCCCTCAGGGAGTTGGGGGGGAAGAAAGGGGGGAGTGAGAGAGTGACTACATGGTACTGAGTTACCAGCTGGGCTTAAACCACGACAGAGATTTTCTAATACTTCACTGAAGTCAGCTGGAATTTTGTTTTATCTTCAGTATGCAAAAGAACACATAGAAGCAAGGGAACTGAAGTTCCTAAATATTTGATCTGAAAACTGAGAATATAATTAGCTTCACCCATACCTGATTTTTGAAAAAAAAAAAAAAATAAAAAAAAAAAAAATAGGCTTCTTAGTGTCTTTCCAGACTTGCACTTAAAAGCTTAAAAGTTGTTTTATTTTTTTTTTGCTTTTTTTTTCTTTCAAACATAATCAGACCATGAAGACAAGCCTTCAAGAGAAGAATCTTGGTATCATAAGCTCTGAAATCAAACACAATGATAAAAAAAAAAAAAAGAGGGCAAGAAAAACGCTAATATTTTTTATCGTTATCCTTTAGGAAAATTGCTCTTGTGAAATGGAATTGTAAGATAATGCATTCTCTTTCATGGGTGTTCTTCTTTATTTTAAAATCTGCTATGTTTGTATTCTCTGCCATTTTTCAAAATTATGTTTCAGTGTTTGTAAACCCAGCTTTTGCATTAACCAGAAAGAGGTTTTTTTTCAAAAATAAATAGTAGCCTATATTGCGAAGGATCACAATAACTATAGCACAAACTCAATAGTATAGCATGTAAATACAGCTACTTGCTGTGTAGTTTCTGTGTGACTGCTGGTTTAGAACACTTACTTTGGATTGGGTGCTGATTTACTTGAAATTGCACCAAAAGTTCAAAGAGAAGCAGACTTGCTGAGAGCGATAATGAATTAAATGAGATCTTAGTTGACATTTATATTACAATATAAAAGTGGTTCAGAAAACTAAAACTTCAGACAGGAAGCTAAATATTATGTATAAAACTTCATTATTTTAGACTAAATAACTTAACAAAGTGTAAGCTGAAATGCAGAATACCATAATGGTACTCTTTTGTTTCAAATATGCAAACCTGATTTTCCCTTCTTAGCACTGAGAATATTTTAAGGAGGAATATGCATGTCAGCATCTGTTAAAAATTTAAAATCTTTCAGGAAGATTTTAAAACAATTGCAGTATATTTTATTTGCTTCCTTCATCTCAATAATTATTATGTGACAAAAAATACTGTTAACGTACCATTACCGATAGAAGGGATGTATGAGTATGTTGTGCCTTGTTGCTCTTCTACTATGATATGTGCACCATTTTAATGGATCTTGCCCTTACATCTTAACATAGTAGATTCAAATCAGAGGTTAATCCCAAATATGAACTTCACTGCTCTATTCATCACCAGGAATTACTCATTTTCTGAAAGTAAATATCAGAATTATGAAAAGTTTTAGCAGGTGTTAAAGCAGATTTCAGAAGAAGTTGCAGTTAGTTAGTTATTACCCATGTCATGCTGGGTGCCATTGCATGGACATATGTGACGTGAGAGAGAACTCTTGGCAATTCTGATTAATGGCACTAGGCACAGCTCACCACATTAAAACTTCAACAGCTCATTGCCTTAAGCATCAGCTAATTCATGTTTCCAAGTCACAGAATTATACAGAATAATTTAGCATCTAGTGCTTCTAGTCATGCCTATTTAGCTCAGATTTTGTCTTCTTTAATAAAATGTAAAACTTTCCATTAATGTCACTGTTGTCTTCAAATGACCTTGACCTTACTGTTTTATTAGCAGAATTGCCGTAGTTGCACAGAGTTGATCATGAAGTATTCAGCTCACATTTATAGCAACACCACCAAAGGGGCATCTGAGCTGACAGTTTACACAGTAACATTTCCCTCTGACACATGGAATGAGAGAAGTTGTAAAGCCATTTGTCCATGCCCTCAGCTGTAGATTGGCTCAGTTCCATCCACATAAACTACACTAGGCTGAATCAATGTTAACAGAGAAGCTTATTTAAAAAAAATCACATAATCTTTCTAAAATAAAATGAAAAACCCTAATAAGGGCTTTTTTATGTGTGTATTGTAACCTCACTTCGCACTTGTGATGTGATCTGTCCTTCTCTAAATATCTAGCAACTGACGTGTACCTCCATTACTGATAAGAGGAAGCCTGACTGTTCAGACTGTGGTGGGAAAACTCCCAGTGGGGAAACAGCAAAATATGGTTTTCCCACTGGTGAAACAGAGCTTCTGGTTGTCAGAGAGAGAAGAAAGATATCTTTGGTAACTTGTTTGGTCTCTTGTCCATTTACTCTCCTCTGTCCTCCTGGCAGCAGAGAATTCTGAAGGGGGAGATTCAGGATTTCAATTACTTTTCTGTTAACAGATGAATCTGAAGCAGGATTAGCATATTAACTTTCCACAGCAGAAGGTAAAAAAACCCCAAACACTGACAGATTCCTTAGTGCCTTCTCACCAGTGACAGCTGTGGCAGCAAAGAATTTGCCTTTCTCCCACAAATATGCATTGACTTGTAGGTTTTATTTTTTTGGTTGAGATAGACCCCTCTAGATGTGAAGGAAAATTGAAAAGCATTTCTGAAAGTTTTGATGGGGGAATTGACATGGTAACAATGCACTGATGATGGGCTGAATTAATTTTCCTGTGGAATACCTAGCAAATGCAAGGTACTAATTATGCAGCATCAGAGGACTGATGCATTATAAACCTTTCCTGGAGACTACAGCCAGCTATTTTTTACTAGGTTGTCCCATGTGTGGAGAAAGTCAAAGAAGACAGCGCACTTTGAAAAAACCCCAACATTTTTGGCTGTAATCCAGCATGCAACAAAGTGTAGGATGTCATGCTCAAGTAATTTGTCAAACATCTCAATTGCTTGAGTAACAAGCAGACAGATTTGCAGGTTAATAATATGCCTCATGCCTGCAGCATGCATGATTCTGGAAGTCTATGAACATGATGTTCTAATTCTGTAAATAACTTTAAAAAAAAAAAAAACGAAGAACAAGGTCCCATGAGAGAGAAGATGCATGTGTAAACTGGGCCTAGTCATGTTTTTACACTCCATTATCCAGAGCAACACCATTTCTCTAGTGTCCTTCTCTGGACTCTCAGCCTACTTGAAATAATGCAACCTAGAGTAGCTTCTCTTTGTAGTAACATCATTATTTAACAATCAGAGAAATTTTTTTAAAGCCCTCACTTTTCATGTATTCTAACTATCTGACAAACTGCATTATCCATGGCAGAGCAGGATTTGTTATGTTTTTATATCCTTGAAAATCATTTAGAAGACCTTAGCAATTCTTTATTCTTTCTTCAACAAATCATCACTATGCTGGACTCTAAGCGCTTATTTGGAGCAGAGGTTCACCCTAGCTGTTTTATCAGTGTCCCGCAGAGCTAGGCTTGAAGGTAGTCTTGGCTTTATTACACTGTCAGCATCTTCAGGTGGTATTAACCTTGCTCTCCTAATTTGCTCAACACTTGTCAGATATTTTTATCTGCTGCTTTCTACTTTGCATGATAATGTCACTGACTATATTGCATGGTTGCTGCTGCTCTGCTGTCTCACTGATCCTATCTTTTCAAAACCTTATCTTTAGTAGATTTTTTATTGGTTTTGCTTTTCTCTCTTTTTGTGTGCCACGTAGAAAAGGATTTGTATAGACAGTAATGAGTGTGCTCATTGTAGCTGAACTTTTTATATGAGCTATATGTATTTATAAATACATACAAATACATGAAATTTTGAATGTGTTCCTCAGCATTCTGCTGTGGGCCAATTCAGTGAAAAGTCACACATGTATAGTTTATGGTGTAGTTGGTTACATAATTCTTGTTCAGTTGTAAAATTAACTAACAGCTCTTTATATGAAAGGCTATAAAGGTTAATGTATTTAATTTTGGTTTTTGTATGCTCTTTTCTGATGTGGGCTCAGTAGCAGCTGCCTTTTTGTACAACTCATGACTGATTCATGAGTGGATTGCAGTCATTGTGTTACTGAGGAAGCTGTAATGGCCCAGCATCCACAGAACTGATAGTTCCATTTCATCCTCATCTGGCTTTGGTACTAGTTCAAACAAATATAGCCAATTTTGTGTGCTCTTCTGCCTTAGTGAATTGGAACATTCATCATGTGGCAGATTACATTAAACATTTACTGTGTCAGATTCTCTTAAATGTTTACTGTATGTTCCTTACAATGTACTGAATTCTTCTCCTGTGCCACTTTTATAATAGTATAATTCCACTGAGTTTGCACCTGGTCTTGATACTGTATAAATCAGATTAGAATGAGTGTTAGTGTCCCTGTAGAATAGCTTTCTTTTATTTGTGGTACATTCTGTTTCTATTTTTAAATATATCAAGTGCTGGAAAATGGTTAACATAGGGCACTTAAATTGGTAGCACTGTATTCTATTATATAAGAATGCTGTAGTGTACTAGTGCCAAATTCTATTGGCTTATGACAGGGACATATTCATCCTTTTTTTTTTTTTTTTTTTTTCATGGATGAGAAACACTGGATAGTGTTTCCAAGATCTAGTAGGAGGCTTGGTGAAGTAACAGATCTTCCGTCTAACACTGGTGAATCTGTGTCTGGCCCAGACTACGACCTTCCAGTGTCTTCGCTTTTGGTCACAGGAAACACAAAAAGTGCTGTTTCTGATAGAAGTTACGATGGTTTTGTTTGAGTACCCATTATAAGCTGGTGGAATGCTAAGTTATCTCTGCAGGAACAGTCATCTGGTTTGGTCACGAGTATAGGGGAGCACAAAGGTATCAAAGACTCTCTGATGCCTATTTTTATGTTGGTACACCTGAAAATGTATATTGCATTAATGCTATGTACAGTAGGCATTTGTAGCATAAATAAGCTTTGATTAATATTAAAATACTTTCAGCATAATGTGAAGGAATGAGGTTACATTAGGATTTCCCTAAGTTTTCTAAAAAAGTATATTTATCCCATTAATTTAACTTAAATAATTATAAAACACTATTAATTTGAACACTAAATCAAATGCAGACTAATGACAGTTGAAGAGGACCAAGCTTTCTGTCTTTCCAGTGTACATAAAGGATATCTGGCTTCCATTCAGTGCTGTTAAAAAGCTTCTGTTTGAACTCTGCATAAACAGCCTTTCAGGGAGATCTGAAAAATAACAGACATCTGAAGGATTAAATTTTAATCTATTACCATCACTATATGTATCCTCTAATGTATGACAAGAGGAACTGCTTGTGGTACAGTGCTAAGCCAGTGCTGGCAACACATCCAGTTTCTTAGAGATATTTAGAAATGTTTCCTAGTGACTAAATTTCAACTTTACAAACTCTTTTCCATTAATGGGAAATTATATCTTACAGTTTATTTGTCATTCATCTGGTATTGTTTCTTCACAGATATTTTAAACATGGTGGCATGGGACTTTTCTACCTCTTATCTCACAGGTGGACAGAAAAAGGTCACCACAGTGATGGGGAAGTCACTGTTTTTAAAGATTCAGCAGTGCGAAATAACATACATATGAAACCAAATGATTCCACTTTGTGTAAGCCTACTAGGTTTCACATTTCTATTTGCAATCTGACATTTCATACCGCTAACATGCCTTGGGCTTAACAGAAAAAAATATTGCTTAAGGCTTAGAGAACATTAAGGACAGTCTGATAAACTTAGTGGCATCTCACTTTTTCAGCTTTTTCAGCCAGAAAACTTTCTACTAGCTACTTGTTTTCCATTGGTATGCACTAACTGCATTCGACTTCTATTCAGTGTGCCAAAGTTAAGTGTTCTGACTATTCATTGCCTGTAGGTAATATGGTAAAACTATCATAGAAGTAGTAAACTAGATTCTTTGGAAATGGGGCTTTTATTCAGGTGAAGTCATGATAATGAAAGGATACAAAGATGAATAACACCGCTTCTCCAAAACAAAAACAAATAACCCCCCCATTGGTTATTTAAGTGAAAACATAATAAGAAATGAAGTAAAAGTAAAAAGAGTTGAATAGGTAAAACATGAATTGCAACTCAGAACTTTTGGTGTGCAGCTTTTTCAGTGGAATTAGATACCCAGCATTATGTGCCAGCTCTGTCTGTACTCTCCAGTGCTGCAAATTGATGGAGATCTGGAGCCTCACAATATGCTGAGCAAATGTTCCTTGCAAATCAGCCAGTGAAGAAACACAGAGACCACATTAATCTTCAGTCTTTCCTGTTGGATGTCTATAGTGGACACGTTCCTTTAAAGCATGTCAGGTATTACCAGCTGTACCAATGCCGTATTGGGCATGGTGCCTCTGCATTTCATTGGGAAAAGAAACTGCCATCATAGACTGTGCTGGACAGAAATTCAACCTTCTTATTTCCATGCTAGCTATTGAACAACCTTCCTAGCTATTCTGAACAGGGAACGAGGAGGCTTGTCCCTTGCACTCTGTGTGTGGTGACCCCTGAGGTTTCCCCAAATGTGGCAAACTCAACTACGCAATTTGTGGCACCCAACGTGGGGCACGAGGGGTTGAGATAATGACAGATCTGACCAGAGTGTGTCTAATTGTATTTGTGAGAAGCATTCATTGTTTTGGATCAATAGTCACTCATCACAATGCTCTCAAAGTTGTTACTCTTGATCTCAGAGTTGCAGCATGTCGTACCTTACTTACAGCCAGTATTTGCTGTTTTAGTGTTTATTGGCTGGGATGCCTGGGCTCAGGTTCTTGTTTCACTGTACTTTGTGGTAATGACTTGTAATACAATAGACTCATTGATCATGAAACTGATTCGTTAACCCTGACAGTCTGAAGACAATCTCACCCCTTCCATAGTTTCAGCTGTGGAAAAACTGTCCCAGAAGTTCAAACAATCTTGAGACGATCTATCCAATCTATCCAGCTCCCTACGTGTACCAACCCATGCCTCAGCTATTAACAAAAGGTGTCCTACTGCTTGAGAAAGAAGATACAGGAGGTGCATGCCATGGACCACACTATGGTTTTACCTGCGGGATCACGGAGAAGATGTGAGGATGTTGGATAGAAAAAACACCTCAGCTCTGGAGGAATGGGTGCATGAATTAAAGAGGAGAACAAAGGTCAAGGATGATCATCCCATGAAAGCTGTTGTTTCAGTCTCTGGTAAGCCAGGCCCGGGTGGTGCTAGAGCCCTCCCCGTGGAGCATGGCACCAGGGATGATCCCAGCTGGACGGATGAGATAATTGAATTTGCAACCTTCCTAGTTATTCTGACTGAGGATCTTGCTGCTCTCTAGTCAGCAGTTACTTGTCTGTGGACTTTAAATAACAGATGAGGTAGCTGAAATTTGGAACTTTAGTGCTTAATTTCTGGTACCTATGTCTGTTATGTAGGTGCCATTTTGAGCATATAGGCCTTTTTTAGGTCTGGATTTAGAAATTTTATTATATTTCCTGCACTGCAGAAGAGAAACATATATTGATGGTCTTGTAGTTATTTGTGATTTTTTAAGAAGGCTCCATAATGTTTCAGATCAGCTGTTTTTCAGACATCTTTTCATGAATTCTCAGTTACAGTGATCATCATCAACTTTGTAGATTCTATAATCAAGAAAGATCAACTTACAGTATTCATTACACATCTACTTCTTCAAGTGCCTGAGGAATCAATGTATCATTTGTTCAACTAGCTCCATCATTCTCTCTTTTCTGCACTAAAATCTATTTTGCATTATTTATGACTATATTTTTTCATTTATACATCTCTGTTAAGGAGATGTTGATAAAAAGTCTACAATTTCATGTGAACATCAAATTTCCAAATTTGAGCTTCTGGCTTTTATTTACATGTTCTTCTAGCCAACAGTCTTTGGAGTTACTGATTCTGTTGCTTTGTGGCCATCTGGCCATTCACTTCATATGACAAATGAGACAAGGATCCATAATTTCTACTAACTTCTGCTATCCTTTGCTTCTGTTTTTTTTTTTCTTTTTTTTATTTTTTTTAGCATTATTATTATTCTGCAAGTACAGAGTATTAGAAAGGTGCAACATTACCATGTCCATGAGAGGTGTAAGCAAGGTCCATGCTTTATTCATAGAGAAGACATTGGTATTTCAGTGCATTAAAATGTCTTCTTTATACTTGACATCAAATAGGCTTTTTCTTCTTTCTGATCAATAAATTCGTAGCATTGTGAATCTCATATTGAATTTCTCAGGGACCAGCAAGGGAGAAGCTGGGTGTGTCAGCAGCCATCAAGGCAGGGGACTTACTAGACCAGGCCCTGTTTAGTGATCTCTGAGAAGTGGGGAAGCAGATGCCAGCCCTTTCACGAGGCAGCATGTGGGTCCACTAGCAGGAGGGAGGGCTGCCCTCTGGCCAGGCACTCAGCCTGTGGTGAGGGCTTGGTGGGTCAGGTTCACAGCTGGACTATGCTGGGCTGCATCAAAAAGAGCATGGCCAGCTGGTCGAGGGAGGTGATTCTGCCGCTCTACTATGCTCTCAGGAGACCCCACCTGCAGTCCTGCATTCAGCTCTGGTATCCACAACACAAGAGGGATGTGGAGCTATTGGACTGAGTCCAGAGGAGGACCACAAAGATGATCAGAAGGCTGGAGCACCTCTGCTATGGAGATAGGCTGAGAGAGTTGGGCGTGTTCAGCCTGGAGAGGAGAAGGCTCTGGGAAAACTTTAAAGCAGCCTTCCAGAACCTAAAAGGTACCTACAAGAAATCTGGAGAGGGACTTTTTACAAGGGCTTCTAGTGACAGGACAAGTATTTTCTGTCTTCTGGCAAACAGAATTAGTACTTTTATTACAAGCACATACCTGAAAGATTACTAACCAATCATAATTAAAAGACTGTCATGCCCTTGTACGTATTACGCAAATCACTGCACTCTAATAATTCTTTTACTCTTTTGATGAGTATCCTGTAAAA
Source organism: Amazona ochrocephala (assembly GCA_039720435.1). NCBI lineage: Eukaryota > Metazoa > Chordata > Aves > Psittaciformes > Psittacidae > Amazona > Amazona ochrocephala. The sequence continues at coordinate 54,604,497 of CM077909.1, read as the reverse complement.
TGAATGAAAAATAACCGGAAAGTTATTATATAAATCAGGTTCTCAAAATCAATAGATTATAGGGGAGCAACTGACGGAGAAGTCAGCCAAGTTTGCTTTTACAAATACAAAAATATTTCTACTTCTTTCTGAGATAATTTCATTTAGTATAATATAAAATGGTTTTATTTGAAACCTCCTGATTATATGGGAGAAATTTGGGATGCAGAAGAAACTAAACATGAATGACTTGCTGAAATATTGATCACTGCAGTGAACTAAAATCAGACTGAACAATAAAATACTGCACAAATGTTAGCAGGATATGCCTTGAAAGATCCTGAGAAAGCAATGGTTTGAGTTTTGTTGTGTTGTTTGGGAGTACTCTTATTTTATATTTAAAAATCATAAGGAGGCTAGCTACATGTTTTTGTGGCCAAAAAGGTCAACAGCCTCCTGGACTGCATTAGGAAGAGTGTCACTGACAAGTTGAATGAGGTGATCCTTCCACTCTACTCATTTCTGGTGAGACATATCTTGGTTCCTGGGTTCCTGAATCTGGGGTTGCTGAGTCCTGGGGTCCTGGGTTCCAGGTCTGTGCTTTCCAGTACAAAAGAGACATGGAAAAATGTCGCAAATCCTGATTTAGTTCTTGCCAACTATGCCAATTTGTCATTATGAGTGATTTAGGTTGTTAAAGAATCACCATCAAAGGTATTAGCAAAAGTGGTTTTAATATGAATTCATAGAAGTGCAACTTAACAAGTTCTGTGGCAAAGTTCACTCTTACTTAGTACATGGATGAAACATACAGAGGAAAATTGAGCTAAAATCAAGTTAGAATGATTTACAGAGACCAAAGATGCCAAAAGGTAAGGGAGATCCTCCTGTTCAGTCTTGAGGTTCAGAGTAGAACCCTTTCTAAACTCCTGATGGAGTTTAAGTGCAGCTGGGTCATATCTTAATCTCAGACTTGGACAGTGGTTTATGTCCTAAAGGAATTAACTATTTTGATTCAATTGGCATTAATTCAGCTTGCTATCAGCAACTTGCTGAGGATCCGTTGTGAATAAGGTGTCTCTCCACCTTGGGTAAGGAAGGATCTCTCAGTCTCAGGTGAGGAATCTGAAACCTTGAGAGGTGTCGCAGCTCCCGGGTAGAGTCACTGGTGTGCAGTCCCATGCAATTTAGAGAGAACTCTAATTTGACTCTTTCAGAGATGTGTTGTTAGCAGAAAGGTCTCTCTTACTCAAGGAGCAACCTTGAGAGGTGACTCAGCTCGAGGGATCACTGCCATGCAGTCATGCTGCCTAGCAGGGAATACTCAAAGAAAGCTCACCTAGGCTGTCATATTCATGGAATAAAGTTGGTGGCTCATAGTCAAATTGCATATGACAGGAAAGGTGAACATGAGATCCCTTGTACCCACAACTTTCTTTATTCTTTAATAAATGACTCTATTTTTCAGGCGCATGGATGCTGCAGTGCATACAGAGGGAGTTTGTTATGTCTTGGATTCACAAAGTTCACACTTACTGCTATAAATCTCACACTTGGGCACTTATTGTTACAAGTTATTGGTCATAGTAAGCCAAACACATATGGGACTCAGTCTATGAGGTTAAGCCAAACACATATAGGACTCAGTCTACAAGGTTGACTTGCACAGGCATTTGTGCTGCTTGTTCTGGAATTTTTGCCCAGATAAGAATTTTCACGTGGAAAAGATGTCAGTTGTAACCAGGTGTTAGTTCACTTATATCTGAGCTATGGTTATTTCAGGGGCTGCACAACACTACTGCCATGAGTATGTATGTATACCATGAGTATGAGAACGGGCTCAGGCCAGAACAGCTCGTATGATCAGCTGAAGACTTTGCCCTGAAGACTAATAGGCAGAGCTTTCCAAAAAAATTTCCAAACAAAGCAAAAATTCATGTGCTCTGAGGCAAAAGAACACGTAATGGAAAAATTGTTTCCTTTGTTAAGGACAGTGAAGTCCAAACTGCCTTGGGGACATGGAAGAGCATTCATTTGCAGATATCATTCAATAGCCATTGCCTGCTCTACATATGTCAAGTAAGGCTGAGTGGTAGACTACAAATGAAAGGCACTGCTTGTAGAATGTTTTCATCTAACCAAGCTCGACAGTTTTCAAATATGCTCCACTTTGTATTTAATAAAGTAAATATTCTGGTTTTACTGCCCACATTATTTTTACATCATCAGTAAAAAGTTTTTCTTTTTGATGTGTAGAGCTAATGCATTATATATTTTGTCCTGAAAAAATTATTTTGATATGGCTGCATATCTATCTCTTTTACACTGTAGCTATTTTGAAAATTATTTTTAATGTTCCTTAAAATTAAAGTTTTCATATACAATGGTGTATGTCTGTGACTAAGCTGAATGTAACATATTTGTAGACATGTATGTCTGAAATTGCATAATTGCATTTTATGATAAGAGGGAAGCCGTGTAATAAAAAACATCTTGTACCTGGCTAGATTATGAGATAAAGAATGTAAGTGAAACTTGCCACAGTACAGTAGATGTATGTTCAAAATGTGCCTCTTATTCCCAAGTGTGTGAGGGAAACTTTGTCCTTTTGGATTCTTTTTTTTCCTTTGCTTACGGAGGAGACTAGGCTTTATTACCAAGATGCTGTTTCAAGAAGGCCTGAATGCTGAACCGTAGTCAAATCTGTACTCAATGGGTTCTGCTGATATACAACTTGCATTGTGTATGTGAATGTGTTACTCATTTTTTGCAACTTTTTCCTGTTTTAAAAGGCATTAAACCTGAAAATTTTGTTACTGTTATGCAGGAATCACTTGTGGCTATTTTTGCATTATACCTTATTTATGACTCTTCTCTCTTTTCTGGTGGCCTGCCCAGACAGTATCACTACATACCACTACTTAGGAAGCTAGAGTGTGAGAAATCGAACTGGGACAATGTGACAGCCATAGAGAGCATCTAATCTAAACAGGCAAATCACAGAAAGGCTCGAAAGGGAAAAGAACATGGAGAAATTAAGATAGGCAGAAGAACATGGAGAAATTAAGTGAGCTGCAAGATCATGAAGAACACTAGTGAGTATAACCCAAAACTTCTGACTTCAGTACATTATTTACAATGCTATTCTACTTAGACATGCATGACTCTTGCCACGGTGAAGTTCCCCTGTGCATAATCTCCTAAATCCAGAACTCAGCTAGTTAAGTATCTCGGAATGTGTTTCTTGAGTTCTTATTTTTCTGTTGACATGTTCTTTTCTAGGTAGAAGTTAAACTTATTAGTGTGTGCACAAATGAAAGTTAAGATGTTAAGATGTTGTTATGCCTGACCTTTGGAGTAGTAATTTCATTGTCTTTAATGCATATCTCTATTTTGGGAAAAAACTATCTTTGGTATGTTCAGAAATATACTCTGAAAGACCATATTGGGTGAATGTGTAAACCAGAAACTGTGCTTGAATATGATATCTCCTTATTGCAATGGTTGCTCTGTCCTTTTACTAATGCAGTGTTAAGTTGAAATCATATCTGACGTGCAGAATGACTAATATCTTGAGGAATCTATGCCAGTTTTTGTTTTTCACATTGTTTCTAAATTATATTTGTGTGAAGGTTTGTTTCAGCTGTGGTGCCCAAATAAACTGTATCCTTTGCCTTGGCCAGACCAAAATTTCTCAAGTCTGTTCAGTTTAGATGAAGAAACTTTTTTTTTTTTTCTTTAACAATGAAGTACTATACATTCAGTGTACCAAATAATTTTCAGTTCAGATATGCTTCTAGTTTAAAAAAAGAGAATTTTAGCAAAAGTATTATGTCTTGTCTCAGAAGAAGTGTTCTTGTTAAGAAAAGTTTAGACAAAGAATTCCTGTTACACCTGTCATTCCTCTCAGCAGTTTTAGCTAGAACGTGACTTGAAAGATCAATCAAAATTTCTATAGAAATGACGAAAAAAGCCAACCCAGAAGAATTTGCTTCAACTTTAAGTCAGATGCAGTCAGAAGGTTCCCAAATGAATGCAATCAAATGATCTCAGAATAGAAAGGAAGAACACAGTGAGTAATGTGAATGAAATAAAACAAAATGGTAGGAGAGGAGGTAAGACACATGAGATGAACAATGTACTAAGCAGAAAGAAGGGCAAATAATAGCAGCAGCTGCCCTTGTGAAAAACAGAACAACAATTGAGCAGTGAGAAATACATTTCTGTCTGGCATTTCTTAATAATTAAATTCTTGGAAGGAAGAAGCTTGTGGTAAAGTACTGAATTAGAAAAACACCAAAATATGTTACAAAAAGAATATATATACTGTTATTGCGTGTGTTTGCTATAGACTTTTGCTGATTATTTTGTGCTTTCTGTCTGAAAATTAAAGAACAGATAGGTGAGCAGAAATGTTATGCAGTAAGGAAAGAGAGAAGGAAAGACGGAGTTATTATTTTAGGAAGCAATAGAGAAGTGATTTTTTCTGTTTTAGAGCAGAGCATATCTGACATTGCTAGTCACCCCTGTCTTCCTTTTGCTGGTCTTTGAATGGGGAGTTGACTGTTTTGTATTTCAGATATCCCAATGTAAGATATTGCCAATACACAGACAACAGCAAGAGATAAAAGTATCTTAGCTTGTTGTTTGAAAAGAACGTTAAAATGAATATTGATACATTGCATATATATGCTGGGGAACACCTCATCACCTCCTTAGAATTATTATTTTGGAAGCAGAGGTTATTTTCTTATCTTTCTCATGTAGCAGGCAGCTGCAGGTAGAACTGTGTGTAAGTTCCACGGCTTAGTTCATACTTCATGTAAGAAAAAAATTATTTGAAGTTAATACAATAGATCGAACAAATTTGGTTTTCTCACTCTATTTTCTGTTAAACTATTGCACTAGTTCACATTTTTTAGAAACCCTTCAGAATGTATATTCTTTCTCACTGATTAGTCACAAACATGGTAAAATGGCCTTATTTTAGTAATTAAGCAATTAGCCCACTTTTTTTTTTTTTTTTTTTTTTTTTTTAATTATTATTTTAAGATGAAGGGAACTACTGGATGATCTTGAAAGAAGATAATAACAATTCCTTCCAGGACACTAAGATCTTTCACCCTGGCATATATCTACCTTTACTAGACAGCAGTTTGAAGAAGATATCTGCTAAACCCAACTTAAAATGAGACATACACCAATTACAAAATAAATACTTTCACTTTTGCAGGTGAAATGTTCTCATAAATAACATTCATTGCAGATTAATGTTCCATAAAGTTTCCAATCCCTCAAAGTGCCTCTAAAATGTTATGTTTAAACATAGGTACGTGTTACAGTTGCAGTATAGACTGAACTTCTAATGCTCGTAAAATTTAACTGGTAGTTACACATATCTCAACAACTTTTTCTAATTCCCAGCTTGCTAGTAGCACGATAGGGTACTTCTGTAGGTACCCTGTCCTTCACTATACTTTTCTAATTAGAGGAAGCAAAGTAAAAATATAGTTTGATTCTTTTTTGATATATTTGGTGTAAACTGGTAATCAATCTGATATGAGCACAGTTGCACTTACCAGAACCGAGATCACTGCTACTGAAATTTGTCACAAATGCTCCTTAGACGTGCAAGTGATGTTCTAGTACCTTAGTTATTAACCACTCCTCTTGCAGCCTCTTTGATATAATGATTTGACATTGCAGTTAACAAATACATGTAAATGGTGGCAATGAAATGAAGCCTGGAAAGCTAAAGTCCTATTTAAATACCCAAACCAATTTACATATCAATTCTCTGGCTTGCAATGCCCAGCAAGAAAGCAAGCAAGAAAACTGCACTTAGTTTCTTTCAGTGACATCTGCTTCTAATGTATCCTGACTTGGTAAGGAGAGTGCTAGCTGACACAGCTTGAAGCAGCAATTTTTAACTGCCACCTTTGCTGTGACAGACTACTAATAAAAATAAAGGATAACCTGATATTAATAGCAATATAATTTTATTTAAAATTTTCTCTCTTATAGAAAATGTATTGCATATTTACTATATATTTCTTATTTCACGGAATCACAGAATAGTAAGGGCTGGAAAGGACCTCAAGATCATCGAGTTCCAACCCCCCCGCCATGGGCAGGGACACCTCCCACTAAACCATGCCATCCAAGGCTATGTCCAACCCCACCTTGAACGCCGCCAGGGATGAAGCATTCACAACTTCCCTGGGCAACCCATTCCAGGGCCCCACCACCCTCACAGTAAAGAATTTCTTCCTCAGATCCAATCTAAACTTCCCCTGTTTAAGTTTAAACCCATTACCCCTTGTCCTCTCACCACAGTCCCTAATGAAGAGTCCCTCCCCAGCATCCCTATAGGCCCCCTTCAGGTATTGGAAGGCTGCTATGAGGTCTCCACGCAGCCTTCTCTTCTCCAGGCTCAACAGCCCCAACTTTCTCAGCCTATCTTCATACGAGAGGTGCTCCAGTCCCCTGATCATTTTCGTGGCCTTCCTCTGGACTTGTTCTAACACTTCCATGTCCTTTTTATGTTGAGGACACCAGAACTGCACGCAATACTCCAAGTGAGGTCTCACGAGAGCAGAGTAGAGGGGCAGGATCACCTTCCTCGACCTGCTGGTCACGCTGCTTTTGATGCAGCCCAGGATACGGTTGGCCTTCTGGGCTGCAAGCGCGCACTGCCGGCTCACGTTCATTTTTTCATCAACCCACACCCCCAAGTCCTTCTCCACAGGGCTGCTCTCAATCTCCTCCCCACCCAGTCTGTAGCTGTGCCTGGCATTGCTCCAACCCAGGTGGAGGACTTTGCATTTAGCATGGTTAAACTTCATCAGGTTGGCATCAGCCCACCTCACAAGCGTGTCAAGGTCCCTCTGGATGGCATTCCTTCCCTCCAATGTATCAACCGAACCACACAGCTTGGTGTCATCGGCAAACTTGCTGAGGGCGCACTCAATCCCACTGTCCATGTCACCCACAAGGATGTTGAACAAGACCGGTCCCAACACCGATCCCTGGGGGACACCACTCGTTACTGGTCTCCAGCTGGACACTGAGCCATTGAGCACTACTCTTTGCGTGCGGCCATCCAGCCAGTTCTTTATCCACCGAGTGGTCCACCTATCAAATTGATGTCTCTCCAACTTAGAGAGAAGGATGTCATGGGAGACAGTGTCAAAGGCTTTACACAAGTCCAGGTAGATGACATCAACCGCTCTGCCCCTGTCCATCACTTCCGTAGCCCCTTCATAGAAGGTCACCAGATTGGTTAGGCAGGATTTCCCCTTAGTGAAGCCGTGCTGGCTGTCACCAACCACCTTGTTGGTTTTCATGTGCCTTAGCATGCCTTCCAGGAGAATCCGCTCCAAGATTTTGCCAGGCACAGAGGTGAGACTGACTGGTCTGTAATTCCCTGGCTCATCCATTTTTCCCTTCTTAAAAATGGGGGTTATATTTCCCTTTTTCCAGTCATCGGGAACTTCACCTGACTGCCATGATTTTTCAAATATGATGGACAGTGGCTTAGCAACTTCATTTGCCAGCTCCTGCAGGACCCGCAGATGGATTTCATCTGGTCCCATGGACTTGTATACATTCAGGTTCCTAAGGTGGTCCCGATCAAGATCCTCCCTCACAGTGGGCCCAGGGTCCCCCCCCTCACCGTCCCCGTGTCTGCCTTCCAAGACTTGGGTGGTGTGGACAGAGCATTTGCCCGTAAAGACTGAGGCAAAGAAGTCATTAAGAACCTCAGCCTTCTCCAAATCCAGGGTAGCCAGTTCTCCCGATAGCTTCTGGAGAGGGTCCACGGTGTCCCTAACCTGTCTTTTATTGGCAATGTACCTATAAAATCCCTTCCTGTTATCCTTAACATCCCTAGCCAAGTTTAATTCTTAGTGGGCCTTAGCTTTCCTAACCTGGTCCCTAGCTTCCCGGACAACATCCCTGTATTCTCCCCAGGCCGCCTGACCTTGCTTCCACCTTTTATAAGCCTCTTTTTTCCTTCGAATTTTGCTCAGCAGGTCCTTATCCATCCAAGGAGGTCTCCTGGCCCTCCTGCTAAACTTCCTTCTGGTTGGGATGCACCGCTCTTGAGCTTGCAGCAGGTGATCCTTGAATATCAACCAACAGTCTTGGGCCCCCCTGCCCTCTAGGGCTGTATCCCATGGAACCTTACTGAGCAGGTTCCTGAAGAGGCCAAAGTCTGCTCTCTTGAAGTCCAGGGCAGTGAGCTTGCTGCACGCTCTTCTCACTGTCCTGAGGATCTCAAACTCAACCATCTCATGATCGCTGCAATCAAGGCTGCCCTGGAGCGTCACATTCCCAATCAGCCCTTCCCTGTTGGTGAGGACGAGGTCAAGCATGGCACTTCTCCTTGTCGGCTCCTCTATTACTTGCAGAAGGAAGTTGTCTTCCACGCAATTGAGGAACCTTCTGGATTGCTTGTGCCGGGCCGTACCATCCCTCCAACAGATATCAGGGTGGTTGAAGTCTCCCATGACAACAAGGGCCTGCAAGCGTGAGGCTGCTCCTATCTGCCTATCGAGCGCTTCGTCCAGCAAGTCCCCTTTGTCAGGCGGTCTGTAACACATCCCCACAATAATGTCACCCATCGCTGTTCTCCCTTTAACCCTGACCCACAAACTCTCTGTCCACTGCTCACCTGTCCCCAGACAGAGTTCCATACTCTCTAGCCTATCCCTAACATAAATAGCAACTCCCCCTCCCCGTCTGCTGGGCCTGTCTTTCCTAAAGAGCCGGTAACCTTCCATTCCAACACACCAGTCATAGGAGCCATCCCACCATGTTTCAGTGATGCCTATGATATCATACCCCCGTAGATGTGCACACATCTCTAATTCCTCTTGTTTGTTCCCCATACTACTGGCAATTGTGTAGAGGCATTTGAGCCGAGATCCAATTGAAGCCGGCTCATTGGCTGGAGCAGCTGGAATATCCCTACATTGCTCCGAACGTTTACTATAGGTGCTACTAACCGACTGGGTGTGTTGGGATGGAATGCCGCCCCCCTCCCCCAACACACCTAGTTTAAAGCATCCTTGACCAGCCTGGCAAGCCTCCTACCAAATCCACTCTTCCCCTTCTTTGTCAGACCAGCTCCACCAGCCCCCACTAGACCTGGCCTACTATATTGAGTCCCATGGTCAAGGTACCCAAACCCCTGACTATAGCACCACCCTTCTAACCATTTATTAACCTGCCCAATCCTCCTAGCCTTTTCAAGGTTCTGCCCTGTATCCTGGAGAATTGATGAAAAGACAATCTGAGCTCCAGAACCCCTAACCACCTCTCCCAGAGCCCTGTAGTCCTTCTTTATAGTCTCCGGGCTACTGCTATCTATATCAGTAGCACCCACACGTATTACCAGGAGTGAGTAATAGTCAGTGGGACCGACTAGAGCAGGCAGCTTCTCGGCCACATCCCTGATCCGAGCCCCTGGTAGGCAACACACCTCCCTTGAGGCTGGGTCATAATTAAGATTGTGTACAAAATAAAAACAGAGCAGGAGGATCAGATTCTGATTTCTTGTTGATCTTATGCTTCACCTAGAGGTATACACCTGTATACAGAATCTCTCTGTTTTTCTTTATAGTGAGATATACTTAAGGATAAAGAACTGGCTGGATGGCTGTACGCAAAGAGTAGTGCTCAATGGCTTAATGTCCAGCTGGAGACCAGTAACGAGTGGTGTCCCCAGGGATCGGTGTTGGGACCGGTCTTGTTCAACATCTTTGTGGGTGACATGGACAGTGGGATTGAGTGCGCCCTCAGCAAGTTTGCCGATGACACCAAGCTGTGTGGTTCGGTTGATACATTGAAGGGAAGGAATGCCATCCAGAGGGACCTTGACACGCTTGTGAGGTGGGCTGATGCCAACCTGATGAAGTTCAACCATGCTAAATGCAAAGTCCTCCACCTGGGTTGGAGCAATGCCAGGCGCAGCTACAGATTGGGTGGGGAGGAGATTGAGAGCAGCCCTGTGGAGAAGGACTTGGGGTGTGGGTTGATGAAAAAATGAACATGAGCCAGCAGTGTGTGCTTGCAGCCCAGAAGGCCAACCGTATCCTGGGCTGCATCAAAAGAAGCGTGACCAGCAGGTTGACGGAGGTGCTCCTGCCCCTTTAGTCTGCTCTCGTGAGACCTCACTTGGAGTATTGCGTGCAGTTCTGGTGTCCTCAACATAAAAAGGACATGGAAGTGTTAGAACAAGTGCAGAGGAGGGCCACGAGGATGATCAGGGGACTGGAGCACCGCTCGTATGAAGATAGGCTGAGAAAGTTGGGGCTGTTGAGCCTGGAGAAGAGAAGGCTGCGTGGAGACCTCATAGCAGCGTTCCAATACCTGAAGGGGGCCTATAGGGATGCTGGGGAGGGGCTCTTCATTAGGGACTGTGGTGAGAGGACAAGGGGTAATGGGTTTAAACTTAAACAGGGGAAGTTTAGATTGGATCTGAGGAAGAAATTCTTTACTGTGAGGGTGATGGGGCCCTGGAATGGGCTGCCCAGGGAGGTTGTGAATGCTTCATCCCTGGCGGCGTTCAAGGTGGGGTTGGACATAGCCTTGGATGGCATGGTTTAGTGGGAGGTGTCCCTGGGCATGGCAGGGGGGTTGGAACTCGATGATCTTGAGGTCCTTTCCAACCCTTACTATTCTATGATTCTATGACATTATTTGGATTGTGTTTTGGCACACGTAACTTAGGTATTCAGTACAAGTCTCCAGTTGTCACTGCATTGTCTTATAACTGCAACACCTTCTTTTTCCCTTCTTCAGCATATTAAATATTTGAACTTGCATAGTCACAATGACAGAAATTTGGAAATGGCAGAGTTGAAGCAGAGTACAAGCTCTCTCCTACTGTTCATTTGTCTTAAGAGAGGCTTAATTATACTGTTACAATGCCATTCTCTTGCAGAATTTCTAGTTCATTCAGAACACATGCTCATGTAAAAAGTGGGTATTTAATATTTCATTTTATCTTTTCAACAAATATCAGAAGTAAAAACAATTAATTTCCTGAGTCTTTTCTGTATTGATTATAACTATAATATCTGGTTCACAAACATTAATTACATGAGTCAAAGCCTTAGGAGTCTGAAAAAGTGTTTATTCCCATCTTAGAAGCGCATACATTACAAATTTCTCATCACCACATATAAAGTTTGGAAAGTATGTAGTCATTTTTAGCGTCCAGTTTCAAATGACTAGGCAAGATTTTTTATATAATTTTTAAAAGAGTTTTTGCAATTTTCAGTTGCAACTGTGACCTACTCAGCCATTCTTAAAATCAGAACAAGTAATTCAGACACCAGAAGAAAGAAAGATCATATCTGAGAAATTGTTTGGAGGAGATTTGGACAACAATATGTAGGAAATTGAAAGAGGCAGCTCCAGTTCTCCAGGACAGTATTAGCTTTCTTAATATTTTTCTAGTTAGCTAGTTTATTAAATAAATTTAAAGTTTCTGAGAAAATGAAACCAATGAAACCTACATCATCTTCATTCCATAGCTAGATTCAAAACATTAACTGTCAATGTGAAGGTATAATAAGGTCAAACACTTTGACTTTTGCAGAAAAATTCTTTGTTCTTGAACTCTTACTTGGCAGCTGTTTATTTAAAGTTAAAGAAGGAACCAGAAATTCCATGGTGCATTGTGACACTGACATCAGTGTTATTCGGTAGAAGAATAAGAACATCCTCCACCATCTGAGTTATCAAAACTAACTGATTTCCAATGTACTTCATCATTTGAATGTGGAATAGCTGTAAAGACAGTTTCTGTGTATTTTGCCAGTGCTTCCACAATGCATCTTGATAGAGGAGCAACACAGTTTAGGATTCCTGGTTTCCCTTTAGACTGTGGAGTGTGTCATGCTTCAGGGAGCTTTCTTATGTCAACTGCCAGCCAGCTTGTGAACTCTTCCATCTGTCCCTGTCTTGTCTCTTTTGTTGCAAATGCACTCACGAAATGGTTGGTCATGCCCAGCTGCTCAATGTGCGACTGAATGCACACTCCATTCATCATTAGGAGAGAGATTTAACAGGTAAGCAGTTAAATTCCAGCAGAACTTCCCAGAGAATGTGAAAATGATCCCTTTTTGTTCCAAGGTGTCTGTTTGGGATAGTCTTTGCCAGCTCCAGAAAAAGCCAGCACAAAAAAAACAAACCGTCAAAAAAAGGCAAATTGTGCAAAGCTAAGAACAATGGAATTATGATGATTTTACAATGAAAGTAATTGGGGAAATCAAGAACAGGTAATGCTACATGCTCATCCATGAGTGTACATGGAGTAGGAGGACTAAACTGCTTACAAACAAGCCAAAAAAGTGGAATAAATATTTGAATATTCTTTGGAATTTTTTAAAGTGAAGTACTTTAACTCTTACTTTGGGATATAGTTTCTTTTCACAAACTGCAAACAACTATGCAATAACAAGCTAGTTAGAAGTTATACTTTATCCTTTTGTGAAAGTGTAAAGAAGTAAGACATAAAATACTTGTAATTGAAAAATAACTGCTTGATCAAATAAACTTGTGTATTTTTTCTGTCAGAAAAAAAAAAACAGCACACACACACACACACACACACACACAAACACCGCCCCCCAGCCACATAATGTGTTGATTTGAAATTTCTGTCTATATTTCTGTTTAGCTAACCAGCCGAAACAGCTGTATTATGCTGCCTTTCCAATGACATTATTTTGTTTACATTTTGTCCCCATAGTAATTTCATGTAACTGTGGAATGAAGTAAATTATAACGTCAGCAAGCTATGGAAGTAACTTTCTGATTCAACCTTCTTTTTACTTTAAGGCATGTGGAATAAATATGCAACAGAGCATATTTAAACTCTATTAAATAACATTATAGCTTTACTATTCTCTTCAGAATTGTTTCTACTTTGGTCCACTCAGGTTCTAATACCCTTTGAAAGAGCTGTAATTATTCTACACTAAGCCACATAGTACTACAACTATGTACTTGTCTGTGCTTGTTTCCAAATTATCCAAGTAATTGTACTGATTGATTCCTTGCCTAGTCGGACATCATCAACAGATACAACATCCTAATATCTGTTCTGTCTCTGTTGTTGTTTTAAACATGCTCATTAAAGATCAAATCTATCCTCATAAAAAATACAATAGCAAACAATATAGCTTCTGAAGATAAATCAAATCTAAAGAGTAACACAGTAAAGAGGAAAAAAACTACTTAATGTTTTTTGTAATATTATAGAATAAGGCAAAGCACACTGAATTCGATTCACTTGTATCATAAAATGCCAAGTAATTGTATTACATACCAAATATAAGTTGATTTGTCTGTTTGTATTTGTGGATGATAAAATGCAGCAAGAAACATAAAGCTATGAAGGCAGAAGTTGTGAGTATTGATTCTTCTTTTTTAAAATTTTTATCCCTTCTGGTTGACAGTTTTGATCAATCTTCATTTTAGGCAGAAGTAACAGCAGAGAATGCAAAAACAGTGTTCCAAGAGAAAGGAAACAGCTCTCTAAAATACATGTACTACAGGGCTGTTGGAAGAACATTTTGGCAGAATATTTATTTCAGGAGGTTTTTAGCTACACAAATTTCAGTGTATCATATATGAAACTATTGATCTTATTTTTTATGTAGTTTTTAATGTTTCATATTAATTTTTTTTGGAATGATAACAGAAAGGCTACAAGTGTCTATGCAAGCAAAGTGTGTATATTGTTCATGTCAGGTAATCACAGCACTAGGACCTTGAAACACTTGAAGTTCTTTGTGTTTCTCTGCAGAGTATACGGTGAGCAATAAAGGGCAGTATACGCAGGAATTAAGTTCAATAAGCTATAAACTCCACCATTCTGGATCCTGTAGTTGTTCTAGACAGATGTATTGCTAAGTCCTGCTGATGGTAGCCTTTATAAAATTCTGAATTCATTTTGCAACGTTATAACTTTGCATTCACTGCACAGCCTCTCAAGACAGCCTGTTCCACTGCTTCATTGTGTTCACTGTGAAAAAGTTTGTCATGAAGAAACAAAAGTTGTGTATTTTGGTGCACTAGAGCAACATTATTGAAAAACCTAGAGTCCTCCATTTTGGCATGTGCAGGTTCAGTTTTCTCATCTTACGCATAAGATTTCGGGATGGTCCTGGCCAGAGAAACTGGCCTAGGGGAATTAAAATACATTTAAAAAAAAATCACCTTCTAATGACCATACCGTGCAATTGCAAAGAATGGGATCACTAATCATAGATGTATAAAAATGAAGAATATGAACATCACAGAACTTTCTCACACCTTTTGTTTAGTTTATACTTCTTTTTTTTTTTTTTTCCAGTTATCTGAAATAAGATTAAAGTTTGTATAAGTAACGCTTTGGAAACACCACAGATCATGGAAGACCATGTGTACAGTGGTAACCTTACTTCACCAGAAAAGTATCTTTACAGCAGATAAGACAAGTAGTCGCTATGTCTGGTATTATTATTCTAGTATGGTGAAGTGCTAAAAAGTTTTGGTTTCTTCCAAACATATTGTTTTAAGTGTGTCCTGAGAGAATTAGCAGCAACTAATACTTGAACATCAACATCTTTTTTCATATATGCGTATTTTCTTTTAGTTTCTAAGATTTTATTCTTTACAAGCAGATTTGGAAATAAGTCATGATGCATATAAAACAGAAGGTTGCTGTGAATCTAAGTGCTGTATGAATAAGAAGCGACACTGTTGCTTACTGCGATTGAGCACTGTGCTGGCTGTTGCAGTACCGTTCCCAATTAGACCAGTTATCCACAAGATGGAGTACTAACACTAACAACAGGCATTAATTTTTCAGGTAAATTTCTTCTGAACTGAGGGGATGAGAAAGAATCCTGTCTATTGCCTATGCAAGACATTTATTGTGCTCAAATTTGCACCAAAATCTTCTGGAAAATATATTGCTGATGTCTCTTGTGAAATGTTACTGTCTCCTCCATCCATCTATTCATGTAGCTCTTTGTTGACTTCCAATAGCTACAGTAAATATAAAAATTGTCTCTTTCAAATCCTGGAGCACTTGCTTGTCTGCTCAAAGATGTTTAATGACCTTGCATGTCACAAATAAACCCCATTTTGTACTTGGTACTAAGAGCCTTAGGCAGTGAATATATGTTAGTGAGTTTCTTTGAAATTCTTTTTCCTGATATTCCATACAGGATATATGAGCACAAGATAGTGACAAAGGCGGTCATATCCTGGGTCTTGTAGTAATCCACTGGTGTTTCCTACAACCATGCGGGACAGCCCCAGACATTCACTTTTCTGCACTTGTCTTGCACCAGAGTTTGTTCAGATCACAGGACTGTGTCTGAATTTTCTTACTTCCTGCAGATAAAGATATCATATTAGATACAATTATTGTTGAGGAGATCTTCAGAGTATTAAGTTTTAATATCAATGGAAGCATCATTCTGTCAAGGAAATCTATATATATATATGTATCAGTTTTTTATTTAACATCTTTAAACAGGCTCAATATATATGGGAAAAAAAGAGATATTTTCAAACCTGGAGCTTCAGGATAAATATATGCAACGCCCACAGGTTGAGATAAGAGCAGTTTAGTAACTAAGGTATAACACAAACTGCTACTGCTACTACCAAGAATAATAATGACAAGGCAAATACAAGGAAAGAATGCAATAGCTCACCACTGATCTCAGCCCGACCAAGCAATGCACCCCCCACCACTCCAGGTCTCTGCCTTCCATTTTTACATCCTGGGCATGACATGCTGTGGTATGGAATAACCTCTTTTGTCAGTTCTGGTCAGGTGTACTGTCTCTGCTTCCTCCCGGCTTCCCTTCCTCCCTGGCAGAGCATGAGGCTCAGAAAGTCCTTGACCAGCCTAAACATTCTAAGCAGTAACTGAAAACAATGGTGTTTTCAGTGCTGTTCCCAGGCCCAAAATCAAAATCACAGCACTGCACCAGCTACCGAGAAGGAGAAAAATGACTGCTGCTGCTGAACCCAGGACAAAATGTAAATCATTATTTATCCTTATTCATGCTGTAAATTGTACCTGTGTTGATCAGACTATATTTATAATCTAGCACACTACATTTATAATCTTAAAAATAAATCTATCCAGAAAAATTAGGGCCTGATCTAGTTTTAATAATATGTTTAGGTTTTAGGACTTAATATTTGCATTGCATTAAACTAAATTTAGAACATTTGGTGCTTTAAGACCTTAAAGCTCTTTTAAACAATTTCAATTTTCACATCTTTACAAGTTTTGATGAAATCATGAAGCATTAGAATCTGATACTCGCAGAGCATCTTTGGCAGTGTTTTTTTTCCAAAATGATTGCCAACAATTACAGTAATTGAACTACATGAAATTCAGCATGCTGTCCACTTCTGTGCTATTTAATTCCCTGCTACACCAATATTTTAGACAATAATGACAAAAAAATCAGTTTCTGTGAGTCAAATTTTACTTTGAAATGTTCTCTGCTGAAGCATACAAAATTAAGAGGTGTTTGGATGACATACAAACAATGTTTAGACTATCTCACTCCTTAGCACTGGTGCAAATATGTACTTTCTGGTAGTGAAATGAACCAGAAATATTGTGCTTGGTGATGTGCAGTCATCGTCCTTCACAGGTGATATGCAAATCAGTTGGCCATAAGTCATAAGAGACCCGTAGTAACTCCTCAGGAAAAGGCTGCCTCTGTAACTGTGTGGCTGCAGTCCACCCTGCAGCTGTGGAATTGTTGCATCCAATAGTGTGAATGCATGGACCTGGTGCTGCCTGATATCCACAGCCAAGGAGGAGCCTTTTTTCCACCACTGAAGTTGTACGAATAAGAATTATTCTGCATTATTACCAAAACAGCATTATCTAGTATACTTGTGTAGAAAAAATTGTAACTCTTATACCCACCCTAATAAAGCCAGTGAATCACATAAATTCATGAAGATGGTTATTTCTAGATGAAGAAATTTATGAGGCTAATCAATGATGTCTCAGTTAAGATAGGTGTGTTCTTATAGATCATTTATATGACATTGTAAACATATCGTGCGAAAGAGCAGGTGTTCCAAGCTGTGTAAGTCCCCTCTCTGGTGGATTTGCACACTCGATGTGCAAGTGAAATTGAAGACAAGCAGATCCTACGAGTGAGTCTCATAACAGGTTCTCCACTTACAATGCTGCTATCCACTGTTTTTTATGATGCTGAAAATGAATGTAAAGCATCACTGTCAAAAAGCTTCAGTTACTTCTTTATTAATCTAATGCTTTAGGAGTACCATTTTCTCTAAGATTTTCCTCTCCTCTCCTTCCCTCTCCTCTCCTCTCCTCTGCTCTCCATTCCATTCTTTCACTGGAATGATTCCTTACGTTCATATAAAAAAATATGTACTTTTGGGAATAAAAATTATCAGAATTAAAAAATATAGCTGCATAAATTATATAAATCCTTTAATCCACATGCTACACTAGGCTTTTTTTCTTCAGTAATACGTCTTCAAAATGGCTTCTTGACATTTAAGCATTTTCTATTGACTTTAGAAGGAAGAAGCCAAATACTGTTGCTTCAATAAATCAGCCAGTGGCAGTTCCTATTCTAAGATAAATCCAGCAAGAAAACTAAGCTCCAAATTTCTCTACATGAATACTAAAATACCAACCAAAACCAAACCAAGAGAGAGCCATGGAAGTATATATCATTAGAGCATGCATGATGCAAAGTGTCTTGGGAAAATATTAGAAGCTTTATTTGTTGTAATTCCATTGAAGTCAAATATCATTATCACATTTCTCTCTTTTGATGAGAGACTTTAATGCCTACACTAAAAGTGATGCCTTTGAGGCTGCACCTCAGAAGAAGAGGGAAAAATGACTTTGAACCAGTGCCTTGCTTTTGGGATGAACAGTTGATATGGTACTGCGCTGCACATATCTTTGCTGTTGAATGCTGTAATAGTAATTCTGTGTGAGCTACTCAGTGAGTACTGAATTTTTTGTAAGAAAGGAGAGAAAAAGTTATAAACATGTAGTGAGCAACATGACTAAGTTACTAATAGTTAGCTGCTCTGGTCGCCAAAGGGCTGCTTTCCTGCTCAAGCTGGAAGAAAAAAACCATATCAGACTTCTACAGCAAGACGGAACATTATCTGGGAAAGAGTTTCTTCCTGCAATACCCTCAATGAATTTTAATCCTTTCTCTTTTTCTTTTATTGGATTTTGCTGACAACCTGTTCATCCCCTTAAATAACGTAATTACTATGGTCATGATTTAGAGCTACTGCTTCTACTTTTGCATCACAGGGACTTGCAAAAATAAATAAATGCATGGAACCTGATGAATTTACTGCCTGTGTTCCTGGTAAAGCAGAAATGAACTGAAAATTAAAAAGGAAGAATTGTAGTAAATTATTTCAAAGTAGGACTGGAAATTAATTTTAAAAGATTTCTCTACTATATAGCCTTAATTAGTGTCTTAGAAACCAGTGCTGTTAGTATTTGGGGCTGTTTAATTTCAGGTTTTGACCATGTTCCAAATGCAAGCACTAAACAGGATTTTCTTGTTTGGTATTTAAATTTTGTAGCTCAGGTACATGATTAATATTTCCCAAAATCTTGGCTATCTATCTACTCAGTCATGTTGACTCTGCTTGTATACTCCAAACATTTCAGTAAAATCTCAGACATCTTCCTTCAAGATATTTAAGGCATCCGACTACCAAAATTTCTGTGTAGTTTCCTTTCACTTTTTATTCCCTCCAGTAGAAGGCTTCTAAATCCAAATACCAGGTAATAAAATGTCTTGAATAGAAGACATTACATTTATATTTTGCTTTCTCAGAACTTTTTCTATAGGGAAGACTATTTTTACTCATCTTGTCAGTCCTGCTGGAATAGGCCATAAAGAAATCATGCAGAAGGTGTTCGGTATATGACTTTGCATGAATGAAAGACTTTCTGAGAACGTTTGTCTTGTCTGCTGGGTCAAAGTCAGCTGGGGAACAAGATGTATATTTTAATCTTATGAATATGTATCTGAAATAACTAGATTTTTACTGTAAAATATATTTTAGTATTATAACATTAAAAAGAAAAGTAACTCCTTGAAAAAGGCAGTTGTTGAGCTGCTATGGATTTGGATCTCCTGGTGTGTGGAGTTCACTTTCACTCCATGACTCAAACATTCCTTTCATCTGGGGCTCTGATGAGGCTCTGTCACTTAAGTGCAGCAATCTGTTTTCATATCTGTGAAAATTGTAGAAATGGAAACGATTAATTAGATCATCAACAATAAAGTCATAGAATCATAGAATCATAGAATAGTTAGGGTTGGAAAGGACCTTAAGATCATCTATTTCCACCCCCCCTGCCATGGGCTGAAACACCTCACACTAAACCATGCCATCCAAGGCTATGTCCAACCTGGCCTTGAACATCGCCAGCAATGGAGCATTCACAACTTCCCTGGGCAACCCTTTCCAGTGTCTCACCACCCTTACAGTAAAGAATTTCTTCCTTATATCCAATCTAAACATCCTCTGTTTAAGTTTTAACCCATTACTCCTTGTCCTATCACTACAGTCAAGTATTTCTTCTCATGATTTCTCACTTCTCATGATTTCTCATTTTGTCTTGGCATTTAGGTTCCCATTTGACACAGAAAGCTCTTGACCAACTATTTCTAACATTGCCAAAATAATAAAATTATCACTCAGAAGAAAAATATAATTGTAACCTACCCTGATTTCCTGTACCTCTTAGGCTGTGTGCTGAGCAGGGCCCAGAGCTCAGTCCCCTCGATCCCAGGGCTTGGCTTACAGTGTGCCCTCGCATGGTGAAGCATCATGGCCTTGAGGGAGCCTGCTGAGAAAGAGCTGTGAGGCAAAAACCTGTGAGGAACCTTCCTGGGGCCTCCCTGCCTTTACTCAGAAGATGCATTTCAGCTCAGGCCTTCAACTTTTGCATGTTTGTTCCCAGTCTTGTGCCTTGCTGACCTTGACCTGCAGACTTGGGATCCTGGCTTGGCCTCAGATCTCTTCCTTATTTGCGGCTGGTGTGGTGGACACAGGTCCCTTGGCTACTCCTCACTGAAGTCCTGCCATTGCACCACTCTTCTTCTTGGGGTGTCGTGGACCATGCCTCTTTGTGAGGGCACACATTTCTACCCTTGGCTTCATCTTCTGCCTGCCCAGTAGATGGTCCTCCTGGACCCTCCTTGGGTCTTCCCATGTAAGGTGGAACCATGCTGGTTTGTTTTAAGGAGCTCATTCATTGTTGCAAGGGACAGTTCTGCAATTTATGTGGAAAGGTCAAGACTCCATTAAATGTAACACACCTCAGATCTCATTTTTATAATTTCTCCTTTATTGGAAATTACTTTTATCTTTTCATCCTGTGGTAGAATACATTCATTTATTCCACAGGAAAAAAAAAATAAAATTTGAAAGTTCCTTGAATTTCTAGAATCATATGTACTTGCTTGACTTTGAAATGTTAATATAAATTTTAAGAAGTATGTTATTAAAAACATTCATTCAATGAGATCTATCAGAGGCAGATTAGGTGCTTCTCCAAGAGTCTGTTGCTTTTTCAAGTGTGCTTCAGAAGTCAGATTAACAGCTGGATCCTGAGAAAAGAATTCAAAAGATAAAGTCACTATATTTTTTCTTTCTTTTTTTCTTTTTTTTTTTTTTTTTTTCTTTCAGTTGCTTAAGGTTGTGCACTTCCCCCCTTTGTCAGGTTAAATTAATTTATACTTTCTTCAGAGCTGTAAGTTATAATGAACTTTTTTTCTTTGTGTTGGTAAATTGCAGTTTCTCTGCCTTTAGAAGAAGAAAAACTCTCATAACTTATTAGTCACAGTAATTTGTTTTTAATTTAAGATTACAGACATGCTTCTTTAAGTGTAGGGTGCAGATTTTCTTCTAGTGGGTTAAGGCTGGAAAGCAATGAGCAAGGTGCATCTCAAGTGTTTTTATACTGCACTTTATTCTGAAAGAAGCTACTAAATTGATATTTATTTCCTTCTTTATTTGAACTAAGTGGCTATAATGTGCTCCCAACATTTTTTTG
This sequence comes from Amazona ochrocephala, assembly GCA_039720435.1. Classification (NCBI taxonomy): domain Eukaryota; kingdom Metazoa; phylum Chordata; class Aves; order Psittaciformes; family Psittacidae; genus Amazona; species Amazona ochrocephala. Next base: position 54,583,394 of record CM077909.1, on the reverse strand, counting down.
TCTAATTTTTAAAATATTTTCAAAACTTTGAAGTAAATCTCATCTAAATGGGTTTTGTATCTATTACCTCTGTGTCATAAACTATGTCCATGAAGATAGATGTGTAATAAAGTGATGTTAATTCATAGCTCATTGCTTTCTTGAATAAAAACAATAGATTCTAAAGTCCAATAACCTTTATGATCATTGTTGTTACCTTTAGGCATGAATATATTTCTGTCAGAAATCTACATTTTGTTTAAAAGATTTCATTAATTTAATTAAGAGCCTTAAGACATGTTGTTATTTCACCAAGAGTCTGGTTCTGTGAAGTATTTAAAGACTCTTATCTCCAATGAAATTTGTAACAGCAGGTAGTCTTTATGAATGCAGATTGAGAATAAATGTTCTGAAAAATGGATCTCAGCTATGCAACATTCTAATCATTCAGAAGGGATGGAGTATCTACATGTGGGAACTACATTTTTATTGTGGTAATCAGTCCTCAGTGCTCTGGGAAATCTGGCAACTGGATCATTTCAGAAAGCTGAAGAAGGTCAAGAGTGTTTTGAAGCATATGTAAAGTACTATCCATAGCTGTAGAGATGAGAGAGAAGGCCTAAAAAGAGTGAAGCCTTGGGCATGTCTGTGACTGTGGCACCAAACGGGCAGTTGGAAGATGTAGAATCACAAGAGAAACGTTGAAGGACATGGAAAAGTTGGAGAAGCTTCAAAAGGAAAAGGAGAAAAAAGAAGCACAGAGTCATGAGACAGAAGTGAATTTATGAAGTAAATGAGCACAACATCTTTTTCTTTTGCATGTAAGTCTGAAGAATATTGCATTTACTGCTTGAGAAAACATCCAGCATCTGATTAACGTACTTTCTCTACTTGCACTCTGAAATACAATTTCCAAATCATTTACATGCGTGTAACCATTTATGTTCCAAAATCTACTAAAGTCAATGAAGCTTCTCCTATCTCATTACCTTGATTATTGTTTGCATTCAAGAACTGCAAATCTTCTTGTTAAGCTATGCTTTTAATTAGAAAACATAAGTCATCCACAGAAAGAACAGATATGTTATCTTGTGATGTACTCGGCATATGCATATATATGGTTTTCATTTGTCAATAATCCACAGCTCTAATTTCTTTTTCAGGGAATTGAAAGCTAAAATGATCATGGATATTATAGGAAGTTAATAGGGAAAAAGGACAATATGTTGTAAGTTATAAATAATTCATCTAGCTATGCTTGAAGTAGTCTTTCTGGAGCTTCATAAGCTTTCTATTTCTGCCAAGGCAAAAGTGCTATCCATTAAAAACCAGAAGCACAATTAAATGCAGCAGCTCTTTTAAGGATTAAAGTTTTTGAACTTTCAGGTTTAGGGTAGTGAAATAAAAACGGATAATGTGGAGCAAATTATCTAAATTAAGCTTTTAGTATTCAAGTGCTTTTGGGATGAGGCTAATATGCCTCAGAAGAAAACCAGGTGGTTTAGATTAAATTTCAGCTGGGTAACTCTCTAGATGTAAATTCTAAATCTAAATTTTGTTTTATACTGTAGGTGCCTCTTAGAATGAAGAGATAAGAAAGGAACATGGTAGCTGAGAGGCACTGCAATTAGAATACCTGCTTCCTGCTTCTACCTTCCCTCATCAGCAAATATTCTGTTACCTTCAGGCTGTTTTCGTATTTTGCGCTATCCGTTTTGCATGAATGCATTTTGCCTGGACTTCCATTGCAACTATAATGCTGCTCTTACACACTCATCTTGTGCCTTTCATTGCACAATTCGTACCCTGTTCACTGTCAAGTAATGAAATGGGCTACTGCAGCTGCTACTGTAACACAGAGAACTGTGTCTGAAAGCACAGGTTAGAAATCTGGTTTTTCTCTCTTGCTGTTTTTAGGTTGGCAGTAGTAGTGGAATACACTTTAATGGCATCTTAACATGGGAAACAAAGGCAGTCACAAATATTATGAGACAGACGAGCCACTTGCAAATATATATCTGGAAATGATGAATATTTACAATTTCAATTACTTTTAATTGCTGTAGAAAATAGTGACTTTAAAATTGAAGGTCTGGAGAATGAGCAACAGTCTGACAGTTCTGTTAGCTCCAGCTTTATCTCCTTTAATTCATGCCACTTATGTACTGTCCTATCAATTAACTGCTTTCTTTATAAACTTTCTTCAGTGCGTTTGAAACTATAAAGCCTAGATGCCAAGGGCAAATACCTCTGTAAGTAAGATTTAAATTCTAGAGTTATTCAGATGTCCTTTGTGGTGTCACATGGTAAATTGCAATTTTTAAGTGATTGTGGGCTTTGTAATGCACACTTACAAAACCAATCAAGCCTAATGTCCCCAAGAAATACTTCAACAATCTTAAAATATACTGTCCTTAAATTGTGAGTTGTATGGGCATGCAAATAATAGAAAACATATGCCTGTAATTTCTTGTGATATTTGCTTGACAGCACAGTCTGAGGATCCTATGTCATTTACCTTTTGTAAGTGTCAAGTGACTTAATGTAATAGCAGAAACAACTTGGGTTTGTCAAATTGATAATAATTGTATAATTCAGTTTCTTTTGTGAGGGTCTATTACAACAATACATTCACAGTTCAATTCTGTATACTCAAAATTTCTTAGACTAAGAAGTGTGCATACCATGCTAACTACAAACCTTAATTCTAACTTGGAGATGCTCTTGGGATTTTTCCAGTTCATCAGCCAATTTTAAGTCAGCGAAGCATGTTATTTCATCTGTTGTATTCTTGCCATATGCTAATGATGAATGTGACAGGTTGTCTTTCTCCCTTTTTGCATAAACAGGAAAATGCTATAACGAGCAGGTGAACCGATTATAGTACGTACAGTAGGGTCAGAGTCTGTGGGAACAATAGCAACATCATATTATAAACAGACTTCCTTTTTTTATTCCCCATTCTACAACCAGATTTATACATTATGCAATACAGAAGAAGAAAAAATTGGAATTAGCCACAAATGCACATAAGGATAAGAGATGGAAGAAGTGTAGTAGATGGAAAACAAAAATATGGTATGGTAAAAACTAACCTCCAGTTTACGTCTATTGGGGAAGACAATTACAAGATGGGTATCAACAGTCCCAGCCAATCCCATCCCCTTTTTATTCAAGAAAACATTTGCAAATCTTTCTTGATTTGAAATGGAAAATATGATTGTGGGTAGGAGAGATGTTCATGTGAGTGCTGTGTCCAGCTCTGGAGCCAGCAACACAAGAATGACAAGACCTGTTAGAGCGGGACCAGAGGAGTGGCACAAAGATGCTCTGAGGACTGGAGCACCTCGCATGTGAAGACAGACTGAGAGAGTTGGGGTTGTTCAGCCTGGAGAAGAGAAGGCTGTAGGGAGACCTTATTGCAGCCTTCCAGTACCTAATGAGGATTTATAACCCCAACTATCTCAGCTTTTTCTCATAACAGAGGTGCTCCAGCCTTCTGATGATTTTTGGCCCTCCTTTGGACCCTTTCCAACATGTCCATGCCTTTCCTGCTTTCAAGACTCCAGGTGAGGTCTCACAAGAACACAATAGAGGGGTTCCTTCTTTGTCTGAAGGATATACTCGTCCATAGGCATACAGATTTGATAAATCTTTAAAAGAGAACCTGTCACTTATAGTCTACATAATAAGAAACCTTTCTTAATACCATAAAGTCAGATTTGGTTGTACTTCTTATTTAAAAGTGAAAAGTCTGTCAAACTCATTGGAATTGTTTCTACTATTGTATGTCATTAGCGCAAAGAAAAAAGTGCTCAAAAAAGAAAAGAAAACAAAAAATACCCCCAAGAAAACCCCCTTATTTTTTAATTGTATTATTGTGACAGTTTGTGTTTGGTACAAACCTGTATGGGATACCACTTTTATTTGATTCAACCTACACAAAGATTTTAAGGGAGTACGTATATATTTAGAATTGCAGGAGTATGTGTAGTCTATTAATGTGTTAGAGTCAAAGTTTTAAAATGTTTTCTCTTTTAAGGTATGATTTTCATGTTGGAAGGCCTGGTACTCAAGACTGTTTTTAGACAGCACAGTTCAATGTGTAAAGCATGGTAAGAGGGCTCAGAACGTCTCTTTTTTTATTTAGAGGCCTGCTTGCCTATTTACATTATAAAATCTTCAACATGAAACCTGTTTCTTAGTATTCCTAATTTCAGTTGAAGATATAAAATCATATGACAATCAGGTTTTGTCTAGCAGATCAGTGGTGCAATTACAATGGATGGTGTGTGATTGCTAGTTAAAATGAGATACCAGGAAGATTATGTGTGCAGTGGGACTCTGGTCTCACTGATTTTGCATGTTTGCATGAAGGACATGATCATACAGGCATTTTTTTTTTTTGCAGCTGTCTCTTGCAAGATTTTCTACATTCTGCTAAGAGTTCACTGACTTAATTTAGTAACATTTTTTTGTGCCCAGAGACAAGTACTTTTGCAGGTAGTGTGGAAGAATGTTTTTGTCAGAATTTGCTTTGTGAGCAAGACCTATGTGCCTTGAAACCTGCTTATCTACAAAAGAGATAATTCCTCTGGATTTATAACCATTTGTTCTGTTTTCCTCTTAGTAAATATAAAAATTTATTTCTCCTGAAGTGCTTTGGTTTTAGGCTTTAAACTAGCAAGAGGTGGAAAGAAAGTACTTGAAGTACGGAAGATACTTGAGCAAGTAAAGGTGCACTGCAAGAGTATTTTGTATACCATTTTTGTAATTTAGAAATTTATAACAGAAAAAAGTAACAACACAACCCATCAAACCCAACTTCTGTCATGCACAAAACTGTGAATTAATATGGTAGATAACCCATGTGCATATTAAAAGTCAGGCTTATCCTAATGCAACATCAGCTGAACCCAGCTATTTCTGTGAGAATGTTTATCTCCCTGTGCTTTCAGTTTCGCTTCACTTTGCTCTCTTGTTCCTGAAAGAAATAATTCAAAATTACTGCAATCATGTTCTAAACCTCACAATGCAAGAGAATCTGGCAACACTTGATTGCTGTCCAAATCTTGTCTGTAAGCCAAAGTTAAAATGTTATGGTGTTCAGTAGCCTGTTTACTCAGCTGAGTGTGTGATAAAGAGCATTGCTGAGAAATGCTAGCAGGTCAAGTATTACAAGATGCAAGTTTGAGTTCAGGCTAGTACTTATGGAATATTAACCTGAAAGTGTCATTAGAGATTCCCCTCAGCTTTGAGTTGAGTTTTCTGGCCACAGAAATATGTTTGCAGCTTAGTTAATAATAGTCATTGTGGTCTTTTCATATTTCTATGTAGAAGCAAGTATTCATGTAAAAGTTGAGGTCTTAATGGTATGTTTTTGGAGTGGAAAGGTAGAGAAGGTTCATTTAGTGACGAAGTATCTTTATGATAAGTTCAACTCTGTCAAATTCAGTTTACCGCATTGCACTTCTTCTGGGCACAAGTATGACCCTAGATGTAAAATAAATGTAAATCTGATTTAAATATAAGCCTCTCTGCAAAGAGGTAGAAACGTCGGGAAACTGTTCAAAATGCTTTGCTGGAAGGCTGCTGGTCCTTCTGTCACAGATTATTTATTTTAATTGTGCTACTGGCATAAATTCTTTCCAGAATTTACAACAGTGGAGACCCATGTATCTCTTAGTCTTTCTTCTTAGGTTATTTTTTTTTCCTATTCTCTCTAAGATCTGTTCCTTCCCTACTCTATATCGTCACTTCCTTCTTAGGGGTACAAGAAATACGAATACAGTGCAGCAGGCAATAATGCTGTCTGCATATCTTCTAGGTCTGACATTTAGCTTCCGCCGCAAAAGCAGCATTTTAGTCAAATTCTCTTTTAGGAAGCAAAATATGAAAGAAAACAAAATTATAAATATTACAGTATTTTACACACAGATGGATAAATTCAGTTTTTTCTCTTCTGTAAGTAGAACATAAGCCCTCCAGAGCTGACATGGAATCATAGAATCATAGAATAGTTAGGGTTGGAAAGGAACTTAAGATCACCTAGTTCCACACCCCTTCCATGGGCAGGGACACCTCACACTAAACCATGTCACCCAAGACTCTGTCCAACCTGGCCTTGAACACCACCAGCAATGGAGCGTTTACAGCTTCCTTGGGCAACCCATTCCAGTGCCTCACCATTCTAGGAATAAAGAACTTTCTCCTTCTATCCAATCTAAACTTCCTCTGTTTAAGTTTGAATCCGTTACCCCTTATCCTATCACTACAGTCTCTAATAAATAATCCATCCACAGCATCCCTATAGCCCCCTGTCATGGGTTCAGCAGCAACAGTCATTTTTCTCCTTCTTAGTAGCTGGTGCAGTGCTGTGGTTTTGACTTTCAGCCTCGGAACAGCACTGATAACACCAATGTTTTCAGTTACTGCTTAGAAAGTTTTGGTTTGACCAAGGACTTTCTGAGTCGCATGCTCTGCCAGGGAGGAGGGGAAGCCAGCGGGAAGTGGAGGCAAGGCACCTGAGGCGAACTGACCGAAGAGGTATTCCATACCACAGCATGTCATGCCCAGGATGTGAAAACAGAAGGCAGAGACCTGGAACGGTAGGGGTGCACTGCTTGGTCGGGCTGGCTATACGTGGTGAGCAATTGTATTCTTTTCCTTTGTATTTCTCTTGTCATTATTATTACTGGTGGCAGCAGTAGTAATTTGTGTTATACCTTAGTTACTAAACTGTTCTTATCTCAACCTGTGGGAGTTGCATTCTTTCAATTCTCCTCCCCATCCCTCCAGGAACGGGGGGAAGAAAGAGGGGGGAGTGAGTGATCAAACTGCGTGGCTGACTGAGCTTAAACCACGACACTCCCCTTCAGATACTGGAAGGCTGCTATGAGGTCTCCACGCAGCCTTCTCTTCTCCAGGCTCAACAGCCCCAACTTTCTCTGCCTATTTTCATAAGACAGGTGCTCCAGTCCCCTGATCATTCTCATGGCCCTCCTCTGCACTTGTTCCAACAGTTCCATGTCCTTTTTATGTTGAGGACACCAGAACTGCACACAATACTCCAAGTGAGGTCTCACGAGAGCAGAGTAAAGGGGCAGGAGCACCTCCGTCAACCTGCTGGTCACACTCCTTTTGATGTAGCCCAGGATACGGTTGCCTTTGTGGGCTGCAAGCTCACACTGCCGGCTCATGTTCATTTTCTCATCAACCCACACCCCCAAGTCCTTCTGCGCAGGGCTGCTCTGAATCTCTTCCCTGTCCAACCTGTAGCTGTGCCTGGGAGTGCTTCGACCCAGGTGTAGGACCTTGCACTTGGCATGGTTAAACTTCATCAGTTGGCATCAGCCCACCTCACAAGCTTGTCAAGGTCCCTCTGGATAGCATTCCTTCCCTCCAACATATCAACCGAACCACACAGCTTGGTGTCATCGGCAAACTTGCTGAGGGCGCACTCAATCCCACTGTCCGTACCACCTACAAAGATGTTGAACAAGACCTGTATTTGAGAAAATTATTCATATGGGTAAAATGTATATATTAAGCTGGCTTTCAGGACATGTGTAATTACACTTATAACTTTTACTTGCCAGAGAGTAGATAGTAAAACTTTCTTGTTTTCCAGAACTTTTCAAATCACAATCACTTTTAATGTATGGTGGCTCTCTATTATTTCTCTAGCATTTATCCTGTTTCTTGTAAAAAAATCTAAAGAATAAATAAATGAGCTTTAAAAATGTGTTTCCAGTTGAAATCAAGGTTATTATTCGTACTATAAATCATCTGGATTGATGGATGCTGTGTGTGTTCTGCTTTTCTTTTTAGACATGGCTTGTTTCTGAACAATGGACTAATTAACTTTCAGTTTGACTCATCTATAAATGAGCAAAGGTCCAACTTCAGAACCCACCTTAAAGGGCTTCAAAGGTTTTTTTATTTTTCTCCTTAAATTTCAAACCATTAGATTTTAATTTCATACATTTATTTTTTTAGTCCACCCAGTCTTATCTGTTTTCCTACAGAGAAAATTTCCACCAGCAAAACGCCAGTTCTTGTTCAAGCCTTAATGCATTTCCTTTCATGTTGATAACCAGCATGATCAAACTCTGCCCTCTCCCATCACTTCTTAGTACCTGTTACCTGCTTAAACTGGTAAATGTGCTCCACCAAATTGGAAAACTCAAGTTGCAGCTAAAAAGAGGTCAATTTTCCATCTTATCCCATTTTGTAATTCCTGGAAGTTACTTAATAACTAATGTAATAATCTCATGTGCACTCGTGATGAGACCTTTTTCATCAATAATATGTATTTTGGATTCTAATCCTTTTAAATTCAGTACAAATCTCCAAATACCTTGTCCATGACTCTAATTGTCTAGTTTGGCCTGTTTCTGAGTGAAGAAGGGGCCTCATCTGATCCCACAGCATGCCCCATCTAATCTCCTGTAGAAAGCAGATGGCTTCAAACTTGAAACTCAGCTGTCCAGCAGCCAATTCTTCCTGCTTGTGGTCTCAGTGCGTGGGAGGATCCTGGCAGATTCAGCTAGCAACCTTTTTTGTGACCTCATGATGCTACCCCATGAACACCAAAGTTAATGTGCACCCCCAGCCATATTTAGCCATCCATTAGAAAGTCAAGCAGAAAACAGTTTGATTTCTAATGTCCCATTGCCTCAGCCATTCGGGTAATTAAGCTTTCTGCTGCCATCACTGATTTAGTACTGCCAAAATTCACTTAGGTCTGAGAACTAAGCAGGTTTTCTTTACAGCAGTGACTCAGTGTCCAATTAGTAAATTAGGACCCATGAACATGAAATGTTTAGCTGGGATACATCCATTCCTTTGAAAATTATTGTATTTCTGTTGTGGCTCTGTGATTTCTCCTGTCCTAGTCAATCACTTGAAGGAAGATGGCAGTTGCCTAATTCTGTCTATTTTATATTCAGAATCATGGCCTATATTGACTCTTCACTTGATGCATACGTGAAGCTTTCTTATGGAAATGATAGAATAGTTTTTATTAAAATAATTCTTCTATCAGTGTGAGATTAATTACAATTATCTCAATAGCAGAAGGTTCAGCTCTGAACTGCTTAATGAATTATTCTATTAACTCTGCGTAATTTTATCTACTAGGTTGCAATCAATTAATAATGTTTAGCTCTACGTCAATACCTCAGAAATTGTCTTTTCTGTAATCCAAAAGTTATCATAAAAATTATTTGCTTTTGAAATTACCACTGCCATTGATTTCCTTTCAGGATGAACACGGAGTATTTTTTGCTTAGCTTTTGCATAGTCTGATGAAATTCTACTCCATGACAGAAAACACCATAGTTTTCTTCATTAGCTTCTTATACAAACATTTCTCAAAAGAAGTTCAAATGCTCAGCAAATTCCCGTTGATTAACCATTTTGTTAAATCTTTCAGAAAAGTCTGATGGGGTTTAGAGACAAGGTATTCTTAGAGGCTGCATCTACATCTAGCAGCAACGCTAACAATGTTACATTAACTTACATTTTCAAGTTATATTTTTATTGAAAAGGCTAATGATTTACTTTTTTTCTTTTTCTTCTGATAGAAGAACTTGAGGTGAACAAGTACATGAAGTTGCGGCAAATGCAAAACGAGCTAAAAGAAATGATCCTTCACAAAAAAACATTCCTAAGCCGTCAAACCCATATCATAAAGCTGTTTCAGAGGAGTCCTTTTTTCAGTTTGTTGCAAAGGGGCCAGAAGGCCAGCAACCTGTTTGCCTAACAAGAACAGGGGTGGGGGGAAGTTAGTAGTCACGTCAGAGACATGAAAAAAGAAATAAAATAATTCCAAGTTGTGGAATTTAGCTTGATTTAATTTATTGACAATTGACAGGCTTTACTAATTCTGGTGCTGAGAAATAAAACCAACCAACCAACCAACCAGTTAAGCTAATGTGCCTTGTCTTTCGTCCGGACATGTATCTTTCCCCCTTTCTGGTTTCCAGTCCCCCAAAAAGCAGGTACTGAAGAATAGCACGTAATGCTGCAGCCTTTCCTGGGCTTTTCTAATGCAGTTTATTGAGAGGAGTTCTTGGTGAGGAGATAGGCTTTCTTGGCTGAGGCTATGGCAAGGGTGAGGGAATGACTGGGTGCCTGGGCAAGTCCAGGAAAAGAGCATACTGTTGTATAAACAAAAATAGTTCACTGCTCTTCTCTGTTTTGTGTTACTTCTGAAAATAAGTTACTGAGAGGCTGAAACCACTTCAAGTGCTTTCAGTGATATAATTTTTTTTTTCATTTGTATGGAAATGTGGAGTATTTAAAAACAATTGTTCTGTAGTCCAAGCTCTGTACATATGTGTATGATTTACAGAGTGGCTGGCTTGGCTCCAGAGAAGTCTGAGGACATAAGAACAAGGTAAGCTCAGGTTGTACCGTTTACCATGTTCAGTATCTAGCTATGACTACAAAAGAGCAAGTCATCACTTATGTCAGGAGTGGGTTTCTGTGAGGGTAAGATTTGTGCAGAAGCACTAGGATTTATGTTGCTCTTGCTGTTCTGGTATTTTCTGCAAATGTAAAAGCAGAGACATCTAACACATATACAGTACTGTCCAGATCATTTTGGTGCTCCTGAAATTATTGTACAAACATCTTCCAAACTATAGGAGGAAATAATATTATACTCCCACTTAGCTGATACTTTCAAGGCCCTTCTGCATTACTTTCCCTATTCTCAAACACACATGCAGGTCTCTAAATCTTCCCATGCTCAACAAGGACTTTCCTTTTCTTCATGAATATATTCAATAACGGCAGAAATGTTCCAATACAAGCTAGGCAATTTTGCTGTTAATTTACCCTCAGAGAAAGAGGCTACAATATTATCTGCTGTTTCATTTTATGTAGAAGAAAGCTAAACCATTTACTGAAAATGATTGCTTTGTGAAATGGTTTTGATATTAATTTAAATATATTGAAATAGCATTACTATGAGACCTATTAATGAAAAGGGTTATGTTTTTTCATGGAGGCTCCTGCATTTTTGCTGATCTTTCTAAATAATGCTAGGCTTTTGACCCTTAATCATAGAATCATAGAATAGTAAGGGTTGGAAAGGACCTCAAGATCATCGAGTTCCAACCCCCCCGCCATGGGCAGGGACACCTCCCACTAAACCATTAATATATCATTCTTTTCCAATTTCCAGACATTTTAATGCTCAATTTGCAAGTCTATTATTATTTAGGGAAATGAGGCAGTTGAGTTGCTTGCCCTTTAAGACTTTTTTTTATTACTGATGTCTTTGTTGGATCACTAAGCAAAATCTGGAAATGCTGTCTTACAGAGCCATACAGTAGGAAGCTAAAGGTTTTTTAATAGATTGGGTTCAAATTGCATTCATACAAATAGTTATCAAATATCATTTAGAGAAGGAATCTTACTGTTTTTTCATTCTTGACCTCCTGTCAACATCAACCACATATCGCTACTTTTAACCTGCAAAATTATTATTTATTTGTAATCTCAGATTAAAATGGACTTTTTCTCAAGGTAAATAATCCATTAAAATACCCCAAAGCAGGAACTGAGAAAAAAGAGTTGAAATACAACTTAATATTATAATGAAGAAGGCATTCCTCCAGTGATGAATTTAGTCTATGCATCAGATTCTCTATAGGATTTTTTTATAATTGCCCACTAAACCCTACAAAATAAATGTTAATCATGTTTTAGTAACTTAGCTCTCCTACTTGAATTTAGAAGGTGGGACAGACCTGATTTGTTTTAAATAGAGCAAAAATATTTAACATTTTTCCAAGAGATTACTTTCATTCTCAAGAAAGTGTAAAACTTGGTCAAGACAATCAATAACTACAGTACTCATTTTGGAAAAGAAGTCAGGATTGACCGGTGGGATGTATATTTCTGCTGACTGTGGTTTCATACAAGTGTTCTCAGCTTTAGTCCTAGTGCTTCTGTAATCTCACATTTAACTCTTACCACAGAGCAAATGCTAACCTGCCTCAGAACTTCTCTTTCACCTCTGTCACCTCTTGTCAACAATATGTCACCTCTGGAAAATCATCCATTAGATGTCAGAGCACATGGAGCATCTGGTAAAGCACAATACGGTAACAGCAGTAGGCTACAGTTAGAATGGATAACAATATTTTTGTATTAGAGCTGGAAAACTTTGAAATAATATATTTAAGATTTTTGTGTGTATTACATGCCTGAGACCCCTTAATACATTGCTTTCCCCACAATTCTGTGAATCGAATCCCAGCTCTAAGGGTCAGGCCTTGAATGGTAGACTTACACACAATATGTGTAAAATTGAAACTGCTTAGAGCTGAGAAAAAGCCTGAAGATACAAAATCTGGAAAACCACTGGCTTTTCCTGACTTTGAATTGTCACATTAGCATTTAATAATACATATATGATGCAAGGTTGGCAGAGCAAGTTGTTTATTATTAATAATGTGGAGAGCTTTTCCTCCCTTCATTTTGCTGTTTCTGCGTGCAAGAAACCTCTTTTATTTCTTCACTATTTTTTGCTTCTTGTTCAATGCTGAAATGAACTGGCGCATTATCTTTTCCAGCAGTTTACTGTGTTATCGCTGATTCTTGCTCTAGATCTAATCCCTGCTTCTTCAACTTTGAGGTCATTAAAAAATAAAAAAGAAAGCTTCCTTACTCGTTAATGTTACCTTGGGTTTAGCAGAAAGGTCAAATTAAATACAGAATCAAAAACCAAACCCTTTATAGCTAGAAAATGCCTCCTGACCATGTAACAAGTATGCTTGGTGTGTACCTTTAGGCATTTAGCATTGTTTGTGTCTGAGAATAACTTGTCGATCTTGTCATTGTGTCAGAAAAAATCAATCCATTGATTTATGATCTCTGATGTAGTTTGATTTTACAGCATGTTCTTCTTAAGCTGCATGATTTTTTTTCTTTTAATATTTTTTAAAATTAAAATGTCCCAACTCTTGGAGAAATACATGATTAGAAACTCCATGCATTGTATTCAGATTTTTTAATCTGGCATCCCTTTAAAGATTCATCAGTACTGTCATCACAGAATTCAGGTCTTGAAGCAGAGAAAATTAGCTTACATTGAATGACATACAGCTGTAGTAGGAGCATCTTCAGATTACCTAAAGCTGTCTTGGATGTGCCTGCATTAAATTACACTAACTTTGGCATATATACTTCTTTGTATTAAAATATGTTTTGTAAATTATTACATTTACTATATTATACATTATTAGTACATGAATGGAACATAAAAATACATTTTTGAGGCCCTAACATAGTGAACTTTCTGTTACAATATATTCTATTTTAGTAAGTCTTCTTCAGGGAAATCAGTATTTCCCTTCCAGTTAAAAAAATCCCAAAAAAACATCACTATCGTTAGTTTGTCATGTTTTGCAGAACAGTTTTTGGAGAATTTCTCAGCAACTCCAGAAAGGGTATGTAATCTCTCCCAGCGACAGATTTTGGAAAGGTGAATGAAGACCCTTGTTAACTCCCAGCTCTGTCAAACAACCAATTTACTGCATCAGCTATCAAAGGTGTCAGACCAAGTAAAACAGCAATTTTGGTAGCTACAAGGTGCTTTAGAAATATGACTTGAGATATGAATAGTTATGGAGGCTGCTGAGTAGGGATAGTCAACCAATTGAAGTAGGAGAAATAATGTGTGATGGGAAATAAAGCCCTTTCACTGCTGCAAAAGGGAGGAAGTTGTATCTACCTACAGTTACTCTTCTGTTGAAAAGAAATGAAGGCTCGAATAAAACTCTTTGGATTCCTGTGTATAAACTTGAATTCTTTACATGCTGAGGGAATGAGTCACTCAGCTGTATAGATGGAAAGAGTGAAAGGGGACAAAACGTGCTCTGGGAAGGCATGGCAACAAGTACTGTGTGATGAACTGGGAAGCTCTTGATTTTGGTGTAGATATTAACATGCTTTGATTGATGAAACTATCTTATTTAAACAAACCCCAACTAGCTTTGTTCTCAAAAACTAGTGTAAAAATAAGAGGGCTTAGCATAACTAAGCTGTTGAATTAGACTCATGACTACAGGGCAAACTTGGGTAGAAACATGAGCTACTCAGATTTTTCTAATATATGTAGCCCTCTGATAGCTGGGTGAACTACATGTTGGCAATTATTCTACTCAATTTTGCCACTTTTGGGCTTTGTCCTCCTCAGAAGATTAGTTTTTCATTACAGCAGTAGGTGCTGACAGGTGTTGTACAAATGCACAGGAAGTGTCAGGTGCTGCCTTTTACTTGTTAGAAAAAAGTCTGCTTGAAGGAAGAGGGAGAAAGACGTTCAGAAAACTAAAATTACCTAAGTGCTTTCTTATCCAGAGAGATGAATGAAAATTAAATGGCTCCAGAGATTATCCTCCCCCTGCAGCTCTCCCTCCTGCTTCTTTCTAAAGTAATCCAAGCTGAGATGCTCACACATGTCAGCTGTTAAAGCTTGACATATCTGTCATAAAGCCATTTCTGCCCTCAGGTGTGGAAAGAAGTGCAGGAGAGACATACTAATTGATATTTCACCTGACGTGAGTCTGAGGAGATGTGGGCAGCTGTGGTTGTTCTGGTTTTTTGTTTTTTTTTTTTTTTTTTTTTTTTTTTTTTTGTTTCTTTGTTTCTTTATGTGAACCAGGGAGCATTGGCTGGTCTTATTCTTGCTTGGTTTTGCATTGCAGTTAGGGTCCTGAACCTGAATTTGTCCGTTCCCTTGGTCAGTAGCTGTGTCTTTTTTGCGGTTGATTTCTAAGGCTTTTGCATGTATCAGTGCTTCTTGTAATGTGATATTATCTAACTCCACTTCTCTCCTCCTATTTTCTCTGGAGGTATATGTAACCTCACATGAAAGGTAACCTCACATGTAGGATAAAGAAAAAGACCTCCTCTCACAGCCCATTGCTTTTACATAGTGTAGGTAAACGTAATTCTAGCGATGAAGTCCTCTCTTAGGCGTTTTGGCTGCGACGAAAATAACACTGTATCAGTGCGGCCGCTGGTAAGCAATGAACTGGTGAGGAAGACAGCTGAGGACTGCAACATTTTGAACCAGAATCTGCTGCTAGCCTGTAAAATGCTGTTTTAAATTATTCTGTTGCAATGCTATTCTGTGTTAACAATAAGAAAAACTTCCCTTGAGGGGCTGTAGGTTTTCCTGGGCCCTCTGCAGAGCTGCCGTGCCTCACCAAGGAGCGAAGCCAGAGAACCTCTTCTCCAGCTTCTGTGTTGGAGCCTGTGCCTCCTTAGGCGCAGAGTGCTGTGATGTACAGTAGGCTTTTCTCCCAAACCTGCAAAAAGTGATTGATCTTTAACAATGGCTTTGTTTCCGTTTATTCTGTATTTGTTTCTGTGATGAAGGGAAATATAGTTAATATTTTAAAATTACTGGAAAGCTTCCACAAGTTGTTTTATTGCTTAGGGTTTAATTGCTTTTGTTTGTCCTAGCATTCAAAGAAACAACATTGCTTCCCATTGCTAGAAATCAATTGTTGTGCTAATGTTGAAATACAATTATTTTAAAAATTGTTCAATTGTATAAACTTGCTGTGGTTTTGACTTCTGACTGTCCTTGGAAAGTCATGGGAATAAATGTCAACAGTAAATTTATTTTGGACTTAAAATAAAAACTTATTTAAAACTAATGTTGCTTCGAAGAATTAGATAATCTAGTTACCTTGTAGTCTCACAACTGCTTAAAGACAATACTGTTGCTGAAAGTTATAATCCTGATCTTTTCCCCACTTACAGGGGATCACTTCTCCCCTCTGCATAGACCTTTCCCTGTGCTTGCACAACTCAGTGTTTATTCAAACATATGAAGGAAGCGGGGTACATTAAGAGAACAGCTAATCCTCCCATACTTTGAAGTTATTTTAGTCCAGCTAATTTTTGGTTGTTTAGCCTAAAACGTACTCATGCTATCACAGAAAGGGAAGGAGATGGAAACCAGCATGAGCATGAAGAAATGGAGACAAAATTGGTCTATTGCTTATGGTGGCAGCAACTTATGCTGCATTAAAATTGTTGAAGTGCCGTGAAACTGTATGCTGGTGATGTTCCATCAGGAAGCTATCCCTCTCAGTCTATAGTGTGTGAAAGTGAAGACTGCTTTTATGTCTAGATGTTGAATTCTTGCTGAAATCTTATCTGAATTCTTGGTTTTCAATGTAAGTGATTGTTATTGCACACACAAGACTATTATGTAGTGCTTAAATACGAATCAAAGTGTAAACCTGTGTTTCACCAACCCCCCAAACCTGATAGTAAACATAAAAAAAGATCATTTGGGAACCTAACCTTACCATGTTGATTAGAGGGTTTTAGAGACACTCAGAAATCCTATGAAGGGATTCACAACACGTCCTCAGGCATGATCCTTTTGGCTTACAATGAAGATTATGGATAGATGGCACATAGGGAGAGAGTATTTGCTTAGAAATCATAACTTCAAATTTACATTACACTGCAGTATCAAGACATTACATTTTGGAACAACAGAAATTCTTATTTCAATTTCCTTTTAAATATTGAATCTATGGCATGATCCCATTCTTAATTGTCATTCTCTTACATTATTCATTTGAAATAATCTCCCCAGTGTTAAAAATAAAGCTTTTATGTAAGAAACTGTCTTTAAATAATATAAGTATGTAAGACACACAGAGACCTTGTTGAAGTAATTGAAAATAGTCTTGTTTTTGTTTGAATTTGTTTCTTCCCACCTGTAACTTTTAATTAATGCTGTTGTTGCCTCTTTTGACCTGTATACTTTTAAAACTGCTCCAGGGTGGTGAAAAAGTCATATGACAAAGACAACTTAGCAGTTTTATCAACCGGTAATTGGGAATCAATGTGCTTTGAGCTCTGGGCAGAAAATGTAATAAACTATCTAGTCTAGAGGGACAAAAGATTATTTGTTAATAGTATAAAAAGGTCAGTGCTACTGTAATTAAGTTAGACCTGCAAGGCATTCTAAGCAATACTTCTGAATTGTAATATCCCAGCAAGAAATAGAGTGCTTGACAATTATATTCTATTGAATATACCATAGGTCATGTCCTATATAAATGAGCATACTTAAATAGCTTTCTGCTTTAACACTTGATCTTAAATCTCCAGTATGTGTTCTTATATTATGAAATGCTGTAAAAGCCTGACTAGCTCAGAAATAAACAGAATTCACCTCTGCACAGAGCCAACTTAAGAGACAGCCCATATTCCTGCAGCACACAGAGTCTACGTGCATCTGTGAAGTCTTGCATCAACTGCGCCTATATCTTGCACCAGAAGCTTGATCCTATGCACACTGAAAAACAAGTGAAGATCATCCTCTGGGTGGAACCAGAGGACATCAGCAGTTACATCCAGTAGATTCTCAGGGTTGTTTCTGCTGTAATCAAGCTATGCATTGAGCTGTAATAAACTGCAAATTATATATAAAGTATTGCTTGAGCACATGAAACTGCTATGTTCATTGGATTTTGTGTTTGCTACTGATCTGCATGTGATAGAGATGAAAAGTGTGATCACCAAAGTAGCATACTGAACTGCAACATGGGTTGTTGTGAGTGCAAGATTTTCTCATTGTGCATTTAATGTAAAGCTGTAGAGTTCTGCAGTTTATCTGCAGCAGTATTTAACTGTAGCTCTTCTATTTTTTTTTTTTCTGAATCAAGAGCACCTCAGGAAACAGATATAATTAACCTTGAAATAAAAACTGTGTGAGATCACTAATTTACTTTTAATTAGTAATGCCTTCTTAGTTAACTTTGTTACTGCTAACAACTACTTTATAATAATGAAGACTTTAATCAGAAAAATAAAATGAGAATGCGTTTTTTGGCCAGCCAGCCCAAACTGATGGAAGATTACTGAGGCACATATAAAAATAGTCTATTTTACATATCTTGGGATTTTTTCCTGGTGGTAATCTGAGAGCTCAGTTCTTGGCTATATAATGACCAGGTATGTTCTCTAGATTACTCCGTCTTCTGAGTTTCAGAGAATTTTCCTAATCTAACACTCACAACATAGCACTGGTTTCTTTTTCTAGCACATCTGGATTTTATTGTTGGTGTAATAAGATGAGAATAAGTCACACTTAGTTTTTATGAGCTTCCCAAGACTTGATGGTGTGAGGTCCTTTTAAGTTCCACATTAAAACTTGCTGTATAAGGTGGTGATTTTTTTTTTCCTTTATGAATAATAGGAGTAAATATTTTTGCCCTACTTTTTAATCAGGATGAATGGGGTAGAGGGAGGAAAAATTACTACATAAAATTAGGTGGACCAGTTATTAAGCCTGGGCTTTCATTTCCTTAATTGGTTTAAAATAGTTTGGTTTAAAGCAAATGAGATCTCAAATTGGTTGCGTACTATCTGTGAACCTTGAAGTATGTCTGTGTGCACAACTCAGAAGATTTCAGACCCTGGATTTTAAAGGGAGCAGCTAACATTAAAGTGACTGGCTGTTATAATGAGTAAAAAAGAGGTTGCATACAAAGGACTGCTCAGTGTGCAGCTGTCTATAGCTAGGCAATAATGAAATCTTGAGGATGTTGTACATCAGCTATTCATAAGCATACTAGTCAGGGACAGATTCATAATTTTTGAGAAATCTCTCAGGAAGCATGCAGCTGATGTTGAATTTCTTACAGCAGACAGGGGGCTTCTGTTTGCTTGATAAGGTTTTGGGTTTTTTCCACCCTTTTATTTTTTCTCCTACTGCATTGTTTGGTATACATCTTATGATAAAAACTCAGTTTGTGTCTCTAGTAAAAGAACTGTCCACATTCAAATTCCATAGATTGCTAAGGGACAGGGGTGAAGTGTGGAGCGACTAGTAATTTAGGATACATTATAATCCTTTCACTTACAAGTTGTGTAGGATTTAAGCCCAGGAGAACAAAGAGGAGTGCAAATTCAGAATATCTTTAAATGTTCACATAGATGTGTGATGTTAGAATAATATTTTTGATGCTGTACATAACATAGTGAAAAGCAACAGAAGACCAAAAGAGAAATTAAAATCTACTTAATTCAAATGCGTTCTAAAAAGAGTAATGCGGCGTATAGTAAATAGAAACCAATGTTTTCTTTCTGTGGAATTTGAATGAAGAACTTGCTGTAGTTGAGTAGTGGCATTGATTATGCATGCAATCCTTAAAAGCGAAGACAGTACTGAACCAAACTCTCTTTTTCCAGTCTCCCTTTGTTCATTTTTTTGTAGAGCTTGTTTTACATATTTTGGGAAAATGTTCTTTGTTCTCTTTGTTATGTTGTAATTAGCTTCTACATGGTTCTCAAGTTTGCATTCTTCTAATGATAGTTGTCACTTCCTTTTTGAGTCCTTGGGCACTCAGTGGGAAAGCTTCTACTACCATCCCACATTTCTGCTCCCATGAGGCCTTACTGCGCTAATACAGAATGTGTAAGTATGCAGATGGCCCCTGAAATTTCCCAAGTACATTTATCAACAATACATTATGCACTACTATCTAATGCTCCAAATTGCTGTTCCTGTTTAATCATATAAACTGCTCTAGGTATCAGCTTGTTCAAAAGAAAATTAGGCTTTGCCATTACAAAGTAGCATTTATCTCATTTAACGAGAATAGGTTTATTCTAGTATCAACTCAAATGCAACAAGTCCGTATGGTTGCTATAGGAGACTGTCATGACTGGAAAAGCAGATAAGCAGATTACAGCAGGAATACACCCTAGACAATCTTAATCAATAAATACAGGATTACTTACTCAATAGGGGCTTTTGTGAAAACATCCATGTCTTGAATTCTATTTCACGTTTAAATCTGCAGTTGTATACAGTGAAGACCAAGAGAATTGCAAAAAAAAAAAAAAAAAAAAAGAATTTAAAACATTAAAAAAATTGAAAACCAAAAGCACAAAGAAATGTCCACTAGAATATACCATGAGAGTAAAGGAAAGAACTGGAATGATGCCTGAAGCAAAGAAACTGTTAACTCTTAAATTTTTGTTTATGCATGTAACTGCAGAGGGTCTAAAAATTTTAATTCTGAGGAAAATGCAATACTTTCAAGTTATAATATCTGGATTTCGTTCTGTTATTCACTTGTTATTAATAGTCACCTACACAAGCTCTTTTTTGAGACTATTCCCAGCCCCCTTAATGAGTACCATCAATGCATGGAAGCTGAAAATTGTATATTATTGAAACAAAATACGTAGGACGGCATTGTTCAAATTATTGAGTTTAGTACAAAGCAAAACAAATAACTTCCAAGGGCTTGGAAGTCATACATGAATTAAGAGTGACTCCTGATTTTCTGAAGCTCCGCATTATGTCGCTTTATATCATATTATTACTGACTGGCTGGTGTTCTGGTTTATGTGTTATCAAGATGTTCTCAGATAAAACAGCATTTGAGGTTGTCTATTATCTACAGGCAAAGAGATCAAGTAAGTGTAGAATATCTATTTGACCAAAGAGCTGAGCCAAAATCATGTTAATTTTTCTTTATGGTGAAGGCTTATTGGAAACGTATTTGCAGTGATGCAAGAGGCCAGACTTGCATTATGTACCATCCACTTGGTTGAGCCACATCACATCAAAAGTTACAAAATGTAATAGCAAAGCCTCTCCTTAGGAAAACAGGAAATATCAAGCATATCAGGCTAGACAGATGAATTTAGCATACTTATTCGAGTGAAGAGTTGAATCAAACACATGTTCAGGTCTTGAAAAAAAATTCTTCCCGAGTTTTTATTGTAACAGTCCTATACTTCTGAACATGAGTCTAAACCTAATCACCAAATGATAGGATCCACTTGTAAAGTAGTCTGCCTTTTTCTCTCTTCGTCCCTTATTATTTCCTCCATCCCACCAAAATCCTACACTAAAGACCCTTACCATCTTTTCTTTCATCTTGTTTCAGTGGTTTCCATATTATACACTCATACAGTTTCAGTACTTCTTTCACTACTAACCTACACCTATGCTAGCCTGGCCATAAGCAAAGCAATTAGACTCAGATCATGCTTGGCCTGTGCTCCATTGTTTCAGTTCTTAACTAAGTACACAGTGCATTGCTACTCAGCTCCTCTGTCAATTAGTTGTTACTTGGGTGCCGTACTCCATAGTGAAAGGCACTTACAACATGTGCCACCATTCACCTCCTCTATTTCTTGATGGTGTAGACAAAACAACAGATTGGTTTAGGTAGTAACATCAGGGAAGGCTTGCAAAATCCTGATTTTTTTCTAGTGAGCAGTAAAAATCCAGTCTATTTAAATTTCAAGGATAAGGCAGTGATTTTTTTATTTTTTATTTTTTTTAATTCCAAACTCATTATCCAGTTATTCCCAAATGGATCTGACTTTTGAAATTCCTCTCTAAAGTTTGGCAACAAGCCAGCTGGACAGCTAGTTTATTGAAGAGATAATTATCTCGTAGAGCTATGGTAGAAGTTGCATGTTAAATGCTTTCTGAAAAGACAGCATGACAGACAGATATAATAGGTCAGCCTCTAATACATTGCCACTTAAGTTGTGAAAAATATGTAACAGCTTTGAAGCAAATGTCCCAGGATATTGAGATAGAGTGAAATTTACTCTTTCATGTATCAACATAGTGTAGTTAAGTTCTTAGTAAAAATATCTGCAGTTTATCAAAGAAAATTCCACAAAGTCTCACCTGTGGTGAATGTTTATAGATATAAATTCTTGGTTTTATTTAACATTAACATGGGACTGTTGATGTTTTGTTATTGTACTGTAGCTAGCTGTTCTAATATATTAAGACTTCAAAACTGTAGATATACTTAATTTAGTTCTGTCAAATTAAATTGCATAGGAGCAGAGCTACACTGTAATGGGTATGCATATTTGCCTTCTGGATTAGGATAAAAGGATTAGAACTAAATAGACTGTTGTCAAAATTGTTTGAAATACTGGCATATTCCCTCTTAAAATTTGCATCTCAATAGAAAGCTGTACCTGATGATAAAGGTTCCTGATAGTGCAGGCTTTTGGGAAACATTTGCAGTGATGCATGATGCCAAGTAGCTGCCTTTCATAATGCCCAATACCATGTGGCTGATTTACATCTGCTAAAATGCTAAGAAATCTAATAGCAAAGCTCCACTTCAAGGTCGAGGGAGGTGCTCCTGCCCCTTTACTCTGCTCTCGTGAGACCTCACTTGGAGTATTGTGTGCAGTTCTGGTGTCCTCAACATAAAAAGCACATGGAACTGTTAGAACAAGTGCAGAGGAGGGCCACGAGGATGATCAGGGGACTGGAGCACCTCTCGTATGAAGATAGGCTGAGAAAATTGGGGCGGTTGAGCCTGGAGAAGAGAAGGCTGTGTGGAGACCTCATAGCAGCCTTCCAATACCTGAAGGGGGCCTATAGGGATGCTGGGGAGGGACTCTTCATGAGGGACTGTGGTGAGAGGACAAGGGGTAATGGGTTTAAACTTAAACAGGGGAAGTTTAGATTGGATCTGAGGAAGAGGCTCTTTATTGTGAGGGTGGTGAGGCCCTGGAATGGGTTGCCCAGGGAGGTCGTGGATGCTTCATCCCTGGCGGCGTTCAAGGTGAGGTTAGACATAGCCTTGGGTGAGCTTGTTTAGTGTGAGGTGTCCCTGGGCATGGCGGGGGGGTTGGAACTCGATGATCTTGAGGTCCTTTCCAACCCTTACTATTCTATGATTCTATGATTCTATGAAAATAGGGGGTTATTAAGCATTTCAGGTAGACAGCTTGTTTTCCAGTGTTCACCCAAAATAGCTTATCTTGAAGTAGGCTAATAATCACCTTTAATTTACAGCACCAGTGAATAAATATTTTCTTTCCTGTTAAATTATCTAGCTGATTCATTTTTTTTTTGTATGAAGCACTGATTTTTGGCAAGCAAACTCATTTACCAGCAGACATTCAAGCAGAAAACGATTGACTTTTTCATTTACCTTCCTTTTTGTGGGTGCAGAACAGCACAACAAAGATTACCTTCAATTTATGCCTTCATCATGGCATTTCAACATCCTTCACTTGTGAATTCAGTCAGTGATAATTGGGGAAGTAGTGGAAGTCTAGACTTCTGGCAGTACTTACTTTAATTTCAAGTTGTGACAAAATATATGGCCAGAGAAAGGTATCCCATTCATAATGTGTGAGGGAAAAAGATTTTTTGCTCAACTCCATTAGCTGAATAGTTTGCTGGGTAAACTTACCAAAACTAGCCCTTTACTGCTGGAAAGTATGCCCATTCTTCACCAAAGTATGTATAGTTTCAGGTGCTGCAGCTGAGTAGGTAGCAAAGGAAAAGTAGCTCTTTCATTACAGGAATTATACAAAACATGAAAGCTTTTCAATACTTTTCTCTTTTCATATCTTTTCCATTTGCCTGTCTTCCTAAAATATTCTGCATTCAATAGTGACATCTACACGAATGTCAACTGCTGGTAAATAAAGGGTTTGAGATAAGATTTGCAGCATACAGCCTCTGTATCACATGCAAGCAGGCAAGCAGTGGAGGCAATTGCTTTCTGAATTTCTGCTCACAGCAAATTAATGGATGCAGCGGGAGATGACCATTCAATAAGACTATAAATTTTTCTCTTTTGGTCAATAAGATGTTAATTATCATAGCTCAACTCAGCTCAATGAATTTAACTTTTACTGGAAATGATACGTTGAGATTTAAAAATATGAAGTATTAAGTTCCAACAAATTTCTATCGTTCAAACTGTTACTTGGCTTTTTGTATGAAATTATTGATGCCAATAAATTTTTATTGCTCAAACAGTAGCTTGACTTTTATGAAATTACTAGACCAGCTGAGCTTGTCCAGTCAGGTAATAATTTTTGGGATGTTTGTACTTTCAGTGGTCTTTGTTAAATGTTACATCGTGTTAACTGGACTGGCTTTATGAATGGGTTTAGTCTTACAGTCCACTCCAGGCCATCATATTCACTAGCTCAATTTTCTGCCAAAAGAGGAAGTTTGTAATTCCTATACTCCCTTTTTTACTTTAAAGTATTTAAAGACTATTAAAAAAAAAAAAGAATAATTTATTAAATTCTTTGTTTCTCATCACTTTCCCCATTGCATGAAACAATTGGGGCAATCAAGTGTTTAACAATTGATTTTATTTTGTGTTTTATTCAGTAACTATAAACTCTGTGTTATTAAATGGCTTTCAAATAATTTAGTTCTCAAACAATTCAACCTTAACTACAATAGACGTGAAGAACTGCACAACACAACTGGTGCAGGAATGCGTAAGTGAGTAACTTGTTGCCTTCGTTGGCGTGGTGACCTGGTTCAGGAACAGTACGGCAACCAATCCCAGGCCGCTCGGGCCATCAGCTCACAGACACCAGTGTGGTGGATGGCAAATGGCGCTTATTGAAGAGTGACACAGCATTATATAGCTTGGGTTTACAACGTCACTTCCGTCTGCTTACGTCTCAAGCTAAACGTTACTGGCTACTAGGAGAGGGGCTCTATCTTTCTGTACAGAGTGATATCTTCCAGTCGCCAGACCTCAGCTACCTACATTTCCCCCCTTCCTATGCTTAAGTGAATTAACAGAGATACACTAGTCCAAAAAACGAATTTGGTTATTCTTGATCTATACTTCATAACAATCTTAAAAAATATGCATGACAAACTGGAATACATCTGGTAACAGTCTTACAAAACATATGTAAGAAACTTTGAATAGAAAACATAAGGCACTATAAGTGAGATGCTATAAAGAGGTTCCATACCAAATATAAAACACAAAATGTGGTATGATGACCCCATAAAATCAAAAACCTGCTCCAAACAGCGTCATCGCAATGTAAGGAGGCAGGCCCGGGCTCTGCCTCCCTCGCGTTGCATGAGGCTTGGGTTTCTGAACTGGCAAAAATGCACATTTGTTCCAATGCAGGTGGCCAGCCAGCATTGGAAGGCATGGTCTGCAGTAATTATCAAAGGTTTACAAGGGTCGGTCAAAACATGAGCATGCTTATAGTTGTTAGCTTTTTGGTATATGAATGCCACAGAGAGGCTATAATAACATACTAGGGGGTAACCGTAAGCGGTACAATCTTAAAGCAGTTGCCGGTGTTCTATCATCATAATGCTAACTTTTTCTAGCCGGTTCTTGACGAACGACACGAGCCTATTCAGTACACAGGGTCCAAAGATCAGTGCCAGTATGATCATCGCGATCGGCCCTATCAAGGTGGATATCAGGGTGGTTAACCACGGTGAACTGGTAAACCATGATGAAACCAACTTTGTTGTGCCTCTCGTTCCCTTTTTCGTTTTTCCAATCCTTCTCGCAGTTTGGCCATGGTGTCTCTCGCTATTCCAGTGTGGTCTGCATATATGCAACACTCTTCCTTTAGTGCAGCGCACAACCCCTCTTGCTGTAAAAACATCAGATCTAATCCTCTTCGATTTTGTAGCACTACTTCGGATAATGATCTAAGTGATTGTTCTAATGCACTTATCGATTGTTCAATTCTAGCCAGATCCTCATCCACTGCCACCCTCAAGGCGCTGAATTCTTTGCTCTGTTGCACCAAGGAAGCTACTCCTGTACCTATTCCCGCACCTCCCATGGTTATTAGAAGAGCCACCGTTAGCACTGTAAGGGGTTCTCGTTTGGACCAATGATGTTCTGGGGTAATCTGTGAGTCATAGGCAAATTCTTCGGAATGGTAGAAAATTTTAGGGACTATAGATACTTGGACACAATACTCTGAGGATTCATTGAATTTTTCTAACGACAAACAAGGTGTAACTCCAATAGTAGAACAAACCCACTTGGCGTTTTTGGTTGGTATTAACCACTTTGCAGGAGTTTTGTCTAGTGTTTTATTAACACACAGTCGTTCTCTGTGCTTTGGGACTTTGCCTACACACACGCCACTTCCCACCACTTGTGCCAGTGTGATGCCTTGTTTCTCGGTGTCCCATATACACTGGGCCGGGTTTGTACCATTTATCCGTATAGGTGTATCACTTACTCCTATAGCCTCATAAAAGGGTGGCCTCATTCCATAGCATAACCAGCAGTGCTCCGTAAGGTTCGGATTTGTTTTGTTCAATACTTGGTAGCTAGCGTGCGTCATTTTCCAGAAGGAATTTCCATAGGGAATTTTGGTGGTACGTGTCACTACGGGGGTACGTGTCACTACAGGGGTGCGTGTCACTACAGGGGTGCGTGTCACTACAGAGGTGATAGCATAGTTTTCTGTTGATGTTTCTTGGTTATTGGTCTCTGTAGGCACATAGTGATGTTTGGGAATAGTTGAGACCACTTCATTAACCAATGCTTGGTTGGGGCCTACTGGCAATGGATCATTTGGGACAGCTTCCTTTTTTATGAGGATTAAGCCACCCCTGTCTGTCCCTGGCTCTGTGTACCTTATTCCCCAAACTTTTCCAAGTAACCAACTGTCCTCTTGGGGCTCGGTAACGTTTAGGAAGAGGTATTGACAACGTCCACTTCCTCGCCATCCTCGCAGTAGACTGCACCCATATGGACCCCACTGGACTTTTAGGTATTTGTCTATACCACTACCCAGTATCCAAGTAGGGGCTATGGTCTCACATCCCCAGTAAGCACAATAATAATGGTTAGGGAGGTTACAATACCTCTTCCCAGGATTCGAGCTGGGACACATATAAAATCCTAGGTATTCCCAACATCGGTCTCTTGGGACAAGCTGACATAGAGAGGCATTGAAACTTGGTGCACCTGGTGTTGTTTGAGTTGCGATAACTTGGTGGTCCTCAAATCGAAGAAGGGACCATTTAAATGGTTGGTGGGGAAGGTGACTTGGATTTACCTGTCCTGTAGTGACAAGCTCTAAAATTAAGATCACA
Source organism: Amazona ochrocephala (assembly GCA_039720435.1). Lineage (NCBI taxonomy): Eukaryota > Metazoa > Chordata > Aves > Psittaciformes > Psittacidae > Amazona > Amazona ochrocephala. Next base: position 54,556,507 of record CM077909.1, on the reverse strand, counting down.
CAAAGAGATTGCCGCCCTCTCCCACGGATGTTATTTTGCCATTGTCTGGATTCTGCTGGCGTGGAACTCTCAGGCTTGGGCGGAACGCTTGGCTCCGGAAAGTATCGATCACGGGGATGTCCGATGAAGTGGTCCTGTAGACAAAAACCTCACAGTTTTCGTTAGTTTTATTCCGAAGATATGGTTTGATAGATTTAAGCGGACACCACTTAATTCTGCCTTCTTTTCTGACAGCAGCATACCCTCGCCCTGATAGAACTAGCTGCCACCCTTGTTCCCATTCTCCCAGTTCATTTCTAATTGTGACCAATGGGCCTTCTTCTAATGCTCGAGTAGCCCAATGTTTTTGGGTGGGACTATTCACCTCCTCCCCCCTGGGAAATTGGTTCAGTGCTAGCAGAGCCGTTGTCAATAGGCGTGCTTGATCTCCCGAGGGAATGGCGTCAGCAAAACCTTCTGCTTTTGCTAACACCTCCAATTTAGATTTCAGAGTTTGATTCGCTCGTTCTACTATAGCTTGTCCTGTGCTATTATACGGGATGCCCTGTATTAGGGTAATACCCCATTTCGGAGCGAATGCCTGGGCTGATCTAGAGACAAAATTTGGACCATTGTCCATTTTGATCTGATTAGGGACCCAAGCCACGCCATGGCTGTCAACCAATGCTGGATGGTTGCTTTGGAGTTGGTCTTAAGATGTTGAGTGGCTACGATTACCCCACTGTATGTGTCTACAGTTACCGCTAGCCACGCTCGAGGTTTCAGCAACTGGCAGAGTGTAAAATCTGTCTGCCATACTTCGGAGGCTTTAAGCCCTCTAGGGTTTATTCCGCTGGACCACAGCGGTGCTTTCTGACAGTGAGGACATGCAGCTACTATGTGTTTCGCGTCGGTGACTGAAATCCCACATCTCTTTGCTAATGCTTTGGCTCCGATGTGGAGAGACTCATGTAGCTGACAGGCGTCTCTCAATGTCCACAGTCCTTTTGCAGCGGCATCTGCTTTGTCGTTGCCGGTTTGGAAATACCCTTTAGTTGGGCTGTGGCTGTTGACGTGGATGACTGATATAGTGCCCTTTTGAGAAAAAGTGCTTCTTCCAGCATGAGGGCTACTGTGGAGGTTGACACACCAGGCCCCGACATGGCCAAGCAAAGTTTGGCCACAAACATCGAATCAGTCACTATGTTGAGATGTTCAGTTGGAAACAGTCCGCACGCTAGTACTACAGCCGTCGCCTCTAGCTGTTGAACTGAAAGAGCACGATCGGTCATTTTAATGCAGTGCCATTCTTTTTGTGATTGCCATACTGCTGCCGCGGTTGAGGTCGCTGAAGATGCATCTGTGAAGACTGTTGGTCCTGGTTGGGGCCAGTCCATGATTTTCTGTGGAAGGTCGATGTCAACGATTGTTAGCAGTTGAGTCCAGGGGGGCTTTGTGGCGTACCAAACCTCTCCACCAAATCCGACGAGAGCTATGGCCAGATATTCTGACATCGCTACTGATTGCGCTGGGAGCTGTTTACGGAAGGGTAGGTATATCCTGGCAGGTTCGATGTCTAGGTATCTTAGGGCGAGTTTTCTGCCTTTCATAATAAGGTTACCAAGGCACTCAATTCCCGGAGAAAACGCACGTGACGGTTTTCCTAAGACTATCCATTGTACTGGTTGGGCTTTTTCAGGGGGGCCCTGGGCTAGTGCTCCTACTCCCCCTCCCTCTGTGAAGTGCACATACAAATCAAGTGGTATATTTGGGTTTCATCTGGCGAGTGTGCTTGATGACATCTGTTGCTCGATAAAGTCAAGAGAGTTTGTTGCTTCTGTCGTCCGAGTTTTTTGTTCCCATGGTTTCTTTCCTTTCAAAAGATCGTACAGGGGGGCCATGACTTCAGGAGGGATCAGGACAATATTGCGCAGCCATTGCAAGGACCCCACTAACTGTTGCATATCATGGAGTGTCTTAATATTCCGACGAATTTTTATTTGGGGGGGGGTTACGTAAGAACTTGTAATCCCCACTCCCAAAAAACTTACACATGGTCCTCTTTTAATTTTTGCGCTCGCAATTTCAAACCCGTGCGTTTTCAGTTTCTGAAACCGTTGATACTAGTTGGTCCACCTGGCTTCCAGACGGTGCAGCAATTAAAATATCGTCCATGTATTGGATGATGGTCGCAGTTGGGTCACTGCACCGGACCGGTGCTAATGCCCGATCCACCGTAATTTGGCAGATAGTGGGGGAGTTGATCATTCCTTGAGGCAACACTTTCCACTGGAAACGTAGGTTGGGGCGCTGGTTGTTTGGAAACACGACAGAAAAAGCAAACTGCTCCTTGTCCTCTTCATGCAGGGGTATTGAAAAGAAACAGTCCTTAATATCAAGGACAGCACAAGGTTGTCCTTCCGGTATCATAGAGTTCATTGGCAACAGCGTTTGGACGGGGCCCATTGGTTGAATTGTCTTGTTTACTTCATGCAAGTCATGAAGGAGACGAAACCCCTCACCAGCTCGTTTGGGTATTACAAAAACTGGAGTATTCCATGGACTAGTGGACGGCTCTATATGGCCACGCTGCAGTTCACGGTCAAGTAGCTCGAGAAGAACGTCCATTCGAGGCTTCGATAAGGGCCACTGCTCGACCCACACTGGGTCGGATGATTTCCATGTTAGTTTAATTGGTGGGAGTGAGTGTGCAGCAGTGGCCCTTACAGTAAATTTGTCACCCGGGCTTTTAATAGGACTAAAGCGTCCCTTCCCAGCAGGGGTGGGACCCCTGACATGATGTACGGACAAATGATGATGTTTTTTTCCGGTCCCTTTTCAGTATGTAGCATGATTGCTATCAATTGAGCACTCTTCCAAGCTCGGGTTAATCCCCCGACTCCACCCACCATGGGGGCACTTTCGACTTTCCAGTGTGGGGGCCAATTTGTTTTAGGAATAACTGTAACATCTGCTCCAGTGTCAATCAGGAAACGGACGCTAATAGTAGTATCATCTGAGCTATTGTAGAGAGAGCAGATCCCCCACACCACTGGTGGGTTGTCACACTTTATCGCCAAGGCCACTCTGGGGTCTCGCCCCCATAGAGTTGTCCTTGCTGTCCCTGAGGTAAGGGTGGATTCGACTGAACTGTTGGTTGGATCATAAAGTTGGTCGCTTCTCGGGGGGGCAACGGGTTCGGAAGCGCCTCGCCCCATCCGGGGCTGGCATAGTTGGGCCGCCTCATGTCCCAAGTGGGAGAGGGCCATGCGCGGCCCGGGTGCCTTCTCCCCCTTCCGTTTCCCTGGGTTTTAGATCTGCATTCTTTGGCAAAATGCCCTTTCTTACCACAAGACCAACACGGCCCTCTGAGTTGATTTTGTCGCAGGGGGAGCGCCGTCGGCGTGTCCCCCAGCCAAGGGCAGTTTGCTACAACGTGGCCCGCCTGGCCACATTTGGAACATGCCATTACAGTAGCCATTACTGTAGCAGCTGCCTGAAATGGGGTCAGCTGCTCTTCATTCGCGACATGTTTAATCATGGTCGCGACACTTGACCCCACCAGCAGTGATCGTAGAATTTCTTTGGTTTTCGTATTACACTGTTGACGCAAACAGTCCGCAACAACTGGGTCTTTGGCTTCTGGAGGCAGGGTCGAGGAGTCGACCGCTGCTTGGAGATGATCTACAAATTGTGTAAAGCTCTCATTTTCATTTTGTTTTATCACGGACCACGGCGATGGCTTTACAATAGTTCTAGTAGTTGTGTGAATAGCGTCCCTAGCTGCACGAGTCGTTATCCTGACTTCCTCGGCCCGCAGGCCTTGAACTTGTTCCTGGGGGGTAAGCATTGTTGGATCCGTACCCATTAGGCGCGGCAAGCTGGAGCCACGTAATGGGTGATGCTTTTCAGTTATTTGGGCCAATTGTTTCACACAGTTATCTTCCCATTCTTGTTTAAAAACAATCATCCCTGCTCCATCAAAAATAATTTTGCAAATATGTCTTATATAGAACGGGAGCATGTCATCTCCTCTGAAAACCCCATCTATAAGAGTAGAGACCATGGCAGAATTAAGCCCCTTATCTGCAATTGTTTTAACAATTGCTTGTATGTCTTTAGGATTTACCGGTGAAAAAATGCTTTGGCCTCCATCCGTCACTCGGACCGGGAACGCTAACGTGGTCAGTGGGACCCATTCAGCACATGCAGTCTTTATTTCTTTCCAGTCCGTAAAAGAGGTGTTTTTCTTTTTAGGTTTCTTTTTATTACGGGTGGGAATAACTTGACTATTAAGTCTGTATATGCATGTTTCGTTCTGCTCTGAATCTAGGCCAGCTGTGACCCCCTCGTCCCAGCTAGTGTCTGATTCTAGACCCAGCTAGAGTCGGAACTTGACTGACTGGCTACTTCCAGGCTCCGAAACTTTTTCGCTGGGCTCTGGCCCCGCCCGCTTCTCGGACTCTGGCTCTGCCCACTTCCCTTGCCGACTCCTCAAGGGGGCCGTGCTCTTTCTTCACTCCAGCCCCGCCCACTTCCCTTGCAGGTGGGCCTTTCCCCCCCTCTTGACTCGCCTCGCCTTTCAGTGGGGGGGGTGTTTGCCGTACAAGGGCATTTTTCCAGATGGTCGTTCTGATTGGCTGTCCGCCCCTCACTCGTGCTTCCCTCCCCTTCCTGTTTATGCGTGCTTGTTAGTTCTAGCGCTTCCTCCTTGTTCCCACGCGGGGCATCTTCGCCCCGCCCTTCCCCTTGCCGCTCGGCGCCATCTTGGGGCTCATAGAGCGGTGGTCTAGCCCAGGCGTCTTTGGACTCCGATTTCTCCACGGCACTCCTGGCCTCCTCAGCTAACCCACCCCAGAAGGATTTTGCCTGGTTTTGTCCCTCCGTAAGCGGGTCGGGGTTCTGGGACTTGGGGGGCATATAGCCCTCCCGCGAGTCTTTAGACTCAGTAGAAGTGCCATCATCTGGTGGACGAGGAGTCTGCGTGGCTGCCCCGACTCCCAGTTTCGGGGTAACCAACAAACAGTCCCTCGCCACCTTCCAGGTTTCCTGCTCCTGCACGGCCTTTTGCAGAGCTTGTTTAACTTTCCCCCACAACTTAAGATTCTTCTCACAACTCGAGGACATTGTCTCCTCGGCTAATGCTGTGGTGCATTTAGCCTACACTTCTGGGTAGAGGATATCCACCGCCTGGTCAGTGACCCCAATCTGCAAAGGTCTCGCAACAGCGAGAGTAAAATCTTCAGGTTTACAATCAATACCCCACTGCTTATGTAATTCTGATACGACCTTCACAAGGGCTTCCATCCTCCTTGTTGGTCCGCGAGCGTCCTCCCCACCGGGCTGGTCCCGCTGCTCCGGCCGCCGTTCACCCGTCCAGGCGATTGTCCCGGGTTTCGGCACCACTTGTTGCCTTCGTTGGCGTGGCGACCCGGTTCATGAACGGCACGGCAACCAATCCCAGGCCGCTCGGGCCATCAGCTCACAGACACCAATGTGGTGGACGGCAAATGGCGCTTATTGAAGAGTGACACAGCATTATACCGCTTGGGTTTACAATGTCACTTCCGTCTGCTTACATCTCAAGCTAAACGTTACTGGCTACTAGGAGAGGGCTCTATCTTTCCGTACAGCGCGATATCTTCCTGTCGCCAGACCTCAGCTACCTACAGTAACTACATCCAGTAATGTAATGGACATGTTTTTACTTTGTTATACCAGTGATCCACCTCAGGCTTCCTCGTACTGTCCTGTGGAAAGTTGACTTTACTACTGAATTTTGATTCAGATTTTCTGGAACTTGCAACTACTTTTTGCCAAGTGAGGCCCAGTCAATTTCTTTAATAAATAGATCATTTATAACTCATGACTAAGTTGTCAAATTAACCCAAACAAAAATGTTTTCTGTCTTTGCTTCTTGATTCACTTACAACACTACAAAAAAAGTCCCGTGCCTTGCCCCCACCTGCAACAACCAGCCAAGCCAATCAACCATACAAACAAAATGTTAAGCAAAACTAATCAGACATTGGTCAGGATCTTCAGACAATCATTTAAAGGGATTCTATTTCTTACTGTTGTGTATATATTCTGCTCATCTCACTGTAAAAGGACATAATGTTAGTAAAAAAGCTTGAGCATAAACAGAAGAATATTTTAATCTGACTAAAATTCACCACATTTAGTCATAGCCATAAATAGAATAACATGCTGTGTGCCTTATGTAGAGTCAGCTGTCACTTGGTTGTTTTATTCCATAATTTTTTTGAGGTGTCTGTAAGAACAGACTAAATTCACATTTTTCAGGGTTTTTGAACTGTTAGACATGCAAATTTAAATAGAAAGGCCAAGTTTTGAGCAATGCTTGTGGGAACTATATCTACCTAAAAATCTGCACAAATGAATGTTTCTGACTCTAGCTTTCCCACATGAAGATAAATTAAATGTTAGGTCACATTTTACTGGAGCCTAAACTACTAAATGCTTGAGAAACTTAAGGATTCATGGATACTAAATGAACAAGGAAGAAAATAACAAGGTGCATGTAAAGCAGTTCTAGAGCTGCTACCATGGAGTTAGTAGACAACAAAAGTATTTTGGTATATGTTCTAAGGAAAAGCAGGTTGCAGGCGTAGGGACCATTTGGTTGGTTTTTTGGTGGCTGGCCACTTGAAATTTAAGTAGTTTTTTTAATTTTCTTCAGTTAGTCATTATCCATTTCCAATATTTTTGTAGACAAGTCTTTCCCTCTACACAGCAAGATAGACATATTACTCATGATCACACTGGCTTCCAGGAAAGGAACCGCTGCCTAAAAATGAGACACAAATAGCATCCAAGAATTGTAGGAGCAAGGGTAAATATTACAGGAAGCAGGGAGGGACAAGACTGTAAGCCTGAGTGCAACATTACCATGGCACTACTCATTTTCTGTTAACCTGTGTATTTATTATATGATTTTAGTACTTTCTTTGGTAACATACTCTTTGTGCTACAACATACCTTTAAACAAGAGGTGGAAATCGAATACTGCACCAGATAGGTGTCTAAAAATACTAACTCCTAGAAATAAAGATCATGATTGTTCAGTTGTCCAATCCTGCCTGCTTAGCTTGTATAAAATCTTATATGGAAACAACCAAGGGTGGATTTGCCTTTATTTTAAGGTCTGTCCAGAAAGCGTATGCTGCTGGACACCCAAGTGTGACTTGGAAATTTCTTAAAGTTTTTACTAGGAAGCATATGGCCAGTCAATACTATTATTTTCATTTTAAACCTGACCAGGCTTAGAAACTGGATGAATCCAGCAACAGATATTTATTTCTTGGAAACAACTCTTTGAAAAGGAGGAACTAAGAGTGTTCTAATTAACATCAAAGTATTTGCAGCATACAAAAACAAAGAATACAAATGCAGAAGAACTTAATACGAATAAATGGGTAGTTTTTCTGCTCACAGATGTTATTTTAACAATATTTGATATCAGTAAAACAAAATAATTAATGTCTAGTTATAGTAATGAACAGTATAGTTATAATTCAAGTACTTGTATTCAAAAAACGTTTTTTTAAATTTGCATTTCCTGTGATGGTAAGAAAATGATATGTCATAAAAATCTCTGCAGTTTCAGAAAGTGGGGGTGTTCTTGTGGGTGTCTGTTTCTTTTTGTAAAATGTATTTGGCTTTTAGTGAATTCTGGTTTTTTTTTGTGTGATTTTTTTTTTTGTTTTTTTTTTGTTTTTTTCCAATTGGTGTATTTCTTTCAATTTGCAAATAGCGCTGGATCTTTGCATCAAATCCTGCAATAGGTAAAAATCTGCCTTCTTAAGACCTCAAATTGACAACATTTCAGTAAGCCTATAGCGTATATAGAATTATCAACACAGATAAGTTCATATCTATGACAATCAGATGCTTGTTGAACAGGGTGCAGCCCTATAGTTTTTGTAACAGTAATTTATTTATTAAGGTATACAGCACATACATGGAAAATATTAGTTTTTCTTGTAAGTATACTGAAAATTAGAGAAGGATTAAGTTGAAAAAGTATTCTTTCCTATTGCTAGCCAATACAACTAATTAACTGATCTAAAATTTCATTGCTAATGAAGAAACAGTTAATTGGCAAAATCATTCCCCTTCATCCAACAGTATGTAGTGCATTTTAGAGAACCTAGTAATCCAAGGAAAAATAATGACTAAGCTGATAATGAAAGAAACCTAAGCTTTGACAAAAGAAGGTGACTGTGCTGTCGGAAGCATTTTATTACCTGTAGAAGTCTTGTTATAAAGGTCCACAGTGAGAAAGAAGCATGCATGGAGAAAAGCAAATATTGGATAGTTTTTAGTTCACTGGAAAGCTGTAAAGTTACCCAGTAAGGAACATCAACCAAAATGTACCAGATGAGTGTATGTAGCATTCTATTGACTACAATGTAATGAGGATTTTCAGTCCTTTTACTTATTCCTAAGCCACTTAAGAATCAGAACTAAAGAGAAAGAACATAGGGTTTTTAGCTGTGCGCTGTGGTTTAACCTGCAGCTAAAAATCCCACAGCTGCTTGCTCACTCCCATGCAGTGGGATGGAGGAGAGAATTAGAAAAAGGTAAAACTCATGGGTTGAGATAAACACAGTTTAATAACATGGAAAAAGAAGGGAAAATAATACTAATGGTGAAAGAATATACAAAACACATGGTGCTTAATACAGTTACCACCCCCTGTCTAATACCCACCTCTGAGCAGTAGGCTGCCACGCCCTGGCCAATTCCCAGCCCCTCCCCAGTTCTACTGTTCAGCACAACACCATGCGCTGTGCAATGTCCCTTTGGTCAGTTGGGGTCGGCTGTCCCAGCTACAGCCCCTCTCAGCTTCCTGTGCACTCCCAGCCTGCTTGCTAACAAGGTGTGGGAAGCTGAAGAATCCCTGACTTAGTGTAAGCACTGCTCAGCAACCATTAAAACATCAATGTGTTACCAACATTATTCTTATCCTAAACCCAAAACACAATACTATACCAGCTACTAGAAAGAAAATGAGCTCTGTCCTAGCCAAACCCAGGACACTATGAGAGTATGCAATAAATATATATATTTGTGTGCTGTGTGAAGTCTGGGTTTTTGTTTGTAAGACTGGCTATCTCATACTGGCATCTAAAACTGCATTTATGCATGTAATTAGCTAAATTAATATTAATGGAGTACTCAACATTCAAGGATCTTGTGATCTTATCACTTCCATCTGCTTTAACTATCTATATTTGAGAAATGGTGCTCCTTTGTGCTTTGGTCTTCGAAGGATTCTCTTCTCTTTTGAAGAAATCAGATTGGATAAATTTACCTATTTAGTAGTATTACAGATTTACTAAACAGAAGAAAACCAAGAGAAATAGCATCTCTATTTCAGAAGGACTTGGGGGTGTGGGTTGATGAAAAAATGAACATGAGCCGGCAGTGTGCGCTTGCAGCCCAGAAGGCCAACCGTATTCTGGGCTGCATCAAAAGGAGTGTGACCAGCAGGTCGAGGGAGGTGCTCCTGCCCCTTTACTCTGCTCTCGTGAGACCTCACTTGGAGTATTGTGTGCAGTTCTGGTGTCCTCAACATAAAAAGGACATGGAACTGTTAGAACAAGTGCAGAGGAGGGCCACGAAGATGATCAGGGGACTGGAGCACCTCTCGTATGAAGATAGGCTGAGAAAATTGGGGCTGTTGAGCCTGGAGAAGAGAAGGCTGCGTGGAGACCTCCTAGCAGCCTTCCAATACCTGAAGGGGGCCTATAGGGATGCTGGGGAGGGACTCTTCATGAGGGACTGTGGTGAGAGGACAAGGGGTAATGGGTTTAAACTTAAACAGGGGAGGTTTAGATTGGATCTGAGGAAGAGGCTCTTTATTGTGAGGGTGGTGGGGCCCTGGAATGGGTTGCCCAGGGAGGTTGTGAATGCTTCATCCCTGGCGGCGTTCAAGGTGGGGTTGGACATAGCCTTGGATGGCATGGTTTAGTGGGAGGTGTCCCTGCCCATGGCGGGGGGGTTGGAACTCGATGATCTTGAGGTCCTTTCCAACCCTTACTATTCTATGATTCTATGATTCTATAATTGATTTCTGTATAAAACATTTTTTTCCATCATGAAGGAGGTTATAAAGTAGGTTTGTTAGATCAAGAGATTATAAACGCATTGCAAGGTGTGTGATAGGTATTTTAAAGTCCATAGATATAATTAGTCTTGAGTCATAACTCTTGTTCAGGGAATGATAATTCTTGTATAATAAAGATCTGTGTGTTTGTACTCTTGTCGTGGTTTAAGGCTATAAACTCACATAGCCACTCTGTCACTCACTCCCCACTCTTTCTTCCCTCTGCTCCTGGAGGGATGGGAAGGAGAATCGAAAGAATGCAACTCCCACAGATTGAGATAAGAACAGTTTAGTAACTAAGGTATAACACAAATCACTACTACTACCACCAATAATAATAATGACAAGGCAAATACAAGGAAAGAATACAGTAGCTCACCATCCAGATATCAAGCCTGAGAAACCAGTGTACCCCCCACCGTGCACCCCCACCACCCTTCTGGGTCTCTCCTCTCCGTTTCTACATCCTGGACATGACGTGCTGTGGTATGGAATAACCTCTTTGGTCAGTCTGGGTCAGGTGTCCTGTCTCTGCTTCCTCCCGGCTTCCCTTCCTCCCTGGCAGAGCATGAGACTCACAAAGTCCTTGGCCAGCCTAAACATTACCAAGCAGTAACTGAAAACACTGGTGTTATCAGCGCTGTTCCCAGGCCCAAAATCAAAAACACGGAGCTGCACCAGCTACCAAGAAGAAGAAAAATGACTCCTGCTGCTCAACCCAGGACAACTCTCTAATGCTTTTTGCTTGTTTCTGGTGGGTTACCATTGCCACTTTGTCCTTTTCCTGTTCTTCACAGATATTTTCAACCCTACCAAGCATAACAAATGAACCAGCACTTGGATAAACTAGCATATGCGTTTTTTTGATTTGTTTTAGGGTTGGGTTTTTTGTTTTTTTTTTTTTGGGTTTTTTTTTTTTTTTTTTGGTCAGTAAAAAAATCTTGTGCAGACTTCTGAAGAAACTGCAATAGAAAGCACAACATCACTGACTCCTTTTTATATTTGTCCTTGAGAAGAGAGTGAGTTGTAGCTGCGACTACAGCTGCAAGTGCAGCTGTGTCAATTCCATTTCATAAATGTGAGCATATATTTCTTTGAAAACCATCTATAGAAAGAGGTTATGTTAAACATTACAGTACATGCCAGTTTCCAATCTCTTTCATCATTCCTTCATTCACAGATTATTTGTATCAATATGATTTAGAATGACCTATAGACAGAAATTCCTGGGGCATGCCTCTGTATGCTGGAGAGATACAGGAGGGTGGATTCATGAGACGTACTAAATCCTGGGGGAGGTATAATTTTTGTGCAGGTGACTACACTCAAAATCCAAGAGAACTGGCTAAAAATGTTTCTCCCTTCACTGTTGCAAATGCTTCTCAGTAGTCAGTCCTCTGCAGTCCATAGCAGGCCGTTTCAATCTGGCTGATGAGTTAAGTTCTCAGTGAGAATAAAAAGGTGGGCTCCCACTGCCCAATCAATACTGAAAGGAGTTTTCAACTAAATACCACGTTAGGCGACCATGTGTTAAATCTTGCCTTTGGACAAATGGACAAATTTCCCTTTCAAATTATACTAAAACTGTCCAACCTTGTAAGCTATGAGTGCAACTTGTTTTATCTCATAGCCATATCAAAGTTAGATTTTACCTGAAAATCTATCTCTCTGTATGTCTGTAAGTATAAGAACATGTTCTGAAGACCATTAAACTTGATCACTGGTGGGACAAGTGAAATGTATTTCAAGTGCAAGTGGCTGATTTCATTATTTATATACGCTTTAGAAAAGTATCTTTTTCAGAATCCTGCTCACATTTTAATGAGAACATCTGCCACAAAGCCTCAGGAGTAGTTGGAATCTGCATTTTGCTTGCATTTTACAAGTTGGAACCAACATCCTTTAGTTAACTCTGGGCCAGTACAGTTAACAGACCTCTGGGAAATAATGGACTTCCTCTGTGAAACAGTGCTTAATAACTGAGCAGCTGCCAACAACTTCTGTACTGCCTTTAGCTTCATTAATTTATAGAGTGAGACTTCAGACTGAGGGCATGGTGAGGGGAGGAAGCAGAATTCAATGCTGGGATGGCAAGAGCATAAATGGTCACGTCAGAGAGATCTTTGACCCAGCATAAGCTTTAAAAATATATCGTTGCCTATAGAATGAGAATCCAGCAATGTCATACAGTGAATTTGCACAAAAGGTTGCAGATATATCCCCCACATGAATATATTAACACAGTCCCTTGTAGAATCCTTTTCTTTGCTCTGATACTTCTTCCAAAAGGTCATACTTACATGAGCTAGCAATCAACCAGCTCTTCTCTGCCAGAGCTCACCCTTTTAGGAATGTAGATCTCTTCACAAAATTTTGCCAGCAGACACAGCTTGGTCTGCTTAATTTGAGGTGTATAAGATTCATATGCATTTGACACCACATACATTTTGTGCATGGAGCCCTGTTTAGATGCATGAGTATAGATAACTGCATAGCTGCCAGCTCTGGTTTTATTCTAAAACTTCTGCTTTCATCTGCCTTCCTTTCTGCTATGAAGTCAAATGAATGAGTTTTTGTCTGCCTGTAAACTACCATGAAGGTGTGTGCAATGTCTGTTTCTTTAATTTGAACAGTAACATCTCGTCCTAGTCATGAGAGTGTTCAGATAAATATGCTACTCTAGGTTAATGCAAAGTTGAATATATAATGTTCTCCTGTATTCTCCTTTTGATGTACTTAAATTATTTTTGCATCTAGGCTCTTCATCAAGATTATTTCAGAATCTTGTGCATTGCAATATTTTAAATATCATCTTAGCTGTAAAATAAATTAAAAAAATATGAGTTTTCAATTTTTTTTTGCTATACAAAATTTGTCTTTTGACCTGGTAATAAAGTCTGTTCCCCAGCCTACTTCTGTTAAAATGTGCTATACAAAATCCATAATGTGAATTAGGTATCTCAGCTATAATTAGCTTCACACAGCCCCTATTGTTGACTTTTCCCACATGCTGGAACTTGGCAAAAAATTTTGCCTATACATTTAACAATGTTTGTAACTACAGTAGCATTACTCCACTGAGGTAATCTCCCACTGTGCCATCAGGACACTCTATTAGTATAAAAGTGGCTCTTTAGATAAAGCAGAATTTCCCATCAGCTTTTGTAAATTAAGCTGAAAAGGATTGGTTTATCCTGGAGCAAATGTTCATAGAAGTCTTTATTGACTTTTGGAGCAAATATTCACACAAAGTTAAATTACCCCAGGCTGAAGGGTATAAATAAAGCTTTACTTAGTATTTTTTATCATTCTATTACTTAGCAACAGGTACACAATCATCATTAAAAACTATATTTGTGAAAAGTTATCGCAGAATAGTAGCATATAGGAGAATATGCCATGAAGAGAACTTTTTTGGTATCTCGGCATTGTCACCTCTGTAACACAAGTTTCCCGTATGTTCATTAACCTTTTTACGAAGTGTTTATGGTAGTTTGCCACCAAGCACACTTTGGCACTTCACACATTCTCTTCCTTTAAAAGTCTCCATGTTCTAATATTATATAGCAATGCTGAAGTCCTACTTATTTTATTTGGATAAAAGAATATTTAAGAAATGATTTTTTGGGGGGTTTTTTGCCCCCCTCCTTTTTTTTTTTTTGTGTCTGGCTTTGAAGAAAAAACACTATTTCTTTATGTTTTATTATCCTCTGTCTTTTTTTTTAATTAAATTCCATTTTGTCCCAGGCAGCTCACACTGCTTTTCTTCTTAAAAAGATATGAAACATTCTGGGCTCTGTAAAAATTGCTTACATCAATCAATACCCTATAATGCCAAATGCTAATATTTAAGATCTGACCTCTACAGAGACAATATTAGCAACATATTCATTATTTCTAACACTATTAAATTGTCAAAGAGGTTACTGTTCCTTTCAGCCTTCTTTATGATACACATTGTCCAATGAAATCTGCTTTAAAAACCTATTTTAGCTTTCCATCATAGAAATTAATTGGTAAAACCTCTTGAAAGAAGACCTCTCGGTAATGTTATTCAAAGCGCAGAATCTGAAATGAGGGCTTAAGGAACAAGGAACTCACAAAAAGTATCAGTTGAATCAGAAGATCAAGGCACCCAGTTCTCCAGAGTCTATTCTGGCTTGGCTTTTAAAGCATTTATCTGTTAAGTCTATAAAGAAAACCTTGAAAATAAATACATTTATATAATTACTGTCAGTTTGAATTTTTGCAGAGGCTGAATACTTGCTCCACAGTGGTACTCTCAAAATAATTTTTTTATGGCAGATAGGGACAGCTTGAGTGAAGACTTGCAGTAGTCTGGTATGAAGATTATGTGTCTTAACATTTAATGTGAATTATAGTTAAGGGCTTCTAGTTAATGAACTTCTGAAGATATTTCATGTTTGAAAAAACTGTACATTGTTAAAGCATCGTGATGCATCTTTTTTACATGGGAAAATTAAATGTTCCCATGATTAAATATTTTGCAGCTTAGTGAAAATTGATTTAGGAAATGGTCTAGAAAAGAAATCATTTGTTATTAATAAAACAAGGGCTGGCCTTGGCTGGCCACCAGGTGCCCACCAAGCTGCTTCTCAGGAGGACAGAGGGAGAAGTTAGATGATCAGCTCATGTGTTTAGATAAAGGCAGTTGAAAGAAGAATAGCAAATGCCACATGTGGAAGTAAAGCAAAGCAAAAAGATTTTTTCTCTACTTCCCATCAGCAGGTGAATTCCAGCTATTTCCTGGGAAGTAGGGCCCTAGTATGCATAGCAATTACTTCAGAAAACACCTTTACCAAGTTCTCCCCTACTTCCTTCTCTTGTTTTTATGGCTGAGCAGATGTCATATGGTACGGAATGTCCCTTTTGTCAGATTGGATCAGCTGTCCTGGTTGCATCCCCTTCTAGCCTCTTGCTCATCCCCAGCCTGTGGGGGCTGGGGAGTAGGAGGTGGAAAAGACAACCCTGATGTTGCGCAAGCATACCAGTAGCTCAAACACTGGTGTGCTACCAATTCTAGCCATAAATACAAAGCACTGCACTATGAAGACTGCTATGGGGAAAGTCAACTCCACCCCATACAGACCACATACAAAATAAAGAAAATGTGGAGACGAAAGCTATTTTGAAAGTTGTAGACTACAAGAGGTCTCAGACTCAAGTAATTTCTTGATTTTATATATTAATGTAATTTTATTAATTTTTTAATATGAAGCAAAGAATTCATATGATATAGATTTTTCAAGTCTAGTTTTGGAATTTTAGAATGTTATGCATAGAATTTTTAACCAAGTGTAAGGAATTCATTAAGCACTTATGGCATATATTTATATGTGATTCATTTAATGAAACTCATACCATCATTAATGTTTTGTTACAGTTTAAGATGAGAGTAGGTTTTTTTTTGTTTTCTGGTGTTTCCAGGAATTCATTCAATGTTGTTAAATGTAGCACCCTATTTAGCTATCTAGATCTGATTGGCTTGCTAGTTTCTTTAAAAGAAAACTAAAAAAAAAAAAATCTCTTTTCTTTGATTTCAATACCTCCAAATTTTGAAACCGTTGCCTTGAACTTCATAGTTTTCTTAGAGGAAGCTTTCTCTTCAAGGGATTAAAAATTAATTAAAATTGCAAAACTAAATAGCACTGGAATGGCTTTCTTCCAGCAAAAGCACTTGAACTTTGGATTTCCATCTGTTTTTAAGAGGTTACTTAGGAAATCAGGCAGAGCTGCAGATTTACTTTGTAAATATTTGATAGTAGTGGCTGACTTGTCTTGCACCATTGATCAATATGTAGTTTTGTGGGGCTGTGATCTAGGTCCAAGTATTTTTTTACTATCAGAATTGCGCAGGTAAGAATTCGACTTGTGGTTGCTTCAGTTGACTCCGACAGCAATTTAAATGCCTGTGGGCTGAGTGGCAAATACTATGAAAAAGTTCAGTTCACAAGATGAAAGAGACAGAACTAAATCTGCTCAACGTTTCTGTGAGAAAATATTTACAGAGACATAGAGTTAGTGATTTTTGGCAGAAAACAAATGTTGCTCATGTTACAACATTATAGACATAACAAAGACTGGTCTGTGGTGTTACCCTTGTGATGTTAGAGTGCATCTGGCCTGACTTCTTGATCCAGAATTTTTTTCTGGCTGAATGCTGCATAATAAAAATGCAAGTAAAGTGCCACAATGATTCCTACCTTAGATTTTTTATGTTTATATATCTGTGAATTTTTGTATATGCACATTAATATTCACAAATAAACACTGTAAAACATAAGTGACTGTCACGCCTAAGCCCTGTGATGTTTTCCAGGCTGTAGGTAATACTCACTGTGCTGAAAACAAGTGACCTGAATGATTAGATGTGACACCTGACTGCTGATATAACAAAAGCTTTCTTCCCCATTATAGTCTTGATCATTTTGATACTACACTAAGGTTTGTGTAGAACTGATTATTTTCCAGTTTCTGTATTCATTCTTCCACATCACTTAAATTACTGAAAGAGTAAATATTATAATAATATACCTCTGTTTTCTAGACATTGCAACTTTAATGACTTCTCTTTCCCAGAATGCTGTTTCCATTCTGGTGGCTGTAATTATTGTGAAGATTGCATTTTAGTCAGTAATTGCTAGCTCAGAAGGTTAATTTTTATATCCATGGTTGATTACATGCTACTAAATAATGTGATTCAAATAGTTTGAGAAATTATTTTGTAAAAATGAACTAAACTTTCAAAAATGGAAAGTTGCTAATTGAAAAATTAAGTCAAAATATATAGTACCCCGATGTTGTTTACAATGACTGGAAACTCAGGCATGGAAATGAAAATCTGTTCTGCTCTTCACTGAAAAAAGCAGTTGTCTTTTAATCTTCTGTCTCCCTTTTCACATGAGTGACCTCCTGCATCGGAGGTAACTGAGTTCCCCTAACACTGTGAACACTGTAGTTATGTGATAGCAATATATAGACTGTGCGCAGAGAGGCTTCCTCAAGTGATTCTTCATCTGGGCAGCTGTGGGCATATGGCTGTGGAAATTATGAGGTGCATCTCAGAACTGATCGGGAGAAACAGGGATATTACTCCTCAAAACTATAGAATGAGAAAGGAGGTGGAATAATTTGAAAAAACTTAAAGTTCACATCACACGTTGGGCTATGTCTTGTACATATCATGAAGAATGACCAATCCTGAGAACCATGACATGTTAGAATAAGTTATTTAAGCATATAGATATATATTTCTGTTTTAATAGATTTCATTTTCAGAAGGTTGTTCTGATAAAGGCAAAATGCATGTCAGTGCTCCCTTTATTGTAATTTGACTTACCTGAGCAGGTTTTCAATACTTATCTATTACTTGCAGTACACCCACAACAAAACGCTGCTAGCTGTAACTAAAAGATTCACAGACATTTAGGAAATACTCAGGGAAGGAAATAAATTGCTCTGAAGTTTGGATATATGCAATGTTAAAGATATCTAAATTTGTTTATAATCTGCTGAATGAGCTCAGAGTGTCACATAGTGTGATAATGGTGAAACAGAGAGAATTCTTGCATCCAAATTGGAGAGATATGGGTTTGATGGATAGGCTGTTGGGTAAGAAAATATGGATGGTTCTGTCCATAGAGTTGTGGTCAATTGCTGAATGTCCAAGTGGAAATGAGTAATGAGTGGTGTCCCTCAAGAGTCTGTACTGGAACCAATAATGTTTAATTTCTTAATCAGCAGCATAGATAGTGGAATTGAGTGCACCCTCAGCAGATTTGCAGCTGATGCCAAAATGAGTGGTGCAGTTGGTTCACTAGAGGGATCCTGGTTAGGCTGGAGGAGTGGGCCCAAGTGATCTTCATGAAGCTCAACAAGGACAAATACAAGGCCCTGAACGTGGTTTGAGGCAATTCCCGCAATCAATACAGACTGGGGCTTTAAAGGTCCATTCTGACCCCAAACTTTTCATGGTTCTATAAAAATGTTGGTTCTTGGTATCATTTTACATGTGTCATATTGATATATTATGTTTAATTTTGGAACCTTTCTTCTTAAATTAAAATAAGCACCATTTAACTTCTCTGTATATCTAAAAAACACTTTGTTAGATGACACATAGTTTGTAAGTAAAGGTAATTTCTTTTAAATAAGCATGTGATATAGGTAGTAAAGTCATACAATCCTGTGGACACATAAGCTCTTTTCAAATCTCTAAGTGTCATTTTCCACATTTGACTTGGCAATTAGCATCTGTTTACCTCAACAAACATAAAATCCTCCATATCACACTCTTCTTTGTTATTTACTTAATGTCTCAGGTAAACCCCATGGTACTACGCTTTTATCCTGTATTCATCTGTGGGTTATCATAGAAATTCATGCGTCTCACTGCTGACACTTCATTAAGCAAAGAACTAGTCATAGACCTGACTGGAGCAACTATTTTGAGGCGACGTGTTTTCTAAAGTGTACAATGGAAGTAGGAGGATCTGTCTCTGCTTAACCTACTGAGCCCAAAATGTTTTACTCAGCTAGTTATAGATACTCTGTGTCCATCACTGCGTGTGTGTGTATTCACCTATCTGCTGTTACATAGCCACTGACAGACCAGACTGTTTATTAGGCATACAATCTTGTACTGAAAGTGGCAAGATTTAGTTTATTTTTCACCCTGTATTATGCAAAGAATGTTTATATTCTGATGCATGAAAATGAAACTAATTTGCACTCTTTCTAGTAGTGAGCTGTTGTTATTAGTGTTATTTATTCTTTAATGTAATTATATTAACAATTTTACTGATTTTGTTCTGTGTTCTACAAAGTAAGAGATCATAGAATCATAGAATCATAGAATAGTAAGGGTTGGAAAGGACCTCAAGATCATCGAGTTCCAACCCCCCTGCCATGGGCAGGGATACCTCCCACTAAACCATGCCATCCAAGGCTATGTCCAACCCCACCTTGAACGCCGCCAGGGATGAAGCATCCACAACCTCCCTGGGCAACCCATTCCAGGGCCTCACCACCCTTACAGTAAAGAATTTCTTCCTCACATCCAATCTAAACTTCCCCTGTTTAAGTTTAAACCCATTACCCCTTGTCCTCTCACCACAGTCCCTAATGAAAATCATCCTTACCTTTGCCTCAGCATTTATACCTTCGTGTAGTTATCTTGATGGAAATGAGACTTAGCAGGGAAAGAAGCGCTTTCATTGTTTCTTTAGCATGCAGGATGTGCAAGGGTGCAGAACTCCCAGGCACCAGCTGAGACACAGATATGACCTTGTTCTGCAGGACAGGGACTTCAGTATGAGAAACGTGTGCACAGCCCGTTCTGCTGTGGGTCCTTTCAGACAGCTAGTCGTGATGTCTGATGGAAACATAACAATATGGACAACAGGCTGCAAATATCATTCCTTTGTGAACTTCACTGTCTCACCAGGTCAATTTAATTATTCAGAGAAGATTAAGAAAGACACAAATAGTACCATCAGTAGACCCCCAAACATTGTGCCATCAGTTTGCTTTTGCTTTGGTCCAGTTTTGTCTGGCTTGATAGTGTACCTAGTGGTAGCTTTTAGAGCTTTTCTAGAGAGTGTAGGAGCGATGAAATTGAAGAAAAGCCTATCTATGAAAAGTAATGTGGTGCTGACATGGAATTTACAATAGAACTGCTTGCATGGACTCTCCAGATGCCATCGTGCTATAGCTGCTGTGTGCCAATGTAACACCTGGTGGTGCTGAAAATGCTAAAAAAGTACCAGAGGTAAGGTGATACTCCTGAATTTGTCAGTGCTTTATGTAATAGCAAGAACAAGACAGAATTCTACTGAGTGCCACAAGAAAAGAGAAACTTAGCCTGTTCAATATAGATAGAAACCTTGCTGGATCTAAATCTCTAAAGAACCAGATTTATATTCCACTGATTGCACTTTTACTGCTAGGGTAACTACTGGCCAATCATTCTGAAACTGATCTGATAAGCCTGAGAATTTCAGGTTTATTTACTAACTTATGCTTCTAAAGAAAGCCCGTGCTATTATTCTCAATTAAACAAATGAAACAAAGATTTGTTTTGGGGATTGAGAGCACCCTCAGCAAATTTGCGGATGACACCAAGCTGTGATGTTCAGTTGATACTCTGGAGGGAAGGAATGCCATCCAGAGGGACCTTGACACACTTGTGGGGTAGGCAGATGCCAGCTTCACGAAGTTTAACTAAGCCAAGTGCAACGTCCTACAGCTGGGTCGGAGCAATCCCAGGCACTGCTACAGTTTGGGCAGAGAAGAGATTGAGAGCAGCCCTGCAGAGAAGGACTTGGGGGTGCTGGTTTATGAGAAGGGAGCTTCAAGTCCTCGACAAGGCCTGCCCGGGAGCCTGCAGCTCCGCGGAGGCGAGCGGCTGACTCAGAGGGGGCGGTGTCAGGAGGACCGGCGGCAGACCTGACTGGTTAAAAACCTGCCCCAGGGAGCGCGAGCGACCTGGAGCGCAGCGAACGGGGCGGGCAAACAGGGCGGGCTCGAAGCAGTTTGCGCGGCAGTTCGCGAGGGCAGGCGAGCGGGGTGGTGAGCGGGATGGTGAACACTCGCCGTATGGGCAAGGCTCGGTCTGGGAGCTCTGCTCTGGCTGCACCGGTGGTGGCCAGCATAGGCACCCAGACGGAGCCGGTGGGAAGGGAGGCTGTAATGCAGAGCTCAGGGTATCCTAAGGGAAGGGTGAGCAATGGGCAGGGCTGCACTCTGCGTTCCCTGGTGGAGGTCCTCCTGCAGAAGGTGGCTGAGCTGCAGGAAGCTGAAAGGTGTAAGGGAAGCTGAGGGGGAGCAGCACTGCTTGCTCCGGGACCAGACTGTTCCGGGGCCTCGAGTGTCTACTGTTGCCCGTGCAGGAAAGGAGGCTGCTAACCCAGGAAGCTGGGAAAAGGTAACAGAAAAAAACAAAAAAAAAGGAGGAAGAGGGTAATTAAAAGCAAGGGGCTTCCTCCTGCGTCTGTTGTCCCCACCCAGAACCGCTTTGGTGTCCTGCAGGGGGCTGATGAGCATCAGCGCTCTGCTATCCTGCAGGGGACTGATGAGCAACAGCGCTCCCACCAGGCGCAACCAGCTAGTGCACTGGTAAAGAAGATCACTACTGGTGCTGCCAGGAAAAAGCGGCGGGTCGTAGTGGTCGGGGACTCTAATCTGAAAGGCACAGAGGCACCCATCTGCCGGCCTGACCCAGCCTCAAGGGAGGTGTGTTGCCTACCAGGGGCTCAGATCAGGGATGTGGCCGAGAAGCTGCCTGCTCTAGTCGGTCCCACTGACTATTACCCACTCCTGGTAATACATGTGGGTGCTACTGATATAGATAGCAGTAGCCCGGAGACTATAAAGAAGGACTACAGGGCTCTGGGAGAGGTGGTTAGGGGCTCTGGAGCTCAGATTGTCTTTTCATCAATTCTCCAGGATACAGGGCAGGACCTTGAAAAGGCTAGGAGGATTGGGCAGGTTAATAAATGGTTAGAAGGGTGGTGCTATAGTCAGGGGTTTGGGTACCTTGACCATGGGACTCAATATAGTAGGCCAGGTCTAGTGGGGGCTGGTGGAGCTGGTCTGACAAAGAAGGGGAAGAGTGGATCTGGTAGGAGGCTTGCCAGACTGGTCAAGGATGCTTTAAACTAGATGTGTTGGGGGATGGGGGCATCATTCTATCCCAACACACCCAGTCGGTTGCCAGCACCTACAGTAAACGTTCGGAGCAATGTAGAGATATTCCAGCTGCTCCAGCCAATGAGCCGGCTTCAATTGGATCTCGGCTCAAATGCCTCTACACAATTGCCAGTAGTATGGGGAACAAACAAGAGGAATTAGAGATGTGTGCACATCTACGGGGGTATGATATCATAGGCATCACAGAAACATGGTGGGATGGCTCCTATGACTGGTGTGTTGGAATGGAAGGTTACCGGCTCTTAAGGAAAGACAGGCCCGGCAGACGGGGAGGGGGAGTTGCTATTTATGTTAGGGATAGGCTAGAGAGTATGGAACTCTGTCTGGGGACAGGTGAGCAGTCGACAGAGAGTTTGTGGGTCAGGGTTAAAGGGAGAACAGCGATGGGTGACATCATTGTGGGGATGTGTTACAGACCGCCTGACCAAGGGTACTTGCTGGACGAAGTGCTCCATAGGCAGATAGGAGCAGCCTCACGCTTGCAGGCCCTTGTTGTCATGGGAGACTTCAACCACCCTGATATCTGCTGGAGGGATGTCTCCAGCTGGACGCTGAGCCACTGAGCACTACTCTTTGTTTTTTTTTTGTTTTTTTTTTGGCAGGAAGTGCATCGTTTTGGGGCTTTTTTCCCAAATCAATGGCTGAATTTATCATGAGATAATAAATTATTAATATTTATATCATAATAAAATTAATATATAATGAAATTTATTATTAATTATAACAAACAATAAATTTTTATTATTATATAATAAAATAGTTAACAGTCTTTCAAGGGTTCTGAAATTGAAATGACTATGCTGCATATTTGGCAAAAAATACCAATGACAAATACGAGGATGGCTTCTATGTAGTTGCACAAAACTACTTTAGACACAAGTTCTCCCACTTGAAAATTAGGAAAAACAAGGTAGCTTGTCCATGAAATTCCTGTTTTCTTATCTTGTATGCAGACATGATGCACCAGATTTTTATTAATTGAGAATTGTTAAATAATTGTGTCTAAAACTGTCTCTGAAATTCACCTGACATAGATAATTTCTGTGAAAAATTTCACTGTGGAGGCTGAAGTAATGACTTGCTGTCCTGGGTTCAGCAGTAGCAGTCATTTTTCCCCTTCTTGGTAGCTGGTGCAACACTGTGTTTTTGATTTTGGGCCTGGGAACAGCGCTGATAACACCAGTGTTTTCAGTTACTGCTTGGTAATGTTTAGGCTGGCCAAGGACTTTGTGAGTCTCATGCTCTGCCAGGGAGGAGGGGAAGCTCGGAGGAAGGAGAGTCAGGACACCTGACCCAGACTAACCAAAGAGGTTATTCCACACCACAGCACGTCATATCCAGGATGTAGAAATGGAGGAGAGACCCGGAAGGGTGGTGAGGGTGCATGGTGGGGGGGGCACTGATTGGGGTGCATTGCGTGGTCGGGCTTGATATTGGATGGTGAGAAATTGTATTCTTTTCCCTTGTATTTTCTCTTGTCATTATTATTATTGGTGGTAGTAGTAGTGATTTGTGTTATACCCTAGTTACTAAACTGTTCTTATCTCAACCTGTGGGAGTTGCATTCTTTCGATTCTCCTTCCCATCCCTCCAGGAGCGGAGGGAAGAAAGAGTGGGGAGTGAGTGAGAGAGTGACTGTGTGGGTTTATAGAAGCTTAAACCACGACACTTCCCCAAGTAATAACCACCTGAAAATAATTTCTTAGAAGGGGAAGTACTTTGTAGGCTTAATAACAAATCATGTTGAAATCTGTACTGATGATAACTCTCCACCATATGCTGGCTTCAAAATAGGTCTTGGAAAAAGGGTCCTGTAGAGGGAGCCAGATCCCCCTCTTAGCATTAAATACCTTAGAACCGTTAAGATTAGACCTTTTCTCTGAAAAGAAATACAAGCTTAGCCACAGTTAAAAGAACAAAATAAAGTAATCTTAAATGATATTTAATTGACCATAATCTCTATGGAGTAGAAGACTGCATAAGTGAATCCTATGTAAGTCGTGTGCCCACTTAAGAAACACTACTGTAAAGTAGTATTTCCACATTTTGCTCTGCTTAAGCTGTTCAAAAATGTATGAAGAAGAAATTCCACCACTTATTTTCTCCTGACTGTTCTTCCTCAAGAATGACCTGTACTCAAATTACTAAAATAATTTTGTGAATATAGGTCATTTTCAAAGTCATAAAAAATAAGTATCAAATTTTTACTTACTCTTTTGATTTTTTTTTCAGCAGAACTCGTAGAAGACCTCATATGAGTTTAATAGCTTGGCATACTGCTTTTAATTTGGGCTGGATATTTCCGAACAGTGGAAGCATATCTCTGTCATTGACTGAGGGCACCGATTCCCAAAGTTATTTAGAAATTTAATGACTGCTGTTATCAATGAAAACTAGGTGTTTCAACACCATCAGTATCCCCTGATTCAAAAGACAGCTTCCTTGCATAAAATCATAAGTACTGGAGCAGAAATTTGCATTTAAATGTACACACAAATTGCATTATATCTACTGTCTGAATTCAGATTTTTACACTGCCTGTAGGTAAATTATCTTCTTTCATACTTTGCATTTTACTTCCCTCAAAGATGTTAAAATCAATATTTAATCAGTGTTTTTGATTTTGTGGATATAGACTAACATTTCTCAAAACAAATAGAAAAAATAGAAGATGGAAGTGGCAGGTAAAAACTTTTATCTGGACACTATATTAACTATTTTAGCCAGAACTTTAAAAAAGTTACAATGAATAATTTAAAAATTAAATGAGACAACAGAATCCCAAAGATTCATGCAAATGTAATAGCAGTTGCAAATTAAGACTTGTACTAATTTGAGCACATACTTCTGAGATAGTAGAATATCTCAGCAGGCACTTTTACATTACTCTGTTTTGCAGTTAGCTGAATGATGCTCACACAGATATTTTGACCAACCAATTTGTGTGCATCACAGTGGAGTTTAACAGGATGTTGACCTTCATGTTCAACTTTCTGAAAATTTTAATACAAGTGCTGATTGACTGGTTGACCAGTGTTCTTATGGACAATGACACAAATCCTTTAAAAATGAAACCTGGTAAGTGAGGAGTATGGCAGTGTAGCAGAAACAAATTGAGTTTGTTGAGCGGTGTTTTACCACTCAATGGCTGATATTAAGGCTTGCTTTTAGTCATTGCCTATGTCACTGATGAAGAGATTAAAAAGTACTGGTCCCAGTAAAGACCTTGAAGGACATCACTCATTAGTGGTTTCTACTTGGACATTTAGCCATTGATCATAATTTCCTGGATGTGATCATCCAACCAGTTTCTTATCCATCTAACAGTTCATTTGCCCATCTGTCACATCCATACCTCTCCAATTTAGTGGCCTTGCGTAAGTCAAAGTAGAAAACATCCGTAAATCTTCCTTCCTCCACTGATGCAGTTACTCCATTGCAGAAGGCTACTAGGTTAGTTGCCCTAGTTGAAGCCTTATGCACAGTCTCTAATTTTCTCCCTGTCTTCCATATGCTTCAGCATAACTTCCAGGAGGATCTGCTCCATGATCATGCAGGCACAGAGGCAAGGCTGACTGGTTGGTAGTTCTCAGGGTTCTCATTTTTAACTCTTTTTTTTTTTTTTTTTTTTTTTTTTTAAATGGACATGATATTTTCCTTTTTCCGGTCAGTGGGGACTTCATTTCATTGCCAACTGAATTATGATTGAGAGTGGCTTAGCGACAACATCAGCCAATTTATTTCATTTTTGTTAATGCATCCATAAATTTCTCAGAAATCTTTTAGGAATAGAATTACTTGTTGAGCTTTACTGAAGTGCTTAATTTGGTTGAACTCACCAGGGGACCCAAAGCTGACATGTATCTTTGTAGGAACACAAAAAGACACTAATTACATAACCCTATTTTTCATAAGGTTAAAAATGTACCACAAGAAGTTCATGGAGAAAATATGCACACAGTCTTCACCAACCAAAGAAAAAAATTAGTTTTTCTTGTCTGTTTTTTCCCCTATTGTCTTTGAGGCAGGAGCATGCATTCTTTTTTACATTTCCATCTTTCAGAAAAAAAATTTTTATAGATCAGTGTAATTTCACGAAGTTATTTCTTAACCCTGTGTGTAAAATTGCCAATAAGAGAACTAAAATATCGTTTGGCAGTGGTTTCTTTTCCTGTTCCCCACTGTAATTTAGATAAGTATGCTGCTATATAACATATTTTGAAAGAACAAAAAAAGGCTTGCTTTTCTCTCTGTTACTTTGAATTGGCAAATGGAACAGAGTCTTAGGTTGTAGTTTCTGTTGCACAAATATATACTCAAATAGATCCAAACTATAGAGTGGAAGATTACTAAAATGTGGTGGGTTAATACATTTACAGAATTTCAAACTGGGTTCCTGTATCAGTTGAATTACACGTGTGCCTTTACTCTGTATTTGCATAATTCATGTTTCATCTCCATATGTGTGTTCTTTACATAACTGGCATTCCACTGTAGTCATTTAAAAGTATTTCTTCCCCTGTCTGTATCCCATTTCAGAATATAGACAGGGGAAACAAAAGAATATAGTGATTTTTCCCTTAAAATATATTGATGAACTTTTATAGGACTTTTTCTATATTCTGGTAATCACAAGGGAAAAGTAGTTTTTAGTAGGTTTACTTCGTGCTCTGCCCAGTGATGCTATTCTACATATCTGAACTTTAAAAACTCGTGCTTTCAAGAATGCACATTTGTGAATGCTTGCTTTCTTCATAAGAAAATAATTGTCTTCTGATTCTTTGTGTTATCACTCAGACACTGAGTTTTTGATTAGGTCCTGATAGAAAGAAACATTACCATGACAAAGTGACAGCACTTCCCTTGTGATTATCTCCTAAACCATCGTGTTGCTCTGTGACACGTAGAATTTTGATGTGCTTTAAAGATGTCAATTTTTTTATCAGCTGTTAAAAAGATGAACCTAATAGGCTTAAAATAATTCATTCTCCACAGAGAAATAATTAACAACATTGTGATTCTTAAACCACACTTTTCTGGAAGGTTATAAAGTGTCAAGTCTGCTCACTTTTATGTCTGTCAATGATGACAAGAAAAACGAAATTGTATAAGCAAGAACTGAGAACTGGGTTTGGTATGTTTTCCATCATTTCTGTCTGCAAATCTGGTGGTACTTATTTAAATTCTGGTAAGTGCATCTGTTCAGACTGAACACATTCGGGATGATGCTGTTCTCTTATATAATTGCTTCTTATTGAGGCAATGTGAAGTCACTTGGAAGGAATAAACCTGCGGAGAACTTGACTAGCGGGAAATTACATAGGAGCAACATTTTGTCTCTTATTTCTTCTGCTCAAAATGTCCATGGGTGAGAGGCTGACCTTCTGTTAGTTTTGGCCTCAGCTGAATGCATGTGTTAAGTACTGTAGAGGTGCTTCTTACTGAGTGTTTTTCCTTTCTTTCGTTTAGCATGCCTACCTAGAAGTAGGACACAGTTCATTGTTAAAAGTTTGCTGTTGAAAGATGCCTGCATCGAGACAGAGCAGTCCCTGTGAGTGGTATAAGTGATATCCCAGTGATGGAAAGTTTGTTGTGATTCTGATTTTATCTGAGCCTTGGGAGGACTTGTAGCCATGGATTTTGCTAGTGAATTTTTTATGGCTAGCATCAGTGGCAATCGGTTTCCGTTGCTCCTCGCTCTTCCCTATGCCTGCATGTCATACACTCTGCCTTTATTTTCCCAATAGTCATTGTGGCTCCAGATCATGCCTCAACATTGAATATTTGAAATTGGTAAAGAGGAATTTGCCTCTCAATTCTGAAATTTTGGATGTTAAGATCTTGATTTTGGAGCTTTCATAATAAAAAAAAATAAACCTGATTACTTATAGTATATTTTTACTTCATTACATAATATATGAGACATACAAATACCCATTAAGTAATATTCATCATGTCTTTTGATAACTTGTAGGTGGATTAGTATTTTAAAAATGTAGTGACATAATGATGTTTTGCTACATAAAAGCAAATTTAAAAATGTTTGATTTAATTTATATACTTTTGCATGTTTGTTTAATTCTGCATCAAATTTCATTTCTGCCTTGGAAGAAATTAAGCAGTGAGTGGCAAATTTCCCTTTCAGAATTATTGGAATTATTAAAATGTGTTTGTGTTTCTGAAGCCTCAGGGCCACAATCTTTACAAACACATCTCTAGTTGTTTTCTGAATTGAAAGTGGTACTGGTGCATGGCAAAATTCAAGGCTTTATTTCTCTTTCAGTATTTCATTTTAGCTAGAGTATGAAATACTGGAAAAAAGTGTTACTTAATTTGCTGACACAGTCTAATTATCTACCTCATTACTATGATAGCTATGTTATATTAGTTACTGTGATGTTATTACATCAATCCTGGTATCATTGTTATAGCTACTATTACTCTATGGTTCTATAGCTTCTCTGACAGCCAGTATTTCTTGCTCATAGATACCATACAAGAATTATCTTGTCCGTCCCCACTTCTTCTTGTTATATTTGATAGTCTACATTGAGCAATGAATAAATTCCCTATATATGAGCTGTAATAAGTCGTACATTAACAATTATTTTCTGTTTTGACAATGATGCTCAGCTTCATGGAGTGCAAAAACTGTGGGTAGTGACTAATGTCATGATTGTCAATCTACATAGTCAGTTTCTACTTTCTACTTTTCATAGCCAAGTTCTTCTGTAACCAAGTTGTGGCCTCAGTGACAGATCAAAGACCATACTTAACTTCTCCTCTGTAATTTTTTCCTGTCTTCGTTTTCACCTCTCAGAATTTCTGTGTGTATTTCTAGTTCCATTATATATGCTCATGAAGCTTTTGTGAAGCTCTGAACACACCATCAGATCTTTGCAACAAAGCTCTCCTGGTGCTGAAACCCCTCTCGGTCTATGGGCTTGTGAATTCTCCTGAGGTTTTATTTGTAAAGTTAAAGGCCATGGCAGTTTTCTTGCCATCTTATTTTAAGCTCTCCTTCTGTACAATATAATCTGAACATTTTAAATGCAGCAGACTAATACCCATGAGTGAGGATTAATGTTTTAAAAGTGCGCTCTCACACTTTTATATCTGACAAGAGGTCAGTGGCAACATTTACCTTTCCTTTTGACTAATTTTTCTTAGATGAAAAGTTTACTTCAGGCTAAATTTGCATCTGTAACTTGCTTTCTGTTGACTTTGCTTAATGTTGCTATATAAATATTGACTCATCCTTCTCACTAGTTAAGGAACCAGCAGATGAAATAAAGAATGGTTGTTGAAATAAGGATACCTGACAATGCTGCCTCACATTCGTAGGAGTAGAGTTTTAGATTAAACACGAGAAAGAACTGCAAAATAAACTCCAACAATAATTGTATTAGAAGAAAACTGGAATGGCAAAAGGTTAACCCTTAAAATATATGTGACTACAGAATATTTTTCAATAAAGGTGTAGTAAGTGATTGCAGTGTCAAAAGATAGAAGATTAAATTAGTACACAGAATCTTACATTGCAACTGTTATTCTTCGATGTCAATAGAAAGCTTATAGAAACAAAGAAGGAAAATTTTAACAAATGTAAGCCTAATCACAAAAAATGGACTGAATACTACAGAAATTTTGCATCAAATGTCAGTGACAAAGTGAATAACACAGCAAGCTTTTCCTATTAAGCAGGGTGTTAGCCATAATAAGGGAAAAGGATGTGGTTCTAACATGAATGTTTTTGTGAAAAGCAGAAAAAGCTTACTATTTAAAAAAATGTATAGAGATGGTATTTTAAGACAGGAGGCTAGCGGGTGCCAGCAGCAGTCCCCTCATTTTTCATTGCATGTTTCCAGTGTACGGTTGGTTAAGGAATGCTGATAGTTCTCTTTCCAGTGATTTGGCTTTCCTGAATCAGATTACGGGTTATTTGGACTTGAGTTTGACTGTCAACAGAAGCCGAAGAAAATAATTTTTCAATGGCTTTCCTTCAGTGGGCTTAATAAGCTTTTCAACCTGTTGTTTTATTTGCTCTTGATCATAATGTATAGTTCAAACCAACACCAAATTGTGGCATAACAAGTGATAATAATTTTGCTTAATGACTGAATTTTGTAGTGCTTTAGAAAATGTTTTGCATTAAACAAAAGGACTTGTACAAGAAGGGATAGCCACTGTTATCCACCAGCTTTCACTTTCCAAATACATGCTTTGTCTGTCAGGGTTGTTCCAGTTGGCACCTGACTTATTTATTTTGCAAGTCAGACACCAAACCCCAAGTCATGAAGAAAGTCAGAGAGGAGAGCACTGATTAAGGACAAATATCTAGGAAGTCAGGATTTTCTGTAGAGAAGGGATATCATTGAAAAAATCATATTGAACTACAGGGGAGATGGGCAGGAAGCTTACCTAGGCAAACTATTTTCCATGTTCATACTGCATGTGTAAAAAGGGAAGCCAAGGGAAGAGTTCAGTGGCAGTACAAGAGAATTCCCTTTACAATAACTGATGTAATACAAATTTTCCCCAATACTTAGAAACCCAAATCACTTAAGAAGAATAGCAATGGCATTTTCTCTACACAGACAGAAAATACATTTCCTGTTCTATAACATGATATAAAAATATATAATATAAAAAATATGCAGTTTATGAAGTTTGGGTTTTACCTACCAGTTTAGTAAACAGCTGTTCTACTTTCAAGGTGCTTCCAGATTATTTCAGAAACAATTATGTACCCACAGCCTCCAGGGATATCCAGCGAAGTGGTGTGGGTGTCCTGAGGATCACCACTAGTGGGTATTGCTGCCAAGTCTGCTTTGCCAGCAAAGTAGTAAAATTTTCACTTCTGTCACTCAAGCTGCAAGTGCTGATCTGTTCTGGTGATCAGACATGTCAAGGGAATGAGTCACAGAGACAAAGACCATGTAGCCCGTTTTTCTTATAGTTTATTAGTATTTCTTGTGTACATAAAATTAGCATTCAAATTCTGGTTTAGGTACATAAGCACATGGACTACTTTTCAATCCTGATGAGTTCACATGTGTTGATTAAAACTCACTGTGTATTAAGCAGCAGGCTTAAGAATCAGCCGTAACTTATATATTTACAAAAGAAAAGAAAAGATAATTTATGTTTGTTTTTTTTTTTTAATTAATATCATTGCATTAATTCTCTTATTTTACCACTTATTTTTAAATTTGTTTTTTATAATCTGATTGCTATTTCTGTTTCCTCTAGTTTTATTACGCTGTGCTGGTTTTGGCTCCATAGAGTTGATTTTCTTCATAGTAGATGATATCGGCTATGTGCTGGAAAATGCTGATAATTCAGGGATGGTTTTGTTACCGCTTAGAAGTTTTTACACAGAGCTAAGGTCTTTTCTGCCTCTCACCGCACCCCACCAATGAGGAGGCTGGGAGTGCACAAGAAGTTAGGTGGGACATATCCAGAACAAATGGCTCCAACTGACCCAAAGGATATCCCACACCATATGGCATCATGCTCATTGTAGAAAGCTGGAGGAATGAGAAGAAAGGAGGGGGGAGGGGAAGGGGGAGGAATGTGATGTGGTGGTGAAGTGGGATGGAGTGATGATGTTTGTCTTCAAAGTACCCGTTACTGTGGTGAAGGGCAACAGTAGGCCCGCAGATTCCCTGACTGAAGACATGAAGTTAGAACTCAGTCTCGAAGGTGTTAAAGTATATCCATGAGAAATGAGGCACCAGAGGCATCCGAGTGGGAAAGCAGAAGGCATCTGGAGGAGTGAGTCAGATAAGGGGAGTAACAAACTACAAAGGAAGAACTTGGAAAACAATGAACTTTAGTAAAAATTTTTGAACAGCGTGTTAACAACCAATCATAAACAGAATAACAAACTGTTAGCCAAGAAGTTTATATCATGCGATGCTTGACCAATAAGTTTGTATTATGCTATGCTTGAACAATAAGTCTGTACTATGCTCTGCTTGACCAATGAGACTGTACCATGCTATGCAAAAAGGCCTATAAACAGGAGCTCTTTGTAATAAAGGAGGTCACTTGCTGCTTAAACTCTCTACCTCTCATGTGGCAGTTTTCTGGCCTCCCCGACTACCCTGCCACACGTTACCAGTGATGTATTCTTGCTTTCCTGGAGATTGCTGAGCACCTGCCTTAATACATCTATATTGAAAGTGATAAGTGAAAAAATGAAATACTTAAACTGCCTAATCAGATATTTAAGGTCTAGATTTGCTCATGTACTCTTTTTGAATTTTCAGCAGAAAATTAGTTCAGAAAAATATATGCTAATGTGCCAGCATAAAAAAAAATTTGGAACAAAAAAGAGATGTTATTTTTAAAGCAGGATGTTAAAATACAGCCTCTAGAATCAGATTCCTTGATAGTAATAATCCCTGGACTATATGCATTGTGCCATTTCTACAATCATTTCTTAAAGAATCATAGAATCATAGAATAGTTAGGGTTGGAAAGGACCTCAAGATCATCTAGTTCCAACCCCCCTGACATGGGCAGGGACACCTCACACTAAACCATGCCACACAAGGCTCTGTCCAACCTGGCCTTGAACATCGTCAGCGATGGAGCATTCCCAACTTCCCTGGGCAACCCATTCCAGTGCCTCACCACCCTTACAGTAAAGAATTTCTTCCTCATGTCTAATCTAAACTTCCCCTGTTTAAGCTTGAACCCGTTACCCCTTGTCCTCTCACTACAGTCCCTCATGAAGAGTCCCTCCCCAGCATCCCTATAGGCCCTCTTCAGATTTTGGAAGGCTGCTATGAGGTCTCCACGCAGCCTTCTCTTCTCCAGGCTGAACAGCCGCAACTTTCTCAACCTTTCTTCATAGTGCTCCAGTCCCCTGATCATCCTCATGGCCTAAAGAAGGGTAAATCTTTGAAAATGTTTGAAGTAAACTCAGAAGAGCAAGGCCAGTGAAGAAACCCCAAAAGTTTTGAGAGCCTTTTTTTTTTTTCTAAAAATATTTCTGAGCATCCCATCCTTCTGTCTTGTTTTTCAGCTTTCACCATACTACTGCTCTACTAAAAACTTCAGTGCAAAATTCATTATTCAAAAATATATTTTTTGTTTTAATTAACTCCCAAAGCATTTGAAAAAACAAATGGTCCATTTGCCAGTAATACCAGCAGCGAAGGACTACTTCTAGTATATAAACATATTTTCCAATAATTTTCTTTCAAGTGTTGAGATACTAAGGAAGGTCAAACCATTTATTAATTTCCAGAGATGAGTAATGGTGGAATTTGAAAATTATTTGTTTCTTTGAAAAGTTATGGAAAAACCATTCAAAATTGCCTGTACAGAAAATAATCTAGAAGGAAAACTTTGTAAACAGATTTCTGCTTACTGAAATTCTGTCTCAAAAGTTCTCAAAAAATCCAGTGAAGAATGATGTTAAATTCCAGTCTGAGAAATCTTCCACGCAGTTAAACTTAACTTGTGGCTTTGGAACCTTGGTCAACCAACTGAATCACAAGGAGACAGTGGAAAGACGAGTTGGTCTGTCACTGGAAGGCAAGAATTGTAGCTATACCAAAATTTAAACTTTCTGAGCCATAAGAAATGTAGAATAGGATAATTTCATACGTCTTTTTTTCTAAAAAAAGTCTGGGGAAAACAGGTAAAGCACAAGGAAACTCAACAAAATTCTAGACTAGGTATACTGAATTATGTCCATAAAGTGTGGTGTATGCGTGTAGTTCCCAAAGGCAGCATGCGAATGTGTGCTGACTCCGTTTGTTTATCTCCAGGGCAAACTGCAGTGTGTACATGATGTTAGTTTCTTTCTGCGGAGCATATGTTTTTTTAACTCCTTCCTTAAAAAAAAAAAACAACAAAACACAAACATTTCTGATAACATCTTAATTTATATCTCAGGTTCTAAGGTATCATCCTTCATGCAAACTTGGGCTGCTTCATGTTATGGTAGGTAACTACATGATCATGACATAGCAAATTTGTTTATGATTTAATTATTTTCTTCAATAATTTCTAATCACATGAACTTGGCTTATCATATGAACATGACTTTATAATACAGCAAGAAAGACCCATTATAAGATGCCTCTTAAAATAGCTGGCACAATTTGGTAGGGTATCAGTTTTTCTTCTAACAGCTTGTTACCTATTCTCTGTGGGTGATAAAACTAAAAGTAAATGAAAGTTAAAACAAATTTTCTTGTATGTTATTTCATAAAAGCTTTTTTAAAAATTGTTTGTAATGGATTCAGCCTTAAAATTGTGTCAGAAAAAATAAGAAATTTGGCTTTATGAATTACCCAGACAAAAAAAAATTAAATCAGAACTCATGAATTAAAGACGAGTTTAAAATAAATAAATTGCCTGTAATGCATACAGAAGCATTTTCTCCAAGTCTGTAATACTCCAACATAATGATTTTTTTTGTTTCGTTTTTTTTTTTGTATGTTTGGTTGGTTGGTTGGTTTGGTTTGTTTTTGTGGTTTTTTTTTTTTTTTTTTGGTGGTTTATTTTTTTTTTTTTTTTTTTTTTTTTTGTGAATGAGAGCTGTGCAGGAGTGTTAGCCTGAAATTATAAAATTATTTATCCTCAGGGTTCATTTAAAAACAACATCTAAATCTCTGCATTTGGTTGAGAATGAAAAATACACTGTGAACTATAGACAGATGTCCGCATCAAGTAACTAAGAAAACATTGCTGAGTATGGTTCATAACACAAGTATCCCTGGAAATTCCAATTATTACTAGGTTAAAAATAATACATGCAACATAGTCATTGTTAAGTAAAATCTGCAAAATCAGAAAGGAGCAAATGCTAACTGGAATGCTTAGTGTACCAAACTTAAATTCCAAATTGAAGAGTATCAATCATCCATCTGCCAGAGGGACAGATAAGTAGCCTTTGTATACAAAACCATTTGGTAATAAAAAAAGTTGGCTTAATATACCATTTCTATCTCCTTTAAGAAGAAAAGGAAGGAAAGGAAGGCCAGTACTTGAAATTCAGTTTCTTTGTGGCTAGACAGCTGCTTTAATAATATCATGGGCCAGAAATTTCACAGTTTCTGAATATATCAGTATCTATGAGCCTACGTAGGTGCCTTTATACTGTTATATTTGTGGATGAAGGATAAGTGGTGAAACAGTCAAAGTTAATATATGAGAACAACAGTATTCTGTCCACGTATAAAATTTGAGCAAGAACTGTCATACTGGCAAAACTGATGATCTTGGTGAGATCTGTAACTATTCCTTTCTGGTTTATTACAACAGAATGAATCTGAGAAAGCTGCATAACTTAAGAAGCATCTGAGACAAGGATTCTTAGATATGCTCATAGACAGAATGGAGGTGCAGAATGGGCAAATGTTGAATCATTGCCACTCAGATTTTTGCCACGTAACACTTATTGCATTGCTTTCCTTGACTATAGTTTACCTACACATCACTTGAATGACAAATGTTATTAACATATCCTACATTGTCTTCAGCAGTTAGTGAGTCATAGCAAATAAGCAATGAATCATCCATGGTTCACGGGTTTGTGAAAATGTATGTATGTCTATATTAGAGACCTGCGTACGTCTACAGGGGTATGATATCACAGGCACCACAGAAACATGGTGGGATGGCACCTATGACTGGTGTGTTGGAATGGAAGTTTACAGGCTCTTTAGGAAAGACAGGCCCTGCAGATGGGGAGGGGGAGTTGCTATTTATGTTAGGGATAGGCTAGAGAGTATGGAACTCTGTCTGGGGACAGGTGAGCAGTCGACAGAGAGTTTGTAGGTCAGGGTTAAAGGGAGAACAGCGATGGGTGACATTATTGTGGGGATCTGTTACAGACCGCGTGACCAAGGGGACTCAATGGATGAAGCGCTCCACAGACAGATAGGAGCAGTCTCATGCTCACAGACCCTTGTTCTCATGTGGGACTTCAGGAACCCTGAAATCTGTTGGAGGAATGGTACGGCCCGGCACAAGCAATCCAGGAAGTTCCTTGATTGTGTGGAAGACAACTTCCTTCTGCAAGTAATAGAGGAGCTGACAAGGAGAGGTGCCATGCCTGACCTCGTCCTCACCAACAGGGAAGGGCTGGTTGCGAATGTGATGCTCCAGGGCAGCCTTGATTGCAGCGATCATGAGATGGTTGAATTCAAGATCCTCAGGACAGTGAGAAGAGCATGCAGCAAGCTCACTGCCCTGAACTTCAAGAGAGCAGACTTTGGCCTCTTCAGGAACCTGCTCAGTAAGGTTCCATGGGATATAGCCCTAGAGGGCAGGAGGGCCCAAGACTGTTGGTTGATATTCAGGGAGCATCTGAACTAGAAGGAAGTTCAGCAGGAGGGCCAGGAGACCTCCTTGGATGGATAAGGAGCTGCTGAGGCAAATTCGAAGGAAAAAGAGACTTATAAAAGGTGGAAGCAAAGACAGGCCGCCTGGGAACAATACAGGGATGTTGTCCAAGGAAGCTAGGGACCAGGTTAGGAAAGCTAAGGCCCACTTACACGTCTGGGTGCCTACGCTGGCCACCACCGGCTCAGCCAGAGCAGAGCTCCCAGACCGAGCCTTGCCCATACGGCGAGTGTTCACCATCCCGCTCACCACCCCGCTCGCCTGCCCGCGCAAACTGCTTCGAGCCCGCCCTGTTTGCCCGCCCTGTTCGCCGTGCCCCAGGTCGCTCGCGCTCCCTGGGGCAGGTTTTTAACCAGTCAGGTCTGCCGCCGGTCCTCCTGGTGCCGCCCCCTCTGAGTCAGCCGCTCACCTCCGCTGAGCTGCAGGCTCCCGGGCAGGCCTTGTCGAGGACTTGAAGCTCCCTCAGGGCAAATTGCTGCTCCGAGGTGAAACTCGTAGACGCTGAGCCTCCCCTCCCCGTCCCCCCCCCCCCCCCCCCCCCCGCCGATCAGGCGCTGCAGGCCTCCCCTTGCGAGACAGTCACCTCAGGAATGGGCCGGAAAATATGTTGTGCTTACCTTTAGTAGTATTATGCTAATTGGAGCTGGGCATTTAGCTATGTGCAAAAATCAGTATCCATTCTTACTCTGAAGAACATCAGGTTGTATATACACATGGAAACATATGAACAACATAAAAATATTAGATTAAAGTTAAAGGCAATTAGTCATACTATGAAACTTTATCTATTCTGATACTATTGAAAAAAACAGTCTTCGATGGAAAACTGATTCTGGTTTTGATTACAGATTAGCTGGAAAAAATCAACACAAACTTACATTTTGAAAAAATCCTATACTTACTCTCTTGTTAGGATAGCCTACAAAAATTAGACAGAAAAAACCCCCCTCACATCTTTTAAAGACCATCCCTGACATTTATTTAGTTGCCAGCGAGTACTCTAGCCAGTACCAGCCACCTCCTAGTTTATTAGTTTGCTCAGAGTGCCTTCACGTCTTCTAGATTGCAGCTGCATGGCACAGGTCATGGTTATTTTACTTTCTTACACAGAGTATCAGCCCGTCACCCCACTCCTTGTGCTTCAGAAATTTTAGATACATAAACAAGAATATTTTTTTCCTATGTTAAAACAGATGTTGAAAAATACAATTTACTCCACTAAGTTCAGAAATGCCTATTTACTATCTTTATTCCCCTAACCCTATGATATCTGACTTTTTCATTTCACTAGTCCCTCTAGAAAAAGGATCAGATCATAAGCTGTCGCAGTTATTTCAGATAGAATTTACTGGAGATTAGGTTTGCAACATCAGACCTAGATCACAAGAAATAGAAAATCTTCAGCATTAGTTAAATGAGTGGTCGATAGGCCTCTCCCAGCAGTGAAGTTAACAATTAGAGATGCATTTTTAAAATGAATAGTTAAAGTAACATACTTCTTCATGTTAATGTCATTTTTCCATCACAGATATATAATGAAAGAATTTCTTAACATGAGTAGTTATTTATACCAGATGGATATATAGATACTCAATGCTACTCTGAAAGGTGAACTCTCCCTGTAAATTAATTCATTTAAAAGTTTCCTCTGCTTTTAGCTTACTGCACTATTTTGATTCTTCTTTTCACTGTACTAACACAGGCATGTGACATACGCTAGTTCAATATTGCACTTTTTTAACACAAGGAAGTTGTACTGTAGAAGACTAATAAGTGGAATGCATTATTTCAGTAAAAGATGTAGTAAGAGGCATCCTGGAAATTTCAGAGGAAGTATTAGATCAACCCGATCGAGAACGTTGTGTTTTAGGAGAGCAGTCTTTCAATCAGAATATTAATTTGAGTTGTTGAGATTTCAGCGCACATTATTTGACACTTTTGCAGGCAATTTATATTTCAGATAGACAGGGATGGAATTTGCATTTAGACACTTAGCTGAAGTGTGCAGCTGTTTGCAAACTGATAATTGACTTTTCTAGATCTGAGACTCTCTGATTTCCTCACATACATTTCTAGAAAGGTCCTGCTTTCCTTTTGCTCTGAATTCCTGTTTTTTCTGTTCAGATGTGGTTCTGTTTGCTTGAGTGTCACTGGTGTTTCAGTTTAATGGCTTTTGGCCATTTGCCACAAGGCCTGAAAAGGAAGTCAGGAAAGAAAGAATTTAAATGTTCTAGTTTAAGAAGGAGGGAAACAACTATTCTTTGTAACCGTTAGTTATTTAAGCTACCTGAATCATGTAATAGACTGTACTTCTATTTGATCCCATATTACTATCAATATTACTGTAATAGATGTTTCATTTTCTCTCTCCGCAATCATGTGCCAGTGAAACTAGATCATCCCAATATGAAATTTCTAGACTATTAGGAAAGAGTAGGTGTTATTGAAAGTGGTTGCCTACTACTTACGGATTGCTCCCCCTTGCCCCTCTGAAAACGTGAAATTGGGCTTGTACATTAAAGGCAATTAACCTGTTCAACTCAGGGTTTTTTTTAAGTTTGTGAGCTCCACAGATGCAAGGAGTACCAGATATGTCTGTGATGTTATTGGAGGAGACTGTGATTACATTTCTATAAGCTAAGTTATATACAGCATGTCACTTTTTCAAGAATTGATTAGTTTCTGGGTTTTGTAGCATGTTTGTGGATCATTTCTGATTGTGTTTCTTTCCTGAAAGTGATACTTCTGAGAACACAATTAACATATTCTTCATTTAGATATTGTTTAATAGGAACCAGAAAAATTAATTAATTAATGTAAATATGTAGTGTAATGCCAGAGCTCCACTAATGAGTGCTGGGGAGCTGTGTCTCCTCTCATTTACTCAGTAGTATATGAATATTTAATGTAACAACTTGCTTTGCCAGATGTGGAAACAAATTTCTTATATTTATAATATAATAATATTCATTGAACAGTAGCTAGTGAAGTTACATATTTTTCACTTGTACATATATATATATAAAAAACCCCTCATTTAACAGTCAGGCTTTTCCTTTTAAAAATTCCCCAGATAACCCAAACATAGGTTGAATAGGTGAAATATTTCTCAAAATATCCTTTAGGAGAATACTAATAATGAATTTGAGTTCAGCCATGAACGTACCTATAAGAAATTGAGATAGTACTCTTGACTTTGTTGTTCCAGCCTCAGGTACTGCTACATCAGTCTGGTTTAATGACAATTTGCAAATTCTTCAGAAAATTTGGAAAATTGTGTCCATGAATTATACCATTATATTATCACTTTAACTGTTTTAGCTGCTTCTGGCCTTTCCAGAGGTACCCTCTGGACTTGAGACTTCTTTCTAGACATAGCTTTATGGTGATTACCATCCGTTGTTGAAAACAAGCTGTCCTCATTTTAGACAGATGTTTACATGTGCCTAAAGAGAAGATACTATATATCTCCTTGATAGATATGCACATATCTTGCTGCCATTCTTTCAGCTTAGAACTAGTACTGTATGAGCTATTTAAGTGGATGTAGTTTTAATAATTATATGTTGCTATTTCAAATAAATTTTCTACAAAAAACATAAGTTTGTAGCCTGTGTGTCTTTCACCTTCAGGAACAGAGACAAAGAAATACGTCATTCTGTAAGGAAGAGCTAGATTTTATGCATTTATAGAGCGCATTTTATGCTTCACCTTGAAATCCAGTTTGATT
The DNA here is from genome assembly GCA_039720435.1 of Amazona ochrocephala. Lineage (NCBI taxonomy): Eukaryota > Metazoa > Chordata > Aves > Psittaciformes > Psittacidae > Amazona > Amazona ochrocephala. The sequence goes on along the minus strand of CM077909.1, from coordinate 54,516,563 downwards.
TTTTTCCCAATGTATTCAGAGGAATTTAGGTATTCAGTACTCTTCACAGTCATGTGTCCTTTTGATTGAGGGTACTCAGCTTGGTAGGATGAGCTTGCTTTATAAGAAAGATGAAATGATAAGCTATGTTTACATGTGTATAAAAGCAGTTACTCCGACTTCATATGGACTAAAATATAGGTGATTGTTCGACAGAAGTGTTTTTGAGCTGGTCATTAGACCTAAATCTCTAGAAGGACTTTAGTACCTAACCCTCAAATTTATATCTTCCCTAGTGCGCACAAAGTTCTCAGTTACTATAAGTTTCAGCTCTGCAAAGCGTTACAGTATATAAGTCCCTTTGTTTGTACAGCTGTAAGTTCCCCCATTTGTATCTATGTCTGTCTTCTAAGTCAGAGGCATCTTCTATCCATTTGCATTAAAAATAAGATACTTTTGTCAAATATATACTTTCAAAACAGCATTTTTTCCTCTGAATATTATCTCATTTGTACTAAAGTATTACATTTAATTTTATTATCACCCTCATTATTTAGGCAGTTTATTTACCACTAAAATTTATGTAGTAAACAGTGTGACACCAGAGCTTTACAAATTACTTTACACAGTCAGCTACAGTTTTCATGAAGAAGTCTAGAAGAATTACAGCAATATAATGATGGGTCTTCAAGTGAAAAACAAATTGTTAATGTTGTTTCTCAAATGAGCAGCAACTTTAGAGGACTAAGTAGGCTAACAAATGAGAACATTGAATCACAGGCAATGAAATAGTGTGTCTTAAAAATTTTTATTCTTGGAAAAGTAGGACCTGCTGATTGATTTTTTACACTCTATGCAGACATATTAGAACAATTATATTTTGTTCGGAATTGACTTTCTTGGCTCCACTAATATTCCAATATTACCTCTCCACTGACACACTGAAGTTTGCAAACATCCAAACCTAGTCAGAAAACTGCCTTTTACAAGTATTTCTCCCTAGTGTGATGTTAGGCATAGCAACAGTGAATACAGGTTTACTGTTAAGATCTTCATAATCCTGTTTCCACAGCTGACAGAAGGTCAGGTCTTATCAGCAGCTGATAAGAGATCAGCCTAATAATGTTCTCAACTTTCTCGGAAAAAGTGTATTAGATGAAAAGCTGATTGGATGCATGTTTTTAGCATCTTTCAGTGCCTCAGTTTAAGAGTTTATTTTCATGCTAAGCACTGTGGGACTAAAAATAAGTGTTGATAAATAAATCAATAACTCAAATGAAAAAATCAAGTTTTATATGTATGAGAAAACAACAGTTTCATAAGTAAATACAATGTATGTGCTGATATTACTATTACTGCCTGAAAGATTGGAAAGACAAATGGAAGTAGACTCCTTTGAAGTGTGGCTTGCTTATATGATTTACATTTCTTTTTCTTTTACTCTTTCTCTTTCTTGTTTTTTTTTTTTTTTTTTTTTTGCATTCTGATCCTGAGTGCATGTTTTGTGTCCCTGCTCCTTCACACTTGTGGGTTTTTCCCAGTCTTTCACTACTCCATGGACTTAATCAAAGCAGCCAGAGCTGTGCAGAGAAATCTGATTTCCATTTGTCTAACAGCAGCCTCCGCTGTAACACTGCACAACAGGGTCCACCACAACTAAGTCTGCTGAGCAGCAGTGGTTGCTCAGAGGCTAATGTTGCTCGAGCAGTACTGTAAATGAAACAGCGCTTCTCCACTATATTACTGGGACTGGCTGGTTACTAGAAAAGCTTTGAAATCATTTGCAATCATTTTAGCACATCATGTCCTCCTGCATTGTTATTCCTATACTGTCTTTGACATAAAGACCAGCTTAGTGAAAAAGAGTTTATGAGTTTATGAAAATCAGAAGGAATAGTTATAGCTCAGTCTTTGTCATTCGTTGCCTGTGATGCCTCAGAAAATAAAGCCTAGGGTTAATAGAGGCTTATTTAAGTGTGCTTTTAAACACAGGAATAACTCTATTGATTTCAGGGAGAGAATCTAAGAGCTTATATAAGTACAGATTTTAATTTTGATTAAGAGTGCACCTTTAAAACTAATTTTCTGGTAGTCCTTATATACTTTTCTGTACATTTTAAAGCAGACTTGACTGCATGAACTAGGTCCCTTTCGGGTGAAATGGAAACAGAAGAGACTTTAAGGGTACTTTTAATATAAAATCCATAGCCCTTCTACAGATGTACTTCAGAATATTTTGGTCTTTTTAATTTCAGTTTTAGTTAGTATTGACCTAATTTCCCTTTCTCTCTGAAGCCGATGTTCATGATATGTTTTTCTTATTACTTGTTTTTATTTTAAGAATTGAATTTATGTGAGATGATCCATGACATGAACTTCTAAGAAACACGGTAGAAAATTAGTCTAATGAGAAAAGAGTAAAAGAAACCTGCCACAAAACAAAGAAAAAAATAACCTTTAGTTAAGTTATATGCTTCCTTTTCTACTGAAATTCATACAAGTAATAATTCAGAATGTATATCTTTTAATCTCTCTCTTTTTTTCCATCAACAAAATTGCGCCATTTTAGCTGGCCATATAGAATGATTACTACTTCTGTAGGTATGTCTAGAACAGACAGGGTAAAAAAAAATGAAATTTTATATATATATATATAATTTTAAACATTATGTGTCCACAGCAGGTATTTGTCCTACTCCAGTGATTTTAAAAAAATTATTTGTTTGTTTGTATGAAACCAAAAACTATGACAAGGTACACTTCACAAAGAATAGTCTGACAAAATTTTGTCCCTCCTTTATCTTTTTCAATTGCAATTTTTTACTTAACTTTATAATTGAAATCAGCTAAGCTGAGTGCAGATTGGTAACACAAGCAAACTTCGAAGAAATTACTGGCTCCTTCAAAATGGAGAAGAATAAGATTTCAGTGCATGCATATAACGAACTAAAGAATGAGTCAGATAATCTAGTTATTATAGAAATGAAAAAATAAACTCTCTGAGAAAGGGGAGCATTTTAAAATACAGTCATTTACTTCTTTCCAGTGATCCTCCAGGCATGCACAAGAAGTTTTCTCAGTTTCTTTTCAAGTGCTAGACCCTATCTTGAATATTTTGTGTAACTCTTATGATGTAATACATATGAGAAGAACGTAACCTTTTTTCTGCTGATAGCATTCTTTAGGCTGAATTGGCCCATCCTCCACCCTCTCCTCACAAGGGCAATGCTCTAGCCCTGACCACCTCAATGGCCTTCTGCAGAGCTCACTCTGTTTTATTGAAATTTTTCTCACATTGGTGGACTCAAATATGGTCTAAGGAGTTGTCATGGACTCAGCAGCAGCAGTCATTTTTCTCCTTCTTGGTAGCTGGTGCAGCACTGTGTTTTTGATTTTGGGCCTGGGAACAGCGCTGATAACACCAGTGTTTTCAGTTACTGCTTGGTGATGTTTTGGCTGGCCAAGGACTTTGTGAGTCTCATGATCTGCCAGGGAGGAGGGGGAAGCTGGGAGGAAGGAGAGGCAGGACACCTGACCCAGGCTAACCAAAGAGGTTATTCCATACCACAGCACATCATGTCCAGGATGTAAAAACGGAGAGCAGAGACCTGGAATGGTGGTGGGGGTGCACGGTGGGGGGTGCATGGCTTGGTCAGGTTGGGATTGATGGTGAGCTATTGTATTCTTTCCTTGCATTTGCCTTGTCATTATTATTATTGGTGGTAGCAGTAGTGGTTTGCATTATACCTTAGTTACTAAACTGTTCTTATCTCAACCTGCGGGAGTTGCGTTCTTTTGATTCTCCTCCCCATCCCCTCTGGAGTTGGGGGGAAGAAAGAGGGAGTGAGTGAGTGACCAAAACTGCGTGGCTGAAAGACTTAAACCATGACAGGAGTGCAGAGTGAAGGGGGATAATTCCATTCTGCTAGCTATCTTTGTCGTAAAGCCATGACAGTGGCTCCACACAGCTCCAGAAAATCCTGGCAGTGAGTACAGAACAGGTTTCTTCTCACAAGCTAAAACAAGAAAACACATCTCTGGGTCAAAATCTTCAGTGTTTTCCTTACAGACAAGACTACTAAACTGGCAATTAGTGACCTCACACTCTAGAAATTTGCTGTGGGTCATCTGTGGGTGGAGAACACCAGCGTTTGATTCTTGACATTGGACAGTTAGGTGATTGAGACAGTGCAAGACCGGATCTTCTATTATATATGTACTGATCTTATGCAGTTGTCAGCAGTGTTTCTGTTCTGGATTAAAAACTCCTGTTGGCTAGTTTTAAAATCATTTATATGAAAGCTAAATAAATATTGCCAAGTGCCAGTGAAAATTTTAGTGCCTTAACTACTACTTGGCAGCACATATCAGAACTTCTGTTGCATCCTGTCATATCTGAAAGACTTACTTATTTATGAGGTTGTCATGGGCAGCCTGAGTGTCTTATTCTTCCAGCTTGGCACAGTCTGGTTCAAATACAAGCAGCCTGGGAATAAAATATATTTTGTATAAAAATTACTGGCTTCCTAGGGATCTCAAACTCAGACATTTTATATTTTCTATAAAGCAGGTACTATTAGCACTGAACTAATTAGGCACCCCATTTTAATAAAATCTGTTCTGTAATGTATGTGCCATCTGTTCATTTTAGTGCAAGAAAAAAACAGACAGTAATTCAGCTCTATAATTTTGCCACCAATCATTTCAGTTAGTTCATGATTGTCTTTTCCCTTTACAACAGTTCATCAAAATAAGAGGACATAGTTAAGTCTATTCAAAGAAAAAGTTGCAATGGTGGTGTTATAAGAAAAGTCCTATTTCCATGGATTACCTTCCCATATATCCCTTGAGCCACAATAATCTATATTCTCTAAACCCATCGGATGTATGCCTCAATGACTGTTTCTTGGTGCCTCATTTTTTGGGATAGTGATCACATAGTATGAGGAGAACAGGTTACATGTATACTGTACTAATTACAGGTCCAGTCAAGGAACCAGATCCAGATTCAGAGCTACGCAGAAAACACCTCAGGAACTATGCAAATAAAAAAGAAAAAAAAAAAAAAGAAAATAAAGCACAGGGAGGTGTCTGCTGAAAGAGCAAATTCATGCCACTATCTGTCATGAGACCCCTATAAGTGGTTACAGCCAAACAGGTTTTATAAACCTTCAAGCTACCCAAAACCTACTTTATTTTTCTCTTCCTACATGTTTCTATTCCAGGGCCATTCTGAATTTTAGTGATTTGAAATGTTTTTCTTACAGTTATCCAATTTATTTGTAGTTAAGGTGGTACATGCCTTAGTTCTTTTAACAAGTTTGCATGTTTGTCTATACAGTTCTCCCACCTTTCTTGTGTTTATCACTTTGCATTTATTGAAAGTAACCAGTAAACTTGCCATAGCTATCCAGTGGTTTTCTCTGGTAAACCATAGTCATCTAGGTAGTCCAGAATATCTGTTGTCATATGTAGTCACAATTTATAGGACAGGATCCTTCTTTTCTTTATCATCCTAATGTGAGTCATCTGAACTTAGTGTGCTTTTAATTATTTCTTTATTAAATAAAATATCTGGAGGTAAAATTAAGGCAAATAAAACTTCAAAGTGATATGTTCTGAATTATGTGTAATAGTGAAATGACATGTCACTGGGAAGTGACATTAAAGAAGAAAAAGAGTTTCTTTGTCTGAGAGGTTGGTTTAATGCTCAGTTTGCACTGTTTTCGACATGAAATACAATAATAAAATAGTTAAATGCTTTTAGCTGTTTCAGAAGTGTAACACAGAGAAACTTCAGTTAACTGAACTCTTTCAATAGTAGTTATCTTTTGCTGTTGCAGACTCTGGGTTTTGTTAGTTTGGTTGGTTGTGGTTTTTTTATGGCAGGATGCCTTACATTTAATTTATTTGATAGCCTTTGGGAATGTCTTTTTAGATTTAGATTAAATCTCAGGATGACAGTTTTATTACTCTCCAAAAATATGGTCATGTATTCTTTCACTACTCTCAAACATCTCTGCCTTTGCAGAAAAACTGCTTGCATGGGTTAGTATTTCCATCACTTGATTTTCATTGCAGCATTTAGAAAATTGCATTTTGTTCTTGAATCTCAGCTTTATGCAGCAATATGTAAGTTACCAGAGAAATAATGCTACTTCTGTGATTTACTGTGTTCTAACTGTAGTCATTGTTGCAATTATTAAAGCCAAGCAAATAATTTATTCAATTACTTCATTAATCTTTCAGTTTATGGAATATTTCTGAAGAGTCAGAGTCTCAAATTTTATAAAATATTCACCTCTGTTTCAGGAGCCTCTCATAAAATACATTATAATGCAGTTTTAATGAATATTCAAAATTAAACCTTCATTGCTTGGCAGAATAGATCAGACATACTGGATAAGGTTTTTCTCTTTATTTTGCATAATACAGGTATTCTTGATGCAATAAAATTTAACTAGTGTTAATCTTCACAGTTGATCAACTTGAAAGTTTTTCTTGCAGTGTATATTTTGGTCCCCAAAACTTGTGTTAATTCAAACAGCAAAGTGACAAAAATGCAGTTATCGTACATTTGTCTTATGCCAGTCTGGCATTGAGGGATGTCAGTGGTACCTACACCTTTCAGTGATTTAGAAAGACTTTAAGTCAGAATCTTAAAAACATAAGTGGATGTGGCTGAAAGTGTGTTGTCTGTTTTTTTGGTTTTGGTTTTGGCTGTTTTCTTGGCCTTAGGTTTATTGATACAGTTCTTTTCATTGTCTTAGACTATATAAGAGGTTGGGAAATCCAGTGTGTAGACATAGTGCCACTGGTGACATCTTTATCTAGTTGAAGGTGTCCCTGATCACAGCAGGATGGGTGTAGTGGATGATATTTAAAGGTCCCTTCTTACCCAAGACATTTTATGATTTTATGATCTTTCTCTCATGCTTAAATGTGAACTTCAAGCTGATCCACTCTAGGACCCTTGAGGTAGTGGTCCTTGCCATTCCTGAGGCTTGCTTACCAGGATTCAGCGTGGTTCTGTGTCTGTATAATCTTTGATTTGTAACTGACTGCTGGTTGAATGGTTAAAAACGTGGTTATTCAGCATTCATTTTTATCTATCCAGAAAATGTTGGTTAAATAGTGCCAAAATCCTAAGTATTTTGTCAAACTTTTGTGGGCTTTTTCTTTTTTTTTAATCAAAATAAATTGCCTTAATTCTGTCTCGACTTTACGTAGCAATTTGATGAATACGGTCATTTATTTTCATGGAGCTGATACCCATTTGCAGAAGTTGATCCAAATTACAACTCTCCAGTGCTTTTTCTTTTGATGCCTATTAAATTAATATTCCAATTGAGCATATTTTCTTTTTGCTGAGACACTTTTACGTTAAAACACAGATGTGTACATGCATGCACGCTCACACGCATGCACATCTGTGCACACACGTAGTGCACACACAAACACACACACAAATGTAGCAGAAATATTTTGGCCTTAGATCTGCGCATTTAAAACATTTCAATTTTTATTTATTACAGAGAAATAAACTGATCAAGCATACCTTGCCTCTTAGGATCTGGTTTGAGACCATCTTAGCAACCTGAACGTATACAAGTCCATGGGACATGATGAAATCCATCCACAAGTCCTGAAGGAGCTGGCAAATGATGTTGCTAAGCCACTGTCCATCATATTTGAAAAATCATGGCAGTCAGGTGAAGTTCCCAACGACTGGAAAAAGGGAAATATAAACCCCATTTTCAAGAAGGGGAAAATGGATGACCCAGGGAATTACAGACCAGTCAGTCTCACCTCTGTGCCTGGCAAACTCTTGGAGCGGATAATCCTGGAAGGCATGCTGAGGCACATGAAAACCAACAAGGTGGTTGGTGATAGCCAGCATGGCTTCACTAAGGGGAAATCTTGCCAGATCTACCTAGTGGCCTTCTATGATGGGGCTACAGAACTGATGGACAGGCGTAGAGCAGTTGATGTCATCTACCTGGACTTGTGCAAAGTGTTTGACACTGTCTCATATGACATCCTTGTCTCTAAGTTGGAGAGATATCGAATTGATAGGTGGACCACTTGGTAGATACAGAACTGGCTGGATGGCAGCACACAAAGAGTAATGCTCAATGACCCAATGTCCAGCTGGAGACCAGTAACGAGTGGTGTTCCTCAGGGATCAGTGTTGGGACCAGTCTTGTTCAGCATCTTTGCTGGTGACATGGACAGTGGGACTGAGTACACCCTCAGCAAGTTTGCCGATGACACCAAGCTGTGTGGTTTGGTTGATACGTTGAAGGGAAGGAATACCATCCAGAGGGACCTTGACACGCTTGTGAGGTGGGCTGATGCCAACCTGACGAAGTTTCACCATGCCAAGTGCAACGTCCTCTACCTGGGTTGGAGCAATACCAGGCACAGCTACAGGTTGGGCAGAGAAGAGATTCAGAGCAGCGCTGAGGAGAAGGACTTGGGGGTGTTGGTTGATGAAAAAATGAACATGAGCCGGCAGTGTGCGCTTGCAGCCCAGAAAGCCAACCGTATCCTGGGCTGCATCAAAAGGAGTGTGACCAGCAGGTCGAGGGAGGTGATCCTGCCCCTCTACTCTGCTCTCGTGAGACCTCACTTGGAGTATTGTGTGCAGTTCTGGTGTCCTCAACATAAAAAGGACATAGAACTGTTGGAGCAAGTCCAAAGGAGGGCCACGAGGATGATCAGGGGACTGGAGCATCTCCCGTATGAAGATAGGCTGAGAAGGTTGGGGCTGTTGAGCCTGGAGAAGAGAAGGCTGTGTGGAGACCTCATAGCAGCCTTCCAATAACTGAAGGGGGCCCATAGGGATGCAGGGGAGGGACTGTTCATGAGGGATTGTGGTGAGAGGACAAGGGGTAACGGGTTCAAACTTAAACAGGGGAAATTTAGATTGGATATGAGGAAGAAATTCTTTCCTGTAAGGGTGGTGTGGCACTGGAATGGGTTGCCCAGGGAAGTTGTGAATGCTCCATTGCTGGTGGTGTTCAAGGCTGGTTTGGAAAGAGCCTTGAATGGCATGGTTTAGTGTGAGGTGTCCCTGCTGATGGCAGGGGGGTGGAACTGGGTGATCTTAAGGTCCTTTCCAACCTAACTATTCTATGATTCTATGATTCATTCATAAGTAACTCACATAGTATTTTTTTGAATTACATCTCTTCTGTGGGAATGATCTTGGGTAACATCTCCCTTCAGAAGCTTCCACTACAATGTTAACAATAATGCTGGTAATATACAAAGGAAAATTAAGTGTCTCAAATATATTAGAAAAGAAAAAGAAAATAAAAGTAACAAGTAAGACTTCAATCTAGGCAATCTTCAACAAACTAAAAAGGTGCCGAAGAAGAGGTGACATCTAGCCTATATGAGGCGATTCAGGAGTTATATGCAACTTAAAAACTGACTCTACTGGTGCAAAATGATTACTGCTATTTTAAAAAGTAGTTCTGTGCTGAGAAACTATGCACAAAGTCAAAACAACGTATCTTTTCCATTAAGAAAAGGAGGTTGTTTTATTTTCAAAGTTTTAGTCAAAACTTTTTTCAGTATTTAAATGAGGAGCTTCAAATGATGTCCCGTATTTAGAGTATGGCACCAAGAAATATATTCTGGTTTTTGTCTTAATAATTGCTATTTGGCAAGAGATTTCTTTTTCTTTTTAGAGATGTACTCTAGACAAAACCTTGGCACTCAACTCTAACATAATGCTCAAGCATCTAATGAGTACAAAACAATGGATAGCAAATACATGTGTTGCCAGCCAGCATGAAGTTCTGCAGAATCTGGAGGATTGAGTGCTGTGCAGAGATTTGCCTCTGGACCTTTTGTCTATCACTTGCTATTTTAAGAAAATTGATGGTACAGGAGACATCTTTAACAATGGTTTTGCAGTTATTTAGGATTCATAAGAGCTTGTGCTTCTTGTGAAGGGGGTAATTGCCCTTAAATTTTTATTGAATTTATAATTGTTATACTCAGCAGTGGTTCAATAAAGAAAAAGGACAAGTGGCTTTGATTGTAGTGCTATTTTTATGTAAAAAGAATAGCTGATGAATAATCCATGTTTAAAGAAAACAGATTGAATATAAATGAAAAATTGAGCGTATTACTTTAACCTGTTCCATTTTAGAGTGTCCCAAAGAATTGTTTTCAGATTAGTGCCTCCATCATGCACATCACATGTACTCAAGACCTCATTAATCATGAGTTTAAAAAGTTTCATGACTTAACATGGCAAGAACAAAACTGCTTTGAGAAAGTAACAACAAATCAAACTTAATTTGCAGGTTAACTTGGAACACAGTTGATCTTTAGAAACAGTGGATCTCAAGGACAGGGTTCTAAAACAGCGAGTTTCCCTGACATCTTTCAGACTCAAAAAGCATATAGGTAAGGAGAAGCAACCTGATTTTGCTATGAACCTGAAATAAACTTCAGCAGGTAGGGAGCAGAAACATTTTGTATTTTAGATAATTTTTTCCCAAAAAATAAGGGCAAAAGAGGACAGAAAAATAAACATAGTGTATTCCTCATAAATTCTTTGTATTTTGCTGTCATAATAATGTTCCAGACATGTTCCACACACTGACAACTGTTTTCTGCCTTCTCTTATTTAGAAACAAGGGAGCAAAGTGCAAATGGTTGCCCAGGGCAAACAGGTAACAGGGTTTATATTTGTTACTGTTGTTGCAGATGTTTATACTGCAGCAGCTTTGGTTTTCCTGAGCTAAATAGTGATTTGGAAAATATTAACTTAATATTACTTTTTTGCCCCAGGAAACTTCTTCAGGACACCAGAGATTTGATATAGTAAAGATAAATATAATTCAACACTTTTTGCTTAACAACAACAAGATATAATTTAAGTACCTCACACTACCAGTGTTCACAGTAACTCTTTCAGTCATCTGGATTGAACAGAAATGCTCTCCCGTCTCTGTTTTCCTTTTTTACCCTGTTGCGCTGTAAATTTTTGAAGTCTACATCCACAAGTATAAACCGTGTCCATGCTATTTCACAAAAAAGAATTCTCATCATCCATCATTGGATGCAGTTGAATAAAGGAAGGATTTGCAAGTGATGTTTCATATCGCATAGGATATCCTATATTGCATGTAGGAGGATGAATACAATGTTTCAAATAAACATTATAACCAAAGTGTCAATATCTCAGCAAGTTTGCCGATGACACCAAGCTGTGTGGTTCGGTTGATATGTTGGAGGGAAGGAATGCCATCCAAAGGGACCTTGACATGCTTGTGAGGTGGGCTAATGCCAACCTGAAAAAATTTAACCATGTCAAGTGCAACTTCCTGCACCTGGGTCGGAGCAATCCCAGACACAGCTACAGGTTGGGCAGAGAAGAGATTCAGAGCAGCCCTGCAGAGAAGGACTTGTGGGTGTTTGTCGATGAGAAAATGAACATGAGCTGGCTTCAGTGTGCGCTTGCAGCCCAGAAAGCCAACCGTATCCTGGGCTGCATCAAAAGCAGCGTGACAAGCAGGTCGACGGAGGTGCTCCTGCCCCTTTACTCTGCTCTCGTGAGACCTCACTTGGAGTATTGTGTGCAGTTCTGGTGTCCTCAACATAAAAAGGACATGGAACTGCTGGAACAAGTCCAGAGGAAGGCCATGAGGGTGATCAGGAGATTGGAGCACCTCCCGTATGAAGATAGGCTGAGAAAGTTGGGGCTGTTGAGCCTGGAGAAGAGAAGGCTGCGTGGAGATCTCATAGCAGCCTTCCAATACCTGAAGGGGGCCTATAGGGATGCTGGGGAGGGACTGTTCATGAGGGATTGTAGTGAGACGACAAGGGGCAATGGGTTCAAACTTAAACAGGGGAAATTCAGATTGGATATGAGGAAGAAATTCTTTCCTGTAAGGGTGGTGTGGCACTGGAATGGATTGGCCAGGGAAGTTGTGAATGCTCCACTGCTGGCAGCATTCAAGGCTGGGTTGGACATAGCCTTGGATGGCATGGTTTAGTGTGAGATGTCCCTGCTGATGGCAGGGGGTTTGGAACTCGATGATCTTAGGGTCCTTTCCAACCCTAACTATTCTATGATTCTATGATTCTATATTTGCTTTTAATGTATTTTGGTGTTGGCTATTTTAAGCTAATAGTAATACTAAAAACTCCATGATATATTTCCAGATGTAATCATAATTGCTGCATCTGGAAGTAGGGCCAGAGCTTGTATTTATCTGTCGTTTGAACTAGGAGAGAAAATTATAACCTTATCTGACAGCCATCCTCTATTCCTTTCTCTTTTGTTTGCTTTAATGAAAATTATTTTTTCCTTTACACGTGGTGTGCATACCCAAGGTGTTCATGGTTGAAGTAATGAGGGTACATGAAAAATACATTCCCTACTGTGAAGTTTGATGCCATGTTCTAATCCAAAGCAAACAGGAAACAAGCATTTTATGGATTGTTCAGTTTAGTGATGTGAGAGAATTTTCCAGGTGTTCTGTAGCAAAAACTATTTTACATGTACAGGCTAAGCAAATAAAGTAGCTATGAAAGACTGAATGCTGCATAAGAAACAATTTGAAAGATATGCTCTACTGAAGGCCTTATCTACTGACTTTGGGCAGAGGGGTGGATATTTGTTTGTTTCATTTTGTTATTTGTAAAAATATACCCTCTTTAATTGCTTGAGACTGTTTAGCTTATGAAATACCTGCTTTGAACAAGGCATTGACATGCAAAAGCAGTTTGTGATTTGTGTCGAAATGTTTCTCATTACACCTTGGAATAGAATATGTGAAAAGATTGCATTTCTATGGTGGTCATTTGCATAGATATTCTGTGTCCTTGTAGGAGATCATTAACCCAGAAAAACCTCTGAAAAGACTTAAAGAAACAACAGTGTAAAGATGCTCTGACATCACTGTTTTGCAGGTGCCTCTTCAATGATAACAATACCACTTTTAGGGCAATCAGTTAGCTGTTGTTAACCACAAATAAATAAATAAATTTTAGAATATTTAATTTCCTTTCCTCTTCCTCCTCCTCCCCATTGACATATATATTGAGCTGTTCAGTTCTTTAACCTTTCTTTAAAACTACTGTCTAGTATGATTTCTTTTTTCACCCATAAAATCATAAATGTAACTGTCATTCTTTTTTTGATTGGTTTAGTCAAATTTATTCATTTAAATTATTGTATTGACAACACATGCCAGCTCAGTGAAGGCTGCTCTTGTACTTGACTGTTCTTGTCAAAACAATCCATATTCACACCAGACAACTTTGGTGAGAATAAAATCCAGCCACACCTTAATAAGAATCAAGTTTTTATTCCGTTTCTACCATCTGTGCTGAAGGAAGAATATTCAGACTATTCTATCATGTGAAAAGCTCAATACTTAAAGTTGTGTATTTACTTCTGAGAAAGCAAGCAGAGGCTGTTATTGCAGGGGCTTGTGTGAATTACTGAATTCCAAATTAGTCTTCGTGTACATTTATCCTAATTGTCTAGTAGAATTTCCTTCATTCCAAAGCTCGTGATCCTAATAGCTTAGTTAAGGTAGGCCAACACTACTCTTTTGACAGAAATATTGCTGTGCACCAAGCTATTTGTGCAACCACCTTCACTGTCTTCATGAGCAACAAATGCTGTAGCAAACAGGAAATTACTGTTGTAACAAATGCTAATTATTGAGCTCCACATGGGAGTAATATGGTGAAATTAAATCGTGTATGATCTACAAGCAATCAAGATTTTTTAGAAAAATGTGTGAATCTCTTAAATGTGTTTTTGGTTTTTTTTTTTTTAAACGTGCACCTAATAAATTTCACGGGGAAAAACAGATCTTCAAAGATATCAGCACAAGCCAATATATTTAAGATTGATTTTACTTTTGCTCCCTTGTGCTGTGTTCCAGTTATATTCTTTTCAAGTTTGGATATGGTATCTACTTACACATTTTGTTATCATTTTTATTTATACCAGTAGCAGGCTTTTGATGCTATATGCCTTTAGCAGTGTCACAGACCAGAAACACACTTGCTGAAAACTCTCCTGCTACTTCATCACAAATTTCATGAGATGTAGTGCAAGTTTCCTTTGTGTTTATTATAGTAATAGTTGATGGAGTAACTAAACCTGGAAACCATTTCCAAAATAGGAAGGGCAAGAAAGTGGCTGAGGATAGTCAGCATTGATTTGCAATAGGAACATCCTTTTACAATTAGGTGACAGGCTTGGTAGATAAGGAGAGGGCAGTGGATATTGTTTACTTTGACTTTAGGAAGATGTTTCACACAGTATAACATAGTATCCTCATAAACAAGCTGACAAAGTATGGATTAGATATGTGAACAGTAAGGTGGCTTGAAAACTGGCTGAACAGCTGGGCTGAAAGAGTTATGACCAGTGGCACTAAGTCCAATTGGAGAAAAGTCACTAATGCTTTACCTCAGGGCCAATATGGGGCTGGTACTGTTTAACATCATCATTAATGACCCTGACAATGGGCTCAGCAAGTTTGCAGATGACAGAAAACTGGAAGGAATAGAGGGTACACTAGATTGTTGTGCTGCCATTCAGTGGGAGCAGGACAGGCTGGAGAGCTGGACTGAGAGAAATCGCATGAAGTTCAACAACAAGAAATGCAGACTCCTGCATCTGTGGAGAAAGAACCCAGAGAACAAGTACACAGTGGGAGCCAGATGTCTGGAAAGTGGTTTTACAGAGAGGGCCTTGGGGGTCCTGGTGGATACCAGGCTGACTACAAACCAGCATTTTGCTCTTGCTACCATAAGCTGACTGGGCTGCCTTAGTAAGAAAACTGCCAGCATGCCGAAGAAGAGGATCCATATCCTGCACTCAGCACAGGTGAGGTCATAGAATCATAGAATAGTAAGGGCTGGAAAGGACCTCAAGATCATTGAGTTCCAACCCCCCTGCCATGCCCAGGGACACCTCCCACTAAACCATGCCATCCAAGGCTATGTCCAAACCAGCCTTGAATGCTGCCAGCAGTGGAGCATTCACAACTTCCTTGGGCAACACATTCCAGGGCCTCACCAACCTCACAGTAAAGAATTTCTTCCTCATATCCAATCTAAACTTCCCCTCTTTAAGTTTAAACCCATTACCCCTTGTCCTCTCACTACAGTTCCTAATGAAGAGTCCCTCCCCAGCATCCCTATAAGCCCCCTTCAGGTATTGGAAGGCTGCTATGAGGTCTCCACGCAGCCTTCTCTTCTCCAGGCTGAACAGCCCCAATTTTCTTAGCCTATCTTCATACGGGAGGTGCTCCAGTCCCCTGATCATCCTTGTGGCCCTCCTCTGCACTTGTTCTAACAGTTCCATGTCCTTTTTATGTTGAGGACACCAGAACTGCACACAATACTCCAAGTGAGGTCTCACGAGAGCAGAGTAAAGGGGCAGGAGCACCTGCGTCAACCTGCTGGTCACACTCCTCTTGATGCAGCCCAGGATACGGTTGGCTTTCTGGGCTGCAAGCGCACACTGCCGGCTCATGTTCATTTTTTCATCAACCCACACCCCCAAGTCCTTCTCCGCAGGGCTGCTCTCAATCTCCTCCCTGCCCAACCTGTAGCTGTGCCTGGTATTGCTCCGACCCAGGTGGAGGACCTTGCACTTGGCATGGTGAAACTTCATCAGGTTGGCATCAGCCCACCTCACAAGCGTGTCAACGTCCCTCTGGATGGCATTCCTTCCCTCCAACATATCAACTGAACCACACAGCTTGGTGTCATCGGCAAACTTGCTGAGGGCGTACTCAATCCCACTGTCCATATCACTCACAAAGATGTTGAACAAGACCGGTCCCAACACCGATCCTCGGGGGACACCACTCGTAACTGGTCTCTAGCTGGACATTGAGCCACTGAGCATTACTCTTTGCGTGCTGCCATCCAGCCAGTTCTTTATCCATCGAGTGGTCCACCTATCAATTTGATGTCTCTCCAACTTAGAGAGAAGGATGTCATGTGAGACAGTGTCAAAGGCTCTACACAAGTCCAGGTAGGTCAAGCTTTTACTCCCTGCTCCAGTTCTGGGCTCTCTGCTACAAAACAGTTACTGATTTCCTGGAGCAAGATCATGCCAGAGACACAAAAATAGTTAAGGGAAAGGAGCATCTTTCATATGAATAGCTGAAAGAGCTGGGACTGTTCAACCTGGAGAAGAGAAGCCTCATGAATACCTTATCCATGCTTATAAGCACTCAATGGGAGAGAAAGATGAAATGAAGGAGCCAGAATCTTCTCAGTAGTAACAAAAAATTTATTTTTCAATTACGCAAGGCCAGCAAGACACCTACAGAGTTGGAAAGAAAATTTTGAAGGCATCAAAAGAAAGCAGAAGCAATACATAAATCTTCTGGAAAATATACACTGTGTAGCATTATCACAAGCGCATTTCATTAGTCTTCTAGTTTTAATAAAACATATGTATCTACTGTAAAGTGCATCTTAGAGGCTTTCAAGGTATGCCAGTAACATCTCTAGATTTGCCCTTCCATTTAAAATATATCTTTAAAAGATATAGTAACAAGTGAAATCAGCACAAATATCATTACCTGTTTTGTTTGTACCAGCAAGAGACAAAAGGTTGAAGATAAAAGTGTTACTTTGTGACAAATGAAACATTTCACACTGCAGTAATTATGAATTAGATGGTTTATTTCAGGGATCTGAAGTTTATGGTGACTGAGAATTCTTTCAATGCCTTAAGATCTGTGGGTGTATGTGATGATCCAATTATTTATGACATGACTTGTTAAATTAGAGCAATTTAAAGAACAAATAAGAATTTCTTGGAGCTCATCCAGGAAGAGTTCCTAGGTGTGTTACATTGAGAATTTCTCTTTCCATAAGTGCAAAAAAGTTAGTGGAATAAAATCACAACAGACACATTCTTTTTTTTTTTTTTTTACACACACAAAAAGGCTATGTGCTGCATTGGGATAAAAAAGAAACTAAAGCTAAAATAATTTTCATTTCACACACAGACAGTATATATAAAAATCATTTGCTTCTTTCATCTTTTTGAACATAAATTGTTCTTCTAAGGATAAAGGACTCATGAATCAAAAAAGCTGCACTATATATAAGAAACAGGTGTTGATTCATCAACAATAAACTGAGCTGTTCCCTAAACAAGCCAGAGTGTATTCAGTTTATGATAAATAAATACTCCAATGCAATCATATAACAACCCACAGGTGATGGAATGAGTACCTCACTGCATTCTGAATGAAGAGATAAAGATATGGTGACAAATAATATCTGCAGTTTGCCTCCATAACACGATAGTAGTTCAGAAGAAATTGCAGATAAGCTTACTAATTTATTACAATTATCTGAAAAGGCACCTTATTCAGTCTCAAGATTTATAAGAGAACATACTTGGAAGAATAGTTTTTCTTTTTCGCTGTTTGGGCAAAGCAAACTGGAATGAGTAGCTTTCAAGGTTTTGCAGGTATTTACAGTTTGACAGCTCATGGGAACATGGAATTGTTAAGAATGTCAGTTTTACTGAGCTGCGTGAAATGGCAGCATTTGGGGTTCCTCAGTATAGTGCTGAAATGTCATGAATTTTAGGCAAGAGGCTATGCACCACTGCAGACTCCAGAAACACACGATAGCTCCCTAGTCTTAGGGTAGCACCCTGGAAATAGAAGTTTTAATCCACAGAGATTGATTTATTGTGATTTTCCTGAATTTGAGATTACTTTGGTAAATAATCTCAGATTGCACAGACTGGTAATTTCTGGTGAAATCAATTATTTTGACAGAAATAACTATACATTTACAAATGGTGCTGTTTACCCATTTTTCGTGAACAACACAACAATTTATCCACCAATAACTGAATAATCAGAAAGTTCAGATTCCATCTTAATTCAATTTTAGCCGTTGCAGAGAAAGACATGGGTGAAATGAATGCCAAGATACAACAAAAAATGTCAGCTTGATACTTTCTCTTTCATAGTTCACATACACTAAACATAAGTAAACAACTTATATTCTTTTACATATTTTAAGTTCCCTATTGCCAGCATAATTAATAAAATTTACAGTTCTATATAGTGTACTGTTTGCCAAACCATGGTCCAATAGCTCATTAAAACAACGCTTTTCATAGACATATCAATAGCATTAGCAGATAGAGTTTGCTTTTAGTCAAAAGAATGATTGCAGAGTCATGGCGAGACAGTTCATTTTGTGAAATGATAGGAATCATTGATCTGAAATGCTTGATTTAACTTAAATTTAAATATTGCTGAATATATACTATGGAGTATCTGTCTTATCTGACTTCTGTGCATTTAACTTAGTACATAATGTATGAGCTTCTTATTTTCTATTTCATGTATAAAAAACCTTGCTCTTTGTATAGTGCATAATGAGTCACAGGATCTCATTGTAACATCTCAGTTTAATGCTTTTATTTGATTAACTGTAAACCAAAATGCAGTCTGCACATCAGTATAAAGTTTCCTTCCAATAATTTGTACCACTCTTAGCCCAAGCAAGCAAACAAAAAAAAAACAAAACAAAACAAAAAAACAAAACAAAACAAAACAAAACAAAACAAAAAAACAACACAAAAGAGCAACAACAACAAAAACAACAACAAAAAAGACCCAACCCTACTACATTTTACTTTTATTAATATTGGGACTTCCCTTCAGACTGGTTTGGGATTTACAGAAAATCTTTTGTGAAAGCAGGATTCGTTGCTTCATTCCCACAAATTCATTCTGTAAGGAGTTTTCAGTGTGATTGAAGGTAGACTTCTTCCAAAAGAAGTTAGGAAAAAAAAAGTGTATGGAATTGAAAATGAAAGCCCAAGTAATCTAACTATTATTACAATAATCATTGAAGATTGTCATGGTTTAAGCCCAGCTGGTAACTCAGAACCACGCAGCCACTCGCTCCTTCCCCCTCCTTCTTCCTCCCCTGACTCCCAGAGAGATGGGGAGGAGAATTGAAAGAATGTAAACCCCACGGGTTGAGATAAGAACAGTCCAGTAACTAAGGTATAACACAAATCACTACTACTACCACCAATAACAATAATGATAAGGGAAATAACAAGGTAAGGGAATACAAACGATCACCACCTGCCAAACGATACCCAACCCAACCCAAGCAGTGATCTAGCCCTTCTGGGTAACTCCCCCCAGTTTATATAGTGGGCACGACATGCTGTGGTATGGAATACCTCTTTGGTCAGTTTGGGTCAGACGTCCTGTCTCTGCTTCCTCCCAACTTCCCCTCCTGCCTGGCAGAGCATGAGAGTGAGAAAGTCCTTGGTCAGACTAAACATTACTAAGCAAGTAACTGAAAACACTGGTATCATTACCGTTGTTCCCAGGCTGAAATTCAAAAATACAGCACTGCACCAGCTACTAAGGAGGAGAAAAACGACTGCTACTGCTGAACCCAGGACAAAGATCATTTTGAAGTCAGATCATGGGAAAATCAATGAAATCACACCAGGAAAATATGACCCATAAGATACTAGAGTTTATTAACATTGATGAAAAAACATTATCTGAAACTCTACTAGTACTGTGATCCACTAAGAAAAGTGTAAAATCTATGATAATTATTTTTAATTTTTGAAGAATAGGGCCTTACCATTTTAAAGGTAAAAGATTCTTCTAGGAAATCATGCTATATCTTTCACACTTGTTCTGAGAGTCTGAACATTTTCTATTTCATTAATGAGCTGTAAAAGAAAGCAATTAAAAATTCTGAGTGTTAGAAAAATCATACACATTAAACGTACATTATATTATTGCTTAAAACATTATTTTAACAATAATACAATGTAACGTTATTTTTGATATGTGATACCGTCACTTTGCAGAGACAACATTAGTCTTAATTTAGATATATATATAGTTGTATTTGGTACGAATATGCATATTTTCTATAAACTGAGATTTTTGCTTTCAACCTTTATGAAAAAATTTGCAACCTTTTTTTTACCTTGCATCTGCAGTGCTTCTCCCTCAAAACTGTCTCTGAACTTAACATTCACATTGTTATAATCTCCAGAGAATTAAATTTTCCCCAATAACATGTATGATGACAAATTACTTACAATTGTTGAAGTATTCCTTCTGATAGAGAATAAATATCATTTAATTTGAAATTGCTGAGATGTTTTGACACTTAAATAATGCCATATATAGTAATTCTGTTTACCCAAATACTAGTGAAAACATGGGATGAATCAGCTGGTAGGATGCAAGCATATTTTTATGGAATTTGCATACATTCATATGCCTGGTGGGCAGTACTGGTTCTAACCTGTATCTTTGGTGGGAGACACTGCAATCATCAATGAAGAATGAACAGCTCTCACTCATTCAGACCTACCTCTTTTTCCTCTGACTCTCAACCCTACAACTTCGTTGTTCAGTTACAACAGATATTAGGCTAAAAACAAGCATCTAAGCTGGGAGAGATTTTAAATCAGTGCCTTTGAGTCAAAACAAGTCAAGTATTTGTGACACTATGAATACGATACAAAATATTTTCTGGCATGAGCTAATACATATCTCCTAGAAAAACTACTTGACAGCTTTAATGCTCAGATATCTCATAGAATATACTGGGTCATGTCTCTGCTCCAGAAACTGGGCTGAGCACATGCAACTTGGTTCATAGCTTTGCCATTCTTGCGCCTCAACAAACCGATGCCTGCAACAGACTCTTAAGTTTGCACTTAAAAGATATTCAGACAAAGAGCCAATCAAGTACTACTTCAGAAATCTAACTCTGTAAGTCAGATCACTATGAAAAAATCTGGGTGCAACTCCACCTAAACTCATAAAGTTTCTACTTCCCATCTGACTCTGAGGTGAACACGCCATTCTCATTCTCCTCTCTCATCTGCCAGCATCTCTTTCTGTTTTCTTCAGCCTGCTTCTGATCTTCGAACTCCAGCTCCATACATGTTGTGAAGTGTTACCCCAGTGGCATTCATCTAGAGGCCTCAAATCCGTCATTCTTCTGTAGCACTCTGGATTTTAGTGGATATGTCTCTCTATACCCAGTGGAGGTAATTGAAGTACCCTTACAGACACACCCCGAAGATGCGATTCCATTGAGAACAAGAGTCATTTTCAATATAATCAGAGCAAGAAAGAAGGCGGGGATGGAATCCAGTAAAGGCAAATTCAAATATGCATTATTTGGATTGTATGGGTAAACTTTGCTTATCACCAGGAGCGTATGTTTGAAGCCTGACAGTCCTAGTATTCATGCCAAGCAGAGGCAGGAAGAAATCTTCTCACGCATCCTGATTAAAAGGAGTGTGACCAGCAGGTGGAGTGAGGTGATCCTACCCCTTTACTCTGCTCTCGTGAGACCTCACTTGGAGTATTGTGCGCAGTTCTGGTGTCCTCAACATAAAAAGGACATGGAACTGTTGGAGCAAGTCCAAAGGAGGGCCATGAGGACGATCAGGGGACTGGAGCACCTCCCATATGAAGATAGGCTGAGAAAGTTGGGGCTGTTGAGCCTGGAGAAGAGAAGGCTGTGTGGAGATCCCATAGCAGCCTGCCAATATCTGAAGGGGGCCTATAGTGATGCAGGGGAGGGACTGTTCATGAGGGACTGCAGTGAGAGGACAAGGGGTAACGGGTTCAAACTTAAACAGGGGAAGTTTAGATTGGATATGAGGAAGAAATTCTTTCCTGTAAGGGTGGTGTGGCACTGGAATGGGTTGCCCAGGGAAGTTGTGAATGCTCCATTGCTGGCAGTGTTCGAGGCAGGGCTGGACATAGCCTTGGATGGCATGGTTTAGTGGGAGGTGTCCCTGGGCATGGCAGGGGGGTTGGAACTAGATGATGTTAAGGTCCTTTCCAACCCTAACTATTCTATGATTCTATGATTCTATGATTAGTGATTAATTATCCCTGTAATGGATCATGGCTATCACACAAGGAAGCACAGCCAATCCTGCTTCATAGTACTGGCTGGTTATCAACTTTAGGTAAGAATAGATGATCTACAGTGTCTTTTGCCTATGAGATGATGGGAAGCAGGCACCGAAATGCTCCTAAAGTGCAGTGAATCAGACCATTTTGCACAAGATGGAACTGGCATCTTGTTCCTGTGCCTAGTGATTTCTGGCACTCTATTGAGTGCTAGTTACTGCAGCTTGCTGCTCTGCAGAATCTTATCAGTGGGTGCCCAGAGGCAGAAGCCACTTGTTTTATGCAGAGTTAAAATAATTGCTCATGCATTAATAATGCATGTAGCTTATTCCCCACCCATTCACAGGAGTGAAAACCTTTGAACTAGTTTTGGCTATAACTATTGTGATGTTAAAAAAGGAATTATTTCTGCTGTAGAGATAAATACCATCTTTTTAATCAGAATGATCACAGATGACAGGTAATAGCTTGTAGGATTCACAAGCATTTGGATAGCCCATTTAAAATTCTATTGTATTAAAAGATTCACAAAGCTGATACAAATTACTTCTGACTGCAAACTAAATTACCATACATCTTCTTGAACTGATTCATGATTCAGGTTTTTTTTAAGGTATCACATTGGCTCTACTTAATCTAATAAGATTAGTTTTCAGACAGTTCTAGTGTTGTTCTAGTGTTCTAGGTTTGAAAAATTGATGTTCAGACCTCTAGTGACTCGACTGGAATATAACCCATAAATTTCTGTTTTGAAAAAGAAATTAACCAACATTATAAAAAGGAACATAAACATTTCTTTTTAAAGTCCACTTTCAATTTTAGCTTTTGCTATTGATATGCCACAGTTTTAATGTAATCAAATGTTATAAATTGTACATAAAAAGCATGAAATCATATCTGGGATTCTGGGAGTGCAATTACAAAATAAGACACAAACTATGATCCCTAATGCATGGAGATCATAAGCTCATATTTAACGTGATAGCTAGTGTTCATAATGCTTGAAACAGTTTTCCAAGGAAAACTTCTCAAATTATAATGGTCTAGTTTACAATAACAACTATGTTTGATGCTGTAATCACTTTACACTTGTTACTTGCATCTGGAACAGTTGCAGAACAGGCATTATGCGGATTTACTTCACCTGTTATATTGAGAACAGTAAAATATTTTACTTGGGAGCAACTGAATTAATTCCATGTCTCATAAGAAGATAAAAAAAAAATTTCTTATACGTGTGGTGTAATTCTGAAAGAGTCATTGTAAATTTATGGTGATCTTTTATTAATTTCTACACACCAATAACAAAAATGGAAAAATACAAAAATAAGACTGTCATTATAGAGCCAATAATGAAGTTACACACTCATAGACTGGGAATCCTTGCTCTTCATTTTCCTCATGTAAAGATACAAAAAACAGTAAGAAGAAAACATAAGTTGTGTGTTTTCTTAATTAATTCCAAAGAATATATTTTATGTAAAACTTTATAGGTGAAATGTATTTCATTAGATTGGTGACCCACACCTAGGCTCTTCAATAAACATACATTTGTTGTTGGTAGGTCCACCAAAATTAAATATGGGTGATAATCTTATGATGCTAACTCATATAACAGATAATTGCTTATAGTATGCAACAGCAGTGTAGAATATAAGAGAAGTTTTTAATTTGGAATGTGGACATGCATTCAGAAAGAAAGGAAAAAGGATAGGAAGAAGATGTGATTAAATCAATTTCCAGATGCAATGAGGACCTTCAAAGTGCAATATAAACGTGCTACTTTTTACATAGGCAAACCTGATGGTTTTGTGAGAAATCTAGCTTCTACCCACAAAGATTATTTAGAAATGCTTAATTCTGCAAAAGGGTACTCATACAAAATATTTGTATTCTATATTAAAAACTACAGGCTAGACCTTTCTGGAGTGTGCAGATAGGACAATAAAACCAGTATTTGCTTTATGTAGTGTATAAATCTGTGAGGAGCTGAAAATGGAATGGGTGAAAATATGTAAGTAGAGACTCTAAGCCTTTTCATGCTACTTTAGCTACTAAAGGAAAGTTCAGTTACATTCTGTGAGTTATTCAAACTAACACGACAATGGTGGAGGGTGCTTTGTAATCAGACTGAAATAATAAATCAGGGTGCCTCTGACTTGTATATTAATATGATTCTTCTACAAAGAATTGCTGTGTTGTTGCTTTTGGATTTTTTGGTGGGTTTTTTCTGTGTGGTGTTGTGATTTGGTTTGTGTTTTGTTTCTTTTGGGTGGGTTTGTCTTTTTGTTTTTTTTGGTTTCTTTTGTAGATTTATTTAAAGGTAAAACCATCGCATCCTAGTATGGGAAAATTTTCAACTCTTTTTTTTTTTTTTTTTTAGCTTGCAAGAGAACAGGGTTTTTTACAAAAAAACCTTGTTTAAAAGCACATGGTAGCATTTCTGTACAACTCCATATCTTTATTTTTATTTTCAAAACCTGGCACAGTATATTGTAAAATAAATTATATGCTGACAACTTGAGAGGACTTGAAAGAATATAAAGATTTTGCTTATAGCACAACCATTGAATTCCTCAGCATTAGTGAAATTTGTAATGGTACTTTATTCCGCATTCAGTATGTATCTTTAAAATACAGCAGAATACCCTCATTTCTAGTCTTCCATGCTTTTAGATAGCCATATACTTACTATGTGTAATTCAGTGACTTATTTTCCCACCAACAACATGAGAGCAGCCATCCTTTTTTTCATGCTGAGCTCTACAGGTCAAACGAGTGAACAGTAAGAGATAATGTATTTAGTGACTGTCCATTAAGCTCAGCTGAAAAATCTAGCAGAGGCTATATTAGGGCACAGACGTACGAAGAAGTTATTGCATAGCAGGCATAAATCATAGATTATGAGTTTATTAACCACAAACTCTTTTACAACAGCCAGCTATACATACCATATTAAACTACAAATTCAGATGGCTCACCACTCTGTCATTGGAAAAGAAGAATTTTCCTCACTTTTGCAGGAACTGCAATCAGTTATGCATTATGGAGCAGTTAACAAGTGAAAATTTGTTTTATCCATCCATACTTTGGATTCCGTACAATGCTTTTCAATTATTTTTTGTTTCTAACTTCAAAAATAAAAATGACTACTTCTTTTCTGTCTTGTTTCTGGACCAATTAAAGGTACTTTTTTTCAAGAAAAATTACTTCTCCCTGTGTGTTTCTGCTGTGGTGTGATATACTCCTTGGCTTTTACCTGCTCTTCGACCTAAATCTTTCATTCTAATCTCAGCATTGTGAGTATCTATGAGTTTTATCTACGAGAATCAGGTATGCCTTCATGTAAAATTACACCAAAATTCAGATTATATTGTTCTCTGTTTTCACGGGTGGGTAGTTGTACAGGGTTTCAAAAATTACATTTCAAAAGCTAAATAAATATGGATTTATATAGTAATAAAACCCTCTAGTTATTCAGCATGAGCTATCTGTAACTGAACACAGTATAGTTTGAATCTTAATTATACTTCTTTCAGTTATAAATTTTTTTATTGTTAGTGAGAATGTAACTTACATAATAAGTGCACAAAGGGAATGTAAGTAACAAAAATCTGTATACTTGAATGTTTCTAAGTCCCTAATGCTAGCCAGACATAAATTAATATTACAATAATAGCTTCCAGCCATCATATGCCAACTAATACATATTATATCCAGGGAGTTAAAAGCTAATTTTTTATGGCGCTTGAAAAAGAAGAGCAGGTACATCTGAGGGTAAGAATTATAAACTAAGCTACTTGAAAAATTATTCTAATGCAACAAGATTACTGGTGGTTTGGGGTTTGATTTCTTTTTCTTTAATGAAACAACTTTTTCACAGAAGAAAGCCAAAAATAACAGTATGTAACATCTGAGTATTCAGAGCTATACAGTTTCAGGTATGTTTTTATAAAAAATGAAAATATTATACTTTTATTTTAAAGTAGATTACTTTTCTGTAGTCTTCATTTGATCATTTTAGTAACAACTTTCCACTCTTCTGTCTAAATTTATCACTGCTCTCATCCGCTACATTAGGTGGCTTAGAACCTCTCCAAGATGAGCAGTGAATTAGTCTAATGAGAACTGAAAGATAACAAAGAAATGATACATCTGAGAGTTTAGTGTTAAAGTGAAAAAGGGTGATATTAGAAGACATTTCATCATTTATTTATCTCTACAAATAGAAGGATGATCTTGTAATTTAGGGCATGATTTAAAATCGGACGGAAGTAACTGCTAAGGATAAACTAAAAAATATTTTTTGGTGGACTTAAAAGTACTTCCTGCACAGGGAAAAACTGCTTTTGTTCACCTGCACAAGTGCATGTCTAGCCAAGCATTTCCCATGTTTTTAAACCACAAAGTCAACTTGCACCATCTGTCAATCAAACTGCATTTGACTGTAGATCTACATGTGACAATAAAACAGCATAGTCACACTAAAACATGGAGAGCTAATGATTTTTTCATCTGGGACAGCAAATTGAAGGAAAGTAGGAAAGGACTGAGAGCAGAAAGCCTCATATAGCTCTTAGAAAAGGTAATTATGAATAACTTTGGCAGCAAAAGTATAGCAGATTAGTCTTGCGTGGTTGATTCAGCAAACTAGATATTTTATTCTTTTTTCTGGTTTCCTGCATATTCTGCAGCACATGCTTCTTATCAGGGGGCTTCCAATATTACGTATATGCTGTAATTACAGAATAAACCTAGTGAGCGGAGTGATGTGCCAGGGAGCAGTATGTCCCTTGGTAACATTTTTTTCTAAGAGATTGAGAAAGAAACACTGAATTTCTGGCAATAGTTCATTTTTAGAATTCTTCCTCACTCCTTTTGGAGAACAGTATATTTTTTTTTTTTTTTTGCTTGTGTGGTTTTTTTTTTTTCTTTTTTCATCTATATAATTTGGAGAGAAATAAGATGGTTGTTTAGTTCTGATCACAAATAAAAAGTTCTTGCTGCATAAATTATAAAATATTTATTCTCATATACACACTGATTATTCCATGATATCGAAAAGCTAAGTCTGTATCACAGTAAACTCCTGGAGGCAAGCAGAAAAGTTAGTACCTGGTAGGAGGTTGATATAACAGTATCTCTTCTCCCATATCTTGAAAAAGTCATCTATGCAATACCCTTCTTCTTAAGAGAAGTTAAAGAGGGAACAACATTTGCCACTTAATTATACCTTATCTGGATTTGTAAACTCACATCCTGACTGACACTCACAGACTAGGCTGAGTCATGCGCTATTGTTCTTCTCAAGAGCCTGGTCCTTCGTGATGACTCATGTCCTAAGGAGCATGTGGGTGGGATCACAGCATCACACTCACTGGTGAAAAATAGCTCTTCTGTTTATTTGCCAGTTTCTAAATGTGTAAAGGTTATAGATCCACTTGGTCTAACAATGGAGGAAGTAGGGTGCTATGTTCAGGGAGAGCTTGAAGCAGTCTATGGTGGGAAGGGTAGAAGAAGAGAGGAGACTACAATTAAGTTGAAGAAGAAAGTCCTTCGGCCAAGGTGCAGAAACTTGCTTGCCAACCCCAATACTCTGACGGACATACAGTTGAGCACAGCAGAGAATGGACAAGTGATATCTCAGCTGTGTCTGTTAGCTAATCTAACGCAGTGAGGGCACTGATTAAAGCTTTGTATAAGAAGTGTCCCAGAGTGAGGAAAAAAGCAGATAATGTAGGTGACTCCCCACTTGTGAGACTGCATGTGGGACGCCATTACACTTGGAGTACTCCAGTGCAAGGGCACTGACAAATTGAGTAAAGTCCAGCAGAGCACCACTAAGCTGGACAGAGAGCTGGAGCATGCGATGTACAAAGAGAGTGTGAAATCTGGCTATCATGAGACTGGAAAAGCTAAAGATGGAGGTGGGGTGAGGTAGGGTGGGTTGGTGTCTTCCTGCTGTCTAGAACTTATGAGTGGTTATCAAGAAGACAAGAGTTGGACTCTTCTGAGAGATGCATAGCTGAAGAACAAGACTGCAGTAAAGGAAACTAACTAGACATTTGGGGTAGGAAATTTTGGAGAGGGTGGTTAAGCACAGGAACAAATTATTCTTCTCCATAATCGTATGTTTTAGTAGAATTACATGTTGGCACAGAAAAAAATGCAACATATAAGCATAAAGAAAATAATTGTTCATTAAACACTGTTCAGGCTGTCAGGATCTCATGAGGAAAGGTATTCTGTATGCTTCATTAGTCTATGCGCAGTGTCAACCTCTATTCTTCACTGTATATATTCTGGTAGTTTTGAGGAGCAATGAAAACCTGTTTTTTTCACGTAATATTGATAATGACACTACAACATATTTATGATTGTATATGCAGATACATTTTCAGCAGCAGCAGATATGACATAAAGATGCAAATACTGGGATTTGACTTGCTACCATCTATTATGCTTTTAGGAAGATTACATCCATGTTTCTGTTTATTAACAGTGAGAGTTGTGCCACTTTGCAGGCCTAGGTTTGGGGAACAGGTCTGTATACATGCCTGTACCTAACTGGCTTCAGTTCAGCCATCCCAGATTGCCTGGCTATTTTGAAGAGAATCCCACATGTGTAGAGGGGAAAGCACTGCATGATCTTAAGGACAATGTGTTTTCCTCTGGATGGGGGACAACATGCACGAAAAGGAAGCTGAATACGGTCAAACATCATGTGAAGTAGTAGCATCTTGAATAAAGGTCAAGTTTAGTAGAGTGTCTGCCATAATAACATAATTCATCCCCTCTGCATTGCTTTAGAGTGTATTTCAAAGGTTTTTCAGTATGGAACTCCTGTTTTCAAAACCTTAGTGCTACCTGGTCTCTACAACCTCCAAAAGAAGATCCAAAATGCAAGCAACTTCACAAAACCCTGAGCCCTCCTACCAACTGAAATGAGTTTCCATTTAATTTCCACAAAAGGACTTTAAATGGACTTTAAGTCATGTGTTGTAATTAATAAAAAGAAATCTCTAGCGAACAAAATAATCTCAATTACCACACATAGTTACAGGGGAACACAACTGCGAGAAGACAAATTATCAGAACCTCACTAAGGACAAAGGGACTCCAGGAAGACTTCAGATTTTTGGTGCCATTTAGAAGGATGGGGAGGATTCCAACATGTTTTCCTCTCTTAAATGATTGCCAACTACTTTTTACTAAGAGACAAAAATTTAAAATTAGAGAGGAAACTGTGATTAAAAATTATACTCTGTGTTAAGGCTCCAGCAACAGCTATTATGTTGTTGTTTATTCAGTGATGAAAAAAAATGTGTTCAAAAGCTCTGCATTCTCCACAAACTGCATTTTGTTGTGGTGTGGGTTGGTGAAGTTTTTTTGTTGATTTATGTTATTTTGTTTCATACAGTATAATGATATCACAGGCATCACAGAAACATGGTGAGATGGCTCCTAAGACTGCTGCATTGGAATGGAAGGTTACAGGCCCTTTAGGGAAGACAGGTCTGGTAGGCGGGGATGAGGAGTTGCTATTTATGTTAGGGATAGGCTGGAGACTATGGAACTCTGTCTGGGGACAGGTGAGCAGTCGACAGAGAGTTTGTGGGTCAGGGTTAAAGGGAGAACAGCGATGGGTGACATTTTGTGGGGATCTGCTACAGACTGCCTGACAAGGGGACTCAGTGGATGAAGCGCTCCACAGACAGATAGGAGCAGCCTCACGCTCGCAGGCCCTTGTTCCCATGGGGGACTTCAACCACCCTGATATCTGTTGGAGGGATGGTACGGCCTGGCACAAGCAATCCAGAAGGGTCCTCAATTGTGTGGAAGACAACTTCCTTCTGCAAGTAATAGAGGAGCTGACAAGGAGAGGTGCCATGCTTGACCTTGTCCTCATAAACAGGGAAGAGCTGGTTGGGAATGTGATACTCCAGGGCAGCCTTGATTGCAGTGATCATGAGGTGGTCAAATTCAAGATCCTCAGGACAGTGAGAAGAGCGTGCAGCAAGCTCACTGCCCTGGACTTCAAGAGAGCAGACTTTGGCCTCTTCGGGAACCTGCTCAGTGAGGTTCCATGGGGTACAGCCCTAGAGGGCAGGGGGCCCAAGACTGTTGGTTGATATTCAAGGCTCACCTGCTGCAAGCTCAGGAGCGATGCATCCCAACTACAAGGAAGCTCAGCAGGAGGGCCAGGGAGACCTCTTGCAATAGACAAGGAGCTGCTGAGCAAAATTGGAAGGAAAAAAGAGGCTTATAAAAGGTGGAAGCAAGGACAGGCCGCCTGGGAAGAATACAGGAATGTTGTCCGGGAAGCTAGGGACCAGGTAAGGAAAGCTAAGGCCCAGCTAGAATTAAAATTGGCTAGGGATGTTAAAGATAACAGGAAGGGATTCTATAGATACATTGCAAATAAAAGACAAGTTAGGGACACCGTGGGCCCTCTCCAGAAACTATCGGGAGAACTGGCTACCCTGGATTTGGAGAAGGCTGAGGTTCTTAATGACTTCTTTGCCTCAGTCTTCACTGGCAAATGCTCTGACCACACCACCCAAGTCTTGGAAGGCAGACGCAGGGACAGTGAGAATGAAGACCCTGGGCCCACTGTAGGAGAGGATCTGGTTCGAAACCATCTTAGGAACCCGAAGGTATACAAGTCGATGGGACCGGATGAAATCCATCCGTGGGTCCTGAAGGAGCTGGCAAATGAAGCTGCTAAGCCACTGTCCATCATATTTGAAAAATCATGACAATCAGGTGAAGTTCCCAACGACTAGAAAAAGGGAAATATAACCCCCTTTTTTAAGAAGGGGAAAATGGATGAGCCAGGGAATTACAGACCAGTCAGTCTCACCTCTGTGCCTGGCAAACTCTTGGAGCGGATAATCCTGGAAGGCATGCTGAGGCACATGAAAACCAACAAGGTGCTTGGTGATAGCCAGCATGGCTTCACTAAGGGGAAATCCTGCCTGACCCATCTGGTGACCTTCTATGATGGGGCTACACAACTGATGGACAGGGGCAGAGCGGTTGATGTCATCTACCTTGACTTGTGTAAAGCCTTTGACACTGTCTCACATGACATCCTTCTCTCTAAGTTAGAGAGACATCAATTTGATAGGTGGAACACTCGGTGGATAAAGAACTGGCTGGATGGCAGCATGCAAAGAGTAGTGCTCAATGACCCAATGTCCAGCTGGAGACCAGCAACGAGTGGTGTCCCTCAGGGATCGGTGTTGGGACCAGTCTTGTTCAACATCTTTGTTGGTGACATGGACAGTGAGATTGAGTACCCCCTCAGCAAGTTTGCCGATGATACCAAGCTGTGTGGTTCGGTTGATACGCTGGAGGGAAGGAATGCCATCCAGAGGGACCTTGACACGCTTGTGAGGTGGGCTGATGCCAACTTGATGAAGTTTAACCATGCCAAGTGCAAGGTCCTACACCTGGGTTGGAGCAATCCCAAGCACAGGTAGAGGCTGGGCAGAGAAGGGATTCAGAGCAGCCCTGAGGAGAAGGACTTGGGGGTGTTGGTCAATGAAAAAATGAACATGAGCCGGCAGTGTGTGCTTGCAGCCCAGAAAGCCAACCGTATCCTGGGCTGCATCAAAAGGAGCGTGACCAGCAGGTCGAGGGAGGTGCTCCTGCCCCTTTACTCTGCTCTCATGAGACCCCACTTGGAGTATTGTGTGCAGTTCTGGTGTCCTCAACATAAAAAGGACATGGAACTGTTGGAACAAGTGCAGAGGAGGACCATGAGGATGATCATTCGACTGGAGCACCTCCCGTTTGAAGATAGGCTGAGAAAGTTGGGGCTGTTGAGCCTGGAGAAGAGAAGGCTGTGTGGAGACCTCATAGCAGCCTTCCAGTGTCTGAAGGGGGCCCATAGGGATGCTGGGGAGGGACTCTTCATGAGGGACTGTAGTGAGAGGACAAGGGGTAATGGGTTCAAACTTAAACAGAGGAAGTTAAGATTGGATATGAGGAAGAAATTCTTTACTGTGAGGTTGGTGAGGCCCTGGAATGGGTTGCCCAGGGAAGTTGGGAATGCCCCATTGCTGGCAGCTTTTAAGGTAGGGTTGGACATAGCCTTGGATGACATGGTTTAGTGGGAGGTGTCCCTGGGCATGGCAGGGGGGTTGGAACTAGATGACCTTAAGGTCCTTTCGAACCCTAACTATTCTATGATTCTATGAAAGGTAGGTTTTCCTGGTAAGGACTTACCCTATTTCTGAAAAATAACGTTAAATATTCATGCTACTGTACTTAAGGGGTTTCTCAAGGAAAAAGAAGTTTGCATAACAATCCTAAACAACACATGACTTCAACTTCTGTATTTAATCATCTGCAGGAGAAAGTTACTTTAACAATGGCTTTTGTATTTTAATTTTGCTTAACTTAATAAAGCATATCTTTGTTTTGCACTCAGTATTCTTGCGCAGGAACCATTTTCTTTCAGAAAAAGTACGTGAAAGTTTGAGTTGTCACGGTTTGATATTTGCCATTCTCTGTGGTTTAGTGACATGCAAGTACAACCTGAATTAATTCACAAAAATTGTGTATTTTGTTTGATTTTGAGGATTGTCAAATATACCTGTCATGCTATATTAAGTTCTAGCCATTTTTAGCTATTCGTTTTTAAAAGATATTCTCGTATCTGTATTGGATTTTGTGCTAAACATTTTTACTTTTGCTTACTGTAGACATAATGTAACTTAGCAGTACAAAATGCTGACAGAATGGTCACAAGCAAAGGTCTGACACTTCTTCATACTCAAAAATGTCCCTGTAGTTAGTAAGCTAGTCAACTAACTATACACAGATTTGGAGGTCAATGTATAAATTACTTTTTTAGTTTTTGTTTCTGCTTATAAAATTTTTCAAGTTCTTTTAATAACAGAACTGCTGACAAGTTTCGGAATCTGATCCATTCTCTTTAGGATTATTTTGTTTTCCCAGGTAAGTGAATTATACAGTCCCACTCTTTTGTGTTCTGGCTATTTCCCTCTGACAGTACTACCCTAATAACTTTCAAATCCTTTTTAGCAGGTCAAGATGGAGGGATAAATGTTACAATTATATATCTGTGTAACTTGTGGAAGCCATAATAAAAATTGGGAGTGAAGGCCAAGTCTGTGTATGGTCAAAGACACGTTGACTATTTTTTCAACTAATATTTGTTCTACCTGCTAATTATGAGCTGTAGTTATGAAATATACTGTCCACTGTAATTTGCGGACAACTGATGAATACTGATGAGGTACTGCCAAGGATCGCTGAAAACTGTTCACAATAACATCAGTAGCAGCATCAGTGCTTGAGCCAGACAGTTAAAAATATCTTCACACCATGAAGCACTGAGTTAGACATACACTTCCTATGACACTTCTATGTCCAAGGTGGTGTGGTGCATTAGCCAGCCTTCGTGCCTTGGAACCAGATGCAACCACAGCTGGGTAGTTAATTCATGTTTCTCAAAAGGATGAATATAAATTATTTCACAGCTTCGAAATATCCTTTATCCATCCAGAAGTGAATAATTTCTATGAAGCCCTCTTTGAAGCTTTAATATCTTGAATAAATAACAGCTATGGGAGTCTGAGATTCTGTTGCCAGTCTGTAACTCATAACTGATACCTTTAGCTGTGAAGTCTTTCACATTACACATTTTTAAGCCCAACCTACTTTTAGCAGTTTTTCAGTAAATATAAGAATCCTGTAATGTCTTGCCTATATATATATATATAGTCTATATATATTTATACAAAAGTATAAATACTTTTGTCACTGAACAGTTGTTTTTCAGGTAACAAGAGGGTCAGATTCCTACATGACCATTGGCATGCAGCTTACATTTAGTTTCAAAATCATGTATTATTTTGTCAAGCTTAAAGTTCATATGCTTGTTGGGTTTTTTTTCTGAGTTACAGCTGGGCTTAAACTACGGGTGATCCGCATCACAATCAGCAGGCAGGTCTCAAGGGCACCCAAAGGCCATTCAGAATGTTCAGAACTCTCAAATGACACTGCTGTACCTGTCATTGGGGCTGCTGTAGCTGCTGTAGCTGCTGTAGCTGCTGTAGCTGCTGTAGCTGCTGTGTTTGGGGCTGGAGTAGCTGCACTGTCTGTTGCAGTCAGTTTGAGTAGCTGCTGTCCTTGTTGCTAGGGTGTGTGGGAATGTCTCCCTCTTAGGCTGACCACCCAAGGAGGGGAAAAAAGATGTGAAATTGCTAAACACTTCTACTATATACCTCCCAAACTATTGAGGTGGTGACCATACTGGGAATGCAAGCCAGATCAGTTTCATGATCAAAGAGCCTATTGTTTTACAAGTCATTACCATAAAGTACAATGAAACAAGAACCTTAGCCCAAGGTCCCCAGCTGATAAACACTAAGACAGCAAATACCAGCTGTAAGTAAGGTACAACATGCTGAAACACTGAGATAATGAGTACCAACTTTGAGAGCCAATAAATCAGCATTGTGAAGAGTGACTATTAATCCGAAACAATAAATGCTTATTACGAATACGATTAAACACACCCTGGTCAGATCTGTGGTTATCTCAATTGTTCATGCCCCATGTTGGGCATCAAAAAGAATTGTAGTGGTTTAAACCCAGTCAACAAATCACCCATGCAGCTGTTCCCTCACTCCTCTCCCTTCCTCCCCCGTCCTGCTCCCGGACGGATGGGGAGGAGAATTGAAAGAATGTAACTCCAACAAGTTGAGATAAGAACAGTCCAGTAACTAAGGTAGAACACAAACCACTGCTGCTACCACCAATAATAATAATGGTAAGGGAAATAACAAGGGAAGAAAATACAAACGCTCATCACCCACCGACTGATACCCAGCCCAACCCGAGCAGTGATCCAGCCCTTCCGGGTAACTGCCCCCAGTTTATATAATGGGCATGAAGTGCTGTGGTATGGAATACCTCTTTGGTTATTTTGCATCAGGTGTTCTGTCTCTGCTTCCTCCCAACTTCCCCTCCTGCCTGGCAGAGCATGAGAGTGAGAAAGTCCTTGGTCAGACTGAACATTACTAAGCAGTAACTGAAAACATCGGTATTATCAGCTCTGTTCCCAGGCTGAAAGTCAAAATCACAGCACTGCGCCAGCAGTGAAGAAGGAGAAAAATGACTGCTACTGCTGAACCCAGGACACAGAAGATTAAATTTGGCTCATTGGAAATATAGACGGAATTTTAGTTAGGGCATTTAGTAAATTATTTGCTTTTCTTGATGTCATTTTTGTTCTCATTCTTTTGTCTAACTTCTCTGGCAAAACATTAGCTTTTGCTTTTGTTTTCTAAGGTTAAAAGTACAGGAAAGGAATGAAAACTTTTTATGCATTATGAATCAATATTTGAGAGGTTATTAGAGTGCATGACTGTGTCCCCAGAAGAGGGAAGAATATTGTGAGACTTTCATGACTATTTCTGATAACTAATATCTGACATTTGTTTCTTGATCTCTGCTGCATTAATTATTTTTTTTGATGTGGAAAGCCAGATATTTGTATATTTCACAGGAAGTATTTTTAGATACTTAGCCTTGCATTGAAACTATCTGCACAAAGAAAGCAGCAGCTATTAATTACATACCATTCCCATTCATTGTTTTTAAACCAGCCTCCTGATGCTGTCATTTTATGATGCTTTGCATCTATAGCTCTTTTTTAATTTTAAAATGTTAATTAGAAAAAAAAAGCTTTCCTGCCATTTATTTTCCAGGCAAATACATTTTAATTATGTGGAAAGACAATGGTAATTGCCAGGAATAAATGTGCTGGTTCTGAGGCAGAATGGCCTTTCAGGCAGGTGAATGAAGCAGACAGAAATATACTGCCTTTCAGAAATTTAAGTAATTATTTAAGTATCTTTTGCCTGGATTCATGTTGCTTCATACCTGAAAGCAAAAAGTATGTACATTTCAGATGTGAAAACATTCTTAACTTCTAAGGTTTTGGTGTTAGGTCCCAAATATCCCATCAAAATATCTAGTTCCATGAATTTTTCATCATTTTAACTGGAAATTGATGAGATCACTGAGACAATCACATCATTTGGATACTACAAATGAAATCAAAAACCCCAAACACTTTGGAGGCCTACTGCAATGATTCTGACATAGGCTAAAAAGCTGATGATTTGGTCGTGGTTATGAACTATATTGTATCTCAGTAAATGTGTATGCAGACACGGGCAGCTGTCACAATTTTTACCATTAGTTCATAGGCAGTATTACAACTTTTATTTTATATATAGAATCATAGAATCATAGAATCATAGAATAGTAAGGGTTGGAAAGGACCTTAAGATCATCGAGTTCCAACCCCCCTGCCATGGGCAGGGACACCTCCCACTAAACCATGCCATCCAAGGCTATGTCCAACCCCACCTTGAACGCCGCCAGGGATGAAGCATTCACAACTTCCCTGGGCAACCCATTCCAGGGCCCCACCACCCTCCCAGTAAAGAATTTCTTCCTCAGATCCAATCTAAACCTCCCCTGTTTAAGTTTAAACCCATTACCCCTTGTCCTCTCACCACAGTCCCTAATGAAGAGTCCCTCCCCAGCATCCCTATAGGCCCCCTTCAGGTATTGGAAGGCTGCTATGAGGTCTCCACGCAGCCTTCTCTTCTCCAGGCTCAACAGCCCCAACTTTCTCAGCCTATCTTCATACGAGAGGTGCTCCAGTCCCCTGATCATCCTCGTGGCCCTCCTCTGCACTTGTTCTAACAGTTCCATGTCCTTTTTATGTTGAGGACACCAGAACTGCACACAATACTCCAAGTGAGGTCTCACGAGAGCAGAGTAAAGGGGCAGGAGCACCTCCCTCGACATGTGTGTGTATGTGAATTTGTCTTTGTCTTAGTTACTTTCCTAACATTTACTTGTACATATAGCACAGCATAGCATAGCATATTTCAATTGGGACCTATAACGATCATTTATTCCAACAGCCTGACCACTTCAGAGCTGACCAAAAGTTAAAGCATATTGTGAAGAGCAACGCTCAAATGCCTCTCAAACACTGACAGGTTTGAGGCATTGACCACCTCTCTAGGACGCCTATTCCAGTACTTGATAACCCTCTTGGTGGAGAAATGTTTCCAGATATCTAATCTAAGCCTCCCCTGGCACAGCTTTGAGGCATTTCCACACATCCCAGTGGATACCAGGGGTCAGAGCTCAGCACCTCACTCTCCACTTCTTCTCCTCAGGAAGCTGTAGACGGCAATGAGGTTGTCCCTCAGCCTCCTTTTCTCCGAACTAGAGAAGCCCAGAGGCCCCAGCCACTCCTCACAGGACATGCCTTCCATCCCCCCTTCACCAGCTTCCTCTGAACATATGCAATAGCTTCATCTGCTATTTTTTATTGTGAGGAACATATATACAAGCCTTCTTTAGTTACATCTAAGCACAGCTGATGAATTTCAAATTGCAAAAATAACTACATTAAAAAGAAAGTTAAATTCTATGTGTAGACAAGAATAATAATAATAAAAAAAAAGGTCTGTAATAGACCGGAGGATGAAAATACCAGATTTCTAGTATAATTATTTTTCATAATACTATTCTGTGAAAGTAAGCAAAGAATGAAAAAAAACCCAAAACCATAAAAAATATTAAAGGAACACTTCACGGGCATTTTTTTCAAAGCCGCCACTCTTTTGTGTTTATCATTTTTACCTGTCTCTTGCTTTAGGGATTTCATATTAATGAGACTGCTGTGCACCGTGATTTTTTTTCTTGTAATAGTAGCATTAAAAGCATCAGGAATAATGGATTGTCAGGGCATTAGTAGCACTGTACTTGACTTATGCTTGGGTGGATGATAAATGGTCTCATCATATTAATTTAACATTTAATTTTTCTTGATCTGTTCATACTTGGCTTACTACATTAGAAGCTAGTCATAATAGACTGATCAGTTTCCCCAGTTACCAAAAACCTGCTGGGTTCAAATGCTTAGTTGTGGGAATCTGTTCAGGATTATTAGCCCAGCTAACAAAAAGGTTTCTTTAAGGCCAGCCTTCAATATGACACGATAATTCTGAGACTGGCACATAAGAGACTTAGTGCCCATCAGCAGGTCGGGGGGGAAAAGCAAATCACTTCTCTGTGTCTACAAATACAGTAAGAACCTTTCCTAGAACAAGCTGTGTATTCTTGGGTTGTGAAAGAGAAGGGATGCTTGTAGTTTCCCTGCTTAGGGTCTGGTTGTTAGGGTTCTGTGATTCTGTTGTAGCAACATGTTTCAATGGGTGTTCTGAGGAGATTTTCTCATCAAGTAGCTATTGGTATTCTCCCCACACTAACTGAAATGTCTTCTGAAGTACAAGACTGTGAAATAGACACCAGTAAGAAGGTAGGCAATATTCTAATTCAAAGATGATATCTTAGCAGACAGTAAAAAGTACTTACATAACTTAAATAATGAGTAACATAATAATGACATTTATGTTTTTATACAAAGTACAGAAGTAGGGACTCATAATTAAAGAAGGTAAGAAGGTTCTTACTCTCAACTGACTTAGTCTCATAAACATGTCATGTACGTCTCAGACCAAAATTGCAGCTGTTATTGTTGGAAATTGAGTACTGCTGTGGCAGAAGTTTTCTGAGAGACTGAGACAACAGGCAACTCCCAAGACTTCAAACATGCACTTCTCCTCAGCTATGTAAACAATTTATCTGCTAACAATTAAAATTCAAGTACTAAACAAACACATCAATCAAGCCTTAGATTTATGATACGTCCAGTCTTACACCATGCTGTGATTCTGACAGTCACTGTGTGGGATGGTTCTTGGTCTCCAGATCAATATATAGCCTTGAGAACTCTTCAGAGAGGGGGCTAAAGAATAAAGTGAAAAGCTTTCTCCACCATATTCTACTGTGTTGGTGCTGGTGTCTATACATACTGCTTCTATGGATAAACCTTCTGTGGATGAGTCTGATCCAAAGATGCTGATGTTTTCACAGGTTATACCACCTTGCTAGCACTGGTCTGTCCTTGCACCTCCTTGTGGTTATCACCACCTTGCAGATCAGATACCTGATTTTACATTGGATCATCTTAGTCCTTCAAGGAGTTGCAGACTGTTAGCTCGATTTTACTGGGTTTACACAATTATGCCAATTTAAATAAAAAAGAATTTGCTTCAGGTAGTCACTGTCAAAAGCACTAAAGGTATCATGCTGAGGACCATCGGATTTTGAGAACAGAGAGTTCTAGTTAACAAGTCTGTTATCCAAAAAAATAATTATTTAGGTCCAGGGCCAAATCAGCTCCTTCTATTTAGAAAGGATTCAATTCATAGGGTCACAGAATCACAGAATTATGGCATGGTTTGGGTTGGAAAGGACCTTACAAATCATCTAGTTCCAGTCTCCCCAACATGGGCAGGGACACCTTCCACTAGACCAGGTTGCTCTAGGCCCCATCCAACCTGGCTTTGAACACTGCCAGGGATGGGGCAGCCTCAGCTTCCCTGGGAAGTTTGTTCCAGTGTCTCAGAACTCTCACAGTAAAGAACTTCTTCCTAATATCTAAATCTCTGCTCTTTCAGCATAAAGCCATTCCACCTTGTAAAAAGTCCCTCTCCAGATTTCTTGCAAGCCCTATTTAGGCACTGGAAGGCTGCTATAAGCCCTCCTAGGAGTCTTCTTTTCTCCAGGCTGAACAAGCCCAGCTCTCTCAGCCTGTCTTCATAGGAAAGGTGCTCCAGCTGTCTGAGCATCTTCATGGCTCTCCTCTGGACACGCTTAAGCAGGTACACATACCTCTTATGCTGGGGGCAACAGAGCTGGAAGCAGTACTCCAAGTGGGGTCTCACAAGAGCAGAGTAGAAAATCACTTCCCTCGATCTGCTGATCACAGTCCTTTTGATGCTGCCAGCATACACTTGGCTTTCTGAGCTACAAACACACACTGCTGGTTCGTGTTGAGCTTCTCATGACCATTATCAAACTTTTTTTCTGTATTGGGAGTATACCGTATAAAATATTTCATAATTTATATTCTTTCTCAGACTCTCTGTCTTCTATAATGTACACATAACCATAAGGCAACTTATGCTGGCGGGGAGATGACAGTTCTTTCACCTTGTATACCTTTCTCCCTAATAGACTATTTAAAAAGTACTCAACATAACTACCGTAAATGTGACACTGATTCCTCTCAATTCCTCTCAAAGGAAATCCGCTTGCTTCAGCTTCACTTTAGAGCAGAGCACATGGTATTTAGGGTAAACCACTCTACATAAGACTAGTTATTTAGATCTGTACTGTTAAGACAACTACAAGCAGACAGATGACAAGTGTCATGTCTTTTGTTTTGATCGCTTTCCTATATAGGTATTTCTGTTAGTGATAGTGAAGGAAGAAGAAGCATTTAACCATTTGGAGGGGGAGGCGGTATTTTGCAAGCTTGCTTAGAACACTGAGTCTGACAAGGCTGACCAATATCTTGGTAATTCTGACTCCAAGACAAGTGCTGCTCTATGGCCAATCTCCTATGCACAATGACATTCTGCACAGAGGCAGCAAGCCGCAGCACAGCCATATCATACTAAAATCTCCATATGTGTGCTATAGATGTCCGCTCAGAATATGAAGGTGAGATCCTTGTGTGAGTCTTAGGGTGGTTAGGATTTTAAGTCAGAATCTGTTAGACTTGGCCAACAGCTTGATCCAGAAAAGAAAAAGGAAAAAGAACACCAGAAGAAATTCCAATTTGGAATGATACCTATAGTATCATGATCAGTGCAACGCATTTGTGTGACATTTAGGGAGCTATTAAACAAATGAGTTGCACATGGATTATTGCAATCAGTCTGAAAAGAAGTAACATAATAAGACAAACTCAGTGTGAATTATAATAGTAAACATTTGCATAATTCATTTATTAGGTGCTTCTTAAAAAGTATGCAATGCATGAAGAATATTATGTGCACTAAAATAGCATGAAGCTAATAGATGTTTTTGAAAGCATTTATTGCTTAAAATAAGTACGCATATTTCACCTTTTTATTTCCTATTTTTTGGTTCAAATTAATTACTCACAATAAAGAGAACTGATCAAATCATTAGATTTGCTAATGCACATGAAAACCAACAAGGTGCTTGGTGACAGCCAGCATGGCTTCACTAAGGGGAAATCCTGCCTGACCAATATGGTGGCCTTCTATGAAGGGGCTACAGAACTGATGGACAGGGGCGGAGCAGTTGATGTCATCTACCTGGACTTGTGTAAAGTGTTTGACACTGCCTCACATGACATCCTTCTCTCTAAGTTGGGGAGAAATCAATTTGATAGGTGGACCATTCAGTGGATAAAGAACTGGCTGGATGGCAGCACGCAAAGAGTAGTGCTCAATGACCCAATGTCCAGCTGGAGACCAGTAACGAGTGGTGTCCCCCAGGGATGGGTGTTGGGACCAATCTTGTTCAACATCTTTGTGAGTGACATGGACAGTGGGATTGAGTGCACCCTCAGCAAGTTTGCCGATGACACCAAGCTGTGTGGTTCAGTTAATACGCTGGAGGGAAGGAATGCCATCCAGAGGGACCTTGACATGCTTGTGAGGTGGGCTGATGCCAACCTAATGAAGTTTAACCATGCCAAGTGCAAAGTCCTACAACTGGGTCGGAGCAATGCCAGGCACAGCTCCAGGTTGGGCAGGGAGGAGATTGAGAGCAGCCCTGCGGAGAAGGACTTGGGGGTGTGGGTTGATGAAAAAATGAACATGAGCCGGCAGTGTGCGCTTGCAGCCTAGAAAACCAACCGTATCCTGGGCTGCATCAAAAGGAGCGTGACCAGCAGGTTGACGGAGGTGCTCCTGCCCCTTTACTCTGCTCTCGTGAGACCTCACTTGGAGTATTGTGTGCAGTTCTGGTGTCCTCAACATAAAAAGGACGTGGAACTGTTAGAACAAGTGCAGAGGAGGGCCACGAGGATGATCAGGGGACTGGAGCACCTCCCGTATGAAGAAAGGCTGAGAAAATTGGGGCTATTCAGCCTGGAGAAGAGAAGGCTGCGTGGAGACCTCATAGCAGCCTTCCAATATCTGAAGGGGGCCTATAGGGTTGCAGGGGAGGGACTCTTCATTAGGGACTGTGGTGAGAGGACAAGGGGTAATGGGTTCAAACTTAAACAGGGGAAGTTAAGATTGGATATGAGGAAGAAATTCTTTACTGTGAGGTTGGTGAGGCACTGGAATGGGTTGCCCAGGGAAGTTGGGAATGCCCCATTGCTGGCAGCTTTCAAGGTGGGGTTGGACATAGCCTTGGATGGCATGGTTTAGTGGGAGGTGTCCCTGCCCATGGCAGGGGGGTTGGAACTCGATGATCTTGAGGTCCTTTCCAACCCTAACTAATCTATGATTCTATGATTTAAATTTCGTTTTAGCCAAAAATATCTTGGAACTGGGAATTCAGAATATATATACATTTGTTGATTTCTCTTATGCATGTCCAATTTTCAGAGAAAACAACCAAAGAACTTCTTGAAATTTCGTTGAATGGAAAGTAAAATATCCAGAAGATACCTTAAAAATATACAATTGGAGATAGTATTTTACTGACAAATAGCTTAATCTTCTGTTTTGTCAATATTCAAGTTCTTTAAAACTGAGCACCTTCACTGAACTTTGGAACCCAGATATGTTAGAGTTTCATTCAAGAAAAAGAAAAATCTTAAATTTCAACATGTCCCAGAGATTAATATGGTTAGATAATAATCCTAATTAATATTTCCTGGTTTTAAGAAATTTTTGAGGTATTCTTTTTGGAAGTTAATTAATATAAAGTCTTTGCTGAAATACTTTCTGCTTTGCTTAGATGAATGTTTCCATCCGTTTTAATGAAGAAACTGTCAATTTTGGAAGATGCTAAAAAAAATGTATTATAAAAATATTTTTCTTACTGCTAAGCTTAGGCAGTAAAATTGATAGTGCATTATATAACAAAGCTAAGGTAAACAAGAAGGTGTTGCCAATGCTCCTTGTTACTCCATAGTATACAAGGACTGAATTCAATTAAAAAAATAATGCTGACATAAAAACCTTTAAAAAAAAAAATTCAATACTGATAAGTAGGAAGTTTTATCAGCATTTTTCCCTTTTTAAAACAAACAAAAAAACCCAAAACAAAAAAAAAAGAGGAAGAATTATTGTATTTTCTTTCCTTTTGTTTGTATGAAGAAAAAAGACAGAATGACAGAATTTTTTCTTTTAGGGAAGATTCTCTCATCATTCTGATAGAGTTCTTTTTATACTATACAGCAATGTTTATTTATGTATCACTAAGAATGTCCATTTATTATTTCTTTGTATTACATATTGGTTTTAGCTATAGGTCATATTGCTCTGTCATCTTTACTTCACCACAGACTGCTGTCACATGTGCTGTCATTGTACTTCCACGTCTGCCTGGCTCAGGGTAGCAGGACTGGAGCGCAGCTGTACAGACTTTATCTCAGTACCTGGCGCAGATTTGGATGCATCCAGTTGTGTGTATCACATTTGATAGGAAGGGAAGCCATTTGAGTAGCACCGGCAGGCTCTGCTGTTGGGCCCTAGAGACACAAAAACATCGATAGAGCTAGCAAGGTTGAGGTTAGTGGGAGAAGGAAATGACAAAACGTGAATGCTTGTTATTTGACTGGCATAAAGAGTAACAAGAAAAAAAGCATCTCCAAACAGCAAGCATTTGAAAAGTT
Organism: Amazona ochrocephala; assembly: GCA_039720435.1. Lineage (NCBI taxonomy): Eukaryota > Metazoa > Chordata > Aves > Psittaciformes > Psittacidae > Amazona > Amazona ochrocephala. Next base: position 54,472,865 of record CM077909.1, on the reverse strand, counting down.
GTGCATTTTGGAATTATGATTGGTGTGGGACAGACCACAGCATCCACTTACTGTACATGATGTGTCACAACACACACTGCCTCACCTGGACAGGTGACAATGTTTGGGTTCTGGACAGGCAGATGGGTTGTGGCATCGGTGTCAAAATCAGACATGGGGTAGTCCTTGGATAGCAGAACTGTGGGCTGCCAGAAGAGACAGCATCATCCTAAAGGCCCATATGGGGACAGCTTTAGCCATTAGTCAGAGGACGCAGCATGTTGCTAATTACTGTGTTATAAGGAGACATTGGTTCACTGTTTCAAAGTATGAGGCCAGCTTTTCTTCCTGCTGAAAACTTCAGCACTATCTTTGTTGGCAGATTAATTAATGTAACAGATAGCTGAACCAAATGTTCAAATCCTAACCACTTTGAAAGTTTCACCAAGAATTATTTTCAATCTCTTGGCTGCTATATTGTTCTTTCAAAATCTGTAAATTAGGGGAAAATGTAGAAGTGCAAAGAAGCCCTAATCAGCTTTTATCTTAGTATCTCTGAAGTTACACACCTGTAACTTCCGCAAATAGTTTTTCTTGCTCTACATCTACGAGGAGTTTTGTACTTACCTGATACCAAGCATTTCAGTTTCTAAGTATCAGTGCATTTTCTGCACATTCTGGTGTCTTACATCCTCCTTACCAAAATGATAGCTGAGAAGGCGCTGGTTTTCTTCTGCTCAGGTGAAAACTTTAAAGTTTGCTTTGTGGCAGGGTTTTTTTATTTGTTTTTGTTTCTTTTTTATTTGACATGAAATGTAAATAGTAATAAATTAAAAGTTCTCCTATTGCAATTTGAATTATATCTTACATTCTTTATCTGTTAGCTAATCAGCTAATGCAGAAGAGCTAATATAATTCTTTTATGCGAACTAGGATAGTAACTTCTGAAATATTATCATTGAGTGAAGGAAAACATATACTACTAGTAGGATTCCACAGTGAGGAACAAATCAATCTTAGTTCAAGTAAATTTATGAGATTTACATTTTAAGTACTATAGCTTATGCAAAAGATTGAAGAAACACTTGCTGAACATTAGGGGACAAGACACTTGTATGATGTAAACTGGTGAGATCACTTTACTGAAATGCCAAGAAATGCTAGCTGATGAGCAGGCATAGAAAGATTTCATGCTGAGTGTTAAAAAATTAAACATACCTTTGATCAAGGAAGGCTGACAGAATAGGAGGAAAATGCTTCATTTAGAATAAAAAAATAGCTTCCAAAATATTAAAAACATTTTCAATAAAAACTATTCTTCACAAGCTACAAGTATTCATAATTTTGAATATTAGGCATTAATAATACTGTTTATTTGCACCTGGTTTCCATCACCCATAAATGCCACAGGCTTTGTTTGTGGGGCAGCAGCACTTGGCAAAAGCTTATCTGCTAAAACAACTTTTCTCTGAAAAACTACATTACTTGTGAGATTTAAAGCTTTTTCAGAGAGCTGAAAGTCTCAGATTTTATTGATCTATTTTTCCATAAGGCCCAAGGATCCTATAAAAAGATTGCAATTTCTCTCAAATGTGGAGTATAAAAATGTGGTTTGATCCCTTCAGTAACTGTGAGTCCTGCAGAGGAGTTGTAATTTTGAAAACTATCAACCAGCTACAGTAAGAGAGTTCACGTAGAATCACAGAATCAGCTGTGTTGGAAAAGACCTTTAAGCTCACCAGGTCAAACCATTCCCAAGCATTACCATGTCACTGAGGGCCTCATCTACATGGCTTGTGAACACTCCCAGGGTCGGTGACTGCACCATCGCCCTGTGCAGCCTGTTCAGATGCCTGGCCACCCTCCTGGTGAAAAAATTGTTCTTCAAAAGCAAACAAAGAGTCTAAACCTCCCCTGGTGCAGCTTGAGGCCGTTTCCTCCTGTCCTGTCACTTGTTACCTGGGAGAAGAAACTGACCCCACCTCATTACCCCTCACCCTTCCAACCTGGCTCCAAGAGGCAGCCGGGCCCAGTGCAGACCATGATGCAGAACCAGCCCATCACACCATGTAGGGGGCGCCAGTCTCGGCTCTGCTGACCGCAGGTAGCTCTTGCCCATTGACAAGGGGCTGCCTGAGCTGCACGGGGAAGCCCCGGGCGAACACCAGCCCTTCCCTCGCAGCTTAACAGAGCAGGTGGTGCAGTCCATCTGCCATCTCACCACCTGCCGTACTACCAAGCAAAGATGATTCCATCCCCCTGACAAGTCAAAATCACAAGCCCCAAAACAAGGAACTGAAACCATTTCAGTGATGACTGTAAAGTCCTTTGCCATCTGGGACTGATACTCCTCATCTCCTGCAGCACAGACTCTTGGAAAGCTCCGAGCTGATCAGATACTGGTCAAACTTGGACTCATGACACCCAGCCGCCATCATCTATGCTTCTATAAACAACAGTCTAATTAGAACTGCAGCACAGCTGTAGCGCTGTTTTAGCACTAGTTATAGCCACTGCAACTAGTGTTGCCTCTATGGTTGGACCAGCCACAGTCATTGAGGCTAATCCGACCCCAGAACAGATAACGCTGCCACTCCAACCCCAGTGACAGACACTGCAACCAAAACAACCCCTGTGACAGACACTGCAACTGGCCCAACTCCGACAACAGACACAACAACCACTCCAACCCAGCAGCAGGCAGTGTGGCTGAGGCAAACAACCAGTCCATGCCGCCGTCAGTCACCCCTGTACAGAAGAAGAAATGGACACTGAAGTCACCTCATGTAGTGAAAGACAACGAGGCAGGCCCAGCACAGCAAACAGAGGAAGAGGCAGAACCAGAAGTAACCTCGCAATACCTGTCCCCGCGTGAGCTGCAGGATATATGAAAAGATTTCTACTGTCATCCAGGTGAGCATGTTATCACCTGGCTGCTCCAATGTAGTGAGTGACAGGAGGATCTTAACTGAAATCAGCCTGACTGGAAAGGAGTGGCAAAAGCACCCCACTGTGATTGGCCCAGAGGCTGCTTGCATCCATGGCACAGGCTATCTCAGGAGAAGGTATTTCAAGGACTCAAAAGGGTACTGACAGGATTTTGGAATAGCTGCCCTGGAGATGGAGGAAATGAAGCAGCCGCCTACCTTGCCTGTTGTGCTGCTGCTGAAGGTTTAACAACAGCAAGTGCCAGCTCGGTTATTCCTGCCTCAGTCAAAGGCAAACCCACTTGTTGGATTGTTTTTGCTCAAGGATCTCGGTGCACTTGGTGGGCAACGCAGGCAAATGGGGAAGTCTGATGTGTACCTCAAGGGAATTTAATCTTGGGTGAGAATAGCCACTGAATTGAACAGTATGATGATGTATACACTGGATATTATCACTTCCACAGCAGCCATACACCCATCACTGGGCTGGATACCTCATGGCACCCATCTCCACTGCTCTGAATTTGAGAATCTGAACCTGACTCCTTTTTGATCATCACATTAATGAAGTATGAACTTTGAGAAAACTGGACAAGTGGAGTGGTGATGGAATCGGAATAAGCTTCAGCATGCAACAATCCACCGCCACACACAACCCACTTTTCCTGCCCGGAGGGACTCATGACAGACGGAGCCCCAAGTCATGGACTGAATGAACTCAATGAACATTTGTAGGGATGGTCCATAGACTACAGGAATGATATCCCTGTGTGTGTATGTATATATCCATATGTATATATTCTATTCTGTATATATAATATATATATTATATGTATGTGCATTCTCTCTATATTCTATTCTATATATATGCCTACATACATATATATGTGTGTGTGCATATATATATATCAAAGGACAGGAAAGGTGATGGTAGAAAGTACAAGACCTAGCATGACGTGAATGGTATGGAATAAGGGGTGGATACTGTCCTGGTTTCAGCTGGGATAGAGTTAATTTTTTTCCAGGTAGCTGGTGCAGTGCTTTGTTTTGGCTGCAGTCTGAGTACAATGCTGATAACACACTGATATTTTAGTTGTTACACAGTAGCACTTACCCTGATCAAGGACTTTTCAGTCTCTTATGTTCTGCCATGAGGAGGGGCATGTGAAGGCAAGGGGGAGCAGAGACAGGACACCTAACCCAAACTAGCCAAAGAGGCATCCATACCACAGTACGTCATACCCAGTATATAAACTGGGGGGAGGTACCTAGAAGAGACCAGTCACTGCTTGGGTCGGGGTCGGTATTGGTCAGTGGGTGGCACGCAATAATATTGTGCATCACTTGTGTTTACTTTGTGTTTCCTCTTCCCTTTCTCCTGGTAGTTTTATATTCTATACAAATATATTCTGTTGTACTTTAGTTATTAAACTGTTCTTATCTCAATCCATGAGTTTTACACTTCTTTGATTCTCCTCCCCATCCCAATCAGGGGGGAGGGAGGGGGAGGAAGAAGGGAGGTAAGCAAGCAGCTGCATGGTGCTGAGCTGCGAGCTCCAGTTAAACCATGACAGTGGCTATGGACAGATTCGTTCCATAGCTGTGACTCAGATTCTCATAATAACCTGCAATTGACCCTCAAAGGCCACGGACAAACATTCTCAGTGCTAAACTTGACATTTATGATCAAAACAATAAAATTGCCATCATAACCAAACCTCATCTTTAAGTGGTGCTTCTGATTTCTGGAGAGAGTTTGACCATGCAAGACGGAAGAGAGGGTGTTAGGGATTCTTTTCATTTAGCTGTACATATTTCACCTGCATAAAACAGTTCTCTCTGCCTGCCCTACCAGCTCTCAAAGATCATATCTCAGTGAAAACTGCTCAGAGGGTCAGAAACCGCAGAAAGTGACATCTCAGAAGGATACACCCACACAGCTTAGTCCCCAGCCTCAGAAAGTGCTTTAAAATTTCACTAGAAATCCTGCTCCAAGACAAGGAAAACACCGTTTAGAGGACTTTCTAGTGCAAACATCTGGCGGCAAACAGGGCTGCTGCCAAGCTTACCTGGTACTCTTTGGACTTCAGTTGCATTACAAAGCTAAAATCCACTGGGAGAGAAACCAGGGACACAGCTCTATCTAAAACCTTCATTCAGCCTTATTGAGTCAAGTTACTCTTCTGTCTTTAAATACTGTCCCAAGCAAATAAAGTTATCGAAGAGCAAAGGACCATGAGTGTGCAAAGCAAACCACTATGGAACAGTTCATTTGGATCTAGGAAGAAGCAGACCAAATGATAAAAGCAGAGTCTCCTCTAAGAAGAAGCACCTGCAAGCAGAAGAGGTGAAGCAGGCCAGTGGAACACTACAGAAACCATTCCTCTACTTGTTACAGAGACACTGCCACAGAAAAGAGTGGTTAGGAACAGTGATACAAACTTCAGAGGTAACACATGCTTCCTAAGAATGAAACAATGATTTCACTATTAGCTGACGCAGCTCCTGCTGCCAGTGAAACTACCTAAAGCCCTACTCTCTAACAAAGAGCAAAACACACTAATGGGGGCAAAACACCAGTGTCATGGACCCTATATTGATACACTTTGCAAAAAGCAGGAACATTTACACACATAGGTCTCAAGTCTGACTTAAAGAGATCTTTGCAGGTGGGTTCTGAAGGACAGAATAATTCATTTAACCTTGTTATCACATGCCTGTACTTTTACATACCCACAGCAAAGTTTGGAATCACATTTTTATTGAGAGTCTGTTGGAACCAGAATTGGGGTTACAAAACCAGAAGTAGGTTTTTAGCTGTAATATCACATCTACGTCACCAAATACACTGTGGATGGAAAGTGCTGTGAGAAATCGCACAGAAAGTTCCAAATGCTGGTAGAGATGAAACATGTTTGGTATGGTTGTTGGTTTTTTGTTGTTTTGTTTTGTTGTTGTTGTTTTTTTTGTTTGTTTTTTTTTTTTTTTGACCTGCTTGTACTAAGCTTTGTAAGAGCAGAAAAAATGTAACCAAGTCACAGCTAATTCAGAGTTAAGTAGATTTCAACTCCAAGCTGAAATGCAATAGTTTTGTTAAATGCTTTATCCAGCTTTATTTACAATTCTGAAGCAAAGGCAACTTCCTTTCTGTAACTGAAACAATGGGAATAAATCACAGTAGTACAGTCAGTATACAGAGCTGAGATGCAGTTTGATAATTTTCACATATAATAATTTTAGATTGAAGACTCCTCTGGCAGGTTGCTCACTGACTTTACTGCATCTCCAGAACAAGAGCCTCCTTCTTCACTTATTGTTGGGACTGAAATTGCCATCCTTAAGGAGGAGCCCAAGTGCAAGGCTTGCATATGAAGAAGCAAACAAAGCATCCACCATTTGCCCCATGTGTCCTCTCCTGTTATGAAGTTCTCTACCATTTCAGATCACACCTCCCTGCAAATACACCTATCCCCAAGCAACAGGGAGGGTCAGCACAGGGTTATTTGCTATCACACATGGGATACTATCACTTATGCCAATACTGTCACTTATTGCTTATCTCACAAACATATCATAGAACCATGAGGTAAGCTTGTTCGAAGCCCTGTCCAACTTGTCCTTGAATGCTGCCAAGAATATGGCAGCCGCAGTTTCTCTGGGCAGCCTGTGCCACTGTCTGAATTACTCCCTTACATTATGCTCAGCTACCCTTGACACGAGATTATAATGCTCAATGGGTAGATGCACAATGACAGAATAAACTAATTTCTGCTACAAAGGTGTATATGCACCACACAGCAGCAGATTACCAACTAGTAAGATCTTTGTGACAGATTCAATGTCTGCAAAGCTTAAGCTTTGGGTGGGAAAGTTTCAAATTTGAGAGAAAATCAAGATGTTTTCACCAGGAAGAAATACTTGACACAGGAGCTTGAATTCAGATAATTTCCAGTTCTGAAGCATGTTGGGAAATTTCCTATTAAAGTTCATGAAAAAGCGGGTTTTTTCTTTTCCCCCATCTCTTACATGGCCTTATGAAAATTAGAGCTTTGGCTCATAGCTACCATGGCAGGCTAGGCTGACCCAAAGCTGTAACACACAAACCCACCCAGCTGCCCTCTGACAATGCTTCAAGGAATCTCAAGCAAATGCACAGGGAGGAAAGCGCAGCCTCGGTTCAGGAGGGGAAAGTGTGAGAAGGCAGCAAGCAACACAAAGTGCTTTAATTTCAGTAGCACTGGATTACTTACAAACGTATTTCCCTGAGGAAATTTCCAACCTGAAACTGTAGGGGTTTGAAAATTCCTCCCAGCGAAACTCCAAGATAGGAAGTACCATTTGCCCTCTTGCGCTCCAGCCAGAACAGCCCATAATGAGGAAGCTTCGCATCACCCCAAAGATTGCAGCAACCACTTGCCAGAACACCTGCTGTTCTTCAAACTATAGCTGCAGTAACAGACTGGGGATGGGTCTGAAGCTTCAGGAAACAAAGCAGCGAGTCTGAACAAAAAAGCTAATCAAGGAATAACCTTGATGATGAAGTCACTGGGCTACTACACCCCTGCCTGGAGCAGCTCCCCTCCCTTCAGTCACAGTCATCCTCATGTTACTAAACAAGTTGCAAGGCTGATGTAAATATTTTTGAGCAGATCAAAATACAAACCCCCTTTGCCCATAATGTTCTACTAAAGCTCTCACTCAGTTCTGTCCCAGCTTCTGCATTTCCACTTGCTCTTCTCCAAAGCAGAGGCATGCCACACCCTCAAGAGGGGAAAAGAAACCCAAACAAACAAACAAACAAAAAACCCAACAAAACAACAGCAACAACAACAAAATCAAACAATTGTTTTTGTAAGACAGATCCAAAAGGAAACACAGTATGGCTTGGGTTGGAAGGGACACTAAAGCCCATCTAGTTCCAACCCCCCAGACACTGGCAGGGACACCTTCCACTAGACCAGGTTGCTTCAAGCCTCATCCAGCCTGGCCTTGAACACTGCCAGGGGTGGAGCAGCCGCAGCTTCTCTGGGCAACCTGCATCAGTTCTTCACGACGCACACAGGGAAGAATTTTTTCCTAATGTGAAATGAAATTAAATCCTGTTTCCACTTGTTGTCTTTGCATGTCTTGAAAATGTTCCTGGAGCTGATAAAAGAAGTGACATTTCAGGCAAGCGACAGTCTCATAATTCAATTCATGTCCAGCGCAGGGAACAGCACAGCACAGCATAACATTGTACAGCACAGCATGCCGTAAAGAAAAGTCCTAATTTCCAGGGCCGGGCTGAAGCTTCCAGTAAAAATCTACTATGATATCACATTACAGTGTGTTGTACTGGGTTCAGCAGTAGCAGTCATTTTTTTCTCCTTCTTAGTAGCTGATGCAGTGCTGTGTTTTTGACTTTCAGCCTGGGAACAGCACTGATAGCACCGATGGTTTTAGCTACTGCTTAAATGCTTAGTCTGACCAAGGACTTTCTGAGTCTCATGCTCTGCCAGGCAAGAGTGGAAGCTGGGAGGAAGCAGAGACAGGGCACCTGACCCAAACTGACCAAAGAGGTATTCCATACCACAGCCCGTCATGCCCCGGATGTAAAAACTAGGGGCAGGGACCCAGAAGGGGGGGGGGGGGGGGATTCATTGCTGGGTTGGGCTCGATATTGGTCAATGGGTGGTGAGCAGTCGTATTCTTTTCCCTTGTTGTTTCCCTTATCATTAGTATTATTGGTGGTAGCCGCAGTGGTTTGTGTTGTATTTTAGTTACTGGACTGTTCTTATCTCAACCCATGGGAGATACAATGTTTCAATTTTCCTCCCCATCCCCCCCCGGGAGCAGGGGAAGAAAGAGGGGGGAGTGAGAGAGGGAACTGTGTGAGTTACGGCTGGGCTTAAATCACGACGCGTGCATATATATATATATACACATACACACATGTAGATGTATTTGTGTAGATGTACAGATGTAGATTTATGTGTAGATATATATGTATGTGTGTACATATATGTGTATAGATATATATACAGACGTGTATATATATATACACACGTATATACATATATCTACATGTTAATACTTTAAAGACTGGTTGGTCTAATGGTTAGGGGGCAGGGAAGCTTCATAATGCCACTGACAGAGTGACGACAGCCGGCAAAGATGCCATCCAGTGAGGGTCAGCCCCTTCCAGGGGTGAGATTTGCTGCTGCAAGTCAGAAACCCTCCTGCAGCACTTGGGGCATTGCAGCATCCCTGGCACAGCTGTCCCACAGTGTTTCATGTCCCTGATCCCTGGCATCACTTTGCTCTACTCACTGCAAGTGCCCAGGAAGGGGCACATGAACGTCACAGCTTCACGTCCCTGACAGCAGGACCGAGACTGAGCTCTGGCGCAGACCAGAGAGGGGTGAGGACAAAAATAACACAGAAGTGCCACAAGCCCCCCTTCCACCGCCACCATTGGAAAAGATTGGGAAGCACACACATCAGCATCGCAGGGACAGTGGTGCTGGCCCTATCCCTTCCCCTTGGAAGCAAAATTCACCTCCCCAGGAAACATCATTGGAATGTGAAACCATCGTGGGAAGGGAAACCATGATTTAGGATAGGGCGTCTTCGGTAGGGGAAGAAATCATTGTGAGGGGAAGCTGTTGTGGTCCATTGGCCATGAAGCTGCTGAAGCAGCCAGGACTGGTAGAACACTGGGGTGGAGCCTGCTGGAGAGAGGCAGTTGGCCCAAGCCCAACTGACGCTGACCAAAGGTCATGGCAGGTACAGCAGCAGTTCCCTCTCCTCCTGGTGCCCCTGCCTTCCAGGTAACCCCCCAGCCAGCTCTGCCTGCCAATTCTCACCCCATCACCTCTCTCTGCTTCTCCCAACAGAGAGATTTCCCCTCCAGCTGCCGATGGCATTGTAAGTGTCTGGTCTGAGCTCCACTGCTCTGGCCATTCATCATTACGCATGTATCCCAGAGCTGCCAGTGTCCTTGGACCAGCCTGTCCCCTACCAGCTGGCGCAGGGAGCATCAGGGCCCCTCGGGGCCTGGGAGAGCTGCTGCAGCTCCCCACTGCAGTGCTGCTCCCACCCATGGCACATGGGCAGGAGGTGGCCTCCAGAAAGGACAAGGCAACCATGGACAACACCATCCCCACCCCAGTCCCCACCAGCCTGCCCATTCCATGCTGACTGCCAGAACCACCATGAAGCTCAGAGGTGAGGCTTAGTGGGTTGAGGACCTTGAGTGTAGAGAGCCAAGCTGAGCAAAGCTTGCATCACCCCGAGCTTGGCTTGGCTTAGTTTGCTTTTTCAGCATTGGTGACCACCCTAGCAGCTCTGGGGGAGCCTCTGGAGGTATCTGAGCAGGGACCAGCTGCCTTGGCTGAGGCCTTTCCTGAGCAGGCAGAGGACACCACCTTCAACCATCAGCTCATCTGTTCTGACACCACAGACAGAGATGACACCATGCCTCATGTTCCCCACTGGGCTGCCTTCCTCCCTGAGTTCCCTGAACTCTCTGAGTACGTAGTGGAGGGTGGCAGCATGGTGGTGGGGGACTAGGAGACATTTGGGAATTAAACACAAAACAAAATTAATTCTAAATTATTAGATTGTAATAACTCTGCATAGTGTTTGTTACTATTTTGTTATCTTTTAATAAAAAGTCAAATTTAAGCACAGCAGAAGTGTTTGGAAAAGAGTCGCCTGTGGTTTCTGCCTTGCCCCTTCCCTTCCCTTTCCTTTAGATTATCCCTTCTAAATGACGACTATGTATGTTTTCCGTAGCTCATTCCCATTCCAAGTTATTCCTCTATATAAAGCATTTGCAAGACCTTTCACAAGGAACTGTCAAACAGTGTACATACAAACATGGAATAAAAAATTACAAATATGCAGCTTTGTGTTGTCTACAGCAGTAAAATTATACAGTGACACTTGTATAAAAGTGAGTAAAAGGGGAGGACTCAACTCAGTCTTACTGACTGGAACATAAAAAAAATGTGGTGCATGGAGGGTGGAGTGGCCCTGTTTGTACTTGGTTGTGATAGCTCCTCTCTGCAGGCTATGGGATACAGACAGCTGGAACACAGGGTCAAGTCAGGAGACTTGGTATCACTGCTGAAGTTAGCTAAATCCAGAACCAAGAAAACATGAAGGAAACATCGACATGCTTTGATCAGGTACCATGCTTAAGAAGGATTGGGGGAATCATATTTTAGCATACTTGGTCTTATCTCAGCATCCAGTAGTGGAGTTGATGAAGTGCCTGATAATGGGCAGATGAAAATGAATACAAGCTTGTATTATTTTAGGATTAAATTCCCTGCTAGGTGCAAGACAATCATAATCACCTTGTGTTACTTAGCTCCCAGTTTGCCTCCTTAAGAAGTGATTATTGAGTCTCATGCTGATGCTCAGTTCTTTCATTTTTATTACTTGTTTCTGATAAAGCCAAACATGACTACCTGCAGAAACGCCCCTTCTTCATAAAGACTGCAGAATTAAACCATATACGGAAACAGGACCTTCTCCTTTTCAAACAATCAATCAGTCAAACAGGAATAATCAGTTAAGAACTAGGTCCATAAAAAATAACCTCTCCTCTAAGAGAGCAGTTCACTGTTTAACTGAAACGGCAAATGTGGATGGAAATGTGGCTCACAACTAAATGCACATGGATGTAAAGACTCTTCTAGCCCCAAAATAAAGAGGTGAAAAGCAGACCCATACTGCTTAAGGACAACTTGGTAATGGTGCAAATACTCTTCTCTTACTACAATTTTCTTCTAACCAGCTGACTACCTTGCTTCAAAAATCTGGCCTTTGCTGTCTTTTGGATGCTTGTTCAAAATAAAAACTTGAGAAAAAAAAATTATTTGGGGGATAATCTATTATGGTTTTGCTGTAAATTAGATCTCTTGACAATTGAATTTTATCCTACTGTTGATTCATTATTAAATTCTGAGCCAGATAACTTACCCACTTGTCGTGGTTTAAGCTTCTATAAACCCATACAGTCGCTCTCTCACTCACTCCCCACTCTTTCTTCCCTCCGCTCCTGGAGGGATGGGAAGGAGAATCGAAAGAATGCAACTCCCACAGGTTGAGAGAAGAACAGTTTAGTAACTAAGATATAACACAAATCACTACTGTTACCACTAACAATAATAATGACTAGAGAAACACAAGGGAAAAGAATACAATTGCGCACCATCCAATATCAAGCCTGACCACACAGTGCACCCCCCCATCGTGCACCCCCACCACCCTTCCTGGTCTCTGCTCTCCTTTTCTACATCCTGGATATGACGTGCTGTGGTGTGGAATAACCTCTTTGGTTATTCTGGGTCTGGTGTCCTGCCTCTCCTTCCTCCCGGCTTCCCCTCCTCCCTAGCACAGCATGAGACTCACAAGGTCCTTGGCCAGCCTAAACATCACCAAGCAGTAACTGAAAACACTGGTGTTATCGGCGCTGTTCCCAGGCCCTAAATCAAAAACACATAGCTGCACCAGCTACCAAGAAGGAGAAAACATGACTGCTGCTGCTGAACCCAGGACACCACTATTTTTCCCTTATTCTTGATAGAGCAATAAATAATACCACGTCTACTCTTGCCAGCTTCACATTTAATCCTGTGTCACTTGCACTGGGTCTTCTGTTGAGTCAATGAATGGATCAGTAATTTCAGCCCCTTTTGAACTTTACCACAGTAGTAGAAATACCTTTTACTATTCTGTGTTGAAGACTAGCATAGGTCACAATCTGGCCTTTAATAAAGAGGTCATACATATTAAATCACTGCTTGCAGAATAGCAGAAATAATTTTTCTGTATTTATAAATATAACGACTGCTTAAATACATTCCATTTTCTTTCAAACACTCCTTCACTAATGTCAAATAGAGATTATCACAGTTCAGAAACAAATTATTGGGTTTTTTTACATAGGAAGGACACATTTGTATGCACATTCACTACAGCATAAAATGAAATATCTACATTTTTTTTGCAAGTTTAATATGTAGTGTAAGTTAAGCTATCACCTAAATCATCTCTAGTAACCTAAAATATAATGTAAGAACACTGAATATTAACCACTACTGGCAAATTTTAGGCAAGGAATTAACCCATTAAGAGACTAAGTCTACTAAACATAGAATCATAGAATCATATAACAGTCAGGGTTGGAAAGGACCTTAAGATCATCTAGTTCCAACCGCCCTGCCATGGGCAGGGACACCTCACACTAAACCATGACATCCAAGGATATGTCCAGCCCCGTCTTGAACACTGCCAGCAATGGAGCATTCACAACTTCACCGCCCAACCCATACCAGTGCCACACCAACATTACAGAATTTCTTCCTTATATCCAATCTAAACTTCCCCTGTTTAAGTTTGAATCCGTTACCCCTTGTCCTCTCACTACAGTCCCTAACGAAGAGTCCCTCCCCTGCATCCCTATAGGCCCCCTTCAGTTATTGGAAGGCTGCTATGAGGTCTCCACGCAGCCTTCTCTTCTGCAGGCTCAACAGCCCCAGCTTTCTCAGCCTATCTTCACACAGGAGATGCTCCAGTCCCCTGATCATCCTCTGGCCCTCCTCTGCACTTGTTCCAACAGTTCCATGTCCTTTTTATGTTGAGGACACCAGAACTGCACACAATACTCCAAGTGAGGTCTCACGAGAGCAGAGTAGAGGGCCAGGATCACCTCCCTCTACCTGCTGGTCGCACTCTTATTGACGCAGCCCAACACATGATTGGCTTTCTGGGCTGCAAGTGCACACTGCCGGCTCATGTTCATTTTTTCATTGACCAACACCCCCAAGTACTTCTCCACAGGGCTGCTCTCAATCTCTTCTCTGCCCAACCTGTAGCTGTGCCTGAGATTGCTCCCACCCAGGTGTAGGACCTTGCACTTGGCATGGTTAAACTTCATCAAGTTGGCAACAACCCACCTCACAAGCGTGTCAAGGTCCCTCTGGATGGCATTCCTTTCCTCCAACATATCAACCGAACCACACAGCTTGGTGTCATCGGCAAACTTGCTGAGGGCGCACTCAATCCCACTGTCCATGTCACCCACAAGGATGTTGAACAAGACCGGTCCCAACACTGATCCCTGAGGAACACCACTCGTTACTGGTCTCCAGCTGGACATTGGGTCATTGAGCACAACTCTTTGTATGCTGCCATCCAGCCAGTTCTTTATCCACCGAGTGGTCCACCTATCAAATTGATGTCTCTCCAACTTAGAGAGAAGGATGTCATGGGAGACAGTGTCAAACACTTTGCACAAGTCCAGGTAGATGACACCAACTGCTCTACGCCTGTCCATCAGTTCTGTAGCCCCATCATAGAAGGCTACCAGATAGGTCTGGCAGGATTTCCCCTTAGCGAAACCATGCTGGCTGTCACCAAGCACCTTGTTGGTTTTCATGTGCCTCAGCATGCCTTCCAGGATTATCCGCTCCAAGAGTTTGCCAGGCACAGAGGTGAGACTGACTGGTCTGTAATTCCCCGGCTCATCCATTTTCCTCTTCTTAAAAATGGGGTTATATTTCCCTTTTTCCAGTCATCGGGAACTTCACCTGACTGCCATGATTTTTCAAATATGATGGACAGTGGCTTAGCAGCTTCATTTGCCAGCTCCTTCAGGACCCACGGATGGATTTCATCATGTCCCATGGACTTGTGTACGTTCAGGTTCCTAAGATGGTCTCGAACCAGATCCTCTCCTACAGTGGGCCCAGGGTCTTCATTCTCACTGTCCCTGCGTCTGCCTTCCAAGACTTGGGTGGTGTGCTCAGAGCATTTGCCCGTAAAGACTGAGGCAAAGAACTCATTAAGAACCTCAGCCTTCTCCAAATCCAGGGTAGCCAGTTCTCCCGATGGCTTCCGGAGCGGGCCCACGTCGTCCCTAACCTGTCTTTTATTTGCAATATATCTATAGAATCCCTTCCTGTTATCGTTAACATCCCTAGCCACATTTAATTCTAAGTGGGCCTTAGCTTTCCTAACCTGGTCCCTAGCTTCCCAGACAACATCCCTGTATTGTTCCCAGGCAGCCTGTCCTTGTTTCCACCTTTTATAAGCCTCTTTTTTCCTTCGAATTTTCCTCATTAGCTCCTTGTCTATTGCAGGAGGTCTCCTGGCCCTCCTGCTGCACTTCTTTCTACTAGGGATGCATCGCTCCTGAGCTTGCAGCAGGTGATCCTTGAATATCAACCAAACATAATGGTGTTGAACACAATATTTTATTTTAGAACTCATTTTCTGGAGTCCAGATTTAATGCCGTCAAGTTCTGACCGGAGAAAAACCCCAGTGCCAGACTCTGTTTCAGTTTGTGATCCCAACAGTGAAATTAAGACACAAACTGGGCGAAGTGGTATAACCAGACATTTTGTTTATTACCAATTACAAAAAGACAGTCATTGTGAAAATGGGAAATTATTGTAATAAAGGAGATAGCGATAGGATGCATTGGATAAAAGGTAGAAAATAAAGCAAGAATTCGGGGTGCAGGGAGAGATATGAGGAACAGTAATGGACCAAGGAAAGGGTTAAGAGATTTTTTTTAACCTGTCTTGTTTGTCTTAACTTGGTATAGGGAACAGGCATGTTCTTGTCCTTGCTAGTCTTGTGGTTAACCTATAACCCAGAATAGAATAGGTAGCCAAAACACATTGTTTGAAACCAGGAACCCTTTTCCCTCATGAAGATGAATGTCTGACAAGAACCTATTAAACTAGTCTCTATAAGACTTGTGGTTGGCAGCTGGGGAAACTGTGCGAAGGGTGAAAAGTGCACAGAGAGGAAGACCTTTTACTTCATCCAGAAGACCCTGGCCTGAGGCCACCTGCAGTGAGCAGGTGTAGAGGGGTGAGGAATGGTATTAATGAGTTTTTAGAACTAATTGTAATAATCTCCTCCTATGCTTGTGCGATTTGATGAATATGTATGATTGTGTGTAATAAATATCTAGCTTGTTGAGCTCTGGGTGTGCGAGTTAGGAGCGATCTCCCTTGCACCCGGCGCAACAATAAACATACCTGCTTTAAAACTCTTTGTGAGTTGTTAAGTTCTGTTCTGTAAATCAATTTGGCACCCCAGATGGGACCCTCTCTGTCCAGCTGCGGGACCTGTTGAGGATGGGACTCCTCTGGGCGCCCCCGGGGATTTCTCGGGAGGACTTCTCCACTTACCCAGATCACAGCAAGGGCAGACAAAGACCATCTGAAACAGTGAAGTTATGTTTTGGTATTTGGGTATGGGCAACCTGCAAGTCGCAAGGAGACGTCCTACACGAGGGGACTTTGTCCTACCCTGGGTAGTCTGCCAGAAGCATAAGATAGTGGAATTCCAGAAAAGGTGGGTGACTGTAGCTCTGGTAGAAGCCTGAAAGCTTCTGATGAGTAAGGTGGCTAGAACCAGTTAGTATATGTATTGTTTGGTAGACACCTGAAAGCTTTGACGAGTAAGGTGGCTAGAACCATTCAATAAGGGAATATACTTAATTTATATTGCTGCTGTCGGGTGAAAGCTGTCATCTGACAAAACTTGGGAAAGAAGGAGAAATTATTTGTTGATACTTGCCTTGCATTTGTAAAATAGGGAGCACCGAACAGGAGGAGGTTCGGGCTCCCTGGAGGGGGACTTGCACTAGTCTGCATCCAGTTTGTCGCTGTTGCTTATATATTTGACTTAAATGTTTGAATTGTGGTAAACATATTATTACACACAGTGGAAGACAGGAATTTTAATTAAACAATTGAGAAGGGTGGAGAGCAAAGTGTGGGAATTCTTAAGGAAAGTCCTCTGGGGTGTGTTCTGGCACGCTGGAAAGACCTAGGAGGAACCAGGAGGTAGTGGCAGGAAAACTTTAATAAAATATTGTAATCAGTGGTGGCCAGTGTGTAAATTGGAAGAGGGTGAAAAATGGCCACTTAATGGAACATTGAACTATAGTACATTATTACAGTGATGTTATTCTTGAGAAAGGGAAAATAGAATTAAAGGTAGGAAATGACCAATTAATTGAACTTTTGAGTTTAACACTTTTGGATGTAACAAAAGGATCAAGAGTAATGGAAGAGATCCAGAATCAGATATACCCAGAAGTACAGGCCTCAAGAGGCCCTGGGAAAAGCAAAGAATGCACTTCCAATTGTGATTAATCTGAAGACAGGAGTTAAACCAGTCAGAATAAAGCAGTACCATCTCAGAGAAGAATAACGGATTGGTATTAAACCGATATGGATTATTAACAGAGTGTGAGTCAGAATATAATACTCCGATATTACCCATCAAAAAGACAGATGAAAATTACAGAATAGTACAGGATTTAAGGGCAATAAATAAGAAAGTAGAAGATTTATATCTGGTGGTTGCTAATCCATATACCCTTTTAACAAAATTAAGATCTGAATTGGCTTGTTTTACCGTATTGGACCTGAAGGGTGCCTTCTTTTGCCTACCTCTGGAAACTGAAAGCCAAGTATTGTTTACGTTTGAGTGGGAAAACCCTGACACAGGAAGAAAAACACAGATGACTTAGTATTACACAAGGGCTCACAAACAGCCCTACTCTTTTTAGGAATCAGTTAACAAAGGACTTGGAGTTGTGGGAAAAGCCACCAGGAGATGGTGTGCTATTGCAATATATGGATGACTTATTAATAGCAGCTGAAACAAAAAAACAATGCATTATTTGGACAGTGAGTCTGCTGAATTTTTTGGGACTTAACGGCTACTGAGTTTCTCCACAGAAAGCACAAATAGCCCAACAGCAAGTATCATATCTAGGATATGAGGTGACTGCAGGGCAACGGACTTTGGGAGCTGAGAGAAAAGAGACCATCTGCCAGACGCCATGGCCATAGATGGTCAAAGAGCTTCGTACATTCCTAGGTATGACTAGGTGGTGCTGCCTTTGGATATCCAACTATGGACTCATGGTGAAGGCACTCTACGAACTCCTAAGGGTGAGCACAAAAGCCCTTGTTTGGACTCAGGAAGCAGACAGTGCTTTCAGAAATTTAAAAAGGAGCCTGATGGATACCCTGGCATTGAGCCTCCCTGATGGTACCAAACCTCTTCTGCTATTCTCCCATGAGAAGCAGAGGATAGCCCTGGGAATCCTGGCCCAAAACTTGGGGCCATATCGGAGGGCTGTATCTTACTTCTCCAAACAGTTGGATGAAATTAGTGAAGGATGGCCCAGTTGCCTGACAGCTGTAGCTGCAGTGGTATTAAACATTCAAGAAGCACAAAAATTCACACTTGGACAGAAAATGAGTGCTGGTGTCCCATACTGTTTCTGCAGTATTGGAGGTGAAGGGAGGGCATTGGTTCTCTCCCCAACAATTCCTCAAGTATCAGACTATCCTGATGGAACAAGATGATGTGGAAATAACTGTTACTAACAATGTATTCAGCAGTATTTTTTTAGAATTGACATGTAAACAAACTGTCTGTAAGGATCAATATGACTAATTGTCCATGGCATAAAGGGTGAAACGACATGCTCTAAACAAGTTGTCAAAAGTGTCCTGATTTTAGCTGGGGTAGAGTTAATTTTTTTCCAAATACCTGGTGCAGTGTTTTGTTTTGGCTTCAGTCTTATAATAATGCTGCTAACACACTGATGTTTTAGTTGCTGCCCAATAGCCCTTACTCTGATCAAGGACTTTTCAGTCTCTCATGCTCTACTATGAAGAGTGGCATAGGAAGTCGTGGGGGAGCAGAGACAGGACACCTGACCCAAACTAGGCAAAGTAGTATTCCATGACACAGCATGTATCATGCTCAGTATATAAACTGGGGGGAGTTACCCAGAAGAGACTGACCGCTGCTTGGGCTGGGCTGGATATTGGTCAGCAGGTGGTGAGCAATTGCATTATGCATCACTTTTTTTTGATGTGTGTTTTTTGTATGTTTTCTTAGTTTGTACTCCTCTTTCATTCCCAGTTATTATTGTTATTGCTGTTGTTATTAATCACGTATCAATTATTAAACTGTTCTTATCTCAACCAATGGATTTTACCTTTTTCCAATTGTTGTCTCCATCCCAGTGTTGGGTAGTGAGGGGTGAGTGACTGCATAGTGTTTGCCAGCTGGGGTTAAACATGGAATTAACATACAGTGGTTATCTTGGGTCAGAACAAATAATTATGGAGTGGAGTGCATATCTGAATAGTAGCCTAATGAAGCTGCAGTAAGAGGTACTACAAGTAGCAATGCAACTAGAATGTGACCTTAGTATCCAAAGGAAAGAATATCTTCCCTTGGGATTCATCTCTAACTTCTGTTTGTGGCTAGAAACTCCTTTAGAAAATGCTACCTTGGCAATTCTGTATGTATTGGACATCACAGGCAGACACCTACAAACGTTGTTTGAAACATGCAGAACTAGAAAAGTTTATCAACAAGCTGGATGCAAAAGTTCCTTCTCATGAAATAATAAATCAGACTATGCCAAGAGAATGGAACAATTCAATACCATCTCAATTCAGGATCTGGAAACTGCAATTGTACAGTTTAGCATACATAGGACAGGAATGGAGGTGAAGATTAAGAGGGAAATATTGACTGAAAAGAAAAATAAGGTGAAAATGCAATTAAGTTCTAGGAGTTATAGAAGCAAAAGCAATGGAAACCAATAAACCTGTTTAATACTCTGTGGCAGATGCTTTATTGTGGATATAGTCATAAGGATATAAGCATAGCAAATACTGTATCTGGAGATACTATCTTCCATTCGGGCATTCTTTCTAGTGTTAGCTAGTGCATATAGAAAAATTAGATCCTATTTCCTGGACTCAAAGGTCCCCCTTCAGAATTGAACTGATCACCTAGAAAGCTCAAAGCAGCTCACTGAGTACTGTTGTCTGTGCACTGCCTGTTTGCATTGCTGTTTACTAGTTTCTTGTAGTTCATGATGCAGTTAAAGCTGAGCTGAGGGCATAATGTTCCTGTCAACCACTATGCTATTGCGTGGTTGCATAAATGCTAAGACGCTTTGAAATTTAGGTCACAATGAAATCTTGAAGGTTGGCTAATTTTACATTATGTGTATCAGATAGCAGCTAAGTCTAGAGCAGGTTTGAATCCCCATTTAAATGGTCCTGTACCTATACCTAGGTTTCTTCTACAAGATTCCCAGTCTTCCAAAGAAATTATTGTCAGTGTAGCAAAATCTGAATTCAGACAAACACTGCGAGTCTCATAGTGTATTTTGGCAGCTGTTATTTAAGGTATAACTACAACATAAAACACAATCTGAATTCTGTCTCACTATATGCCTTGTCTGTCTTGCAGACTTAACCAGCCCTGCCTGGGCAAGGAGCTGGACTAGATGAACCCAACAGGTCCTTGCCAACCTCCACCATTCTGTGATTCCATGTTTGCACTCATCAAAAAGAGTGTGACCAACAGGTCAAGGGAAGTGATCCTGCCCCTCTACTCTGCTCTCGTGAGACCTCACTTGGAGTATTGTGTGCAGTTCTGGCGTCCTCAACATAAAAAAGACATGGAACTGTTGGAACAAGTGCAGAGGAGGGCCACGAGGATGATCAGGGGACTGGAGCACCTCCCGTATGAAGATAGGGTGGGAAAGTTGGGGCTGTTCAGCCTATGGAAAAGAAGGCTGCATGGAGACCTCATAGCAGCCTTCCAGTGTCTGAAGGGGGCCTATAGGGATGGTGGGGAGGGACTTTTCATGAGGGACTGTAGTGAGAGGACAAGGGGTAACGGGTTCAAACTTAAACAGGGGAAGTTTAGATTGGATATGAGGAAGAAATTCTTTAATGGAAGGGTGGTGAGGCACTGGAATGGGTTGGCCAGGGAAGTTGTGAATGCTCCATTGCTGGCAGTGTTCAAAACTGGGTTGGACAGAGCCTTGGTGGCATAGTTTAGTGTGAGGCGTCCCTGCCTATGGCAGGGGTGTTGGAACTAGATGATCATAAGGTCCTTTCCAACCCTAAGCATTCTATGATTCTATGATTCCATATGAATCAGATATGCTCAAATTCCTGTAATGCACTAGCACTTCTGAAGTCTCATCTTTTTATCTTCTGTCTTATCCTGGTAAGCTCATCCTATATATAAAATCCATCTTAATGAATGCAAGTCTTGTTTGAAATATTAGAAGAAAAATCTAGAACACTTTAATTTGTAAAATAAACAGAGACCTGTTTTACAGATTTCAGTGAGCAGATACATGTTGTATTTTATAAATAAAATTTTAAAATGCATGTACTAATTAACAGACATCTGTTCAGGTTCTTAGGGTTTTAGTGTCATAATTAAATGCTTAGTTAATATTTCAGGTTACATGAATGCAAACTTCTCAGAACTTGAAAGACTTCTTCAAATAAGCACATCAACCACTTATTTCAGGAATACTGTATATTTATGTACAGATAAAAGGTTTCTTTCCCTGAGCAAAGCAGGCTTGACAGACTCCGAAGTACAGGTACAGAACTTGGAGCAATTGCTGTAATATTTCAGAACAACTAACCATTTTGCAGTTGTGACAGATAGTGATTTCTTTGCCAGCAAGGCACTGAGTGTATAACTGGAAATGGCTGTTGTGTTTAAGGGCAGGATTTAGCTGTGCTAAATCATAAAACAAGGCAAATGGTAAGCCAGAAGTTTCAAGTATAAAGTTCACTATTATAAAGCATGGCAAATGTGAAATCAATAAAACAAAAAACCCAGCAACAATTACACTGACATACAACTTCAGACGCTTGTAAAGAATACTACAGCATAAGCAATTATTATATGCTTAATCATTGACAATAGCTACTTGGCAAAACAGTTAAGAATACTTAATAATTTCTTACTGTTAAAAGGTTCCAAATTAGCTATTTTGTTAGTTTCTGCATCCATAATAGTGTATAAATGAATCTTAAAATTCATTAATGCGCTGTTCACACAAGTACTTTTAATAATTAAATACATCTTATTTCACAGTCTTGGCAATTCTTGTAGAGCTTCAGTGAAAGACAGCAACACAAAACATAACAAAAACTAACTATAACTCTGTCCCAAATGCTTTCAGTAAGTTTTGTTTATAATTGATTTCAAGTAGATGTGATCTTAAGCAAAATCTCAGTGATTTGGGATACTTCTTAGCCTTCTCATCAGCTAATGACAGCAGAGATGACAACAAGAATTACACACATGCACAACCAAAATTTAAAGCTAGAATTAATTCAATATACAAAAATTAATTACACTGAAATACAGCTAACCGCATGCCACTGAACATTTAAAATGATACAGAAGTTTTGAGCAGTTCTACTTGGTCATATTAGTTTGCCCTTCTATTTTTCTTGTCATGCTATCATCAAGACACCTGGTTTTGGGGGGATACATTTTGTAGGAAGAAATAATATCTTTTTTATTGTATCACTGACCTAGGTGGTTTTTATTTCCTTGTTTTGTTTTGTTTTGTTTTGTTTTGTTTTGTTTTGTTTTGTTTTGTTTTGTTTTGAGATGATAGTGGTATTTGACATTACAAGTAAGCATTATGCAAGTCAAAGATAATGAGATTCATTTGGGTTACAAAACATCCTCCAGAGGCAGCTAGAGAATTTTTGAAACCTACTACGTCAGCAGTATGCCATGGTACTGTAGCTCAGGATGTAAACTAATTCAAAAGTAACATAATCTGATGCTGTACTAATGAAGGTGGAGAGTGGGTGGAAAGAACAAGCCTATTTAATACTTAGCTTCCATTGGACTGAACTGGAGTAAACATTTTCACTGTGTATGGGCCAAAGTCCTTAAAAGAATGAATAATTTTGAACAGCATCTGAAATGGAAGACTAAACCTAATCTCTGATTATTTTCTATCCAGCATAAGCAGTACTTAGCTCCCCTGAATCTTCTGTATACCTAGCAGGCGCCAGATGCTTGGACTTCAGAGCTTGTTTTAAAATATTCTTTGTTTGTTTCTTCTTGCTTGTATCCATATCCATATTCTTATGTCCATAATACAAATGTTTGATTCAAGCTGATTTCATACTCATGGAAAATTAGAATTAGGCTTATACTCTTCATGTTTCTTCAGGATACAGAATTTTAAATTTTTTAAGGTGTTTACGATAGCCTGTTTATTATTGTCAACTCTCTAGACCAAATAGAGAAATTATATTTCCTTGACTCAAAAGTCCTCCTTCAGGGTTGAACTGATCTCCTTGAAAGCTAGAAGCGGCTCACTGAGTACTGTTATCTGCACACTGCCTGTTTGCATTGCTGTCAACTAGTTTCTTGTAGATCATGATGCAGTTGAAGCATAGTATCACAATAATGTCACAAAAATTTGAGAAAATATTTAATATGCTAGCAAGGTTTTTAGTTTGCTTTTTCTATTAATCATCCAGGCAGCATTCAAGGCTGGGTTGGGCAGAGCCTTGGGTGACATGGTTTGGCGTGAGGTGTCCCTGCCCATGGCAGGGGGGCTGGAACTAGATGATCTTAAGGTCCTTTCCAACCCTAACTATTCTATGATTCTATGATTATTAACCGCTGAATATTTTGTATAAACAAGACATGGATTCAACTCCCTGACAAGTTACTATTTATTCAGTTGATTTTTACTAGTTTTAATGGAAGGTCCATAACTGAGTATGTACATGTGGTTACAAAAATTAAACCACTTTATATTATGAGGTTTATATAATAATAGATTCGGAGTATGCAGTCTCATCTAGAAATCATTACAAGCTCTGAGGAATTCTTTATGAAGAATGAAGAGTGTTTTAAATTGTCCTTACACCTCCCAGAAGTCTTCTGAAAAAATGAAGGGATAAGGATTAGCTGTAACGGCTTGGACGGCTGGGCTGAGGCTCAAAGCAGGGCTGGTCAAAAGCCTGGTTATTACCGTGGTTTGTCCCCCCTATTTCTGCCCGCTGAAACTCATGGCGCCTGGCACCCCAGCAGCGGCCCTGTGTCTCCCGGTCCTTTCATTCTGGGGGGAGCCGTACGTCACGGCTAGTGTCAACGTGAGGTTCTGCAGGGAGGGGGGGAGAAGGAGATGGTGTGTCCCGGCCCGGTGCTTTTATTGATATTTATTAAAAAAAATATAAATTTTTATGTTCTCAATGACTTCTTTGCCTCAGTCTTCACTGGCAAATGCTCTGAACACACCACCCAAGTCTTGGAAGGCAGACGCAGGGACAGTGAGAATGAAGACTCTGGGTCCACTGTAGGAGAGGATCTGGTTTGAGACCATCTTAAGAACCTGAACATATACAAGTCGATGGGACCTGATGAAATCCATCCGTGGGTCCTGAAGGAGCTGGCAAATGAAGCTGCTAAGCCACTGTCCATCATATTTGAAAAATCATGACAGCCAGGTGAAGTTTCCAAAGGCTGGAAAAAAGGGAAATGTAACCCCCCTTTTCAAGAAGGACAAAGTGGATGAGCCGGGGAACTACAGAGCAGCCAGTTTCACCTCTGTGCCTGGCAAAATCTTGGAGCAGACCCTTCCAGAAGTCATGCTAAGGCACATGAAAAACAAGGTGGTGACAGCCAGTATGGCTTCACTAAGGGAAAATCCTGTCTGCCCTCTGATCCAGCGGGGCTGTTCAGTGAAAGATCCCTATAACAGAATGCTGACAGACTGGTTGGGCGCAAAGGTCTCAGCTTTCTTGGGACGCTGATATATCAAAAACATGATTTGCTGAGAAAGGTAATGAGCAAACCAGAGAAAAATTGTTGGTTTTCAATAGTTTGCAGGTACTGTAAGGGTACAGAATATTCCTGAGAACCCTATTCTAAGCCAACTTTGTCTCAGTGTGATTATTAGTTTTTATTTCTTTAATATTAATTTTGGCTTGTCAGTGCATATGGGAGAGTATTTTCTATATTTTGTAGGGTGCATACAAAAGAAGCTATGAGGAGTAGAGGAAAAAAGCAATTAAATGACAGCCAGGAGAGGAAATGAAAATGAATACCTGTTTTTTCATTATCTAGATACATTATCACTTCTTAAACTGCTATGAAGTGATTAGCCTCACTTCTTTTATAAAGTGATAGTTATGTAAATTGAAAAGACTTCTTTGGAAAAAGGAGGAGCTAATTGATTACAACTTAGAATTAAAGACAAGACTGTCAGCCTGAGACATCTGAGCACCCCTCATCTATTGTCAGTCTAGCTTTGAATTTTTTTGGTACTTAGGTGAATTGGAAATACAGCAACTACATCTGGAGCTCTTTGTTGAAATAAATTAAGCTGATACTCTGTTCTGTACTCTTGGTTCTTTGCAAAGCCAGAGAAGTCTTTCCAGCTGGGACACAAATGTTGCATACTAAAATTACTGTCCTTTGATTGAAAGAGATCTGAGCAGAAACAAGCTGGGTCTATTTTCCGCTGTTACAAAAATACTTTCTTTGCTTTGTTGCTTGAGACCACAACATGTTACAGTACTATTTCTCAACCAAGGATGTTGAGAAAAACTGCTAAATCAATATTAATTATCTTTTAAGATAATTAATTTCAAAAGCTTTAGTAGTAGTTTTGATAATATTTTGAGAGGAATTAAAAATATTACTGGAACACTATGCATGGTGAGAACCATTTGTATTTGTATACAGTTAGCAAATGTATGTATTTTTGCTTTACACAATGTTGTCAAAAAAGTTTGATAAGAGCAAAGGGTACTTAAAAACAAACACAAAGAACTTGATTCAGAAGTTCATGCAGAAGGTCTGTCATTAGCACGTATACTTTGAGATGAGTTAGTAATCTGCTGATGAACACCATCTTAGGGCTTTAATTATTTATCAGATAATATAAGAAGTGGCCAAGAACATGGATTGTACACACATTTACCATAGAAGTGATGGGAAGAGGACTATGGTTATTAATAGAGGTGTGCAGTGAAGCTGGCTAACCATATTGACATTTGAACTTATTTATCTCTTTTTATCTTTACTGTCTTTCTTGGTACTCTTGTTATTGTTGCTGTGGTTAGCATAGGATATTTTGGTTTTTAAAAGTACCAAAAAAACCCACTGAGTTTTCCTGTGCATTTATACTTAGACGTGTGCTTGAATGCTCCTATGATGTAAATAAATGATCAGTAGAGTATAAAAAATTAACAATGTTACCTGGTACACGTGATACCTGAGACAGAGGTGATAGATGGTGACTGCTAATCTCAGCTGTTTTGGCTTATGTTGCCTTTCTGCTACCTGTTCTAAAAATGCGTTTTCTGAATTTGGAGTAGAAACAAATTGGCCTTTGAATCTATCAAAGTAATCAGTAATACATTTTAATATATGAAGATCAGACTTTTTAAAGAATATTAGAAATTAATTTTAAAAGCTATATGTGGCAGCGCATATACTACTTCCAAAATGGTTAACAAAACTGACAGCTCTACTTTTGAAGTTTTAAATGTCAAAACACTGAGACCTGAAGTGCTTTATAGACATAAGCTCATATTGCTTCTGATAATTGCATTTCACATTATTGTTTTAGCCAGCATATCAGTACTCTATCATAATGACAGACAGAATTTTATTAAAAGTTTGGAAAAGGTATATTGTTGATAGAGTCAAAGGATTGCTTTGATATAACCTTCTCCTACTCCCACCTCAAATGCAAGTTCAACAAATAGCTCTTTATAAATAATCATGTTCAGATCAGTCCAGAGATAAATCTGATTTATAAGATCACCATGTGAAGAATAATTGATTCTGCCTTAAGCATTAGAGCTTTAGAATTTTTTAAAAGAAGAATTGTTGAAGAGATAATAGTATAAATTTCATCCATACAAGTGACTTTGGATGCCACTTTTATTTCAAACCTTAAATCAGCTAAACTGAGCATTTTAAAACTTTGCTTAGTGAGGAAGGAGTAACACTGGATATTAAATAGGTGGCTGGTTTTCTCAGATGGCTGTCTCCAGCCCTTAAACATTGTGCTTGTGCTGTTCTAGAAAAGGACAGAAAGAACCAGGCAGGAATAGGTAGAAGTCTGTTGACTCATTGGTAGGTGGAAGCAGTCCAGGTTGTATATGGGTGTTGAGAGCAACTTTGAAACCTAAGAAGATAAAACAGATTTCAAGATGTATTTTCACCAGATGATGCTGTCATGTAAGAGTTTGACTAACTGAAGAACAAGCTTTGGGCTAAAAACCCGAAAACCAGTTTATGTTGGCACTCATCAAAAACTGTAAAGGATAAGGACAGTAAAGCAGTAAAAATTACTTGATTCGTGCTTATCCATATGCCACACTTTGCTAACAGTTATAAAGACATAAGTCTGGTGGCCTTCTATGATGGGGCTATGGAACTGATAGACAGGGGTAGAGCAGTTAAAGTCATCTACCTGGACTTGTGTAAAGCCTTTGACACTGCCCCACATGACATCCTTCTCTCTAAGTTGGAGAGACATCAATTCGATAGGTGGAACACTCGGTAAATAAAGAACTGGCTGGATGGCAGCATGCAAAGAGTAGTGCTCAGTGGCTCAATGTCCAGCTGGGGACCAGAAACAAGTGGTGTCCCTCAGGGATCGGTGTTGGGACCGGTCTTGCTCAACATCTTTGTGGGTGACATGGACAGTGGGATTGAGTGCACCCTCAGTAAGTTTGCCAATGACACCAAGCTGTGTGGTTCAGTTAATGCATTGGAGGGAAGGAATGCCATCCAGAGGGACCTTGACATGCTTGTGAGGTGGGCTGATGCCAACCTGATGAAGTTTAACCATGACAAGTGCAAGGTCCTACAGCTAGGTCGGAGCAATCTCAGGCACAGCTACAGGTTGGGCAGAGAAGAGATTGAGGGCAGCCCTGTGGAGAAGGACTTGGGGTGTTGGTCGATGAAAAAATGAACATGAGCCATCAGTGTGCGCTTGCAGCCCAGAAAGCCAACCATGTGTTGGGCTACATCAAAAGGAGCGTGACCAGCAGGTCGAGGGAGGTGATCCTGCCCCTCTACTCTGCTCTTGTGAGACCTCACTTGGAGTATTGTGTGCAGTTCTGGTGTCCTCAACATAAAAAGGACATGGAACTGTTGGAACAAGTGCAGAGGAGGGCCACGAGGATGATCAGAGGACTGGAGCACCTCTCGTATGAAGATAGGCTGAGAAAGTTGGGGCTGTTGAGCCTGGAGAAGAGAAGGCTGCGTGGAGACCTCATAGCAGCCTTCCAATATCTAAAGGGGGCCTATAGGGATGGTGGGGAGGGACTCTTCGTGAGGGACTGTAGTGAGAGGAGAAGGGGTAACGGGTTCAAACTTAAAGAGGGGAAGTTCAGATTGGATATAAGGAAGAAATTTTTTACTGTAAGGGTGGTGAGGTACTGGAATGGGTTGGCCAGGGAAGTTGTGAATGCTCCATTGCTGGCGGTGTTCAAGGCAGGGTTGGACACAGCCTTGGATGGCATGGTTTAGTGGGAGGTGTCTCTGCCCATGGCAAGGGGGTTGGAACTGGATGATCTTAAGGTCCTTTCCAACCCTAACTATGATTCAATGATTCTATTTTGTTTAGGTTTATAAATCCATGTAGGATTTTTCAGTCATCAAAATGTGTGTGCATCATCTTCCAAAAAAAAATCTTTTAAAATTACTTCAGATTTACAAAAGTATAAAGTTACCACTGTATTTAACCTATTTAATTCCCATACTTCAGAGTCATTCTCAGATACTGCTGCATGGGAAGCTTCTTTTCTGTATGAGGCTCTTGCTCTTCCTAATTGTTCTCTGCTGCTCAAAAATAATAGCATGCTACCTGAGAGTTTGTGGATTTATCATCCAATTTATCTTCCCATTTACAATCCAAACAAAATGACTAAATGACATGGGCTGATTAAAAAATAAAACCAAACACAACAAAAACTGCTCAGAGAAATCCCCAAGATGCAGTTCGTATATTGTGAGACATTTAAACCAATGACATTACTTTTGCAAAATATCCTGCCATTAAATAGAACTAGTAAAACTAGAAGATGCATCCCATTTTTCAGGAAGCAGCAGGTAAGGAAGAAACTTGCAAAACAAAAGCATGCAATTAAAATAACCATTCTGCTCTAGAGCACACACTTAGTGCAAAGCATCTTTCTCATTTAGACTGAAATAGGTATTTTTCATGTTGAGTAATAGCAGTAAAGATAGAACAGTATTTATCCATGTCACAAAAATAACATATCTCACTGATTGTTAGTGTGATCATTAGTGTGGAAAAGATATCAGTGAAAGCAAACACTTTTTAGCCATATCTCATCACAGAAAAAGGTTGTCTGAGCTTTTTGTTCTGTCAGTTTGTAGCTAACAGGTAGAACTAAAACATTATTAAGTTACAAGAGATCCTAGAATTAGGAAGAAGGATTTTAAAGTCAGATTTTTGTACCTTTTTTCTCACAGTAAGGAATAGTGTAAAAATATGTAAAGACAGTGAGTTGCTTGGAAAGTGCAGCCCAATGCACAAAGTCATCCACAGTAAATCCTGTCTTTTAATTGCATGTTTGGAAATCAGTTTTAGTTTCCACTCAGCACTGTGTGTGAATTCTAGTGATATTTGCCGTCATGTATTACTTTTGTCTCTCAATGCATCCTAAGTTTCTCTAATGAAATGCAAGCTGTTGTTGTCTAGTGGTCATGTGAATTTAACTATGAATAATATTGCACTTGTGCATCTCCATGCCTTTGTATGACTGGTGGCTAATCATTTACACTGTTGATAATGAAAAATACAGTCGCAGCAAATATGCTTTCAGCATTACTGTGACTTACACTGGAATCTCCTCAGGTGAAACAAGTAATGCTAACCAGGAGCCTTGGATGTAAGTTACTACGCAACAGTGAAATTAGCAATTCTGGGATTTCATGGGATTTTTATTTGTGGAATATGTATCCGTGCACATATACACATATATACACATATTTATATTCCACAAAAAAAAAAAAGTTTTGATTTTTTTTTTTTTAAGCCAGAACATATGTGAAGCTGTAAAATTGGAAAAATCTTCTAAAAAATAAGGTTGGATAACTTTTTTTTTAAACAAAGATTTTAAAATTTGAAAACTCAAGTTGTTTATTTAAATCAGCCTAACATAAATAATGTTAGATCTAGACAGCACATATAGTTAGAATAAAACACCAGGCCACTAATTAGGCTGCACACACCTTTTATGTGCAAACCGCAAATTAAAGTGCTTCTGAATAATTTAAAAATTTAAATCTGGACTTTTAATAACTGAGCTTTTCACACAAAAGAGCACAGTAGGGATGAAAAGTGTACTTTCAAAGCTAAAATATAGCTTGATCAGTCCAGATGAACAGCTAAATAGAGTGTTTTGATTAACACTCTGAAAAAAATTTATTTATTAGAAACAAATAGATAAAACAGAAGAAAATCCAGCCTTCTCTGAGAAGTAGACACCAGCACAATCTTTTTAGGACTTCTGCTGAAGCTAAGAGAAATGTTACTAGCCAGGTCATCTGCACTTGTAAAACCAGGTAAAATAATTCCCCAATATTTTACAGCAAGTCAGTGGTCAGAATGACTTCTGCAGGTGGATTCCAGATGTGGGCTATTTCACTGTTTAGGATGTAAATATGGTGATTAAAATCAGTATCACAGGACAAACCAGGTCTTGCCTGATCATTAGTGACCATTCTGCAGGCTATCGTTTGGGAGACAATGAAACCTCAAAAAAAACCACTTGGACACTCAGTTCTACTAAATATATACAGGCATAGAATAAGCAAGTAAATTTGTAAGCGATCTACTACAGTTTTCCCAAATATGTGACTGTCTCCACTAGTTATTTAAGAAAGGCATTTATGACGGGTAAAATAACAGCTTTTGAAGGAAAATAGTTATAGTATCCATACATATTGATGGATGCAATTGTACTTCACACAGAGGAAAAAAAAAAGAACTTGATCATTTAAAAGGTAGAGAGAATAAAATATGAGCAACATGACTATATATTACTTACTCAAAATGGATTTAGGTGCATAGGAATTCTTCTGGTCTCCTAGGCTGGGAAATATAATTTTGTTCTCATTTAAAATATTCCTAATAACTGTTGTGATATGAATTTTTATTGAAGGAATGTTTTTGAATGTTATTAATAGAGTTCTGTGATATAAATAGGTTTATCTTTTCTTGTATGCCATAAGAGGGAAAATACAACAAATTTCTAACACTTTGATATGTCTGAGGACCACTTAAAGGCATTTAAAAACTCGTGTAAAAGTAATTATTCCCATTTTGCAAGTTCAGATATTGCACAATAAAAAGGTGGAATAAAGAGCACATAGAAGTGCCGGGTAATTACACATCTTTTTGACCCTCCTCGGGTGGTCAGCCCATGAAGAAGACATTCTTCTACTCTCCCAGCCTCCCCACCAGATCATTTGCAGCATCATTTGAGAGTTCTGAAGGTTTTGAATGGCCTTTAGGTACCCTTGAGACCTGCTTGCTGATTGTGATGGGGATCACCAGGTTGGCTTGCATACAGAGTGTGTTTTACCCACAACCATTTCGTCTGGTCCCGAGAGTTATGCAGAGTCGAGTTTGGGGCTTGTCAAGGGTTAGATGATGATATAGAAGGACCACCAAGAGATTTTCCCTGAGGCTGGACAGTCATGAGTGGCAGGGTGTGTGGGATAGTATGGGCAAGTATCTAGGCCAGTGGACCCCTCCAGTGCTTTGGAACTTCACCACTGAACAAGTGCAAAATCTAGAAAAATTAATAAAACACTTAAATGAAGTGTGTTGTCACTGTGGTCATACCAGAGAGGGACAAATCATGGCAACATGCTGGGGCTTGGCCTATGCTTGCAGAGCCTTGTTCAACACTACCCAGCACCTTCAAAAGGAAAAAAAATGCCTCTGGATCTGATGGCAAAGCAACAGACAGTGCAGCTACTCCAGCTCCAAGCACAGCAGCTACTCCAACCCCAGCGACAGGTATAGCAGCTAGCCAAACCCCGACAACAGATACTGCAGCCACTCCAACCACAGTGATAATCACTGCAGATAAACCAGAGGACCAATTCGTACCAATATTGTCTGCCCCTGTACGCAAAGGGAAAAGCAAAACAAAGACAAGAAAGATGAAGCAAGATGAAGAAACAAGGTACTCACCACCCGGGACAGCATCTGTCCAGGAGTTATTAGTATGCGAATCAGAGGCAGAAGAGGAAGAAGAGGTGATGTCTCGACCCCAGACCTCAACCGAGCCACTGAATATGTGAAAAGATTTTACCCATCAACCAGGGGAGCACATCATCACCTGGTTGCTCTGATGCTAGGACAATGGGGCCAACAGTCATGAGCTAGAAGGTAGAGAAGCCAAGCAGCTGGGATCACTTGCTAGGGAAGGGGGAATTGGCAAAGCAATTGCAAGAGAGAAAAAGGTCCCTCAGCTTTTGAAGGCTGCTCTTGGCAGCTGTGAAAGAAAGGTTGCCATACAAGGACGATGTTATGAGTCGTTCGGCCAAGTCGACTACTCTAGGGAAAAGCATTCAGTCTCTGAGGGAGTCAGCCATTGTAGAGATGATCTATCACATCAAGATGAATAACGGGGTTGTACCCATAGATCCAGATGAAGTCGAATGTACACGACCCAAGTGGTGGAAATTTGCACGGAATGCATCACCATCATATGCCCACTCATTGGCAACAGTAACCTGGAATGACATAGTACCACTAACAGTGGATGAAATGATTCATAAACTCCAAGAGTTCAAAGACAATCTCACCCCTTCCATCATCTCGGCTGTGGAAAAACTGTCCCAGGAGCTCAAACAATTGTGAGATGGTCTATCCAGCTCCTCACATGTCCCAACACACGTCTCAGCTATTAACAAAAGGCGCCCTACTGTTCGAGAGAGAAGATATAGAAGGTATACACCACGGGCCACCTTCTGGTTTTACCTGTGGGATCACGGAGAAGATATGACGAAGTGGGATGGAAAGCCTACTTCAGTTTTGGAGGAACGGGTGCAAGAACTGAAGAGGAGAACAAAAGTCAAGGCTGATCACCCCCTGAAGGCTGTGGCTTCAGTCTCTGGTGAGCAGATTTCTAGATGGAGTGGAAGAGCCGATTTTACTCCAGCTCCTGTGATAAAGAAGAATAATCCCTTTCTACAAGACTTAAGTGCCCAACGCTGTGATGACTATTAGGGAGGCCCTGCCTCCAGCCAGGTGGAGGTAGGGGACAATTGGATTTACTGGACTGTGTGGATCAAATGGCCTGGCACATCAGTCCCACAGAAGTATAAGGCTCTAGT
This sequence comes from Amazona ochrocephala, assembly GCA_039720435.1. Taxonomy (NCBI): domain Eukaryota; kingdom Metazoa; phylum Chordata; class Aves; order Psittaciformes; family Psittacidae; genus Amazona; species Amazona ochrocephala. The sequence goes on along the minus strand of CM077909.1, from coordinate 54,439,703 downwards.
AGACACCGGTGCACAGTGTACCCTGATGCCATCAAGCTGTCAAGGGGTGGAACCCATTTCTATTTCTGGAGTGACAGGAGGATCCCAAGAGTTGACTGTACTGGAGGCTGAAATCAGCCTGACTGGGAGGGAATGGCAAAAACACCCCATTGTGACTGGCCCAAAGGCTCCATGCATCCTTGGCATAGATTACCTCAGGAGAGGGTACTTCAAAGACCCAAAAGGGTACCGATGAGGTTTTGGTATTGCAGCTTTGGAGACAGAAGAAATTGAGCAGCTGTCCACCTTGCCTGGTCTCTCAGAGGATCCTTCTGTTGTGGGGTTGCTGAAGGTCGAGGAACAGCAAGTGCCAATCGCAACCACAACAGTGCACCGGTGGCAATATCGCACCAACCGAGACTCCCTGAATCCCAACCATAAGCTGATCCATAGACTGGAGAGTCAAGGAGTGATCAGTAGGATCCGCTCACCCTTTAATAGCCCCATATGGCCAGTGCGAAAGCCTAACAGGGAGTGGAGACTAACAGTAGACTACCGTGGCCTGAAGAAAGTCACACCACCCTTGAGTGCTGCCATACCAAACCTGCCAGAACTTCAGTATGAACTGGAGTCAAAGGCAGCCACAATTGATATTGCCAATGCATTTTTCTCAATTCCTCTGGCAGCAGAGTGCAGGCCACAGTTCGCTTTGACTTGGAGGGGCGTCCAGTACACTTGGAACCGACTGCCTAAGGGGTGGAAACACAACCCTACCATCTGCCATGGACTGATCCAGACTGCACTGGAACAGGAGCAACCTCCAGAACACCTGCAATACATTAATGACATTATCGTGTGGGGCGATACAGCAGAAGAAGTCTTTGAGAAATGGAGGAAAATAATCCAAATCCTGCTGAAAGCCAGTTTTACCATAAAATGGAGTAAGGTGAAGGGACCTACAAAGGAGATTCAATTTTTGGGAATAAAATGGCAAGATGGACATCACCAGATCCCCACAGATGTGATCAACAAGATAACGGCAATGTCTCCACCAACTAATGAGGAAGAAACACAAGCTTTCTTGGGTGCTGTGGGGTTCTGGAGAATGCACATCCCAAATTAAAGTTTGATTGTAAGCCCTCTCTGTCATGTGACCCACAAGAAAATTTATTTTAAACGGGGCCCTGAGCAACAACGAACCTTTGAGCAAATTAAACGAGAGATAGTTCATGCTGTAGCCCTCAGACCAGTCCGGACTGCGCCAGATGTGAAAAATGTATTGTCCACCACAGGTGGGGAGAATGGTCCTACCTGGAGCCTCTGGCAGAAAGCTCCAGGTAAGACTCAAGGTTGTCCCCTCAGCTTTTGGAGTAGAGGATACAGAGGATGTGAGGCCAGCTCTACCGCAGCTGAAAAAAAGATACTGGCAGCCTGTGAAGGGGTTCAAGCTGCTTCAGAAGTGATTGGCACCAAAGCACAGCACCTCCTGGCACCCTGATTTCCTGTGCTGGGGTGGATGTTCAAAGGCAGGGTCTCATCTACACATCATGCAACCTATGCTACATGGGGTTAGTGGGATGCAGTAATTGCACAACAAGCTCGAATAGGAAATCCCAGTCATCCAGGAATTCTAGAAGTCATCATGGACTGGCCAGAGGGCAAAGATTTTGGAATGTCACCAGAGGAGTAGGAGGTGGTGCGTGCTGAAGAGGCCCCACCATATAATGAACTGTTAGAAAGAAAAGAGCAGAATGCCTTGTTTACTGATGGGTCCTGTGGTATTGTGGGAAAGCATCATAGATGGAAGGCAGCTGTATGGAGTCCTGTTGTGGTTTAAGCCTCTCAGCCACGCAGTATTGCTCACTCACTCACTTCCCCCTCTTTCTTCCCTCTGCTCCTGGAGGGATGGGAAGGAGAATCGAAAGAATGCAACTCCCACAGGTTGAGACAAGGACAGTCCAGTAACTAAGGTATAACACAAACCACTACCGCTACCCCTAATAATAATAATGACAGCAGAAAATACAAGGAAAGAATACCATAGCTCACCACCAATACCAGCCCAACCAAGCAGTTGGTCAGTTTGGGTCAGGTGTCCTTTCTCTCCTTCCTCCCGGCTTCCCCTCCTCCCTGGCAGAGCATGAGACTCACAAAGTCCTTGACCAGCCTAAACATTACCAAGCACTGAAAATACTGGTGTTATCAGCACCGTTCCCAGGCCCAAAATCAAAAACACAGTGCTGCACCAGCTACAAAGAAGGAGAAAAATGACTGCTACTGCTGAACCCATGACAAGTCTCTGACAACAAGTTGCAGAAACTGCTGGAGGAGAGAGTGAATCAAGTCAGTTTGCAGAGGTGAAAGCCATCCAAGTGGCCTTGGACATTTTGTTGAATGAGAAAAGTGGCCAGTACTTTATCTCTACACTGACTCATGAATGGTGGCAAATGCCCTGTGGGGGTGGTTGCAGCAATGGAAGCAGAGCAACTGGCAATGCAGAGGTAAACCCATCTGGGCTGCTGCACTGTGGCAAGATATCACTCCCTGGGTGCAGAATCTGGTAGTGAAGGTACGCCATGTAGATGCTCATGTACCCAAGAGTCAGGCCGCTGAGGAGCACCAGAACAACCAACAAGTGGATAAAGCTGCTAAAATTGAAGTAGCTCAGATGGACTTAGGTTGGCAACATAAGGGTGAATTATTTTTGGCGCGGTGGGCCCATGAGACTTCAGGCCATCAGGGCAGAGATGCAACATACAGATGGGCTCATGATCAAGGAGTGGATTTAACAATGGACACTATTGTCCAGGTTATTCATGACTCTGAAACATGTGCTGCAATTAAGCAAGCTTAATGCTTAAAGCCTCTTTAGTATAGAGCACGATGGCTGAAGTACTAACATGGGGAGGCCTGGCAGATTGGTTATATCACACTCCCATCAACTCGCCAAGGCAAGCACCATGGTGGAAGCAACCACTGGATGGCTGGAAACATTCACTGTGCCCCCCGCCACTGCCCGGAACACTATCCTGGGCCTTGAAAACCAGATTTCATGGTGACACGGCACCCCAGAGAGAATTGAGTCAGACAATGGGACTCATTTCTGGAACAGCCTTATAGACATTTTAGAGCATGGCATTGAGTGGGTATATCACATCCCCTACCATGCACCAGCCTCTGGGAAAATAGAACGGTAGAATGGGCTATTAAAAATTACACTGAGAGCAATGGGTGGTGGGACTTTCAAACATTGGGATGCAAGTTTACCAAAAGCCACCTGTTTGGTCAACACCAGAGGATGTGTCAACAGGGCTGGTGCAGCCCAGTCAGAACTTTTGCATACTGTGGAGGGGGACAAAGTTCCTGTAGTGCACATAAAGAATTTGCTGGGGAAGACAGTCTGGGTTATTCCTGCTTCAGGTAAAGGCAAACCCACTTGTGGGACTGCTTTTGCTCAAGGACCCAGATATACTTGGTGGGTAATGCAGGAAGATGGGGAAGTCTGATGTGCACCTCAAGGGGATTTGATTTTAGGGGAAGACAATGAACTCAGTTGTATGCTGGGGCCTGCTATGTAGCAACTTTTACAGCCCACCAACCAGATATCTTCAGGTTACAAGTGGCTGACCCTGACTTCCCTCTGATCATCATCCCAACAAAGAATGAACTTTGATGAAACCAGATGAGTTCTGCAGTATCATCAGCAGGTGACGATCCAACGCTGCAAACAGCCTCTCCTGCTCTGAAAGACTGTTACAAGACATGTAGCCTGACATCATGGACCGAATGGACTCAGCAGCTTTATAGGGATTGGTCCATGCACTAAGGAACGATCTTTCTGCGTGTGTGTGTGTGTGTGTGTGTGTGTATGTAAGAGTGATGGTATATCAAAAATGTGGGATCTGAGCATGACATTAATGGTATGGAATAAGGGGTGGGTACTGTCCTGGGTTCAGCAGCAGCAGCCATTTTTCTCCTTCTTCACTGCTGGTGCAGTGCTGCGTTTTTGACTTTCAGCCTGGGACAAGGGATGATAACACTGATGTTTTCAGTAGCTGCACAGTAATGTTTAGTCTGACCGAGGGCTTTCTGAGTCTCATGCTCTGCCAGGGAGAGGGGAAGCCAGGAGGAAGCAGAGACAGGACACTTGACCCAAACTAACCAAAGAGGTATACCACACCTCAGCACATCATGCTCAGTATATAAACTGGGGGCAGTTACCTGGAAGGTTTAGATCAGCGCTCAGTCGGGCTGGGTATCGGTTGTCTGGATGGTGAGCAGTTGTATTCTCTTCCCTTGTTATTTCCCTTATCATTATTATTGTTGGTGGCAGCAGTAGTGGCTTGTGTTATACCTTAGCTGCTGGACTGCTCTTATCTCAACCCATGGGAGTTACATTCTTTCAGTTCTCCTTCTCATCCCTCCGGGAGCGGTGGGGGGGGGAGAAAGGGGGGAGAGTGATAGAGAGACTGAGTGATTCTTCGGAATTAAGGCTGGGCTTGAACAGTGACAGTAACCTAAGAAAATTATGTAAAACAGAACTTCTCCAATGATCTCATACCTAGAATGGCATAATTTCACTGTGTTCATAAGTTTACTCAATGAACAATATCTTCCTTTGATAACTAGTTTGCAGGAGACTTGCTGCTTGATTTGGTTTTGTTTGTTTTTCCTTTCAGTGTCAAGACACAATTTTACTGTTGGCCTTAGTCTTATTCCTGCTATATATCCAAATTATAGGAAATCAGCTATGCTGTACAGCTAATACAAAAATCTACTGCTCCATAAGCTGTGCTTCTAAAATATTCCGAAGCTTGGGTTCTTTCCCTCAAGTTCAGCTAACCTCAGATACAAATCCAAGGGAAGGTAATTTAGAAGCTTAGTGAAGACCCACCTTCAGAGGTTATTACCTTGCAGATTCTTTACAGACCTTGTTCCTTTTTAATGGACAGTAGATTTGATCACAGGGATAGTCCCACTCTAGTATTTGTACATGTGTGAAAGGTCTGAAAACTTTCTTGTAGTCTGTGGCCTTCGGGCTTTTTACTCACGGTCAAAATTTAGCATTCCCTTGTTCAAAGCACTGTCACAACTCAAGAAGCAAAGATGTGGATTAACAGAGCCAGAATAAAATGCTCTAGTTTATATTTCAAATACCCCAAAGGTGAGATGAGAAATTTCAGCTCAACATGAGAAAGAATTTCTTTGTGTTGAGGGTAGCAGAACACTGGAACAAGATGCCCAGGGAGATCATGGATTCCCCCCTGCTGGAAACATTCAAAACCTGTCTGGACATGCTCTTGTATAACCAGCTGTAGGTGATGCTGCCTTCACAGGAGGAGGTTGGAGTAGATGATCCCTATAGGTCGCTTCGAACACTAGCAATTCTCTGATTCTGTGAGCATCTGTCGTCATCTGCTGGAATTAGATTGACAGAGAAGAAATATTCCTACTTATTCTCTGAGAGGCCTTAATTTGTTGTCTACCTTATAAAACACTTGAGAAGTCAGGTGTTTTGAAATATTTATAGAAAAACTAGTTATTTTTCTATCTAAAATGGACAGGGGACAAGGAATTTTAACTATGCCACTTTATCCATCTATAATTACAGAAATTCAGAGACATTTTTCAATTCTAATTGGTCTACTGCAAGACTAAGTGCTAGGAAAACTAATCTGGTACCTAGTCAGATTTTCATTGCTCCTTTAAGGAGTATGTCCTGAGGCAAGAATGGGTTTCAGGTCTGATTTTTGGAGTCTCGTCCAAATGTAGTGATTAAAAAATAAATGTGAGGATTATAACATAGGTGAAAGATTTAAAACCTAGACATCCATTGTGATTTTTTTTTTTCCAACCAAGAAAATGCAAATAACCAGTCCTAAGTTTACATTTATCTGTACTTTGTTTATATTGCTTTTAGACGCTTTTGCCGAAAGCTACTACTATAACAAGAGAAAACAGCATTTTATACAGAAAATGTGTAGAAAACAGACCATGAAAATACTGTGATGAGAAAGTTAAGAAAATTAAACATGTATCCAAGTTAATTGATGCTAAAGAAACTAAAAAGAATCCTTGTCTTCACCTACTGTTGTCAGATCATATTTAGCAATCTGAGACTGCAGATTGTTTTAGTTTCTCTTGTTAAGAAGGACAGCTTTTCAGAAATGAAAGCCGTGTTATACTAAATAATTATAAGGACTGTGTGGAAGAAACTTAAGGGAAAACGAAATGTCTAGGGACTATCACATTACTGAACCATGTTTTCAGGTTGGTCCAAGAAAGTATATCTTACCTTTCTTCCTGCATCAATGACAAAACCTTGTTGTTTCTCTGCTGTTTAAAGTGTCACCATTAGTAATGCTGTTTCTTAACAAGAGTGTGTATATGTATATATATATTTGTGTATACATATAAAAATTCAGAATTACTTACTGTTAACATCCAATGACAGCAATATTAATGGTGTTTTCAAACTTGCTTACTTAAACTTGTTCTGTTCTATGCAAGGTACACCAAACTAGAGCTGAAGTATTCAATAATTAGGAAGGCAAAGTAGCCTGTTGCACATAAATACATCTTTAAATACCAAACTGGTCACAGTTTTGTACAGAACTCCCAAATTTCACCATCATTTTTTCGTGGGGTAAAAAATAGAGATTTAAGAAATGTTTTTATTAGACTCTATTAAAAAAAAAAAAAAAACAACACAAAAATCACAGAGATTGCATCTTTAACTTTTGCTGCTGAATGGAATTTTCAACTGCATCTGGCACTGTAGCTTCTGCACAGTCTGCAGAGAGCTGAAGAAGAGCATACTAAATTCCCATTTACTGAAAGAAATAACTAAGCTAGCTAGGTAGATATGCAGAAGGCTTAAAATCAGTAAAGAAAGAATTTTCTAGCTGTAATCACATGTCACTGATTTCCAGTTGACTTCAAGTGTAAGAAGAGAAACATATCACTTCAGAGTGCCTTTAGAAACACCATCCTTCTTATTTATGAGTTTGCATGAATCCTAGCAAACTTACTATCTACTCGTGCATCTGCTGTGTATCTGCTTAACTGCACACTACAAAGAAGAATAGAGAAAAACAGGGTTGTTTTTCTTTTTCTGTATTTGTCCATCAGATAGAAATGCAAACCCAAATTGCAGGGGACAAGAGCTTACACTCCTGTAATAATAGGAGGAATAAGGAGATACCAAAGTTTACTTTAATCACTGTCTTTTTTGGTCACATCTCTCTTTTTCTTCTGTGCCTGTAAGAGTTTTTAGAAACTTAACTCCCACTTTGGTTAGATACCTCAGCTTAGGTTTGCCCAAATATGTTTTAAACTAGAAATGACAGTAAACCCAGACAGATATGTGCCCTTACCATAAATGCATTCATAAACAAATATTTGTATCATGCAAAATCAAACAGCTTAAACACATCACAGAAAGTCTTCTCATAGTCATTGATAAGACGCATTCCCAAGAGGCGGGAGTTTGTTCACTCACCTGTGGGCAAGGCAGTATTTTTAACTTGCATCCTACGTAATTCTATTTAGCAGAAAGACTGTCAGGCCCAATACTAACTTCCACTGCGGCTTTCCAAAGCTCAAAACAGCAGGCTTTTTAGAGAGAAAGCTTAGCACCCTGTGAGCTTGAGACAGGCATGGGAAATACCTACTTTATGACTCTCAGAGGACCTTGCACAAGACAGGGGCAGCTAGCTCTTTGGTATTGTCAAATCAAGCAGTTTTGGGGATTCTGTTGGGCAGAATTTAGGCAATAATTTGCAGTTTTGAGGACGTAGTCTGAGGTCATGTCATCTGACTGCACCTTTAGGACCATAAAACCTACACAGATTCTATTTCACTCTGTTTTGGTCTTTAGATGTGAAATACTTTTAAGCAGTTAGAACTACTATAATACAGACTGCAGATTCGTATTTGAATGATAGGTGTTTATTCATAAATTTAGCAAATACTTCCCTCATTTCCTCAGCTGACAAATCAAGATGAGTAATTCCACTCACTGAGTCTCACAAGTATATCTTATTCAGTACTAAACCAACATCTACCTGTCTGAGAAACTGGGAGAAACTCCACTATTGTACATATGGTAAACTGTGAGAGAGAAAAAGTATTACCCAATTTATCTGTAACTTTAATAGAAATAGGAAATATCAGATGTAGAAGAAGATGTTAAAGTCTGCTGTTTACTCTTCCTCAAAGGCTCTGTGATTGATCTTCCTGAATATAGAAAAATAAATTGTTTGCAAAATGCTTTACTTTGCATCTGAACAAGAGGAGGTGACACCATACTTCAGATTTTATCCTCTGCCATCAGTCATAAGCAGTCAGTGATCTATTTCATATTGGCAATTTTACAATGCTAAAAATAATTTGAGGGGCCAGGACATAAAATTCCTGCATGTCTGGATTCAGCACATAACCACCTTCTGGTTCTAAAATGCCACGTAAAGAATTCTGAGAGGTAACTGTAAAACACAGATCTCAGTTACACGCAGAACAGAGTCTGGAATAATAACAGGTTAAGAACAAAGTAATTATAATAATTAGAGTATAATGGAAGTTAATCATCTTTTTTTGCAAGTCATTTGGAGACTGAAAGTCCTAAATTAGGTCCTATTGATTCCTTGTCTTCATTAGGACTTTGCAGTAGCAGGTCAGATCAGTGGCAATTATGTTCAGACTCGGTTCCTTCATCAGTTCTTTCCCTGCAGTCTTAATGAGAGATGGGTAAATAGCTGTAATATTACCAATGTTCTTCATTAGCATTTGTTTTACATTTGATACTTCGGGGGTTACGGATACATTTATAAGACCACATGACAACTAATCCTGCTGCAATTCAGGGTAACATAATTTAACTTTTTCCTGGAGTTTTGCTGAATGTTCTGCCATTTGGTTCTAAATGGCAAAGGTTATTCTTTGCTTGAATTTTTTCAGGTATATTTATGTGCTTATTGTAAAGGTCTTGCTGAAGTTTCTGTACAGGTCACGCCTCAGAAACTAATACAGCTGCTGAGGTCACATGCTTTCCAGATCTGTTACTAACATGCTTTCCAGATCTGTTACTAACACACCACATTCTGTGCAGTAAGCAAAGTCACCTTTCCTCCAGCTGCTGCATACTGGCAGACGCTAGTAGTGAATGAATACCTACTGTTGTCAGTCAAATGCAGCTTAAATGCAGTCAAAACAGCTCTAATATTATACTATTCTTCTGGTAGTGCTTCTGTTATTGTCTCACATTTACAAATCTGAAGTCCAGGGTCTGGCAGATAACTACGCAAGCAGAGGGGTACCATACCCAATGATTAAAACTGCCAAAAAGTGCAATAAAACAAATACATTAAAATTACAGATTTTTCTCATGTACCACTAGAGCTGCACTGTACAATTTGCATGCCATGGTATGCTAGATTCTATGTCAATAATGGCTACAGAAGGGCTTATTTTCTTTATCACCCTCAAAGGCAGAAGCATACCTAGTTTTCATGCAACGGCTGTTAATATCCTTCTGTATGTTCAGAATTGCAGCACATCACTTGCTAGAAAAATCAATCAGGAAATTTCTTACAATTTTGCAAATGAAGCTAATGTCAAATTGATCAAGTCTTTTTCTTCCAAGGAGTTAATCTTCTGGATAATTTTACGTGTGGATCTTCTGCCTCAGAGCACACTAACAGAAGGACAGGAACAGGCAGAAGTACAAAATTTTCAAATTAAAGTAAAACAAGGGAAAATAATGCATTTTTTGATGGAAAGCATCTATTTCTTCTAGCACAAGATAGTAAATATTTCTTAAAATATTTTATATAAAATATTTAGTGTGCAAGTGTTACTCTATAGATATGAAAATCAGTATAGCAATGCACTTTTCAGGCTCCTCAGATTCTGATTAAGCCAGAGACCCTGGTCGTTAATTTCTGTTATATGTACATAGTAAGCATAGAATGATAGAATGGTTGGGTTGGAAAAGACCTTAAGGATGAGCTAGTTCCAGTCTTGCCAGCATATGCAGAGACACATTCTGCTAGACCAGATTGTTCAAGGTCCCATGCAGCCTGGCCTTGAACACTGCTAGGGATGGGGCAGTCACAACTTCTCGTGGGCAACCTTTTCCAGCGTCTCAGAACTCTCACAGTGAAGAACTTCTTTGTGATATCTAACCTAAATCTCTGCTCTTTCAGCTTAAAGCCATTCCCTCTTGTCCTGTCACTACACGCACTTGTAAAATGTCCCTCTACAGATTTCTTGTAGGCCCCCTTCAGGTACTGGAAGGCTGCTATAAGGCCTCCCTGGAGCTTTCTCTTCTCCCGGCTGAACAGCCACAACTCTCTCAGCCTGTCCCCATAGCAGAGGTGCTCCAGCCATCTGACCTTCTTCATGGCCTCCTCTAGACTCTCTCTAACACGTCCATGTTCCTTTTGTGTTGGGGGCCTCAGAGCTGAATGTAGGACTGCAGGCATGTTCTCACAAGAGCAGAGTAGAGAGGGGGAATCACTTCCCTCAACCTGATGGTCATGCTCCTTTTGATGCAGCTTATTGTTTCACTGAAATTAGTATGACTACCCAGGGCTTGTGGTCCATGACTAGGCATTTAGCCACATTCATTGCTAAAGTCAGTCTTTGCTGACAAAAATTGATCTTATACATGTTTTTCTCTCCGACATGAGTATTAGCCTTTAAGTGTAGTAGTGGTGCTAGCTGTTACAATGAGCGTGGAAAATAAATCCTTTGTGCCCAAGTATTCAAAATACTTTGTTTCCAGACACTAAGTACCATTAAGACACTGACTTCTAGTCTTTGTACTTCAAAAGAAAATTAATTTGCAGTAACTGATATTTTCAGCATCTCTAAAATACCTGTATATAGGGTTCAGTTTTACGAGACAATCTGTTTTTAATTACAATAAAACACAAGGCTTTCTGATTTTTCAATGAACATAGTATTTGCCAGGGTTACCAAACAACTAACAAAGTTAGGAATGCCTCCGAAGTGTCAGCAGTTACCTACTAATCTGTGATTTAAATTTAGTGATCTAAGTTAGGTACTGATCTTGATTTGTCATTTTAAGATTCCTAGACATAAAATTTGTCTGTGAAGTTTTAAGAGAATATTTGTGCAATAACATACAATCAGAATAGATTAACTGCTGAGTCACAGTTCTGCTAGTGACAGGGCTCAGATCTCCTGCTTTTCCATGTTATTGGTTGAGATTTAAAAATCAGTAATCATTAGAAACAGGTAATGAGAAAATTGCAGTGCATACTTTACAATGAGCTTGATAATTTTTTCTCAAATTAGTTTATGTTTCAGGTGACACTTTAAGAATGAGACTTAAAATATGGATATCTACATTTTCTCTGCTCAATATTCTTTGCTCACTGATATTTTACCTTGTAGTTAACTTCCTTTTTTGAGTGAACGTGCCTGTGAATACTCATTTCTTTTTGTGCCAGAAGTGCTCCCCAAGGTCAGTAAACTTGGTGACATTGAATCTGACATGGTCTCTGATACAATAGAGGGCACCTTGAAATTCCTACAGATTTCTGTGGATTAAATATCGGCCATTTACAAAATTGGTGATAGTTATGGTCTTTTGTATCATGATGGTTAAGTAAAGAACAAACATTTCTCTGCCAATGGCTTCTGCATATTGTAACTGGGCAACGTATTTGCAAAACACACATACAGCTTGATGAATTAATACCTGAATAGAAGCAATTAGTTGCAACACTAATCTAGCTTTAGTAGATACCATGGTAAGAATGTCTAGGTTGATTTCCTATGTTTGCAAGAGTCATGGAGGCTTCGATACCTGGGTAGGATAAGACAGCCCAAGTACTTAATAGTCTTGCAGGAGGCAAATTCCATATCATGTGGACTTAATATACAACAAGGCATAACTAACATTGACAAGAACTCTGTGTTCAAGAACGTTTCAGTTACAGTCTAGTCTAGAAAGACATATTTCACCTTCCAGGTTGGCCTTCCAGGTTTTACCCATACATATCAGTACAAAGTGTTGTGAATGATACATGGTTTTCAATTTAATGTAAAATTTCCTGGTACAAAATTGAAAAATGGAGATGCTGAAATAACTTGAGTACCACATAGTTCTCACAGTGTTATTATTTTAAATATGTACATGTCCTTAGTAAGACACTTAAAAAGTCTTAATTATCGCCAGTTCTGTCTGTTTACAAAACCAGGAAGTTTATTATTTTTGTGAACTAATAATCTTTTGAAAAGATACCTGGAATTAATTTTCTTAAAATAAAATCAAAGTGTCCAGAATTGATTTTCATAAAGTCTGCGTTACATTACTATTGTGGTAAAATGCATCCAAAAATCAGCTTTATTTGAAGCTGTGATAAAGTTCCCTGCTGTGCTTCTACATTTATGCTCATGAAGATGCCATTAGGAGCCAGAATTTATTCCAAGTCCTTTAAGAATGTCTCATGCTAAACATGCAATTATTAAGTAAGTCTCTGCTTTTCTACAAAACTTCTTGATTTTCATTAATTCAGGAAAGGATCTGTAGGCCTTCCCAGAGATACAAAACACAATCAAATAATGAAAATAGCTCAACTGTGCTGAAAATTATATTCATGGTGAATTAAATTGGGATTTCATAGACTAGTCTGAACACAGATTATTTGAATTTGAGACTGCTATACACTTTTCTGCGATTAATTCTACTGGGAGTTATCACAAGTCAAATAAAACATGTGACTGGGAAAAGGCAGCATGGGTTCACATGGGGAATATTGTGCTTGACCAGCCTGATTGCCTTCTATGCTCAAGCAACCTCTTCAGCTGATGCTGGGTGGGCAGCAAACGTGTCTACCTGGATTTCTCCAAGTCTTTCAGCACAGATTCCTGCACCCTCCTCCTGGAGGAACTAATGCATTACAGTCTCGATGAGTGGTCTGTGCAGAGGGAGGGGAAGCGACTGACTGGCTTCACTCAGAGGGTGGTTGTGAACAGCTGCTTTTCCAGCTGGTGACCTGTCAGCAGTGGGATATTCGCGCCTCCCCCCCCCCCCCTCCCCACAGTACTGCACCCAGCACTGTTTGAAATGATCTTGAAGATGGAAGCAATCTACCCAGACCAAGTTTGGCGATGATACCAAACTGCGTGTAGAACTGGGCACTCCACAAGGGAGAGCCACCCCACAGGATGACCAGGATAGGCTGGAACAGTAGGCTAACAGGAACCTTATGAAGCTCAAGAAGGACAAGTCTAAGATCTTGAACCTGGAAAAACACAATCCAGGACTGCAGCACAGGCTGGGATCTGCCTGGCTGTGGAGCAGATCTGTGGAAAGGGACCTCAGGGTCCTGATGGACAATCAGCTCATTATGAGTGAACAGTGCGCAGCAAAGAAAACCAACAGGATGCTGGGTTGCATCAACAAGTACATCACCAGCAGAGACAAATATGTAATTGTCCCACTCTACTTGGCACTTGTCAGACCACACGTGGAATACTGTGTTCAGTTTTGGCCCCTGCTATACAAAAAAGATGTGAACAGGCTAGAGAGGGTCCAGACTGGGGTCACAAAGGTGATCTAAGGTCTGTGAAGCCTCATGAGGAAAGGCTGAGAGACCTGGGTTTGGTCAGCCTGGAGAAAAGAAGGCTCAGGGGAGACCTTATCACAAGGTTTTCCACTACTTAAAGGGCGGCTACAAAGAAGATGACAACTCAGTTTTTAGGAGGAGTCACATGAATAAAACAAGAAATGGGTACAAGTTATTTCTGGGGAGATTCCAGTTGGACACTAAAGAAAACTTGTTCACACTGAGAGTAATCAATCACTGGAGTAATTTCCCCAGGGGAATGGTGGATTCCACAAAGCTGGACACTTTCAAGATTCAGCTGGACAGGATGATGGGACATCTTGTCTAGACTGTGATTTTACCTAAAAAGGTTGGACCAGATGATCTCTGAGGTCCTTTTCCACCTGGTATTCTACAATTCTGTGACCTTCCTTAGAAATCTGTCACTTGATTACATCATTGTAAAATATTGTTTCTGTATGGAAATACTGTGAAGAGTTAAAGCAGCAGGTCAGGTGAAAGTTAAGGGCAAGGTGAGAAACTCTAAGACCAGTAATGATGCTATTAGCTCTTGAGGGTGACTTGGTATGCTTTTTCCCCATTAGAGTAGGAGTGTTCCTACCGTCTCCAGGTACAGTGACATGTTTGTTTTACTTTCACATTTTCCTAGTTTGTGTTCTCCCTCAATTACTACTCTGTGGAAGGTTTAGTCTTTAAACTTCACAGTCTAGAATAAACTGCATAAATCTGTGTGGAACAGCCTGAAAAATCTATCTACAAAGTCATTAATTTAACTGCCAGAAAACTGGCATAAATGATGACTGGAGGTGGAATCTGTTGCAAAACTTTCTAGCCTAAAGGAGTAGCCATTTCACACCCAAGTATTCATTTAAAAATTTTCTAGAAGAAGTGAATCTTGGAAGGATCATTGTGAAGCAGGCTGACACTGCTTGCGCCCAAGGATTGTACCAGAAGATCTCAGGAGGTCCACACCAAGCTCAGCCATCCTGTGACTGGAATACAGGATTCCCATGTTACTGAGAGTTGGTTCAGTTTATGAATTCAGGTGCTGGTTCACAGCAACAGTGTAGTACACTTTCAGACACACTAGTAAACATTTTTTAGTCAGTAAGGTCATAACAGAGCTCCCAGGTTATACCCCAGACTTCCACACAAAGAATTTTAAGTGATACATGTGATTTTTTTTTCTTTTTTTTTTTTTTTTTTTTTTTTATACTAGCTTTTTATAGCAGGAATGGAAACAAATATTCTGTTGTGGAATGACACATATTGGGCTTCTTTGGTTGTTTTGGCATGTGAGTTGTTTTTCTTTTCCTTTCCACTGCAATGAATTCTCCCTTTTCTACCATAGAATACTTGAATACTTCCATATCTTATTGAATAAATGCAATATATTAAATGATTCTAAAGTCTTTTTCGAGACATAGACATCTAGTTTCTAATTATTCTTTTCCTAGCTCTAATGCATTTACAATGTGCAGTCATGGCTTTTCAACAGACAGCTTAACCACTGGGATTTTAATACATTTATTAAACATGACATTTTGGGTGCAATAATTTAGGATTACTTTTTTTCTTTCTTATTTTAGGTACTGTGGTGATAGGACAAGGGGGGAATAGGTTCAAACTTAAACAGGGGAAGTTCAGGTTAGATACAAGGAAGAAGTTCTTTTCTGTAAGGGTGGTGAGGCACTGGAAGAGGTTGCCCAGAAGCAGCTGTGGCTGCCCCATCCCTGGCAGTGTTCAAGGCAAGGTTGGACAGAGTTTTGGGTGACATGGTCTAGTGTGAGGCATTACTGCCCATGATAAGGGGGTTAGAACTGGATGATCTTAAGGTCCTTTCCAAACCTAACTATTCTAGGATGTTATGATAATATATATATATATATATATATATATAAAAAAAAGAAAAAAAAAAACAAACATAAAGAAAAATTCTGACCATGCTTTTTCTCAGCCTTTAAATAGTTCATGGACTTCAGAATTGTTATTGCATGTCTGAAAAGACCAGTCTTTTAATCATATCCATAGGATTACTTCTGAGAAAACTCATATTTTATAGTGAAAACAGTGACAATTATTTCAGCTCACTTTTCCGCAACAAGAAGATCCACTCATTGGCTTTTAATCTTATTTTTATATTAAGTTCCTTTCAGCTTTTAAATGCTAGCCTTATTCAATGATGCTGACTAGCATTTCTGAGTCCTCTAATATATATAATGAATGCAGTATTCCTGTTCAAATGCAAGAATACTTGGAATACTTAGAGGAACCATACTCACAATCTAAATAATCTCTGGAAGCAGTATCTCATTAACCCAACATTATTATTATCCTGAGGGGGGAAAAAAAAGAAAAAAAAGTTGTTTTAATTTCACAAAACAATACTTGAAGTTTCTCATAAATTTGAAGTGGTCATTGAAAACTTTTAGCCAGAATACCTGTTTCATGCATTTTTTTTCCTGGAGTGAATTAATAACCATTATCTCACCCTTAATTGCGGGTTGTTTTAAGAGAACTTCCATTTACAATCCATCTAAATAAAATTTCCTGTTCCATAGAATCATACAGGGAAGCATTCCTCATTATTCTCTTAAGGTTCTGAGGTCTGAAGATAAAGCAGGAATCACTGTAACACTCAGCTGATCGTAAGGAAAGGATCCATAGACTGTGGGAGAAAAGAACACCCGGAATAAAAGAGAGAAAGTAATGTCATGCCACGACCAAAGAAACAAAGAAAATGCATGATTTTTCTGTCTGGAGAGAATTATAAACCAGGATAAAGAGAGATGAAAATAGAGGGTGATCTCCGCAAGTAAGGGAGTTGCAACATACTTGCAAGTGGGAGGGAGTGTGAATGAACAAAAATAGAAAAAAAAGACAGAATGCATGAGTATCAAATGTTTTTTAAATCCCTGGACCAGAATTTTAAGCTCTCACTGTGACAAGTCTGCTTTTTTAAGCAGATTTAACAGAGTGCAGTCCGGTTTCAGGCCTCAAACCATCCTGTGCTTACTTACAGTTTTACTCTCTGTATAAAGGAAACGGTCTTGGATGTTAGAAGTCAAGAAAAGGTTAAAAGCATACATGTGTATTGCTGAATTTAGCCATTCTAATTAGCAGCTGTCAGGTTTGAAACCTTTCTCAGGATTTTCCCTTTCCAGACATTACTATGTCACCAACTCAAAGCTCTCTTCAGCCAATTCTGTCACATTTGCATCTCACATACCGTTGAGATGAGGAAGTGTGTTTTGAATTTGACATTTGTGTGGACAGAAAATGAGATTTATATAGTTTGGTTATGTAAGTCACACTCAGCATATAAATGTCTTATTTCATGAGTGCGAAGTTGTGCACGAAATATATTAAAACGTAGTGACATGGGGCCAATGGTCTCATGCTGTTCTGCCAGAAATAACAGTAAAAGATCATTTATCTTGATTAGCTGTTACAACGAAACTCATGCATTTAGCAGACTTGTGAGTATTTGGAAAGAAAAAACCCCACATCTACCTTCATTTGAAAAAGTGAGATTGAGATGGACAGGAGAAAACATAGAACTAAAAAAACAGCTCTCCTTTTAACATGCAGAATACAAATCTGCTTTGGCAATATTTGGTAACAAAACATGTGTTTTACTAGTAAATGAGAATGCATTAGTTTTCTGTGTATTTAATTGGAAATGTCATTTGTTACCAGTCAGAAATAGGCTTTTTATATGTAAGCTTCCTTTTTGCACACACAAAAAAAAAAAGCCACAAATGCCAGTATTTGGGCGTGTGAACATGGTAATGTAAACAACTACATGCACAAACATATATATAATGCCTTTTCAATATGTTCTTAACTTTGTAAGCTATACAAATTACATTCATCGAAACGAATCAGTAGGGTATTTCTTCTTAGGTAGAGATAATAGCAATAGCTACTGAACTAAAAAGAGGAAACAAAGGAAACACACAAGTTTTTTTGTAGAATTCTTGCCTTTGACAATTAATATTTTGAGTAGGTGCAAGTATATTTTCAAGTTTGTCAACCCACAAGGAAGATGTTTGACGCAGTACTCCACAGCAGTACAATGAAATTTTCCCGTTCTGACGTTTCACTGTGCTGTTGAAGGTCTTTCATGAGGTGCTAAAGATTTCTTTTGATGCAGGCTTGTGAAGAGTTAACATAATACCTGTAGCTGAAATGGATAGTGTGTTGTCAGACTGCACTGGTACAGTGTTGCTGCTCACAGATTTGTCAAATGAAGAGCGCCTCAAGCATGTTTCTCAGTGTGCTTTTCCACAACAATAAATTGCTCTTCACTGCCTAATCAACCTTTTTTATAGACTTAAAAAAAATAACACTATTTGCTTTATAATTTTTGTTTTCCAGATTCAACAAAACACGCTAAGGTGTTGTTTATAATGCAGAATAAACATAAATCTAACTGATATCATAGCATAAGTGGATATCCTAGCATTTAGTTTAGTAAATACTACCAGTACAGAACTTGCATAATCCAGAATTGCAGCATTTTCCTCCACACACCAGAATCGTTAGCTGTCGTCTCCCAGGGATGCAGTTCATGAGCACTACTTCTGTTGAAACTGAAACAATGTACTGCTTCCTGAATGCCTGTTTTTTCCCTACCTTCCTAAGCTACCTGGCCATTATAATGCAGATCATTTCCATCTGGCATTCTCTCTTCCTCCTTTTTTAAAGTGTATTTATTTATTTTCCTTTTTTTTCCCTCTGCAGAGATTCACAGCAAAAATAAAAGGAAAAAACGCACATGTTCTTGATACTTCTAATTGTGCAGTGACTCTGGGCTGAATATTTCAAAAGGGAAAAAAAGAAGAAAAGTAAGGCAGTTTGACATAGCAGTACAAATCATAGCCAACAAATTCACACATGGAGCAGGTCTGATGATCATCTTGGGACGCTACATAATTCTTTTGTACTGGTGAGGGAAAAAATGAAATTTCAAAATAGTGGTGAGTAAATCCAGAATAAAATAAGAGGTAGAATGTTTTTGCACAGTAATATCACTCTGAAAGTGTAACTTAAAAAATATATAATATAAAAAATTGGGACAGGACTGTATATATATTCCCTCATTTGTAATACAAAGTAATGAACAAGATCACTTAAAGGACAGGCTGTTTGAAGAGTTAATTCAAAAAGAAACACTGGAAGTTCAGATATTTTTAATTGTCACAATATGTGTGATCCTGACAGTAAAGAAACCACCAATAAATCAGTTGCTGGAAAAAAAAGAAATGACTCAGTCTTCTAAAAAAGTCCATTGAAGGAAAAGGAGGCTTAGGTCAAAGTGGAAAACCACCTCTCTGTGTCCTAATATCTAGGTCATCTCAGTGACATTTCATGTGTTCTCATAGGAACTGTTTAAACATGGCTACGAGGAACTGTTTACAAGTTGCCTAGAAACTAAAGCGCTAAGAGCATAAGGACTATAGCAAAGATTTTTATTTTTGATTGCCTTGTTAATCTCATAAACTTCAAAAGTTGCCCTTTCCCAGACACACAGAGACAGAGAAGCTTCATGATGTTTTGAGACACTTTATTCAATAAAAATAACAAAACTTGTTCCTACAGTTCAAAATAATTTATAAAACAAAAGAATCAGTAAAAAGAAAACAACACTGTGGCCAAGGATGATACAAATTACTATTACAAGGGCATATTTAATATCAGATAGTAAAGTTAATAACGAAGTTTTTAGGATTTCAGAGCAGAAATGCCTTTTAATTCCACAGCAGACTTATCACAGTGGGTCCCTGATCCTCATATAGGCACAAGATGCTCATGTAGTTGTGATGAGCAACAAAATAACCCTGTAATTCTTGATCACAGGAGTTCAGTGCTACAAGAAAATGCATTTTCTCAAAACTGTGACATTAAAACTTAAGCTCGTACAATACAAATGAGGAAGATTTTAATGCCTTATACAAAATTAGAAGGTTTCAAATGCATTAGGAGCACTAGATTTTGTGCTTCCTTCGGATGAATCGCTGTGACAACCACAGGTTAGGAAAGTTACATGCAAGATTTTTAACCTGTTTTTTTGACACACATATCAGTAATATTTGCTTATTACACACACAGAGATACTGAAAATGCACAAAACTTGCAACATAATCTTGCCATATTTTGTATTGTGTATTCATAACCGCAGCATGGAACTGGGGGAAGATACAGGAGATACAGTAAGGAAAGTGCACAGCTGTATGGAACAGTCTTGAAAGGAGGGACAGGAGGCTAAACCATGACTTTGAGAAAGGAACTGCCTAACTCAGGTAGCTTTGGGTGGGGATACTGGAGAAGGCACCGGTTTAATGCTATTGCTGGCAGATATCAGCCATATTGCACTTCTGTTATGTATAGTTATGCTGGTTTATTCTAGCTAAGGATATTCTTTGATTATAAAAACATAGATCCTGTACTTCACAAAGTATAGTAGTATCCCTGTAATGGGATGAGTGTATGTGATTCCATTTATTCAAAATTAATGGATTGATAAATAAAACACTTGAGAACACATGCATTAGATTTGAAGTCCTTTTCTAAAGTAAATCGGCTTATCAGAAGACAGGATGATTGCTAAATGAGAAAATACATGCTATGTACAAGTCATTCCACAATATATCAAAACTCCTTGTTACTGTCCTACATTTTACAAAAATGACAGCTGCCTTAATAAATCTTACAGTAAATGAAAAAAAGTCTGTGGGTGGAACAAACAAATTTGAGCACTCTATTTTATTTCATAACATCTGAAAATAATATCTGTGGAATTTAGTAAAATAAATCACTATGCAGATGAAAATACTCAATTTTTCAGCATTTTATCATTTCCAAAAGTTTGTTTATATTTTTCATCTTGCATGCATACGTTGTTCAAGCATACCTTAAAACTAAAACAGATTGTTTCAAAGACAACTTCAGTAGCTACGTCCTAAAATTCTTAAAGTTACTTAAAATAGTTGAGTAAAGACATCTACATGATTATTTAGATTTTTTTTTTTTTAACACAAGTTTTGTTATTCCTATTACTCTAAGAGTTTAAATACCCACTGGGTTGAATTCTAAGAATCAAATGCCCCTCAAAACCATATACAGATTCAAATAAGAAGTAATGAAGATGTGATTAATAATATAAACCTCATAATATATGGAAGTTAGATAGCCTTTGCAGAAACTTTTCAGAGTATAGAATAACTGTATCTATTAGAAATGTCAAAAGTTTGGTGTTTAGTAGCTATATCCAAATTTTTCAGTATGATTCGCCTAAACATCACATCTCCCTTGCCTTCCACTGTTTCAGTTCATCATGTGTCTTTATTTCACTAGCCACATGTTGTTTATATTTACATTTCTCACTCGCAACACTGAAAGCTACTTTTCCCGCTGAGGTTGTGAAAAATATACTAATAACCAAAATAAAACAATAAACTGTAAGCAGTGGTATTGACAAAGCACAAAACTACTGACACAGCAAGTTCTGATGGCATTTACCCAGATAAATGACACATACATACATTCCTCCCACTGAAGCAATGCCAATATCAAACAGGTTCTGACGAAAGGGGCTGAGACACTGGCTGTGTCTTTCACGTGGTGCTGTTGTGGGGGTTCCTGAAGAAATGCCAGCCAAGTCAACTCCAAGCTGAGGCAATGTGACTGCATCAGCCTTGTAGGGTTAATTGCTCTGGTCCTTACTAATCTGTAGCAGCAAAACCATCAGCTGACTGCATTGTAGTTTTTTAGGACTCCAACCAGCATTTCTGAGTTTTTCCACTCGGAAGTTTTTTTCACTTGCTCAAACTAATCTGACACCAGGTGAACCAATGTGAACTTAAACAATACACAGTGTGAGCCATCTGTTTTACCCAGGGTGCCCTGTATTAAAGAAGTGCTTATTTATAGTCTTGGCTAGTCAACTTCTCAGTTGGCAATCATTATATATTCAGTTTATTATATTAACATTAGTAGACCAACTGCCACATTATGCAAAAAGGTATGTTTTTCCTCAGGTCACCACTTCCTAAGTAGAAGCAACAAAATTTAAAGAAAAAAAGACTAAAAGCACAGTGACACTCAAAAAACACTTCATAAAACTAATAAGTTTTGCAAACTAGGTGTCATTCACAGAAGAAAAGGTATGAAATCATTCGCTGGGGTCGCAGATCAGGAACCTAAAATGAAAAGCAGCAGCAGAAAACTATAGTGGTCAGTAGACTATCATCCTCTAAAAATTCCTAGTATTCTTTCTTGAGCAACGGCTCTCTGGAAGAGGATGCTCAATGAGAAATCATATATTGTTAGAAATTTAATCACACTGATACACAGGAGGTTCATCAAATTAGTGCCAAAGGATCAAAAAGCTACATTCATCAGCATCTGTTAATTAACCAGGTGCTAAATTCTACCTTCAGACCCTGAATTCTGAATAGTTCTCTTTTCCAGAGACAGGGTAAATTATGTTTTAATCTAAAGAATTATTGCCAAAAATTTTAGCTGTACTATGTCACAAAATAAAAATTTAATAGCACTCATTTAATTCCAAAGATATCTAAATTGGCCTGGCAGCCTTTAATCTTCATTATCTACTTTTGTTATGAATCCAATAAATGCTATTCTAATGCAAAGAATTAAAAAAAAGATAACTAAGGAGATAGATATTTAGAGATTTTGAATGTCGTCACAGAAAACTTATGCTTGTTTTATGCTGGTTTCTATGACTACATCTTCTCATCATAGGAATTCCCAAACAAAAAGCTAGAGTAGCAAGGTATCAGTTTCCATGTTTGGAGTGCTGCAGTGGATGGCTACAGGCTCTTTAGAAGTCATAGGCAAATAAAGAGAAGTGGTGGTGTATTGTATGTCAGGAAGTGCATCAGATGCCTCAAACTCAATGCTATGGTGAGAAGCTTGAATGTTTGTGAGTGAAGATCAGGGGGAACACCAATCAAGCAGATATCCTGGTAAGAGTCTGTTATAGACCACCAGCCAGGATTAAGATAGGGAGGAAGCATTCTTCAAACAACTGGGAGAAGTTTCACAGTCGCTAGCCCTTGTTCTCATGAGGGACTTCAAACTACCAGAAGTCTGTTGGAAGTACAATACTGCAGAGAGGAAACAATACAGGAGGTTCTTGGAGGGTGTGGAAGTTAACTTCCTAACCAGCTGGTGGGTGAGCCAACTGAGACAGATGCCTGGCTAGATTTGCAGTTCACAAAAAGAGAAGGACTGGTGAGTGAGTGATCATGAAATGACAGAATACTTGATCTTTGGAGAAGTCAGGAAAGGGCTCAGCAAAACTTATACCTTATACTTCCGGAGGGCTACCTTTGGCTTATTTAGGACACTGGGTGAGAAAATCCCTTGGGAAACACTACTGAAGGACAAAGGGGTCCAGAAAGAAGGGACACTCTTCAAGAATGAAACTGTCAAGGTGCGGGAGCTGGCAGTCCCCATGTGCTGAAAATTGAACCCGTGGGGGAGAAACCAGCCTGGCTGAACTGGGAAATATTGCTGGAACTCAGGAAAAAAAGAATCTATCAACTGTGGAAGAAGGGGCGATCATCCCATGAGGAGTACAAGGATGTTGTTAAGTAAATTATGTAGGGAGAAAATTAGAAAGGCAAAGGCACAGCTGGAACTGAAAGTGGCCACTGCTATAGAAGATAATAAAAATACTTTTACAAACATATTAGCAATAAAAAGAGTGCCAAGGAGAACCTCTATCCTTTACTGGATACTGGGAGAAACCTAGCTACTGAGGATGAGGAAAATGCTGAGGCACCTAATGCCACCTTTGCCTCTGTCTTTAAGAGTCAAACTAGCTATCCTCGTGATGCTTAGTCTCCTGAGGTGGATGACAGGGTGGGAACCTGATTGAAATCCCCATAAGTTGCTTATTTCAAGTACATTCCTTTAAAATAATATCTATTTGAACTTTTTATCTTAGCTTTTAGCATTTTTATCATCCAAAAATTGCAAGTTTTAAAATATTTCCGCAGAGACTTCTGTGCTTGATATATACATTAGACTTTTGTACTTAATACAAGCATTAAGTTGTTGCTTATTTACAGTTTATTTCCGTTTGGAGTGCTGAATTGTGTTTTGAGTTTTGCTTCTGCCACTTATACAAATATTTCTATATAAATTCTGGAGGTGAATGTTTTCCAGTAATAACTACAATTGCAAAATGCATTAGTGCTAATGGTAGGCGCTCTAAAAATGTCAGGGCCATAGCACTAGAAGGTCAGTTGCTTCATGTTAGTAATATCAATAAATGTCATACTTACTTACGAGTCTACTTGACAAGCACTGACATTTTTTGTATGTTTTTTTTTTCCTTATCTTGTCAACAATCATTTTACCTCTGTGAACTTTGTTGAACCTCTCTACTGCCTCAATTCTGACAGCACACTAGAAATCTTTGTGATATAGTCACTCCTGTAGAGAAATTCTGTGATCAAATACGTCAAAACATTTTGATGTAACAAGGAATCAGGAAGTTTCTAAAAAGTACTGTTTCACACATCTGCTCTAATTGCTTGGGCTTTATGATTTTTCCTTTCCTTTCTGAGTCATCAGAACCTATATTTTACACAACATAGAAGTTAAGATAGAGATCCTAAGGAAGACACCATAAGTATTGCAGCTGAGAAATAAGGGTTGAAATAAGCAAGATATGGGAAGAAATGAGCAAGAAACTAAGAATAAACTGGTTTTTCAGGCAGAGAGGAACTTCAGCTTCCCCTGTGAGTTCCTGTGTCCCTTCTATAGTCCTGGTGAATCACATATTTCACATCATGCAGCATTTCAAATTCACCTTCACTCTTTACACTTATGCCAAAGATATGGAGAGCACTGTAGCCTGGTACAGATCCATAATATTCACCCTTCTTCAATCTCATGTCACAGGTTTATCTGGTCAGCACAATACAGGTGTCTGAGAACACCTGTTGTCTCATTCTCCCTATTTCACATTAGAACTGCACGAGAGTTGGGGAAGTAAATAGCTTCAGTGACTGCAAAGTCTGCTGTTTTTAAAAAGGAATTGACAGATGATACAGGAGTTCTGTAGAAATCATACCATAATCAGAGGGGTTGTCTGAGGTGATTTTCTTTACCTTCAAATGTGAAGGCACAGACTGGCAACAAGGCGCTTTTAAAAGGAGTATGAACACATTAACACATACCATTCAACATGGGTACACAGAATTTAAGATGCACAATTCCCTCCTTTTTCATACATTGTTTGTTCACAAAGGACATATGCATTAATTATTCTCCATACAAAGATCCCAAAAACTTGTTTGGAACTTTAAAATACCTCTAACTGAAAGATGTGATCACGTTTTACTGAGATATAATGAGGGAAAAGAATGAGTAAAGCCACTAATTCAAGTAATTGCATGCACTGATTACTGAAAAAGAACTTTGAAATCACCTCTGTGTATTAATATGCCCACATACAAGCCCTCAAATGCAATTTAAGAGATTTACAAAACAGTAATTGTATTCACAGGCACACTCAGCAAACAGATTTTGCAAAATATGGCCTATGTGCACAGGACATCCTTTGGATCTTCGGAGACTTTTACATCAGTTGAGATCACTGATGACTTGTAGTGTCATTAGTTCTCTCATGTACTGGATACCTTCATCTATGGTAGTCCTCCTTCCTGGGGAGTTCACAAGATCTCCCTTGAATGGCTATGTTGCCCACAGAGTTGACAGGAGCCATCTCCAGAGACTGAAAAACTGCCTCTTTTCCAACACCTCTCTCCATTACCTGGTTTCTAGCAATGGATCCCAATTCTTGGGCGTCTTTACCTTTCAATTGCTGATTACTGGCCCTGTTATTGCAGCATCAGAGCAGCAAGGCAGCAAATCCACTCATCTCTCTGGCAGCTGTAATCTTTCTGCATCACTACAAGTTTTGGTGTGATGAGGGACCAGGTTATTTTCACTTCGTGTCTAAATTCTCTCAATCCTTCTTCCAATATCTTTGTCAAAGAGCCAGCTTCTTGAGCAAACCTTTCCCCTTCTTTCTGTTCTCTTGCAAATTGATTATATGAACCTGTTGTTCTCTTTGTCCATCTGTTTCTTTTTCACTGCTAGTGCAATTACTGTAGTCTTTAGGTCCCTACCTCAACCATGTCTTCAGATGCAGTTTGTGTCTCTCTAGGGTAGAATATATTGAGTTTGCATGGCAAGGTTTTGGCAGTGGGAGGACTACAGAGGTGGCTTCTGTGAGAAGCTGCTAGAAGCTTCCCCCATGTGTGATAGAGCCAATGTCAACCAGCTCCAAGACGAACCCACTGCTGGCTAAGGACTAGCCCAACAGCAATGGTAATAGTGTCTCAAGGATAACGTACTGGGGGTGGGGGGGAAGAACCTGCACAATTGTACCTGGAGCAAGAAGCGAGGACTGTGAAAGCAACAGCCCTGCAGACACCAAGGTCAGTGCAGAAGGAGGGAGGAGATGCTCACAGTGCTGGAACAGAGATTCCCCTGCAGCCCATTTTGCAGCCCATGGTGAGGCATCTGTGCCCCTGCAGCCCATAGGGGTCCATGGTGGAGCAGATTCCACCTGCAGACCATAGAAGTCCATGGTAGAGCAGATATCCACAGTGCAGCCCATGGAAGACACCACAATGGAGCAGGGGATGCCCAAAGGAGGCTGTTACTCCGTGGGAAGCCTGCTCTGGAGCAGGGTCCTGGAAGGAGGTTTGGCCCTGTGGACAGAGAAGCCCGTGCTAGAACAAGGGGAGAGTGTGAATAGTCCTCTTCCTGAGGAGGAAAGAGCAGAAGAGGCAACATGTGATGAACTGACTGCAATCCCCATTCCTATTATTCTTGTGCTGGAGGGGTGGGAGCAGGGGAGAAGTAGAGAAAAGTTAAGCCTGGAAAAAGGGAGGGGTGAGAGGAAAGTGGTTTAAGATTTGATTTTATCATTATCCTCCTCTGATTTGCTTGGTAATAAATTAAACTAATTTCCCCAAGTCGAGTCTGTTTGGTTGTGACTGTAATTGCTGAGTGATTTCCCCCTGGTCTTTTGGATCCCATGTCTTCCTGGTTTTATCTTGGTCTGTAAGCCTTCTGTTATATTTTTCCCTTCCCTGTCTGGTTGAGGGGGTGAGTGACAGGCCAGCTTTAGTGGGCACCTGATGTCCAGCCAAGGTTAATCTAGCACAGAAAGAAGCAAACATTAGATGTTTTTCCATCTATAATTTCTGCTGTTGGTTCTGCTATTCTGTTGCTAGTTGATAAACAAAGTATATACAATAGATTAAATAAATTATATCAGTTAGATATGCATCATCAGTTGGCCTGAATAATACAATGTATACACATTGTGGAATAATAACATGTGCATTATTATAGCTACACATGGAGCAGCAACTTCAGATATCTTTATGCTTTTCCTCTGAGGTCACTGTTTTCAAGGTAATGTATGAAGTGCTGCAAGCACCTTCTGTCTGTAATTCTAAAGGTGAGTGCTTGATGCCTTGTAGAAGATAAACAATTTTCAGACCAGAAGTGACCACCACACTTCTGGTTTACTTCTTTTGCTCTTAGGTGGGTTTCTGAGAAAATCAGTTAAATAAAACCACCTTTAGAAAAATGTCAGACAATCTTCTGAATGACATCTGCCTCTTAAAAAACCCAGTTACTTAAATTCTTTATGGCAGATGGTTATCAGAAGATAGAACTGAGGAAAAAATGTCAGGGCTCTTAGAGACATTCTGAACACACACTTGTTCTCACACAGGACCTCCACGTTTCCCAAGTACACCTAGGCACCCACTGCTCCTCATTCAGAGCATTTGCAGGAATTCATGCTTCTTGAGAGGAAATCCACAAACTAAACCATGGGAATTGCAGGTGAAAAGGGAAAGCAGCATGAGGCCTGGAACCAAGGGCACTAAAATTTTAATCAATAGTTTTTTTCTGCAGAATAAATATGCACTGGACTTGTGAGTGGAATATTCAATTATTTATACTATTCATACAAAGTTTAGACTAAGAATAAGGTAGTACATCCACAAATAGCCTTTAAAAATGATTAGGTGAGCCTTCAGCAAAGATGGGAGATTGAGTCCTATCACATAGAGCAGAGAGAAGAATCCAGATCTTTTCCAACAGCTGAACAAACAGGTATTGGAAAAACAGCTGCCAGCAGAAGAAATAGCTGACATCATTCCTAAAACAAGGTAGAGGTTTCACAACACTCTGATGAGTCCTTTCTTATCAGGTATGGTTGGGAGAGTTAGAAAAATCAAAAGGACACCAAATTTTGTTGACACCCTTATAGTATCATTTACCTAAATGATATTATAAATTATATTAGACATGTAAATGTCTAATACCATTTACCAAAACTCAAGCAATCAGATCAAAGCATTCTTTGGGTTTTCCAATGGTCAAGGTTTTAAAAAGTAGGGATGCTGTTCAATATTACAGAGCAAATGCATCATTTACATTTCACAGCATCAACGTAGATAGTGTATTACTACCCCTGTTATCTCTAGAATCAAGGATATTTTTCATGGTTTTTTAATTATTTTTGCATCAATTCGTCATAGTTGTAGTTTACATATCTTTTCTCTATGTAGTTTTTTGTGTTAAAAGGAGTGTTTTTTAATTAGCTGAAAAACAATCTTTGACATTTATACTTAGAATAACAAAAAAACACTGCTAAGTCCATACACTTGAAAAATCTTGGAAGACAGCATTGTTACTGCCAAGGACATACTAAGATGATGGTAAAGAAAACGGGGAGTAACAACGCATCGGTTAGGAGTTTCTGAGCTAACTGCCAGCTCTGATTTTCTCAGACGTAGGCACATTGGCTACAGAAGCATTAGAGGATTCTGGTCCCAGAAAACATTAAGGAACCCAGCTTCCGAGACTTAAGTTTCATTCTCAAAACGCAGACATGTAAACCTCATTGCTCTCTTTAGAAAAATCTTTTTTATCTTTTTAATTTTATTAGCTGTAGAAGTTATTATCTTGGGTATTTAGAGAGTATTTTAGTATCAGGACACTGACAAGCAACCTGTAAAGCAAAACCTGTGCCTTAGGTAATATACCTGGCATACATAAGAGCCTGTGCTCTTAGTAATATACCTGGCATGGCTATTTTATCTCTCCCTCTTTTTAGCTGAAAGATAACTGATTTGAAGAATGAATTCTGGTGGTTAGTGGGCAAGATCATTGCAAGATTCAAGAGTTTTGTGTAAGATCACACAATTTGGAAAGTGAATTGTGGCTTTCCTTTCCAATAAATCTGACAAACCTGTCTGTATTGGGAATCTTCATACGTTTCAGCCATCTGCACAACTGCATTCAGAACAGATCCTCTCGGGCAAGAAAAGATGATTTTTACGGTGGTGGCATTTAATCACTATAATTATCTTTTTTTTCTACATTGTTGTATTAGCATTGCTGATGCTATCCTAATATTAGTCTCCAAACATAGAATGTCGTACCATAGTCTTAAAAATTCTCAGCCAAAGCTAACTCCTGAAACAATCCACTGCAATTAATACTTGGTTGTTTTCTTTCCTTTCCTTTGAAGTCATAGATGATTTACATTAACATTTGAAATAAAAAATCCACAGGTGTTTCTAGTGTGGGAAATTGTGTGCTCTTCTGCATCCTTGTGCATCCTTTTCAAAAAAAAGTATGTGTCTTTATAATCTTTGTCTTTTTCAGTTTTACTTTTTGTCTGCATGATACATGCTCTGAAATTTCAATTTCATTAGATGACCTAATCAAGAAAGAGTGAAATAAATGGGAATTAGATGTATACTTAATAAATTGCTTTTAATTTGTCATTGTGGAATAATTAGGAATTAAAATTGTATTTGAAATGCAGCATTGTCCACACATAAGGGAAAAACGGACTTTCAAGGCCTCTCAGATGGAGATGCAGCCGCACCGGGTATGCCAGGAATGTGCACTCCACCGCAGTTCCCGTGGCAACACAGACGAAGGGTAGAGTGAGGTGGAGATCTCGCGGTTACACTTTGTCCTAACTTCAGCAAAAAGAAGGGAACGAGATGGCGCAAGCTGACAAGCTGTGTGGTAGAATGAGGAGGAGATCTCGCAAAAGCCGATAAGCTGCATACTTCTTACCCTGAGCCAGTAGCCTGTCATCTTTTGACAAAATGCCGTCCTCAGTGTGAACTTTTCTTCATTATGATGTCATTATAATGTATTTACATGCTAAAATACACACCCATCTCCAATGTGACCCCCCCCCCAAAATGGGACCACCCCTCTCTGAGCATGCGTTCTGAATTTTCGGTGTCATATACCTTTAAATCGAAGCGAGAAGTTTGCACCAATAATAATAAAGGTATGTATGACTAGAGTCACTCAAGCTCCACCTTGAAGATAAAAAATAATATAAAATGACCAAAGAGAGAGGGGGATATTAGAGAAGATACCATCGTGGACGAGTCGAGGAAGATAACATCAACCGACTCCCGGGACCAGTCGACGGGCTGGACCTATCTTCCCCCCCCATAGGGACGCCTGTGGGTAAGACTTGCACTGTATTCGGTGCTTCCCTGGGAAAACTTAGAATCTCTATAGAGTTACTTTTACTGTCATTTGTATATTTTATAGCTATGCTGTGTTAACTTTATCGAGCGCTTGTATTCATTTAATCATTATTCGCACGTGCTTTTGCAGACAGTGTCTATCACCGGCAATCCATAAGAACCTGTATCTGTTGCATCAATAAACTGCACTGTTTCGGTAATCGATCGTAATTCTCTCGCTGAACGTGACCCCATCTCTCAGTGTGGCCGTGAGAGTTCAGGAACACGATTTGACTGACAGTGTGGTGCACTATCAGTGAGACCGGACCCAGTGAGGTTCGAAATAGCAAATGCTGCCAGGGCTGATAGTTGCTATTGATTGTATTGGGCAGGGTGGGGCATTATCAGTGAATCCGGATCAATACGCGCCCGGACTGATAGTTGCATCTGATTGTACCCTATCAATGAATCCGGATTAATACGCGCCCGGACTGATAATTGTATATTGGAGCCCTTCCTGTGGTGCATTATCAGTGAATCTGGAATTAATACTCACCCAGACTGATAGTTATAGCTGATTGCATACTATCAGTGAATCCGGAATCAGACGTGCCCGGACTGATAGCTGCATAGTGAAGCCGCTCCTGGCCCCTCTAATAAAGCAAGGGGTTCATCTCCCTCCCTCTTTTAACGCAACAGTCATTTTATACCTATATATCTCCAATAATTTTCTTACAAAATTTATTACTACACTAATAAAAATCAACACATCTTCACATTGCTTAAAGACAATTCATGAAAAAATGCCACATTTCTACTGAGATATTTCTCCAGGCTAATAATAAGTGAAAGTACCAGGTTACATTTTCTTTTCTAAAGTTTGTATTACTGGCACAGCATGGAGAAGTGCTGTAATGTAATTTTATATGCAAAAGTATTTTACCATTTGGCAACCCACTCAGTGTTGTCCACAGCACAAAGTGGATGTAAACACAACAGTTGCTCTGAGTGTGCTGGATTTTACCATGTGGAAACCCAAAGACACACAGAGACCTCTTTACAGCAAGTAGTTTCATAATCACTAACACAATGCACAAAGAAAGTACTGACTGCTGTAAAAAGCAAAAGAAAGATCATGGAGTGAGTGTTATTTAGAAGATCTGTATTTTGGGTATTGATACCAGTATTCCAATGTAAGTGTAGTGTGGTGTTGTTTAAGCATAATGTACTGATTACACTACTTCCCTTGACAGAAAGAAAATAGATTTTGCACACATCTGCATCTTGGACAGTTTGGCTATTAAAATATTAGAGTTCTGCCATCTGGAAAAGTGGTGGGAACTGAATGTAAGCAGATGACTGTCAAAAGCAGAATATATTCTGTTACTGAAAAAATTAAAAGCAATGAGTGACTCAAAAATTAAACCTGTAAATTTGAATTGACCCACAAGAATTCTTACAGGAGCTGCATTTGTAAATGCTGAGCTGCATATCAAGATAAAAGAAGCATCAGCCATGCAAAATCAGGGTGTTTGCAGCTTTGTATCTTTGTCATTGAAACTGCATTAATGAAAGGCCAAAATATTTCTGTCTGTGTGTTTTTGATTCTGAGCTAAACAAAATAAAATGTTTGTTCTTTGTTCTTAATTTAATGATATGCAGATCATTAAATTAAGGTTCAATTAACACTGAGCATATTTGGAACACGTGTAATGCATACTGAGCAAATCTGTGTGCTGAGGTCATGCATTTTAACCTATATAGCTATAACGAAAAAAGAAAAAAAACACTAAAGCATCTTTATGTGTAGCGCAATTGCCACATCACCTTGATAGCACAGTAATGTAAAGGAACATAAAACACCTGTTATTGTTATTTAGGCATTGCTTATCAGGACAATGTATGTTATATTTGTGAATACAAATGATTCAGGCAGTCAAAGCTTTTTTCAAACTAGAGAATCATCTCAGTAGGTATGATAGAAGGACTCGTTTGGGCTCTAGACTCTTAAATATTCATCTTCTATGAAAGATAATTATGTAGAAATGAGTTTAGAGTTGGTTACATCTGGTTTAGTATGTAAGGTGAAACACATTAAGATTAAATTGCTGTTTCTTTGAAACTACAGAAAAGTAGAATCTCCACTACAAAAAGCAGGAATGTCTTCCTCTCAACTCACCATTTGAATAATGAAAGATGAACTGAAAAAAGATTGAATTGTTTCCATGTTGTGATGGGTTGGGCTTGGCTTACAGTCAAGCACCCACACAGCCACTTACTCGCTGTCCCAAAGCCCTTTTTTCTGCTCATTTGTGCATTCTATAAAAATCAAAATATAAACTTCCTACACAGCATTTCATTCACAACAAAGTGCTCACATGTGTTCTGTGCTGGGTCTGCTGCACATCCACTAGTGTCAACTCAGGGCAGTCCTCATCTCCCTCCAAGAAAGGCCATCACTGCTGTGTCTGTTACTAAAATTCTGCCATTTATACCCAATATATATATCTTCCTTTCTGTCTTTTGTTTGAATTGAAGTATTATATTTCTGCATGTTTTTTATCAGATGTAATATAGCAAAGCAAAATATATATTGATTTTTTTCCTCAAAGAAGGATAAAAGCAAATATAATTTTAAAGTAGTTTTTATAGGAAAATGTAAAGAAGTATTGACCTATCTGCTGTCTTCTTTATTCTAATGATTTTTTACTAAAACAACAGCAAAAGCGGAGTTGACCTCAAAAAATTATGGGTTTCTATTCATATGAACCAATCAAATTAACAATTAGTTGAAGAAAGATAGCTGAGTAATTTTTGTTACGTTGTATGGAGTTTCAAAACAGACTGGTTTATTTTACTCTTTTGAATTATAAGCATTATTTTTTTCTAATTTGTACCTAAATCAATAAATCATCTTTCTTTTATATCTGGCACAATATATGGTAAATAATGCAAATATGTAGCAAATAAGGCAATTAACTAACTTAAAACTGCAAAAGATTTCAGTGAACATTTGCTGTTTGAATTTTAATGCTGTTTAATATTTACAGTCAAATCAGTCTTTAAATGATTTTCCGTGCACACAGATAAATTATGCATAATTGGTGTTAAAGTAGGAAAGTTAAAATGCTAATGGTTGTTAATTTCAGTTTATAATGTGCATATTGTAGAGACCAGTGAGCAAATAGAAGCAATATCAGCACACTTATCTGCCTCTGTCAAGTCTGAAAGTATTTGTGGTAACTTCACTCTATGATATATTTTTTTCTCAGACTTCCTTTATGTGGAAAGGAAAGTAACTCTGCTACAACATGTTCATTGAAGTGTGCAAAATATGTAGAGGTAAAATACACACTTTTCTTTCTTAAATAAAAGATTTAGAAAGATGTTTAAAAAAATTAAGATTAGCACACAGTTTTCATAGAAGATAGCTGTGGATTTAGACTTTATTGAAATGCAATCTGTGAGATCACAGCCTAAACAAGTGAAAAAAAAACCCCAGTGGGTAACTTATTTCCTTCATCTTCTTAGAAATGTGAGTGTCACAATTCAAAAATGTGGCTTTCAACAGCAATGCTGGCAGAGCATCCTACAATTTTGCTGTGAAATGAATTAATTTTCTTAGTTTTTATTAGTGTCTTACCAAAAGGAGGATTGTAGAGCTTGCTTGCCTGTTGTGATTTATCTCAGTTTCAAATGAAGCAAAGGGACTCAACTTGCAGATCATGAAACAAGAGACTGAAGCAAGATGTCAGGCAGCTCTTAAATCAAAATGTTTAAGGATTTTAAAGAAAACTTCACAATTTTTAATTAACACTTACCTGGAAGTTGCATGAATTGAGAAACATAAGGGAAAAGTATTTACTTATTTATTTAACAAGAAACAGAATTCGTATTCCTGAAAAACAAATGTGCATGCCACAGGCACTCTTTCAATAATATATAACTTGAAAATAAATGTCATGTTATAATAATAGCAAAACATTCTTGGGTTTTTTCCCTTTTTTTTTTTTTTTTATAAGAATACCTCTGGTTTTGTAGAATAAAGTCAGCACAGGGATTATTTTTTTCTTATCACAGCTGTGAAGACATTCACACAGAATACCCAAGAAAACCTCAATTTCTAGGAATTTATTTTTGACGCTTAATAAGCATCTTAAGCTGAAGAGTTTTAGGAGTCAGGAAGAGTTCAAAAACACATCCCTGCTTTTCTTTGGACGCTATTCAACTTAGTTTGTTCCCTGCCTGGCTATTCTATACTGATGCTTTCTTGGTAGCCTATTAAACTCAGCAATTGCTGGAATGGAAGGAGTGTCCATGGAAACAATAGTAAAATATGATCCCCATCTAGCCATGACTCCTCATAAAAATAAATAAATACGTACATACATAGCCCAGACTATATAAAATTCTACATAACACTATTTGTGACTATATAAGTCTCCAGCAAAATCTGAACTACTTCAAATGTCATAATCAGATAGTAATTTTGGGTAAATCCCTTGGGGTCTTCTCTATACTTCTCTTCAGCAAATAATGCCTACTACCACACCATAGTCTGGGGAGAGAATATGAAAGAAAAAGGCAAAAGAAAATCTTCCTCCAAGCCAAACAAATGATATTTCAATTAATCAATCAACTCTCCTTTCTGTACCATGTCATGTGAACACTGAGGTAGAGGTGCAATGAATAAACAAAAAAAAAACAAAAACAAACACCAAAAAAAAACAACCCCACACTAAAAGAATTAAAAAGAAACAATCACATACAAACAAATTTTATTAAAACAAACTAAAATGGATTAGCATTTCTAAAGGACTATGACACACGAGAAGAAATTAATGATATCAAAGAGAATTTAATATAGGTAGATATTCTGCATTACAACTGACACATTTCATTAAAATCAGAAATCTGAGGGTTTGACAAATTGTAAGACATCAAAATAGACCCTAAAGCTTTCATTGTCAATCAAGCAATCAAAAAATGAGGGGGATTTAGATTAGATATTAGGAAAAAATTCTTCCCTTGTGAAAGTGGTGAGGTTCTGTCACAGGCTACCCAGAGAAGCTGTGGCTGCCTCACCCCTGACAGTGTCTGAGGCCAGATTGGACGAGACTTTGAGCAACCTGGTCTAGTGGAAGGTGTCCCTGCCTGTGGCAGGGGGTTTGGACTGGGTGATAGAATCATAGAATCATAGAATAGTTAAGGGTTGGAAAGGACCTTAAGATCATCTAGTTCCAACCCCCCTGCCAAGGCAGGGACACCTCATACTAAACCATGCCACCCAAGGCTCTGTCCAACCTGGCTTTGAACACTGCCAGGGATGGAGCACTCACAACTTCCCTGGGCAACCCATTCCAGTGCCTCACCACCCTAACAATAAAGAACTTCTTCCTTATATCCAATCTAAACTTCCCTTGTTTAAGTTTGAACCTGTTACCCCTTTTCCTATCACTACAGTCCCTAATGAAGTCTCTCCCCAGCATCCTTATAAGCCCCCTTGATTTTCAAGGTCCCTTCAAACCCTTCAAACTTCCTGAAGCACAACGTTTCATCCACAGCAATGCTTGCTACTCTGTCATTGACTCACCAGCCGGCCTGCAGAAAGACATTAATTTCCTAGTTTTATAAATTTGACCCTCCTGCCTTCTCACTCAATTCATAATTATATGAGTACACGTACACACATAAAAATGCACTCAGAGAAAAAAGAAGCAAATAACTGTGGATTGTACTAGTAATGTTATTGTATAGATATTGCTTCCTCATGAGACAGATAAATAAGTATGCTTTAGTCCTCACCAACACATGACATCAGCAGAAAGAATATCTAACTACTACTTAACTACCTGAGATTTCAGGTCACTATATAGACATCAGTTAAATTCAGTGTATCTTCTTACTGATATTGCAAATGGTGTCCGCAAATACACATATGCTTCATGTGACAGACACTGCAAATAAAAAGCTAAAGGATTTTTTTGTGGGAACATAATCTGAGTAGGAAAACATCACCAAAAATGAGAGATTTGAATTACACACACCTCATTCTAACTAGCTAGAATTAACTTAGTTAGACTTTAAAGCATGTTCAAGTGTTTTAAATGGATCTAACTTTGACTGAAAATAATTTTCAAAATCTAGGATTCTAAAAGAGCATTTGCATAGACAGATGTATTAGTATCTACTATTGTCACATTCAATTTCACCTGGCCAAGACAATGATACTTAACTTTTATACAAATAGTTCTATTCACTGGAAATCTTGACAAGTCTCATTTTAGAAATTTCTGTTCCTTTATAAGTTATAAAAAATAAAACTTTTTTTCATATTTTGAAAAAAAACTAATTTCTGTATTTCTTGGAGAAGCTTTAACAACATGGCTGCACATAACAAGTTTTCTTTGTAACTAATAGTGATTAATCAATAGCAAACAGTCATCTGCTACTTTAAAAACTCAAAAATAATTAAAAATTGATTGCAATTGTCAACTCATTGGAAAAAAAAAAAACCTCTATTTTTAAGATGTTTAAGGCAGTGAAAATCAATATAAATTGATTTATATAAATGCTTAATCTGAATGGTAAAAATATGAAATAAGTAGTGACACAAAACCAAAGGCTATATATTAAATGCAAGGCAGTATATTTTTAAATTTATAAATTTAAATTATTGGACTAGATTATATATCATTTTACATGTAAGTACTTACACATGAGGCAGCTGTATTAGTATTCATCTAAATCTCTTTATTTAAATCCACTGAATCTCATTTGTGGACTAAATACTCATGGGAGTGAAGAAAAAAAAAGAAAAAGCTAAATTATCTATTGATATTTTTTGCATACTCCCAGTGAACGTCACTTGCAGGATCTGCTAACAAAAATATGATTAATCTGAAGCAGGAGTCTGCACTTTGTGCCATGGATTTCCCTTACTGTCAGGATATACAGTGACCTAAGATTAATTTACAATTTATTTTACATACAGATGCTGGAAATCACCATATACTGTCTGAAGAACTGAAAAGTAAAACAGAAAAAAATGGCTAAATCTTTAGAAAATTGTTTCCATCTGAGAGTTAGCTCTGAAATCATTCTCTCTTGTTCATTATTCTGATATTACCTGTTTTCTTCTTTTACTTATTAATAATGTATTACTTATTATTACCACTCAAACAGCTGAAAGCAGAAGAGATTGCAAAAGATATACAGCTACTTAAATGCAGTGTGGGATGGAGGATTGCATACAATGCTGCATTGAATCAAGTCTGTTTTCTAATTTAGGACACAAAAAGTGTTCTAAACTACTTTATTTCTCACATACACTACTTATATCAGTGCAGTGCTACAACCTCTGACCCACTGCCCCCTGTTATATTCAGCCTCAGCTTCAAAACGGAACTGGAGCCATCTCTTCCCAATTTGAACTCTACGTGACATTAATACTTTTGTCTCAGCTACCAGTCTAGCAGTAATGCTTACTTACAGTCTCTAAGCAGTGATGTTTATTATACAACACTCTCTCCTCTGCTGTCGCCCATATGACCCTCTTTGTGTTTTTGTAAGACAATCAGTCAACTACCTCCTTAGGGTCATCAAACACTTGCTTACTGGACTGACCCGCCTACAGACTATAGCAACCACATCTTATAATGTCTATCCATCCATTTAATCTTCAAGAGATGGGGGATGGGAAGGGCAGGTTGTCTTGATGTAGCAAGCTTTTCAGTCCTGGGGGGAAGGAAGGTTGCAGGGGTGGCCTCTGTGAGTAGAGACCAGGGACTACCCCTGGGTTGGACAAGCCTAGTTTCAGCTGCCTCCAAAATGGACTCCATGCTTGGTGAGCACAAGCCCATCAGTGACTCTGGTAGTGCCTCTGCGTGTAAGAAAGAGTAAAAATGTCGTGCAGAAGCTGAAAGAGAGAAGTGAGAAAAAACATGAGAGAAAAAGTCCTGCAGATACCAAGGTCATGATGAAGGAGGGGGAAAAGGTGCTCCAGGCTCAGAGTAAATATTCCACAGCGCCATCTTGAAAAGACCATGGTGGAGCCCATGAAGGGCCACACTGGAGCAGATATCCACACTGCAGCCCATGAAGGAAACTCAGAATATTCTGTGGGACTATAACCTCATACAGCTACCTTTCTGAAATGACTTCTACAGTAGTGAAGATTTCCAGGCAGCACCAGATAATTTAACTGGCTTGCAGATTCTGTGCTGGTATTTCCCTCTATTACATCTTGCTGAATGGAAGCATTACTGTGTGTTTCTACAAAATTTTGCCAAAGATTTGAAGAATTTCAAATACCGATCCAAATTCAAACTTCTAGTCTCATAAGGTAGAGAGTTCTACTTGATGTGACAGTTTCTAAAGGATCCGATACATGAGGAAAGGCCTTTTCTCCAGTAAAATGGCAATGCACAAGAAGAGAGTAAAAAGCCTTGAGCCAAAGAGGAAGTGCATTTTGACAGACTGCCACAGTTACGAAGGGTAAAGGGAAACCTATTATGGCACTCTTCACACATCATTCACATGTAACACAATGCAACACTTCTTAGTGCTTTTGAATTATTCAGGTTAAAAATGCTCTGACAAAACTTATGATGGTTAAAATAATATATTGTGCTGAAGATATATATATAAAATATAAAATAATATAATGCGCTGAAGGTAAGTATTTCAGTGACCTTCTAGGGAAATATAAGCAACTTTCTTAAGCCCCTACCTTGTTACCTACTGGTTTATATATAGCAGACTCTTTGTGGAAATTTGTTCAGTGCATGGATCTGCTACAATTACTGTTTTGGCAACTCATGTGTTTAGCATCACCACACAAAGATTCGCAGGAAGTCTGTATTTATGCCACTGCTTAAAGCTTAACTAACAAAACAGAAGTTTTTTGCATTCACAGTTCCATATCACTCTCTTTGGATGATTAGTAATTTAGAATTAACAGGAAGCATATCTCACTGTAACCTGTAAATTAGAGTTTCAACATTGCAAGTCATTACGGTTTGTGTTTGTTTTTGTTTTTGTTTTGTTGGGTTTTTTGTTTGTTTTTTCTTTGTTTTATTTTGTCTTTAACATCGTTTGACATTCTACAAAAACCTTAAAAAATTTTTTGATAGAAAGGTAAGGAAAACTTGCATTCTTTTCTGAGATACAATAATTCCCACCCTCCTTTTTCTTATTTCTTATGAGACAGAAGTTATAAATTTTGGTTATCTGTATTTTCATGCTTGTGTTAGTAAATTGCATCAATTGCCAACATTGTAATTTGCTGTTTAGAAAAAAGTAGTACTACTCAGTAGAAATTTCCAGTGAATGCTTATAATTACAAGTACTCTCTATGAGATATGCAGCCCCCCTCATAACTTTTTGTAGTGGAAAAATGCTGCTTGAACTGCTAGAGTTAGACTGAATATAAACATATTTTCCTGCAGTTTACATTCTTTATTGTTCTTTTGGATTGCTGATCTACTGTATTGTTTACATCGTGTTATAAGTTCATTTTCAGAGCATTGACAGGGGCCACAAGTAATTTCAGAGCACGAGGTAACAAGCTGCCAGCAAGATTCATGCCAGAAACAATAAGCTTAACATTTGAAGGAAGTCCACATCCTGCTAAAATCTCTGAAGAACCACTGTTGGCAGTATATACCAAAAGAATTAACATCTACTTTAAAATCTGAGCAAAACAGAATGGTTTTTAATATGTGCAGAAACTTTTTTTCTATAAAACCAGATTTTTTTTTCTATATGCCAAACATTAAGCCGATTATTTCTCATGTCCCTTGCTTCTCTTGTGCATTTTGAGAGCCAAAACCAATAAAAGTGCCATATGGCCCACATACCAAATGTATAAAAATATTTTGGCACTTCCTTATAAAGAAAAAATGTTGTGGATGGAATTTGATTTAGTTCTGAAGTTATAAAGTTCTAAACCAAAGAAATTTGAAACTGCAAACATGTAGTTACCATCTTTTTTCAACCCTTTGAAAATTTGTTTTATGTTGACCAGTCTCTAATATTCTCCAAAACCTGTTTTGGTTCTTTACTATAGTGGTTCTTGTAAGGTTTGATGGAGGGAGAGCCCATGCTGTAATTTCTCTCCCTGCCAGGAGTGCTCACATTCTTATCCCTTTAAAGAGGTTGTCTCAGCCTGGATTAGATACTGACACCTGACATCTCAGAAGCCATGCAAGGCTGAGCCTCCTATATGCTCTCATTGTATTGGTATCAAACATCAGCATATGTCTCTTCACAGCGGCTGTGATGAGGTGGCATTTCCTGATTTCACCAGCTATCTAGGATGGTAACTACTTAAATTTTTAAACAAATTTTCAAAAGTAGAAAATCATGAAGCAGTTTCATAAAAGACTCTTTCATTTGGCTGCTGATAAACTTTAAAGCAAATTGTATAGTGTTCCTTCAGTGCTGTTACTGGTATCACCATTTCTATATATTAAGTCTTTTGTAATTTATCTTAATTCTTCAAGATAGTGTGAATACCAATCTCTTGTCAGCTCCTGTTGCCCATCCCACTTTCAATCCACAGTATGCTGTTCTGGTAAAACAGGGGTAATTCTCCTGGATTTGAAAATATTTTCTTATAGTCTGTCAAATAAAACTATTACTCTAGATCATTAGCACAGATAAAACAGGTGCAGCCTCACGTGTAAAACCAAAATATGAAGGAAAAAATATTTTTTTTATTTTCAGTACTAGTGGGATGTTTTTCCTAGAGATGACTGATATAGAACTATTGTCATAGGCACATAATTATACATGAAGCAATACAGTAGATATAATGTACAATTTTTATTACTACCTTATACAGAGTTGCAGTCAGAAAAGTATTTTCACCAACTTCTTTTATGACCAACTGTCTAATCTCCTTTTCTTTATTCGGGAAATGCTAGCATTCCCTTCAACTTACAGTCTATTAGGAAAAGATACATGTGACCATAAAGAGATGTTAATAACATGCTGAGACCTTATTAATTGCATTCAGTTTTTTGTTGCAGTGTCAATGGCCTATGACAGTGATATACAAATCTCTAATTATTGAATGGAAAATTCTAATTGTAACTGCTCAGCAGTGGTAATTGGTAACTGAGGAATTATCTGGCATGGAGGGGGGGGCAAGAAGGCCTGACTACAAGAAGCAGTTAAACTGTCTGGAAGCAGGAATACCAGATATACGGCACTCCTTGCAATGCAGTGGTTTCCCTTCAAGATAACAAAAAGCCTCAGCATTGTCTTGTGCCAAACTGAAACTGAAGTGCCCATGGGACGCTTTGCAGTGCACAGCAGAGCTGGGCTGGGGTTTGGATCCAGGGCTGGACTGAGGTGCTCTATGTAACTGCTCCTGGGATGGGTGCTGGTGCCAGTCTACATACAGAACTGATCATGATGCACCTTAGTAGACTCCATGTAGAAGAGCGTATTGTATTAGGACACTGCCCAATGTGGTTTTTTTCCCCTTTTTATTTAAGCACAAATGTGCATTTTATTCACCTTGAGGGGTAAAAAAAATGTCCTTAACATGATAAAAAATACAGTTCATATAACCAGCATGAAACCACTTTTTAGCTGATTAGAAATCTAATCCAATTTGGGTAAGGATTTTCAGATTTTGAAGACAGAAATTTGTTGATTTCCAAAATCTGAAGAAAACAGAAAAAACTGAAGTAGAAACAAATTATTTTGAGAGATTTTCTTCTTGTGACACTTTAATATATATTAAAGAATTAAAATATTGAAGAATACAGAAAAAAAGGACTAGGAGAGAACTTTTCCTAGCTTTTCTCTGCAATGTAATTCTGCTGAAGCTGACACCATTCATGAAGCATTTTCATTAAAGAAACATTTGTTGGAAATCCATCCACTGAGATTTATTCACCAGGACAAACTGAAAAGTTATGGACATGTAAATCGTGTTAGTTTTGTCTAATGGTTAATCAACAAAATTAATGTATGAGAATCGGACTGTTTTAGAGGCTCCTAAGTCTCAGGATTTTGGCAACTAATTTCAGGATTCCCCACTGGCAATGTTTATTTCTATAAGACTTGAAGAATCTGAAGTCAGAATTGGTGTGTTCTATAGTTTCATCAGAAAATCACTATTTTAAGAACTAGACAGTGCAACATCAGCATTATGATACTGAGGTTTTGCCATTTCAGATGAGGAATGCTGTCTTATTAAAAGTTTACAGTCTGAATTAGCAGAATAATTTAAAAAGGGGCTTGAATCAGTGCTGTGCTTGGTTAGTGGTGTAACATTTGAGATTTTTAACAAAATGAAAGCCTAAAACGTACCATATGAAGACAAGGAAGCCAATGAAGTGCTAAACTGGGTTTTCCAAAAAGGCTGTGGAGCTTCTGTCCTTGGAGGGCTTTTCAGATTCAGCTAGAAAAAGCCATAAATTACCTACTGGCAATAACTTTATTTCAAGTTGGAGGTGGGACAAGGTGACCTCCATGAGTCCCTTGCAAGAAGGATTTTTGTGGTTCTGGGGAAAAAGCATCAGGGTTTCACTGAGAAATATATATGGGTTGAAAGCCTTAGTGGAAGAGAACACATTGGGAAAGCACAGAGATGACATAAAAAATATGTTAATATTGAAACACTCTGCAAATAGAACATATTAGGATGATTTATTTTAAAACTCAGTAATTGTAGGCCATTTGTTATGTAAGCAAACAAGTGGAGAATAAGCCTAATGCATTTCAAATTCAGCAGAATTTCTAAAGCTCATCACGGTATATTCATAGATTGCTTCCAGTTAAACATAGTAGATGCTAAAGGACTGTTGCAATGTGGTCTCATATATGAATAATTAGTTGCATCCACTCATGTGCTCCAACAAACTCAATTCTTTTCTGTATGTAAAAATAGTAAGTGCGCTCTTTACATACAGCTACATTCTGCTAATATTTATTCATAATAAAAAATAAATTAATGTTTAACAAGGTACTGCTGAAATTCCTCTAAAATGAAATAATTTCAATGATTTTGTCAGTCAAATTCAAAAAGTACAAATGCAGCATCCTGGAAGTCAATGGTAAAATTTTCCATCAATAGTTCAGCAGGGCCAGGATGATCTTCAATAATCATCCCTTATTATAGGAATCAAATAATATACTGGGTTCCTACAGACTTCCAATAAATACATTTCCTTCACAGGCATCTCAAATAACATCCTCAAGTAATTTCTCTTTGCATTTTAAGTCTTGCACTGGTTTTGTCTGGAATTCAGTTAAATTTATTTATAGTAACTTATATTATTCCATGTTTTGGATTTCTGCTGAATAGTATTGATAAAATAGGTATATTTTTATTACTGCTAAGCAGTGCTTACCCAGAACTAAGGCCTTTTCTGCCTCTCACCTACCCCACAAATGAGCGGGCTGGAGGTGGACAAGAAGCTGGTAGGGGGCACAGCCAGGACAGCTGACCCCCACCGACCCAAGGGATACCCCATACACTGTGACAAGGATAAGAGCTGGCGGAAGAAGGAGGAAGGGAGTACGTTTGGAGTTACAATGTTTGTCTCCAGAAGCCACCGTTATGTGTGATGGAGCACTGCTTTCCTGAAGATGGCTGAACACCTGCCTGCCAACGGGAAGTGGTGAATGAATTCATTATTTTACTTCACTTCCGTGTGCAGCTTTTTCTTTACCTGTTAAACTGTCTTTATTTCAGCGCTAACTTTTCTCACATTTACGCTATAAATTATCTCCCCTGCCCTCCTGGGGCAAGTGAGTGACCAGCTCTGTGGGCCTCAGCTGCTGGCTGGGGTTAAACCACAGTAAGTCTGATCTGGAAAGACCTTTTGGAAAAATAGGCCATGGAACCTAAAAATCCTGTAAAGATCACAAGTCAGATGGGGAAAAGCAGCCTATTCTGCTTCTCTGAAATTGTCATCTCTGCCCAAATTTATGCTAACATAGCAATGGGTGACATTCAGACTATATAATTTGTGATCTACTACAATGTTATTACAACAGAAAATCTTCTGAGTCTTATTATGACTTTGAATATAATATATAATATTTAATATCTCCATTTTGTCATCTGGAAAACATAAAGGTATAAAATATATTATCAGTTTTGTTGACAAACAGAATGCAAAATATTCAGGCAATGACAAAAATAAATTTTGAGGGTCTCTGCCAGCTTTTGAGTGGGTGTCATGCCAGTTTTTAATTATATGCTGTTTCTACTGAAGGACCTCTGCTGTGCTTTAGGAAACTTTTGCATAACTGCCTGAAATTGACAGATTTAAAAAACACACCATTATATTATTCCATTATCATATAATAGGGCTGGAAAGGACCTTAAGGTCATCTAGTTCCAACCCCCCTGCCATGGGCAGGGACACCTCACACTGAACCATGCCACCCAAGGCTATGTCCCTCCTGGACTTGAACACCACAAGCAATGGAGCATTCACAGCTTCCCTGGGCATACGGTTGGCTTTCTGGGCTGCAAGTGCACACTGCCGGCTCATATTCATTTTTTCGTCGGCCAACACCCCCAAGTCCTTCTCCGCAGGGCTGCTCTCAATCTCTTCTCTGCCCAACCTGTAGCTGTGCCTGGCATTGCTCCAACCCAGGTGTAGGACCTTGCACTTGGCATGGTTAAACTTCATCAGGTTGGCATCAGTCCACCTCACAA
This sequence comes from Amazona ochrocephala, assembly GCA_039720435.1. Classification (NCBI taxonomy): domain Eukaryota; kingdom Metazoa; phylum Chordata; class Aves; order Psittaciformes; family Psittacidae; genus Amazona; species Amazona ochrocephala. The sequence continues at coordinate 54,394,857 of CM077909.1, read as the reverse complement.
GCGTGTCAAGGTCCCTCTGGATGGCATTCCTTCCCTCCAACATATCAACCGAACCACATAGTTTGGTGTCACTGGCAAACTTGCTGGGGGCGCACTCAATCCCACTGTCCATGTCACCGACAAGGATGTTGAACAAGACCTGTCCCAACATCAATCCCTGAGGGACACCACTCGTTACTGGTCTCCAGCTGGACATTGAGCCATTGAGCACAACTCTTTGCGTGCTGCCGTCCAACCAGTTCTTTATCCACCGAGTGGTTCATCTATCAAATTGATATCTCTTCCACTTAGAGACAAGGATGACGTGTGAGACAGTGACAAAGCATGTTTTTGTAAAATGTATTTGGTAGGGTATATATGGTTATGTTCATCATGACTGTTTGTCAGAAAGAGGCAGGAAAACATAGGTGTGCAGCTGTTCTATGACCTGTGTACTTGGCCGCACTGGGGCGACTGGCCGACGTTCTCAGAGTGGACAACAAAGATCATGAGAAACTGCGCAGCCCCACAGGTAAACAATTACAGAGATGGCATGAAGTTGGTTGTTTTCTGAGGATACAAAAGCAAGACCCTCTTGTAGCCAAATCTGAAGCCTCACCTATGGGTGAACGCACCACAAAAGAGCTTTCCCTATTGCCTGAGGCTCGGCATCGTCTGCAGTGCGGCTTCCCAGCTGGAAGTGTGGGCCTCAATCATGATTCAGTGGTAACTGGAGATGTATTTCTTCTTAATCTCTTTCATAATTCTCTCTATGCAGTAATGATTTGATGCATTGCTAATTTTCCTCTGTACTTTACTTATATATGTATATATATGATTTGCTTTATTGTACATATTTACTGCATAAAGATTTATACCCGATTCTCGTTAGTGTGCTTGTTTGCTTTAGCATGTTTGTTTAATAAACTGTGCATGTTATACAGCTAAATTGTGGGAATTTTGTTGCTCACCCTGCCTATCAGCAAAACAAATATCTCTATAGTTCTTACATCAGCAAAGGACTAGAGCAAACCTTTGCTGAAACAGGTCCCTTTACTTTATCTGCAAACAGTTTCCTGTCTGAAAGAAATGGGGGAATAACAAATTTATTGAGATAACATGGAATATATTAAAATCAAATAATGCAGCACATTTCTCTTGGTTCAGATACATTACTAGATGTCATTGTAATACTCAGTTAATCCTTTATTCCTATATGTGCCCAAAGCTGAACTAAAGGATTAAATTCTTAATTCTTGAAATCGAAGCTTTAAGGAAAATATTCTATGCTTTATGTTAAATTTTAATAGTCATAGCATTGTTCTAGTCTGAACTTACCTATCGTGTTTCAATGAAAAAGGGTCCCTTGCAACTCAGAAGTGAGGCAAGATTGTAGAAAAGTGCATGACTTGGGAAAACCTTTGGTTTCATGTTTGTTTCACTGCATCTGGGAAATACAAACTAAGATTCCCCTGGAATTTCATTTTCTGCAAGTAGTAGCTTTATTTATGTACTTTCAAATAATTTCTGAATTTATGAAAATAGAAGGATTATCTTTGTTCAAAATGTTTCAAATTAAGCAATTCTCTCTTTTTTTTTTTTTTAGGTTTGGAAGAGTAGCTGGAGATAAAACAGATCTTTGAGCTCCCCAGAGTTTGGTATTGATAAAGTGCTATAATACATTAATTAATCCTTTACACAAACAGGATTTAACACAGTTTTAACCCATCTTTTTACTTTTTCCTTACAAATCAATTGCATGGACAAGTTTCTGTCGTGTAAAAAAAATATTAATATACTAATTCAGATGACTAAATTCCACCTTTTAAACCTACATTACATTGTGAATGCAACATCACAAAATACATCTAAACATGGGAATTTCAAAATACAGGGGACATAAGAATTGAATTTAAGGTTTATTTCCTTTAAAAAGCCCCTGAAAGGGAAAAAAATGTTTAGGCACACGCACAAAATATCTTAAAAGATAGTTGTCATTTCAGAGAATAAATATTTACAGGTGAAATAACAACAGTAAAGTTGTCAAAACTGTCAAGTGTGTTCTAACATAGTTCACATCCATCCCACAAAAAACAAGTCTATCTTTGTTTGTGCATACGATGACATATCTGCATTTGAATGCATTACAAAACACTGAACAATGAATATGTATTTGAGAAATCAGGGAAAAAATTCTGAGTAGTTGACAAAACTAGAATGTAATTGCAAGTAAGTACATTGACTGACTGAAGTATTTTAAGCGGTCTGGATCTTATTTTATCTTACTCTGCTTAGAATATTTCAAACTTGCAGAAGAAAGCACAAGCCATTGAGGAAGATGGTAGATCAGCTAGTCTCATGCGAATGCTGGAAATCACAATAATACCAGTTTCCAGCTGGCAGGCTTAAATGGAGTCATTACCCAGGAAGCATAGGGAGCATAAGAATTGTGAAAGCTAGGGGGAGAATTCTAAAAGGTATTGGCTCAAGATGCGTCATCACTAAAAATGTTTAGTTGTCACTAAGCTAAAAACCCTGTTGTTTTTATTTATGTTTTAAAAACATTCAGTGAGGAAATTGCAAATGAGGTGACAGTAGTAGATGTCCTGAAATAACAGAAATTGACAGAGGTTGTAAGGGGTTATTCCTTTTATCTAGCTGTGAAATTGTTTGAAATCTAGTTCATACATCATCAGGGAGAAGCTAGGCTTGTTGGTCTTTCACCTGTGCCGACATTTTCAGGTATATGTTGAAAAGATTGTTTAGGAGGTTTGAACTGCTTGTAAGGTTACAAACTGCTGCATGTAAAAACATAAGATAATATTAAAAGCATATCTCATTCTCAGCCCCCTTCCTCCTTCAGTTGTGTTATGCCTATGTCTGAGATAAAAAAATATCTCAGACTATTGGTTTCTACTGCAATAGCAGCAACATCTTTATCCTGAACACCTATCTGATCATCCAACCCTAAGTGTGGAAGCTATACCAAGGGAGGGCTTGGATCAGAGGTAGAAAGAAGAAATTCAGGATCTAATGCACATTGCCTGATGCATCTGGGCTCTTTCACCACAATAATCAGCAAAAATATCAGTAAGTTCATGTATTCTTTACTTTTTTATATTTTTGTTGATAAAAGAAACCAAAGACTTCTCAAACTAATTTGAATTTTATCAATGTGCATCATACAACAGTACAAACCACCGCACAGATTTTTTGTCTTCTACTTTTTAAATGAAACCAATGAAATGCTATTCTGCATAATTTTGAAGTCCAGTGAAACACTGGCTGCTAGTCACACTAATGCTTCTAGCCCTGGAGCTATTAAATGCTTGTTTGCGTGTACATAGCAAATGAGAAATCAGTTTCCACTACTAACAACAAAGAGGGTATTCTGGAAAGGAGTGCTGGAGGAGTTGCTATGGTACATCAAGGTTCAGTATTGGGATGTCTCTGTGGGTGGTGTGCGTGAGAGTGGTACGTCAGCCTTATAAAAGCCAGCTTGTTATGTCATGGTAGAAAAGCTGCTTATCATAGGTATATGTTGTCTATTAATTTTAAATGATTCTTTCCCCCCTACCCTTTCCTTTTTTATACTTGCATCACATTTGATTTCAGCATATACTTCCAGGCTGGAAACTACACCTTGCCTCATGTCACATTGTTCCAAGCCTACCTGCTCTTTTACAGAAGAAGACTTCGAAAATTACCAAGAGCAGAAAATTCAACACTTGACAGTGTTTACATAAGCAGAGAAGCGAAGTGTGTCTATATATAGCATTGTGTCTCCTTCATTTTACCAAGACGTTTATTGTTTCTCCCTTTTCTCAGAATGAATATTTACCAGCCTTTTACATACTTCCTCATGCCCTAACTACCTTGTGTCTCCTTTTTGGAAGAGTAAGTGGCAGTGTGTCCCATGGCTGATTCGAACCCATGAGCTTGTTGGCCAACTAAAGCGCATGACTGCTGCCTCTTTCAAGTGATCACAGCAGACTCGAATCTTGGTGGGTGTATTACTTTGAGTTTGTCTTCAATCACCTGTTGATTTCCATGATACAAAGATTTTAATAACTTACCTTCAGTGATAACTGTTTATTTAGTTACCAAGAAAATGAGAGGTTAATTGGATAAAGTTTCTTCTATTAGGAGAGTAGGCTAAGAAGAATCCTCCACTGAGGAGAAACTTTGTATTGTGTCAGTTAGTATTAAATTAGTAACAACAGATTTACACTTTTATAGTTTTCATTTTAAATCAGTTTAACACGAAACTGAGTTGCAGAAAGAAAGAGGGAATTGAAGTAGAGGCCCTCAAGGTATCTGACCAAGTATTTAACTTGTCTTTCTATTAAATATGCCTTTCTCAACTTTACTCCAAGTCTCAAGGTGGGGTTGGACACAGCCTTGGGTGGCATGGTTTAGTGGGAGGTGTCCCTGCCCATGGCAGGGGGGCTGAAACTAGATGGTCTTAAGGTCCTTTCCAACCCTAACTATTCTATGATACTATGATTCTATGAACTGTGCAAATTAGTCTGCTAAAACTTTGTGTTGCAGTTGCTAGATTCATTATAGTAAATTATTAGCATTGAAGGTAATTCTGTCTGGCAGCAGTGACAACGAGTTATAGCAAAGCTTTAAATCCTTATGTGAGCCTTCAACAGCACTGCTTTTGCAGGACTAACCTAAAGAATCTGTCTAAAGCTGAGTCGGGTAGTCCATGTGCTGTAGTCACAGTAGTGGTGTAATTTGGTTTGACAAAATGCATTTATCTTTTTAATCTGTAACTCCTTTAACTCTTGCTTTAGACTAGCTTAAGGAAGTAAACAATTGGCCAATGACATTCTTCAATGCATCACTATGACTATGACTATTAAAATCTATATGGCTTACTATCCATGCTAAAATTGAGGTATTCATGAAAGCAAACATCCATGTTTAATAGAGTTAGAAATGTAATATGATATTGCATTAAAGATTTCACAAGTTAGCCTCACTTTCATGCTGGAACACCTAATTTAACAACTACTTATAGACTTTCCCTTTTTAAAAATCTGCCTATCCAAAATATAAAAATAACATTAAAATCATGCTTTCAGCCATAAAAAATGTGAAGCAACAGCATCTAAGTGTTTCCAAATACATTATTAAACACCATAAATACTCTCCAGTATTTTCTAAATGCTGAAAATCCACTAGAAATTAAATTTTCTATTAATCCACCCTTTTCCTGCACTTTTTACTCCAAGTCTTACAAAGTATGCTCAAGACCACTCAGTAAGAGACTAATTTTTTGCCATTATTACAAGTTAGAATTGCAAACAGCTTTATAGTTATACAGAAACATAGAATCATAGAATCATAGAATCATAGAATCATAGAATCATAGAATCATAGAATAGTAAGGGTTGGAAAGGACATTAAGATCAGCTAGTTTCAACCCCCCTGCCGTGGGCAGGGACACCTCACACTAAACCATGCCACACAAGGCTCTGTCCAACCCCGCCTTGAGCACTGCCAGCGATGGAGCATTCACAATTTCCATGGGCAACCCATTCCAGTGCCTCGCCATTCTTACAGTAAAGAATTTCGCCCTCATATCCAAGCTAAACTTCCCCTTTGTAAGCTTGAACCTGTTACCCCTTGTCCTCTCACTACAGTCCCTAATGAAGAGTCCCTCCCCTGCATCCCTATAGGCCCCCTTCGGATACTGGAAGGCTGCTACGAGGTCTCCACACTGCCTTCTCTTCTCCAGGCTGAACAGCCCCAATTTTCTCAACCTATCTTCATACGAGAGGTGCTCCAGTCCCCTGATCGTCCTCATGGCCCTCCACTGGACTTGCTCCAACAGTTCCACGTCCTTTTTACGTTGAGGACACCAGAACTGCACACAATACTCCTAGTGAGGTCTCACAAGAGCAGAGTAGAGGGGCAGGATCACCTCCCTCGACCTGCTGGTCATGCTCCTGTTGATGCAGCCCAGAATACGGTTGGCCTTCTGGGCTGCAAGTGCACACTGCCAGCTCATGCTCATTTTATATTGACCAACACCCCCAAGTACTTCTCCGCAGGGCTGCTCTCAATCTCTTCTCTGCCCAACCTGTAGCTGTGCCTGGCATTGCTCCAACCCAGGTGTAGGACCTTGCACTTTTCATGGTTAAACTTCATCAGGTTGGCATCAGCCCACCTCACAAGCGTGTCAACGTCCCTCTGGATGGCATTCCTTCCCTCCAATGTATCAACCGAACCACATAGCTTGGTGTCACTGGCAAACTTGCTGAGGGCACCCTCAATCCCACTGTCCATGTCACTGAAAAAGATGTTGAACAAGACCGGTCCCAACATCGATCCCTGAGGGACACCACTCGTTACTGGTCTCCAGCTGGACATTGAGCCACTGAGCACTACTCTTTGTGTGCTGCCATCCAACCAGTTCTTTATCCACCCAGTGGTCCACCTATCAGATTGATGTCTCTCCAACTTAGAGAGAAGGATGTCATGTGAGACAGTGTCAAACACTTTGCAGAAGTCCAGGTAGATGACATCAACTGCTCTACCGCTGTCCATCAGCTCTGTAGCCCCTTCATAGAAGGACACCAGATTGGTCAGGCAGGATTTCCCCTTAGTGAAGCCATGCTGGCTGTCACCAACCACCTTGTTTGTTTTCATGTGCCTCAGCATGCCTTCCAGGAGAATCCGCTCCAAGATTTTGCCAGGCACAGAGGTGAGACTGACTGGTCTGTAATTCCCTGGCTCATCCACTTTCCTCTTCTTAAAAATGGGGGTTATATTTCCCTTTTTCCAGTCGTTGGGAACTTCACCTGACTGCCCTGATTTCTCAAATATGATGGACAGTGGCTTAGCAACTTCATTTGCCAGCTCCTTCAGGACCCGTGGATGGATTTCATCATGTCCCATGGACTTGTGTACGTTCAGGTTCCTAAGATGGTCTCGAACCAGATCCTCTCCTACAGTGGGCCCAGGGTCTTCATTCTCACTGTCCCTGCGTCTGCCTTCCAAGACTTGGGTGGCGTGGTCAGAGCATTTGCCAGTGAAGACTGAGGCAAAGAAGTCATTAAGAACCTCAGCCTTCTCCAAATCCAGGGTAGCCAGTTCTCCCGATAGCTTCTGGAGAGGGCCCACGGTGTCCCTAACCTGTCTTTTATTTGCAGTGTACCTATAAAATCCCTTCCTGTTATCCTTAACATCCCTAGCCAAGTTTAATTCTAACTGGGCCTTAGCTTTCCTAACCTGGTCCCTGGCTTCCCGGACAACATCCCTGTATTCTTCCCAGGCCGCCTGTCTTTGCTTCCACCTTTTATAAGCCTCTTTTTTCCTTCGAATTTTTCTCAGCAGCTCCTTATCCATCCAAGGAGGTCTCCTGGCCCTCCTGCTAAACTTCCTTCTGGTTGGGATGCATCGCTCCTGAGCCTGCAGCAGGTGAGCCTTGAATATCAACCAACAGTCTTGGGCCCCTCAGCCCTATAGGGCTGTATCCCATGGAACCTTACTGAGCAGGTTCCTGAAGAGGCCAAAGTCTGCTCTCTTGAAGTCCAGGGCAGTGAGCTTGCTGCACGCTCTTCTCATTGTCCTGAGGATCTCAAACTCAACCATCTCATGATCGCTACAATCAAGGCTGTCCTGGAGCGTCACATTTCCAATCAGCCCTTCCTTGTTGGTGAGGACGAGGTCAAGCATGGCACCTCTCCTTGTCGGCTCCTCTATTACTTGCAGAAGGAAGTTGTCTTCCACACAATCGAGGAACCTTCTGGATTGCTTGTGCCGGGCCGTACCATCCCTCCAACAGATATCGGGGTGGTTAAAGTCTCCCATGACAACAAGGGCCTGCAAGTGTGAGGCTGCTCCTATCTGTCTATAGAGCACTTCATCCAGCAAGTCCCCTTGGTCAGGCGGTCTGTAACAGATCCCCACAATAATGTCACCCATCGCTGTTCTCCCTTTAACCCTGACCCACAAACTCTCTGTCGACTGCTCACCTGTCCCCAGACAGAGTTCCATACTCTCCAGCCTATCCCCAAAATAAATAGCAACTCCCCCTCCCGTCTGCCGGGCCTGTGTTTCCTAAAGAGTCGGTAACCTTCCATTCCAACACACCAGTCATAGGAGCCATCCCACCATGTTTCTGTGATGCCTATGACATCATACCCCCGTAGACGTACACACATCTCTAATTCCTCTTGTTTGTTCCCCATGTTATGGGCATTTGTATAGAGGCATTTGAGCCGAGATCCAATTGAAGTCGGGTCATTGGCTGGAGCAGCTGGAATATCCCTACATTGCTCCAAACGTTTACTATAGGTGCTACCAACCGACTGGGTGTGTTGGGATGGAATGATGCCCCCCTCCCCCAACACATCTAGTTTAGAGCATCCTTGACCAGTCTGGCAAGCCTCCTACCAAATCCACTCTTCCCCTTCTTTGTCAGACCAGCTCCACCAGCCCCCAGTAGACCTGGCCTACTATATTGAGTCCCATGTTCAAGGTACCCAAACCCCTGACTATAGCAGCACCCTTCTAACCATTTATTAACCTGCCCAATCCTCCTAGCCTTTTCAAGGTCTTACCCTGTATCCTGGAGAATTGACGAAAAGACGATCTGAGCTCCAGAGGCCCTAACCACCTCTCCCAGAGCTCTGTAGTCCTTCTTTGTGGTCTCCGGGCCACTGTTATCTATATCAGTAGCACCTACATGTATTACCAGGAGTGGATAATAGTCAGTGGGACCGACTAGACAATGGTCCCTTTATTCCATGAAGCACATACTGTAAATTATGTGAAGTGACTCAGGCTGCAAAATGTTGCATTTAATAATTTTATTATAAAAAAAAAAAAACAAAACAACAAACCTTTGACTTTGAATTTTTTCATTATTGTGTTTTTAAAACTGTTTCTCTTCCACCACTAAACCATCAAGATTTATATGTTTAGTGTTGCAGAATATGTTTAATAATGCAGATTCTTTTTCAAATATTTTTTAACTAAGTTTGGGAGTTAATAATTTACAGATTGATGCACCATTATGTGCTCCAGATTTTAGATTAACAGTTCTGTTTATCTATTTTAACATTGACTCCAAACACAACAAAAACTCCCATGGCCTAGCCAGATAATTACATCTTTAATCATTCTGCTTCCAAAATAATTTGAGTTCACTTCAATAATTATTTGTTAAACTGAAGGCACAGGTGAGTGACAGAATAAATTTCTATAAGCAAAAATAAGAATTTTTGGTTTTCATTCTCTCTTTTGTTAGCCTACACATAATCACAAAACAAAACCAGACAGCTGATTGTCATTTTTACTCTCTTTTGCAAAGTATTTAGTGGTAGTTTTGGCACTAAGTGACTGGTTGAAGCTAGTTCTTCTGCTTCAAATTCTATAATTGAAGTCAGGGGCAATCACGTGTCTTATTCCCATTTTTCACTTTCCCCCAAACAGCAACACTCAGATCTTCTCAAACCACAACCTGACAGACCTTTAATTTATTGTATGGCTCTAGCCACTGGCCTGACTGCCTAAGCCAGCACTGATTTACATACTAAGGATTCTGCCTAATCAGATTCTCATTTGCAGGCTGTTCCCTTTCTTTGCAGCCAGTCAGAGAGGCACCAGCCCCTCCACACAGTCTTATAGAAAGGTTCATGGGTGCTGGAGCAAGGAGGCACAGGAGGAATGTGAGAGGACACCAGAGGAGGCCTGTGGAAAGAAGAACATTGTTGAGACCAGGGCTGGAGACACACTTTTGGGAGGTAAAACTCCATACAGGCTGGAAAAGATACTACCTCTTAAATGGCTAAGCCAGGGGAGAATCTGTCCTGGACAGGGACACCCACAGAATTGACTGTGGCCTGTGAAGGATCTATGGTGGAGCAGGGACACCCCATAGGCCACACTCGGGATGGAATGGAAAAAACATGTGAGAAGGAAGGAGTGGTGGAAGACAAGAGCAAGAAGCAAAAAGTGTCAGGAAGGAGTCAATGCATTCTGGCTGTCACCTCCCCCATTCCCACACTGCAGAACCAGAGAGCAGCATGACAAGATCATAGCAAATATTAAATCAAGACTATTTCTGTAGTGTATTTGAAAGCAATAATAATAACAACAACCTCATAACCTTTCTAAATAGACACTGCAGGGAAAGTTTTTATATTTGGTAAATAAGAGGTGCCAGAAGGATAAGAACAAAAGTGTGAATTTATTCAAGAAAGAAAACACTTTTAAAAAAGAAAAGAGTGAGAACAAAAAGAAAATGAGAGAGAGAAACAGCTAGCACGGCACTAAATAAATTAATGACCAATAGAGCCAGAAGCACCTTGTAAATAATAGATCTTGATAGCTGTTTAAAAATCAATCTAGAAGAATGTGATACTAGAGAAATGAAAGCTGTTCTAAACAGGATAGCCAAGGCTAACATTCATAACTGAACAAAATGTGGGGTTGAGATACATTTTCAGATTATCCAGCAGTCTTAAGGAATTAATAGAATGGAGGAATTGCGAATAAACACTATTGCTGTCAGACAACCAATAACAGCCAAAACAAAATTTTAAGTTGTAGGAAATGGAAAAGTTGTGGAGAGGAAAAAAATGTCGAAGATACTACTGAATTTCTCATGGTTGCCTAAAAGAAGTGTAAACAGTAAAAACAGACTGAAAGTTTTATTCAGAGGACCTCACTTTGGGGCAGCATCTCTTGCTCAGGAACATGGAGAAAACCAGCTAGTTAAGAATTTTTAAACACCACCAAGTGTTGTAATGGAAAAAGAATAGTTTAAAAATAGTCTACAACTTTGTCATGGCTAGATGCAACAACTTCTGCTGGGTGTGTGAAACACAGACCCAGGTCTTTATTTGTACAGAAAGCAGAAGCAGATGGAGAGTTTCATTCAATCTTCCTGAAGCCAAATTTTCAAGGACCCTTAAAATGGGTACCACTGTCACCATGGGGAAAATTATTGCCCATGTTATTTGATAGATTTTATTCTCCTTGGAACTGTTACCCTATTGAAAATATCTCAATAAATTTTCTTTGTCTTTTTCTTTTTTTTTTTTTTTTTTTAAGCCATATTTCCCCACATGAGTATATGTGAACACAGGACAAATAAGATGGATAGTGAAGACTTGTTTTACATATTCTAGTTTAGATAAGTAGGGGTGGGGAAAATCTGTTGGCAGGCAGACAACTATAGGAAAGTGAAGTAAATAACTATTAGTTCATGTAAAAAGTTGAGCAATATAAAAGATGTACAGACCTAATGACAGAGAAATTGATGTCAGGATGACAGGACAGAAGAAGGGAGCACTCTCTAGTCTCACTTTTACAAAAGAAACTCATTACAAAAATATACTGAAACCTATGAACTGAAATGAAATGGTAGATACTTGTTTGTACAAGAGATGTGATTACATGCTTCCTTAAAATAAATGCAAGAAAAATTTATCATATTTAAAAGAGTGGTTTCAACTTTATCTTCAAATTTCTCATACAAGTTTTCCAGTGGAGGCAAGTATTCCTACACATTTTGGCACATTTATCAGCTCTCTTTCCAGAAAAAGCGTCTTAGCTGTCTAGACATCTATTAATAGTCTGTAACCTGGTGTCTGCTGAGCCCTAGAAGTCTGCAGGGTACTTCAAGTTTTAAGTTTTCCTTGGCAAAGGCTGTATAAAGAACAACTGGATACTTCTTTCGCATACTAATTTTTGCTGGTGTAGGTGGTGGATGTTAGTCAAATGAAGCATCATCTTTTTAGTCCTAGGCATTTTTTATCTTTTTTGCTTATTTCCATTCCTTCTGATTTTTATATCAAGTTTTTACAGATGTAAAAGTTAGGAACTATTTTTCTAAGTTGATTCTATACCTTTTGGCAATACCATTGAAAAGAGATCTTCCCCAGACTAGATGTTCCTCTGAAATATTTTTTACATCAGTTCGAATTACTCATAGCTTTGATGGTAGAATAGGAGTTTTTTTTCTTATTGATTACAATATAGTACACATTCTGAGAAGTTTGTAGTTAAGTTAGCTTAATCACAGCTAGCGTTGTGCTGGAATAGAATCATAGAATCATAGAATAGTAAGGGTTGGAAAGGACCTCAAGATCATCGAGTTCCAACCCCCCTGCCATGGGCAGGGACACCTCCCACTAAACCATGCCATCCAAGGCTATGTCCAACCCCACCTTGAACGCCGCCAGGGATGAAGCATTCACAACTTCCCTGGGCAACCCATTCCAGGGCCCCACCACCCTCCCAGTAAAGAATTTCTTCCTCAGATCCAATCTAAACCTCCCCTGTTTAAGTTTAAACCCATTACCCCTTGTCCTCTCACCACAGTCCCTAATGAAGAGTCCCTCCCCAGCATCCCTATAGGCCCCCTTCAGGTATTGGAAGGCCGCTATGAGGTCTGCATGCAGCCTTCTCTTCTCCAGGCTCAACAGCCCCAATTTTCTCAGCCTATCTTCATACGAGAGGTGCTTCAGTCCCCTGATCATCCTCGTGGCCCTCCTCTGCACTTGTTCTAACAGTTCCATGTCCTTTTTATGTTGAGGACACCAGAACTGCACACAATACTCCAAGTGAGGTCTCACGACAGCAGAGTAAAGGGGTAGGATCACCTCCCTCGACCTGCTGGTCAGACTCCTTTTGATGCAGCCCAGGATATGGTTGGCCTTCTGGGCTGCAAGCGCACACTGTCGGCTCATGTTCATTTTTTCATCAACCCACACCCCCAAGTCCTTCTGTGCAGGGCTGCTCTGAATCTCCTCCCCGCCCAATCTGAATAGTTACACTCGAAAAAGAAAATGCAGTTGATATACTGAGTTAGAGAAAAGGCAAATTAACATATTAATGTATTAAGGTTTACTGTGAAATTAAAAAAAAAAAAACAACATGCAGATTCAAAATCTCAAGAATATACAAGAAAGGAAGATACATACTTCTGTAGGCATGCAGCCTGGTAGACTGCTTGATAGGGATTGTTATAATGCTTAATAAATTTTGGTACTATGTCATTGTCACAAGACTGAGTGTTGGGGTTGCTAAAAGAATCACTTGTAGAGATATTAGCAAAAGTGATTTTAATAGAAATGTATAAACGTGTGATTCGACAGAATTCAATGGGAAGGTCCACTTTGCTACATACAAAACCAGATTCTATCAGAATTGGCAATGTTATACAGGATTGGGTTAAAGTGATTTATACAGAACTGAATTGAAATAATGTGTATCGAAACTGAAAATACAAAGAGTGAGGGACACCCTCCTGTTAAGTCATAAAATTCAGATTAGACTCCTTTGTTTTCTAAACTCTTGATAGACCCTAGATGCAGCTGGCTCTAATCCTAGTCTCAGACCTGAATGACACTTTTATGTCTTATGAAAGAAATATAAGAAATAAGGAAATTCTCCCACAAAGTCATGAGTTTCAGACTATGCATATAGATATATACACATATATACACATATATATGTTAAAAATATCCCAATGCAGTGAAAAGTAAATGTATAGCATAATACTTACATCAGCTTTCTCAGAATTTCTCAACAGGCAAAGGGTTGAGTGTCAGTTAGCAGAAGTAACAGCCCAGGCAGATGATCCCCATTTCCTAAACTTGGGAGTTTACAGGATGTGAGAGCTGTTCCACTCAGAGGGAGATAACTGGGTTGCAGCCCACTGTGGTTCAGGAGAGCTCAAAGAGGGTCATAAGATGGTTGGCTTAATTCATCTGTAAATTTTCATCCTGGCCCCAATTCTGTGTCAGTTTCACCAGTTACACAACCATCATGTTTCAGGCTGTTAGGGAATGATTTATCATCTCAAAATAACTCCTGATATGATTAGGGAGTATCTGACCTTCCTGGTATCTGTGAGGCCCTTCCCACCTTTGCTAGGCAATCAGAGTTTCTGGTACAGCTGGGGGACACTCACCCATCCAACAACTTGCAACTGCGCAAAGTCTGGGGAATTCCTTGGGGGGAATAAAAGGGGTCTAGGAGTGGGGCGAGGGGATGTACCACCACAGTCATTCCTGAGCTCTTATTTGGTATTGCCCATCCTTGCAAGAGAAAGTGTTGTGAGTACAGTGGCATCACTGTTAGTTTACGTGGTCAAATATGGTTTCACCTCAGTTCACTGGGATCAGTTGTCATGTGATGAACAATTTTAGGTCCTCTCATACTGGAGTGTGTTCAGGCTTGTGACCTGTCTTGTTACTGGCCTCTTGACATACTAAGTTTCGCAATGCTTAAATCGCTGAAATATGTAACTGGAAACTATGTACGGGCAAGAACAACTTTTGTTAATATGCTGTTGAGTAAAGAAATCGTGGCTAGAGGTGGGACTCCAAGCATTACCACATACAAATAAATGAAATACGTGCAAATAAGTTCTAATATGAGAAATAAAATGAATTATGGATTTGTAAAGTTGATGGATTGTGCCATTCTGAAGCTTATGCTTTCAAAACAAGTAGTGTTTCTAGCTGTATGTTTCCTCATGCAAAGTGGTGGGCTAAGAGCACTGAAACCTAAATACTTTCTTTCAATGTAATCTCACTGACCATATCAACAAAAATAGTTATGTATTTTATTTCTTTCATCACTAAGTATGCTAGCAAATATTCAGCCAAAGATACAATGGAAAATCTGGCTTCTACATGGTAGCCAGGTTAAACAAAAAGAATAATTCTTCCAGGTCACTGTTCAGCTACCAGAAAGCTGAGATGACTTTTGTTTCCTGTGTAGTTTATGAAATTTTTAGGTCCTCGGATCTTTAGCAAAATTGTAATGAAATTTAGAGTTAAGAGTTCATGTCACAGTTGACAAAACATTAAAAATAAGCTATGAAGAGAGCTTTCAAATCAAAGTAAGAACTATTAGAAGAGTTGACGTATTATTGCTGATATCAACAACGTCAAGTAGAGAAAAACTTAAACAAGAAAAATAAAATAACTAAACAGGAATTCAGCTGGTGACTGTTCTTAGACACTCTGTACAAGTATTAATGTGCATTTTTAATGACAGCTACAGGACCAATCCAATGGTCTACTTAGTTGTACTGAAGAAACTCAGAGAAGAGGAAGACTAATCTCCCATGACTGATCCTGCTTCTTTTTTGCCACATTTCCCCATTTGCCTTAGTCATTGAATAATAACACATATCAATGAAAACTATTAACAATATAGTAAGATAATATATGCTTTTTGTTCAGATTGTACATTGCTGTTGTTATAGGTTCTGTAAATTAATTACTCTAATGTTTTACGACTGTCCCTTAGGGATCAGCCTCCTGGATTTTGTTGTTTTTTTTTCTCTGTACATAATCCAGCCAGCATTTGTAACTAGAATGAATCACCAATAAAAATTAAAAAGGGAAATTGAAGTATTTATGCTAAAAATGGGTAAATTAATTTTTTTCACCTTCCTCCCATCTTAGACTTCAAATTCCCTCTTTCTTTTGGTCCATTCCACTAAACAGTCCCTCCTGCTTATAATATTTGGCTGGTGGTAAGCTCATTATCCCTTCAACAACTAGCTGAGAGTGTGCAAAATTTTACAGGGAATTTTTTTTCTCTCAGCAATAACTCTTTCACCATTCTTAATTCATACAAAAGGGAACCAATCACTGTAGTTCAATAGTATAAATTTGTAACAAGCAAGAGATAGATTAAACATACACTATTGGAAATTTCTTTCAGTAGTGCAACATACTTTAGCATCAAGTATCAGAAGATCCCAGATTACTCCACAAAACAATAAACAATTTCAATGGAATATAGATTTTAGGAATGACATGAAAATGCATATAAAAAATCTGCATAGGTTGCTGCCTTAGAAATAATTTATAATTTTCACTTTTAAAAGCTGATGCTTTACACAGATATACCAACTGAACTGTATGCTAGAGTAGGACAACGATATTTTCTATTAATGCATTGCATTGAATGCTTGGAGGAAGAATAAATGGAACATGTGCTCAAATAATTGTGCACTGAATTTTGAAAAAGCTTTATTAAGGCCCTTAATATTGCTTTTGTAACCATGTAGCCAGCTTTGCTCTCTATATGTCAATTTGCCTTACTAATCACAGCTAAGTTCATTGGTGGACATCAAATAAGAAAATAAAATTTCTCTTGCATGAAATAGAATCAATACTCCTTAAAAGTACCTCAGATCCTTGTCTTTTTTTTTTTTTTTTTTTTTTTTTTTTTTTTATCTTTCTGGTTTTACAATACAAAGCAATTGTTGAAATGAAGTTAATTTATCCAAAAATGTCCATCATAGGAATTCAAGTAGTGCAACTGCATCAAACCATTCCAAATTACTCTAGATTCAGAAAGGCTTTCCGGAAAAGGGACAGAAACATGGAAAGGGGAAGAGGGGAAGAAACCGTATCTTAACAATATTGTCACTCATTAATTATCGCTTTCTTTCTCTTTGAAGGGTAAAAAAATGCCACTTAGGAGGAGATAACCCTTCATAGGTATATTTGAAGTAAATGTTCTCTCCTTGCAAATAAGGTACGCATGCCCAAACAAAATCAAACTCAAGCATTAATAACTACTACAGAGATGTGTAGGGTTGGTAGTTGTTAGTATGAATTAAATATATGCATCATAACTTGCAGTTAAAAGTCCAGTTTGTGGTTGCTATTGCTGATGTACACTGCTTGAAAAATTTCTTAGGATTCTGAACAGCAAGCAAAACTTCCTTTTTATTTGTATTGTAACACAATTTTATTGTGTTACATAAGTAAATTGTTTAGAGATACATATTATTTGCAAGAGATGCATTAATTATGACTTTGAAGAAATTCCACATTAAAAAAAGGAAAC
This sequence comes from Amazona ochrocephala, assembly GCA_039720435.1. Classification (NCBI taxonomy): domain Eukaryota; kingdom Metazoa; phylum Chordata; class Aves; order Psittaciformes; family Psittacidae; genus Amazona; species Amazona ochrocephala. Next base: position 54,378,030 of record CM077909.1, on the reverse strand, counting down.
AAATGCCCCAAAACATTGTGAACAGCACAGAGTAACAGTCGTATTGTAAGAAAGTCTGTTTTCAGCATGGGTTCATAGAAAACATTTGTAACTTCTGCTATATTCAAACCTCTACTATTCTCTTGAAATAATATCAGAAACATTTGAGAATGTCATCCTATTTTCCTCCCACTGAAAACACTGGTGCCATGCATAAGCAAATGCCAACACATTTTTGCCACTGGTAACAAAGCCAAGGAAGTTGTAATACTACCCAAATTCATAGGCATTTCAGTTACAAATGGAACATTGTGACAACTAGAACCATAACGTTTATAAGTTCGTGCCCCAATTTGTTCAAGTCCCTGAAGATACCTGCACTGCACTCTTCAGTAAATACCAAAACTTTAAATGGACATTGCAGAATATTCACCCAGAAAGAAACTTGTAGTTGAAATATTTGCACTGAAAAGTTCTACAGGTCACTGAAACAGGAAGTAAATGGATGATATTACCCTTATATCCTCTTTAAGTTAATTTTCCTAAGGTTAATATTTAAAGAAGCATGTCAGTTATTGAAATGAATAGTTTTTAACCTGTTTAAAAGTCAGTTTTTCTGAATTTGAAAAAAATCTCTTATCCGAGCATTTTTTATAACAAGCATTTTTTGCAGTAGTAATGTCTCAAAAGTGGATTGCACACAGCAAAGAAGCTCCATTTTATGAACCAATTGCCTGCTCTAAATAGGTCAGGCAGATCTGGTTACAAGTCCCAGCAGCTATTTCCCACCACTTGCGTGAAAAACATACTATCCTCAAACCAGACCTAAATGATGGCTGACTTCATGTCTATAGATATCAAACTAGACTTTCACATATGTACTGTACTTATCAGTACCACCAAAAAATTCAGCGCCTAAGCCAATCCATCCTGGAATGTCTGCAGTTATTTGTAGGTGTCATGGTTTAAGCCCAGACATTGCTGGTTTAAGCCCACCACTGCACCAGCTACTAAGGAGAAAAATGACTGCTACTGCTGAACCCAGGACAGTAGGGCAGGCAAATGCTCAGGTATTCAAGGTACCAGTAGCTAATTATACATTCTTTTAGCTGAAGTCAAAACTGTGTTCTCATTCTGCATTTCAAAGACTTATCTGGGGGAAGGGAGGAGCTTTCTACACATTTTGATTTACCATCAATTAGCAGTTTAAAGTGAACACTAAATATATTTTGCTCTCTCCCATTCTTTAACCTTCATTCTCAATGTGCTGTGCTTAATGCTACTAGCAAACATAAAAGACTAGAAAAGTAATTGCATATTTAATATAAATGAAAAGCAGGGGTGAATCTATGCTAATAACAAAGTAGGCAAGCAACCGGCTTTTCAGAAAGCTAGTTATTCTGATGGAGTATCTTGATTTTTACTTACAGAACAGGGTATAAAAACTGCTTTCATTTTTTACTAGAGATTTTCCTCCTGCCCCAATATCAAAGTTAACTAACACCATCTTTCCCACGCTCAGGTCAGTGGATTAGATAGAGCTATCCACTATCATTCTAGCATAATCGGTAAGGTTAGATTAGATCTGCATTTCCTCAAGGGATTCACTTAGCCTAAATATATGACTTTTTGTTCTGGATTTAAGATTATTGCTCAAAATAAGTCTGCCCCCCACTGCACTACAATTCTGGATGCATTGTATGCCCTCAAGAAAAGATTTTTGTTTTCCAGGCTTCACTGCTGTTACTGTTAAGCCACAACAGACAAGAAAAGGGTAACATTATATGTTAAACAAACATGCTGATTTAGATTGACATCACTCAGTAGTTATGAAATACATAATTTGCTTTATATCAGCAACTTTTATTGTTATGAAAGTAAAAGCATTCCACAATGACAGGCACTGAACTGGATATAGAAACTCTGAAGCTTTGTACAAAGTCACTTGGTAGAAGTTATCTTTGATTTATTGTCCTGCAAGTTGGTTGTCTTATTAAGACCAAATAACTTGATCTGCAAGGCAAAAAAGCTTAGTAGTGTGTGTCAATATATTTTTAAATATTTGCTTCAGTCATGGAAGGTTAAGTTTATGTAAGTATTTCTGTAATGAATGGAAAATGAGTTAATTTACATATGCTATGAAAGATTTCTTCCACATCAGGCTCACAAAAAGAGACCAAAGTCAAACTCCAGGTATTTTTATTTACTTAAGTTTATAACATAAACTTGCATCTAGCAAGACGCAGAACTGTAACTACACACATGAATTGTGCCACTTGTTTAACTGAATGACAAAGTAAACCATTTTCAGCCAAATAAAGATTACGCATGTGGTTGGACTATGACATGAGAGTAGAAAGATTAGTCCCTCCCCTCATCTTCCTCTCCAAATTAGAGCCTTGAACCCCAGCCTTGTGAAGGTATAGTATTTTACTGGTGAAGAATCAACCATAATTGATTATGTCAAAAATAACAGAGAATCCACCATTTTATACACCATGTATTAGAAGCTGTCTTTCCTGAACTGTGACTTGGAAGATGCTCTGCTTAAAATACATGACTGTTTTAGTCAAAGCTTACATACTTTGCAAAGTTCATAAATATGTAAGACAGTGGATGTTTCATATGTCCCATACACAGACACATATTTTACATAAAAGTAGTATTTATCACTCTGCAAACCTTAAACAATACCTCCAGCAAACTTAAGGTAAAACAGATGAAGATCACACTACAGTGTCAAAAGTAGCAGTAGAAGTAAGAGCAACATCAGAGGTCTTTCTTGACAATAACTGGTTGTTTCCCTGAATACAGCAATGTATTCTGTGAAATGAATATGAATACTGTTATGTTTTATCAGCTGATACTGCCAAATTCTTCTGCTCCAGCTGGCTGTTGATTCTGCCTTGTCTTTCCTTGCAGATTTTTTTCCTCTGGACACTGGTGGTTTCAGTCTTTCCACAGATGATCTGTTTCAATGGAACAGTAAAACCATTATAATTTTCCAGAAAGGCACACACAAGAATATTGGGTTTAAATGTTATTTTACAAATAATTTCATTTTACTTATAGTATTGCATATTTATTCAATATTTTTACATTATGTCTCTGTAGAAATGTAAATAGTGAGAAATGCCTCAACATACTAAACTACTTTTATTTTCTTTTTCTTAATGTATTAACATAGTACTATTGAAGTCCTTAACTTAAGAAGTTAAGGCAAATCCAATAAGCACACATGATTCAGCAGTTGTATTAGAATATACTCAGCACAAACCTGAATTACTTTATGTTATAAATCTACCCTTCTAAACCATAGCGTCTTCAGTATTGTTTCTAAATTAAAAGAGAGAATTCTGTCAGTATTGATTTCTGCATTGTTTTGCTATGACAAAAGTATGATATCAAACTTAAAATACACTGCAACTACTCAGTGCCAATTTGTGACCTAGGAATGGCATGAAAATAAAGTATGACTTTTGATAGTACTTGGCTCTTGCAGAACACAGAATTGTGCAAACAATAATTCTCAAAATTGTCTTACAAGTTAAGTAAATACTGTTTGACAGAGGTAAGATTCAATATCAAGATATCTCTCATTACATTCATTTCTGCATGTTTACATATTTTGCTGTCAACCTCTAGCACTGTTTTGAGTCCTTAAAAGTAAACTTATTTCCTGAGAAGATAATTGACTCATGGAAATACTCTTGAATTTAATTTGAGAGTTGTTCATGGGAAAGTATACTTCAGAGATACAGAGATATCTTCTCGACTTACTAGGTGTTTAATGATGAGATTTAAAGCAACAAGTGAAAGTAGTTTCAGGCAGGAACAAAGAGTCAGCATATTATAGTAATAGAACTCTGAAGACACTGTTTTCTAATGTCTGACTCCTGATTTCCCCATGTCTGTAATTTTTATTCTACCTCTTTGCTCCTTCTTCCATCCCCCCTCCTTCCCCTCTCATTCTATGCTTGTCTTGTGAGTTGTTACTGAGATAAATTTACATTCCCAGGGACATTTCTCTGGGTCTGAAGTGTAAGCACCACTGAAACAGTCTGGAGAAAAAATAAACAAAATCTAAAACCAAATCTTCGTCCTTTGATTCGGATGCAGCTTCAAGAGCATATTATTAAACATAAATCAGTGGATATACTTGAATTTTTACAAACTTTTTATTCCGTTTGTACATCTGAAAGCTCTGCTGATTTACAGCATTTACAGAGATCCAAGCTAATCACCACAGGAAGGAACTGGTATAGCTGGCAATGATATAATGAATAACACTTGAATTTTCAGGGATGTGAAGTGCGAGTTATGGTTTTGAACATATTGACAGCCTCAGAGAACAGAAAATAAATGGTTAAAATATAATATATACAGCTATATGGAAAAATTTCCTTCTTTTTCCTGCTAGCATTCGTTAAACCAGTACTGGGAAAAACCATTTTCTTGCCCATTTAGTCTTTGCCTTTCCAAAACTGTTAACATGTTAACAAGGGTAAGTGAAAAGGTTATGTTGGCATCCATTAATTCTGGAAAGATCTCTAGTATGCTTTTTTCCTTTCTACAAGCTGGTGGGGAATTTAGCAAATGTTGGGATGTAGTACACTCCATTAAAGTTGAACAGTGAACAAATTAAAGTCTTCTGATAATCTTCATTACTTTAACGGAAGATGTATAGGGCTGTGGGTTTATTTCTTTTCCAAGTAAGTCCTTAAAAAAGCAAACACGTATTTCATGTATATGTTTTCACTTAATTCCTACATTTCTTCTGCACCCTGCTCTGTATTTTATACAGGCAATAAGAAAATACATGAAAAAAATCAAGAACATGTTTATTTCTGTCCCCATATAGTGGCCAACTATTAGTGTGTTGCATGAAAACAAAATTATTGAGAAGGAATGGAGAGAAAAAAATCTCATACTCTCTCTATATACACACAAATGCCATAGTGCATTCACAGAAATGATTGAAGATAAAAAAGACCCGAAGCTTTTTATTGACGGCCTTTTGAAACATTTATTGTCAGAAAGCCTGTCAAACCTGAAAAAAGAGCAACAATCAACTTTACTCCATTTGAATATGTGTATACACACACACACACACACATATACACTCTAGTAGGAAATAATAGGTTCAGAGGCCAATCTCAGGTAAATCACATAGTAGTTAGTAACAGCTTATAGCATCAAAATATGATCACTGATTCCAGCTACCATGCATCTGTGACAATAAGCAGAATTAATGGTGACTTAAAAAAAATAACACACATATATAACAAGATCAAGAAATGCCATATGTTTTACATCACTGATAGATTTACTTTGCAAGAGTGATCTACAGTTATAAATCTCTAACAGCACTGGAAAAAATAAATAGGAAAGCATTTGACATTATAGTGGCAGCTCATGGTGAGAAAAAATTATTCTCATCTTTGTCTAAAAACATTACTCAGCGATGGCGCTCAGAAAGAAAGGGCTTGCAGCAAGCTCAAATGGAATTGAAATCTTATTCCTTTCACTTTGTTATGCTGAGCAAGAGATTGTGCAGAAAGAAACCACAAGGGGAGTTAACAGCAACAGGAGCAAAAATGAATCCTGAGCTGTTTTGTCAAGAGCATGAAAACATGTATAGAAACAAACAAATCCTGGTAAATTTTCATTTTAGGCTTAACCTTTTTTTTTTTTTTTTTTAAGAGAACAAGCTTATTACATTAAATCTAAACTTAGCCACTTGCGTTTTGGTTTATGTTTTTGTTTTTCTTGTTTGGTGGTGTGGTTTTTGTTTGATTGCTTTTTTTTTAATAAATTTTTTTTGCTTCAGATTACAAGTCATGAAAAGACTAAGGCATTCAAACAGACAAGTGTGCCATGAAGATCTGGAGATACATTGCCCATTTTTCATAAGAGAACAGCAGGTACTAATTCAGTATAATTTCTGAGTTCAGAAAATTCAAGGATCAGAATAATTAAAAGAACTCAGTGGAAAAAAATATGCAACTCAGTCTAATTAGAAGCACAAAGCAAGATTTTTAATCTTTAAAATTGTAAATGGCCAGACACACTAGAAAAAAATAGATTTTAAACATGCAAGAGCATTTGCTACAAGATTTATTTATTTTTAAGCAGTGTGATGATCCCGTGGTATGAGAGAATGCAAAAATACTTCCTTTACCAAGGAAGAAGATAAAAATAAATTCAACAGCATAGTTCTGCTCTCTACCCTTTCAGTCTAGCTATTTAAATAAGCCTTTAACTAAGAATATCAGAGGACCCTGAAGGAGTGCTAACATGGCATCTTCATTTAGGAAAGGTAATTTTGTAACTAACCTTATGTCAATTAATTTGACATTTCCTGTAAAGCCCGGGCAAAAAGGGAGATGAAGGAAGGGTGACAGAAAGTTGTTACTGGATTCAGTTGAGGGCTTTATTGTCAAAGATGCTGTAAATGTCAACCTATAAACACAGAAAACAAGTTTGCAGTACAAATGTGACTCTACCCACCGGATATGAAATGGAAATAAGGCAAAATTAATTTACCTAACTTTTACCTAACTAGTAAATCACTGTAAAAGTTAGTTTGGAAGAAATTGCTGGTGTGAGAACTGTTTGCTAGCAGTGACGGGATTTCACTATTTGGACTGGGGAAGACAGCTCTTATGTGATTGCAAGATGAAGCAACATTTCTCAAATAATTTGAAGAGCACACGAGTGTGTGAGCATAACTCAGACACAACCATATTAGTGTTTGCCAACTGTGCTTCGGAGCACGGCAAAAAAGCTATTTACAGAAATAGCTCTATGTGTTCCCTGGAGCAGTGATATACTAGTTTTCTATTATGATTGAAAATCCCATGTTAAATTTGATTGTGCTCTTTCTATTATAATTTCTCTGCTGCAACAGTGACCTACGTCAGATCTTTCAAAAGAGGATGAGTGCAAGCTTACTGACTGCAATTTGAAATAACTAGCCCACAGAGGAAGTTAATTTACATGCATTGCCAGTGAGAGATGGCTTTATTCCCAGATACACAGCATATGCAAAAAAGATAATGCAGAAAAGCAGACAAACTCCTATGTAATTTCAGAATATATATTCCTTAGCAGAATGTTCATGTTGCTTAACTCACGGGTTAGCTGCCTTTCAGCCAACATGTATACTAATCACAGACTCTTTCACTTTAACTTCTCCTGTATTTCCATATTGTTGCATTTTTCGGCAATGGTATTCACGCACCCAAACAATGGAATAAATTTGAAGACTAACCTGTATGAAAGGTTTCTTTTTTTCTATTATCAGCTTAGTTTGTGACAAATTAATTCCCTATCAAACTCACCCAGCAGCTTCTTGAGCTTTTAGCAGCAACATACAGCTATGCCATTATAAAACAACTGTGGAACATCAGAAGAGGGGAACACCCCTCTTAATAGTGAAAGAAGAGTAACACCAATGAAGAGCTGATCTCTCTTTATTGACTGTGATATGAGCCTCCTAGAGTAACTTACTGTAGAGGATGTTCTAATACTGTTTTAGCTTTTCCACATCTTTTAGTTGTTGTGCCAGACTACTCCCATATAAAGAGTGGTTTGCATTACACTGACTTGCAAACAAGGAAAGACAAGTGCCATAGCATCCTTACATTTAAATTTTTTAATATATTTATGAGACACTTTAAAATAGGGGGTTTTTTTAAAAGTAATTTGATTTTGAGGTAGCTCAGTTCTAACGAAGGAATCATATGGGCAGATATCATTACTTTCACTTGGCACTTTCCGAAGATAAAAAAGTAGCTTAAGTGTCTGAAAGATATAATTTGCCCTGCTTGTAGTTCGCTTTCTTGCATATACACCCAGGTTACTCAGTTCCAAGGCCTTCATTCTGCTCTTCAACAGTCAGTAGAAGGTTAACAGTTATTTGGTCTTAATTAATTCTTTTTGCAGATGTTGTCCTTATGCACAGGAGAAGCATTTAAGACATATTACAAGAGCTTCCTGTCAAGCACACTTGCGTCATAACAGCTAGTTAGTTCTCATGTTGCTATCTGTGTCATTTTCCATCCTGATCAACGGATGGTGTTAGCTCAGTGCTAAATAAATCTTTACTGACCTCATAATGTGCACATTCCTCCTCTCTTTAGGAGATAAAGAGACCCTATCACAGGACTAATTTGAGCTAGGTTAACTTTTTGGGTATTTGTCGTGACTTAAGTCCAACTGTAAATCAGCCACAGTTCCCTCACTCACTCTCCCCTCTTTCTTCCCCCGCACTCCCCTGGGGGATGGGGAGAAGAATCGAAAGAATGCTAACTCCCAGGGGTTGAGATAAGAATAGTCCAGTAACTAAGGTATAACACAAACCACTACTGCTACCACCAATAATAATAACGACAAGGGAAACAACAATGGAAGAGATACAATCGCTCACCACCAGCCGACCAATAATCAGCCTGACCCAGCAGCGATCTAGCCCTTCTGGGTAACTGCCTCCAGTTTATATAGTGGGCATGATGTGCTGTGGTATGGAATACCTCTTTGGTCAGTTTGGGTCAGGTGTCCTGTCTCTGCTTCCTCCGGGCTTCCCCTCCTGCGTGGCAGAGCAGGAGACTCAGAAAAGTCCTTTGTCAGAGTAAACATTATGAGCAGCAACTAAAAACATTGGCGTTATCAGCACTGTTCCCAGGCCAAAAGTCAAAACCACAGCACTGTACCAGCTACTATGTAGGAGAAAAAATGACTGCTACTGCTGAACCCAGGACAGTACTTTTAGAGCTAGATCCTTTCTTCTATCCCAGACTGCTTTGGAGAACAGGTCTAGGTAATACGCAGACTTGTGCACAGAAAGCAGTGTGTATCAATGTGACATGAAAAGCTTCCGAACAAAGAGGTGGGCTGATGCCAACCTGATGAAGTTTAACCATGAAAAGTGCAAGGTCCTACACCTGGGTCAGAGCAATGCCAGGCACAGCTACAGGTTGAGCAGGGAAGAGATTCAGAGCAGCCCTGTTCAGAAGGACTTGGGGGTGTTGGCCGATGAAAAAATGAACATGAGCCGGCAGTGTGTACTTGCAGCCCAGAAAGCCAACTGTATCCTGGGCTGCATCAAAAGCAGCGTGACCAGCAGGTAGAGGGAGGTGATCCTGCCCCTCTACTCTGCTCTTGTGAGACCTCACTTGGAGTATTGTGTGCAGTTCTGGTGTCCTCAACATAAAAAAGACATGGAACTGTTAGAACAAGTGCAGAGGAGGGCCAGAGGATGATCAGGGGACTGGAGCACCTCCCATATGAAGATAGGCTGAGAAAATTGGGGCTGTTGAGCCTGGAGAAGAGAAGGCTGCGTGGAGACCTCATAGCACTCTTCCAGTATCTGAAGGGGGCCTATAGGGATGGTGGGGAGGGACTCTTCATGAGGGACTGTAATGAGAAGACAAAGAGTAATGGGTTCAAACTTAAAGAGGGGAAGTTTAGCTTGGATCTGAGGAAGAAATTCTTTACTGTAAGGGTGGTGAGGCACTGGAATGGGTTGCCCAGGGAAGTTGTGAGTGCTTCATCCCTGGCGGCATTCAAGGTGGGGTTGGACAGAGCCTTGGGTGGCATGGTTTAGTGGGAGGTGTCTCTGCCCATGGCAGGGCGGTTGGAACTCGATCATCTTAATGTCCTTTCCAACCCTAACTATTCTATGATTCTATGATTCTATGATATCCAAACAGCATCTTTTACTCACAGCAGCATTATCACTAGGTCAAAACTGCTGTTAGCCTGTACACTGTTGTCCTGGGTTCAGCAGTAGCAGTCAGTTTCCTCCTTCTTAGTAGCTGGTGCAGTGCTGGTTTTGACATTATTCTGAGAACAGTGCTGATATAACACCACTGTTTTCAGTTGTTGCTAAGTAATGCTTAGTCTGACAGAGGACTTTTAGTCTTATGCTCTGCCGGTGAGAGGAGGCACAAGAAGCCAGGAGGAAGCAGAGACAGGACACCTTACACAAACTAACCAAAGGGGTATTCCATACCACAGCCCGTCATGCCCACTATATAAACTGGGGGCAGTTACCCAGAAGGACTGGATAGCTGCTCAGGTCAGGCCGGGTATTGGTCAGCAAGTGGTGAGTTGTTGTATTCTCTTCCATTGTTATTTCCCCTGTCATTATTATTATTGGTGATAGCAGTAGTGGTTTTGTGTTATACCTTAGTTACTGGATTGTTCCAAAGTCCTATTAAACTGCCAGACATAAGTGTATGAGTTCTCAGCCAGGAGGTAAATAGACCAGGGAGTCAAAGAGAAGAGATTGGGAATCATCAAGTTGTTTTTGTCTCCTCACTGCTCTGCAGTCTCTCTATATTGTCCCTAATACACAACAGCAAACCACTAAATCCTACTCCTGAATGTTAGCCATATGTATCATAAAGGCAGAATAACCAGCTATTTCCTGAAACACCAGGAATAAATACAAGTTATAAGCAGTACTAACACTGTAGGTCCAATATTCCTAAAAAAATATCTCCAACCACACTTCAACTTTCAGTGAAAGGAGCATATCATCCATTTGTTCCAAAGAAAATATTCTTTGTGATACCTTAAATTCTTCCTACCTCTTGAGCAAATTATAAATTGTTTGCTAACTCTAACATACAATGTCTTATTTAGATACAGTCTTTTGATCACAGATTCACTCAGTTTAATACACTTCGTATTTGAAGGAGCTGGATCGGGTCTTAACTGATTACTGGTTACATTACCCAAAACTTTAAGAAAACATGTAGAAAGTGAATAATTTCTGGTTTACTAAAGAAAGTTATACACCAGCTGTCTGCTGACACAGTAGGAGAAAAAACAGCACTTGAATAAATATCAAACTCAGTGTTTATTTCAGAAAAGCATCTCTTTGGGGCATACATATAATCATTGAATCATAGAATAGTTTGGGTTGAAAGGAACCTTCCAATGCTATCTAGTCCACCCCCCTGCAACCAGCAGGGCCACCTTCAACTAGATCAGGATCTTCAGAGCCACAGCCAGCCTGGCCTTGAATATCTCCATTGATGGCACATCCACCATGTCTCTGGTCAACTGCTGCTAGTATTTTACCGCTCTCATCGGAAAATCATTTTCCTCTCACCCAGCCCAAATCTCCCCATTTCTAGATTAAAACCATCACCCTCTTTCTATCACAACAGGCCCTGCTGAAAAGTCTTTCCTCATCGTTCTTATAAGCCCCTTTAAAGAACATGCTTTTTAAGGCATGAGGCTGCAGAATCCCAGCAAATACATCAGGATTTTGCCATATTATGAGCATCACCCTGACACTGTAAAATAGTGCTTTAGAGATACATGCTTTTTTTCCTTTTTTTTTTTTCAAGCACAATTTTAGAAATTCCGTCACTAGCAACAGTAATAATTCAATATAGAACTACTGAGTACGCATGACATCCAAAAAGTTTGTAATATTTCTATGCATAAGGAATGGCTGAAGGAACTGAGGTCATTTAGTCTGGAGAAGGGAAGGCTCAGGGGTGACCTTATCACTCTCTACAACTACCTGAAAGGAGGATAGGAAGTAGCTGATCTTTTTTCCCAAGTAACAAGTAACAGGTAATAAGAGGCAACAGTCTCAAGCTGTCCCAGGGAAGGTTTAGACTGGATATTAGGAAAAATTTCTGCACCTAGAAGATAGGCATTGGAACAGGCTATCCAGGAAAGTGGTGGAATCACCTTCTCTGGATGTGTTCAGAAACTGTGTGGATGAAGCTCCTAGTGACATGATTTAGTGACGGACTTGGCAGTCCTGGGGCAACGGTTGTGTGTGACGATCTTAAAGGTCTTTTCCAAACTAGTTGATTCTGCCTCTATGATGTCTACAAATGTAAAATATATGCATAATTAAGATGAAAGTACTGTCTTCACAGTTATGTATTGTAACAATATCATTTGAAGTATCCCAATGACTTAACATGGGCAGAACTTAACAGGACTCATTAAAAGGAATAGAATAAAGAGGTCTTTCTTTATGAAAGTCAAGTCTGCATGCTGTTTTCTTATAATTCACCAGCCTATTATTATTTGTGAGATTATTGTTTTTGTTCCAACATTATCATTTTTGGCCAAATTTAATGGTAATATTTCCTTTATAATCTTATCCGCTTTTATGGAATATATTGCTGGGATTTTTCCTGTAGTAAACTCACTGACTAGTCAAAGCCAGAGAAAAAGTTGAGGGAAGGAGTTGCTGCTTAGAAGCACAGCTATTTCTTATGCCTCCAGCTGAAACAATAAACCTTGGGCCAGCTGGCGCAAACATCAGGTAGACACTTAACAGAAAAGTTCCTGAACCCTTAAGAGCAAGAAGAATATCAGCTGAAGCAGAAGAGGTTAAGTTCAGCCTCATGTTATGTCAATGAACTAAAGACACCATCATATCACACGTGGATACTCCTTAATTCTTTGAAACATTCAGTGAAAAATACAAAATCTAGGGAGTAAGGAAAAGAGAGGAGCTTTTTATTCTCAAGACAACTTTGCTATTCATCACAAAAAATAGGAGAGTAGAGCAGTTACCAGACTTTGAGAAAAAAAACCCAAACTCTCCTACTGGAAGTAGGTAACTGTGAATAGGATAATAATACCTGGGAAGGTAGCTGAACCCAGGAGATCACAGCATGTTTACCCATGCGAAAACAATTGTTACCAGACAAGTAATTTGTTTTCACTCCAAATAACTTTCTCCATTAATATACAAGAATTCTTTCAAAGCAATTTGAAAGTTGGCATACAATGAATATTCAACCTTGAGAACAAAGCGATTCACAATAACTTTTCCACTCCACCATTCAAGAAAAAAAATTTACTAAACACTTCATACTTTTTAACACAGATGAATGTGAAATGGCTTGTAAACCATTTCTCAGTAAAATATCTGATTTCTTTCAGATAAGATCAGGATTTTATTAAAAATGTGGAACACATGGGGTTATTTCCTTACACAACTTTGCATAAGAAAATTAAACTGCCAGTAATTTATCACAATACAAGAATTATGGATCCTTTTACCAATCCAAAGAAGATTTCTCTTTTTCATTTCAGTGGTAGGAAAAAAAGGGTTACTAAAGAAAAAAAAAAAAAAAAAAAACAAACAAAAAAGAAAACCAAAAAAACCCCAGAATTTGGCTGATAGAGTTTTGCTTTACAGACAGGGAAAAATAAAGTGATCTGTCATAAAACTAGTTTTGTTGGTTTACTGAAGTGTCAGGTACTGATGTCTTGGGGGGTTTTATTAAAGATTTTAATTTTTCACCTACTATGAAAATATAAAGAAAACAACTCCCTGCTATTGTGTCCCAACTGCATGACCAGTTAGCAGGCCATGAATTCACCATCTGTTTCTCATGCTGTCTAGGGTCAGTAGTGTAGGTTAGAGTCTGTCAGTTCATACTTAAGCTTATTTTCTAAGTTGAAAAATAAAGTCACACAGAAGCTTATTTTAAGCATGCACTCCACTTCTCACATTGTAATTTGCTGAGAAAACACTTCTAAAAAAACTCATCATCTTGGTAATAGCATAACAACTGAAGCACATAAGTTAGAAGCATATACCAGACACACTTCATATTAAAACTCCTGTTATCACTTCATATAAAAATCCATTTGTTAATTTTGCTGACTATGCTAGTTTGGTTCAGTTCTTTTATTTTCTTCCCCCTTTACCACAGTATAGAGGATGGCATATTTTCAGTGTAGAATAGGCTTCTCTTGGCAAGGCAAAATACCACATTCTGTCAACATTTCACAGATTTTCCCCATTTTCATTCCACTGCCTATTTGTTCATTATTTTTTCTTCTCAACCACAGCACAAGGACAGAAGCAGTTTCAGTTCCTTCAAGAGTGTATTTACGTAAAAACTTAATGATTGAGGACACAATTCTCCTCCTGTACCACAGTGTTTTACATTCTTATCTGTGCTGAGATTTTCACTGCTCTTCCTGTGAGATATTGTGTATAGAAACCTCACAATGCACTGTACAGTGATTATAGCACTGATCCTGGCTGTGTGTCAGAAACTTTTTAAAAATGAAGTAAGAATGCAGATTCACAGAATAAAACAAGAATTCAATATACTTCTCTTATTCACTGGATACTAGGTTTGGTATTGAGACAATTCTCTTTCCTGACATTTTGTTGAACCTCAAAAAAATACTAGGAAAGGTTAATTTCAAATCACTATCTTACACTAAAGGGTGAAGGAGAATTCACAAACTCTCCCATTTAAAGGTAAATTGAGCTGTGTGGGAGATCGCCTGGCTTTTAGATGTGCACGGAAAGCCAAGAATATGCAGTGGATGCATTGAGCACTGTCTATACAGATCAGTTGCATCCAGAATTCCAATGTGTGAAAATAAATTCACCAATAAGCATACTTGTTTGCATAAATCATCTATGATTTGTCAGATTGTTGATTAGCCTGGGATAGAAAGTAGCAATAGCAAGAAAAAAAAAAAATCATTAAAAACATCTGAACAAATGTGGCGATGGAAAAGTGTGATGTCATTCCGGTTTTGAGTAATAAGAAACACCTTGTGTTTTCAAAGCCATCTTTGATAAGAGAAGTGTAACAATGATTGTCTAATACAATGAAACCCTAAGAAAGTCATGAAATGTCTTTTCAAGAGCTTGAGATAACTGTTGAGACTATGCACATGAGAAAATGCACAATGTGTAAGTTTACACAGTCATTTTAGTTTAGGAATAATCCCAAGAGCTGCAAAACCTTCACATCATTTTCACATCATTATCTCTATAATTTGAGATCTGTGTTTAGTTAAGAGCCTTTGAAGCAAGCCAAAAGAACCAAAATAAAAGAGAGCACTTGTTACTGTATCAATACAATGCAGTAGTAATGCTCCAATTTACTAGTAAACAATGTCAATGGCTAGCAAATAACCATGTTTCTATCTGTATGTCAATTGCTGCATTTTTAAAGCAGGAAAAACGAAAGTGATGACAACATTTATCGTCTTTCCTTTTCATACTAAATAATCAAAGTGAAACTTTCCTTACTTCCTGTACTGGAGAAATGCCATTTTGACCGGTTTTCTCGTATCAAAAAATAAAGCATAAGTTATTAAAGAAAGTCTGTAAATATCCCAGTCCAGATACATACATTTACATTGTATTGTTTCTAGAGATATCTAATTTTTATCCAGTGTTATCAGAATTTTTCTAGCTTCCTATACCTTTAAGATGTGGATTCAAGAATAAAACAAAATATTAATTTAATATTAATGAAACATAGGCCAAGAAAATCCATACAAACTAAGATGAGAATTTGAATTCAATTAATAGCATTTTTCATAGAAAAAGCTGCATATACTGGCCCTATTACACTTGAAAAAAAAAAAAAAAGGACAAAAAAATAAAAAGGACAAAAATCCTTAATTTTTGAAGTTTAGTTGCTAAAAGAGAAAAACAAAATAGCTAACTGAAAGTACTCCAGTTAAAAGCCTCATGAAAGAGAACCTCAATAACTATCTAACAAACTAAGAATATGAGAAATAAGGGAAACCTGTTATTCTGTGACTATTAAAGGTCTGTTATTTAAACATTAATTTTAGCACTTATTTGCATCCCTAAAAGGAAACATATATTTCAGTGTTTTGGGTTTTCCTGCCTTAATTCAGTGTATAGATGGGGGAGAAGGAGGAGAGGAACTGAAAAATCCTGAAAGTTCTTGTGAAAATTACTTAAGACATCTTAAACTTTACTTAGAACTGCTAGGATGGAAATTATAAGATGTAAATACAACTATTAAACAACATAGCTGAGGAAACATCTTCCTTATTACTCATGCTGCAGTTGTAGTTTTCTTCTCTATCCAATCCTAGCCAAATCACCATTTTAGATGACGGTTTTCATGCTGACGCTTGCAATTTCCAGCCACTTCATCAGAAGTTGTGAATCCTCAGAGCTGGATAACTAAGCACAAAAGTAAATTAACCAATTTCAAATTAATCCTGTTGAACCAGGAGAAAATGCAATCTATTGTAGTAAGAATCCTTTCACTTCTCTGATTTCACATTATATCCAGTGCCCTACATCTACAACTAGATGACTTTTTTTATTTACATCATTTTAATTCACATTGTTTAGGCTTCAATTAAATTATCTTCATGACATTTCAATAGCTTTGTCCTTCTGTTTTGGTTTCTAAAATCTATGGTTCTTCAGTCCTATGACGTGATAATGAGTGGAAGTGATAACATTAACTTCAGTATTTTAGTAGTCTTGCAAACCGTTTAAAATATTTTTCCTTAATTTTTTAATTTTTGCCAAATGTACGTCTACTAGCAGACAAATCTTACATCTCTTTAATGAAAAAATAGACTATTAATAGTAGTTAAAATTTACAACTACAGTTTTCCAATAAAAATCAAGTGAATGACATGGAAGCCAATAGAGGACAAGAAAAATATTTTATTAAGCAGTAATCTTCATCAAGTTTGGAAGATTTTAAAATATCTTTTCTCCTTTTTGTAAGTGACTTTTCAATAAAGAAAGAGTCTTTTTTTGTAAAAAATTAGGAAGGTTTTTACTGAAGAAAGGCATCTCTTGCAAGCAGAAGCTTAGCTCTCAATAGAAAAGGAAGTATCATTTTCCACTCAAAAATTCGGCACTAACCTTGCAGGAAGAAATAAGTAGTTATGTGCTCACTCTTGCGTAAGTAGCAATTTGTCTAAATTTATAATAATGGTTAATAAAGCATTATAAAGATGAACCGACTCATTTAAATAAGGATTTGGAAAATAATGTTTTAATCAGAAATAATTAGCATTCGAAGCCCGCTGTCAAGACACAGAAACCACAATATTTTGCCACCTACCACTCTGCAATTGGTGGCAAAATATATATTGATTTAAAAATGTATAGTGAAAGATCAGAATCATACCAGCATATTCAGCATATAATTAACAATTACCAAAGTACAAGAACAGAACTATGCATCACATATAGAACTGTAACTCCTGTATGTATTTATTATCATCACTGGTCTCAACCCTTAGTAAGAGTATGATCTGTGCTGAAAAAGACATTAAATAAGAGCATGTTTACAAAATGCACCAAACAATCACTCTTGTTGCACATAAAACAACTTCATAGATTCCCTCAGGAGAATCAGTAATGATGGTTCATTGATAACTAGTGACACTAGGCGTCATGGAAAAACAATAAAATACTGATTGATGGTCTCCTGGAAACCCTAACTTCCCTGTAAAATCTTATTTCTTACTGCAAATCATGTAATCCAAGATCTTTATGTATGTGCTACATATTATCTAAGGAGCAAAAATTTTTTTCATTGCAAAAATGCTTTGTTTGTATTAGCCTTCTGACCTCCTTTGTTATTCATTAGATACTACACCAAACAGCATTCACTGCAAAGTTTTACAAGCAGAAGACACCAAATCACGATCTGCAAGTTAGAGCAACAATTCTCCTGGATAGCACAACTTTGAAAGAATATTTATTCTTGTATTGCTATATATCTGAATCATTTGTCAATAGAATTGTAGAACATTCACTTTTTTGAGTGAATGTTATAGAATTTGGACAGTTGTTTTGAAAAAGCCACTGCATAACAGTTTTGCCAATTACTGATTTC
Organism: Amazona ochrocephala; assembly: GCA_039720435.1. Taxonomy (NCBI): domain Eukaryota; kingdom Metazoa; phylum Chordata; class Aves; order Psittaciformes; family Psittacidae; genus Amazona; species Amazona ochrocephala. The sequence continues at coordinate 54,360,397 of CM077909.1, read as the reverse complement.
TGTCAACTCAAATCTTATGTTAGCTTTGTAGGTTCCCTTCCATTTAATTAAGGGTTGTTTCTTCTTGCATTAGGTGATGGTTTCCTTGCCTTTCCTGCTGAGCATCTGTGACATAAAGATTCATAGCAACTAGATCTCTACAAAGACAGTGAGCAAGCCCCAAAGTTGCTCTCCACCAAGCCCTTTCAGACACATGTGTGATATCGTGAACTGCAACTCGCAACAAGCATCTGTCTGTAAATCCCAAGTGAATTCATTCAAGTAAACATTAACTATTCGTTTTCCTTCTGCATTGGTATAAAGTACCCCAGAAAGCACAAAAGAACACCAATCAGCTGGATAACCTAGTGGACAGCCTAGTGATGGCTGTTTCTAAATCTTGGATGAAGAAGCATCAAGAAGATATTTTTGCCTTCTCTCATTCGCAGCTGGCTACGCAACTAGAGTTTTCATTACAACAGGCATTTTCTTGTCCGTTTTCATCTTCTTCAGTTACACAAGATAGTCAGAACACATATGCAAAGTGTAGCTACCTATTTGTCTCATGTGGTAGAGAACAGGCAACAATTACACAATAGCATTAATATAAGCTATCTAATATCATTCAGAAATAAGGCCTTAATATTTACATTTTAGAAAGCTTAAGAGTTCACATAAGTTACTCTGGATCATGACAAATGATGCTCAAAGTGAAATAGTGGTCCCACCAGAACAAGAGGAGGGAATCCCTATCTCCCACAGTTGCTTACAAGCGTTCTTGCTAATGAGGATATTAGAGCTGAAGTGTGAGCAGAAATTCAGAAGTTTCTCTTTTAGGAAGCCATTCCATAGTGTCTGCAGCATTTTAGAATAAGTCGCTCTTACCACGTGTCTGCAGGTGTATAAATGCAATAGTCCTACCACTCTGCACTTACAAGGAAAAAGTTTGGGCACAGTAATGTTGAAAAATATGTTGTCAGCAGAACTAATATAACAAATCCTGCAGAAGTAATTCCTAAGGATCTGTAATCTTTGTCATTTGCTATCTTGCTTCTGTTTATTGTTAGAAACCTATTTCTCCTATTCTCTAACATTTATCAGATACAAATGACATGATGCCTAAGGGCCATGTACAAAACAAGAATTAGAAAAAGAAAGAATGATAAAAAGGAGAAAATCTTTTAATACAGTATCAAACAAACCCACCTACATTACTTAAAATGGAAATGTTTAGTGGATAATAAGTAAGGACAAAATAGAAAGAACTGCATACGAGATCTACTAATGAGATCTACTCATCACCATTATTGCATTAATTTCAATAGCATTTCTTCATTGGTTATAAAAACATAAATTTCAAACTGTTAAACTAACAGCAGATTTATTTTTTTTTTAAGAAAAAAATTGTTGCTTGTCACTCCTCCAATTTTCTTTCTTTTCTTTTGTTACTTACCTGCACTCTGTTCTGTTGTTTTGCCTATGTGCTTGCTGAGCTAGGTGTGCTAATACCTGTTTTAAGAACCAGTGGTGTAGTTAACATCACAATTTACTTTCAACACATTCTCTTTCTCCAGTAGCACACCTACTAGCGATTACTCTGACAGATTATTTACTAGATATATTTAATCCCCTGTAAATTTTCTTTCTCACCGACATGTATTCACTGGGCTCTGAAATAGGAACATCATGTGATTTATATTTTAAATACAAAAAACCCCCAAAAGTTCACAGTTACATAAGAAACACGAGTCTATTTGCCTGTAGGTCTCTAATGTACTTGAAGTCATCCACCTCTTGTCAAACAGTTTAATGGATGATTTAGCAACAACTTGGTGCTGGAATTTCACTCCAATTTAATTCCTTCCATATTTGCATAAAAAATTGTTTCAACAAGTTATCCAACTTGAGATTAAAGCATCCATGCAAAGCAGCTACTTTGCACTGTATCACAAGATAGCTACTCAATGAAGCAATCCTTTATTGCCTTACCCAGATTTGATTTTGTTATTATTTTTCTAAAACTGTTGTCTTTTAGTTAAATTTCACACAATTGACAAAAAATGCAACTTGTATTTGAGGCAATCGAATCATACCACTTTTGCCAGCTTAGGTTTATTTCAAGCCAGTAAACCTATTTAATCATTAGTAACTAGTTGCATAATGCATATTACCTGTTTTTCCAGTACTTCCATATACCAGCCAAGATCAGTTAAAGGCACCGTTTTGCATCAACTGCCTTTCAGCTTCAGACCCAGGTGAGAAATTCTTCTTTTCCAGTTACCACATTATAGCAACAAATGGATTCTTTGTGATTTAAAGGTAGGTGTAGCTGAAAATGGGACAAAGCTCTTAAAAAATAGCTTTGAAGAAAACTAACCAGAGTACAAATCTCCCCTATACCCAGACCCTTTTTGAACATATTTGTAATACCTGGACTGATGCAGCTAAAATGCAAAAAACTTTCAAAGGAAACAAATTATTCCTGTCCCCTCAGCTGGAACCGTCAAGTTCACAGAGAGTCATAAAGGAATCTTAACTAACTCTCTTATCTAAGGAGAGAGAAGTGAAGTTCATAAGTTCAGGCATAGAATGCCAGAAGAACTGTATATAAATTATCAAGAAGGCTGCCTATCTGAAAGAAATTGCTTCAATGACCTGTTCAGTTTGTCACAATTACTATGAAGCTAAATTACTCTTAAATTGTTCTACATATGTCTTTCTAGCCACAAGAAGTCGAGATGTCTGGATTTAAAATACATGTTCTGCCCACAGGTTTTTTTTAAAACTGTTGTCACTGGGTGCTTAACTGCTACAAACTCAAAGTTTAGAAGAAAAAAAATATCTTCAGGAAAAAGGATATAGTCCATAACATAGAATAGAATCATAGAATCATAGAATAGTAAGGGTTGGAAAGGACCTCAAGATCAGCCCTTTCCGGCCCATTGCTGAGGTGACTGTCTCGCGAGGGGAGGCCTGCAGCGCCTGATCGGGGGGGGGGAGGCTCGGCGACTACGAGCTTCACCTCGGAGCAGCAACTTGCCCCAAGGGAGCTTCAAGTCCTCGACAAGGCCTGCCCGGGAGCCTGCAGCTCCGCGGAGGCGAGCGGCTGACTCAGAGGGGGCGGCGTCAGGAGGACCCGCGGCAGACCTGACAGGTTAAAAACCTGCCCCAGGGAGCGCGAGCGACTCGGAGCGCGGCGAATAGGGCGGGCTCGAAGCAGTTTGCGCGGCAGTTTGCGAGGGCAGGCGAGCGGGGTGGTGAGCGGGATGGTGAACACTCGTCGTACGGGCAAGGCTCGGTCTGGGAGCTCTGCTCTGGCTGTGCCGGTGGTGGCCAGCGTGGGCACCCAGACGGAGCCGACGGGAAGGGAGGCTGTAGTGCAGAGCTCGGGGTATCCTAAGGGAAGGGTGAGCAATGGGCAGGGCTACACTCTGCGCTCCCTGGTGGAGGCCCTCCTGCAGCAGGTGGCTGAACTGCAGGAAGCTGTTACCAGGATGAAAGGTGTCAGGGAAGCTGAGGGGGAGCAGCACTGCTTGCTCCAGGACCAAACTGTTCCTGGGCCTCGAGTGTCTACTGTTGCCCCTGCAGGAAAGGAGGCTGCTAACCCAGGAAAGGAGGCTGCTAACCCAGGAAGTTGGGAAAAGGTAACAGAAAAAAACAACAAAAAAAGGAGGAAGGGGGTAATTAAAAGCAAGGGGCTTCCTCCTACATCTGTTGTCCCCACCCAGAACCGCTTTGCTGTCCTGCAGGGGGCTGATGAGCAACAGCGCTCTGCTATCCTGCAGGGGGCTGATGAGCAACAGCGCTCCCACCAGGCACAACCAGCTAGTGCACTGGTAAAGAAGGTCACTACTGGTGCTGCCAGGAAAAAGCGGCGGGTTGTAGTAGTCGGGGACTCTAATCTGAAAGGCACAGAGGCACCCATCTGCCGGCCTGACCCAGCCTCAAGGGAGGTGTGTTGCCTACCAGGGGCTCGGATCAGGGATGTGGCCGAGAAGCTGCCTGCTCTAGTCTGTCCCACTGACTATTACCCACTCCTGGTAATACATGTGGGTGCTACTGATATAGATAGCAGTAGCCTGGAGACTATAAAGAAGGACTACAGGGCTCTGGGAGAGGTGGTTAGGGGCTCTGGAGCTCAGATTGTCTTTTCGTCAATTCTCCAGGATACAGGGCAGGACCTTGAAAAGGCTAGGAGGATTGCGCAGGTTAATAAATGGTTAGAAGGGTGGTGCTATAGTCAGGGGTTTGGGTACCTTGACCATGGGACTCAATATAGTAGGCCAGGTCTACTGGGAGCTGGTGGAGCTGGTCTGACAAAAATGGGGAAGAGGGGATTTGGTAGGAGGCTTGCCAGGCTGGTCAAGGATGCTTTAAACTAGATGTGTTGGGGGAGGGGGGCGGCATTCCATCTCAACACACCCAGTCGGTTAGTAGCACCTATAGTAAACGTTTGGAGCAATGTAGGGATATTCCAGCTGCTCCAGCCAATGAGCCGGCTTCAAATGGATCTCGGTTCAAATGCCTCTACACAAATGCCCGTAGTATGGGGAACAAACAAGAGGAATTAGAGATGTGTGCACATCTGCGGGGGTATGATATCATAGGCATCACAGAAACATGGTGGGATGGCACCTATGACTGGTGTGTTGGAATGGAAGGTTACTGGCTCTTTAGGAAAGACAGGCCTGGCAGACGGGGAGGGGGAGTTGCTATTTATGTTAGGGATAGGCTAGAGAGTATGGAACTCTGTCTGGGGACAGGTGAGCAGTCGACAGAGAGTTTGTGGGTCAGGGTTAAAGGGAGAACAGCGATGGGTGACATTATTGTGGGGATGTGTTACAGACCGCCTGACCAAGGGTACTTGCTGGACGAAGCGCTCCATAGGCAGATAGAAGCAGCCTCACGCTTGCAGGCCCTTGTTGTCATGGGAGACTTCAACCACCCTGATATCTGTTGGAGGGATGGTACGGCCCGGCACAAGCAATCCAGAAGGTTCCTTGATTGCGTGGAAGACAACTTCCTTCTGCAAGTAATAGAGGAGCCGACAAGGAGAGGTGCCATGCTTGACCTCGTCCTCACCAACAGGGAAGGGCTGGTTGGGAATGTAATGCTCCAGGGCAGCCTTGATTGCAGCGATCATGAGATGGTTGAGTTTGAGATCCTCAGGACAGTGAGAAGAGCGTGCAGCAAGCTCACTGCCCTGGACTTCAAGAGAGCAGACTTTGGCCTCTTCAGGAACCTGCTCAGTAAGGTTCCATGGGATACAGCCCTATAGGGCAGGGGGGCCCAAGACTGTTGGTTGATATTCAAGGATCACCTGCTGCAAGCTCAGGAGCGGTGCATCCCAACTAGAAGGAAGTTCAGCAGGAGGGCCAGGAGACCTCCTTGGATGGATAAGGAGCTGCTGAGAAAAATTCGAAAGAAAAAAGAGGCTTATAAAAGGTGGAAACAAGGTCAGGCGGCTGAGGAGAATACAGGGATGTTGTCCGGGAAGCTAGGGACCAGGTTAGGAAAGCTAAGGCCCAGTTAGAATTAAACTTGGCTAGGGATGTTAAGGATAACAGGGAGGGATTTTATAGGTACATTGCCGATAAGAGACAGGTTAGGGACACCGTGGGCCCTCTCCAGAAGCTATCGGGAGAACTGGCTACCCTGGATTTGGAGAAGGCTGAGGTTCTTAATGACTTCTTTGCCTCAGTCTTTACGGGCAAATGCTCTGTCCACACCGCCCAAGTCTTGGAAGGCAGATGCGGGGACGGTGAGGGTGGGGACCCTGGGCCCACTGTGGGGGAGGATCTTGTTCGGGACCACCTTAGGAACCTGAATGTATACAAGTCCATGGGACCGGATGAAATCCATCCAAGGGTCCTGAAGGAGCTGGCAAATGAAGTTGCTAAGCCACTGTCCATCATATTTGAAAAATCATGGCAGTCAGGTGAAGTTCCCGATGACTGGAAAAAGGGAAATATAACCCCCATTTTTAAGAAGGGAAAAATGGATGAGCCAGGGAATTACAGACCAGTCAGTCTCACCTCTGTGCCTGGCAAAATCTTGGAGCGGATTATCCTGGAAGACATGCTAAGGCACATGAAAACCAACAAGGTGCTTGGTGACAGCCAGCATGGCTTCACTAAGGGGAAATCCTGCCTGACCAATCTGGTGACCTTCTATGAAGGGGCTACGGAAGTGATGGAGAGGGGCAGAGCAGTTGATGTCATCTACCTGGACCTGTGTAAAGCCTTTGACACTGTCTCCCATGACATCCTCCTCTCTAAGTTGGAGAGACATCAATTTGATAGGTGGACCACTGGGTGGATAAAGAACTGGCTGGATGGCCGCACGCAAAGAGTAGTGCTCAGTGGCTCAGTGTCCAGGTGGAGACCAGTAACGAGTGGTGTCCTCCAGGGATCGGTGTTGGGACCGGTCTTGTTCAACATCTTTGTGGGTGACATGGACAGTGGGATTGAGTGCGCCCTCAGCAAGTTTGCTGATGACACCAAGCTGTGTGGTTCGGTTGATACATTGGAGGGAAGGAATGCCATCCAGAGGGACGTTGACACGCTTGTGAGGTGGGCTGATGCCAACCTGATGAAGTTCAACCATGCTAAATGCAAAGTCCTACACCTGGGTTGGAGCAATGCCAGGCACAGCTACAGGTTGGGTGGGGAGGAGATTGAGAGCAGCCCTGCAGAGAAGGACTTGGGGGTGTGGGTTGATGAAAAAATGAACATGAGCCGGCAGTGTGCGCTTGCAGCCCAGAAGGCCAACCGTATTCTGGGCTGCATCAAAAGGAGTGTGATCAGCAGGTCGAAGGAGGTGCTCCTGCCCCTTTACTCTGCTCTCGTGAGACCTCACTTGGAGTATTGCGTGCAGTTCTGGTGTCCTCAACATAAAAAGGACATGGAACTGTTAGAACAAGTGCAGAGGAGGGCCACAAAAATGATCAGGGGACTGGAGCACCTCTCGTATGAAGATAGGCTGAGAAAGTTGGGGCTGTTCAGCCTGGAGAAGAGAAGGCTGCGTGGAGACCTCATAGCAGCCTTCCAATACCTGAAGGGGGCCTATAGGGATGCTGGGGAGGGACTCTTCATTAGGGACTGTGGTGAGAGGACAAGGGGTAATGGGTTTAAACTTAAACAGGGGAGGTTTAGATTGGATCTGAGGAAGAAATTCTTTACTGTGAGGGTGGTGGGGCCCTGGAATGGGTTGCCCAGGGAGGTTGTGAATGCTTCATCCCTGGCGGCGTTCAAGGTGGGGTTGGACATAGCCTTGGATGGCATGGTTTAGTGGGAGGTGTCCCTGCCCATGGCAGGGGGGTTGGAACTCGATGATCTTGAGGTCCTTTCCAGCCCTTACTATTCTGTGATTCTGTGATTCTGTGATCATCGAGTTCCAACCCCCCTGCCATGGGCAGGGACACCTCCCACTAAACCATGTCATCCAAGGCTATGTCCAACCCCACCTTGAATGCCACCAGGGATGAAGCATCCACAACCTCCCTGGGCAACCCATTCCAGGGCCCCACCACCCTCACAGTAAAGAATTTCTTCCTCATATCCATATTCTATAATATCAAATATCTATGCTGCATTCAAAGAGTTCTAAATTGGGCTGTCTCAAATTCTTTTTTAGATGTAGCAAGGGAATAAAATTTCTCACGATTTCTCCTAACTTAAAAATCTATGCTTCAAATGCTTATTTCTTTACCTGGTTCTTACAATCAGATTCATTCTGCTGTTACTCTACAGAATGCTGTACTTGATTTCTTCTGTTTTTTTTTTGTTGTTTTTTTTTTTTTTTTGTTAATATAATTTAAAAATAGTAATTAGCTTGAATAATTAATAAAATTTCATAGTTGTAAATATGTCTGATTCTTGTAGTATTTTGGATAAAGTTACAGCATTCAGCGCTACCTGAGCAGCAGCTACGTGACCACCCTGGGAACTAGATAGAACATAGTAACTTTGAGTGCAACTGTGGAAGTGAATATTGGCCCATAATCAGTTACAAAAGGAAGGAAAGAAGAGAAGGAAAGTTCTTATTTGCAGCACATGAATTCACACATAGGCAATATATGCAGGACAAATTAAGACCTCCAAATGAATTTAACAAAGATTTTAAAATAATTGCACATATTCAGATAAAATCCCTACAGCATTTACAGAAAAGAAAACATATTTCAGCATCAAATGCTAATTAAGAGAAGTGTATACTTTGGGGTAATGAAAACAAAACAGGACTATCAAAAGAATACATTATCCTTTTCATAATTCTTCCATGAGAATTCCAAACCAATTATTTCTGCTATTTTCCTTTTTAAACTATTTGCTTTCTGTTCAGTTTCAGAAAACTTACCAGATGCTTCAATGATCTGCTGTACACATTTGACTCAGTAAAAATGAATTGAAGATACAAATAGTTTTACATTGAAGATACAAATAGTTCTACACTGAAGACAGCCCAATGACATCCACAGCATTCCATCCACTCCCTGGGCTGGACTCAATCCTGTCTCTGCCCCTGTGATCAAACTCTCTCCACTTTCCTTCTGCCATCACAATGCTCATCTGACCATGCAGGGAAATTAGCTAAGGAGCTAAAGCAAAAGGAAATGAATTCCATCAAAACCACTGACTCATTCAGTGCTGATGTAGCTTCTTTAAATGGCCTGGTTGTGAACACAGCCAGCTGCATAAGGAAAACATTACAAAAGTACAGTCCAGTCAGGGGCAGCCAGACCTTCCGTTAGCTAGCATTGGAACCTGTATCCTGAGTAAGACCATTGCTGGGGCAACTTGGGATCAATTAAAGAATTTTGAGCTTTGTAAGTCCTCTTCTCAAGCCAAATTCCGTGCCTCATGGAACTACAAGGCCCTGAAAATACCCAGACATATATACTTTAAAAGGAAGAAAGTCCTATTACAATTTGTCCTTTCTTTGGTATGTAAGTTTAATCTTTACAATTCTTTATTATTCAAATTCTCAGGTCAACTAGTAAATAAAGCTGTTATCACAGGAAACATTACAGTATCACCTTATTTCTTGTCTTTAATGTGTGCATCCCTCACAAGGAGGTTGCTACTCCAAAGTATGAACTCTGTTAAAATAAAACAAAGAAAATGGTACAATCACTGCTGCTCTTACCCTCTCTCCACTGTTATTAGTAATACTACATGACAGGTTTCTGATTAAAGAACTCTACTTCAATTCTCTAGTTACATTTTGAGACTATAAATAAGTCTACTTCTGAAAGCAATGGTGTCTTGAAGAAAACGGAAGTATTATGATCTCCACATAAGCACATTTATAAGTTTAATTACAGTTTAATTACAGTTTTAACCCTCCCTTAAGTTGGAGTAACTCAAACAAATGCGGAAAAAAATATGAGAAATGATGCAATACCGTTCCTGCATTATTTTTCCTTTTATTAAATACAAGCATATTGCAAATTTTTTTTCTTTTTTTGAGATTTTGCATCAGATAGACGTTAAAATGTTGGTTTTAAGGCTGCCCAAGAAAATCTATTTCATATAATAATAACATTAAAGATAGGATATTCACAATGTTCTGACATTAACATCCAACTATTAGGTACACACCTTTATCACATGAATTCTAATAAATTTAAATAATCTCTGTCAGTTTTCATGCTACATGACTGGGGACTTACAATCCAAATGAACTTGAATAAGGTTCATCAGGATCAAAATAATGTTTTGCTCTGCTATCTGCAGAAAAATGTTCTGTCAAGGGAGAAAAATTACAAAACCCCTATGCACACACACACAAAGGCAAAGGAGAAATTGCCTTTGCAATTCTTTGCAAACACATCTTTGCCAGTGATGTCTCACATCAGTTTCAAGTCACCGCTGCTCATGAGAATGGCAGCAAATATGACAGTGAATGGCAGTAGTATGGAAATGATGAGAGGTAAAGCAGTCTGTTAAGAGAAGCTTTCTCCCAAAAGTGCTAATTTTGCATTTTGTTTTTCTATATGAACTGGCATTCAAATACATACACTTCTCTGTGTTTTGCATTGCATAAAGATTAAAAAAAAAAAAAAAAGGCACAAGAGAAACACAGGAGCAGAGGGCAACTACAGTCTTCTGCCATGAAATTTACAGTGTAATACAGCACAAAGCAAGTGGCAGAAATGATTTTATATGGAGATTTGATGTTGCTTTATAGTCTGTTCTATTATTCCCTCATTAACCCTTCTCCACAATATGTTAATGAAGCCAGGGTCACTGGTTTTGTGAAGTGCCATTTAAACTGTTTTAAGGAGCTCCACACAGAAAATGCAAAATATTTTTCCATCCCATCTACGTCTTTACTGTGTTTATTATATTTATTACATATTACCTAGATTGGATGGAATACCTATGACAAAAAGAAGAGACCATTTGTTTTAAATGGTGCCAAATTTACTTTGGACACCACAACATAAGCCATACAGAGAAAAAAGAAGAATTGTTGGAAAGTAACACAAATAATAAAGTTATATCTGTTGGCAGAAGAATTAAACCCCACCTCATTCTCTCATCACCACAATGTGAGGTGGAGAGAAGCTATTATACAATAATTTACTCAGGATATCTAGGACTAGAGAGATCTACAGCAAAAACACACGGAAGAGGCTGCTGATCAGTTCAGGCACTTAACTGGTAGCAACAGATTTCTGAATTATCTGCTTCCAAAACTATTTCTAAGCTTGTTTGCTCCTGAAATTAGTATAATGAGAGTTTAAATTAGGCCATAAACAATCCTGAGAGCAGTTACTAAAGCAAATAAGCTCTCCATCCTGCCAAAATGTCCCTATTACCAGGATAGAAAGTCAAGGAGAAGCCATTTAAATCACTGGTGATTTCCATACAGGGGCACAAAAGCACTGGGGTATACTTCCATTCAGTCTGACGCTGAAGTTTAACATTTAGGGCAGTTTCCAGTCCAAGGGAAATACTAATCCCACAATACAGTTGTAACCATGGAGGCTATCCAAGTTGATATCTTGGATCTACCATTAGATCCTTCCACATCCATATTTAAAATGAGAGACCTAGGCATTGCTTGGTTCCTCAGAACAACAGGAAAGTTGGAGAGGAGGCCCATGCTCAGAATCACAAAGTGGTGGAAACACCTTCTAGGAATCTTTAGTGAGGGACCCAGTGCACAGAGATGGGTGGATTTAGAGTGAAATTCTGCTCACCAACTTAGGAGTGAATCTTCATATAGCTCTCACTTCAGCTTATTGGAAATGGGAAGGTATTAAGAATTTGGAGCAAAATACTTAAGCAATGGGATCTATATTGCTGAATTTGAATGTCTTCAAGTTCAAAGTCTAGGCCATGTTGCTTAGCATTACTTTCCTTTTTCAGGAAAAAAATGTTTTTAAATAACCCTTTGACCTGAGTTCAGCAGTAGCAGTCATTCTTTTCTCCTTCTTGGTAGCTGGTGCAGTGCTGTGTTCTTGACTTTCAGCCTAGGAACAGAGCTGGTAACACCAATGTTTTTAGCTGCTGCTAAGTAATGTTTACACTGGTCAACGATTTTCTGAGTTGCATGCTCTGCCAGGGAGGTGGGGAAGCCGGGAGGAAGCAGAGACAGGACATCTGACCCAAACTGACCAAAGAGGTATTCCATACCACAGCAAGACATGGCCACTATATAAACTGGGGGCAGTTACCCAGAAGGGATAGGTCACTGCTTGGGTAGGGCTGGGTATCGGTTGGCGGGTGGTGAGTGGTTGTATTCTCTTCCCTTGTTAGTTCTTTTATCATTATTATTCTTGGTGGTAGCAGTAGTGGTTTGTGTTATACCTTAGTTACTGGATGGTTCTTATCTCAACCCGTGGGAGTTACATTCATTTGATTCTCCTCCCCATCCCTCCAGGAGAGGGGGGAGAGGAAGGGGAGGAGTGAGAGAGAGACTGCGTGGCTGTCTAGGCTTAAACCGCAACAGTTCTTTTCGGTGTACAATATGGAGCACAAAGCGTTGAGGTAATGATAGATCTGACCAGAGTGTGTCTAATTGTATTTGTGATAAGTGTTTATTTTTTTGTAGGTTAATAGTCACTCATCATGATACTGATTTATTGGCTCTCAAAGTTGTTCTTGATCTCACAGTTTCAGCATGTCGTACCTTACTTACAGCTGGTATTTGCTGTCTTAGTGTTTATTGGCTGGGGGGCCTGGGCTAAGGTTCTTGTTTTACTCTACTTTATGGTAATAATTTGTACTACAATAGACTTATTGATCATGAAACTGATCTGGCTTGCGTTCCCAGTGAGGTCATCACCTCTATACTTTGGGAGGTATATAATGGAGTTGTTCAGCAATTACACGTATTTTTTCCCCTCCTCAAGTGGTCAGCCTAAGAGGGAGATATTCCCGCACACTCTAGTGACAGGTACAGCAGCTACTCGAATTCTGACTATAACAGATAATGCAGCTACTCCAACTCCAAGCAAAGCAGCTACACCAACCCCAGATACAAGTACAACAGCTACTCAAACTCCAACCGTCACCGGCAGCGCAGCTACTCCAGCTCCAAGCACAGCAGCTACACCAGCCCCAGTGACAAGTGCAACAGCATCATTTGAGAGTTCTGAAGGCTTTTCAATGGCCTTTGGGTACAATGAATTCAATTACATGCTGTTGCCTGCTATGTAACACTTTTACAGCCCACCAACTAGATGTCTTCAGGTCACCACTGGCTGGCCCTGACTTCCCTCTGATCATCATCCCAACAAAGAATGAACTTTGATGAAACCAGACACAAAGAACTATCGTGGTTTAAGTACATCCAGTAATGCAGAACCACACAGTTGCTCACTGACTCCCCCCTCTCCTTCCTCTCCCGTTCCTGGAGTGATGAGGAGGAGAACTGAAAGAATGTAACTCCCACTGGTTGAGATAAGGACAGTCCAGTAATTAAGGTATAACACAAACCACTACTGCTACTAGCAATAATAACAATGATAAGGGAAATAACAAGGGAAGAGAATACAACTGCTCACCACCCGCCAACCAACACTCAGCCTGACCTGAGCAACGATCTAGCCCTTCTGGGTAACTGCCCCCAGTTTATATAGTGGCCATGTCTTGCTGTGGTATGGAATAACCCTTTGGTTAGTTTGGGTCAGGTGTACTGTCTCTGATTCCTCCCGGCTTTCCCTCCTCCCTGGCAGAGCATGCGGCTCAGAAAGTTCTTGGTCAGAATAAACATTACTTAGTGACAGCTAAAAACATCAGCATTATCGGCACTGTTCCCAGGCTGAAACTAAAAAACACAACACTGCATCAGCTACCAAGAAGGAGAAAAATGACTGCTACTGCTGAACCCAGGACAGTACCCATTGCAGGTATGTCAGTGCTTTCTGTCATATTGCGCAGATCCTTTTTGCTTTTGCTGTTTTCTCAATGTTCAGAGGATTCTGACATTCAAAAATACTTCAAGTCCTCACTTGTATATATATTGTAATAATTTGTCGCTTCATAATCGTTCTTAAATTTGAAAGCTTCTTCACCTATGTATCGGAATAGCACAATAGACTCTAGCTATTAAAACAAAGATCACAGACAACAAACCTACCATAAGTGGCTTTATAACATTAGGCATAGCCTTCAGCACAATAAAGGAGACAACATTAAAATATGCTCAGAAAAGAGATTTCAAGAGGACAAAAATGATATGAACAAGACTGAACTGCATTAGAAAGCTGTAAAGAACAAGGCAACCATAGAAAACATTTAAATTTTTGAAAGTATTTTATACTTCAGAATACTTAGTAATCTGAAAAGTCTGATTGGGACGGAAATATTATATGCAACTTTATTCTGCATACTTAGTTTGTAGATAGTGTTATAGAGCCCTGTATCTTCTTATTCATTGATCACTAATATTACTTAGACCATAAAGGGAATGTTTGCCTAGCAGCCCAAAAATGCTCTAAAGAATGTACTACATACTTTTTCCTGTACTTTGTAGCCAGTAACATTGATGCAAATAAACTGTATTAAAAATGTATTTAAGAAAAGCATATGCATCTGTAAACAATATTTACTAAATCACATTTGTGTTAGTAAGAATCACAATATTAGTTCTTTAATTATAACAATTTTTCTACATGCCATGTTTGTGCGGTACGACATACACAGTTCAGGGCTTTTTTTCCAGGTTCTTCCATTTGTCTACCACCCTAATCTGAAGTGTGCTATATTAAATGGCAAAACATCTGTTTTTCCTTAACTTCACCACTGTCTTTCTTTAGCCTTTATGGTAATAAAAGCCATAAGAAATATATAAATTCCTAAACATTGTGGCAGAACAAAAGCTATGTCATTAAAAATAATAAAATACTTGTGTTACTGAACTTTTCTTCTCTATTAATTTTTAGAAGATTGTTAATGATGCTACACTTTTGTTGGAAAATACTAAGCTCTGTTTTAAAATTACTTTCATCAATTTCAAGGCAGCCACAGAGTGAAAGGGAGCTTAGGAGTGAGCCTGATATATAGAAAAGTAGTGGACAAATGTACTTTATTCACATCGTTCAAAGAAGACAACACCATCTCTGTAAAATTTCTAAAAGATATTAATGTTATCTAAGTACTGAATTCCTTTCTTCCCATGTTAGGATGAGAACTTCAAATGGTGTATTTGATGATAGTAAGTAAAGAGACCAGTTTGCCTGAACTCAGCCATAGCACTCAATTAGGAAATCAAGCTGGGGTGTTTTATGCATATGTATACTATAGTCATTAGATAGAAAACTTAATTTCCAAGGTCTTTAAATTAATAAACATTTTAATATTTTATCTTATTATCTTTTTATAAATAATCTTATCCATTTTCTGATGTAATTTTTTGAACTATGTTACCAAGACTGAATGACGATATAATGACATGTTGGTCTTATCCAGAGGGTTATTCACATACCTTGCCCTTGGGAATGGCAAAGAGTGGAAGGAGATTCTTGCTGATTCAGGGAATTCATCTGGATGCAATTTGTATTAGTGCACAAGGCATATTCACAGATTTTCAGATTTATATTTAGCAGTTCCTGGAGCTTGGGATGCAGCAGAATCTTCAGTGTGGAAGACCTCATTTTTATTGGCTGTAGACCAGGGAAGTGTAGTCTTACTTGCTAGCCTTTTGGCTGATTCCACTTGGGTAAACCCACTGGCTGTGAAGACTGAGAGGTTGTATAAATTGTGATTTCTGGAAACTACTCAAAGACCTCTTCTAACAGCAGAAGCTATCTGATAAGAAGTGATCTTCTGGTCTGAAGACAAAAAGTTTTCCCCAGTATTTCCAGTTTAAATGAGGAATTGATTCTGTATCACATAGTTGACAATGTTTCTTCAGAGCAGTCAGGATGAGTAAATTGGTTCCATTACTATTACTGGCAGTATCAGATTGACCCAGTAGGTTATCAAATATACAAATCACACATGGAGAGCTAGAAATGCCATTTGAATAGTTTTGGTTTCAACACAAATCAGAAAGGACAA
Source organism: Amazona ochrocephala (assembly GCA_039720435.1). Classification (NCBI taxonomy): domain Eukaryota; kingdom Metazoa; phylum Chordata; class Aves; order Psittaciformes; family Psittacidae; genus Amazona; species Amazona ochrocephala. Next base: position 54,344,903 of record CM077909.1, on the reverse strand, counting down.
GGTATACTTGCTCTTATAATCTTCCTTAGATTTTTGCTGTTGGCCAGCATTTGAAACCAGATACTGACTAGCTGGGGCCTGCCCATCTTCTCTCAAGTCATGATTTGGTTGCCTGATCTATGCTTTTCTCTCTACTGTATGACCCAGAGCATTTTTAGAAACTGAGATTTAGAACAATCTTTTACAAAAATGGCAGAATGTAAACCAGTAATAATGGTAGGATGCTCTTTGAGTCAATTTAGTTTGAATTTCAATGTGATTTGCATTTATTCCTTTATAGTGGTAGTAGAACCTGACATACCAGTACTTTGGTTGGAACTTATTTAATACCAAATTTCTGTTCTCCAGAGTTGTCCACATAGTTTTCCTTACTCAATTTTTTAATGTGTTTTCCCTCTTCCTCCTGAAATAATCTGCAAATTCTTAAGCCAACAAATTAAACATTGAACTCACAAGAGAGCAGGGAATATGGTCGCTGAAGTGTCAGGGTATACAGTGTAAAAACAGGAATGCCATGGCATACTTTTGAGTCAACTGATGTCTCAATAGCATTCCTTCTGGAAGGCAGTGTCAGCTGCGTTATTCCAAATTTCCCTAATTTAGGGAAAATTCGCTTTAAATATTGTTTCATAGCCGAGAGAAAATACAAAATTTCAGTACTACACCCCTCACTTAATTCTCTTTCTTTCTCTTGTAATGCTGCTTAAGCCGTCAGCATGTTTCTCTGTGAGAGGGGAATATATTTAAAAAACATGTAGGAAATTCAGCAACTGACATCAGCCAGTTCACAAAAAGACAGCTGAAATAACAAATAAAGCTATGAACCATGCATAAGTGCAGAGCTATTCATGGTCAATGAAAACAATGATCAATCATCAGAAAGCTAGGTCTGCTATTAGAGGAAGTTAGAAAACAAGGTTCAGAGATGTGTCCTATGTTTGTGGCTGCCTTTTAAATGCCCTACCTAATGGCTGTGCATCACCAGCTAGCTAGCCAAGATTGTTTTTTAAATGGTGAGCAAATGGTCGTAGACTGCTGCTCTAAAAACTGTGAAGAAAACCTGATGTGCACTATTAGCACTGGGAGGTAAACTGTGAGATGTTTAGCTTTGAAGAAGGCAGGTAGATACCTCCTTTGCAAAGACCCTACTTTACCCCTTTTTTTAAATCATACTTAACCCTGTGTGGAAAAAAAAAATGGAAAAAAGGACTAAGTTTACAGTATACGACACTTTACTCCTAGAAATAAAATGTAATGAAAAGATATATACCTACATGTCTGCAATCGAAAATTGTAGTTTCTCATCCTACTGCACATCTGTACCCTTCTCATTCATCCACTGTGCTCGTAGTCAAGACTCCAGATGTACAGTATACTGAATAATAGTGTAGTCTTGATACTGAGGAAGAAAGGAAAAAACTCCCATCAAAAAACTGTTAGTCACTTTCTAGGTATATAGTTTTAAGACACATGACATTATTACACTTTCCAGTTTTACAGACTGAATATTTTATGTAAATATTAAAATATTTATTATGTAAAAGTAGAATATCATACTGTGATAAATATTTGTTGTATCTATTTGAATCCTAATTTGGTTTATAAATATGCATTACTCATTGCTCATAAGAAACAGAGATGAAAAAGACTTAAAATGTTGGTTTTTACCAGGATAAAAACAATTATGGGATTGAAGAAACAACTCATCCCTTTGCACCGTGTGCTTTAAGTCCTTTCTTTCTGAGTTCTCCAACATAAAGGAAATGCCACAATTCCAGATCAAAAGTGAGAGAAAAGGGGTAAGGCAAGATGAATGTCCCTGTAAATTTCCCTCTAGCACACTGAGATATGCTGTTTATTTACTGAGAGTGAGACTGCGAAGCTGTCATTTACTCCATTTAGCTTGCTACATTTTGACTGGGCAGAGTGCTGTTCTGTTGTTCTGTAGCCAGATGGGAATGAAGAAATCAACATATAAACTCCATGAAGCACAAAATATAGATGTAATTTTCACTTACTTTACAGAACTTTTTAATAGACTGACTTAATTGGTTCTATTTCTAATAGATTAAAATGTATCAATACACAATTTAAGTGAGATTTCTGAATACTGTATGCATTTATTTTGAACAGCATTTTGTAAGCAAACCCTATCAACCTTTAAAATATATTTCTCACAAAGTGTATCAAGTTGTAAATAATCTTCTCAGGAAATCTAATGTAGTATATCCCTTTTAGCGCTTCACTGCCTCATGAAACAATCATGTAAGAATTTTTCTTGTGCATTACATAGCTTATTATAGAGATATGTTACAACAATTTTCAATGTTCACAAAGACAAAAAAAAAGCACTCCATATAAATAATCTAGAATTTATTCTTTCTAGGTCTAAATTCTGTAATATTTACAAACCACAGAAACTTCAGGATTGACCTTACATATGACTGAAGTATGCAGCTGCGTGTAACAGTATTCCTCAGACAATTTTTAGCCTCTCCAATCCTCTGTCCCAAAAGATCCCCAGTTCTCCTGAGCATACCATGTGCTGTGGTATGAAATATCCCTTTGGCTAGTTTGGGTCAGGTGTCCTGTCTCTGCTTATTCCTGGCTTCTTGTGCCCCACCTCACAGGCAGAGCACGAGCGACTGAAAAGTCCTAGGTCAGGGTAAGCACTGCTCAGCAACAACTAAAACATCAGTGTGTTATTGGCACTGTTCTCTGACTAAAGCTAAAACACAGAATTGCACCAGCTACTAAGAAGAAGAAAAAAATAACTGTTAAATCTGAAACCAGGACAGCATGCTTCCAGAAAGCAGGACATATAACATTTCTTACTTTTTTTCCAGGGTCTCCAAGAAATCTGACTTGACCAATAGGCTGCAAGGCTGTGAAGCTTCCAGTCAGTCTCAACTCCTAACCAGAGATCCCAACTCATCTGCCTCATAGTACCATTTTCTTTTCAGAAGAAAATGTTTTGGCTATTAAATCTTCCAAAGGAAGTATGTATATTTCTTTTTCTTCTTTTGAAATATTTTTTCTCTAATCAGTTTTCTAAAGAATGCAAATTAAAACTTTTGGTAAAATTTATTATATTTTGGCAGGCAAATACCTTTATTCTTAGCATGTAAGCTATATTCCCCTTTGGTTTTGCTGTTCTTGTGAAATACGTAAAAGATTGCACTCATTATATTATAGAATCATAGAATCATAGAATAGTTAGGGTTGGAAAGGACCTTAAGATCATCTAGTTCCAGCCCCCCTGCCATGGGCAGGGACACCTCCCACTAAACCATGCCATCCAAGGCTATGTCCAGCCCCACCTTGAACGCCGCCAGGGATGAAGCATTCACAACTTCCCTGGGCAACCCATTCCAGCGCCTCACCACCCTTACAGTAAAGAATTTCTTCCTCATATCCTATCTAAACTTCCCCTTTTTAAGTTTGAACCCGTTACCCCTTGTCCTCTCACTACAGCTTTATCCTATATAGCATTGATATGACTATGTAAACTGTACTTTTACAGAATTAGCAGCATGTATTTTTAGAAAAATAAATTAACCATACCTTCAGTTGGAAATAAAATGCTGATTGTTCAGCTCGGTGCATGGTTATATAGACCCTATGCATATATATGTGTCATAAGTTTTATATGTGCATATATTATGTGTACATATATATAGTTATATATATAGGGTTCAATGTAGTTCTCTAAAACTCTGTATACATTAATAGTTACAGTCTATGTTGTTTCTTATTACTGCCATTCATGTAAAATACTGTAGACAGCAATGCATTTCATGGCATATAACCTCAATGTAACTGCCCAATTGAAATTTTACTTTTGAGGCATTTTAATAGAACGAGCAAAACTTGTGCTTCCAAGTGACTTCTGTGTCTGAAATACAAAATATCTAGCAGGCACAAATGTGAGTTGCATTATGGAAATGGTTTAAGATGACTTATTTGAAAGCTACTAATTACAAGGAGGAGTTTTGGTTACTCCTTGATTTTAAACAGTGTCTTTAATTTAAGATATACTCCTATATTTCTTACATATTCAGAGAAAACTCTTTGTATATGAAAATCAAGAAGCACTTTGCCAGTTTTCCTAGTTATTGTCCTGGAATGCAATTGCAGAAAATAATCTGGATGATATTCCTGTTCCTTTCCAGAATCTGATCTTATTGGTTAAGTAGCCTTTGCTTTCTTTTTTCAATTACGACTGTATCCAACATGGTATGTGCTGTGGAAGTAAACTCATATTAGGCTGATCCATTAGTCTATATTATATTTTTGAAAAAGAAAGCTGTTTCTTCATACCAGCCTTCCAATACCTGAAGGGGGCCTATAGGGATGGTGGGGAGGGACTCTTCATTAGGGACTGTGGTGAGAGGACAAGGGGTAATGGGTTCAAACTTAAACAGGGGAGGTTTAGATTGGATCTGAGGAAGAAATTCTTTACTGTGAGGGTGGTGGGGTCCTGGAATGGGTTGCCCAGGGAGGTTGTGAATGCTTCATCCCTGGCGGCGTTCAAGGTGGGGTTGGACATAGCCTTGGATGGCATAGTTTAGTGGGAGGTGTCCCTGCCCATGGCAGGGGGGTTGGAACTCGATGATCTTGAGGTCCTTTCCAACCCTTACTATTCTATGATTCTATGATTTATTATATTTTGCCACAATACATGTTAGGTCTTTAAAGTGATAGAAAGAAAGCAGCTACCAGATTTCCATCATTCAAGCAGCTCAGATGGTTTCTAATTTCTGGGGCTACTTTCTGGGACTAAGAATGCTGCTTTCAGTAAATTTGTTCTCCAAGTCATGCTTCATGTTCTCTTTGCATGCTTCAGATAGAGCAAACAGATGTGGCTTATTTTTCTGATAGTCAGAATGCACTCAGAGGTAGTAGTCTCACAGTGAGTAAAACAGCCTCTGTGATATTGTTTTTAACAGCTAGTAGTATTTGTTTGGAACAAGAAGATATGCTCTAATTCCCTTGACTAGGAAAGCCTAGAAATACACAGTTTTCATCATAGCCATAACAAAGCATAATCTTTACAGCAGAGATGAGTTGGAGCTGATACATTGATGCCTGTCTATAGCTGCAGGTGAACTGCCCTTCAGCTGTTTGACATACTTATCATAGGAGTAATGAACTATCAGTACCTGAACCAAGTATCTGAAAATAACAGCTACCGCCAGGCCAAAGATAATTTTGCTGTAATGTTAAATGTTTTGGAAGGTAAGATGAAAGGTGAGATGAAATGTCTTGGAAGGTGGGTTTGAAGCACAGCCTTCAACTTAATTTTTCTGTCTCTTTAAATTTGGAGAAGTAGCTGCAGAAATAATTTTCTTTAAAAGAGTCTACCAGTATTATGTAGAGATGAGGATGATAGCTACTGCACATTTGATAAAGTGACTTCAACTTCACGTTTTTTACATTTTGTAAGTTGCCCAAGTTTTCCTCTTTTCCTCCCAGAAAGTTATAGTGTGGAAATTTGTGTTCCAATAAATTGTTCTTAAGAGCTTCCCACAACAATTTGGGAAGTAACTATTTGAGACTTTTGAATTTGGGGGCAGAATTTCTTTTCCTGGAATATGTTTCTTTAGCAAATATTCTGTCATATATATATAAGGCAATTTTGAAATGACAAGTCATGAAGCGTACTATAAAACATACCTCTTTCTGCCTTCTTCTTACCATATGGATTTCTAGTACTTTCACACTCCAAGGTCTTTTTTTCTTCAGGTTGAAAAGGGAAGTTATACATACAGTTTCATGTATGGAGTTATAAAATTTCTCCAGACTACTTCCAGGAGTTTTCTTGCCTGTTTGCATGTACGTTTTTAAATTATAAAGCGATGTGTCACAAAACAATGATTCAGTGGTAGGGTGTTTAGCTGATATTTCTGCTTTCCTTATTTATTCAGTGGATAAGCATCTCCAGGGGAAATGTTCTGTTTATCCTCCAGGGGCTCGATCTGCTCATTTACATTTCATTACTACTTCTATGATGAAATCTTACCAGTTCCATACTGGAGACAGAATTCATGCAAGTTTCCCTAATTGTTGCCTAAAGTGCTTCCAAAGGGATATAGAAAAGTTTATGGAGTCTACTAAAAGACAGAAATAAAATTGTAATTTTTGAGGTGCAGTATCTTTCCAATTTTCAATCTTAATCTCAGTTTTTAGGGGAAGAACAAAGTTCATTATAACATGCTTGTGAGGATAAATACAAAAAAGCCTGGTGGTAAGTCACAACAGTGAAGATGCAATTTTTTTTTTTTTTTTTGAGTGCTTAACTTCCACCCTTCCTTTTTCTGTGACAATCTGCAAGATAGTAAGCCATGGGCAACAAATTGAGTATCCATTTAGGTAGCAAATATGGCTAAGCACACCTTGAGGAAAATGTGATGAATCACATATCTTGTGCTTACTAGCAATGTAAATGTTTTCTTGAGAAACATGAGGTTTTATTGTGTATCATTGTGTGACCTGGCATGTGAATTACTTCAATGTCTGTTTGATTTTTTTAAGACACTTGTAGTATCAACTCCAGTGAAATGCTTTTAATGGTATTTCATGTCTCATGGTGAAATAGCTGGAGCTGTTGTAAAATGTACCTCATTTTCCAACAAAATTCAGTAAACAATTTGTCTCCCAAAACTATTTCTTATGTTGAATTTATTTGCATTTTTTTTCAGCAAATAATTCAGAAGAATATGAGTGAAGTTTCTTAATCAAGTATTACTAAGGGTAACATCTGTTTAAAACATATTTGTGTCTTTTCTATTCAATTGAGTAGTCTTACTTATAACTTAATTTTAAGCAGCTTTTATAAAAAGTAGGGAGATATGTGCACTGTGTGTATCTGCAGGTGTCTAACTCCATGTGCCTTTGATTCCTCCAAATTATTTTCAAATCCATTCTCCAATATCGGCCCTGTTGTATAAAGTTCTAAAATCAAAGACGTTGTGTTTCAACATTTTCCATGAAAGCTAACAATTGGGTAGAAGAATGAAACCTAAATTAGAGACTCAAGCCTTTTATTAAAAATCAGAAAATTTAGAAAACTGTTTAAAAAAAAGTTTCAGTAGTCTCAACTATGAATTAGTATTTTATAAAATAGCTGATCAAAAAAAGACAGCAAAAATAGTAGTCACTTACATTTTGTAATTTCTGCAATTTCTGTTACGGAAATTGCATAGCCCTGTTTATTTGTGTAAACTCAGAGAGCTCTTTATCATACCTACAAACTAAAAATTTCGCATTCAAAAATTCAGAAATTTCTGCGACGAGTATTTTCAGTAAATGAGATGGGCAAAACCCCTTAAAAATACCTTGCATAAAAACACTTTAAAACATGCAATTACATAATTCTTCCACTTCAAAAGAGGAACATTAATTACGATCATCTACCAATCTGGTAAACAGATTAAATGTAAAAACAGAATTGAGTATATCGTTAGACTGCCTAATTGTAAGAAAAAAAAAAAAAAAGCCAGACAAATTAAGTCCTTGAACTTATACTCAGTAGTCAGAAGAAAGTATATCTGATAGAATTTGAGGGTAAATACTCAGCAGTTTTACCAACCTTAGAAACAACATAGAAGTAAATCTGAAAATAAAAACATAAAATATGTAGCCCCATCTATTGACAGACCTCAGAATGTTTCTTACTAATAACAACGTGCATCTAAAATAAAAGAAAATAAAAGAGAAAACTGCTATTTTTGCCCTCGTGTTAACCACTGACTAACCACACTGCTACTACTCACCCTTTATTGCCTCATTGGAGGGTTCATTAGGAATTGAGATTCTACAAGTAGAGAGAAGAAAAAGATAATATGCTGGTGTTGAATGAAGCCTAAGTCTTGCATTGAGCAGAAGAAAGCTAAACCACACAGTCATAACAGCTTTTCCATACCTGTCCTTGTAATAGAGAAGTTAGAAGAAAGAAGCAGGATCAGGAATCAGCAGAGAAGTTCCAGTGATTGAAGTCAATATGGAGTGTAGAGCCTAGTGGCAGTAACCATGTACTTGCAGCCTTCTTGGTTTAATCTAGGTAGAAGTTTCTCTGTCCTGTCAGTATAAGAGTCAGATGCTGATTTAAATGAATTCGAATTTAAAACTGGACACTAGCAATTGTAAATCACTGGGAAAAAAAATGGGCATGGATAGATTCTGCTTATGTGGCATTCTGTCTGCATTTTGTGTATTAATTTTGACAGTATGCATGATCCTGGGCTTCATATTAAGTTTCTGTCAAGTCATGTGACCTTTTCAGGTTTGTTCAGCACCTTAGAATCAACCCTGGTGTGCCAAAAGCTCTTGGGAGGTGTCAGCATTATGACGCAGGTTGCTCACTGAGATTAACATGCTTCGGAGACATTGAAAAAATAGCCTACAGCTTGTGACCTGCTGTCACTTCTGTTTCTTTTTGTTTAAGACATTGAATTTGATGTATAAATAAGATAGAAAGAAAACAAAAGAAAAAGAAAAACCCAAACAAGAAAGGCTCTGTGTTTTCAGGGAATATGAGCTGAGGGGGGGACACCTGAGTGCAAGTCTCTGGTCCAATTACTATTTAATTACTATAAACAAAGTGGAATAGAATCCAGAATAGTGCAATGTTAACAAAGTCAGCTGAGTAATTTATCCCAAAATACCACCTAGTCTGATTATTACAGCTCTTTTTTTTTTTTTTTTTTTTGACTGGATGTAAATGTGGGGTTAAAAGAGGTCTCCTGTGCACTGAGCAGCTATCTTAATCAATTGGCAAAGTAGCTCTTCGTTTTCCTTGACCGTTTGTCTGAATAATGCTTAAAACTGGCCTATCAATCATCCTCCTCTCCTTTTTACTTTGCGTTCCTGCTTTTGGATTTGATAAAACATTCTAACTAGAATTAAAGTATTTTATTCAGAATAAGTGAAAATTTCACTTATATTAAGAGAGTTCTTAAAACATTTTTTTTTGTCCCGCAGGAGAAATGGGTGCTGCTTCATGAGAGTTTGGACTGAAAGAAACTTCATGCCTACATTTTCAGTTCACCCCTGATTATTACAGGACATTCAAAGAAGCAAGCTCAAAGTAGTCTGAATCACTAAACACTGTATATATAGGATGGTCTAGATGGAAAAAAGTCTGGATGAGGACATTGACTTGACTATGGGAAAAGAAGCAAGTCCACAAAACTGTTGAGTCCTCCAGCCAGAAAAGCCATTTGTAGAATATGCTGTGAACAGCAGCTACTCCTTATTCTTGTCATGGGTTCAGCAGCAGCAGTCAATTTTTTCTCCTTCATAGTAGCTGGTGCAGTGCTGTGTTTTCAACTTTCGGTCTGGGAACAGCGCTGATAACACCGATGTTTATAGTTACGGCTTAGAATGTTTTGGTCTTACCAAGGACCTTCTGAGTCTCATGCTCTGCCAGGGACGGGGGGGAAGCCGGGGGGAAGCAGAGACAGGACACCTGATCCAAACTGACCAAAGAGGTTATTCCATGCCACAGCACGTCATGCCCAGGATGCAAAAAAAAAAACCTGGGGGCTGGAACCCAGAAGAGTTTTTTGTTTTAGTTCACAGCTCGGTCGACGGGTGGTGAGCAGCTCTATCCTCTTCCCTTGTATTTCTCTTGTTATTATTGTTACTGGTGGTGGCGGCAGTGGTTTGCGTTGTACCTTGGTTGCTGGGCTATTCTTGTCTCGACCCGTGGGAGTTGCGTTCTTTCGATTCTTCTTCCCATTCCTCCCCCCCCTCTCCCCTTGGAGTGGGGGGGAGAAAAACTCTTCCCTTGTATTTTTCTCTTGTCATTATTATTGGTGGTAGCAGTGATGGTTTGTGTTACACCTTAGTTGCTGGACTGTTCTTATCTCAACCTGCGGGAGTTGCATTCTTTCGATTCTCCTTCCCATCCCTCCAGGAGTGGAGGGAAGAAAGAGGGGGAAGTGAGTGAATGAGCAAAACTGTGCGTGGCTGAGAAGCTTAAACCACGACAGTTCTTTTTGGCGCCCAACGTGGGGCTCGAAGGGTTGAGATAACGACAGGATTAATAGCCACTCGTCACAATGCTGATTTATTGGCTCTCACAGTTGTTGTTCTGGTTCTCACAGATTCAGCATGTGTTACTTCACTTAGAGATGGTAATTTTTATCTTAACATTCTTCAGGGAAGGGTTTTGGGTTAAGGCTCTTATTGCATTGTACTTTATTGCACTGATTTTTAATACAATAGACTCAGTGATCATGAAACTGACCCAGTTTTTGTTCCCAATGTGGTCACCAACTCTATACTTTGGGAGGTATATAATAGAAGTGTTTAGGAATTATACATCTTTTTTCACCTCCTCGGGTGGTCAACCTGTGAAGGAGACATTCTTTTATGCTCCCAGCCCCCCCACCAGACCTTTTACAGCATCTTTCGAGAATTCTGAAGGTTTTGAATGGCCCTTGGATACCCTTGAGACCTGCCTGCTGGCTGTGATGGGGATCGCCATGTTGGCACGCATGTCGAGTGTGCTTTATTCACGACCATTTCGTCTGGTCCCAAGAGTTATGCAGAGTCGAGTTTGGGCCTTGTCTAGGGTTAAACAACGATGTAGGAGGTCCAAGAGATTTTCCCCGAGGCTGGATGGTCATGAGTGGCAGGGTGTGTGGGATAGTATGGGCAAGTATCTAGGCCAGTGGGCCCCTCCAGTGCTTTGGAACTTCACCAATGAACATGTGCAAAATCCAGAAAAATTAGTAGAACACTTAAAGGAGGCGTGTTGTCATTCTGATCACACCAGAGATGGACAAATCATGGCTACATGCTGGGGTTTGGCTTATGCTTACGGAGATCTGTTCAACACCATCCAGCACCTTCAAAAGGAAAAAAATGCCCCTGGATCTGAGGGCGGAGTAGTGGACAGCGCAGCTACTCCAGCTCCAAGCACAGCAGCTGCACCACCCCCAGGGACAAGTACAACATCTACCCAAGCTTCAGCCGTAATGGACAGCGCAGCTGCTCCAGCTCCAAGCACAGCAGCTACACCACCGCCAGTGACAAGTACAGCAGCTACTCAAACCACAGTGATAATCACCGCAGCTAAACCAGAGGACCACCTTGTACCAATACCGGTTCCCCCTGTACGCAGGAGGAAAACCAAAAAAGAGGCAAGAAAGACAAAGCAAGATGAAGAAACAACGCACTCACCAACTGGGACAGCACCTGACCAGGAGTCACCATCACATGACAAAGAAGAAGAAGAAGAAGGAGAAGTAACTTCCCGATTGCTGACCTCGACCGAGCTACGGAATATGCGAAAGGACTTTACCCGTCAGCCAGGGGAGCACATCATCACCTGATTGTTCTGATGCTGGGACAACGGGGCCGATGGTCAGAAACTAGAAGGTAGTGAAGCCAAACAGCTGGGATCACTTGCTGGGGAGGGGGGAATTGACAAAGCAGTTGCAAGAGGGAAACGGTCCCTCACCCTTTGGAAGCGGCTCTTGGCAGCTATGAAAGATAGGTTTCCATACAAGGATGATGTTATGAGTCGTTCGGCTAAGTGGACTACTATAGAAAAGGGCATCCAGTCTTTGAGGGAACCAGCCATTTTAGAGTTGATCTACAACATCAAGCCGAATAATGGGGATATACCCATAGATCCAGATGAAGTCGAATGTACACGACCCATGTGGCGGAAGTTTACACGGAATGCACCCCCATCATATGCCCACTCATTGGCAACAGTAACCTGGAATGACATAATACCACCAACAGTGGGTGAAATGATTTATAAACTCCGAGAGTTCAAAGACAATCTCACCCCTTCCATCATCTCAGCTGTGGAAAAACTGTCCCAGGAGCTCAAACAATTGTGAGATGGTCTATCCAGCTCCTCACATGTCCCAACACACGTCTCAGCTATTAACAAAAGGTGCCCTACTGTTCAAGAGAGAAGATATAGAAGGTATACACCACGGGCCACTTTCTGGTTTTACCTGCGGGATCACAGAGAAGATATGACGAAGTGGGATGGAAAGCCTACTTCAGTTTTGGAGGAACGGGTGCAAGAACTGAAGAGGAGAACAAAAGTCAAGGCTGATCACCCCATGAAGGCTGCGGCTTCAGTCTCTGGTGAGCAGATTTCTAGATGGAGTGGAAGAGCCGATTTTACTCCAGCTCCTGTGATAAAGAAGAATAATCCCTTTCTACAAGACTTAAGTGTCCAACGCTGTGATGACTATTAGGGAGGCCCTGCCTCCAGCCAGGTGGAGGTAGGGGACAATTGGATTTACTGGACTGTGTGGATCAAATGGCCTGGCACATCAGTCCCACAGAAGTATAAGGCTCTAGTAGACACCAGGGCACAGTGTACCCTGATGCCATCAAGCTGTCAAGGGGTGGAACCCATTTCTATTTCTGGAGTGACAGGAGGATCCCAAGAGTTGACTGTACTGGAGGCTGAAATCAGCCTGACTGGGAAGGAATGGCAAAAACACCCCATTGTGACTGGCCCAAAGGCTCCGTGCATCCTTGGCATAGATTACTTCAGGAGAGGGTACTTCAAAGACCCAAAAGGGTACCGATGAGGTTTTGGTATTGCTGCTTTGGAGACAGAAGAAATTGAGCAGCTGTCCACCTTGCCTGGTCTCTCAGAGGATCCTTCTGTTGTGGGGTTGCTGAAGGTCGAGGAACAACAAGTGCCAATTGCAACCACAACAGTGCATCGGCGGCAATATCGCACCAACCGAGACTCCCTGATGCCCATCCATAAGCTGATCCATAGATTGGAGAGTCAAGGAGTGATCAGTAGGACCCGCTCACCCTTTAATAACCCCATATGGCCAGTGCGAAAATCTAAAGGGGAGTGGAGATTAACAGTAGACTATCGTGGCCTGAACAAAGTTACACCACCCTTTAGTGCTGCCATACCAGACATGCTAGAACTTCAGTATGAACTGGAGTCAAAGGCAGCCAAGTGGTATGCCACAATTCATATTGCCAATGCATTTTCCTCAATTCCTCTGGCAGCGGAGTGCAGGCCACAGTTCGCTTTTACTTGGAGGGGCATTCAGTACACTTGGAACCGACTGCCTGAGGGGTGGAAACACAGCCCTACCATCTGCCATGGACTGATCCAGACTGCACTGGAACAGGAGCAAGCTCCAGAATACCTGCAATACATTGATGACATTATTGTGTGGGGTGATACAATGGAAGAAGTCTTTGAGAAAGGGAGGAAAATAATCCCAAACCTGCTGAAAGCTGGTTTTGCCATAAAACAGAGTAAGGTCAAGGGACCTGCACAGGAGATTCAATTTTTGGGAATAAAATGTCAAGATGGACGTTGCCAGATCCCCACAGATGTGATCAACAAGATAACAGCAATGTCTCCACCAACTAACAAGAAAGAAACACAAGCTTTCTTGGGTGTTGTGGGGTTCTGGAGAATGCACATCCTGAGTTACAGTTTGATTGTAAGCCCTCTCTATCATGTGACCCGGAAGAAAAATGATTTTAAATGGGGCCCTGAGCAACAACAAGCCTTTGAGCAAATTAAACGAGAGATAGTTCATGCGGTAGCCCTCGGACCAGTCCGGACTGCACCAGATGTGAAATATGTATTGTACACCGCAGCTGGGGAAAATGGTCCTACCTGGAGCCTCTGGCAGAGAGCTCCAGGGGAGACTCGAGGTTGACCCCTCGGCTTTTGGAGTCAGGGATACAGAGGGTCTGAGGCCAGCTATACCCCAACTGAAAAAGAGATACTGGCAGCCTATGAAGGGGTTCGTGCTGCCTCAGAAGTGATTGGCACTGAAGCACAGCTCCTCCTAACGCCCTGATTTCCTGTGCTGGGATGGATGTCCAAAGGCAGGGTCTCCTCTACACATCAGGCAACTGATGCTACATGGTGTAAGTGGGCTGCACTAATTACACAACGAGCTCGAATAGGAAATCCCAGTCGTCCAGGAACTGTAGAAGTCATCATGGACTGGCCAGAGGGCAAAGATTTTGGAATGTCACCAGAGGAGGAGGAGGTTATGTGTGTTGAAGAGGCCCCACCATTCAATGAACTGTCAGAAAGTGAAAAGCAATACACCCTGTTTACTGATGGGTCCTGTCGCATTGTGGGAAAGGATCGTAGATGGAAGGCAGCTGTATGCAATCCTCAACAACAAGTTGCAGAAACTGCTGAAGGAGAGGGTGAATCGAGTCAGTTTGCCAAGGTGAAAGCCATCCAGCTGGCCTTGGACATTGCTGAACGAGAAAAATGGCCAGTACTTTATCTTTATACTGACTCATGGATGGTGACGAATGCCCTGTGGGGGTGGTTGCAGCAATGGAAGCAGAGCAACTGGCAATGCAGAGGTAAAACCATCTGGGCTGCTGCACTGTGGCAAGATATTGCTGCCCAGGTGCAAAACCTGGTAGTGAAGGTACGCCACGTAAATGCTCATGTACCCAAGAGTCAGGCCACTGAGGAGCACCAGAACAACCAGCAAGTGCATAAAGCTGCTCAGATTGAAGTGGCTCCGATGGACTTAGTTTGGCAACATAAGGGTGAATTATTTTTGGCGCGGTGGACTCATGACACTTCAGGCCATCAGGGTAGAGATGCAACATACAGATGGGCTCGTGATCGAGGGGTGGACTTAGCAATGGACACTATTGCCCAGGTTATTCGTGATTGTGAAACGTGCTGCAATTAAGCAAGCTAAACGGCTAAAGCCTCTTTGGTATGGAGGACAATGGCTGAAGTACTAACATGGGGAGGCCTGGCAGATTGATTATATCACACTCCCACCAACCCGCCAAGGCAAGCGCCATGTGCTTACCATGGTGGAAGCAACCACCGGGTGGCTGGAAACGTACTCTGTGCCCCATGCCACTGCCCGGAACACGATCCTGGGCCTTGCGAAACAGATTTTGTGGCGACACGGCACCCCAGAGAGAATTGAGTCAGACAATGGAACTCATTTCCGGAACAACCTGATAGACACTTGGGCCAAAGAGCATGGCATTGAATGGGTATATCACATCCCCTACCATGCACCAGCCTCTGGGAAAATCAAACGGTACAATGGGCTGTTAAAAACTACACTGAGAGCAATGGGTGGTGGGACTTTCAAACACTGGGATACACATTTACCTAAGGCCACCTGGTTGGTCAACACCAGAGGATGTGTCAACAAGGCTGGTCCAACCCAGTCAGAACTTCTACATACTGTGGAGGGGGACAAAGTTCCTGTGGTGCACATAAAGAATTTGCTGGGGAAGACAGTCTGGGTTATTCCTACTTCAGATAAAGGCAAACCCACTCGTGGGATTGCTTTTGCTCAGGGACCTGGATATGCTTAGTGGGTAATGCGGGAAGATGGGGAAGTCCGATGTGTACCTCAAGGGGATTTGATTTTAGGGGAAAATAGCCAATGAACTCAACTGTATGCTGTTGCCTGCTATGTAATACTTTTATAGCCCACCAACTAGATGTCTTCAAGTCATCAGCGGCTGGCTCTCTGACTGTCATCCCAACAAAGAATGAACTTTAATGAAACCAGATGAGTTCTGCAGTAAAGGAACAATCAGCATCAGCAGGCAACGATCCAACACTGCACATGGCCTCCCCTGCTCCGAATGACTGTTACAAGAGATGGAGCTTGACGTCGCAGACTGAATGGACTCGGAAGCTTTGTAGGGATTGATCCATGCACTGAGGGATGATCTCTCTCCCTCTGTGTGTGTGTGTGGATGTATACATATGTGGGTGCAAATGTGAAAGATTTCTGAGTTGGACTAGCTCCTGGGAAAGCTTTGAGATAGCTGAGGAATGTTGATGGGAAAGTCTTGGGAGTATTGTGGGCAAGATAAGAAGGAAGAGAGAAGAGAGAGGTAAGCAGACAATCAAGGCAACCAGTGAGCAAGTTATCCACCAATGAAGAAGTGAGGAGACCCACGTGGGGGGTGTTAGTGAACCAATTGTATTAGCCGCTCGTACACGCGGGTACTTCGGAAAGCCTATATCAACCCTGGACCATCAGATAATAAACGATTTCGTTTCATCACCAGAAACAGGGTTCGTGCTTTACGTCTCCACAAATGGCGCCCGAACAGTGACACTAGTAGCGGATGAAGAGCACTGGTGGAGACCCTGACCGAATGAGTTCGACAGCGGACCAGGGAGCTGTATTCCCGGGGCATTAAGCACCTTTGAGAAAGGTGAGCGGTCAGGAAGATGAGATCGCAGATGTCTGCGGAAGAAGAGACTACTGTTTCTTTACTAATGTACATTTTAGAGCAACAGGGCTTAACGTACGATGAAAACGATATTCGTGCCCTGCTTGCATGGCTTGAGGGGCGGGGATTTGATGTTGATTCAGCACTTCAGCTGGAGCAGTGGGATTCGTCCGAAGGGACTCTTTGGGAGGCTGCGGGCAGGGGGGAGGAAAACGTTCTTCCGCTGATAGCAACATGGCACTTACTCTATGCAGCTCTTAGCAAGCTGCAGAGCCCATCGTGGGACGCAGTTGCTGACTATCATAATAAACTGACTGCTGCTGCTCCTCCGGAGCTGGTAGTACCATCTGCACAAACACTAACAAACATGGCGTCACCCCCCGCCACAGCACCCCCCCCCCGACAGCGACCCCCCTGGCAGTGACCCCCCACCACTGCAACCTTCCCGACAAACCCCCTCACTGCAATCTTCCCCACCGTGATCCCCCCACTGGCAAACCCGCCCTCCGCACCCCCCCCCCCCCCGTTCGGTACTTCCTGTAGCCACTTGGGGTGGAGAAGATTACGACCCTCGTAAACTCTGGCAAAAATTGCAAAATGATGCTGCAGCGGACAGGGAGCATTTTGATATAGCATTTCCTGTAATAATGCGAGATAATCAACCTAATGACTGGGGACCGATAAGATGGGAACTGATTAAAGAACTGAGAAAGACTGTTAGGCACTACGGGCTAGCCTCACCGTATACTCGGAGCCTTTTACAGACTGTATTACAGGGAGATCCTATGACTCCGTTTGATATCAAAGCCGTTGCTGAAATGCTGTTCACCCCCACCCAGAAAGCGGTATTTTTGTCAGACTGGCGGGAGCTCTGCGGTGTAGCAGCGAGGGAGAATCTCGGTCGGAATGCTGGCGACCCTCTCGTGGAGGCCGGAAGTGCGCAATTAATGGGGGAACCTCCTGTCGACACGCCGCAGCTACAGGCTCCGCTGGCCCCAGAGATTTTACACCAGTCGGCAGAACCAGCGCTTAAGGCAATGCTTAAAGTGACAGATGTCGGGAAATCCGTAAAAGCCTTCACAGGTATCAAACAGGCAAAAGAAAAGCCGTATATGCAATTTATAGATCGTTTGGAGATGGCTATCGATAAGCAAGTAGAGAATGATGCTGCCAAAGATGCCTTATTACTGAAACTAGCAATAGAGAATGCAAACTCGGATGGCCAGAAGGTGTTGCGTATGCTAAAAAATCCTACTTTGATGGATATGATTGAAGCATGTAACCGTATTGGCTCAATAGACTATGTTAACAAAAATTTAGCAGGGCATTTAGCCGCAGCTTTGCAAACAGCACAGCGGCTGTCTTTTAGGTGTGGCAAACCCGGCCACTTTAAGCGTTGCTGCCCCCAGGCGAGCCAAGATGGCGACCCCAACCTTTGTCCACGTTGCAAAAAGGGGCGTCACTATGCTAAGCACTGCCGATCAAAGTACCACGCCAACAGGCAACTACTTCTGGCCTCGGGAATCGGGAGACAGAGCGCGTCGTGGAGCTGCGTGCAGATACAAGAAGTCTCCGCCCCACACAATCCCAATTTGCCAGCGACATGGGTCTGGCACGCCTCTGCTCCTCCACCCCCGGAAGTGCCGGCGTGGATGTCCCCACAGCAACAGAAGTAAACATAACAGACACCAAAGTGCAAAAGGTGCCGCTTGCGCTGAAAGGTCCGTTTGGTAATGGATTTAGTGCCTCATTACTGGGAGGCTCTAGTGTTACCTTACAGGGTCTTTTTGTTTTGCCTGCGGTAATTGATGCTGATTTTGAAGAACAAGTACAAGCAATGGTCTGGACCCCATCCCCACCCATAACAGTCCCCGCGGGAGAACGTATATGCCAACTTGTCTTATTCCATGCGCGTACAGTAAATGCTCCCACGGAGGACAACAGGTGCAGGGGAACAGGTGGCTTTGGGCCTACTGGTAAGCCACACACTTTATGGACACAGTCATTAGCGAAACAACGGCCAATCATCGAATGTGAAGTGCGAAACCCCCAGCATAAACCCAGCACTATCAAACTTAAAGGCCTACTGGACACCGGAGCAGATGTTACAGTCATTGGCGCCTCCTTTTGACCATCAAATTGGGAGGTAGTTTTATCAGCAACGGATGTAACAGGAATAGGAGGAATATCAACACCATGTCAAAGTGCATCGGTTATCCAGATAATAGATCCTGAAGGGTGTACTGCGAACCTCCGCCCATATATAGTGAACTGTCCTTTTAAACTTTTGGGAAGGGATGTCTTAAGCATGTGGGGAGTCTCAATAGCAACATTGCCTTTTTAACTGGGGTCATTGATGAGAATGTTCCAATCAGACTAAAGTGGCTGACAGAAAAAACAGTGTGGGTTGATCAATGGCCTCTAAATTTGGAAAAAAACCACGCCTTAACAGAATTGGTAACAGAACAATTGAAGTTGGGACACTTGGTTCTGACCACAAGTCCCTGGAACACACCAGTATTTGTAATTAAGAAAAGATCAGGGAAATGGCGTCTTTTACATGACCTTCGTGCAATTAACAATGTCATGGAGGACATGGGAGTCACACAGCCAGGTTTGCCTTCCCCAACCATGATACCAAAAAATTGGAACATTGTCATTATGGACCTCAAAGATTGTTTTTTCACTATTCCCCTACACCCTGAAGATGCTCCAAGGTTTGCTTTTTCTATTCCCTCTGTTAACCATCAGGGAACAGCACAGCGTTATCATTGGACTGTATTACCACAGGGTATGAAAACCAGCCTGACAATATGTCAGTTATATGTGGCTAAGGCATTATCAGAGGTAAGAAAGACCTATCCAACAGCTATTTGCTATCATTATATGGATGACATTATGTTAGCCTGTCAGGAACCACAGAAACTTTCAGAAATTGCTTCCAGCACTAAATCTTGCCTTGAAAAGCACGGGTTAGTTGTTGCTCCTGACAAGGTACAACAGCAACCTCCATGGAAATATTTGGGATGGAAAATCCTCCAGCAGACTGTAGTGCCTCAACTGCTAAAGACTGATGTCAAAGTTAACACCCTAAACGATGTACAGAAATTAACTGGCACTATAAATTGGGTAAGCATCATTTTAGATATAGACAATGATACCCTTAGACCTCTATTTGAACTACTGAAGGGAGAACCCGCCCTCAGCTCGCCCCGACAGTTAACTCTGGAGGCTGAGTATGCTATTGAACAAGTTAACAGAGCTTTAACCAATCGACAAGCTGCAAGGATAGATTACCAACTCCCAGTCACTCTGTATGTTATCCAAGGGCCTAGGTCCCTCAAAGGATTAATAGGTCAATGGGATTCAAGGGAAAAGGATCCACTACGTGTCTTAGAATGAATCTTTTTACCATACCAATTCTCCAAAACCATTGTTACTATTTGTGAACAGATAGCACACATAGCGTGTCCTGGCAGACAGAGAACAACAGAATTAATAGGACACGAACCAGACACTATCTCTCTCCCCCTACCACTGTTGAACGATGTCACCTAACTCTAAAAATGGTATTAGAAAATCAAAAAGGGGGAATGAAAGGAGAATCGCCACAGGCACGACTGTATAAAGCAATTTATGTATTAAATTTTCTGACGATTGGAGAGGGAAATGAGACCGTAGCAGTTCCCAGACATATCCTGTCGCACAGCAAAATTTTGCCTAATCCTATAGGGGTTCGTCAACCAAAGGTTTGGGTAAAATCATCACAAACGCTTCTCTGGGAAGGACCGCATCCACTAATAACCTGGGGACGAGGGTATGCTTGTGTCTCCACAGATCATGGTCCTTGGTGGATACCCGTACGGCTGGTGTGGCCTGTTTTGAACCATCCTGCAGTTACAGAAGCAGAATCCAGGGGTAGTCAGCAGCACATCGATGTCAACAATGCAACGGACGCCCTGGAATAGCTTCGACATATGGGTGAACTTAGCTAGAATACTAAGCCAAACAACTCTGTAATTCAGTATAGTTAGTAGCATCGCTACTGTATCACTTACAAGAAGGGTAGAATGGTAGAAATGTAAAACTTTACTTGTTGTACTGATATTTTCCTTTGTATTAGGTTTCTTGTTCCCTGTATGCTAAACTGTGTGCAAGATATACTGGATGAAATGCTAAAGAAGGTTAGGTCTTTAGAAAAACAAGAAGGGGGAGATCTGGGTGTAAATGTGAAGGATTCCTGTGTTGGACTAGCTCCTGGGAAAGCTTTGAGATAGCTGAAGAATGTTGATGGGAAAGTTCTGGGAGTATTGGGGGCAAGATAAGAAGGAAGAGAGAAGCAAGAAGCAAGTAGCCAATCAGGGCAACCAGTGAGCAAGATATCCACCAATGAAGAAGTGAAGATACCCACGTGGGTGGTGCTAGCGAACCAATTGTATTAGCTGCTCATACACGCGGGTACTTCGGAAAGCCTATATCAACCCTGGACCATCAGATAATAAACGATTTTGTTTCATCACCAGAAACAGGGTCCGTGCCTTAGTCTCCACAGAGTGGTGTCCCTCAGGGATCAGTGTAGGGAAAGGTCTTGTTCAACATCTTTGTCGGCTACATGGACAGTGGGATTGAGTGCACTCTCAGCAAGTTTGCCGATGACACCAACCTGTGTGGTTCAGTTGATACGTTGGAGGGAAGAAATGCCATCCAGAGGGACCTTGGCACGCTTGTGGGGTGGGCTGATGCCCACTTCATGAAGTATAACCAAGCCGAGTGCAAGGTCCTACACCTGGGTCGGAGCAATCCCAGGCACAGCTACAGGTTGGGCAGAGAAGAGATTAAGAGCAGCACTGTGGAGGACTTGGGGGCGTTGGTCGATGAGAAACTGAACACAAGCCAGCTTCAGTGTGAGCTCACAGCCCAGAAACCAACCATATCCTGGGCTGCATCAAAAGCAGCGTGACCGGCAGGTTGAAGGAGGCAATCCTGCCCCTTTACTCTGCTCTCGTGAGACCTCACTTGGAGTATTATGTACAGTTCTGGCATCCTCAGCATAAAAACAACATGGAGCTGTTGGACTGACCCCAGAGGAGGGGCATGAGGATGATCAGGGCTGGAGCACTTCCGTATGAAGATAGACTGAGAAGGTTGGGGCTGTTCAGCCTGGAGAAGAGAAGGCTGCGTGGAGACCTCATAGCAGCCTTTCAATATCTGAAGAGGGCCTATAAGGATGCTGGGGAGGGACTCTTCATTAAGGACTGTAGTGAAAGGACAAGGGGTAACGGATTCAAACTTAAAGAGGGGAAGTATAGCTTGGATATAAGGAGGAAGTTCTTTACTGAAACGGTGGTTAGGCCCTGGAATGGGTTTCCCAGGGAAGTTGTGAATGCTCCATTCCTGGTGGTGACCAAGGCCGGGCTGGATAGAGCCTTGGGTGACATGGTTTAGTGGGAGGTGTCCCTGCCCACGGCAAGGGGACTGGAACTTGATGATCATAAGATCCTTTCCAACCCTAACTATTCTATGATTCTACAATTCTGATTCTATATAATGTAGAAACTTTTAACCTCTTTAATAATTATTTCCTATTGTCTACATGAAACATACAACATATTTCTCTTTAGCTGAATTTTCTTTCAATAGTAAAGTTTTCTTAAAATGTTAAAGAGCAGATCTGGAGTGCCAAATTGATATTCTAATTGGCAAAATGCTTTAAATGAACCACTTGACATTGCTGACGTTCACTTGAACATACACAGACTCAAGATCTCTTAATGCTTAATTTATCCACATAGTTAAAAAATTAGTTTCTAACATGACTGCATTACTGTCTGCAGTCATCTTATTCTATCCAGAGATATGAGCACACATTCTAACATATAAGTGATATTCCATCAACTTTAAAATTGTCCATTGTATCATATTTTTTCTCAAAAATGAAAACACCACATGCCTCTCTAAGCATTGAGCAAAACTAAGAAAATAAATTGTTCTCTTAAACATTCTTACTAAATTAGCTTAATGGGTTTGTAATGCTCTCAGCATTTAAAGCTTACACTTATATGTATGCACATATACACTTCTATATGCACATACATATACACATCTGTATAAAACATGTTGATTTAACTCCTTCTTTTATGTCAGTGTTAAGTCCGTTTCTCCCTCTACCTGTGAGGATGCAAATTCTCATACCATGATGCATTTCAATGTTCTCTAAAATTAAATTCTCAGTGTGAGTCAATCTGTGACATCAGTTCTTTCCCGCATTTCAATTTTTTCCCATTTATTTCTGCTGACTAAAAAAGCTGACTAAAATATCACATTTGATATGATTTTATGCGATAAAAAATGATTAAAATTTTTTTTGCCTTAGAAATAAAATTTTTGAAATGTCCCATAATGTGTGTATTTAGTGATGTCTGCCTTGACCAATGCAGATTTCTCAGATAAATCAAGAGAGTCTGACGTTCTTCCTGTGAGGAACAAACGCAACACTATTTTTGTCAGTGTACAGTGTCAAATTCCCTAGACATTTTTTTCTGATTGCATAGTTGCCTCTGATATTTAGTTATCTTATAATCAAGGCTGCAGAAAAGAAATAGTCAACAAAAGAGTTTGCAATTAATATTATCTATATTTGCTTGTTGACATTAACACCTGCATGTAATTAAAAAGAATAAAAGAACTGGAACTCCAAGCTGCATTTCCCTAAAGAATATGCTTTGTCTATATTTTCATAATGGAAGAAAAGGAAGGGCTTTGGGAAGATTTCTATCTGTCATTTCAAATCCTTGTCAATTCAAAATAATGTTTGAGGGAGAGAGATAAGAACTAGTGTTAAATTCTTAGTGTCCTTCAATACTAGCAAGTCAGTAGTAGCAGCAATAATAATTGTAGTCATAATAATAGAACCAAGTCAGAAGTACCTTGTAATGCAGTTGGGAAGGGAAGGGAAGGGAAGGGAAGGGAAGGGAAGGGAAGGGAAGGGAAGGGAAGGGAAGGGAAGGGAAGGGAAGGGAAGGGAAGGGAAGGGAAGGGAAGGGAAGGGAAGGGAAGGGAAGGGAAGGGAAGGGAAGGGAAGGGAAGGGAAGGGAAGGGAAGGGAAGGGAAGGGAAGGGAAGGGAAGGGAAGGGAAGGGAAGGGAAGGGAAGGGAAGGAATACTGCTCCTCTTGCTAACTTGCTAGTATTGAAGAACCCTAAGAAATTAATAATAGTTCTTATCTCTCTCTCTCAAATAGTATTTTGAATTGAAAGGTAAAAAAGGTGAAATAAAAAAACTCCCCTAAAAAATCCCTCAAATCCTCCAAAATCAACCAAAAAAAAAAAATTACTGAGCCCATAATAACCCTAACCCATATTTTTTAAAAAATTAAATTATTCAGGTTTTGATTTTTCTAGATAAATGCAACAACTATGTGCTGAAGTAGTCTGTGGCTGTGAATTTTCACAGAAGGTAATAAGTAGATCAGCTGAGGAGGATTTAGAATAGGATCTAGCAGCGTTAAAAGGTTTTTGAGAAAGAGACTGCTGAAAGTCTACTGATAGTGTTGCAGGGCTGAAACCAGCACTTCCAGATCTGTCACTTTTTGCTTTATTACTAATTAATTGGTTTTAAATCTAAAGCCTGACAAAAATCAGTTGTTAATCAAATGGTTAAGATAAATGTTATTTTCAGTTGTTGCTGATCTATAACTTAATAGATCCAGCATCTTAATATATTGTTTCAAAATTTCAATCACTACAGTATTGTTCTTGTAACAAAGACCATACACTGTAAAATGCTGATTTCTGGTATGATTTGTCTTTCAGAGTCTAATTGCTACCCAGATTAAATTACCATTGCCATTGCCATTACCATTACCAGTGTTATTGCCATTGCCATTGATATTGCCATTGCCATTGCTTTTGTTATTGCTGTTACTACAATGCTAATAATGTCATAGAAATAAGTGGTAAGAAATGAAAAGGTTTTCTGACAAGATAAATTTGATGCATTTATAGACGACTCCATTTTAAACATCAGGTTGAAATGCAATCTAATACTTTGTTTATGTATTCTAGATAGCACACTTACCTTGTAAAGGTAAATTGATTTCTCTTAATATAGAGGCAGTAATGCAAACAGAAAATAATAGAAAACGATGAAATACATTGGTGAACTTGTTTTGTAAATTAATGAAACAATAAATGAATGTAATATTGTATTTGTTTACAAACATAATTATGAAATAATTGAGAAATTCATGATGCCTATGTCAACACCTGCACCTGTTTATTCTGATAAACACTAATCAGCTGCAGAAGTCTCCTTCTTAATAAGCAGAATTACATACTTTTATGACAACATTGTCATTTTTTCCATTTATTTCTTCCTTTATAAGAACATGAGATACGAATAATAGTTAGATTACCCATTGCTGAAGCAGGCAATATTTCCATGAGGACAGAGGATGTCCTATGTTTAATGCATATTCATTTCTTTCCTTCAATATGCTTGGTTAGTAACTTGAATAGCAAATCTCAGTTCAATCTTTAAGCTGTTGAAGGTTTTCTTTGTAGACTTTATTTTGCTCTTCTCCATAAATGCAAATACCTAAGGGACAATGCAAAACATCATTTTATAACTGGAGAAAAGGATAGATCCTTCTGCTATATATTCAGTAAAGGAACTGAACTGAAAATTAGGAGACGGTGGTTTTGATCCTACTAGTAAGTATTGTTTTACTTAAAATAATGTAGGGGCCTATCAAGTCACATACCAAATATATTCATTGCTTGAGACTTTGAGCAGATCCTATTCTTGAAAAAAAAGCACTCTAGATAAAAGAAACCAAATTGCTATAAAGTTAAGAAGTGAGGGTTGGTGAAAAATTACCTTTTCTATTTTTACCATGGATTCTAGCCTGTTCTTCTTATAAATACTTTTCTTTCGGAAAACAAACAAAAAATGCAAAACCAATAGAAACTATCTAAAAAATGTAGATCAGATTGTGTTATTATTATCCGTGACAATCACTATTTCATTTTTTAAGGATATTCATTTAAATTTAATATCAGAGATAAATTACTGCTCAACATGACTAAGAAACCCTCTAGTGATTTAGGCAGCACTACTCCCGTACCATATTCTGCCCCTCATGAGGCAGGGTGCTCCTATTTATAGCATAAGGGATATATCTTTCAGCTTGAATAATAGTTTTTTATATGTGTTCTTTCTAAAAACTAATTAATAGATGAAATGGCAAAAAACCCACAACCTTATAACAAAGTAGATAACATATGGTAGAGCTGGGGTTTTAGGGTGAATTAAGTTCATTTATGGCATGAAATTTTTTCGCAATTGCTTCATATTGAGAAGTGACAAATATTTACCTTCATTTTTCTGGTTTCTTTCACCATTTTTCACAAAGAAGAAATGAAAATTGATCTGCAATATTTCACAAGCAGCTCTTTGAAGGTGGTGGCTTTGAGATTTCACTTTATATTGATCATAGTAACGGATTAATAGAGGAAGTTCATCTGACTCACAATACTGAAAACACCTTGTAGTATCCGCAAGTAATAGAATTGCAGGTTCATAAAAATGCTTCTTGGAACTTTTGAATGTCATCTAGTCCAATCTCTCACCTGAAGGAGAATAATAACCAACAAAACAAATAAGACATGGGTTTGTATAAATGTGTCTTTGCAACTTCCAATAGCGGAAAGCCCACAGCCTCTCTGGGTTGCCTGGTCCAGTGTGACATAATACCTAATATGAAGATGACCATAAATTTTCTGGGAGTGCCTTCTGTCTAATAACATAGTTCCTTTCTAAAGATATTGATTAAATACATCTATCATGAGCCTCTGAGATGCTCCCACTTGCAACTGGCTGACAACCAGCAGAGTAATTACTGAGTCAATAATGACCCTTTAAGGCCATTGGGCCAGTTACATTTCAATGTACTTTCTCAGTTTTCAAATAAGAATGCAGTGAAAGGTGGTGTCAAAAGCCTGACCTTTTTTCTGTTACATCTCTTGTCCTCCTGCCTGTGTAATCTATCACAGAAAACAGTCAGCCTATATTAAATATGGTGTTTGTAAACCCTTGCTAATGGTTCCTGATTGCCCTGTTGTCCTTTTCATGTCTGAAAAATGGATTAGAAAGGAGTGTACATTGTGATCCTCTGTGATCTGACTGACAAGCTCACAGCCTCCAGGTGATTGGTTCCTGCTTTGGTTTCCTGTTGTTGTCTTATTTGTGTTCAAAGTTATTTTTCTAAATAGAAGTTTGAAGAAAATGGCATTTTTTAAGCAGATTATGATGAGAGTAACAGAAGATATTGAATCAGAGAGTGTATAAGGGAAAGGAAGATGATTTGCAAGAAGCATCTGAGATTCACCTGGAAGAACCCGGCACAAAGATCAACATGTCTCAACACAATGGCTTGTTACCAAGAACTAAGAAGCTAACCACTGATTGCAGTCTGTGTTTATTGACTACTCAAGTAGTAAATACTTATTGTTATTAACCTTGCAAGATTATCAAACAGAATAATAAAATACGTCTCTTAATTTTAAACGTCTTCCTCTTATAGATTCAGGCTGACAACTAGACAGGGTAAACTCCTGAACTTACTGGAAGAACCTAAAACATTCACGTTGTGGTTGTGTTTTAGAGTAGATGAAGACACCAGTTTTTATAAGAATAAATAACTATAATCTTACTATTTTGCAGGGATTTTTTTCTTCTGTGGTCCCCTAACTTCACCAGAATAATGGAACCACCTTTATGCTGGAGAGTTCTAATCCATGATAACTATATTGCACGCACAAAAATATTGGAAAAAAATCTGGATTAAAAAAAAAAAAACATTCAAATTATTTGTTTTATATGCTAGTTTCAGGCATTTTACATTGTTTAAGCAGTGAACTTACTGAAAGTTGTTCTAACGGCGTTATAAAAACAACAATTTTACAGAAGGCAGTAATGGAAAGGAAGCTATCTCATTGGAAAAATAGAAGAACTGGGACAAAAAGAAAACAAAACCAAACCCAAAAAGAAATCCAAACAATAAGACAAACCAGAATGTTTTCTTACAAGCAAAACTACAAGCTTTAATAAAGTTGTTAAAATAGAAGAAAAACTTAACTTCATAGCTTAGAAGAAAACAGACTTTTAACTTCATAGTTAAAAAATATTTAAGAAATGCTTGCTTAAAAATGGTCAAAAGAAAACATCTTCAGGTGTTTCTCACATCAAATTCATGCCTGTTTAGAATTAATTCAAAATAAAAAGAATTTTTAGACCACAAAGATTGATTTCTCCTGACCACTCATATTACAAATGATCTTTAAGGATTTTTCGTATTTAAACTAAAAACACTAGCATCATGTCAACCAAAAAGAAAATGTTCATGAGTGCAAATACTGACTCCTGCATTCATTTTAGTATTTAGAGACCACTCAACTGGTAAAAAGATTTGGGAAAAAAATCTTTGACCACATCTGAAGCTCTGTTGTATGAAGTAGCTGAGTCATTGCTTTTTAGTATGTCACTCCACAAACAACAAAAAATCAATAGTCTTCTTAACACCACTTAAAAATTCCATTTGCCATATAGAAAACTTTAGTGTAATTAAATCTTGATACAGATCAAAAGAAGAGAATATGAAGAATAACTGTTAAAGATAGAATTAACTTCAAAAAAAAATCCCAACCTTTTAAAAAGCACTAAGTAGCAATCAAAGACAAAATTAAGATGGCAAAGGCAGCACAAAATTTTTTATGTAGTAGCATTGAACCTTGAAGATTTTCAGTCAGTTCCTATGTGAAGATCAGTTATGTCGTTGTTAGGTTACTTGTTCATGGTCCATAGTAAAATAAGCCACTTGTGGTAGAAGACAAGATTTTACCATAATGTAACTCTGTTTCATCATTATAAGCAAAAAATTAAGAAAATTACAGAATTTTAAATAATTATCATTTAAATTTCTCCTATTTTTTGTTTGATGGTTAAGAAAGAAATAACTTGGAGTGATCAGCAAAATAGAAACCCAGGTTTTCACTTTCCCAACATACTAATAGATGTTAACCTACAATGCTTTACAAACAAATAAAAGCTTTTCTGAAAAACTATTTCCAGTTTCCTTCAGAACACCACAACTGCTGAAGTTCCTGAGAATCAACTGAACTTTGAGACACTTCTAAATTAAGAGTAGAGTCATGTTATGCTCACAGGGGTTCTTAGAGACCTTAAAACCCTTAAACAAAATTATATAAATGCTAGATTAAAATGTGTCATTTCGGAAAGTAACTTGTGAAAACAAATTATTTGGAGCAAGGAGAATGTTACTGTTAAGAGAAATGTCTAAAATATCAGAGAAAGATTCATGAAGTTAAAGTGGGAAAAAAAATCAAACTCCAAAGTATTTTGAGAAATGAATGATGAAAAACAGGGAACAGAGGTTCTGGAAATGGCAAGTTATTTATATAAGCTATCCTTTAGCCCAAATTATCTACTACTTTTCATGGTTTAAGTAAAATACAATTGCATCTTACAGCCTCCCAAAGGCTTTCCCAAATCTCTAAATTGAAATTGGGGCACCAGGATTACCCCAGTTTAGACTGCAGAGGAATTTAAGATTGTGGATCCAGGCTTTGGGATTAAGGACCCAAACCAGCCAGCTCAACAGAGTATGCTTCTGTGAAGAAGTGATAGGAAAAGAACTTTTAAGCATGAAGCTAAGCCGGAAATGCTACAGGAGGAAATGGAAGAAAGCTTAATGGAATCTGGTCTAAGTGTGACTAGAGACAACAGCTGATTTTCTCTGCATATAACAGTGAGCACTTAAGTAGTCAGCTTATAAGTGCTCAACCAAGTAAAAGATACACCTTCTTATCTTTTCTCAAGTTTTCCTCATGCTACTTTGTTAATGACATCAGTTTTATGTTTTGCTTTATTTTGCTCAGCTTGATTCCAGTGGTCACAGGACCAGTCTCCTATCTGGAAAATCTAATCTACTCTTTCCACATTCACTAACGTGTATTTTGTAACGTCTCAAAATGAGGTCAGTGCCAGATCTCCTCAAGCTTCTGTAGTCACCTGGTTCTTCCACCTTCTTATTTCAATTCTGGAGAAAAAAAACCAACAACAATCTACCACTATGTTCCCACTTTCATTTTGCCGCTAACTAAGCACTAGTGAGGCTGCGCCTGAATACTGCTGCAGCAATGAAGGCAAACCAGATCCTGGGCTGCTTCTGCAGGAGCATTATGAGCAGAGATAGAGGTGTAATCAACCCCTTGCTGGAGTGCACAAGCTGTATTGTGTTTAGCTTTGGTCCACAAGGTTCAAAAATGATGCAGATAGATTGAAGAGGGTCCAAATGATGACCACAAAGATGAGCAAAGGGCCCTAGAACCTGCCCTATAAGTAAAGACTGAAGCAGTTACGCCTCTTCTCCCCCGAGAAGATACAGATTTGTCAGACCTCATCACAATACACCAGTACTTAAAAGGTAGCTACAAAGAGGATGCACACTCTCTCTTCACAAGGAGTCACATGGAGAGGACAAGGGGCAACGAGTGTACGTTGCTTTGGGAGAGGCTGCATCTTGAAAAAAGAATTTTTTACAGTGAGAACAATTATTCACTGGAACAACTTCCACCAGGACTTGGTGAAGTCCCCATTGATGAAGATTTTCAAGATGCAATTAGACAGGGTGGTAGATAATCTCATCTAGGCTTTCCCACACAAGACTTGACTAAAGTAAGACTATCTTTTGAGGTTACTTCCCTTCTGGCATGTTCTATGATTCTATGAACCAATATCAGAAAATACTTTATTGGACCTCCCAACCTGAATTAATTGCCGTTATATTTTTTTAATTGAAAAGGACTTGAAAACACACATTCCACAGCCAAACCCAATGTTCTATTCTTCATGATGCCAATTTCCATGCAAACTCTCATAGATTATTTCTAACATTGACTGAATTTGGGAAACAATAACAAAGTATAAAAATTAATAAGAAATCAAAAATAAAAGCAAACTCCAAGGAACATACAAGAATTAATCCTTCATTGTGTTGAGGAACCCAAGAAACAAGACTGTTGAAAGAAAAAGAATTTCTAATCTTGCAAATATTCTTTTCAAAATAAACTATTATGCATTCTGCAAGGCCCGTCTTTTGCTTATAAACTAACCTAACCTAAACCCTTTACTGTGTGACAATGCATGCAAATGAAGGCAAACAATTCTATCAAAACATTCCATGGTTGCAATTTTTAAATATGTTGATTAAAAGTCAATTGCAGCTAGTCTAAGTCAAAATGTCTCTTTTGTTTCAAACAATTACAAAACAAGGTTCTGGACTTGACTGAATTCCAATTTTCTAATCAATAGGCCTGCTTCGAGGTTGTGTCTAATTTTAAATGTGATAGTGAGCAGCTTGACACAGATATAGCAAGTTTTCCTGGTTTATATGAACAAATGGTCATATTAGGCATAAGGTGAGCATGCAAAGACAGTGAATTGCTCCCTAAATTATAGATTGTGTGCTAATGTAGTCTACCCTGATGCATGGCCTGTTTTGGGACCCATGCCTTTCCCCTTGAAAAGAGCTGTTGCTGGGAAAAGAATGAACTCAGTAATTGATTGTAGGCATATTAACTGCTTTAACAAAATTTAAGGGAGCTTTCTGTATCCTTACCAATAACATGGACCGTGTTTAACTTTCATAAAATTTCCTTTGCTGCGTTGCCGGCCTTCTTACCATCCCATTGTGTGCACCCATATGGAGTTTGACACCTAACAGGAATAATTTGATTTTAACTTTATATTTTTTTACTTTTGTTCTGCTGTCGCTTTCAGATTTTCCCTCTCATTTTATCTACACATTCATAAGCTCTACTTTTTTTCTCTCAACTTTTCATAACTGTTTTTATTCATGTCATACTAACAAGCTTCCTGGGTTTCTGCTACATAATTGCAGATACCAGGAAAGATTTTCCAGCCTCCCAAGGAAGACTTCTTTATTTTGTGAATGGGTAAAGTGATTTTTGTTTATAGCCAGAGTAGCAGAAGTGGATAATTTTCCTTCCCCTGGCTATGGGAAGTGGTGAACAAATTCTTTTTCTGCTTTGCTATGTGCACAGCTTTTGCTTCACCTGCTAAACTGTATTTTTCTCAGTTCACATGTTTTCTCACTTTTACTCTTCCGATTCCTCAATCCAATTGGGAGAGGACAGAGTGAGTGAGCATGTAAGGCTTGATTGCTGGCTGGGGTTAAACCAGGACACCTACTTTTACAGCCAGATTGTTAACTTTATAAAGCATGATCCTACCAAGGCAGAAAATCAAAGACATGATTTTTTTTTAATTGTTTTGATGACATACAGAATTATGCTTCTAATAATTTTTTTGAGAAAAATGACTAAATAAAAATTGGCAGCCAGTGTTGTCCCCTGGTGCTTTGCATAAGCCATGTCAAAATATAGAGACCTTTTCTATTATGAGTTTTGTCACCTTTTCTAAAATGCCAGCACCATTTACTCTGCTTTTTGGTAATTTGCCTGGGAAATGTCTCTTCCATCGGCCATTTCTGTATTTTGAAATGCGCATTATTTTTTCACTTTTTTATGGTAAAAGACTCTTGCAATTTATGCAAGCAGACCATGACATTTTTGTGTTTATTAGAGCAAATCTCATGAGATATCATATTGCATTTTAATGGTTGTACAAATTGAGCTAGTCTCATCAGTTTTACAGGGAAGATAAAACAACGGCTACACCCGTGTTCTAGCTGTCTTCCTTGTTTCCTTTTAATTTTCCTTGAATCTCATACATATATTTGATACTTGGCTTTTTGTATCTCACACTTCTGTTTGGTACATATATCTTCAAAAAAAAATAAAAAATTTTTCCTTCTGTCTACAAACAAATGCTCTAAACAGGAAGATCTATGTCAGTTAGTGCAAATTTCCAGTCAAAAGATTTTAACATTTCATTGTGATCTCATGTGTGTCAGGAGCATAGTAAAATCAAATTATGTCACCTCTGCTTATAGATATCTCCTCTGAAAAAGCTGCAGGCATGAGGTTTTTGGAGCATATTCAGTACTTAACACCCAGCTGTGGAATTTGATTGTTTATCTATCACCACTGCAAGTGCACAGTCAGGTCCTTGTTAGGTATCTTGAACACCCACTACAGTTAGATAGCTGAAATACAGCTACTCCAAGTTTGGGATACCACAGATTCTAAGTATTTTGGTGAGTTCAATAACCTAAACCACTCTTTGCTGTCTGTGTGAACTCCCTAGGGATGTCCAGAATCAAGAGACTGCTAATCAGTCTATTTAGTATAGCAGTTTACACAAAAAGGAGAAAATGCAAATAAAACCAAATCAAATAAGATAAGGAATTGGCTGGATGGTCACTCTCAGAGATTTATCGTCAACTGCTCGATGTCTGAGTGGAGACCAGTGATGAGTGATGTTACTCAGGGGTTAGTATTGGGACTGATCTCGTTCAATATCTTTGTCAGTAACGTGGATTGAGTGTTCCCTCAACAAGTTTGCTGAAAACACCAAGCTGTGTGGTTCGGTTGATACACTGGAGGGAAGGAATGCCATCCAGATGGACCTTGACATGCTTGAGAGCTGGGCCAATGCCAACCTCATGAAGTTCAACAAGACCAAGTGCAAGGTCCTGCATCTGGATCAGAGCAATACAAAGCACAGCTACAGACTGAAAGATGACTGGGTTGAGAGCAGCGCTGAGGAGAAGAACTTGAGGGTGCTGCTTGATGATAAGCTCAACATGAGCTGTCTTCAGTGTGTGTGCAGTGTCCAGAAACCAACTATGTGTAAAGCTGCATCCAAAAAAGCGTGACCAAAAGTTTAGGGAGGTGATTCTTCTCCTCTACTTCACTCTCATGAGGCTCCACCTGCATTCCTGGCTTGTAGGGCCCCCAACACAAGAAGGACGTAGACCTGCTCGAGCATGTCCAAAGGAGGACCACAAAGATACTCAGAGGGCTGGAGCACCTCTGATATGGAGACAAGCTGAGAAAGTTGGGCTTGTTCAGCCTGGAGGAGAGAAGGATTCAGGGGGACTTTATTGCAGTCTTTCAGTACCTACAAGAGTGCCTACAAGAAATCTGGAGAGAGACTTTTTACAAGAGCATGTAGTGACAGTATAAGAGGGAATGGTGTTAAACAGAAAGAAGGGAGGTTTAGTTATATATTGGGAATAAATTATTCACCATCAGGACGGTGAGACACTGGAACAGGTTTTCCAGAGATGTTGTGGGTGCCCCATCCATGGAACTGTTCAAGGCCAGTCTGGATGGAGCTTTGAACAACCTGATCTAGTGGAATGTATCTCTGTCCATGGCAGGTGGGTGGAACTAGATGATCTTTAAGGCTCCTTGCAACCCAAATCATTTTATGATTCTATGATTCTATGATACTCAATACAAAGTATATTTTGAAAGAGTAAACATGAAGTCTTCTTACTCTGCTGTTCTTATGCAATCTTTTTCGGAGTAGAACTTGCACTTTAAATAATAATTTTCATGTGCATAAATCCCGAATTTCTTTGATATGTGCCTCTAAGGAACCATTGTCCTTTTTCATATAGCTCTGCAGGAATGAAAGCTTAGAGCCAGCCTCAGGGCCTCTCTGAATAAACAGCTTTTATTCAGCTTCTGGGATGTGGAAAGAAATAGGTGCTTTACTGAAAGGCAAATACCAGTAGCCCACTTCTCTTTACTTCAGTTTGCAAACACTAATTTATGTGAACTTATTGGCATTGGGAGTCTTGATTTCCCCTTTGTGTTTCATTTAATATGTTTTTCTGTTAAGCTTCTTATGATGGAGCATTTGACCTGTTTCCTCCAAGAGAATAAACACAGCCAGATTAATCAGAACACAGATATCAATAAGGTTCTTTACTGACCGTGCAGCTGAGATGTCTGCACAGCTCTGTGTCTTAACTCTGAGACATATGACTTTTTATATTCTCTGCTCAAGCCTTTCCATGCCTATATGTACAGGACTGAATCACAATTCTGCCTTTACCCAGCAAGATATTTCAGCCCCAGGTGAAATCACATTGTAATAAGAGGAGAATTAATATGTATTTTTACATTGTACTTACTAAAGTTTTCCTGCCTATCCTTATTACTATGAACAGTGGCATTAAACAACACAAAATGCACCCTATGAAGCTATTTCCATTTTTGGTATTTTTATTTTTACTTGCATTAACTTTGGAGTTTACACTGGAGAAAGGAGACTTCTTCTGTCTGTTCTGCAGTCTTAGGAATGGCCTTTTTTTTCCATACCAAAAAGATGAATGTACAGAAAAAGGCTGGGCCACATTAATGGAGATTTCTGAATTAATGTGTTAAATCTATTGAAAATATAATATTCTCTCCCGTTATACAATAAGCTAAATCACAATAAATGGGCTAGAATACACTAGATTTTCTCTTAGGGAGCTCTGCTTTTTGACCAGAGAAAATATAGACAGTTCCTTTCCTTCCTATCTGCCTAAACCAGAGTATGCAAAAAAATATATACAACTCTGCTATATTTTGAGCCACTACTTTACCAAGTTATTTAAATGAGATTCTGGCTTCTGTGAGTGGACAATTAAAATAAATGGCAGAATACAGGCTGTTTGGCTACTTAGAAGACTCAATTTATGTCTTTTATTGATGACCAACATAAAGTTCTCCATTAGCTTGAGTTCTTTTTGAAAAGGAAAAACTCACACCCAAAGAAGTTTTTCAAATTCACAATAAGGGACAAAGATGGCATACATGCATTAGAAATTTCTGCACAACTACTGAGGTTTCATCCTTTCCTTCTCTCAGATGCATGATTTTCCGAGTAAAATTCTAGAATTTA
Organism: Amazona ochrocephala; assembly: GCA_039720435.1. Classification (NCBI taxonomy): domain Eukaryota; kingdom Metazoa; phylum Chordata; class Aves; order Psittaciformes; family Psittacidae; genus Amazona; species Amazona ochrocephala. The sequence continues at coordinate 54,309,783 of CM077909.1, read as the reverse complement.
CTGCTCTGAGCTAAGAATTGGGTTTTCCAGCTCACTATAAACAAGAAAGGAGATCTGTTTAAAGCTTTCACATAATTCTAAGCACTTCACAAAAAAAAAAAAAAAAAAAATGGAAAGCTTCACAGAATAACAAAGTGTCCAAAATTTGAGTGTGTGGCATTTTCACTTCTACTGCTAGTATGATTGAAGTTTTGTTAGTGCTATGAATGGATGTCCTCAACACTTTTGCTTGTGTTATCTAACTTCTTTGACAAAAGAATTTCAGCTTCTGAGGATTGAGGTTGCAATGCATTTATTAATTTTAGTGAAGAAAATCAGAAGAGAAATATGAACTGGCAAACTGAGCTTTAGATACGACCTTTATGATTAAACTGGCCTCAGTTCAGCATTCACAGGAGATATGCTATGCCATTCAGAATTTACAAGTGGCTGGCATCAAAAACTGTCTACAGTCTGTATAGTATACCATGGCTCTAATTGCGTTAGAAGATTTTACAGTAACAAAAATTGTCAAGACAATCTGTTTGAAAATATATTTCTGTATACCAAACTGTGGAGTCAAAAAAAAAAAAAAGGACAAAATAATTGACAATTTTTAGCAAACTATTTTCTAGCCATTATTGAATAAGTGTGTATTCTACACTAAATATGTATTACAGCATAAGGAAACTGGAAGATTATGATTTAATGCTTTTTCAGATGTGTTTTTTAGATTCAGATTTTTTTGATTCTTACAATACACATGAATTCAAATATTTCAGTGAAATTTTGGCACAACTCAAGATTTGAGAATCTGCGCCTTAATGCATAAAATATTTTTTCCCCATTTGCTTTCTTATTTCCTTTGAGCATATAGATAATTTAAATTAAGTCCCCTTCTACAATACAAGGTTATGAAGAGGTCACCAAACTGATTTTAATACAATTTAGCTGTTTACAGATAATAACATAATAGAATAGACAAAGTGAACATATGCCTTTGTATCCACTGCAAACCAAATATGCAGAGGAGTCTTTCTATTCCGTACCCAGGACATAATATGACCTTGACACGCTTGTGAGGTGGGCTGATGCCAACCTGATGAAGTTTAACCATGACAAGTGCAAGGTCCTACACCTGGATTGGAGCAATCCCAGGCACAGCTACAGGCTGGGCAGAGAAGAGATTGAGAGCAGCCCTGTGGAGAAGGACTTGGGGGTGTTGATCAATGAAGAAATGAATATGAGCCGGCAGTGTGCGTTTGCAGCCCAGAAAGCCAACCGTATCTTGGTCTGCATCAAAAGCAGCGTGACCAGCAGGTAGAGGGAGGTGATCCTGCCCCTCTACTCTGTTCTTGTGAGACCTCACTTGGAGTATTGTGTGCAGTTCTGGTGTCCTCAACATAAAAAGGACATGGAACTGTTAGAACAAGTGCAGAGGAGGGCCACGAGGATGATCAGGGGACTGGAGCACCTCCCATATGAAGATAGGCTGAGAAAATTGGGGCTGTTCAGCCTGGAGAAGGCTGCTTGGAGACCTCATAGCAGCCTTCCAATACCTGAAGGGGGCTTATAGGGATGCTGGGGAGGGACTCTTCATTGGGGACTGCAGTGAGAGGATAAGGGGTAATAGGTTCAAACTTAAAGAGGGAAAGTTTAGATCGTATATGAGGAAGAAATTCTTTGCTGTAAGGGTGGTGAGGCACTGGAATAGGTTGCCCAGGGAAGTTGTGAATACTCCATCGTTGGCAGTGTTCAAGGCGGGGCTGGACATAGCCTTGCACAGCATGGTTTAGTGAGAGCGGTCCATGCCCATGGCGCGGGTTAAGGTCCTTTCCAGCCCTAATTTCCAACCCTATAATTCTATGATTCTATGTCTAGAGAGAGAGAGAAAGGGAAATAAGCCAAAGAAGAGGACTAAGCTAATCTTTGCCTTCATAACATGAATCATTGCTACCAGGTAATTCAGCGACTTAAGATCCTGCTCTATATTCTGTAGAACTGTGAATGCTTTTTTTTAAATATATATTTCCCCCCACATCCCATTCCAATTTTGCAGTTTTCAATGCCAGTTTTCTTAGGATATATGTCTGGGAGATTATTACATGCAGAGCAAATAATATGGCCAAATATGAAGAATAGGATTTCAGCTCATTTAATTGCACTCAGGATTTGTATTTTTCCTTAATTTGCTGACGTTGCTGATGTTCCTGTATAGTGGGAAAGAAAAGGAGTTTATTGCATTATTAAGTGTGTACAGCTTCAAAAAACATGCTAAACAAAGATTCACTTACCTCTACCTGCTGTGTAGACAGAATTTGAAGAGGCTTCATCTCCTAACAAACTCAGAAAATACTCTCAGTGGTCTGATTACTTTCTGATTTCTTTTGCTTAAAGCCAAAAAATCATCTTACAGTGGAGTTAATTTGCAGACAGACATACTTTAATTCACTGTTTTCAGTGTATTTAGAATATCTAAAGAATACAAGATACAATACAAGGCACACATACACTTGAGAACCACCAAAATATCTCTTTGACTTTGCACAAAGCAGTCTCTTTTCCCATGCCAGGAGAGAGACCAGTGTGAAAAGAAATGAAATTACTATGAGCTTTTTATTTATTTGGATAAAAATGTTCCCTGTAAATATGTGAACATGAGTATGTGAAAATGAGTACGTTTTTCTCAGTTTCAACTCGTGTAAATCTTACCTTTGAAATAACTTTTCAGAACTTAGGAAGCAATACCATGTTCTTAAGTGCTATATCACAGAATGGTAGACGAGACAAGTGTAGGTAGCTAGGGCTTGGCGGTCGGAAGATGTCGCACTGTAACGGAAAGACAGAGACAGAGTCCCTCTCTCGGTAGCTAATAGTGTTTAGCTTGTGACGTAAGCAGACGGAAGTGACGTTGTAAACCCAAGCTATATAACGCTGTGTCACTCTGCAATAAACGCCATTTGCCGTCCACCACATTGGTGTCTGTGAGCAGATGGCCCGAGCGGCCTATGATTGGTCGTTCCTGAACCAGGTCACCACGCATCCGAAGGCAACAGATAAGCTGTTTAAGGGGACTTCTTAATTTGTGGAGGATCTTTTTGGGTCTATCTATTCATACTGCAACTACGTTGTGGCAAATTTTGTAAATTCCTCTATTTAAAAACATGCTAGACCTTCTCCCAGTAGACTGTCATGAAAAATGTCATTCACAGTGCTTGTAGTTCTACAGACATATATGACAATGCTGAGATTAACATTAAATTTGCTTAGATACAATGATGATTTAAAGTTACATTCAGCATAAGACAACCAAAAAAGAGAAGTTTCAGAGGCTATAGAGGCTGATTATGTGGGAGAAGAGATACTTTTCTAGAAATAACTTTTTTCTCTCTCTCCCCCTCCCCCTCCCATGACCTGCTTTTGGCCTATTGCTTTCTGGGGGAGTCTATACTGTAAGGGTGGTGAGGCACTGGAATGGGTTGCCAAGGGAAGTTGTGAATGCTCCATCCCTGGCGGTGTTCAAGGTGGGGTTGGACATAGCTTTGGGTGGCATGGTTTAGTGTGAGGTGTCCCTGCCCATGGCAGGAGGGTAGGAACTAGATGACCTTAATGTCCTTTCCAACCCTAACTATTCTATGATTCTATGATTCTATGATCCTTCAGACAAGTAATAGTTATTTTTATTTTCTGTTTTTTATTCTCACACATTTTATTCAGTCATGAGAGAAATAGGGTGTTGTCATGGTTTAAGCCCAGTCAGCAACTCAGCCATGCAGCTGCTCGCTCACTCTCCCCTCCCCCCTTCCACTCCCCCGCTCCCACAGGCATGGGGAGGAGAATCTAAAGAATGTAACTCCCATGGTTTGAGATAAGAACAGTCCAGTAACTAAGGCATAACACAAACCACTACTGCTACCACCAAGAATAATAATAATGATAAGGGAAATAACAAGGGAAGAAAATGCAACCACTCATCATCCGCCTACCGATACCCAGCCCTACCTGAGCAGTGATCTCACCCTTCCGGGTAACTCCCCCCAGTTTATATAGTGGGCATGACATGCTGTGGTATGGAATACCTCTGGTTAGTTTGGGTCAGGTGTTCTGTCTCTGGTTCGTCCCAGCTTCTCCTCCTCCCTGGCAGAGCATGCAACTCAGAAAGTCCTTGGTCAGGCTAAACATTACCGAGCAGCAACTAAAAATATCGGTGTTATCAACATTGTTTCCAGGCTGAAAGTCAAAACCACAGCACTGCACCAGCTACAAAGAAGGAGAAAAATGACTGTTACTGCAGAAACCAGGACAGGTATATTTCCTATTCAATTGTTCCAACTGCACAGAATGTATACTTCCTTATAACACTTGTGGCCAAAAAAGAATTATAAACAAGGATAAAGACTAAAGCTGGAATGCTGTGGCACAAATTTGATTGAAAGAGGTTAATCCCCTTTCAAAGCACAAATAATGACATTAAATAAGCATGGATGACAAAAAATGTCTTTTAATCAAATCTGTAGATAACAGGAAACTGAGCAGACTTGTAAATATCAAAGGGAACAACAAAAGCAACAACAACAAACTACCTTCAAAGAAATTAGCAGAAAGAGAATCACAGGCAGAAGATCAAAAAGGCGTTAGGATATAAAAAGGAAGACAGCTTTCTGGGACATCAGAATCGGTCCCCTGGTATTGATACATATAGTCTACTAATAAATATTTTTCTTTATCTGTTATCTTGTTATACTTCTAATTACCCAAGGCTGTCCCAGAGTTTTATGCATCACATTCTTGTATTCTGAATTCTTGTAGCTGGTAGTCAATAAGAGGGACAAAAAAAAGGTAGTCTCTAGACAGAAAATTAGATACATTTTTGTAGAAAAGTGAAACCAGAAGAGCTCCATATAACTTGAAACCCAAAAAAGAGCCCACAGAGTTCTCTCTTAATAGTTTGTTGTTACTGTTTAATCTGCCTTATTAATGTGAGAATCTGAATGATTTGTTCATTGGAATTTATTGCCAAGTTGAAAGGAGTGAAGTACTATAGGCAAGAGAAAAGCTCATTTAAACATATTTACGATACTAATCTCTCAGCATGAAAGTGAGAAAGCACCAACATGCATAGAAGCAGGTAGTTTGAGAATTAACTGAAGTATAGTTAAAAGATGAGCAGTCACAGCCATAAGAAGTTTGCATATAAAACCCAACCAGGATAAATACTACTCTTAAGGGAGCATTCAAGAGTTAAACTATGCAAAAACTTAAATTACAAGTTCAATTTCAACACAGTTTCTTGAGTGTACATATGTAACCCATAACATATACTGCAATAGTCTTTTCAATTGAGCATGGGTTTCAATTCTGATTATCTGCAGCATTTTGCTTGAGCTCAAATGAACATAATTAAGTCATCAGAAATACATTTTAGAATTGTTGGGCTTGGTTTGGCTAATGACCTCAAAAACTGCACAAAGCTCCAAGAAACATGTTCACGGAATCCAGCTACCTAAGAATTGCTTTTAGTCTGACACAGTGTTGTTTCCTACAGCAGAGTAGCTTTCCATCCCTATCTGTGATGAGAACTTAGATTTTTTTCTAGGAAAACTGAATATACAGCTGCTTCCAGTAATTTTAACCCTAAGAAGAAATCTTCCACCTCTGTTTTTTTCACTCACAAGTATGATACACCTGTGCAAGTCTGTTAAAAGGAGCTGCATATGTGTCTAAGGTCAAACTAGATGTGTTCCTCAAAGTGTCAATATTGGAGGTATTTCTGCAAGAATAACTTGTGGTCTGAATATTGTGTTTTTCAGGAGGCAAAACATACCAATACGGTAATTCATGAATTTCTTGAAAATATTGATTTCAAGATATAGTGTTTCTTAAGATAAATAGAAATGCTGTTCCAAAAAAATTATGTGAGATTTCCTTTCACATGTGGTATTTTACCAAGGAAGCCCGGTAGATTTCACAGCTTTGGTTACTCTGTAGCATCTCATATTAATGTTTGAAGAGATAAAAACTTATGCATGTGTATGGTTTCCTGGTGTTTACCTAGATGTTATTTTTTAATCAGTTCCAGTGCTGGATTTTACTTGCCCTCTCGTTACAAAAATGGAGAATGCCCAGCCTTCTGAAAAAGATAATGTGTCAAAAATCCCAGCAGCTAGGAGATCTGCCAGTATCATCCTGTTGAAGTCAGCTCTCCAAAACACCATAGCAGTGTTTAGCTGGTTCCAGATCATGGAACGCGAGAAAGGCAGAAAAGTAAATCTGGCCATGCCTGAAACCCAGGCAATACAAGGATACTCTAAACAGCTGACCATCAATAGATTAGCCCCAAAAATATGGCCCCTCTCTCTCAGTACCGAGGAAAGCCTTTTTCTCCCATTACAATACAGCCTGGCTGTGTGCCCACAGGGCCCATTCTGGGTGGGGATGGGATTGTGAGGTGCAGGTTGCGGTACCCAAGCTGAACAATGTCCTGGCAAACAGAAAATTGAGGATATTCTGGGGCCCAGATAGCATTATCTAATTGATGCTAGCTGGTCTTGCACCATCCAGGGTATCACTCACTCTGTGGCTGGCAATCCGGTTCACTTCTGTCTGGCATGAAAAACTGAAGCTTGGCTTTCAAAGAGGCTCTGCTCCTATATCAAAAGCAAAAAGTGTGTTCAGGCTTTCAAAGGAAATTAGATAGTATTTGCTGGACAGTGTTGGGTGAATGTCAATTAGTTCAATAACAAAACCAAAGCTGGTGTCTTTGGAAACCTTAATAATCCATTACTGAATAGCTATTGTTTTTTTAGACAAGTCTGCTTTGTATCCTAACTGCAAGTTGTACTATATTTTGCTTTTGCAATTTTTTTCAAAAAGCTTGGGTAGAACTAACACAAGATCATCTCTCAGTTCAGTGGTTGTCCTTTTTGAAAATGAATCAGCCTTTGATTTATTCAATATTAATCTAAACCTGTGTTGTAGCCAGAAACTTTGGAAACCTTCAATGGATTTATTCATAATTTATGATCAGATACATTCTTCAGACTTAATATGAGTGTTCTAAATAATACTGAGATAAAAAACTGTTGGAAACCGAACATAAGGAAAGTACTGAAAAGGATGGGCTGAGGCAGGAGTATGTTAAATAAATAAAAAGAAACGTGTGTGAGAGAATTACATGTCGCAATACCAGCTGGAAAAGATGGGAAAACTAATTGGGAAAACTAATTCCATGCTGATCTAAGGACAAGAACTGTTCTGCTGACTGATACTAGCAGAGGTCAAGCTGTTTCAGGGACAAAGTCAAAACCCTCATTGCTGGAAAAGTGGAAAGAGTACAAAGCATGTGAAGCAAGGTGAAAGGAAGAGCCAAAAAAGAGATTAGTTTAGCTACTTTTTTCAGGATTTATTTAAAATATTTTGTAATTTGCTCAATTTAACAAAATATTTGAAACAATTATTTTGGGTGTTTCCAGTCAATTTGGGATTGTAAATGTATCACAGAACATGGATAAACATTTTTTTTTTCCTAATTAAAGAAGTTTTTGCTCAGTGACAATTTTCAGTAATGGTTGACATGTGAAAGCAGCTCTTCCATTTGAAAGAGGCAGGCTTCGGTGTATAATTTAGTTTCCTTCCTGAAAATTAAAAGCATCAGAATTTAAAGGAAATTCCAATTTGATAAGTTAAAATTAAGAAAGAACCCCTACTGAAATGCTAAATATTTCTTACAGGCTTTTGTAGAGGGTAGCCATTTTAACCAGTTTATAGAAAGTAAAAGCTTGTAAATTCTGAAGTGAAACATTTTTCTAAGCTTTCTAAACACACAAAGCTTTTTGTTTGTTAATTTCGGTCTCAGTTTTGAAGCTTGATAATTTCTTAAGAGCTTCACAGTTGCGTTGAGACCTGTAAATATTCCAGAAAATGAGAAATCTAATAGAAGCTATGAAATGCATGTCTTTTTAATAAAAAATTAACATGAAAATTTCAAGTATGGTTATTGAAAAATGTAGCTGTATATTTGGAATGTTATTCCTCTTCTCTGGTTCATTTTTCTCCTCAAGTACCTTCTGCTTGTAATGGGGCCAGTAAATAAAACCGTTATGTGTTTCTGAATATCACTGCCTAATAATTCAAGAACAAAAATATTGGATTCCTGAAAAATTGTCTCTCTGCCTAAAATGTAGGATGACCCTTCAGAGACTGCTACTTCCAGTTTCCAGAGTACACATTTCTGAAAAAACAAATCCGCTTTTCAGTTTCTTCTTCAGAAAGAAATCCATGACCCTCCCCCAGGACTGTTTACATTGGTGTCTCTGGGCTGTTTTCACCTGATTTTTAGCTGTAATATATTGCAATGCCCAGGGATGTGTTATTTCCAAAAGTTTTCCCTGAAAATGCTGTGGATGGCATTAGAATTTGGAGTCACAGTAACAACATTTTAAAATTGTGGCTATTGGCCAAAAGGTTCATACTTCTCTAAAAGACTTTAAACGAGTTTTATATGTAAATTATACACTTATACCTGCCGTTTTATTCCATTATTTACACAAACATGAGCTGATACTTTTGCCTTGACTACTTTGCAAGCCAAGTGAGGGATAACTTGCTGCAGGTTCAGCGCTTGACCTTGCAGAGCCCCAGACTTGCAAATTCAAATGGTTCAAAGCAATGCCATTTGAGATCAGATCTAGACTCAGGTAATGAACATTAACCCACAAATTACATCTGAACTAATAATCCCCAAGTCTCAACAGGGCTTCAGAGTCGTATCATCTCAGCATCATGTCTGGTTTTAACCTGAATTATACCTGACAACTCAGTGCTTCTGCCTTATGTTGCTCTGCTCTTTCCAGGCTAGGGTTAGGACAGATGAAGTTTGTGACCCACACAATCCCTCACTGACATTGTGTTGTCAGTTTGTCTAGGCTTCATAAATCTTCCTCCTGTATCCTAGGTTAGAGGACTGTTTCTACTCTGTTAAACTTATCTTCTTTCTTATTCCACCCTTTGCTTGTATATTTACTTTAATGACAATCTGAGTAGCAAATAACCCACCAAAATGAACATGCTCACAAAAGCAGGCACTATCTTTATTGAAATAAAATGGATACTCCCGTCTGTCATCCACGAATTTGCCATTGCCATCATGCCTTCCCATTCGTCAAATTAATTAATATTTATGGTAAAGAGACCACATCTTTTAGGAAGCCAGGGGCATTTTTTCCAGTTTCCCACCTTTCTCACTGAGGGAAGCTGATGCAGATGTCAGGCATGACAGAAAGGAATAAACTACCCTGTAGCAGAATGTGTTGCCCATTCTAAAAACAGCAACATGTTGACCTTCTAAGGCAATAGCACTCCTTGCGGGTACCAGTACATCCAGACTTGCCAGCTATGACTGTACAGAACAGGCAATTCTTCGTAGTCTGAAGTTCAGCTGCATTTTGAAAGCCAAACTCTCTATTTAACACTGTGGAGAAATGCATTTACATATTTCTATTATACTACTTGTACTGCTGGAAGCAACACTTGCTTCCAATGAACAGTTTTCTTCTGGCACTTCTATTTCATGTTGCAAAATCTTATTTTCTTGCAGACCACTGAAAGATATAAGGCATTAATTCCAAATGTGGAGTTACTTCAATAACATCAATTAAAGAATTTTCAGTTGAACACAGTTTTGTCAGCAAATTAACTCAGGCACATATTTCCTCTAGAACACCATTGGCATTTAATTTGATACAAACCAGTGACATTCTGACTTTGACACCTGGGAAAAATTTCTGGTATCTGATCTGACACAGTTTCCTAGAGCTGCAAAGACTTTGAGATGGCAAAGGGATCCTCAATACATTGGTATTGTAGCATTGTGATTAATTGCCTTCAAATAAAGATTGACCACATAAAGATGTGGTCAATGGCTCAATGTCCAGGTGGAGATCAGTAACGAGTGGTGTCCCCCAGGGATCGGTGTTGGGACCGGTCTTGTTCAACATCTTTGCCAGTGACATGGACAGTGGGACTGAATGCGTCCTCAGCAAGTTTGCTGATTACACCAAGCTGTGTGGTTCGGTTGATACATTGGAAGGAAGGAATGCCATCCAGAGGGACCTTGACACACTTGTGAGGTGGGCTGATGCCAACCTAATGAAGTTTAACCATGCTAAGTGCAAGGTCCTACACCTGGATTGGAGCAATCTCAGGCACAGCTACAGGCTGGGCAGAGAAGAGACTGAGAGCAGCCCTGCGGAGAAGGACTTGGGGGTGTTGATCAATTAAAAAATGAACATGAGCTGGCAGTGTGCGCTTGCAGCCCAGAAGGCCAACCGCATCCTGGGCTGCATCAAAAGGAGTGTGACCAGCAGGTCGAGGAAGGTGATCCTGCCCCTCTACTCTGCTCTTGTGAGACCTCACTTGGAGTATTGTGTGCAGTTCTGGTGTCCTCAACATGAAAAGGACATGGAACTGGTGGGACAAGTCCAGAGGAGAGTCACGAGGACGATCAGGGGACTGGAGCAACTCCCGTATGAAGATGGGCTGAGAAAGTTGGGGCTGTTGAGCCTGGAGAAGAGAAGGCTGCGTGGAGATCGCAGAGCAGCCTTCCGACATCTGAAGGGTGTCTATAGGGATGCTGGGGAGGGACTCTTCATGAGAGACTGTAGTGAGAGGACAAGGGGTAACGGGTTCAAACTTAAAGAGGGGAAGTTTAGATTGGATATGAGGAAGAAATTCTTTACTGCAAGGGTGGTGAGGCAATGGAATGCCCAGGGAAGTTGCGAATGCTCCGTCACTGGCGGTGTTCAAGGCCAAGATGGACAGAGCCTTGGATGGCATAGTTTAGTGGGAGGTGTCCCTGCCCATGGCAGGGGGGTTGGAACTCGATGATCTTAAGGTCCCTTTCCACCCCTTACTGTTCAATGATTCTATGATTCTATGTGACAGGATAGCATTCATCATCTCCTTTTTTCTCTCCCCCCTTTAGAACTAATCATGTTATTTGTAACCCTGAATCCTGCATTGGTGTCTACTTGAAGTCTAGGGATCATATGACCCTACTTATTTGGTCAGAATGCTTTTTTATGCCTCACACATTGCTGTTACTTAATATTTGAAAAGCTCTTGTAGAACGTGATATATTTTATTTTGCTGCACCACTGTAGCTCAGTTGTAACTCAGAGAATGTAGCCCACTTTTTTAGGGATTATGCATTTATCTATCAGATAAATGTCTCTTTCAAGTCCAACATGATTTATGGAAAATTGTGTTTATAATGAATAGCTCTGCTAGAGAAAAATAGATTACCTTTTGCTACACAAAAACCTGCCAGTTTATCTCTGTGGTCCTCAGTGCTATTCCAAGTATAATTAAGGATAATTTGGGGCATGATCCTTTGTATAACTCAATATCTCTGTATTGATCTCAAGTCACTGTTTACAAATCCTGATTCCATTAAAATATACTTCAGATAAAGGAAAATTACCATATAAATAACTCCAGGCCTCATTCCTCTTCCTATTTTCTACCCACCCAGGCTCTTTCTTGTGATATTTTCATACAAGAAATCATATGAAACTTAAATTTTATTATTATTTTAATGTGAACTGATTTTATGCAACTTGACTAAAAGATTAGAAACATTTAATGAAATAGGCTGGTAAGGATGTTCTCACTGAAGAGGCAGGTCTGCTTTCATTTCCATCTGAGCACTGCAGTGTTTTCATATGAAAGTTTAAAAAATGTACAATAGCATCACACCACTTTTGGCAATTTCTTTTTTTTTTTTTTTTTGCTTATAAGACAAAAGAATTTGACTTGTGTGTTAAGATTTTCTCTACTTGCTATCAATGTTGAACTCTATTGCCTTCAGTGAATAGATACTGCGAATAATTTAAAAAATGTGGCTTAGGTTAATTTGTATTGACAAAAAAAATGCTGGTGTTCTGGCAGTTTAATTTCCTTTGGGATGCACTGTTTGAACCATAGTCACACTACAACCTTCAAAGTTTGAGATGCTAGCAAACAGCTGGATTCCCAAGTACTGAAACTAGCAATGAGTAGTTTCCAAAGTAGAATCATAGAATCATAGAATAGTAAGGGTTGGAAAGGACCTCAAGATCATCGAGTTCCAACCCCCCTGCCATGGGCAGGGACACCTCCCACTAAACCATGCCATCCAAGGCTATGTCCAACCACACCTTGAACGCCGCCAGGGATGAAGCATTCACAACTTCCCTGGGCAACCCATTCCAGGGCCCCACCACCCTCCCAGTAAAGAATTTCTTCCTCAGATCCAATCTAAACCTCCCCTGTTTAAGTTTAAACCCATTACCCCTTGTCCTCTCACCACAGTCCCTAATGAAGAGTCCCTCCCCAGCATCCCTATAGGCCCCCTTCAGGTATTGCAAGGCTGCTAGGAGGTCTCCACACAGCCTTCTCTTCTCCAGGCTGAACAGCCCCAATTTTCTCAGCCTATCTTCATACGAGAGGTGCTCCAGCCCCCTGATCATCCTCATGGCACTCCTCTGCACTTGTTCTAACAGTTCCATGTCCTTTTTATGTTGGGGACGCCAGAACTGCACACAATACTCCAAGTGAGGTCTCACGAGAGCAGAGTAAAGGGGCAGGAGCACCTCCGTCGACCTGCTGGTCACACTCCTTTTGATGCAGCCCAGAATACGGTTGGCCTTCTGGGCTGCAAGCGCACACTGCCGGCTCATGTTCATTTTTTTATCAACCCACACCCCCAAGTCCTTCTCCGCAGGGCTGCTCTCAATCTCTTCCCTACCCAAACTGTAGCTGTGCCTGGCATTGCTCCAATCCAGGTGGAGGACTTTGCATTTAGCATGGTTAAACTTCATGAGGTTGGCATCAGCCCACTTCACAAGCGTGTCAAGGTCCCTCTGGATGGCATTCCTTCCCTCCAATGTATCAACCGAACCACACAGCTTGGTGTCATCGGCAAACTTGCTGAGGGCGCACTCAATCCCACTGTCCATGTCACCCACAAAGATGTTGAACAAGACCGGTCCCAACACCGATCCCTGGGGGACACCACTCATTACTGGTCTCCACCTGGACACTGAGCCACTGAGCACTACTCTTTGCATGCGGCCATCCAGCCAGTTCTTTATCCACCCAGTGGTCCACCTATCAAATTGATGTCTCTCCAACTTAGAGAGAAGGATGTCATGGGAGACAGTGTCAAAGGCTTTGCACAAGTCCAGGTAGATGACATCAACTGCTCTGCCCCTGTCCATCAGTTCCGTAGCCCCTTCATAGAAGGTCACCAGATTGGTCAGGCAGGATTTCCCCTTAGTGAAGCCATGCTGGCTGTCACCAAGCACCTTGTTGGTTTTCATGTGCCTTAGCATGCCTTCCAGGAGAATCCGCTCCAAGATTTTGCCAGGCACAGAGGTGAGACTGACTGGTCTGTAATTCCCTGGGTCATCCATTTTCCCCTTCTTAAAAATGGGGGTTATATTTCCCTTTTTCCAGTCATCGGGAACTTCATCTGACTGCCATGATTTTTCAAATATGATGGACAGTGGCTTAGCAACTTCATTTGCCAGCTCCTTCAGGACCCGTGGATGGATTTCATCCGGTCCCATTGACTTGTATACGTTCAGGTTCCTAAGGTGGTCCCGAACAAGATCCTCCCCCACAGTGGGCCCAGGGTCCCCACCCTCACCATCCCCGCTTTTTCCTTCTTACTCCCACCTCCTTCTCTATCTGTCTGGCAAGCTGGCTGCGGCATTGATTGTGTCTCAGCTGTGTCCTGGGGCTTAGCTGAAGTGTACCTTTGAGCAGTGACACAACTATCACATTTCCCTCTCTAGGAGCTGTGAAAGCTTCACATCATTGAGCCCTTTGCCTTATGTCAGATTTGGGTGATGGTGGCCAAGATTTCAAAAAGTAAGACATGGAGGCAGATAATGCAATTTCATAGGCCTTTTTTCCTTGGGGATCTCTGCAGGAAACCAAATTTAGAGCATAAAGTTCAACTAAAATAAATCAACCTGTGTAATCAGAGAATCTGTATGTGAAAGTTGGCTCATCAGAGACAGATTTTAAATAACAGCTGAGGAACATGAACTAAATGTGCTTTTGTCTCTCAAGGTTTCAATGAAAAACCAAAAACTATACTCACTTATCTACACAGATTAGCATGTCATTTAGAGGGCTAGATCTGTATTTTTCTGAATTAATGCTAGGTGATTTTTAATCTTTGGTGTTTTAGGCAGAGATTTAACAGATGGTTTGGATTTTACCTAATCTGTCGTGGCTGGCTGCTACATTGAAAACAGCTCAAAAGCGGAAATAAACACATCTGGATTAAGGAGATTAAACATTCAATAAAATAATCTGAACTAATGCTTGTTCCTCTTAGCTTGTTGAAAAATCGAAAAATAATGGGAATATAGGGCCTCTGATTACAAAGTCAGGACCAGCTACTATAACATCTGGAAGCCAAGCTTCTCTTTCCTCTGCCCTTTCCCTCCCTATGCCACATACAGCATATCATCTAGTACAATATGAGAGCTATTCAGAGCACTCAATTGGATGACTAATTTCATTTTATTGATTTACCAGCAATATGCTTGGACCTAAAGCAAGACCAAGAAATATCAGCATTGCTTTTACTTCATTCCTCATAAACTGTAAATTTCAAAACATGTTTTAGGTAGTTCTAAGATGTAAAGAAGTCTCAAAACCAATAATTCACTAACATACACTTACTAATACATAAGGAAGGAAAGCAAATCATCTTTCTAGCCATTAACATTATTTTAATTCCCATGGTATCATTATGAAGTTCATCCACTCTCTTAAAAGAATGAACTGAAATGGCTACCTTCCAACACTTTGGTTTAATCTTCTTGTGAATGAATGAATTTGTACATTGCTCTGGCCCGGAAGCAGCAGAAAATCTAGAAAAATTGAATTTAGGTGAAGTGTTCCAACTCCTTGCCATAAGGAAAAACTGCATTCTACATGTACTTGAACTTTGGGATGAACATTATTCCAGGAGACATAGTGACCACACAGATTCCAAAGAAACAAAACTGTTTGGGCTGAAAATATACTGTGATCAGTGCTCATTGGCCAAAAGGCTGAAAACTGCAGACATATTTTATATTGCCACTAATGCTGCTGCATGCTGACATTCAAAATAAACAGCATAACAACTAGCAGAGCTAAAATAGGGGTTCAAAATTTCCCTGTTCCAGGAATGGTAGTGGATGCTGCATCTCAGAAAATCCCTACTTTAACAACTATGGAATTTGAAATCAACAAGAACTCTTTCCAAAGCATCCTCATATCTTGACAGAAATGGTGAATATTGGAATGAACCATTCATCCTTTTAGCAAATTTGATGGCTATTACATAGTGAACAAGGTGATTTCCTTAAGCATTTTGCCAATAACCTCTTTTGAAGATTCAGTATTCAGAGGGAAAAGAAGCATTTAAACATTTTCATTTTTGTGGAATAGATCATTTCATAAAGAATACACCAAAATGTATGTGCTGAACATTTTTTTTAACTAAGAAAGGTAAAGTTCATATACTATAAATATGGTAGTGATGAATTGCAAAAGGCTATTTTGACCTTTCAGATCCCAAAAGGCTGAGCACTTGATGGACATGCCTTTTCCTCTTTGCATTTTCAAAATGTTAAATTTTTAACATGAAAAGGAATATTAATCAAATATTCTGTGTTGCTTGGGCTATCTTAAAATGCAGTTCAGCAGCTGAAATCCAGGAAGCATGCCAGCATTTTATAATGAGATAACAATGCAAAAAACACAGGAAATACTCTATGGATCACTTCTTTGAGATATTTCAAAACCAGTTCACTGTTTGAAAACACAGGCTGATTTTTGTGCTCTTATACCATAGCAACTGTCTCTGCCTCTTATTATATAAGATATACAAAGTATTATGTGGTAATACAAAGTATTTTGGCTGAGGACTGAGATCATCCCTGGTGGCGTTCAAGGTGGGGTTGGACATAGTTTTGGATGGCATGGTTTAGTGGGAGGTGTCCCTGCCCATGGCAGGGGGGTTGGAACTCGATGATCTTGAGGTCCTTTCCAACCCTAACTATTCTATGATTCTATGATTCTATGACAGGTTTCATTATAGTTCCATTGTACACTTGCTGCAAAGTCACCAATATGTCATACTTGCCGTTTTTTTTTTTTTTTTCTTCTGTAGAGGGATATGATTTTGCAGTTCTATTAATAATCTCTTATAGAAATTAAGGGCTCAAAGCCAAGGAAGGATAACCATTGTTATTACACCGAAAGACTTACGTGAGAACATAATGGGGTTTTAACATGAAATATGCACTTTTTAACAGAAAGATGATGATGTCCTAGGTTAGAGGACTAGTGCATTTAAGAAATGCCTTGCAACTGTGTACAATATATTTTCAGTATTAATGGCACTGTCAAACTGCTTGAAAACACTTAATTAAAAAAATGAGGAAAAGAAAAAAAAAACACCACCCTTTAAACAATTTGTATAGCATGTTTCTGACTGAGACAAGAGGTGCATGAGCCTTTTAGAACTCTTTGTTAATAGCTGCCTGTGGCTCACACATAATTAGTGCAGTTTCTGGTCAGAAGTAATATTTTCTTATCAGCTTTATTCAGTATAGGTGCAAGGTGTTTTGGTATCCACTGTCACTAAAATATCACTGGCATTCAGGTCAGTGAAGCCATTTTGATTACAGCCTTTTTACTTCTGACAGCCAGCAAAAAAAATACCTACCTGGGATTTATGCTGCTGGGAACTGTTGAAGGCACTTGCAATAATTTGGCAAAATAGAACATGCATGTGCTCAACAATCAAGATGGTGCATTATTTGGGGCACTAGTGGAGTGACTCCTGCTTCCAAATCTCCCAATGATCACAGATATGTCACTGATCCAAATAAGCAAATGTTCTTTCCTCTCATGTTCAACCTAGACATGTGCACTACTGTGAGGGTATGCTAATTTTAAAAAGGCAAAATCAGGAGGTGACTTTGAAAGTCTTCCAGAGACAAAACCAAGAGATTCACAAGATTGCCAATGTTCATTTAAGTGGACAGACAGATTAGAACGCATTTTTGCCTAGGCTGTAAATTAACTTCCTAATCTGACTCATTTGCCCAAGAGTGTAGTGCTAGGAAGTATCTGCTATCTTGATCAAGCTGAGGAAAATGTATTCTTGCCTAAACCTTTCACTAGATAAAGCTCAGCAATAACCCAGGACTCA
This sequence comes from Amazona ochrocephala, assembly GCA_039720435.1. NCBI lineage: Eukaryota > Metazoa > Chordata > Aves > Psittaciformes > Psittacidae > Amazona > Amazona ochrocephala. The sequence goes on along the minus strand of CM077909.1, from coordinate 54,292,541 downwards.
AATTTTATTACTTTGGAGATATTTTTTACCCAAACGACATAGAAAAAGAAAAGTTTTTTCTTACGAGGAACTGATTAGATACATAGAATCAAAGCAGTCAAAGAATCAAGGAATGGAGGGCACTAACTATTTTATTCATGGGTAATTTGTAAATATGCAAAACTTTCAAGTTCTGTGCAAAACAAAATGAATTTGCAAAATAATTGATAGCAATAATTATGTACTTAATACTTGTCAAGACCTACATCAGAGAGGATCTTAGTATTTTTAGCCACATTCTAATATGACTTAATAAAATTAATCTTGATAAAATTAGTATCCAAATATTTTTATGTATTATGAAGTAATTTTGACAGTAGACTCACAAGCCTTGGAACAGTGAGGATTTTTTTCCTATTTACATCAAAAGCCTGATGTTAAGCAAACCAGAGTACAGGATTCTGTCAAATTTCAACTGTTACCTGTAAGCCCAAATGCATATCGTTTCTGAAGATGAAACATGTTACTTAGTGACTCTATATTGCTGAAAGGCTTGTGTGCCCATTTGTGAAGTCAAATTACTTTCAGAGTGTGACAAAATATGGAGCACTTTCTAAAGAATGATGTAAATAAACATTCAACAGTATAAATACAACACTGTTAAAGCCAGAGAGGTTTTTCTTTGACTCATTATTTCCTTATGCTCTTTTTATATCTAGGCACCTGAGATACAGAGTTTATCTTATTTAAACTTCTATAATTAAAACAGATGAAGTCAGTGCTTCCTCAATAGCCACCTTCTTTGTTGCAGGGTGGTTCAAAATGCTGGGGTTTGGTTGTCTGGGTTTTATTTTTTAGGTTAAGGAAGTAGTAGCGATCAGAGCAAGTGTCTTACAAAATCAGTGATGCTGATTGCTCTTCCTCTGATATAACTCTCATTTGGCACGTAAAAATAGAGCTTTAGTGTTATATTACAAGAATAATAAAATTTGGCACATAGCTGTCATTGTGGAGAAGCTGAATATGAGAAAACAATTAGTACTGATTAATCTCCAAGCAATAATAGCACAACCAGCTTCATAAATAAAATTCAATGTATTTTACCTTCTGTATGTATGTAGCCCAACTCAGTTGAAACCAGCAGTCTAATTCCTATATTGGGCACATACATTGTGAAATCAGATGTGCATATTTAGGCCTAATACCAAACTAAACTAATGAATAATGATAAAGTTAGAAAAATAACCCAAGCCTTTAAATAAACACTGGGGACTCAAGGAGCTTTTCAATAAGAAATAAATATGATAATAGAATTGTAGAATCAACCAGGTTGGAAAAGACCTTTAATATCACGAAGACCAACTGTTACCCCAGAATCTCCAAGGCCATCACTAAACCATGTCACTAAGGGCCTTGTCTACACTGGTTTTGAACACTTCCAGGGATAGTGATTCCACTGCTTCCCTGTGGAAAGAATTCCCTGTTCTGGGAATTCCCTGTTCCAACGCCTTTCACTGATGAAATTCTTCTTGATATCCAGTCTAAACCTCTCTGACACATTCTGAGGTCATTTCCTCTTGTCCTACTACTTGTTACTTGGAAGAAGAGACAGACCACTCCATGGCAGTGTTCAAGGCCAGCTTGGACAGAGTCTTGGGTTACATGGTTTAGTGTGATATGTCCCTGCCCATGGAAGGAAGATTGGAACTCGGTGATATTAAGGTCCTTGCCAACACAAACCATTTTGTGATTCTGTGATTGAAGGCATGTATGATATATATGCATTATGAGTAGATCTATTTTCATCAGGAGAGCAGAATGCTCTTACATATATAAGGACCATAATTAAAAATGTAGCCAAAATTTACCACACTACATACACCTCGTGAGAGACTGATCTGAAGTCAAACACCACTGCCCATTGTCTCAAAGATTCGTCAGAGAAGCTGAGATGGAAATCCACCAATCTTTTGTCTCAGAGATGGGTGGAAGGAGTTGAGTAAGACTCCAGTATCCTTCACCCTGGGAGAAGGGTGTGAGGAGCTGAACTGGGACTCCACCATCCATTGCCTGAGGGATGAATAGGAAAGAGCTGAGATATGACTCTTCAGTCCATTACTTTGAAGATTGATGTTAGCTATTATTCCAAGAATTGCTGCAGACACATGTGTGTCAAAGAGCTGGCTGCAAGACCAGGGAAACTGGCCCACCGGAATGTGTAATACACGACATGAAGAGCAGAGGTACTCCCTGAAACTCATTATAAAAGGGGGTAATCATCAAGAGACACATCACCAAGAGACACATTGCCAGAGAGTCATTGCCATGAGGATGACTCCAGAAGGAAAACTTCATAAGGACACTCTCTGCTGATGACTACTATGGACCTTGAGGGGCACCCTCCATGAGACATGGCCATGAGGGTAACTCCACGAGACACATTCCATGGGGTACCTTCAACAGGACTCCAGAAGGATGCTTTCACGAGGACACCCACCGCCGACGGACTCTTGGGGGACACTCTGCTCTGATACTACTAGACTGCGAACCCTGAAGAACTCCAACCATTTATGACAATAACAACGGATCCCTGGGACACAGCTGGATCCGTGGTGGTGATTCTCTCTCTCTTTCTCTGTACCCCAAACTCTTGCTGAATTTTCTACTTTTTTCCAATCTGTCCTGTCACTATGGCTTTTATTACAATAATTTCCCTTTTTTACAATAACTTTTTGTAATTTGTAATAAACAAAATGTCCAATTACAGCACTTGACCTCATTTGTGTCTTAATTTCACCCCTGGGATCACAAACTGACACAGGGCGAGACACTGGGGTTTTTCTCCAGTCGGAACCTGTCACACATAAAAGACTTCAGCATAAAATTCTGCCTCCTGAGAGCAGATGTTGCTAGGCAGAAAATTCTCTGTACTCTCTTTTTCTTTCAGTGAGATTTGTTCGCACAAAGTGAAGCTGTCTCAAGCATCTCCTATCTACAAAGAAATAAACAGCTCCCTGCTGCCTGGTTACTTTTCTCAAAAGAAAAGGAGAAAAGTTGAAAACAAGTTTTCTACATCCTGGACATAGCCGTAGAAGTTGTGTATTTTCTTTTCAATAAATATTTTCTGTTTATTTCTTACAAGAAGGGAGTCTTCAAGAAAACATCTCTATTTTCAGGGAAATATTTGAGCATTAGTAAGACACCCCATCAACCAGTATATTGTAAGCAAACCTGCAGGGTCCATGGCTTGCAAATAATTGGGATAAAGCCACCTTATCTGTGAAGAGAAGAATGTGAAAATAAATGTGTGCGTGTATGAAAGTGTAAATATGTATGTGGATGTAAATAAGTGATTCAAATATACAAAACTGTACAACTTAAATGACAGAATAATCATCAGCTGAATTAAACAGTAAGGAAGAAATTAGAGTCTTTACACATGAAGAAAGAATCAGCCTGTAAAGAAGTATAGAGAAGCAAGAAGATACCTAACCATAGGGAGATACCTTGGAGCGGAAATAGCAGAAATCAAAAAATCCATATGTACTTGAAGCTCATATAATGTCATCCCTATACAAGGCATGCTCCTGAGTGGAGTATTTCTGTTAGATTGTACCTCATTTTGTATTCTATTTTCCGTGGTCCCATTCTGATATAGACATCTCTATATCCTGCATTCATCCATTAAGATACACATTATTTCTCAGACTCAACCAGAGAGGTTTCTTTCTATGTCTATACAAGACCCTAGTTACTATATATGTCATTTTCAATAATGTCCTCATATTTATAATTTTGAAATGATCTTAAATAACTTGCCTTTGCACAGAGCTTTATTTCTCCCAAATGATTCATCAGTTTCCCTGAAGTTCTAGGATTCTGGTATATGAGACTTGGGAAAATATGTTCTGGACAAACTGGATGTGGATTTAGAGGCATAGAAATATTTTATATATGGAATATGAGGTCTATTTGTGTGTTTAAACTTCTATTAGACTCTGAAAAATTACTGAAAGTTCTAATTAAGACATGTCCCTTCCATATGCATAATTCCTACCTATCAGAAAGTAAACGCTGATAGTTGAAAGTTGACTGGACTGATTCTTTATATTGAAAGCGCATTAACCTATGACGCTTGGAAATACAGTCTTCAATTTTATTCCATGTGCTGCAGGAATGATGTTAGAGCTGTGTTTAACTGTTAAGGGCACAATATTTGTTCATACAGAGGCTCTCTACACTTATCTCTCTTTTTATTTCCTTCTTTGTTCTTTTACACTTCAAATAGCATCAGAACATTCTGTAAACACGTGTCCAGAAACACCACATTTTCTATGCAGGAGAAAAAATGAGTGATAATTATGTGTCTGTAGTGATAATAGTATTGTTTGAGGCAGGTACTTCAAAGAACTATTCTTTACAAAGAGCAAGATGAAAACTAGTGTTCTTGCAGTGGACTTCAGCTGGATGTCTTGCAGTTACTTCACAGAAGCTCCAAAGGAACTTATCTTTTAGGAAGACACAAATCAATTCTAGTTTTATGAAGGATCTAAGAAATGATGATGAAACTTTGAGACTCAGCTGTCATTATTCTTCTGGGCTTTTTGAAGGCTTTGGGGAGACCTTTGGACACAGTTTAGAAACTGGAGCTGGGAAAGTCTGAGGAGAAAAAAAAGAAAAGGTGGATCTTCTAAGGAACTCTAATTTAGCAGACACTATTCTTTCTGCTAGACTGAAGGCAATAAGTAAAACAGGGGCATGTTACCACACCTATACACTAGCATATAATAGCACAGATTTCTAAGAAGCTGAAGACTAGGTAGGCTGGTGAGGGAATTTAGTAAAGGCCAGCCAAGCAACTAAGTTGCTACTTCCTGTGCTTGCTTTAAAGGGTGATACAGTACTCACGTGAGACTAGAATTTTGCCATTTACAATGAAAGTGAAATTTTCTTTATATGTTCAAAAAACAAGTTTTCATATTTATCTTATTTGCACTTACAATAATTTAGCAGCATATTAACAGTGCTTAAAAATTCCTTTCTGGGTGGTTTGCTTATACCAGTAGCTCCAAAAAAGTATCCTTGTCAAAGAAATAATTATAATGGATTCCAATGAGTAAACATCAGGGCACTCACTGCTTCACAGTTATGCTGAAACTATCAGCTTTAAATGATATTGAGCATATTTTGTCTTCAGATGCTCACAATTTATATACAAGCACTCTTTGAGAAGTATTAATTTCTGGAAATGCATTCTTATGAAGGATCAATAAACACAAAATAGCAAGTTATTTAACAAATTAAATAATGTTATTTAACTTAATTTCTGGATTGGATATTCAAAATGAAAAAAAGTAAAATCACGTTATATTCTAAAGACAAGTAATCACCTAGAGGGCAAGGGGGCCCAAGACTGTTGGTTGAGACCTCACTTGGAGTATTGTGTGCAGTTCTGGTGTCCTCAACATAAAAAGGACATGGAACTGTTGGAACAAGACAAAAGGAGGGCCACAAGGATGATCAGGGGACTGGAGCACCTCCCGTATGAAGATAGGCTGAGAAAGGTGGGGCTGTTGAGCCTGGAGAAGAGAAGGCTGCGTGGAGATCGCAGAGCAGCCTTCCAACATCTGAAGGGGGTCTATAGGGATGCTGGGGAGGGACTCTTCATGAGGGACTGTAGTGAGAGGACAAGGGGTAACGGGTTTAAACTTAAAGAGGGGAAGTTTAGATTGGATATGAGGAAGAAATTCTTTACTGTAAGGGTGGTGAGGCCCTGGAATGGGTTGCCCAGGGAGTTGCGAATGCTCCATTGCTGGCGGTGTTCAAGGCCGGGTTGGACATAGCCTTGGGTGGTATGGTTTAGTGGGAGGTGTCCCTGGGCCCTGGCCGGGGGGGGTGGGGGTGGAACTAGATGATCTTAAGGTCCTTTCCAACCCTAACTATTCTATGATTCCATGATTCCATGATTCTAATCCAAAATTTCGTACTCTACAAAATTATTGATTCTTTACTACTGCCTGAAGAATACTACTTACTACAGTTTGTATTATGTCTAATACTTTATTCTGATACTTGTTGTCATTCCATTCTTCAGCAAGGTATTAAATAAAATTAATTGCCCTTGGCAGGATGACAATGAAGATAAATGTCAGAACTGCTTCATCTAAAAAAAAAATAAAAAAAAAATTAAAACTTGAGAGCTCTGAGCCTGCCTCTTTCTGGATCCAAATACTACATTATCTAAAAATTTCAAACATTAGAATCGTATTTTTGTGCAACTTCTATTGTAGCACAAAATATGTTCTTATACATATACATCTCCCTAAAAAGGTCAAATACCAGTACAATAAAAACTGGCGTAATGCTAACTTGGTGGCCAGCTATTAATGAGGAAGTAGATGATTCAAAATGGCTGAGCAAATAAAGCTTTTTGTTGGTTAAAAAAGAAAATTAAATAAAAATTTGATAAATGCAAAAAAGAACCTTTGATAACATCAAACAAAAAAAATAACAGGCAAGAACTTATGCGGATAAAGCTGGCCACTAATATTCGCTGCTCCAAGTGGTTTTTGTGGCTGAAAATTTAAGATTTCAGCAAAATAAAAAAAATAAAGCTTTCAATGTATCTCTACCAGAGAATTAAAGATTTCAGATATCAGAATAAATATTACTTGAAAATAATAATAATAATAATAATAATAATAATAATAATAATAATAATGAGGTGCATCAGGTAAACTGATAGTTTCTATTAAGACAAAATTGTGCATGAATGTCCTCGTCTCAGATGGGATAGAGTTAATTTTCTTCCTAGTAGCTAGTACAGTTCTGTGTTTTGGCTTTAATCTGAGAATAATGCTGATAACACATTGATGGATGTTGTCCGGGAAGCTAGGGACCAGGTTAGGAAAGCTAAGGCCCACTTAGAATTAAACTTGGCTAGGGATGTTAAGGATAACAGGAAGGGATTTTATAGGCACATTGCCAATAAAAGACAGGTTAGGGACACCGTGGGCCCTCTCCAGAAGCTATCGGGAGAACTGGCTACCCTGAATTTGGAGAAGGCTGAGGTTCTTAATGACTTCTTTGCCTCAGTCTTTACCGGCACATGCTCTGACCACACCACCCAAGTCTTGGAAGGCAGACGCGGGGACGGTGAGGGTGGGGACCCTGGGCCCACTGTGGGGGAGGATCTTGTTCGGGACCACCTTAGGAACCTGAATGTATACAAGTCAATGGGACCGGATGAAATCCATCCACGGGTCCTGAAGGAGCTGGCAAATGAACTTGCTAAGCCACTGTCCATCATATTTGAAAAATCATGGCAGTCAGATGAAGTTCCCAACGACTAGAAAAAGGGAAATATAACCCCTATTTTTAAGAAGGGAAAAATGGATGAGTCAGGGAATTACAGACCAGTCAGTCTCACCTCTGTGCCTGGCAAAATCTTGGAGCGGATTATCCTGGAAGGCATGCTAAGGCACATGAAAACCAACAAGGTGCTTGGTGACAGCCAGCATGGCTTCACTAAGGGGAAATCCTGCCTGACCAATCTGGTGACCTTCTATGAAGGGGCTACGGAACTGATGGAGAGGGGCAGAGCAGTTGATGTCATCTACCTGGACTTGTGTAAAGCCTTTGACACTGTCTCCCATGACATCCTTCTCTCTAAGTTGGAGAGACATCAATTTGATAGGTGGACCACTGGGTGGATAAAGAACTGGCTGGATGGCCGCACGCAAAGAATAGTGCTCAGTGGCTCAGTGTCCAGCTGAAGACCAGCACGGAGTGGTGTCCCCCAGGGATCGGTGTTGGGACCGGTCTTGTTCAACATCTTTGTGGGTGACATGGACAGTGGGATTGAGTGCGCCCTCAGCAAATTTGCCGATGACACCAAGCTGTGCGGTTTGGTTGATACATTGGAGGGAAGGAATGCCATCCAGAGGGACCTTGACACGCTTGTGAGGTGGGCTGATGCCAACCTGATGAAGTTTAACCATGCCAAATGCAAAGTCCTCCACCTGGGTGGGAGCAATGCCAGGTACAGCTACGGATTGGGCGGGGAGGAGATTGAGAGCAGCCCTGCAGAGAAGGACTTGGGGGTGTGGGTTGATAAAAAAATGAACATGAGCCGGCAGTGTGCGCTTGCAGCCCAGAAGGCCAACCGTATTCTGGGCTGCATCAAAAGGAGTGTGACCAGCAGGTAGAGGGAGGTGATCGTGCCCCTTTACTCTGCTCTCGTGAGACCTCACTTGGAGTATTGTGTGCAGTTCTGGTGTCCTCAACATAAAAAGGACATGGAACTGTTAGAATAAGTGCAGAGGAGGGCCACGAGGATGATCAGGGGACTGGAGCACCTCTCGTATGAAGATAGGCTGAGAAAATTGGGGCTGTTCAGCCTGGAGAAGAGAAGGCTGCGTGGAGACCTCCTAGCAGCCTTGCAATACCTGAAGGGGGCCTATAGGGATGCTGGGGAGGGACTCTTCATTAGGGACTGTGGTGAGAGGACAAGGGGTAATGGGTTTAAACTTAAACAGGGGAGGTTTAGATTGGATCTGAGGAAGAAATTCTTTACTGTGAGGGTGGTGGGGCCCTGGAATGGATTGCCCAGGGAAGTTGTGAATGCTTCATCCCTGGTGGCATTCAAGGTGGGGTTGGACATAGCCTTGGATGGCATGGTTTAGTGGGAGGTGTCCCTGGGCATGGCAGGGGGGTTGGAACTCGATGATCTTGAGGTCCTTTCCAACCCTTACTATTCTATGATTCTATGATTCTATGATGTTTCAGTTGGTGCTGAGTAATGCTTAACCTGATCAAGGACTTTTCAGTCTCTCATGGTCTGCCAGTGAGGAGAGGCACAAGAAGCCAGGAGGGAGCAGAGACAGCACATTTGACCCAAACTAGCCAAAGGGGTATTCCATATCACAGAACGTCATGCCCAGTATATAAACTGGGGGGAGTAACATGGAAGTGATGGATTGCTGTTCGGGTTGGCCTGGGCATCAGTAGGTTGTGATAAATTGTATTATGCACCACTTGTGTTTATTGTTGTTTTCCTTTCCTTTTTAGTTTTATAATCTCTCCCCTTGTTATTTCCCTTATCACTATTGTTAGTGGTAGTATTATTATATTGTAGTTTAGTTATTAAACTGTTCCTATCTCATCTCATGTGATTTACACTCTTTTGATTCTCCTCCCCATCCCTTCAGGAATGGAGGGGAAAGAAGGGGGTGAGTGAGCGAGCAGATGCGTGGTGCTGAATTACTGGCTGGGCTTAAACCACAACAATGAACACACAACAGAACAGCGGGTGACGTCTGTAATCTTTATCCTTTTATATCTATGTATACTTTTATAAAAGACATGAGTCCAGAGGGTACAGGAACAGAGTATATTACCTCTGCAATCCATGCATTTGAAAGTACCTATGTTCTCTATGTTTCTGCCTGAAGCCCAATTTCTCAATTCTTAGAGACATCATTAAATTGCATTTCCTGTTTCGATCAAAATTAAAATATCTTCCTTCAAGGATTATAATGAAGCCTTTTTCATACTAATGGGGTCTGAGAAGATTCTGAAGACATCCTTTTTGCTTAGAAATGTTCACACTTAAATTGAGTATTCTGAGCAAATACATCTGTCTGTCTGTGTCTCTGCTTTGTCAGCATGATTTTCCCCAAAAGAAAAATATGCTAGTTGCTAGGGTAAGTTCTAGATAAAAGTCCTATTAAATACTAATGCAGGCATGTAGGGATGATAATCTACTAAAACTTCTTGGACTTTAATGAATATTAAAAGTTATGAAGCTGTTATTTTCTATTTATCTGTGTAAACTTTTTTTCTCTTTACCATCAGTGTGGTTTCTGATTATATCAAATATGACAAGACTATAATAATAAATGATTTTTTCCTGTGTCTTACAAAAGCCCTGGCAAAAGCCAGTTTATCTGTTACCTTTACTGGTTTTGTTCAGTGAATCTGGCTGCAAATTACTAAATTATTTTTAAACATGACCATGAATCATTAGTTAAAACTTATGCTTGAATGAAAAAGGATTCATCTTATGTAGCTTCAGTTCACTTCAAGTTAAGCGTCTGATCCAAATTAGCTTCCCATCTGTTCATGCTTCATGACAGTGGAAGGGTGTGTATCCAGAAGATAGTTCTAATTATCACATAATAAATCTCAGATAATGAGAAAGAAATATTATTCTCAGCCCTTTTCCTACTCACATTTCAAGGAGATCCTCCCAAGAATCAGTGACCCTAGTTCTTTAATTTTAGAGCCATCGTACATGTAACCACACAGATGCTAATTACTCCATTTACTATTGACTAGGATTAACAAAGTGGTGAGGAGACAAAATCTTATTTTCATTTAAGTAAATCCTTTTTGCATTGTATCATAAACAGAAAGTAGAATTAAAGTAAGAACAAATCGTCTTTATACTTGTTAAAGGATATACATATTTTTATCCCGCAAGATATCCAGATTAAGTAGAAGTGATAACCTAGTCCCAAGTGATCGAATTTTTTTCTGCCCTTCATTTTGTCCACAGAATAATCATCTACATCCATATGCATAGGGGCTAAGCATAAATGAATTAAAAACAAATTTAGATAACGTGTTCAAATGAGTTATGTCCTTGCCTGCATGACAGATTACTTTGTTTCATATGCTCATTTAGCAAAACAGGAAATACTCAATGTTAGCAAATTTCACATTCTTTCAAGTTTTTCTACAGTGTTCTGATTACAGCTTTTACATGTTTTATAAAATCTGACAACCAAATATTTTTGGCTTAAGTCATCCTGTTGTGTCAGGTAGCCTTTTCGGTAATATTCATGTGTGCCATAAAAAGCCCAAAACAGCCTTCTGAAAGCCTGATAAGTACATTCAAAGGGTAATTTTCACATTTACTCTTGGGCTTTCACTCACCTTCTTTTACCATGTTACTCGCTCCTAGTTGATTACCAAATTAGTAATACTCAAATTTCCAGACTCATGCCCCATTTGACAACTTCTTTCCCATTTACAGAAAGGTCATCCAGGTCACTCTTCTGCCTCTGTGTTTGAACAGTCATGCATAAATCTTTCCTGACAGATTACTTTATGCTTCAAGACCTCTAAAGATGAAGACTGTGGGACACATTCCAATGCTTTTCTGTCCTAAGCTCTCTCCTCACTTCCATCTTGAACAGGTCTCCATGCCATGTGGCAGTTACTTCTTGTCCTTTCCAATTCCATAGGGCTGCTGCTTCCAGTACACTGAACTGGCTGACTTTGAGAAGTACATGTTTAAAGACTGCTGAGGGAAGGTAGGCAGTAAAGAAGAACCAGGAGATGTATGTTATATAAAGGAAATCTTTGGTTGAGCAGAGACCTGATGTGAAATCAAGGAGGTGTCTGTGGAAACTCTGGGTCTAGGTCAAAGGGGCTGCAACATTGTGTAATTGTGACAGCCCTCCTGACTAAGATGACATCTCTAAGGCTGTCTACAATTAGCAGCAATCCTGTGATCACAGCCATTGGTCCATATGGAGAATTTTGACCACCTGGACATCTGCTGAACAGGCAATACAATTTTTAAAGTCACGCCAGAAGAGTCTAGAGGGCACTGATTATGATTTCCTCATGGAAAGGCTACAGGCGCCCATAAGTGAAATACTGTATCTGAGCTGCTGCTCAACAAGGAAGAAATAGTTTTGAATGTGATCACAGACATTAGTTTGGGTTGCAGTGACCAGGAGAAGACTGAGATCTAGAGAAGTTGTGCTGCCCCTTCCCTGGTAGCTCTTACGGCCACAGTGGACAGGACTTTGCACAACCTCGTCTAGGGTAAGGCATCCCTTACTGTGGCAGAGGGGTTGGAGCTAAATGACCTTTAAGATCCCTTCCAATACAAACCATTCTGTGATGGAGAAAGGCTGAGAAGGTAAGCCATGGGTTTGGACTCTGGACTTCAGGACAGCACATTTTGAATTATTTAGGATATTGTTTGGGTAATCCTCTTGGAATCTCCTGCAAAAGAGGCACACAGAACAGCTAGCTGACTTCTAAAGAAAACTTAGTTGGAGCTCAGGAGAAAACCACACACTCATGCGTCAAGACTAGGAATTTAAACCAGAGGCCAGAACGGCTAGATAGAGAAACTCTTAAAGAAATGCTAGAAGAAATCATACAGAAAGTGAAAACAAGGATAGGAAACAAAGGAAGACTATAAAAGCATTGTTCATGTTGTTAAGGATTAAAATCACAAAGACCAAAATCTGATTAGAGCTAAAATGAATTAGGGACAAAAAAAGTAACAAGAAGGGTCCTTACAAGTACGGTATCAGATGGAAGTTCACAGAAAATAAGCGCTTGCCAAATGGGAGAGACAATTTGTGTGACAGACTATATTGATAAAGCTGAATATTTAATGATTTTTGCCTTCAGCCTCCGCAGGAAAAGCCTACTTTTCAACTTCTGCTGGTATAAGCCTAGATTTGGAAGCAGGCAAAAAGGAGATCAACAAGTTAAGGACAACTTAAAGTAGTTGGACTTACTCAAGTACAGGATACTAGATTAAATTCACCTGAAAGTGTTGAAAGAGCTGGCTGAAGTGAGCACAAGGCTACTATCATCCTTTAAAATCACAGTAATCAAGAAAGGTCTTCAACAACTGGAAAAAAGTCAAACATTACATTAATCTTAAGAAGGAAGGGAAATCAGAGGAAATTTAAACCAGGCCAGTGTCACCTTAGACACTGGAAAGATCACAACTGGCATTCACTTGGAATTTATTTTGACATATATGAAAGACAAGGCAGTTATCAGAACAATACACACAGATTTATCAATGGCTAGCCATGGTCTCTGGATGTTAATGACTTCCATGATGATACATGGGATCACTACTGGTGTCCCTTAATCAGGGATAATGGAAGGCAAAGTTGACAAACTTCTGGATGATGTTTTGTTAAGAGGCATGGCTGACATAATGAATGAAAAAAAAAATCAAGCTAGAAGGATCTTGGGAAATGAAGTTTAACAGGCAGAAGGGCCAAGCTCTTTACTTCGGGTAGAACAGGTGTGGCTGATGGGAACTGACTAGATGATCAGGCTGAAAGCATTTGCAGGTACAAGTACTTGGTTGACTACAAGTTCAGAAACATCCTTGTGCCCTGAGATAGATGAACGCTGTAGAATGCACAGCAGAGGACTACTAAAGCTTATGACTGAAATGGAAAGGTTGTTGGAGAGCAGAGTAGCAAAGTTAAAGTCAAGTGCTGAGCTAAACTCTTTGCAGAAGTAACAGACAATACAAAAGGGTCTACACAAGGGATAGCCTTGAAGTGTTAGCTAAGTAAATCAGGCTATACATACAAAAAAATTTCTTCACAGAACAGCACTACACCAGGATATCCATAGAAAGTGTGGACACACTTTCAGAGAGGTTATGAAGACAAAGTTTTGGTTGATCACCTCCAAAGAGAAACAGGAACGGTTTATATCCAGAAATCCATTCTAACCAACATTTCTATTATTCCTTGGATTCTCTGAGACACAATTACCCTAACTGCAATAGACTGAAAGTTTAAAGGCAGAGTGATATATATTTTATATTTTGCCATTTATTAATTCATATTTTGCACACCTCAGTTCCAGGAGTCTAATATGCAGTGTGACCTTTGCTGCTACTTTTCTCTATGTCATAATTTATCTCTTTTAACTATGGGTCTTACAATGCATTTTCAGAAAAAGGAATTTCCCTACTTTGTATTTATTTTCTTTTTACTTTTATAAAGGTCTCCCTTCTGCTACACTACATCTCAGTATTGTTTACACTCTTCTCTGCATATGACAAAAAATCTGAAGAAATTTAAATCTTAATTAGACCCTTGTTTTAATGTGAGCTAAGATCCCCTACACTGTCGGAAAAGTAAAAATTTTTGCAAACTAGAAACAGATTAGTTATGTAGTGGTGATTTCACTCAGTTCAATTTGTTCCATTCAAAACACCACATTGCAAGTCCAAATGGAACAAAGCCATAACCAGGCATATGGAAACACTTCTCATCCATTGCCAAAATTTTCTAAATTATTTTTTTTTCTTGGAAAACCCTGTTTAAACAGCCTACAGCAAAGACAGTGCCTTTAGTCAGGTTTTCCACACAAATACCGAGTATTTATTTTTCCATAAGATAGAATCAGTCTAAGCTACATTAAACGAAGTCTGTTAACACAAGACTAATCTGCAATATCTGCTTCTCAAAGAAAAGTAAACGGCATATGATCAACAGGCAACGAATTCCAACAGATGAATTCAGTTAGTATTATGATGCCCCAGATTACATCTGTACTTTGAAAACAGAGGAAAGAGCAAACCAGAGGCCTCTGTTAGCAATATGAATGCAGATCGCCTTACAGATGAAACAGAAAAAAACCCAAGTGTTTGTTCTAAGAATAGATAGATGAAGAACAGTGTTAAAACAAAATCTATTGTCTTATTTCAGCAATAGCACCACAACTATAACAGTGATGCAGACAAGAACAGCCAGTATTGTACTTACTAAATTATAATAAATAGAAATTTTTACTGACATTCCCAGCTGCAACATTTTAAAAACATTTTGCTCTATGAAAAAAATCCTATGATACTATTATTTTTGCACAAGCTATTCACTGCTATTGCAAAATCTCCTTAAATGGAAATAAATAATTGGCCATAAAAAAAATTATATTACATTCTGCATTACAGATGAATTTTGGTTCATGTTAGAATCTTATCTCGTCTATCCACTGAAAACTAATTTCAGAAGTTTAAATTCTACTGAGTAGATCTTCTGGTAAGATTCATCTTAATTGTAAATAACTAACAAAATCAAGTGCCTAAGTAAAGTTTTCACTACAAATAATAGATTTGTCTTATGCTCAACAGCTGTTTGTTTGGTTGAAAACTCTCTAGTTATTCACATGCAGGAAATTTAAAAGGTTTTTGTCCAGTCAGTGTCAGTCTCAAATGAATTAAAAGACCCTCAATTTTAATTATTCAGATGACTTCCATTCACAACTTACACTGCAACTGTATTTATCAGTACAATATTAATTAACTGAAGCTTTTTCAGTTTGATTGCATCCTCTTTTTTTTTTTTTTCCTCTGGGTGAGGGTCAAAACTGGGCATAGTATTAAAAAAGTTAAATATCATGGCCTACCACATATTCATTGACTGATAGAAGGACATTCACTTATTTTCTCTGTTACTTTCCTAATAATTAACTGCATACTTGCATTTTTGTAACATTCTAAGCACAGTACTGACATTTTCATAGAAATATTTAACCACTAAATATCAAACTAAGTGAAGTAAGTGAAATAAAAATGGGATTTCATACAGATCAGTTTGCACTCACTGAATTTCATCTGCAATTTTAATAACAATTAATTCAGGGCACTCACCTTTAAAACTAAGTATGATCAGCAAATTACCAAATAGCTATACACTACTTCTCCAGGATATTCACATGTTGACATGTATTTTGACAACCATGGATAGCGGTACATGTCCCATGGAACTTCACTAGTGACCTCTTTCCACTGTGAAAACTGGCCATGAAAAATCCCCCTTTTCTCCCATATTGTGACACTTTTTAAAATTAATGCATGAACTTTCCTCTTGGTCAGCTGCACTGTCTTCTCTATTTTATTTTAGCCAGCTACGCCATTTCCTGTACTATTTGATGACATTAACACTGTCACATACTTCCCAGTTCTCAAAAAAAAAAAAAAAAAGAAATAAAAAAAAAAATTAAAGTATTAAGACAGTTTCAACCGATTTGCCCAATACTGACAATGGTCTGTACTCTTCTTTCAATCTACCTCAAATTCACTTTAAAATTGTCGATATAATTTGCAGCTTCACATCTCAAAATCCATCGAAACAGTTTTAAAAAAAGAATTTCACAGCACCATTACCATTGGACTATTTCACTGAGTGTCTTTAAAACTGTTAGCTGTACACCATCTGGTCTTCATATTTTCTTCACTCTATTTTGTACCACCTTATACGGACAAAGCATGACTTCAGATGACTTCCCCCATTGAGAAAAATTAATGTGTGAGAATTTACCAAACTCTTCTGCAGCAAAAGCACAATTAAAATGTTAAGCCTATTTTGTTCCTGTAACTTCTAAGTGCTTCTGTTTTCCTTTATTATTTTTTGGCATTACAGACTGTGACAGACTTTCTGCCACCGCAACTATTTTGGTTAATAAATTTCTTATCTATCTTGCAATTAGTTTGATTTGCCTTGCTGTGGATTTTTAATTTATATTTAGTTTTAAGAAGTTTGCAATCCTTACATTTTCTTTAAAAACCTTCAGCTATCTGAAGAATGTTCTCTGGCACCCAGCAGTCCCTAACACCCTGCTGCTTAGCCATGCTGGTTCCTTTTTTGCACTTTCTCAAGCCTCTTGCTAAACAGGATGTATTTGCTCTGTGCTTCAGTAACGTATCAAATAGTCTCTGTGCCATCTGCCATGACTTAACTCTCTGTGATTCCTTCCAGATAATTCCTTACAGGGGTTCTTGTTTTAATTGTCTTTTCTGAATTTGAGCACAACTGTGGGGAGATTTTTTTGGCTCCTGCAGTCCTGCAAGGATATTGAATCTAAAGAAACATTCAGTTGAAGTATTTTGAATCACATCCACCTGCCTTTTGCTTCTTTCTCATGGGATCTGCAACTATCCAGTCCATGAAAATCAGTAATTTAGTCTCAGCAGCCCTCTAAAGAAACTTATTGTAATGTATGTGTCACTGTCAATCTGTCTTCCTCTGCAAGACTCAGTTTTCTCGTTCCAACTCATTCCTACAGTTTTGCCTCAGTAACTGTGTCATCTTAAACCACATACTTGAATACCTTTTCCCCAAGTCTAGCTAGACTTGTGATCTTAACTCAAGTGTCAACCCTTCATTACAGTCCTCTGTATTTGCAAGGTCTCCTTCGTTTGTCTTACAGATTAATGTTCTCCTTACACTGTTTTTGCAGTTATAGATGAAAATGCTCTCTTTCAGACGCTCTGTAACTCAGGGAAGGTCACTGCAGGGACCCTGGTCTGCTGCATCAATGCTGTTAAACACTTGCTATTGACAACTGCTAAATACATCACGCTTACACCAACAGGATAATGGTATTTAAAAGCAGCCAACATAAACTGACATGTTCCTCCCAGCCACTCCATAATTTATCATAGAATCATAGAATAGTTTGGTTTGGAAGGGACTTTTAAAGGCCATGTAGTCCAGCCCCCTTGCAGTAAGCAGGGTCATCTTCAACTGATCCAGGTTGCTCAAAGCCCTGTCCAAGCTGACCTTCAATATTTCCAGCAATGAGGCATCTAGCACCGATCAGGCAACTTCTTTCAGTGTCTCACCACCCTCACTGTAAAAAAAATTCTTCCTTATAATTAGTCTGAATCTGTCTTCCTTCAGTTTAAAACTGTTACCCCTTGTCCTAGTGCTACAGGCCCTCCTAAAAAGTCTCTCCCCATCTGCATTTAAGTACTGAAAGTCCCCAAGGAGGTCTCCCCAGAAACTCCTCCAGATTGAACAAGCCCAACTCTCTCAGCCTTTCTTCATAGCAGAGGTGCTCCAATCACCTGAGCATTTCTGTGGCCCTCCTCTGGACCCACTCCAATATATCCAGGTTTTTCCTGAACTAAGGGCTCCAGAGCTGGATGCAGTACTCCACCAGCGCAGAGCAGAGGGGCAGAATCACCTCCCTTGACCTGCTGGCCACAGTTCCTCTGGCACAGCCCAGGACACGATTGGCCTTCTGGGCTGTGGGCATTCACTGGCAGCTTCTCACCCACCAGTTCGCCCAAGTCCTTTTCCACAAAGCTGCTATCAATTCTTTCATCATACAGCCTGTATTGATACTGGAGGTTGCCCTGACCCAGGCGCAGAAAATTGTACTTGGCCCTGTTGAACCTCCTGAGGTTCTAATTCTTGAGCTTTTCCATGTCCCTCTGGATGTCACCCCATTCCTCAGGTATGTCAACTGCACCACTCAGTTTGATGTAGTTTGCAGACTTGCTGAGGATGCACTTGATCCCACTGTCTATGTCATTATTGAAGATATTGAACAGTACCGATCCTAGTGGGACTTCTGGGGTACACTGTCTGCCACTGACCACCATCAGGTCATTGAGCCGCTGGCCACTACACTCTGTGTGTGACCATCCAACCAATTCTTTATCCATCAAACAGTCCATCCCTCAAGTTCAAATCTTTTTGATTTAGAGAGAAGGACTTTTCTGAGGGCTGTGTCAGAGGCCTCACATAAGTTCAGACAGATGACATCTGTAGCTCTTCCCACGTCCGCTGAGGTAGTCACCCCATCCTAGAAAGATTGATCAGGCAAGATTTACCCTTGGTGAAGCCTTGCTGGCTGTCTCCAATTACCCCTCTGTCCTCTATATGCCTTAGCATAGCTTCTAGGAGGATGTGTTCCATGATCTTCCCAGGCTGACAGGTCAGTTCCCAAGGTCTTCTGGGATTTATGACATGAAGCCCACAGCTTCTTTCCCAGAATCCTTTATATTTTGCCTTAGAAGCCCCTGTATCCTTTTCTTCTGCCGCAGACATCCAGAGGGTCTATTTTTCCTGACGCTCCCTGACTGCTGGCTAGCAGACAGCCCTGATGCTGGATGATAAGTGGTACCTCACAGTCAGCAGGCACATTCCAGTAAAACTGTCCCCCAGTAGGTCTGGTTCTGCCAGATGCTGAGCGACAGCCTCCGACCTATGGCGGGAGCCCCAGGGTAGGGCCATGGTTGCCCTCCCCCCCTCTTCCCTTAAGCAGCACCTTCCCACACCAGAACTGGCATGGTTATCTTCTGGACAGGCTTTGTTTTCAAGATTATTGGAGAAGCTTGCTACAGACAAAGCGCATATCCCACCAGAAAGAAAAACTGTCCCATGCCATGCGAGACTTAGGGCGATTGTTTGTATCAGGAGAGGGACACTTCTGTAACATCCTGGTGATCACCAGATACTTGTAACCTTTTGCTTCCACTTTGCAAAACAGATACATACCCCTATTTTTCTGATGCATAATGGCAGTCTATGTATTTTAAAAAGTTCAATTACTGAAAGAATTTCTCATAGAGACACCCAGAACTGACAGGTTTTGGGTTTGCACACCTCATAATTTCAAAATATTGGTTGTTTCAGAGAGATTTTCTGATGCCAGATAGCAAAATACTGCACTATTTTAGAACCACTTTTGCAGGCACTTCTTGCATACACAACACTCATAAACCATGAAGAACGCATCAGCCACCATAATGTCAGCTTAGTTGAAAAAGTTCTGCTGGTCTTGTCAAAAGGTTTAGCCTATGATAGTGGAAAAATCACAAAAACTTTATTGTTTAATGAGATAATCTTATCGTCTCCTCTTTTTAAACCTAATTAAAAAAAAATAAAAAAATCAGTGTTCATTATTTGCCAACCATTTGAGAAATTCCAGTACAGTTTTATTATCTTGTGTTGAAGTGTTATCTCAGGGGAGTATCTGCACAGTATACATACATCAGCTCAACTTACATCACAATACTGAATATTTACCTAAGGATTTAATCGTTTAAATCTACAAAAATCAAGAAATCTGGATTTACCCCAGTGTCACTGGTTGTAAAATAAGACACGGTACATGCAAGTGTGTGTGTGCACATGCACTGAAATTTACTTTGCAGCATGAAACCCCAGTTAAAACAGAGCTGTAAGGAACATGATTGATAGGAAGCGTGAATGTCCTCTTCCAATTACATCTGTAACTCAAATTAACCCTACATGTTGGTATATGTTAAATTTTTTTGCATTACACACATTGTGTAAAACCACTCCAGGGACTAAGTCATTATTTTTCAGATCTGCTGTATTTTTCTGAAGAAAACTGCATTGTTTGGGTGTTTTTTGTACAATAAAAATTTCACACATAATCTCATCTAGAATTCAGCATAGCAGAAAAGTATTTGCAACTAGTAATGAATTATTTCACTAGATTTTTATTGGGCTATTTTCAAATATAGATGAATGCATTTTGTTCACAAAAATAGGAGCTTTTCCAAATATTATTATTATTAGATAATAATGGAAGTGCTCAAATTATCATTCTGAAATTTTCTCATTGTTTTGATAATGCTGTCCCTACTTTAAACAACTCTGAATACTAGACTCAAAAAGTAAGCTCTCCAATTTTAAAAAACAGGTTATCCAAGGAGGAAGCAAAACCAAGCCCATGCAAGTTTTGTGTCCAAGTGCGTTACTCTAATGACACAGAAATGAAATCACAGTTTGAAGACTATAAGCCAACCATAAGCTAAAATGTGTGGGACTGAAAAACGGCCATCATTCTTTAACAAATACAAGGTTTTATTTATCCATTGCACCAATGGAAATTGACCACAAACTTTCCTTAAAAAAAGAGTCAAACCATGAGATGATCCCAAGTTTTGCCAGATGAGGGAGGCTAATATACACTTCATCATTTCATTTTCTGATTTCCTGACAGAAGATATTTATGGCTTCGGAGTCACAAGCAAAGACAGAGCTCAGGTCTTTCTCCAAGATAAACATTAATATGATAATCTTTTGCAGGAACAGGACTTGTGGCACTTCAGCAAAATTGGCATTTCATTCATCAGCAGGTAAGGGTGCGCATGCGTGGACACACACAAACTCACACACGTACACTATTTAGTACATTAGAGCAGAGCAATATGTTAAAGATATCTGCCCATTACAAAGTTAACCTGTAGATTAAAAAACTCTTAAATTTTCCTTTTTTTGTTGTTGAAAGATCATTTTTCTGTTATTGAGCACTTAATAGTTTTCATAAAGCATTGAAAATAAAAAAAAAACTATTCAGCTTTATAAATCAGATACACATGACTGGATTTAAAATGAATATTTTAAGTGAACAGGGAATCACGTGCTTCACTATTCTCTTAAAATTACACATAGGCTAATGGACTAAGAAAAAAGGAAAAAATATATTTTATTCAAAACAGCTCTAGCATTGAAATATTCAATAGCTTGACAACAAAACACTTCAGTAGGTGGATAACAATGAGTTTTCTTAACTGTAAACTGCAGATTGTTCTAAGAAACAATCTCTTATCCTGTATCTTCTCCATTTGTGATCAAATAGTACCAACTTCATGGCCTTTTCAGTATGCTAAAATGAACAAAATCCAAACAACCAACCTTACACACACAGAGAGAAAAAAAAACAAACCCCAAACCTCAAAAAATGAAACCAGTTTTTGAATAAAAAGAGACAGCTGACAAAGAGTCTCTGCATAATTTGGGAAACCACAATTATTAGACTACATTCCTTTCATTCTTCAGCATTCAAATCTTCATTTGCGAAAACTCACTGCTACTAAAAAATCTATCCCATTATATATTTAGATTTCTTCATGTCAATATTAAAATAAACTATGTTCTGAAATTAAGAGTTAAAATACCTCCTCTTGTTTTCCATACATATTTGCCTGTATAAATATACTTCATCATTTTACAAATTACAGTATTTATATTAAAGCTTTTGGTCAGCAAATCATTACAGCTTAATAAGAACAATTCCTGCGTTTTGGTTCTGTCTTTAAATCATTTTTGGAGATAATGAAAACAAGCTAAAATGAGTGACTGCAAATAACAGAAACAACAAATTTATTTAGAAAAATAAACTGAAAATGCTGCTTGTCTGTTAGGTATCTCCATGAAGTATAGACAAATGGCTAGAAAAATTTATGTCAAATACATATTACAAATGACTTCTTTAATAGTAATTGGGACTATAATGTAAATGTTCAATAGGAACATTTTGGATGTATAATTCCGTAGACTAAATTTCTTGGTTACTAATACGATAAAAAATGGATACTATTAAAAAAGATTATATCCCCATTTTAAATACACCTTATCATGTTGATGCTTTTTCATATATATACATATATGTATATGTATGTATATGTATGTATTTATTTAAACCTAAGAAAAGACCATAGTCCTTTCTGTGAAGAGATCCCCATAGTGAAAGAGAGCGCAAATATTCTTCTTCAGTTCTAACTTTCCTTTTGGAGCCCCAACAAAATATAGCTTGCTGTGGTCAAAAATCTCCTGGGGCCATCTGTGCAAATGGTGACACACATCATTACCCTGAATGGAAGTGACAGTGTAAATACTAGAAGTGCATTGAGATGCAATCTCTAACAGCTGAACTTCTTCAAAGTTGGGTGGAGGACAGGAGACAGTGTCCTTTTAGGCAATTTAACATCACCAATGCTCTGTTCCTGTATGGCTTTGAATATGTACAAGGGATGACAAAGGTCTTCTTTCCCTACAGACAGTCACATTCCTCTGTTATAGTAAATGCATTAATTTTCTGCTATTACTTAAGTGCTTCATCTTTCTTTTTGGCTACATACTGAAATATTTGTGGATGCTGGCTGGACCTATGAAAAACTCATTGTTTGTTACTCTGGTTGGTCAGCACAGGACTCAAGTGTCAGGCTCAGAGACAGCAGTTTCTGCAACGGGGCAAGACATTTAGTCCTCTATATTCTTCTTTCCCACTAAATGGAATTTAAGGCTGTGGCTTTTTCCAGGACTCAGCTTGTAGCTGTCAGATCTGAGAAATCTGATTCAATGCAGATTACACTCATGATCAGTTGTGCTCTGACTTGAAGGGCTTTTCCATTCTCCACAGAGAGTCAGGTTCCTGGTTACTTCTCAGATCTGGCCTGCAAGAAGTCACTATGATGAATCTGATATGCAAGAAATTAACTGATGTGCCTCCAAGTATAGATATTCCTTCAAGCCTGAAGGTGCTGTTAAAAAGAAGAAAAGACAAAGTTATAAATATGTTATTTCAAACAGATGAAATGAAAGGTAAATGAAACAGAATTTTAAATTATAGTTCTATTTCACGTGTGAGCAAGTGTTCAAAGAATTATGGTATTTTGAAACTTGTCCTTTTATAGTTGCGCTTGATTATTGATACAAGCCTTGGTTCTCTGCTGGGATAAAGCCACTTAGTTTCAATAATGTCTCTGGAATCACACTGTATTACACCACCTGGGAAAGTGATTACTACTGGCCTAGGTTTTGGAGTATATGAAGATCTTAAAATGATAACTTTTTTATCCTTTTGGTTCTTTTTAATTTTACATTTTAAGAAGATTAACTTTCTTAACCTACCTAACAATTCAACTTCACAATACGCCTCGGGACACAAAGTGAAACAAGAACTCCTGAGATCTTAAAAATAAAAAGCTATACATTAAGCAACAGAAAAAAACCTCTAAGAATTCAAGTCTAATATAACCTGAGAATCTGCATTCTAATCCCTATTCTGAAATTAAATAAAAAGTGAATTCAGCAGAAGTTTCTCAACTGATATGTAAGTTTCCTAAATAATAATACAAGAGGTAAAATTTTGATTTGGTTCTTTCACACTCTTTTTTGTTAAACTGCTTTAATTTGAATAAAATTGTCCTAGAGCCAGCGGAAGAGAATAATACTCCAACTTAGTGTTGAGGTTCACTGACTCACTGAATTTCCTAGTTTTATTTATTAGACATCAGATAAAGCAGCATCAAAAACAGAGACCTTGGGATACTCACCTGTTGGCAGTTAGGGCACTAATTTGGGTTAAATGATTAAATTCACACCTGTTGAGGAAAAGATTGAGAACTTCCTCTTTCAGTGTTGGTGAATTACACCCAGAGCTACATACTGCAAGGGGGAGGAAAATTACTTCTTTGCCATTAGTTTTATGAATCTAGCCCTTCATTCACACTTCTTTTTGTCTCATATTGAATGGAATTCTTCAATTTGACAAAGGTTGTCAAGGGGCAGGACAGAATTTCACCTTGGCAGGGTAAAAAAAAGAGAATCTGAAGTTGGTGTACTGTTGACCCTTTCTATTTTTTCCGCAGACCTAAAACAAAATACTATTCAGGGAACCTTAATTAACATTCAGGATTGTAACAGTGGCCCAATGTAACACAACAGTAGCCCAACAGTAACCCAACCTAGCAAACATGGTATAATAAGTTTACAAAAAAATTGTCCTGGAAGCAAATTTTTTTCTCAGTTGACTATTTAGGTCTTGGCTTACATTATTAATGAAAAAGATGAGTATCCTAAATAGCTGTTAGTAGCTAATTTTTTTAACTGAGGACAGTCTTCATATCACTAGAAACACACAGGCCTTTTTCAGCTGTTGCAGTTTCTGGCTTCAAATACATCTGGGCTAATGATTGGTGTATGCTAATACCTCATGAAAAAAAAAAAAAAAACAAAAAACACAAGAAAGATGGCATTGCCCTTGACCTCATCTTAATGTTCATAAAACAGAATGAATATGGTACAACAAAACAAATGTAAAAGTAGTAATCACCATCATCATCAAAACAGAAATCATATATATAGTATTTGCTCTGTGTCAGAAAAGTTGCTCCTTCAGCTTATTCTGAATACGGTACAATACAACACTGAGCAGGCATGAAAAGCAAACTATATTTTTTTTTTCTTTTCCTCTGGGCTGCAATTCGTAAATATATTCAATATCATGCCCACGAAACCAGTAACTGGTATATCAGGCATACCTGGACTCCTGTAGAATCTAATTCAGGCGTCAACCCACATCATAGAATCACAGAATCATAGAATAGTTAGGGTTGGAAAGGACCTTAAGATCATCTAGTTCCAACCCCCCCCCTGCCACGGATAAGGACACCTCTCACTAAACCATGCCATCCAAGGTTATGTCCAACCCCACCTTGAACACCGCCAGAGATTGAGCATTCACAACTTCCCTGGGCAACCCGTTCCAGGGCCTCACCACCCTTACAGTAAAGAATTTCTTCCTCAGATCCAATCTAAACTTCCCCTCTTTAAGTTTGAACCCATTACCCTTTGTCCTCTCACCACAGTCCCTCATGAAGAGCCCCTCCCCAGCATCCCTATAGGCCCCCTTCAGGTATTGGAACGCTGCTATGAGGTCTCCACGCAGCTTTCTCTTCTCCAGGCTGAACAGCCCCAACTTTCTCATCCTATCTTCATATGGGAGGTGCTCCAGCCCCCTGATCATCCTCATGGCACTCCTCTGCACTTGTTCCAACAGTTCCATGTCCTTTTTATGTTGAGGACACCAGAACTGCACACAATACTCCAAGTGAGGTCTCACAAGAGCAGAGTAAAGGGGCACGATCACCTCCCTTGACCTGCTGGTCACGCTCCTTTTGATGCAGCCCAGGATACAGCTGGATTTCTGGGCTGCAAGCTCACACTGTCGGATCATGTTCGTTTTTTCATCGACCAACACCCCCAAGTACTTCTCCACAGGGCTGCTCTCAATCTCTTCTCTGCCCAACCTGTAGCTGTGCCTGAGATTGCTCCCACCCAGGTATAGGACCTTGCACTTGTCATGGTTAAACTTCATCAGGTTGGCATCAGCCCACCTCACAAGTGTGTCAAGGTCCCCCTGGATGGCATTCCTTCCCTCCAACTTATCAACCGAACCACACAGCTTGGTGTCATCAGCAAACTTGCTGAGGGCACACTCAATCCGACTGTCCATGTCATAGACAAGGCTGTTGAACAAGACCGGTCCCAACACCGATCCCTGGGGGACACCACTCATTACTGGTCTCCAGCTGGCCATTGAGCCATTGAGCACTACTCTTTGCTTGTGGCCATCCAGCCAGTTCTTTATCCACCGCATGGTCCATCTATCAAATTGATGTCTCTCCAACTTAGAGACAAGGATGTTATGTGAGACAGTGTCAAATGCTTTGCACAAGTCCAGGTAGATGACGTCAACTGCTCTACCCCTGTCCATCATTTGGTACCTTCCTAGTCAACCCACATCATTTGATACATTCCCAGTCAAACAACCACATGATATCCGCCTTCATTTCATCAACATTCCATCAAAGAAGAAAAGCCCATCTTTTGTTTCTATATGATGTCTCTGCTAAAAAGCACATGTGGAAAATGTGATGCACCTTTCCACATCAATTAAGAATTTGGTCAATCTAGAAGATTATGGTTAAGCCTCTTCAATGAAAAATTAAGGAGGTGGCAATGTCTGCAGTAAAAACTGAACAAGTAGTTCCTCTTGTTACTCTCAAAAAAAATCTCTAATTACAAATCACTACTGCACACATGAAGAAGTGAGGCACAGAGAGAAAATAGGCCAGTTATTGAAAAAAAAAAATGTCAACTAATTACAGATTACTATCCTGATCTGTCTAGTTCTTAGTTTTAAAACTTGGACTATTTTGACAGGCTGTCAAATCACTACATTCAAATCACTACATTTAATTAATCATTGCAAAATCCCTTCATTAAACCATACCTTGTCAACATCCTTATAGTGAAAAAATGTGACCTTACTAGGGAGCTTGAATTCAGACAACTTACGGGAGACCATTTTGCTAATTCATATCCCTTCTCCCTTTTCCTACTTACAGAGCATTACTGGATCATTCTCCTTCTTCTACAGCATTAGTGTAAAGTTCCCGAAAAAAAAGAGACCTGGAGAAACTAATATAATTTTTCCCCATTCAAAATCAGATAACTAGTGTTCTAGAATAAAAATTCATACTTTACTTCTCTGACAGTACTACCACAAAACATCTACTCCCTTTGTTTCCTTCTATTTGCCACAGTTTCCTTAAAAACTGAAAGTGAGTCTAGTCCAATCTAGCATGGCATTCTTGTCCTCATCATGGCCATGACCATACTGTCACTACACAGAGTTCTGTACAGAACACTGCAAATGGAAAATACTAAAGGAAATGGTTACTGATGGGAACAGTCCTTTTACCTCAGACCTCTAGAATGGCTATGCATACACTGGTTAACATAAATTGCACAACGATTTCACAGGTTTGGTACAAAAAAAGAAAATTATAGGAAGGGACATTTATCCACTGATAGATGAATAAGCAATATTTTTTGTTTTAAAGATACTCAGATACAGGTGCAGCTTACAGTATTTAAAGAATAATAAATGCAGTTTGATTCTACAGTGGCATGATAGGAAGAACATCAAGCAAATCATATGGAAGACGTTTACCAGCTTGAACTGATGAGTGCAGTGGTGACTGACAATGATCACAGGAAAGGATTCTTTAGATGAAACTTTTTATGCTGGGTCTAGTGCCTTTTATAAAAATAAAAAAAAAAAATGAAAGAAAAAAACAACTAGGAAAAATGCATTTAATGTTCAATTGAGAAAGAGAGATATGCTTGATTAATACCAACCTATATAATTTCCACATAATTTTGAGTCTGAGAAAAGCACCTGAAAGACTAGTCCAATTAAAATCTCCATTTTTTAGGCTATTTTAGCACAGACAGCATAATTTGGATGTATGTTGTCATCTGTCATAAGCACACTAGCTGTCAGAGCTATTAGCTGTACTCACATATTTAACAGTATCACAAATGCTCCCAAGGAAAAAATAAAATCATATATTAACAAACCCTCCTAAAAATAGTGCACATATTTTGTAGATTTTGTTTAAATAGTAATGACATCTATTTCAGTTACTCAGTTGTACCTGAAAGATACAGAAATATTCAGATTCAAATATAGACCATTTTAACTCTGTTACTTTGGGTTTATTACTCCTTTCAGATGAGATGCATTACTATGCTACTTCATTCCATAGAAGAATTATTGAAAGGGAAGGGAATACTTTTGTAGATTTTTTTTTTTTTTGCTTGTTGCCATTGTCCAAGAAATTCCTATCATGACTCCTGGTATTTTAGGGGTTTTTTTAGGCATAAATTTAAATAACAGATTTCAGAAGACACACAGCTTCAGTCAGAAGCCAGAACTTTCAGATAAAATAGTGTGCTTTGTAATTAAAAGAATTCTCCTGAATGCGAACCTCATTTTTTTTTATCAAGCATTTTATTTCCCTATCAACATTTTAAATATATAACACAAAGTTAATATTTTTGTGTTCTGTGGTATAACACTGTTGAGAAATCTTTCCCTTTAAAACTGAAACAGCCAAATCTAAACAACAGAGAATGTTAACAAATCTACAGATTCTTTGTAACTCTTCTATCTTTTTCCTCTGAAGCTTCAGGATACTTATTTGTGTATGATCAAACTCATCCTACTGTTTCAGTCTGTAAATAATTTATTTGCCAATGAGCAAACAAGAATTCCCTGTTGTTTATTAGAAGCTTTTATTTTTTTCAAAGCTTTGGAAGAGATTGCAAATGGCATGAAAAAATCAAAAATTGTAAATTTTCAATATCTACATTTTCTATTTTTTTAATTATTACGTTGTAATTCATTTAATATGTTGACAGTATGTATTAACTTCTACAGCAGTATTACTCATAATTTTGCTAAACTCTCCTAACAACACTTCCCTAATGTGATTATGAAGTCCTCCATTGTTCCAGCTTTGTTATCTCTAGAGCTTTCTCTAAACCAGTTCTAAATATAGTTCTAGGAAGACAATACTAAATAGAAATCTGTAAATGATATCAGGGAGTATACCGTGAAAGCATTTATTAAATACATTTTTCCAACTGAACTTACAGTGCTTTAATAATGTATTTGTAGAATTTTAGTCTTCGTGTGTTTGCATAAGAAAATAAAGACCATCAGAATATTGGCTCTGCGAGCTACATTAGAATAATTTTTTTATAATGAAAAGTTTATCGTAACAGAAGCATGCACTGAATGTCAGGAGCATCATGTTTGTCAATGGATGAATCTCATAAAATTTCTTGTTAATTGCTCATGAACTGCTGGCCAAATTGCTGTGGTGCTTGTCTCGATAAAGTTTGAAACAGTTAAAATTTAAGAGAAATGACAACATGAAATCAAGCCTTTTTTGTTGATACCACTTGTTTCCAATGCAGCTGATGCAGTTGAAATCTAGGCAACCAAAGTTACAAGTCATATCTTGACACCATGGAAGTCATTAGCCCACATTAGGCATTATCATGATGATTGCCAAAATTGTCAAACCTCTGACTACAAAATGCTATTGCCCGAGACAATGTATTTCTCTTCACCATTTTCAACCTTTAGAAACATTTTTATCAAGTCATTTTTCTTGACATGAAAGATTTTTCTTTCCATTTCATTTGCCTTTGCCTTTTTGATCACTCTCCACTTAGACGTTGGAAAACTGCTTTGGTAATATATTAAAGCATTTCTTAACACAGAATTGGTAATACCAAGTGTGAATACATTCCTAGGACGCCATTTCTTTTTTCATTAATCTTTGGATATGTTATGATACATCTTTCATGAGGCAAGTACCCACAAAACATTTTTTTTCATTTCATCTCATCTCTAGGATATGTATTTATTAGCTCCCAGAAAAGCTATTTTCACAAAAAAAATAGCTCTGGACTACATCTTACCTTGTATTTGATTAGCATGCACAGAAAAAGCTAGAAATAATCAAGAAGACATCAGCTTTTTTTTTTTTTTTTTTTCTTTGTGCTAAGGTATGATATAAAATTCACACTATCATTTCAAAGGAACAAGGCATGGATCTTCCTAATTATCATTTACAGTTAGGCTTCTGATGTAGACTTGTGTAACAGGCAAGGCCAAGTACACTTACATGATTTTTTATCAATGGCTGAATTAGAATATATATGCATATATGAAAATATAAACATATATGCATTTATGCATTATTCAAATATCCTACATATGTGTATACATATAATGTACATATATATATGAATTCTCTCTTCTGCTGAGTTGGGTTGGCTACAGGACAAATCTTGGACAATATCCACAAGGCTGCAACCAATTACACTGCAGTTTGCGAGGTCACATTCAAAGTCACAGTTCAAATGGCCACTGCCAGCAGTAGCTAACCAACCAATGTGAAAAGTAAGCTGTGTCTGCCTATACAGAAGCTTATTTAGATCCCTAGAAGAGATATGCTAATGATAGAAATCAGTTTGATATACTGACAGCCACTCTAATGTCTGGTGATAGTTCTTGAACAGTAGTTATCAACTGTTTAGCAATAAGGTCTTTGAACACAGAAAGTACTTGGGTATTACTTTATGAGGAATTACTGAAATAATTAATGCCAAGAGTTCAGTGGACAACAACAAAAACATAAAGCTAGCTTTGCATATCAGGCTTTTAACTATATAAAGGAATTTAGGGTTCACTTTCTGGTTTGGCTGTAGTTTTCCTTTGAGATCTAAGCAATACTTTTAATCTACATGTTGCAAGTTAACAGCATTTTATTTGACTCTTCTTTTCACTCTCTACATATTCCTGCTTCATCTTTTCAAACACCTAACCTACAAGCACAAACACAAAACCAAGAGTTTTGATGCTTATTGAGGGCTCTCTATACTCTTGAAACAACAGAAATAAATAAACCATAAGTTGCCACTGGTAAACAAAACCTTGCTTCCTAAAGCACCCTTCTGCTGAATATCAGAGGGCTGGGATATACGGCTAGGTAAACCTGAGGCTACTGCTATTTTCCCAAACTGAGAATCTGTATCTGAGAGACAGAGAACACCCTACAGTGATATGGAAAACAATATAGTGCAAGAAATCCACCTATTCATTCTTACTGCATTTTTTTGGTGTTTACGCATAAAAGCTAGAGAATATCTTACACTATTTTAATTTTTCTGTCTCTATTTCTGCTCTCCTTTTCGTGCCGTATCAGAGAAAATGTCATTAATTAGCCTGAATGCACATCTATGTCAAATGGAGGTAGAACAAAGATTGGGAAAGAAAGAGAAGCAAAAGACAGCAAAGTCCCTAACTGAATTAACTTTCTGTTTCTAACGATTATCAGATATTAACACACTTGAGGAGTGGGTTAAAAAGTTTGCCACAGTTATCTAGCTTACCACAGGCAATGCCAGAGCAAAGAAATAATGAAACAAAAATATTAGGTAGGAAGTAGTCTTGCATTTGTAATGAGTTGCCAAAGAATTTCACATCCAATATCCATGCTGGAAGTTCCCTGCCAGTAATGTACCTATTAATAACCTCTGCTTTATCTAAGGATGTTGCCATCATTGCTTTCTTACATTCTAGCTGTTGGTGGAAACTAAGAGAGATGGAAGGGCCGACAGTTGAGAAAAGACACCACCACCCCATACCTAATAAGTGCAACAGTTTTTCCTCTCAAAGTTCAGATTTTCTGTGGTTTATTTTTAAATCAGTCAATTTCTAGTGCTGAATATTTATAACTGAAAATGGGATGATAATACAAATCTCTATGAACCTACAGTCACCGAATAAAAATAAGTTCTTTGAGTATATAGCATAATCTATCTGCCAGTGAAAAAAAACCTTTTATCAGTCAGTGAAAGGGATTAGTATCAGGACACATGAAAATTCTCACAGAATAATTAATAAATGCTTTAAAGTACTTGTATCTGCTATTATGTAAATTGTTTATGTTTCAATTTTTAGAGTTTAGAGGTTTTTGCATAATTACATATCTTAAGGTGACAGGTGAATCGTTTGAAAGTCATTCTCCCTGGAGTACATCTTCCAGTTGTCGGGTGCAACCTCTTCTCATTCAGCCTGGAGCTAGGAAGAATGGATGATATGTGAGGTGGCAGCCCTCCACTTGATTAATTTTTTTTTTTAAAGTGTGTCTGTGAAAGAAGCCGTGCTGGAGACAATCTAACTATCAATATTTCTGCCTTTTTTTTTTTTTCTTTTTTTTTTTTTTTTTACATTTACCGATCTTTCGTCCTTTTCAAATTACTCAAGCAATCTAGCAGCCTTGTAGGATTAGTCCTACCTCACAAGCCATTAGGAGACATCAGAAAATATCTGCAAGTACTTTGGCACAGCCTTTCTGCAGGTTTGTCTATTGAGGGATGAAATTATTTGTGACTCCATCTGACAACATGCTGTTTGTTACAAGTAGTTGCAGTATTTACTTTTTCCTTTATTATTTGGTACAAATATTTTGCTACTCAAGAAACAAACAAACAAACAAACAAAAATTTCACTGCCAGCAGATATATGGAGATTATTGAAATTACATTATCTCATTCTCTCTAAACATGCCAATGTGACTAAAGGCTCACGATGATTCATTACTTTCTGGTTAGTCAACATACTCAAATTCAGATTTTTTTTCTTGACAAAATAAAAGATTTTTCTGTGATGTTTTGGAACACTGGGAGATTCTGTCTTTGTAGCTAGGAATTTTTAGCCGCTAGAAATTATTGGGTAGTTAAAAGCTGAATCTTGAGCAAAAGCCTGTAGTGCAAGAAGTCCTGAGGACATGGAGCAATGGGACAGTATTTACTACAAGCGTCCCCATTTCAGCAGCCTACTTGAAGGCATCCTGACCATCAGTCGTAGCCCTTTTCCACCACTAGATACAACAGAAAGGATTGTACCTACTGCTTGAGCTTTCACACACTATGAAAGAAAAATACTGAAACTTCCACATATTAATTTACTAAGACTTAGCCAGCTACATTCTTTAGCTCCTGACAAAATCATGGTATCAGGAAGAAATTGCATGGAAAAAGCAACAGTTATTCTAAAAATGTAACTGAATGCATTCTTAGATTGGAAGGTGAACAATACACTACAGTTAAGCATCAGTAAATTACCTACCATCTTCATATGCCTTGTACTCTCAGCAACAGTATGCATGAAAGAGATCAACCCAACACGACATTTACGTTGAAGATGTATGAAAGATTCTCATTGTGGAAAGCATTATGTATTTTCTGTGAATGCTCAAATGCAATTAATGTAAACTTTGCTAAAACACTCTGAATTGTGATGTGGTACATACATACACTACTAGAATGTACTTGCTTTCTAGATTATTTAAATAAGCACAGGAAGCTTAATTTCTCTCAATTATTAGTACAGACATCCCAATCAAAATCTACACATGTGAAACGTAGTAAAGAACTGCTACAAGGGCATAAGTAGCAGTATGTGGCGATCTCCCACAAGAAAAGGAGATGAGTACACAGGGAACAATATATATCAGTTTCAGATCTCTTTCTTTCTTATAGAAAAAAGCCATAAAACATCTCTGCCTTTGATTTTTCACAATGTCCATGAAATATGCTTAAAAAATTGGCAAACAATGAACAAAAAAAGTCCTTTTTTTGTGATTTTTTATTTGGTTGGTTGGTTGTGGGTTTTTTGTTGTTGGTTTGTTTTTTTTTGTTTGTTTGTTTGTTTTTGTTGTTGTTGTTGTTGGTTGGCTGGGTTTTTTGCCTTTTTTTGTTTTTTTTCAATATTAACATTTGCAGACCTCAAGACCTCTGCCAGCGCAGACTACCTTGCTGACTGAAAATCTCCGCCATCACTGCTTCAGCACAAATATCCACACTCAACTGGTCTTGGAGTGATTTGTTTAACAAAAAATATTCAGGCCAACAAAAGCAGCTCAGAATCCAAATACAGCCCATTAAACTCTCCTGCTAATGCTATTCAGGACAAGGTTAGTAGCAAAACGTGCAACTCAGTGCTTTGCACATTAAGCACAGGCCTCAAATACAGTGTTTATCTAGCCAATAAAATACTACAAGCTATTAGGCTAGCAATACTGTGAGCTGTTCACCAAAGTTTAGCCATTTTAATGGGCTGCCTTGAAGTTCAAAACAAGAATAAAACCTCTGGGTCTATTTATCTAAATCCGTTAGTCAGATATGTAAGAATATCTGCAGCAAAAGCCTGATTCCAATCAGAGTAGCAGTGCATGATCCGGGCTATGTGGATGGGCATTATGTTTGAAGCACTGAACCTATGTGTGCCTGCCAAGGTGGCTAAGGCCCTCCACAATGTTGTTTTCCAAGGCACAGTTCTAAGAGAGTTTTCAGCTCTTCAGTTAAGTCACAGATGGTCTTCTATATATTTGAAAAACCTCTTCAAGCATATACTCCTCTGCATGGAACAGAAGGCCAAAATCGCTATTAACGCTTTTCAGGTAAGGTAGACTTTTTATACCTCATGACACACAACAAAGACACTTGTCTTTGTTTTCTGTAATTAGTGCATCCAAAAACAGTTTATTACTGTTGAACTGGTAAAAATTATTAAAGTACTTAATCTTGAACAAGTATTTTCAAATCTTACAAGTCTATGGCTACACTTACAGTTATATGAAAAAATTTCAGATTTTCTGAATTTATTTATTCTGTGCTCACAGCCCAGAAAGCCAACTGCATCCTGGGCTGCATCAAAAGCAGCGTGACCAGCAGGTCGAGGGACGTGATCCTGCCCCTCTACTCTGCTCTTATGAGACCTCACTTGGAGTATTGTGTGCAGGTCTGGTGTCCTCAACATAAAAAGGACATGGAACTGGTGGAACAAGTCCAGAGGAGGGCCACGAGGATGATCAGGGGACTGGAGCAACTCCTGTAAAAAGATAGGCTGAGACAGTTGGGGCTGTTCAGCCTGGAGAACAGAAAGCTGCGTGGAGACCTCATAGCAGCCTTCCAATACCTGAAGGGTGCTTATAGGGATGCTGGGGAGGGATTCTTCATGAGGGACTGTAGTGAGAGGACAAGGGGTAACAGGTTCAAACTTAAAGAGGGGAAGTTTAGATTGGATATGAGGAAGAAATTCTTTACTGTGAGGGTGGTGAGGCACTGGAATGGGTTGCCCAAGGAAGCTGTGAATGCTCCATCCCTGGTGGTGTTCAAGGCCAGGTTGGACATAGCCTTGGGTGGCATGGTTTAGTGGGAGGTGTCCCTGCCCATGGCAGGTGGGGCTGGAATTAGATGATGTTAAGGTCCCTTCCAACCCTAACAATTCTATGATTCTATAAGTTTAGGCTGGATATAAGGAAGAATTTCTTTACTGTAAGGTTGGTGAGGCACTGGAATGGGTTGCCCAGGGAAGTTGTGAATGCTCCATTGCTGGCGGTGTTCAAGGCCAGGCTGGAGAGAGCCTTAGGCAACATGGTTTAGTGTGAGGTGCCCATGGCAGGGGGGTTGGACCTTGATGATCATAGAATCATAGAATAGTTAGGGTTGGAAAGGACCTCAAGATCATAGAATCATAGAATCATAGAATAGTTAGGGTTGGAAAGGACCTCAAGATCATCGAGTTCCAAACCCCCTGCCATGGGCAGGGACACCTCCCACTAAACCATGCCATCCAAGGCTATGTCCAACCCCACCTTGAACACCGCCAGAGATTGAGCATTCACAACTTCCCCGGGCAACCCATTCCAGGGCCTCACCACCCTCACAGTAAAGAATTTCTTCCTCAGATCCAATCTAAACTTCCCCTCTCTAAGTTTAAACCCATTACCCCTTGTCCTCTCACCACAGTCCCTCATGAAGAGTCCCTCCCCAGCATCCCTATAGGCCCCCTTCAGGTATTGGAAGGCTGCTATGAGGTCTCCACGCAGCCTTCTCTTCTCCAGGCTCAACAGCCCCAATTTTCTCAGCCTGATCTCATGGTCCTTTCCAACCCTAACTATTCTATTATACTATGGTTTTATTTTGTACACCATTGTTCTTTTCATCTTCCCTATATTATCTTAACTTTCAGTTTCTGCTGTTTGAAACCAATTCTCACACATAATCCCAATGCCTAACAGAAGTCTATGTTTGCTGCTGTGACCTTGCAGGGGAATTTGACATCTTCTCTTGAAGTCATGGGAAATCATCACTGGTTTGATGTTTCTGCAGATGCTCTGAGAAATATTTGTGCATCCCCAGTGACTTCTCCAGGGTCCCTCTTGTCTTGGGTTTTCCAACCTAAACAATTCTATCAATCTATCATTCCATGAAATGGGAAGTGTAAGAGTGAGTAGCAATATAAGAAACAAAACTGAAAAAGACGTGGCCCCAGAAGTTTTGTGGACCACCTCTGTAAGAGCTGGAAGAGTCTGGAGGACATTAACCAGTCACCTACCTGTCAGAAAGATAAAAAAATAATAATAAAATAAAAAATAGGCTTGACAAGTAGATCATCACTTTTGTTTTCTCATAATTACAGTTTCTTCCTGAGTTCCTTTTCTTCCTTTTAATACTAAATTATCCAAAGAGAAGGACTAGTGCTAGTTTAGAGAGAATACTGCCAAGCCCACTGATCACATATCAGCAGTTCAAAAGACAAACTTACTTAAGGTGTGGCTAATTTGAGGAAGAGGAGAATTTCCCAACACATACGACTTCATTGCTTGAAAAGCAGCAATTTGGTCACATAACAAAACTAGGTAAAGGAATTTAGACAGTGGGTTCTCAGTTGTCCCAAGGTAACTGAGTAAGCCAGGTGTAAGCAAACAAAAAATGCAATACCTAAAATTTAAGTAAATTGTTTAAATCAAAACATAAATTCACTTTTTATGAACATTCTTGATTTTTTTTTTTCTTTTTTAGAGACCAGGCATAATTTTAGACATCAATGAGTAGAGCCTGGTAAAGACAACATGCACTTGTGTTAAGAGTTGTGTGACAAAGCAATGCACCCAAAAGCAAAAAAGGATGGATAGTTTGCTGAATCTGTAATTTGAATAATTCCTTTGTAAATAGTTGAAAATCAACTTTGCTCCAGTCATAATGAGTGCTGATTTATTTTAATGGATTTGGGGTTTGTTGGGGTCTGTTTTGTGCAATGAATTGTACTTTTCACAGCACAATGAAGAGGTGAAGTACTTATTGGAAATTCTTAGCTGATTAAAATAACAATGAAAAATAAAATGGCTTTGTATTTCCATTGAAAACCCAACAGCTAGAAGTTTGGCCTAATGAAACTTTCTTTTACAATTAACATTGAAAAATGTATTAATTCTTAACGTCAGTACTCCTTTTTAAAGTTATTTAAGAGCCTCTTAACTCTTAAATTCTAAAAGAGGCTCTAATCAAGAGCAGTACAAAAATGTTTAAGAAAACAGGAACATCTTGTTTTTATTTCCAATACCTACTTTTCATAGCCACAAATGTTGTCCTGGAACAATAAACTGGGATAATAAACCAAATAATCCGTATGTTCTGGGTTCAGCAGTAGCAGTCATTTTTTCTCCTTCTTAGTACCTGGTGCAGTGTGTGTTTTTGACTTTTGGCTTGGGAACAGTGCTGATAACACTGATGTTTTTAGTTCCTGCTCAGATATTTAGTCTGACCAAGGACTTTTTGAGTCTCATGCTCTGCCAGGGAGGAGGGGAAGCCAAGAGGAAGCAGAGACAGGACACCTGACCCAAACTAACCAAAGAGGTATTCCATGCTGCAGCACTTCGTGCCCAGGACGTAAAAACTGGGTGCAGGGACCCAGAAGAGTTAGTTCACTGCTCAGTCGGGCTAGGTATCGGTCAACGGGTGGTGAGCGGTTGTATCTTCTTCCCTTTTTGTTTCCCTTGTCATTATTATTATTGGTGGTAGCAGCAGTGGTCTGTGTTATGCCTTAGTTACTGGACTGTTCTTATCTCAACCCCGTGGGAGTTGCATTCCTCCAGGAGCGGGGGGGGTGAAAGAGGAGAGGAGCTAACGAACCATGTGGCTGATTTATGGCTGGGCTTAAACCATGACACCATATTAATGATTAGAAGTACCTTCTTGCTGCTTACAGATAAATAAACTTTTGAAATACATTCCCTAGGTTAAAAAAAAAAGGCATCAATGTTTAAGCATCACCAAATGCATCACTAAATGCAAAGTTCTTAAATTTATCTTTGTAAACTGCTTCGCTTGTGTCATAATGATTTTCCAATAACAGAATAAGAAAACAGAAAACCAGGAAAAAATATAAAAAGCTTTTAGCATGTGGGTATGTAAGTCACTGCACTCATCAAAACTGGAAGTCAGCAGACAGCTGAAAGCTCATTGATGGTGTAACAAAATCTTCACTGTATACCAAGTCAAACTTTCAAAGTATATTATGGACAAATGACAAGCTGACAGTTCACTTCTGAAAAGCCTTTTTCTACAACACCAGCCTCCATTTTGAGTGAAGTCTTACCACTCCTCCCACCAACACAGAGTATATGCTAAATGGTAAATTGCTAGCTGCATCCTCCTGTAATCTTCTATTAAAAATCTCACTATAACTGTGAACTTCTTTTACTTCAAGAATGAAATTCTAGGCTATTTTAGGGAATGCCTGAACATATTCAGCTGAAAGACACTCATCTGCTTTTGCTGCTGCAAAGAGCAACAGGTAGCTCATCAAGAGAATATGGCTTTCCTTAAAGGGCTGGAGAGACAAGAAGGAGGAAAGTTAACATGAATCAGAAGACTTCATGGCCTCTTTGTGGCTTGGGAAAAGTCAGTTCCTGGTATGGGACCTGGGATGGAAGGACAGGAGGACAGAACAAATTAAGGGTTTTGCTCACAGTTTTTGGTATTTGTGGTTGTTGATACAGGGGAAAGCTGCACAGCACGACCTATCTGGTAGTTCAATCTCTCCTTCAGGCGTAGATTACAGTAGATGAAAAAGGGATACTCTGTCTTCTCAGTGTGGTGCTTATTGCTTTTCTAAAACACAGCAATCATCCCAGCTCTCTCTCCTCTCTCACAGCACCTTCTTCTACCGAAGTCTCCAAGAAGCTAGATCTGCAGCTGTGAGCAGCTGAAGCCACACTGCTCCATACAGAATCAGAGTATGCTGTGAGTTCAAAGTGCCTCAGGCAGAGGGAGCAACTCGATTTGGATTACTCTCATCTCTAGCTACAGAGGTCAAAAGAAAGGCGGTCTAAAATCAACATCTCCTTCTCCAGCAATTTGTAAA
Source organism: Amazona ochrocephala (assembly GCA_039720435.1). Lineage (NCBI taxonomy): Eukaryota > Metazoa > Chordata > Aves > Psittaciformes > Psittacidae > Amazona > Amazona ochrocephala. The sequence goes on along the minus strand of CM077909.1, from coordinate 54,253,799 downwards.
TCTAGCACATCTGTCTCATGCTTTATTTATGAGTGAGCGAAAAACAATTGGATTTGTGTCAGCTAGAATATCTAAATGCTGAAAGGAATGACAGATTTCAGTTTTTCAGTTTGGCCATACACTCTCCACATTTTACTTTTAGCGTGAGTTAAAATACACTGGTTTTCCTTCCAGAGTTAAACAGGATGGATGCAAATGAACAATTTGGGCCCTTCTGGCTTGCATTGTTTGAAATAACACAGCCTAGTGATCACCTCAGATGGTAATAATAGTGGAAAGCAAAACTGCCACCTTTTCTTATTGATGACTTGGGCTATAAGACCAGTACTATGTTAGCTATATTTCTAATATTAATAGGAACATAGCACTGCATCTGCACATAGCAGCCAAAAAAGCAAGCCTTCTGTCTTGTCTGTAGGCTGGGTCAAACTATACACTAGTTAAAAAAGGGAATTATCTTGTATGCAAGGATTTTCTACAATAGAGATTAGAGAAGAATAATTCTTTCCATGTTATCCTCCCTCCTTTGTCCAATGAATAGCTCCCATACGAAGGAAAGTTCAAATAATGTGAATTGATTAAGAGTTAGCTGAATATTCTAGCAACTGATAAGATTGCATCAGCAGTAACCAAACTGTGGTTTGTGCTTTAGAGGTTTCAATTGAAATACAAGTCTTCTGCTGTTCAAACAGTAATTTAATAATATATGTGTAGAAGCAATTAGTAACAACTGTATTTTATTGCAGCTGTCAAATAGTAACAGTACAAAAGCTAAGTGGGATGATAGTGCCTTGGATTTTTTTCTTTTTTTCCCCCTTTAAAAAAGAGGCAATCAGCATAAAGTAACATAAAAGCTGTTAGAGAAGGATCAATATGTTCTCAATCTTGTCCAAGACAATAACACAAAGTTCTCCCTCAGAAAATTACAAGATTAAAAGGATAAACCCCACTGTTTAATAGGATTTTGAAATAATGGCCTGTTAACCGAGATGGAATCAGAAGGAAAATCCAAGCAAGTTATTTATATTATCTGCGTTAAGTAAAGTTTAATTCCTAATGTTGAAGCCTGTAAGACATAGTATGCTAATCATTATTAATGACATTTTAAATTTCTCATTTAATTTTTTAGCAATTAAGAAAACTATGTTTAAAAATTTCCTAAGGTGACAAATTTTTAATAAATTCAAAATCTAGAGTATATTCAGAAATCGCACTTATTCATAAAAATATTGGCTACTTTTCAGTGCTTACAGAAATACCCTGGTATTAAAAAAAAAAAAAAAAAAATCAATTAAAAACACTGCTTGATTTAATGCTCTTACAGTAGACTTTTCATTTCATTTCTTTGGTGATACTTGGTAGTGCTAAATTGATGGGTTTTGATGGCAGATACAGAGATGAAATATGCATTAATTTTATAACTTAATCTTTCGTACTGCTGAATCAGTTATGTTCCATGAGACTTATTTCAGGTTTACTTGCATCTTTCAAACAAGACCATAATACAGCAAATATGTGAAAGGCCCCTGCACTTATCTTTTGTTTGTTCCACTCTATTACTTATGCTGATGTCTCTCATTACGTGGACATCTACTCACCTATATAAGCCCTGCAACTTGGCAGGCAATATAGTCTGGAGAGCAAGCAGATTATCTACATTAGTGAAAAAACTAAACTATATGTAAGCTGTGCACATAACCCCATGGCCAAGACAGTGGTGACTTTTGCAGTTTCACAGACACCCAAGAGTGTGTCGACACCCACTACTCCCTGGTAGGCATACAATGGCTGGCTGGAGTGCAGCATTCCCACCCCAAGAGCATGCTGTATCACACCTCCCTGTGTGAGTCTCACCTCCTGTGGGGGCAGGCAGACTTATGGCCAAGGTGTATTACATGCCTTTACTCAAGAAAATTATAATCTGAAAAATCCTAGCATATAACAATGAGTAGTGATTTGCCATTTTATTTCTTGTGGTACTTACTTCCATCAAGGCATTTTTTAACAGAGGTGAAATATATTGTTGTCACATGATGCTTCCTATTCTGTTTTGTGAAAAATGCAAACTTTCATTTACTGGAAAAATGTAGATTGATACTCTTCAAACCCTGCAAACCTGCTGATCAATTCCGCTACTGCTCGCAAACTACTTCAAGTGATCAGTAGGCACTCCAGTATCTCTGATCTTTTCCTAAATAGTGATTCAGACACTGTTATCCACGTACAGATGGACCTGAAAGACTTTTTTTACTATTGCTGTGTACTTTAATATTTCCGTATGAATTTATGATCCTCATATTGGAATGGCTTATTCTAAACCCAAGTATTTATGTCTTCATTGGCACATACTTTCTACACAGATAACCTCAAAAGTGACAACCTCAGAACACACTGTTCCAGTTATGCAAATCATAAATTGAGGGAATGCTAAAAAGATACAAAATTTCTTTCAACAAATGGAAATTTTACTTTTTATTTTGCTGTTATTCAGCTTCCTAGCACTTAAAATAGTTACTCAACTGTCCTTTCTTCAATTTCTTAATCATACTGTGTGCTTTACATGCCTGGTCAGTTATCTGCTCTCACACTGCTCACTGCTCATTGACTGTTCCAATGAAGCTTCAGAGGAAAGAGTATGCTCCCTATCTATTATATACATGTGCTTCCTTCCTATGTCAATATGTTCACCAGTTACATAGCTGTATATAATATAGATGAAAAAACTCACTTTTTCTATTTTCTGTCATATCCTTTCTCTTGCTTATGGACACTCAAGGATCTCTGGAAATGCCATTTAGACTCTCCTCTAGCATCCTCCTGCAGCTACAACCCTGTGCAGGGTCAGCAGCTGATTTGCACCGAGAAACTTGTTTTACTTACGCACATAAGATCTATTACAGTTGCTGAAAATACAGGTTTCTATAGCAGAATTATTACAATATTATGAACTTACAACATTTCTCATGTATAAGTTCTATCTTAAAGAAATAATGGATTTTCAGAAGAAAATTAGTAAAAAATTCCTGCTGTTATCAAATCCAAATATGTATTTCACACATAAAATACTATTTAAAAATATTATTTCCAGGTTTAGTTGTTTGTTTGGTTTTGGTTTTTATTTTCCCCTTTTTTATTCTTGGGCATGCATGCACATAAATCCATTTGTTTTCTAAAATACAAAGCTCATCAGCTGTAACAATGAAATTCTGCAATTATGGCACAGCAATATTACAGAAACTGTGCAAACTAGTGATGCTATTTAATTAGTACACAGCATTAACTACTTCAAGGTGTATTTTGAATTCAGCCATCATGTTTTGTACTCACTGCCCAAATCACATAGAGGGCCAGAACTTGCTAAATAATGTATTTAATAATTTATTTATAGAATAAACGCAAATAACTGCAAAGGTATGAAACAGATGCTCTGATATTTAACCCAGAGTTTAGATAAGAAATACCTACATCACCTTAAATTTCAGCATTTTAAGCTTAATTTCTAGAGCTTCAGCTACACTATTGAGATTAATTATAGCAAGTTTCATAGTACTTTTAAGAGCTATATGTTCTTTGTCCTCTGTGCATTTAAACAAACCTGTTGAATGCATAACTAACAATTATATTGACACATTTGAAAGATAATATGAAGATAATGTAAGACTTTTCAAAACAAACAGGAATATGATTACATTTCCTTAAGCCCTCTATCTGCATGGAGCATCAAAAGAATCACTAGCTACCTTGAAACTTTCCAGTAAGTGTATTTCTATTTAGACACTATGCTTTTTACTTTCCTGACAAAATTTCTGTAAAAAATAATTTTCAGCTAGTTGAATGCCAGCAGCATGTCTGATGATGAATTTGTAGATAACACAAGAATTTTTACTACCAGAAAGAATACATGGGCATGCCAACATGTCTATAGTCCTTTGTAAACATTATCATTTATGCCCATCAGTATAGGAACAGCAAAATAATTCACATTTTCATAATGGGCATTTTCTTAACAAATTCTTAACAATTTTGATTTTTTTTGAGTTTTGTTTTTTGTAGGTTTTTTTTTTGTTTGTTTTTTTTTTTTTTTTTTGTTTTGTTTCTTTTTTGGTGGGTTTGCTTGGGTTTTTTGGAAGGGGGTGGGTTTAGATTTTTTTTTTTTTAATTATGCAATTTGGATCACAGCCACGGGGATGAAATTAGTTTGCACTTACCCCAAATGTCTACATTTTATACAGATGGTGTCCCATTACACATTACACCATGCCACAGTCTTAAAGACGTTCTGGGCTATAAACCACACATTTCTCTGCATTAGAGACACATGGAGGGCAGGTAATGGGTCACATGCAATTGGCTCTTAGCTGAAATAAATACTTTATTTTAAACTATTTTCTTAGTAATTAAGATTCTGGAAGTTTTCCTCTCTCAGTTTTATCAATAAGAACTTAAAACCATGGATTATCTGAAGTTCATCTCTGCTATAGAGTTAACTCACTCCCGTGACTTGCTCTTAGATTCACTCTTCAAATCACTGCTTATATTGTTTTCTACCTGACTTGACTGGTTCCTAGGGGAAAGAAAGCCTATGTGCATTTCCCATCCCAACTGGTGATCCTGCAGTGTGCAGACCTCTTAAATCATTTACATGCTAACAGGAGAAAAGTCACCCTAAAACATATTCTGACAGAAAATGCGCAATAAGTCTCTTGCTCAGGATCCAAGCATACATCCTAAGAGATTTCTGGGCCCCACAGAAGTGAATGTTGCGGACACATAAATGATGCACAGCAGTTTTACTGCAATTTCTAATACAAAATTCTCTGTTGATCTTGCCAAAACAGCTTGTGGAGAGGAATCTTAGGTACCTTTGAGACTTCAAGAGTGTTTGTTCACTTGTAAGAATGAGCTGCAGAACTGGCCCCAGTGACACCCATTTATTCCATCTCCCGTGGTGACACCACATGAAAGATTGAAGATAGTGATGCTCATCTGAGCACTGTCTTTCCCAAATCCCAGCCTTCAGTTCCACTGAGCTAGGACGGGCAAGAGATGCAATGAGGTGACTGTAATAGAGCTATTGCCATTAAATTATATACATGAGATCAGAATTGTCTGTAATATTACTTTCAAAGTACAGAAAAAGAAAGCAGTCCACAGCAAAGTGAAACCATTGCACGTTCAAAAGCCTAGAGCAAAGCTGCTTTACACTGAAGGGAAATTTGTAACTCGGGAAACTAAAATATATCGGAAGACAGGAGGAAAATCTGTGTGGGCCAAGTTGTATTTTGATTTGCATCATAAGTATTTAGGACAGAATTTATATTGATCATACATAAGAAAATACAGATGGAAATCAATCAAAAAAATATTTAGGGAATCTAAAGTTAATATCCAGAACAAGAATTCTTATTGCTGAATTCTTCTAAAGAAAGCAAACTGTTTACACATTCTCAATACACAAAATAATTTACTAAAATAGCATATTATTACTTCAGTTTTGCTTTTATAGGAAGGTGTCAGGTATTGAAATTTCAATCAACTGAAATTTCAATTTCTGAAAGTAATTTTCCATTCAAAGTAATTTTAACTAGACTATGCCAAATATTCAGTAAAAACCAACCACTTCTGGTAAAACTGAGCAATGATGGAACATTGCTTTGTCAAATGGAAGAATGGGAAAAAAAGAAAGAAAAAGAAACGAAATATTAAACTTGAACTTTTTCCTAGACTTATCTGAAATTTCACAGAAGTTATTAGGATTTCAAGTAGTGAAGTGATACAAAACCACTAGTTTTTCTTGGAAGGGTCATTTGAAGTGAATCCAGTTCTATCTAACTTCATGGCACAGATGACTAGGAAATAATATAACTACAAAAATTCAAACTTGAAATGACTGGAGTTAGTGACTACTGAATCCTGGAGATGCCTTTACTTTATAAAAGCTGTAGCCTTGCAACCTTATATATTTTGGGGTTTTTAGATATGCAAAGGTGATTTGCAGGGCTGAGCCACTTCACCCAGCTGACCTTCACATTTGATTGTGATCCATAAACAATCATCCTTGTACCTAATTTCCGTGTGAACATAGATTTTCATAGTAAAAACTGTCCAGATCAGATCTGCACAAAATTAATTAACTGTCCTTTTTTTTTTTTTCTATGTGAAATGCATACAGCGAAGGCACATAGAAGAGAGAGGGAAGAGAGAGAAGAGAGGAAAGAAGAGATGAAACCACATTTTAAATGTTAAAATATCCTTCTAGTAGTGAGAAAAGCAATGATCATTTCCCTCCTCTGACTGGATTTTAACCCCAGTCTTCTGTTCAGAGACAACCATGAATCCCAATTACAAATTACTCTGAAATCTTCCCCTATTGCTTTTGATGCAACTATGCAATTTTTGAAGAAAATAATGCACAAGTCATTGAGCAAGACAGTATGACTGCAGTTAATGACTCACTACAGACAATGGGAGGATTCTGATGAAAAAGAATTATAAACAAAGAAACACATTTTATACGAAAACCAGACTTGCTCACTTTGCTACCTAAAAGAATTTTGACTGCTACCCTAGGGCACTAAGCAGAGAAATTACATGCAAAAGTTCTGTCTTGGGACCTGAAATGGCATGCAGTTTTCAGGCAGTTCTGCCAGGATCCTTCTTAAACTGAATGCTTCAAGACCAAAAGGTCATTCAATTTTTAATGTTAGGTTTCTGTAGAGCCCCTGATATAAGGTAACAATGGGAAAAGACAACTTGGATCTGTTGTGCGAGAATGGATCAAAATGAAAATGGTTTTTAACAAATGTTCCCTTGTCCAGAAAGTGCCTCCAGGCTTTTTTCACACTCAGCATTTTTTTTCATGGCTTCCCACTAGTCAATAACATTCAAAAAAGATCACTTTTTTGGTTTTTTGTATGTCTTCCTTATTGCCAGTGCAACAATGCTAGATGTTCTCTGCCCATTCCAGAATTTCCATCCTACATGCCCAATGATATTACTCTGCAGCACTCCCTGCTCTTCTCCCAGGAGGCACAGTCTACCCTCACTACCTGCTGTACCTGTAATACCTACACCGTGCCCAAAAACTAAAATAAAAAGAAGTACAGGAGGAACAGTTATACCAGCTGCCACACAGACACATAAGATGTCCTAACACAGTCACTGTAATTTATTCCATGAAACTAAATAGGACAAAACAGCAGCCTCATTATGGTGTCAAGCCCAAATCATGTGTATCATTGACTCCAGTTTTGTACTCTTCTTGACTGCTTCTAGAGGTAATTTCTTTAGTAATTGCAAAACGCGAGAAAGATTAAGTTTTTCTTTTAGATACCTGTCTTTTCGGTATACAGCAACATATGACAGCAACATTTCCCAATTAGATACTCTTCCAGGATCTAGTGACTGCAAATAAATAGATACATACGTACATACATAGATACATACGTACATACATATATACATACATACATACATAAATAGTAAGATAGATAAAAAAATATATTCCTATAGATGGGAACAATAGAGAATGCCGCATAATAATTCCTTCTCAAGTTTCTCTGGTTAAGTTTTTCCGGTAACTGAACCCCTGAAAAAAAGAGTCCAGATTAGGGAAGCAATCAGAAACTAAATTCCATGTCAATCAAGTTACTGCAGTTAAGAGAATTGGGAAGCAATCGAGTGCTGAGATTTCACATAATTTCCACCTATTTGCGTTCATCTGTACGTGTAAAGAGCCTGAGCTGCTGTCTATAATAATTTAATCACCCCAATTCACAATCTTTTATCTAGTCTGAACATTTTATGAGCTGGCTTTGGGATTATTATATGCACTTGTGATTTTCTCTCTCTGTAAGGCAAATGAGAGTACAAAGTAAATGAATACTTTCATGAAAAATTTTCCTACAGGATCTGCTGTTACTTTAGAAATTACACTAATTATGATCTGTGGAAAGGACACACTGGATCACTGGGTCGCTCATTGCCTGTGACATTCAAATCAACAATGCCTATCAGTCCTACTGGAATTCAGTGGTAATATTGGCAAACTAATTCTAATTGTCCAGCACTTCTGAAAAACATTAAGTTGCTATTGAAACAAATGGAATTTGAGGTAGGATGAAAAAGTTGGGGCCCTTCAGCCTGGAGAAGAGAAGGCTGCGTGGAGACCTCATAGCAGCCTTCCAATACCTGAAGGGGGCCTATAGTGATGCTGGGGAGGGACTCTTCATTAGGGACTGTGGTGAGAGGACAAGGGGTAACAGGTTCAAACTTAAAGAGGGGAAGTTTAGATTGGATCTGAGGAAGAAATTCTTTACTGTAAGGGTGGTGAGGCCCTGGAATGGGTTGCCCGGGGAAGTTGTGAAGGCTTCATCCCTGGCGATGTTTAAGGCTGGGTTGGACATAGCCTTGGATGGCATGGTTTAGTGGGAGGTGTCCCTGCCCATGGCAGGGGGTTTGGAACTAGATGATCTTAAGGTCCTTTCGAACCCTAACTATTCTATGATTCCATGATTCTATAGCTAACTGAAATATAACCATGTATTTCATGTGTTCCACAAGTTGCTAACACAGGCAGAAGCACAGCTCTTTTTGTTTTGTTTTCTTGTTTGGTTTTGGGTTGTTGCTTTTTTCCTAAATGGACGCAATATTTTGCTCAACCCTATATACAGGGTTGCTACTGACATGAAACCTTATTAGTAATAAAGTATTTATAAGCACCTCTGAAAAATCACATGCGGTCACTAACTCAGCACACTACTGAATGGATTCAATGGGCCAGAATATCTATAGCCAGTACACTGGCAATATCAATGAATAGGAGTGACAGAAGGCACGTTCGTATGCTTGTGTGTTAAGGAATGGAAAGAAAGGCATGAGTATGCTCAAAGACATTATTATGTGATAACTCAAGGAAGCAAGTCAATGTTAAATTACACTGCCACTGATAGTGTCATTAACTAAATCTAATGGAAGTTCTGATGATTATACTCTCTGCTTCAACTATAAACAACAGTGATATACGTTACAAATGATACAGCAAAACAGTGTTTTCATTTCAATTCACAAATAACAAAATTAAGAATGTGGTGGTGGCAAGACTGAATCAACCGTGGAAAGCATTCAGTGAACAACAGCCTGAAGCCATAGACTCATATATTTAGGGCAGATATCCACAGAGCAAGAAAAAGAATAGTACTCAACATGACTTCAGGCAATACTCAGTGTTAAGAGGCTGAAAGAAATTTATGAGGGAAATTCAGATACAGAGACATACACTTTGTGTTCTTTCTATTTTTTAACTAATTCAAGGAAATTAAGACCAAATCACCCAGAACCACTGCATACATGACAGAATTCTAACACAGCTTTCTGCAGATTCCTAAATCTGAAATAGCCCATGGCGTACACATGCATCATCAATACCTATCTTTGATGGTACATTACTTCCTGAGCAAAACCAGGCTTAATACATGGCTTAGAAAACATATATTAACAATCTCAAACCTATCTTCTGGAAAGAATTTAAGGATTAAACTAGGCATTATTAGTATTATCTTTCCATTAGTGAAACTCCACATATTGATGGATGCTGAAATAGGCAGCAACTTTGTAAGCCAATTTCTTCAGATAGTTTTAGTTACCTCCAGCCAGTTCATTAAAAAAATTAGAGAAAAACTGAAGCTGGAAGGAGTAGTCGGAGTCTAGCCCAAAGCAGAGCTGACTTTACAGTTAGACCAGGTTGTTCTGGACCTTGTACCAAAGAAATCTGAATGTTTTAAAGGATGGATACAATATGGCACTTTGAGCATCTGCCTCCAGTGCTTACCCGCTCTCAGCATAAGAAACATTCATGAATACCTCTGTTTTTCGATGCTTGAACGCATAACTGTTTAAAATTCTCAAATTTTAGAAGTGTTAAGGTTGGATGGTCTTTGAGCAATCTATCTACTGGATGATGTCCCTGCCCATGGTAGGAAGTTGGAAATAGATGATCTTTAAGTCCCAAACCATTCAATGATTCTATGACATTTGGATATCATTAAGGTAGTAGTTATACAATAAAATAATCTAAAAAGGAATCTGAAACTAAGACTTTTTATGTTGATTATCTTCTGAAAAGGGATTTTGAACAGCATAATGAAGATTTGCTATTTACTGTTTCCTTGAAGGTTTCCACGCATGCCTACAGTCAACCAAGTGGTCAAGAACTTCTCCATGTGTGAACCTGACGATTTTTGTTAAAAAATATTTTTTTATAAAAATATGATTTCAGTATTATTTGCTGTTGAAGGATCTGCAATAAAAGGAAGCCTTTTCAGAATGGGATATCATTATTATTTACAACAGAATTCTTAATTTATTGCTATGAAAAACACTAAAGGCTCTTATGACATGCTCATTTTCTTCTACTCTTCACAAAAAATTGTCTATGACAGTAAGTAGCCTGCCTATTTGCTTCCTTCACAATCTACACTAAAATGTCTACATGACTCTTGATAGAACTTATGCTGTACCTGCAAGTACAAACAGCTCAAAGAGACAAAATTTTAGCCTTTCAATCATTCCTGGTTTTCTACCCAGGCTCCATAGTTTCTCTAACCACAGCTCACTATGCTATTTTGCTGTTCTATACCTTTTACTTAAATCTTTTCCTTCCTTAGATTATGAATTTCAACATAATTTATATCCAAGAAAAAAAAAAAGCTTGAGTAGAACTAATCTTTACAAGCATAAACATCTAGCTAGGTACAGATATATTTTCTTTACAATATTATTTTTCTAGCAAACTGAATATAATTTTCAGTAGAAACAGATCCCTGCAGAAGTCACATGAGAATACAAGAAGAAAAATTGTTTATAGCAACATTCCTTCCTTTGGAGATGTTAGTAAATTATAAAAAGAAAAATCTATTAGCTCTGTGAAATGTAAAATTATTCCTGGGTCTTTAAAACAGGTATTTGGCACAGAAAGGATTCTAGATTCTGCACCCAGTCCCATATCAGGCTGTCTGTGCAAAATCAAATTATCAAGTGGAGTTGCATTCCTGAAATATATGCAGTTTTGTAATTTCCAACATTTATTTTTGCTATGAGCATTTGTAAACATATCTGTGTTCTGAGAGCAGACACCTTAATGTATTTTTCAAAATACGTCTGTATTCCTGCAATTTTTCAGATGATATAGGAATTTCATCTATAAATAAAAATACTTAAAAACCATCTAGCAGTGTGTAGTAAAAAAAAATACCAGTTGTATGGTATCTACTTTATTATTTATTTTTCTATGGTATGTAAATATTAAAAAACAGAACCAAAAAAGGACACCAAAACAAAAATAAAATACGCAGAGAATGAATTCCTCTGAATGTAAGTGAACTGTTTTTATGCAAAATAGTATAAGCCTTGGTAACTTGCACATCTGCATGAGGTTTAGATCAGCAACACATTGCTTTCAAACCTGGAGAACTGCATATCCAACAAAAATCAGCATGGTCCAGAAAGGCACGCGTGAATCATTGTAAGAAAGAGCATTCTGATAAAGCAGTATAAGAAGTTCATGAATTTATCAAAAATGTCTTAACTTTCCCAGGTAGGCTGGAACAGATACTACATTTTATTAGTTCATCCTTAGGATCAATCTTGGAAATTTCTTGGTGTAACTCTATATATTCCATCACTCTGTGATGGAATACAGGTGTGCAACACCTTTCCGTGATTCTACAAGATACGCGGAAGTTCCATGTTTCAAAATTAAGAACTATGCTGCAGGCTTAAAGAGTTTTCTTTAAACAGGAAAAGCTGATTTACTCAGACAGCTTTGTTTAGGAATTCTTTCTGTTTAAATAGCCAGTGTTGTCAAAATTTTATTATGCAGATTTCAACATGCCTCGAATATGTTAAAATATGAGGCATTTGAATGTGACTACTTTCAATGAATACTTATCACTTAAGTAAAGTAATTTAAAACCTTACCACACCCTTCCCCAACTGGACAATTTAGCCTCCTTTTTCTAATTATTGCACAAGCTGTTTGACAGAGCCTGCAACATGAATACCTCCATTTCCAAAAGATAATGTCATATGACAATAATTCTTAAGAAGCAATGTTTCTATAACTATGCACAGAGCTAAAATTTGTCACAGAGTGGAATAAACTGATTATTTATGTTCTCCTGTGAATTAACCTTTTTAAAGACACTATCAGTTTGTTTGGGTTTTTTTGTTTTGTTTGTTTTTTGAGAGCATACATCTAATGATGAAGTTCAACAAGGCCAAGTGCAAGGTCCTTCACCTGGGTTGCGGCAACCACCAGTAACAGTACAGGGTGGGGGAATGAAGGCATTGAGAGCAGCTCTGAGAACTTGGATTACTGGATGGATGGATGAAAAAATGGACATGTACAGGCAATGGCACTTGCAGCCCAGAAAGCCAACCTGTGCATCAAAAGGAGCATGACAAGCAGGTCAAGGGAGGTGATTCTGCCCCTCAACTCCTCTCTTGTGAGACCCCAACTGGAGTATGGCATCCAGCTCTGATGCCCTCAATATAAGAAGGATGTGGACCTGTTGGTGTAGGTTTAGAGGAGGGCCAAAAAGGGGACGAGAAGGCTGGAGCACCTCTCCTATGGACAGGCTGAGAGAGAAAAAAGACTCTGAAGAGACCTTATAGCAGCCTTCCAGCCCCTAAGGGAGGCCTACAAAAAAAATCCGGAGAGGGACTTTTTATAAGAGCGAGTAGTAATAATACAAGGAGCAACAGTTTTAAACTGAAATGGGGTAGGTTTAGATTAGATATTAGGAAGAAATTCTTCACTGTGAGGGTAGTGAGACACTGGAATAGGTTACCCAGAGAAGTTGTGGATGCCCCATCCTTGGAAGTTTTCCAGGCCAGAATGGATGGGGCTTTCAGTAACCTGGTCTGGTTGAAGAATACCCTGCTCATTGCAGAGTGTTTGGACTAGATGACCTTTAATGGTCTCTTCCAACTTAAACCATTCTATGATTCTGTAATTTGTCTGATACACAAATCTAGAGAATATACTAAACAGGTTTCAATATTGCCGATGTACACACCTCATTATGGCAGTGAATAAAAAGAACTCTTCAGGATATCAGCCTTCGCCCACATAGATCTTTTTTATTTGAAGCAGCTACTGAGAGATATCAGTCTCCCCCTCCCCATCCCTCTCTCTCGCTGTTACCCTCTTCTTGTCCCCTTGTGTTTTTCATCAACGGCCTTGCCTAGTGGCTACTCCACAAATGCACGATTCTAAAAATTCTTTTTGACATCTGTTTCCAATTCATCTTTTTTCATGCCCTTTTCTAGCTCCATATCCTATCATGAGTACAGTGGGCCAGTTCACCCCTGATATAACTGATGTAGCCACTAGCTCTAGGAGTGGTTTTGGTCTTGTCTGTTCAGAGGGTTAATTTTTGTCTAATCTATTTAAAATGACATTTCAATGCAATTTCCTCTTAACTGTCATGTTCTATAAGATGCATCTCTACTTGTGTAATTTTCATTTACTCACAGGACCACCTCTATAGCTTTCATAAAATGTTATTTATGCTGCACTTCTTTTATTCGAAATCCCAAGAATGTTCTTAGGTTTCCTGTGGTTACATTAGTCAGAAAAGTTCATGAGAAAAACTTCCTGTTCAGCCATGAAGACTTCCAGGCATTATATGAATTTAAAAAAACCAATAGTAGCAAACACATGACGATGTGGAACTAAACTAAATGTTCCCCACTCACTCCTTACACATTCAATATAAACCCAACAAATATTAAATACTATGCATTTAATTTATTGTATCAATTCATTCCATGTGGCCTTCAGAAAAAGATATGTTGTGAAGAAGCCACTTAGCCATTACCTGCAAAACTAGTCTAAGATGGGATGTCAGCCAGTGGTTATATAGTCACAGTACTTTCTAGGTGGGCTTGCTGTTCTTGCATCCTTCTTTCACCCTTTCTTTTTCACCTTTACTTTACCCTCCACTTTCCAATTCAGAGGGGTCCATTCTTTCATTGATTCCTACTGTTACCTGCTCATCCTCTCCTTTTCAGCCCTGCAGCACCATGGAATAACGTTGACAACAGTCATTTGGCCAGCATAATGTCTGTTTCTTCCAAGCTGTTTCTGAGCTGAAAATGAAGGTTAGGGCCTTAGGAAGGAGGAAATAACTTCCTGTTCTCTGCAGTACTCGTTGCAATCAGCAGCCCCTCAAAAAATGTGATCCCCAGCAATGCCCCAGGTCCGGACAACTGATGCTTGATCTGTTGACAAGTATTAATGGGACCCAAATCATAACTAATCAGTAAAATGTTATGGCTTAATAAGGGAAAAAAAGTAAAAGCATAAACTTATAGTTATTTGCTACAACACTGTTATGCACAGATAAGCACACTCAAAAGATGCTTATAAATGTTTTTAAATTTTTCATGTTTGAAACAGTAGTAAGCACTTCCATTGAAGTTGGAGCTTTGGCTTTTATAAATAAATTATTAAAGCAGCACTTGAAAATTATATGCCAGAAAAGAAGCCTCATATTTTGAAACCTTGACCAAAGAAACATTTTCCCCCCTACTTTTTCCAGGAAAAACTAGTATCTTGTTAGCTACATTTAAATATTTGCTTTCATATAAACATGGGCATGACATAATTGCCGAGGGAAAGAAAATACATCTAAAATTTCAACACTCTGCCAAAATACTTGCTACTGAACAGGTCGATAAAACTTCTAATGCAAAATGAATGTGGTACCTGTACAGACTGGGCAGCCAGAAAACCTCCGTCAGCAAGCAAAAGTGATGAAAAGTGAGTAGGCAAAAATTCTTACTTTTTGATAACTCAAGTCACTTTAAGCTCTTTGGTTCAGAAAGGCATGAATAAATAATGAACAATGACCAAAAAGTTGTCCAAAGAAAAGAGGCCAAATTTTTCACTGTTGTACATCACACAAAACAGATGGTAAGTGATGAAAACAAGTCACCGCAGTAAACTGAATCCAAACCAAGAAACTGAAGAGTAAAGTGAATCGTTAAATCTCATGTGCTTGTGGCACATGAGCTGCTCAGCTCACCAGCAGCTGTGTGTCTCTCCTTTTCCATTCCCCCTTGGGAAACAGGGGAGAATTTGTTTCTCATCACCCCTTCCCTACACTCTTCTCATCAACCCTTTGTATCTCATTGCTGGTTGCTTTCAAGTGGATCCAGTTTACCCAGGAATGAATTCTCCTTGGGTGATGTTGCTGTTTACTACCAGTCTTCAAAAACAAAAAAAAGCCATGAGAAAGACTATATTCACTATTAATCTTTCCACCCACATATTAACTCTACAATAGTTAGCTACAGCAACAATATAATACCGCTTATAAACTTAGTTCATCCTGTAGTATCTGCTCCATCAAATAGCAACTATATTTAATTGCAACCAAGACTTACAAGGTTGGCTTGCTTATATTCAGTGCAATTTGTGAGGTTCTTTTATAGACATAAAACAATCCAAACTACTTGCTAACCTCATGAATGACCTGGTGATTGCCAGTCGGCTCTAAGCTGAAAAAAATTTAAAGCAAATTGGAGCTGGGACAGCCTGTGGGGCTCCTTCCTGTGATGCTGCGCAACAGGCTCCTGGAGGCACCTCAGCAGGGGCAAGAGTCCAGTCGCAGTCCGACCCCAGCAGAGGCTTCTCCTTCTGCATCATGAGCAGTCAGGGGCTGGTCAGCTGAGGGCAGCAACACCTGTGCTCTCAGCCTGGAGGAGTCCAGCAGAGCCCTTTTCCCCTATGGCTGAAGGAGGCCAGGGCTTGGGCACTCCTGCAAGCAATGCTCCCTCGCAAGGACTCCTGTGGGCAGAGGACTTCAGCTGTGTCATGGAGTCCTGGCAGCCATCTGCTGCTTTGTTGGTCCTATTCAAAAGGCGTAGTGGCTGGACCAGTTTCAATGGAAAACACCCTGTCCTGCTTCACACCTCTTCCTGGGCAATGGCCATGACCCAGGCTCTTGCAGGACAGAGCAGCCAGCGCCTTTAGCATGTGGAAGGCCGCTACACTTCAGAAACTCTGACATGAGTTTCTCATCTCTTCCTGACACTTACACACAATATCCTGTTCACTCACATACATAATAATTTACTCCACATATTGTAATGATTTTCCAAATTAGAACAATGCTTTGTAATATCATAGGAAAAGGATTGTTTCAGTGTTTATGTCTGGTTTCCAAGTTTTGGCAAAACCCAAGCTTGCCTTCAAGCAGCCTGCGAGTTAGACATACTCTTGAAATACTGCTCTTTGTTTCTAAAAATCAGGTCATCACAGGAAAACAGAGAAGTATTCAGGATCATATTCAGTTGTTCACACAGCTTTCAAATGTATAAATTACAAATTAGGAATCATCATAGCTGAAACTCATTCAGGAGTTGTGATTACTGAAAAGGCTGAAACTCAATCAGGAGTTGTGATTACTGAAAAGCTTTTAAATCTGTCACAGTGATGCACTTTAATTTCTCGGCAACATATTGACTGAGGTTGCAGAATTACCATTAATAATCGGGACAATGAATTAATTATAAAAATTATTATGAATTATACAAATAAATTCCTAATCAAAAATTGGCTTATTGGCCTACACAAGCTTTCCTGTTGAGACTCGTAACCAATGGTATCAATCAGGCACTATCTCAATGCAGGCAAAAGCATAGTAAGTTGATGGAAGGAATCTCACAATTTGTTTTTGTGAACTATGACATTTTTTGTCAAAATACATGGGAGCACTAAATCTTTATGAGTCTCCTGCCCAATTTGTTCAGTAATTATTGATATTTATAACATGGTTATAAAAATGTCAGTGGACTTATCGGTCTGTTGATTGCTACTCTTTCTGTAGTCCAATTTTCCACTAGAATTTTAATTGTCAGTTTCTCAGCAGGAGACAATGTGAGAAGCGCTGGTGTATTTAAAAATGCCTTAACATGATGTGCTGTATAACATAAAGAAACCAAAAGTATTACAGACATTTTTTTTCTCTTATTTCTTCCTTCTTTTTTTTTTCTTTTTCCCCTGGTTGGTTTCAGTTGGAAAAAGCCTCACAGGAAAGATTAAAAAAAACACAAACAAACAAAAAAAAAAAACAACCAAACAAAAAAAAACAATAAACAAACAAAACCAAGAAACAAAACCCCAAAAAACCCACAAAAACCCCAAACAATTTCCTCCTTATACTTGGTAGGACGAAAAGAAAAAAAAAAACAAACAAACAATAAGTCCCTAACAGAAAAAAGATTGACTACTATCTTATTAATCAAGTATGAGTGGTGCTATTTCTGTTGCTAAAAATCCGTTTGTTTTTCATGCATATCTATGGGCATTATGTTTTAGACAACAAACATCCATGAGAAGCTCTTCATTATGTATTCATTACTTTACTGGTTTTATGACAACTTGGTGCAGAAATGTTATAAATTTCTCAGAATTAGAATGTTTGCTTACCTTAAGGCTGATGAAAAGACGCATTTTATTAGAAGGATTACTGAAATCACATCGAAACACAACTCAAGTTCCTATTTTGGTTATACTTTTCTTCTCAGTTACACTGGTGAAGCCCAACCACCTCTCTTAAATATTTAATGGTACGTATATATGAAAACATTTCTCCTGCATCCTTGCATGATTTTTAGATACTAGTCAAGCCAAGACTAAAACCAGCATCCATGTTGCAAGGTTCATTCTTTTCCTTCATTTAATGGTAATATCAAATAGAATCAGACAGGCTTAGATATCTATTTTTATTTTAAAAGTTCATTAGGTCTGCTGTTGGAAAACTTATTTCCACGTATTCATGAATTAGCTTCCTCCTAAATATTTTATTTGTTAAGTTAAAGCAACTCAGAAAACCTTAACTTCCAAGAAACCTTTAAGAGTATGAAATAAAGGTATTTTTCTCCCTGAATTTTTAATTGGCATATTTTTTCTGAATATCAATTATAAGGAAAGGATGCTTTCCACTAACAGCTTCAGTATATCTCATCACTCTTAGACACCAAAACCACTCTACCTCTTTCCCTCTCTACCTCTCTCCCTCCTAACTGGACAGTGAAGAACAAACGTAATGAAAGGCTCATGAGTCGAAGTAGGGACAGGGAGAGATGAGTTGCTCCCACAGTTCATGAACTGCTCCGGTGTGGGTCCCTTCCACAGGCTGCAGTCCTCCAGGAACAGACTGCTCCAGTGTGGGTCCCTGTGAGATCAGAAGTCCTGCTGCAAGCCTGCTCCAGTGAGGGCTCCTCTCTCCACAGGGCCACAGGTCCTACCAGGACCCTGTTCCAGCGCAGGCTGCTCATGGGATCACAGCCTCCTTTGGGCACCCCCCGGCTCTGGCACACAGTCCTCCATGGGCTGCAGGTGGAATCTGCTCCACCATGGACCACCATGGGGTGTAGAGGGACAGCCTGTCTCGCCATGATCCGTACTATGGGCTGCAGGGGAATCTCTTCTTCGGAACTACATGATCTTAAGGTGCTTTCCAACCCTAACTATTCTGTGATTCTGTGATTCAGAAACACTTCCTTCTCCTCCTCCATCACTGACCTCAGTGTCTGCAAACTTGTTTCTCTCACAGATTCTCACCCCTTCAGCTGCAATTGCAGAATTTTGGTTCCCCCACTTTTTAAAATATATTATCCTGCCAATGTTACCATCATCACTGATGGGCTCAGCCTTGGCCAGCAACAGGTCCGTTCTTTGCTGCTGGCATTGGCTCTGTCTGACACAGGACCTAGTAAGGACAGTAAGCCTTTATGAATCACTGCTTCAATACATAGCCACTAAAGCGAGCAAGTCTAACTTAGGTGGCCAGGCATGTGGCCTGGCCTCTACTTTACTATGCCAAAACCTAAGTAAATTAAATAGCAAACTTCTGTACTAAATACTTTCTTTGAAAGGCTGTTACAGAGAATGCTTGACACCTGTAAATGTTTAATAACCACCTGCTGTAGTAGCCACTCAGCATGTATTTTTTATAGAATATCTGAAGTTGGAAGAGACCCATAAGCATCATCAAGTCTGACTCCTTGTTCCTTGCAGAACTGCCTAAAACTAAACCGTATGACCAAAAGCATCACCCAGCCCTCCACAAACCCTTACAGGCCTGGGGCTCTGACTACTTCCATGGGCAACCTGTTCCAGTCACCGACCACCCTCTCAGTGAAGAATCTTCTCCTAATTTCCCTAGCACAACATATTTTTGATCCAAAGCCTACAGACTTCTTTGCATAACAGCTAAACCACTCCTGTCCTTATATTAATCTATTAACTTTGGTGTTGTGATGGCTGCAATGCACCCAGCAATCGTAGCCTGACAGACATCAAGAAACACAGACTAATTCGACTGAAATGTCACCAGGCTTGCACCCCTGCACCAGACTAAGGCTGTACAGATGGGAAGCTGCCTGGTAGATGCACATCAACTATAAATGATCAGGAGTACAAGTCAAATGAACATCACCTATCCCACCAGGGAAGTTAATCTATCTTGCAGTAAAACAGAAACCTTTGTATTTTTGACACATTACTGTTGTGAAGCTAGAAAAAAAAAAAAATTGCATTCTGGACAGTTCATAATGTATTTTTATGTTGTTTTTATGTTTTCTTCACACTTTTGACACCTATTCAGCAGCACTGATTAATCTGTTTGCCCTCCAAATCATTTGATTTTGCTCCAGTACCAATGAAAACTCAGCTTTAAAATCATTCTATATATAGCTAGATGTGAGAAATCTTTAGTTTTGTCTTTGGCATTCTTTTATTCCTTTAGGTGCTTTTAAACTGAAAATTTCTTTTGTTGAGATATTGCACCCTATCTATAGACTATACAGTCTCTTTAGTTTTAATACTTTCTTGTTCCTAAGTCAGCTAATATAAAATTAACTTGATGGCATCACATATTTCCTGAACCAAGCTTAGCAAATTCTCTAGAGGCACAGAATGTCATCACCCATTTCTATCACAAGTATTACACACTTAGAGGTTAAAACCTGGACAAATGGAAACCTTGTTGAACAAAAGAAACTCAGTATTTTTATCTTTGCATTTTAAAATAGCAGTTACTTTATTTTATATACTTGATTCCTAGTTTCCATTCAAGTGAATTTCAAAGCATGTTAAGCTTTATCAGCGAATATACCATTCAAATTATTTCAGGAAAAAAGTGTTTTATTTCAGGCTTTTGATAGATTTCCTCCTGTGATCTACAAAACAGACCTCCTGAGCTAGAACAGCTGAGGATATTGAGGATAAAATACCTTTGGAGGGAGGTTGAGAGCCCAAGGGAACCTCAGCCTTTCAGTCTTCAGGCAAAGATCAGCCTAGAAGGCCAGCACCATTTGACAAGAAACTACATATATTTCTGATGGAAAGCTTTTGATGTGTTTGAAGAGATGATAAAAAATGCCCACCCTTTTCTCTCCTCCAATATTCGAGCATGAAGGACAGTGTCAGAATCTTTATTCTGAATATTTAGAAGAAAAAGCACTGACCATAATACTACAAATAATTTCATCTGCGTCAGACTCATCAAGGAGCCCTTCAGTGCGTGAAATACAACACCTTTAGTTTGTGACAACCACAGACACTTCAGTTTCAATCACCTGCTTAAAAGTAAACTCAATGATAGCATAGGGAATCTGGCTGTCCACCATCACTCAATGCATGCCAACACATGGAACATAAATGGTTTCCTCTCTTGTCCAATTCTTGGCACTCACCATTGACGATAAACATGTTTCCAGTGAAAAGCGAACTGAGAGTATCTGAATATCCTCTACAAGCATTTTTATTGTCACATCTAATAAATTTTAGTGATATTGATCTAAATTAAGCAAAGTTAGACAGAGAAGCAAACTTTATCCCATTCTAACACCACTGTGTATTTGTGGAGAAAGGGAGGAGTTGGAAAGGAGAAGATAATGAAGGGTACAAAAAGCCAAACTTTCAAACTACCCAAATACCAAGTAATTCTGGTAGAATTAAAACTTATGCTGAGGAAATTGTGTGACTTGTGTTTTCTGTAATGCACTAAGGCACTGTCCTCTCACTCCACTGACCTCCAGACATGACTGGCTATGCAAGGGATATAATGTCATAGAATCATAGAATCATAGAATAGTTAGGGTTGGAAAGGACCTTAAGATCATCTAGTTCCAAGCCACCTGCCATGGGCAGGGACACCTCGCACTAAACCATGCCATCCAAGGCTATGTCCAACCCTACCTTGAACGCCGCCAGGGATGAAGCATTCACAACTTCCCCGGGCAACCCATTCCAGGGCCTCACCACCCTTACAGTAAAGAATTTCTTCCTCATATCCAATCTAAACTTCCCTTAAGTTTGAACCCATCCCCCTTGTCCTCTCACTACAGTCCCTCATGAAGAGTCCCTCCCCAGCATCCCTATAGGCCCCCTTCAGGTATTGGAAGGCTGCTAAGAGGTCTCCACGCAGCCTTCTCTTCTCCAGGCTCAACAGCCCCAACTTTCCATGGTGGCGGGGTTGGAACTCGATGATCTTGAGGTCCTTTCCAACCCTTACTATTCTATGATTCTATGATTCTATCTTCATACGGGAGGTGCTCCAGCCCCCTGATCATCCTCGTGGCCCTCCTCTGGACTTGTTCCAACAGTTCCATGTCCTTTTTATGTTGAGGACACCAGAACTGCACACAATACTTCAGGTGAGGTCTCATAAGAGCAGAGTAGAGGGGCAGGATCACCTCCCTCCCATATATCTGATTTAGTAGCAGGTTAGAAATTCTGCTGTGCTAGGAATACAGTCCCTCTGGGAAGAAGTCTGTCATTGCCTCCCAGTGCTCCTCAGCAGTGACATTATGCATCATATCTTCTTCCATACTGTACTTAAAGGACAAGTGTCAGATATATTGAAGTCCTACTAAGTCATTAGAATCTCCTTATAAATTTATCATTTTCCTGGTCCACAGGACAGGATGTAAAGCAGTTAACCACAGTTTCATTATTTAATATATGCTACTAAATTTTATGTTTTCTATGCATTCATTAATAAGTTCTACATTCATACGACAGCTAATAATAAAACTCCCCTCCTGCTAATTCTGAATGTCCTACTGAAAGGCATATAGCTTTCTGTATTTCTCTACCTTCAATTCTAAGTACTAGAACTTACTTTTAATGAAGATATCACTAATTTTTTCAGTTACATCCTAAACAACAAAAGTGACTTTTATTCCTTTATTTAGTCAGTGAGCTAAAAAGCAGAGATGTATTTCAAATACTTTCCTGTCTAGGTAATGTAGTAAAAGTTAAGGTTTCAGCAAATTTATTTATGAACATTCTTCAACACCTCTGTACTTTGAAACTTCTTTCACAAATGGAGGTGGCTTTCAAATACAGATGAATTTTGGTGTTTTCAGCATGGACAGAATGGCCTGATTCTACTTTTTCTGCTTCTGCTTCTGCTATACCCACTGTTCCCACTGTGCTAGAGTAATTTTAGAAGCATATGCATGTTCCATGCTTAAAATAAAAAAAAAAAAAAGCCCCTGTTTCTTACAGGTACAGAAAGGCCCATACTATCTTATAACCCAAAATAAAAGAAGGAAAGCAAGCAAAACAAAATTCACTTAATCTGTTCAATTTTTGGTACTAATTCCACTGAACTGGTGTAACACAGTAGGAGGAAGCTAGTCCACATGTATATAGATAAACTTTGAAGTTGTCTTCAGTCATGCCTTTCAAACATTTCATCAGTACAAAGATGTAGTACTGTCCAATATGCAAGAACAGCATTTTCATCTGTACCAATTACTACATAGCAGCATAAACATCTTTCTTTGTGTGTCTTGTTATACACCACTGAGAAATAACTGATATATAGTTTTCTCATAAGAGTAAATACATGATATTGAGAGAATCAGCAAGGTTGGTTGTTTCATTTTTTTTTTTTTTTTTTTTTTGCTTTGTATTACCTTCAATCAATCATTATTTCCTTACATCAAATATTTGCAGATCTAACACTTACCAGAGTGGCCATCACTGTGGAATCTTTTTTATAAACAAGGACATAACTGGAACATACAGACATACAAAGAACCATTTATGTAGTACCAGAAAGATTCTGTAACCAATCCTTTTGCAGTGGGTGCAAGGAAAGTACACTGGCTTTGTTTCAAAGGTCAGCTTTTACTGATGTTGGCTGTAGTTCATCTTAATGACTGCTAAACACAAATGCTTTGTCTCACACAGATCTGAAGCAAAAAAATTAAAATTGTAAGGTTGGACCATGTAATCACATTGAAACGGTGAAACTAAAGGAAAATAGTCATCCATTAAAATTACAGTATGTTAGTTACTCCTTCGTGACAGAAGATAACATAATTTGTAGTTCCTGTACACAATCACAACTGTATTTGCAAAAAATAGAATCCAAAACATTCTGTAGCCATTAGACGTATATACTGAAAGATTTTATCATCATGATTGGTTTTTCACATACTAATTTATCCAGGAAAGAGACTGACATGCACTAGTAACTTTTACTTCGCAAAAACAACATTGAACTGGAAAGGAAACGCACACTTCTATGAAAAATTCTGCCACTGACTGGCTTTCTTCTTGCTGTCTTATGCTTAAAGTGTTGAAAATTAGGTTAAAAGTAATAATAATAATCCTACATAAAGAAAAACAAGCTCTGAGTTTAATGTAGTCATCATCATGCAAGCACTGCTGAAGAATATACTTAAACGAATTTGTTCAAAGTTTTTTTTTTTTTTTTTTTAATTTACCTATTACATTTCCTGCCTCAAGTAAATTATTTCTTCTATTACTGCTTGCAAAATTGCACGGAAGTCAGCCAAAAGATCAGGCAAACAAAATCAAGAGAAGGATCTGAGCTGAGAAAACTCATATAAAGATATAATTTCTTATTATGAACACAGTTGACAACCGACTGTGCCCAGTTACTTAAACAGTCATAGTATATACATCAAACATTTCAGGATGAAAGAAAAAAAACTCTTGAGAAGAAACAGCAATTTCTGGAGCTCTGCTATCTTCCCCAAGCAAGGCAGCAAAATGGTCCTGGTCTTACCCACTATTCAAAGCACACTGTTGCTTGCTATCAGTGGCCATTTATGTTCTGCTTCTTTTACTGGATCAGAACTGTTTTTTTCCATCTATCTGTAAAAAATATTTTTACACCAAAAAACCAGATACATAGTCTTGCAATACAGTTTTTTGCAAAAAAGTCCTGCAAAGTATTAAAGGTTCTAGGTTCTTCTTGGTCATACCTGCATGAGAGATTTTCACCTCATTTTTATAACCTGACAGGAGACTGATTATCTCAACAGTAAGAAACCTGTCCCAAAATTTTCACAGATTCAGCATCACAAAACACTGGGCAACCTAAACATTGTCCCACTTGCTTACGCCAATGAAATATTGCAGCCCAGCTGATGAATACAGTGCAAGGTGCAATTTCTTAACAAAACCCTCCAGGTATGTAGGAACATGGGGACTTTGCCATACATGAATAAATGTGGAAAAACACAGAATAGTAGGAGGCTTGCACAGGTTGACATATACTGTCATCTGTGCAATGGACTGGTGACAACTCTTCTGCAGTGGGATACCTGATCAAGTTCATTTATCCCAGCAGCTCCAGTCTTCGCTATGAAGAGAGGTCTTTGACCAATATGAGCTAGCCATATGTCAAATCATTTGAGATGAGGCATGAAAGCTAACTTGCATGTGCTCTCCAAATCCATCCCACTACTACAGATACTTTGTCAAAATTATGACTGAGAAACTTGCTCTCTTAGGCTTTTCTCCACCACAAAACAGGCCAGTGAGATAAATTCCCTACTAGTTTTTCCAATTTAAAAACTATCACCAGGTAACCGCTAACAAAGCTGTGTCTGAACTGTTGTTTGCATGCCCTATGCTGCAGCATGCTGAGCCAGTAAAAATCAATGCTGATGCTGCTGTTTCAGTCAGATTAAATACTATAAATGTACTATAATGTGTATACAGTGAAATAGCTGGAAGATTGGTTTCCAGTTTAATATGTACTATTGCATGTTAACTGAAATTTATATTAAAAATCTGTTTTGCCCATTTTGCCATATAGTACCTCTTATGTTTTAGCTGAAAAAAGCCCATCTTTTATATAGCATCTGCTGTTGGCCATTTGAGATTAATCTGGCACAGCTTTTGGAACTAACAGATTTATTATCAGATTTTTATCACTGATTGGATGGGTTTTAACTTTAGGTCCCAACAATTCTCTTTGTGAGAATAAAAGAATGTTCTTTCATAACACTTTAACTAAAAACACTCAGGACTTTTTTCAAGTAGTAAGAATATTAATTATGTTCACAATCAAAATGTGATAACATGTAAAATATCTTGTTTTGCATGTTAATGCTTTGTAATTTTACAGAGCTTTTCAGCTTCAAAGCTCTTTACATAAATTAAGTGGATGTCCCTGAAGGCCTTAAGCAAAATTTTCTTTGCTTTCAAAAAAGATATAGGCACCAGACAAAAGCCTTGTGAAAAATTTAGGACTGAGCTTTGTTGGTTTAATCTATCGCCATCGCATGTGAGATAAAATATTACTACCATTTTGCGGATGGAGCAACGGAAATGAGAGGGGGGGAACCTAATGAGACTATCCCTGTTTATCTGAAAAGTCTGTACTTCACCTTGGCTGTGGCACAATTGAGCAGGTGAAATACAAAAGGCAAGATAATTCAGTTTTTCAAAGCCATGTCAACATACCTTTCAATTTATTTACTTCCCCATCAAAGACCGAACTGCCCAAAAGTCCGATGATTACCTCCTTATTGAACTGCTCCACACACAACATCTTAGATCAAGCCATCAGGCAGAGAAAAAATGCATTTGCTAGAATTCAGTCAAAACCTGTTATCTGGTACTCCACTTTGCTTCATCAAATCGCATTTGAAAAGGTACTTGTTAGAAACAGGAAGTTTCCCAAAACCCAGGAGCAATGGTTATTCCCTATGTCAGGTCAAAATCTATCATGCACTACCCACTCAGTATTTTCAAACTGAACTTTCTTTTCACTGTCTTTTAAACTGCAGTACACAAATGAAACTGAAATACATGTTCGCAACCTATAATTTAAAGCATAAATATTTTTTCAGCATCCTTTGCCACAATGACGTTTTTTTGTGAGTACAAGATCAACAAATATTCCTCTGTACTTACCATGTGATTTTTATGCCACTTCACTTGGGTAGTTTTATTGCTCAAGTAGAAAGTGCTCATTACCTATTTATGTTTATACATAGGAAAAGAGAGAGTTGTTTCAAGTGGCATACGTCACACTGTTGTTGTAGTTGATTTCCTCAGGATGGTTTTCTGGGGTTTTGGTGCAGTTTGTGGAGGCGCAGTTGCAGGTCTTGGAGGAGGGAAGCTGTTACTGGGACTTAACTCCAGCCCTCCATTTTCCAGAGGAAATGCAGGCAGAGGAGGTGGGGGAGGCGGCAGAGGTGGGCACTGGTGTGGCAGCTTTCCCATAGCACGCGCAGGGTCACTGTGCAAGTGCACCTCCCTATTTTTAATGTTATACCGAACATCACAATCGGGGCAATAGCCGTGGTACTGCACTTTTTCACTAAATCGTACCCGTTCCCTTGCTCCAGGCTGAGGACATCGCTCTTTCTCAGGTCTGTGCATCAGAGGCTGCATTGCAACTTTCTCCAAATTATTGGTTGGTGTACAGCATATATCTCCATTTGGGATGCGGTTGGGGCCAACCGGCAAGCCCCCGTTTCGCAGCAGGGTGCCATTAGTCTTGACAGGGTTGGCCAAAGGAGGCAGCCTGGGAGGCTTCTCACACTTAACGGGTGTCAGCCGTGGTGGAGGAGGAGGTGGATTCGGCTTCCTCAGCACGGTAAGGATAGCAGAGGGGTGTGCAGGTGGCTTGATGAGTGGTATGCTGCCCCGCAACTTGACTTTCTCCAAGCTAGAAGCTGTTGTGCTGCTGGAGCTGCTGTTGAGCGTGTCCGTTTTGGAACTGTCTGTCATCTCATCCTCCAGCTGCAGGTCAGATGTCAGTGTGTCAATCTGGTTAACCACCTGCGCAACAGCCAGAGCAAAAATGGTGAGAAAAACTTGCCCAGGGAATGCACAGGAAAACAAAAGCACACTCCACTATCAGTTCCGTCCTTCTCATAACAGAAGCAGTCACATTTTTTTTGACCATTGTTTCTTTTTTCTTGCCAACATAATAAAATAACAACAAAACCAAAAATAACAATGGTGCTGGATAGTTTGCTAGCTTATCACCTGAATACAAAAGACAGATAATGTTAAAAACTCTGGAATTAAATTCCATTTCTTTTCCTCTAGGGTTTACTTGGCAATATCATTGTAAGTGAACTGTAATCCTTCAGTATTATGCTTTGCCTTCCAGTCCAGGAGGAGACTGAATTATTTAACTCTAGCTTCTACATGACAGCTTCTGAATCCAAATCTTTTGCAGAGTACCTTTAGCTCTCACCTTTCACACAGTCTGTATTTAAAAACACATCTCTGTATAGGAGATGTTATACACCTACAATTTTGTTTGGTACACTCGTTCTTTACAAATTTTTATCATAAATATGGTTTTGAGAAGCAAGTCCTCTCTTGTATTAGACTGCATTACCTCCCTTTACGAAATCCTGAAATAGCACTTGCTGCAAGAAAAAAGTAGCTTGGTTTCCAAAGTTACACGCATTTATTAACTCATGCACTTTATATCAAGATTTCCTCTACCTCCCATATTCCCATTTGTAGTTTCTACAATGTTAGATCTCTTTTAGCCTTTCAGACTCCTTTTTCTACTCAGTTTTTTTATAGGATATGCAACCGATGGTGGCTTTACTGCGTACCAAAAATCTGTAGTGCAACAATTACAAGCCCTTACGGAAAAGTGCATTTCACTTAGTACCTATTGAACACTATATACACCACAGGAAGTAAGCACACATTTAAAAACTGATCTTTATCCTTTATACCCTCACAGGGATATACATAAAGTAATCAGTAGCTGAAAAATTACTAGCTAACTTTGGTGCATGAATAAAAACCTTGTGCCATTGCTTAGGGTTCTTATGGGAGATCTGTGACATTCTGAAGGGAGAGCTGGAGGGGTTGGTTACCTGAGTAGATGTGAAATGAAACTAGATGCCTCCAGTTGTGTAACTGAGTTAATCTTTACACTGCCAAGACTTTAATTTCTACTTCCTGCTTTCAATAATTTGATCTTAATACTACTGATTTCTAAGAAAGCTGCTTTTTGAGGAGTATAAGCCATATGCTAACTGAAAAAAAAAAGTGAAACTAGTTACTGAAGGCAGCAACTCTATTTAGTCAAACTAGTAACTCACTTATGCAGTAAAACGTAAGCAAAATCACCACAGAATTAAAAAGTACTTTAGCTTCCACTACTCATACTATAGTAAGAGTTGTTAACCTAAAACTCACAAAAATTCGTATTCAAAAATACAGTTTAGTGCCTTCCTTCTCCCAAAACCAGCAAATGTTGCAGATAACCATGATTTAGAAAGAGAGCTTTCAAACATGACAAAAATCTACAATACTTTTTCTATCCAAGACCAAAACAACTACTTATTTATTCACTATTCAAAACCCAATATTATGTTGCATTTCAGTTTCTATTTTAGCATTTTGATTTTTCTCTGCTAAAGAAAAATTATACCCTTAAATGAGAGATCTTAATTCCTCCAAATAATCAGCATTTTAATTATTAGTCTAGAAGTTGAAAGGTGCATTTGAACTTTGGTAACTATCAGACCCCAAACATCTCCTCTAGGGTAGAGTACAAGTAATCTTGCAAATATTCTTGGCAGAGAAATCACACCTTTACTAAGACAATGCAAAATTCATAGCAAGAACAAGAGTTTACAGGAGAAAGAATGCGCGGTATCACCTTACTTTATCAAGTAATCGAAGGTTGCTGTTATGACAAACCAAGGTAGTAAGAACTTCTCAAAATGAAACAGTGAATCTAAAGGAACAAACAAAAGAGACTCATGTTCTGGGCAATAAGCCTGAAATTCAATCACCCCTCTGCAATTTTTATGTGGATTTGTATAAATATTAGGGTCTGCCTACATATGGCCTAAATATATTATTGATGCCTCTCCTGGAATCCAATATATAATCTTTTAAAGAACTATAATAAGTATAGAATGTATTATAGCATTGTGATGTGGTGAGAAAATGAGCATCCATTCAAACTGTCCTTCAGACAGTGCAAAAATGTTCTAACAGCAACAGGAAAGTCTTTTATTAACTGTCCTTGAATTTAAATGATTACAGAGTTTATCTCTTGCCCTTTGGGAAATGTGTAATACGCACAGGAATTTTTGTCAGTTACTCATTTGCAAGACATAAAATCAGCATGAAATGGCTCTGACATATTAAGTTTATTTGTCCAGATTCATTCCCACCACCAGTTGTGATTTTATTTACTGTTATAACAGAGAACTGTTGACTAACACAGGGAAACTGATGCAGTTAAAAAAAAGAAGAAAAAAAAAAAGTGGGTTTAAAAAATAGCTCCAATTTCACAATATGGAAATGCTAGGTAAGAGACAGAATATTAAGAAACAAAAACACAGCTCCAGTTGTATAGAATCTGTCCATTTTTTATTTCTGGAATATAACAGGACTTGATTCTCATGCGCAGGCATGGGGGACGTATCCTTTTATAGCCTGAGGAGCTATTCAGCCATTAACCGGATTTGAGCTTTGCACAGATGCCTACTCCTCTCCTGCCAGCAGCATCCTGAGGCTTCAAACTCTGTAGGATCTAGTGTGGCACTCCTGCACGAATCAGGATATCAGCTCACTCCTACCTCTTTTCTAGGTCATTACTGGACAACAATATTAGGTGTGCAGTGGCGATAGAGTTGGATTTCTTTAGGTGAACCAAGTAATTATTCGAAGTCTGTTAACGCATCTACAGACCCAAAACATTTTCTCTCAGAATCTAAATTACTCAACAAACTAAATCTCTTCTTCTAACATCACCTTTGCCTTAGGAATATGTGTGAAGCTTTCACATGTTTGTTTATTTGTTTGTTTATTAAGTAATCAAGGGTACTTCCCTCTTACCAGCAAAATCCAGACCTTTAGAGAATGCTATAGATATTTGAGATGTTTTACAGAGAAGCAAAATAACACATTTTTCTCTACTTCAAGAGCTTTCACATTTGGATTGGACACAGAAAACTAAAGAATGAGAATAAAATTATGCCAAAAGGAAAATTATATATCTGTGATTAAATCTGATATTTGTACTTAATTTTATTAGGTAATTTTCATGTTAATTTTCTGCTAAACAAATGCTACAAATAGTATCCACCAAAGAAGTAAAAATGAAAACAAACAAATAAATATAAATGATTAAAAGCTCAGCAAAGAGTACATGTGGAAGTCAAAACTCCATACTCTAGAGAGAACACAAATGAAACAAAATCCCTTCCCCCAGGAGGGTCATATCTTTTGCATGTGTCATAGCTAAATTCACTACACTCCTCTCCCCTTCTTTGTCTCTTCTAGGGCAAGGAGAAATGGAACCTAATTTAGACTATGTTTACAAAGTTGTGCGAGTGAAAAAAGCGCAAAAAGAAAACAAAAGAAGGGCTATACTAGGAGACACAAATGGTCTACTTAGAACAATATTGTGAAAAATTACAAAAAGCAGGTGCCCAGGCAAAATCACAAAAATAGAAAAGTCATGTAGAAATATTACTGTAGAATCTTATCCTAGCCTCAAATGATTTTCTAACTCAAGGCCTCATCAGACTTTGCATTAAGTAGATCTTGACATACTAATCTACCATAAACATGCCTATTTTTGCTTGAATCCATATAAGCATCCACAATACATGCAGTTTCCCACCTTGGTTATATTATATACCACCGACTCCTTTTTCAGCTTGGAAAAAAAACAGAAGCTTTCAAAGACAAAGTGCTTCATGGACTTGTAAAGTCACAGCTATGCAAGCTGTCTCAGTCTTCAAATTTATTTGTTTGTTTGCTTTTTACTCAAAAAAATAATAAATGTCTATAGAACAAAGAATAACCTTACATAAGGAAATGAAGACTCGAATAGCCAACTAGATTCAGGAGCTCTTCTGCCACAACCAGGAACTTTTAATAAAAGTTTTACAGTGTATCCAGCAGAATCTTCATAGCTGAAGCTTTATTGATAAATAATCATGTCTATTTATGCTAAGATATTCTAGTGCAACATGGGGGATGAATGCAATATTTGAGTTAATATACTCTTCCATAAAGATTCAAAGTTCAGCTTTCAGGAGATGACTATTACAATAGCATCTCAGACAGCACAGTCATCCATCCTGAAGCACCAGAAAAGGGCAAGGTTAGTGTGCAGCCTGTCAGTGCTAGGGTATCTAAAAGATCAGCACCAGCCTAAGCAAACTTACATGCATCCTAACTCAATAAATAAATAAATAAATAAATAGATAAATAAATAAACAAAAAACAAAAACCCTCATGCAGTTGTTGTTGCCAAAAGAAATTTTTTGTTAAAGAATACTTTAGGAACCTCAGCAAACCAGCATTACCTTCTGGAGTATATTATACAGTTGCTGATTCAACCTTACCTTCTGTAAAATAAATGCATTTAGAAATACATAATTTTCAGTGACAGACTTAACTAAACTCTACTCTGACATTTGGAAGCATACTGAACACCAAGCTAGGATGGATGTAAACATATAAATGGAAATTTAATAATATGATGCACTCTTGGGAATCTAACAAGGCCATGAAAGCTCATCAGTCCAACTTAGCATTTCAGAGAAAGCAAACTGGGAAGATCACATTCAAAATATGAAAGAAAAAGGCTTCTTTTCCAAGAGAAAGTACAAAAGTAAACAGAAAAGGCAGTAAGCTGCTCACTGTGTTCTCCTTTAGGGACGTAATAACCATGGTAATTCCTCTGTGTATCCTGTGTGTGAAGTCTGCTGGAGACACTGCTTAGATCAGAGAAAGAGATGAAGGCAGGTATATGGCAGGTATTCATAAAATGAAGAATTGTACAATTATAGTTTCTGTCACACACACAAGAACCCCGATAAAATTATGAGAAATAACCAGAAACTTTGAGAAATTAAAGTAAAAACCCCAACCGAACAAATCCCTTTCTAGGAAAGCAAGTTCAAAGTATATTGGTAACAACAAAATAGCTGTTCTAAAAATATTAACTGAAATAAGACATCAGTCCTTATGAATGGTAACAGAATTTATTTACACTTCCACTGAAATACTCACAGCATCACATACTTAGCAATATAGGAAAGTAATTAATTTCACAAAAGTAAAGGGCATTTAATCTGGTTTTATGTCACATCTAGAGGCAGAGAGATGATACTTGTCTTAACTCTGGTAAGGGAGTGCAATGATTTTACAAGTAGCTCATAACTCAGGCTGAAAGACAAACTACAACTCAGACTCCACACTAAAATGTAATTCTCATTTTGAGTTATCAGATATGCCTTTCCTTTGCTCCCCTCTCTTGTCCATAATGATGCAGTCACCAAAACTGTAGAAGCAGCAAATCAACCTGTGTATTTGAAATCACAAGTCCGATGTATATTTCTATGGGCAGCAGTGCTGAGAGCTGTTCAAGAGCAGAGCCCAAGAGCAGCAAGTGAATCTGGCACTCTTGTCCCAAATATCAACAAAAGATTCAAAGCTAGAAAGAAGAGTTTTTCAATACTGAAGAAATGAATGAGGCCTACACAATAAAATATAAAGAAAGCATAATTTCATATGACTCACAAAGAAATGGTAACTTAATAGGAAATCAGCAGTTTTACCTTTATTGTTATACTGATGTCAATTATACTTTTTTGGGGGGTTGGGATTTTTTGGGGATTTTCTTTTTTGGTACTCTTCAAGTTCAGGTTTGGCAGTGAGATATAGTCTGTGAGACTATTTAAGCTCATGAAAGTAATAGAAATCATGCTAATTTTCTTTTCTGGGGACACAAATCTACTGTTGATCTTATCTCACTATAATAAGGAGAGTGTACAACTACTTTATTATTTGGGTTTTGTACATTTTTCCTAAATTTGTGAAATTATAAATTACATTTATGGAAACATAAAGACTACATACTCTATTTTTATGCTCTTAGATAAGAAAAGAAAAAAAATTGAAAAGGATGAAGCTGGACATGGTAAATATGTATTTGGTCAACTATATTTGCATGTAATTTTTTAATTTATTGGCATAAATCAGGAAATTTAGAAGACAAAATGTTAATCAGTATTCAGTGTCTAAATGCATACATAAACACAAGTAAA
Organism: Amazona ochrocephala; assembly: GCA_039720435.1. Classification (NCBI taxonomy): domain Eukaryota; kingdom Metazoa; phylum Chordata; class Aves; order Psittaciformes; family Psittacidae; genus Amazona; species Amazona ochrocephala. The sequence continues at coordinate 54,220,388 of CM077909.1, read as the reverse complement.
AAGGCTTTCCTTTAAAAAAAAATCAAGACATTTAATGTGGAACCTTTGTGTATATGTTTAAATAATACTCCTTAGCAGTGGAATTCTTTAATATAAAGAGGCCAGAGAATACTAGAGTTGTGAGACTTTGGTATGTCTTCTGAATCAAATGAATCTCTCTAAATCAACATTTCAGAAGATGCTGCTTACTACTGCTCTTCTCTCTCAAAACAGGTAACAAAATTGAAAATAGCTGCATGCTGACATGCATGCGCATTCTCATTAATTTCTAGTGCTTTCTGAATAAATGTGCTGTGAAACAGCTGAAAATCCAGTATCATAAAATTCTAGAGATTTTAGTCCATACATAACAACCTTTGCTACAAACATTGGTTCACAATTACTAAAAAAACAGTGATTTGCCTAATCAGGCATCATACTAATTTAAATGAATGCTAAATATTTGTCTAAGCTCTTAACTATTAATGTCAACAGCATGAAGAAGTTTACTTTAAAATATGTGCATCCCCAAAGTACAGAGCTCACCATGGAGACTGAAAGTTACTCTGTAAAACTAAAAAAAAAAACGTCACACTAATCACATAAATAGCTTGTTAGGTACAGTCTTCAGATATATTAAAAAAGCTGTTAGGGAAAAAAAAAAAAGCCCTCAGAGCATTATAGGCCTGAAAAAGAATCTAAAATACTTAGCACATCCAAATGACTTGTCTGAGAAGCTGGTAAACAACTCCACGCTCGCAGCTCAGAAAGCCAACCGTACCCAGGGCTGCATCAAAAGGAGCGTGACCAGCAGGTCGAGGGAGGTGATTCTGCCCCTCTACTCTGCTCTCATGAGACCTCACTTGGAGCATTGTGTGCAGTTCTGGTGTCCTCAACATAAAAAGGACATGGAACTGTTGGAACAAGTCAAAAGAAGGGCCATGAAGATGATCAGGGGACTGGAGCACCTCCCATATGAAGATAGACTGAGAAAATTGGGGCTGTTAAGCCTGGAGAAGACCTCAGAGCAGCCTTCCAATATCTGAAGGGGGCCTATAGTGATGCTGGGGAGGGACTCTTCATGAGGGACTGTAGTGAGAGGACAAGGGGGAATGGGTTCAAACTTAAAGAAGGGAAGTTTAGATTGGATATGAGGAAGAAATTCTTTACTGTAAGGGTGGTGAGGCACTGGAATGGGTTGCCCAGGGAAGTTGTGAATGCTTCATTGCTGGCAGTGTTCAAGGCAGGGCTGGACATAGCCTTGGATGGCATGGTTTAGTGCGAGGTGTCCCTGCCCATGGCAGGGGGGTTGGAACTAGATGATCTTGAGGTCCTTTCCAACCCTTACTATTCTATGATTCTTTGATTTATTCTATGATTCTTTGATTCTTTGTAATTTGTGTTAACTCCAGTCTTAAACACTGGATATACTTCTCTAATTTTAAATAAACCACCCCACTATACAGAGTACTAATCATCATCCTTCCTTTTCCCCTGACAATACAAAAGAGACTCCAGAAATGAAAGTTTAACATCTTTTTGTTCTGAAACCACAAAGACATTCCCCAGCAACAGCTAATATATCTTTTTGGGGACCACATGTTGGGCGGATGGATTTTTTGATTGAAAGGATTTTATGAGTGGAATAATACTGAGTCTAGATGGCCTCCATACTTTAATATTTCAGAACCATTTCTGTTACAGCTCCAAAGCCACATTTCAACCCAAATGAAATGTGCAATGAATTTACATTAATCTGGAAATACTAATTCCAAGCCTGCTGGATGATTTTTAAAATAAAGTTTCAACAGAGCTGAACAGAACTGGAGGATTTAGCTTAGTAGACACATTTCTAACCAGTTCTTTGGGTTCAAAACATGACCCAAAACTGCACAATCCATTAAACTTCATTCTAATTAAAAGTTTTAGTAAATACAAAGTTCAAAGCAAATTTTAGATGAATTGATAGCATTGTCTGCTTTTTAAAGTGAAAAAATATAAGGCAGTAAGCAATTTTTGTTCAGATATGCCAGTAATATCCCTTCTGTTGATATGCTTCCAGTGAAAGAGAGCTTTTGTTTAGGCATTAGGTTGAACTATTTGCCCGGTTAGAAACAGTGTTATCAACAATGATAATTGTTATTAAAAGGCTATATAAGTCCTTCAGCTAACAGTTGTTAAAATGGGTAAGCTGCCTTCTGCCCTTTGCTTACCTAGTGAACTGCTGGCAACATCTGGAAGTAAGTGTGCTGTAGACACTGGTCCAGAAATGAGAACAAAAAAAATGTTGCAATATTGATCATAGTGAATGCTTCTTAGGACTCAATTTGACTTTTTTCCATCTGGATAAACCAAGCAGGATACATAACAGGAGACAGCCCATGGTGACCTTACACAACTAATAAATAATAGTAATGAATCAGCTAAACTTTGCTAAGGTGGAGTAATTGCTATGGACCATACAGGTTTGAAATGAATACTTGGCTGCCTTTTAATTATTAGTTGCTCCAAGTTAAATTGCTTCTGCTCACACTGCATCTCAACGTATTTAAGGAATTTAATTAAAAGTCACAGAATAGTCTATCTTAATATTTATGGATAACACTTTTTTTTCAATTTTCTTTAAATAAAATCCTTCATGTGCATAAGGGAAATATAAAAATAAGGAGTTTTATCTCATCCTTGGTTCCAGATACATTATACATGTCAAAATGCTATAAGAGTTTATCGAGTCTCAGCTCTCCGTGGCTTTGCCCTGATTCAATATGCTAATAACAATATAATGAAGTCAAAACTTTTGTTCCCTTTGCTAGATTCCTAAATCTGACACCTTAAAAAAAAAAAAAATAGGTGCTTTGTTATATAAATAATATAATAAAATGATTTGGTAATAATTACGGTATTCACATTATCATAATATGCACATTGCCAAGAGAGCTGTTTAAAAAAATTCAATGTAATGTTACATGTTTACATAGATGGCTGATTACTTTATAGTTACAGCTGAGTTTAATAAAAATCACTCATTTCAGAGCTTGAATAAAGCTTTCTAATTGCCTTCAAGTAAAAAAAAAAAAAAAAAAAGGCAGCCAAAACCAAATACCATAAATTAAGGATGCATAGGGAGCACAGGTGAAGGAGCAGAGTTTGCAGATGTTTGCAGTGAAATACACAGTCTGTTTGCTGAACCTTAAAAATGCTTATCTAGCATCTTTAAGATGTCTTTAAGATTTAGGAAGTCTTCTGGTTTCAAATCTAGTATTTCTACTATTAATCACCCCAACAGAAAGGAATCAGGAAATTTGTACCTCAGATACTTGCAGCAGTTTTGAAGGGGGTAACTGCTGCAGAGTAAATGTAAACAAACAGTTGCATTACAGCAGGAAACTGGAGTAGCAGACTAGACTACATTGATGCAATAAGCAGAGAATTATTTCCAAATAGATCTGCAAACCAAGCGTTTGCAGCGTTGGGGAGAAACTCCCTGCCTCGGTCACTCAGGGTAGAGAATTGCAGTCAAGATTCAGCACAGCTACTGCAAATTTCCAGCCAAAGATAAAGTCAAAATGATTAACTCCTTGAAACAAACTGCTGATATTTAGCCTTTGAAGCTTTATTCTAGATTTTGGCTTCCCTACAATGCATGTAGTTTAGTTACCATGTTGATAAAAAAAGCCACGGAAAATTTACTTTAAAGTTACGTATATTAACAATTATTTTTATATGGACTATGACAAGACAAGGAAAATCTGATCCAAACCTCACGGAAAGAAGCAAAAAACCTCAAGTTTTCTATGTTTGCTGGCTGTTTCTTTCATGATGTCATCTAGAATTTATAAAACAATAATAATTTTTACTCTCTTTTTTATTATTTTTTTTTATATATGTGTATATCTACAATATGCAAGCAGCACAATTTATGCTCATGGCAATTACACAATCCCTGAAGTGCTAAATCATTTCTTTGATTGCCACCCACATTACTAATCCATTTTGAAGAGTCCTCACATCCAGTCCTTGTAATTCCCAATCCCTCTCTGATAATTGCACTACTTGTGGCAGCAGGAATGAAAAACTTTTCGCCTATTACGTTGAAGTGGTCCTCAGATATAAAGAGTGATATTTTTCCAGTGCTCCTGGCAGGATGCACAGAGAAGCACTGGGAAGACAGATCAAGTGTCTGCTTCTACTGCTCATCTATGGAGATCATCTTGGTTTGCTTTATTTCAAATAAAAATGCTGTCCTACTGTTCAACAGAACATGGCCGATGAGAAGTGTTATGTACAGATCTCTGGTATATGCATTGACATTTTACCATAGATCTTACCCGCTGGTGCTGTATATGACACCGTAATACAGCATTAAACAAATAATCATTTTGTTGTCTAGGATATTAGTAAAAATAAAACTATATAGGTAAGCTTTATAGCTATAATTCATGTTTTAATACTAAGATCTAGGATTTCAAAGCAAGGATTTGCCCTTTTAGCAAAGCAAATATGAGCTGGAAACGTAGATGCTTGGGGTTCAGACTGATAAAACAGGTCTGTATACTAAAGAGGATATGTCTAATACAAGAAAGTGCTGCAAACTCTGTGGAAGGTATCAGCTATACCTGAAAAATAATGCAATCCTGAAATACCTAAAGAAAAAGTAAGTAGTGCAAACTAAAGTTTTCAACGAAAATTACTGAAAACCCTACGGACTTGGAATTAGGTTTTAAAAATGCATAGGAAAGGTTATTAGGTTTTGTTAAAACAATTATGTTTATTTAAGTTAAAATTGTAAGATCTGAAGCACAAGGCAGCTTGAAAAGACAGAACTCTTTCTTCACAGGTTGTATCTTCCTAGTGAGAGATAGGATGCTTCTTTTGGACTAGGTGTAACATATTAAAGACAAGAATTCAGGGAAAAGGAAAATTTAACATTAAATAACATTGAAATTTATTTTAAATTATCTTTTAGAGACTATAATTTTGCAAATTTAAATTACTACTAGCTAGTACTTTATTGGTACAACATTAGTACTAGGTACTAAATACTGCTATTTAATATCAGTGTCTGACTTCACTGTTTATTACTGCACACCATGATTCTGACACGTCCCAACTACTTCTTGACAGAAAGTACAAGAGAGAATGTCAGGAGATAAAAATCCACCACTTGCACGTACGAACAAGGGTCATGGTTATTTCTACTTTTCTTAACATAGAATCATAGAATCATAGAACAGTAAGGGTTGGAAAGGACCTCAAGATCATCGAGTTCCAACCCCCCCTTGCCATGGGCAGGGACACCTCCCACTAAACCATGCCATCCAAGGCTATGTCCAACCCTGCCTTGAACGCCGCCAGGGATGAAGCATTCACAACTTCCTTGGGCAACCCATTCCAGTGCCTCACCACCCTTACAGTAAAGAATTTCTTCCTCAGATCCAATCTAAACTTCCCCTGTTTAAGTTTAAACTCATTACCCCTTGTCCTCTCACCACAGTCCCTAATGAAGAGTCCCTCCCCAGCGTCCCTATAGGTCCCCTTCAGGTATTGGAAGGCTGCTATGAGGTCTCCACGCAGCCTTCTCTTCTCCAGGCTGAACAGCCCCAATCTTCTCAGCCTATCTTCATATGGGAGGTGCTCCAGCCCCCTGATCATCCTCGTGGCACTTGTTCTAAGAGTACCATGTCCTTTTTATGTTGAGGACACCAGAACTGCACACAATACTCCAAGTGAGGTCTCACGAGAGCAGAGTAAAGGGGCAGGATCACCTCCCTCGACCTGCTGGTCACACTCCTTTTGATGCAGCCCAGAATACATCTGAACAGTTAAGACAAAAGTACCACTGTAAAATATGACAAACAATGTTAAGTGTTTAAGTTTGCCTCAACCTTCTGTCTTAGATGCATTGACAAGTATTATATGCATATTTTACACCTGCTATCAAATATTTATAATTTATCTGGTTAAGCTGGTGATCAGTGTATTTTGCTTGTTCTTTTCACTAGGTTAGGAACAAGGGCTGAATTACATTTTCAGCCTAACAGCTATGACAGTAGCTTATTTTCATTGGTAAAGCCATCTAAAAAAAAAAAAAAGTGTCCGCTGATGATTCCTCCAGCTATGATTACAGCAGGTAGTTTTGTTGCTCTTGATTTTACATTGTTAAGCATTTTTAAGGTAAAATTTTCCCCCCTCTCCAGATCAAGAAGTGTAAAAACAACAAAACCTTGATCCATTCAAAAGCTACTCATATCTGCCTAATTTCTCAATAATAAGTTTTAAAATACTTGCCGCAGACCCCAAATTTCAAGGAGAAAAAACCAGCACTTTCTTTCCCCCCCCTTTTTTATTTTTCTTTTAAGGAATCTAAATAAACATACTCATTAAATGAGAGACTTAATAGACCCATATGTGAGATAAGAGTTGAAGTGCAGAGAAAGGGCCTATAAAACCTGTTACAGAAGAGAATATAAGGTGAGAAGAAACTACATGAAGTAACAGCAAAACAGCAGAGGAAACTGTCCTAGCAGTTAAACCATGCTATCTTTGGTATTAAAAACCAAAAATTTCCAACTGAGTTTCAGAAGAATTTCAGGCTTCAGCTTTCTTAGGATTACCCATCTCGAAATTGCCATGCTTTGAGGGAAAAGCACAGCAAAATATCAGACTGCAAAAAAAGTCTTCAGTATGAAAATATCACCACACATCATATTTTCTATAGATCTCCCAGGCTACTTCTGGGAGAAGCAGCTACAGCTTCATTACTGTCTGAATTGGTGCTCCAACTTTCCATGCTGTACAAGCAAGTTATACAGTAAGTTAATATATGGATACACAGTGATTTCTATAGGCTGAGAATATTGGGGCTGTTCAGCCTGCAGAAGGGAAGGCCGCGTGGAGACCTCACAGCAGCCTTCCAGTACCTGAAGGGGGCCTATAGGGATGCTGGGGAGGGACTCTTCATTAGGGACTGTAGTGAGAGGACAAGGGGTAACGGGTTCAATCTTAAAGAGGGGAAGTTTAGATTGGATCTGAGGAAGAAATTCTTTACTGTAAGGGTGGTGAGGCCCTGGAATGGGTTGCCCAAGGAAGTTGTGAACGCTTCAAACCTGGCAGCGTTCAAGGCGGGGTTGGACACAGCCTTGGATGGCATGGTTTAGTGTGAGGTTGTCCCTGCCCATGGCAGGGGGGTTGAAACTAGATGATCTTAAGGTCCTTTCCAACCCTAACTACTCTGTGATTCTATGATTCTGAAAATCACTCAGACTTCCTGAAGCTATCATGTCTCTATATCCACTTCATTGTCCATATGCGAAGTTAGCTAAATTGTACACTATGAATTCTCTGGCCCTGTTTGTTCCTAGATCTCATAAAAACTGTGAACACTCCCTGTCACCCATAACAAAACTAGGAATAAGAAAAACATAACTTTTGGCATAAAATTGCCCACAAACTCACCATTGAGTTTGCTTTTTCTTACATTTTAAACAACACAACCTCACCCATCTGAACACGCACTGCCCTTTTCAGACATAGCTGAGCTTCTTGTACTGAGTTTCAAGACACACTGGGACCCACTGGTTACACAGCACACAGATAATGCAGCTCTAACTTAACCATTCAGTTTAAAGTCTTCATAGAAAACAGTAATTTTTCCTATAAAAGACTATCAGAATTTGTAGTGAGCACAAAAATAAACACCAGTGTGGAGTCTCAGAGACACCACTATGGTGTCTCAGAGATTAGCATAAATAATGGTATGCTGCACAAACACGTTCATCTCAAAGCGGATATTACATTGAATATTATTAAAAAATATACATATGCTGCACCTATATATACAGGCACAGCAGAAAGGTAATGAATCAAATGAAGTATAAGAATTGCTCAGCATATTCATAAGCTTGCATTGTGTGGGTTGCTTTATGCACAGGAATATGGGAATTAAAAATTTCTAGCACCTCTAAGGCAAAAAAAAAATATAAACCCCAGAATCAAAGTAGTTTAAAGTACCATAAAAAGAAAAATGCTGAAGTACTACTTCCAAAATGAGAAAAACATTTTCTTGTTTGTAGTAAAAGTAAATATAAAAAAAAAAATAAAAAAAATTGAAAACTGGGTGCTAAGAAGCATCAGCTACAGATTTTTTCACTTGAACATTTAAGTAGACCTGGAAAGGCATCAAATAAGCAGTGGGTAGAAGACAGACTTTTAGGGGTTTTCTATTTTTTTTTTTTTTTTTAAGTGATAAAAGTGATTGAGGTAAGTGGCAGGGACGTTCCTTCTCTGGTGAGACTGTGAATATTCAGGTCTTCCAGAAGCTTAGCAAGGACAAAGTACAGGTATGTTCAAGTATGTAGTTGCAATTTATAGGCCTTCGTAGAATTATATGGATAAATGAATAGGCAGAATAGGGTCCTGACAGTTAAAAGACTGAATCTTTTAAGTGCTGCAACTGTAGTATGATTTCTTTAAAAGGGTACACCCACATTACAGGTAATAAGGACTTACTTACCTTCTTAATTAAATCAACATGTTTTCTATTAATAGACATCAGATTCTGATTCTACAGATAAAACTTGGTTTCTCACAATCAATAAGTACAATCTGAAATAGTAGCCCTGTTATCTAAAAAAAAAAAAAAAGGAGAATAAAGAAAACATCATGATGATATAAAGGAGGCAATAAAGGAAGGAAGTCCATGAGCTAAGGTATTGTGGACCTACACAACATATTCATTCATGTTAACAGTTTTTACTGATGGAGTGGAAGAGAGAATTGCAGAGCATGAGTCTGTATTTTTTTCCTCACCAGGCTGTAGTAAAGGGTAAATTCTAATTGGGAAAAAAACCCAATATTATAGTTCTTTCCATTGCTACTAAGAGCAGAGGCACTTTTTATCCTCCTTTCTAAGGACAGACTTTAGATAAATCATGAACATAAGAATAAATAAATCCAGGTTGTTTAAATTAATCTAAAGAATACAGATTTAAGGCAGGCTGCAATTATTTGTTGTACTTATAATAAACAAGGAGAGCTGACAGAAAGCTATGCAAAAGACTTAAAAAAAAAAAACAACCCTCAGCTTAGCTAGGCACCCAAATGCACATCACTCTCAGACTAATGTGCTTACTTACAAAAAGAAGCAAGCAGTAATATCTTTATAAGACCACCTGATGGCTGGAACAAAGCCGTCTGGCTTTCAAACATAAAGGATTCTTACTAAATAAGAAAAAAAAATAATTTTAGGTTTTACTTCTTTATAGCCTTCTGCCCAGTTCAAGACAGCTACCTCCTTCTCTCAATAAAAATGAAAGCTTTGAAAAATGAACAGGAAAGAAACCTTATTAGCTCATCCAAATTCTTTACTAAAACCAGACAAACTGCTCCAACTTCTCATTTTGTGCATTACACCAAAAAAGGAGGTGAAAATGAATTCATGTGGACTCAGAATTTAGGGAAGAAACCATTTATTTTCATTATGAAAAATGAAGACATAGCTATCTTCAACCCATGCGCTATGAAATATCTTCATCAAAGTAGCAACTTTCAATGAAAAACAAGTTAAATTCTATTTTTTGTTGACTCACATTGCTTTGCCAAACTTTTTGCAATCTGCTATTTTCAACTGTCCATTACACTGATCACTTTTATCACACTGCTTTTAATCTTCCACCTGCTTTGATTAAACATGCACAAAATTAAACACAGTTTTCACTAAGTATCTGACATGGTGTAACAGACACCTGTTTGCCCTTCATATACTTCACTATTACCTTTTGCCAAACAACTTTCCTGCAGACATGGGTCCAGTACAGGATATTTAACATCTGAGCCAAAGCAAAAGTGAAACCATGTTAGTTCAAAGTATAACTGACATATACATTGGTAAGCTCTTAAAGCAGCTATATGTAAACTGAATAAAAATCACTTCATTAGTATGCAGTAATAAAAGAAAATTGATTCTTTTTCCATTGAGCTTCAGTTCTGGTCACTGGCACAAGTGCCTATGTTCAAGCTCATGAAATCTGAACATGGAGATATGCTAATTGCTATGGTTGCCAAGACATTGGTACTCCAAATTGCACCATTGCGAGGTACCAAAGTAACTGCCCTGGTAATATGAAACAAGGCATTAAAATTTTCATATTCAATAGTAGGTTCCATGCCTGTGTAACATCCACATACCAAGTAAGAGTGTAAGAACAATTCATATTTCTCAAAGCTTTGTAATCATTAGTAATACCCAATTCTTAGAAGAAACATACTGACTGTCCTGGTAACCACTATATGCTTCAAAACTACACAAGTAATGGCCTTCCAAGTAGTTAGCATATCACTGAATGGTAGATAATATTCTTGCTCTCTAATTAACAGACAGTTAGAAAGTGTATAACATACTTGCTTTTCTTGTATGTCTTACAGCTAGAAACATTGAAACAATGATTTAAGGGACAAAACTCTCATACAGTGATTACAGCAACATGAAAGTAATGACACTATAAAAATCGGACAGTTAACAATATATCCATATAATCTCTACTTCACTTTTGCCAGTACATTACCAACAAGATGATAGAAGGAAGACTTAGAAGAGCAAATCTTCAAAAAAATACGTTAATTTTTAAATACAGCATAACAAAAACTCTCCTGAGGATCTTGGGAAGCCACTAAAGTCAGAAATAGAAAAATGTGATCACCACCTGAATGTAAAGGAGAAATGAAACATACTGAGCAGCCCTCACAGACCAAAGCCTCCACTTTACCTTATTCACTGCTCCTGTACCAGCACTGCTTTCATCTGTCACATAGCACCATGAGCAGAGCAAGAGCTGTGGCTGAGCACTATCCCTGTGCACACCTTGCAGTCAACAGTGTGACATCAGCCATCACATTTCAGACCAGCCTGCACACTATGAAGTTTTTCTGGCCTAACAAACATTAGCCAGACTTTAAGAAAAGTCTCCCCTTCCCTCACTTCTTCTCCCAGTAAAACCATGTATCAAACAACACTGTGCCAGTGAAAGGGAGCTCTTGTTGCCTTGTGATCTCTTCTGCACAGGGTGTGCAGCCATGCCTTTGGAAAAGCCTCTTCTATTGGCCTGTGCTGTGACTGCACTGGAAAAGTCTCTGCTGCCATTGAGATTTGCAGACTTACATTTTCTGCCCACTGGAAGCTCTAGCTCTGGCCACCATCCTGTGTTTACATTAGTTCTGAGATACCTGGGAGATACTGATGGGCCCATCAACCCATACCAACTGATATCCAACTTAGGAACAACACTGCCGCTTCTCTTGCACCACTGGTCTGCCAGGTATGGGGGCAGAACAGTGAATAAGATGCTACTTTGTCCTTTAGAACCCTATAGCTTGAGCTCAGGATTTGTTCTAAGGGAGGATTCTATGAACATGTGTTTTACTAACTTCTGAATCTTAACCTGTAGAAAAGAATCTGGCTGCCTCGAATGACAGAACTATTTATTTAAAGGGTAAGAAAATCTCTAAAAACATGGTCAGTGCTGAAAAATAATGTCTTCTAATTTGATTTTTTTGAAATTACCTTTTACCAGAATATAGGTATATAGGCTTGAATAGTCATCAAAGAATTTGAGTAATTACAATTTATATTGATTTATAAAATAACTCTTTGCTTTCTTGAAGTATAGATGTATTTCCATTATCCTGGTTTAGTGGGTACAAATTCACTTTCAAATATCCTTTCTGATTTCATCAGCTACATTTGCACCAAATACTGTTTCTGATAAGATGTTAATTTTTGATTGACCACATGAACTTCACAAAAAGACTCCAAACAAAACAACTCCCCTCAAAAAAAAAAGAAAACCCAAAAAACAGACCATACCGCAAAATGTCTCTTCTTTCTTGTAGTTGCTTGTAGTTCTTCCTACTGTTGCGTAACTTTGCGAGGTTTTAAGTTTGTAGCCAGTTTAATGAGAATATAGTGGGCTGGGAGGGATACTGTGTCATAGAAAGCAAGCTAGCAAATGCATGTTAGGGAGATTTTCTGTAGTTAAAAGAGATGGCTCTAGAAAGTTGGCTGGCTTATTTAAAAGGTTTTATATAATACGTTACTTGGGTTGTTTTTATTCACCTTCAAAGAGTGAGTACCTGCCCATAAAAAAAGTCGCAGAATTATGCACATTCACACACCAATGAAAATATTTCTTTTGTCAAGATATGTGTTTGGCTAGGTACATTTATTAAGGAATGAGAAAAAAAAATGATCAATATAACATTGTACTACTCATAGAAATAACGGCCTAGTACTACTATATTTAAAGGTATTATGATCTGGGTCTATTTCTCTGCAAAGCTTCTTATGCATCAGAGAAGATTTACAAAAACAAGACTAAAGAGTACTCAGAACAGTCATTACCATTTCCTTTGAGAAGGAGCTATAACCAAACACAAGCTAACTTTTTAATATATCTCACTGGTTAAACGGCATTTGTGAGGTGACTGAAAATGAAAGGCATTTCACAGGAACATCAGAGTGCTGACACAAGGCTCAAAGCCCATTTCACCAAAACGGTCTCATTGGTGAAAAAGTGTTGACTGGCTGTGCATGTCCAGGAACATGGTCAAATCCTGGGAATTTCAAGTGCTCTCAAATTCAACAGAAGTGGTAATAAGCCATTTAGGTTATTTAATCTTTACTGAATGCATTGTCTCATCTCATAAACTGTACCATATTTCTCCTATGTATGACAAATGCACTTTGTCTCAAAATAGGATTATTTTTCAATTTATATGCATATTATATATAAACACATTGTATTATGAACATTCACAGACATATATATAAACACATGAAGTATTCTGTTAATCTCATGCAAATACTTGCAAAATATGTCTACAGGAACATAAAATGCATATAACTATGCCAATTAACAAAGAATTAAACATAAGGAAAATTTAGTTGGTGGCAATGGTGGGGAACACATGGTCTCCCAAAAAATGACTTTATTTCATTAATGAAAACTAAAACAAAACCCCCTCTTTTGAAGATGTACACTTGTCCTGGGTTCAGCAGTAGCAGTCATTTTTCTCCTTCTTGGTAGCTGATGCAGTGCTGTGTTTTTGATTTTGGGCCTGGGAACTGCACTGATAACACCAGTGTTTTCAGTTACTGCTTCGTAATGTGTTGGTCTGATCAAGGGCTTTCTGAGCCTCATGCTCTGCCAGGGAGTAGGGGAAGCTGGGAGGAAGGAGAGACAGGAAACCTGACCCAAACTGACCAAAGAGAGGTATTCCATACCACAGCACATCATGTCCAGGGTGCAAAAACGGAGAGCAGAGACCTGGAAGGGCGGGGTTCGCTGCTGGGGCGCTCGCTGCTGGGTCAGGCTTGGTATCGGGTGGTGAGAAGTTGTATTCTTTTCCCTTGTATTTCTCGTCATTATTATTATTGGTGGTAGCAGTAGTTGTTTGTGTTATACTTTAGTTACTAAACTGTTCGTATCTCAACCTGTGGGAGTTGCATTCTTTCGATTCTCCTCCCCATCCCCCTGGGAGCTGGGGAGGAAGAGAGGGGGGAGGGAGTGAGCAAGAAAACTGCATGGCTGAGAGGTTTAAACCACAACACTGTTTTATAGAATCATAGAATCATAGAATAGCTAGGGTTGGAAAGGACCTCAAAATCATCGAGTTCCAACCCCCTGCCATGGGCAGGGACACCTCCCACTAAACCATGCCATCCAAGGCTATGTCCAACCCCACCTTGAACGCCGCCAGGGATGAAGCATCCACAACCTCCCTGGGCAACCCATTCCAGGGCCCCACCACCCTTACAGGAAAGAATTTTCCAAGTATACTACATGTATAATGTACACAATGAGAGAGCACATTAAATTATCTGAGATCACCTAAATTGTGGTTAGAAACCAATAGCTTCTGAAAAGCGTTTAAATTATTAAATCACCAAATAGATCTAAAATCCCCTTATATAAGGCCCCTCAGGTCTGATTCCCAGATCTCGCCTGTAAGTACCCAGGCAGCTGGAGAAGCCCAAGGAAAGAATCAGCAGATTTCCAGAGAACAATGTGGTGAGAGAGACATTGAATTGGCAGCTCTGGTAAGGACACCCAGTCTTTCACACATGCTATCTGTACCACCTGCAGAGGCTCTCCAAGCATACACCAAGGCAGATGCCACCACAAACCTAAATAATAACCAGAAAACAAAAAAAATCCCAATGTGACTTTCAGATCTTAGCAGAAACTGAGGGAGTGAGGTGGGACGAATCAGATACTGCGAAGAGAGAAGAGGAATGTGGACAATCCCCGATCAGGAAACAGGAAAACAGGAACAGAAGACCCCTGCTCTGGAGAACAGCTAACAAAATTAGAAAGTTTTCTGCAGGTCTCTAGGTGCGCCTTATGATACAGACAACACTAAAACTGTATGCAGCAATGTTGGCTGAGGGGAATGCTTGTAAAAAAACCAGCAGATTGGGGCATTTAAAAAATAAGCTTGACAAGCATTAAAAAGTTCTTATGCAATAAAATTTTATGCAGGAACATCACAAATTACTTAATAAGCCTGATTTCCATAGGATGAGGTCAGAGCTCAGTGTTGGTTATTATATAACTACTTTGATGGTAACTGTGTAAATTACTGCAATTCCCTATTTAGATCAGTACACTAATTCACAAAGAGGCAGTTATTCATTCATAAATACTTGTGATTATAGATGACCTATTTACTCATGAAAGTTTATGAAAAGAAAATCCAAGTTCGGCTCTAGAAATACTAAGAATATCAGCACATAAATTTTCCTATAAACATTCATCTTGCAAACCCAGAATAGAATTTCTTCATTCCTCAGAAAAAATGACAGATTATAGCACACTATGAGAAAGACAACTCAGGCTAATCTTTCACTTACTGTTGGTGTTCCTTACTGCTACTTCCAGCTAGAATGACAGGCTGCAACATCAATTTGTTAGAAAATAGCCAAGGTTTATGCTTCGAGACACCTCCACACAAAACTGCTCAGCATGGTGTCTCAGGTCTTCCTGGCAGAAACTCACTGAGAGTGGAAAATTCCCTTACCACTTTTCTTTTTTTTTTTTCTCTTCTTTTTCACCCCTAGGAACATTAAACAATGCCTGGAATCTTGCCAGAACAGGTTAAGAAAAACACAACTAAAACTTCAACAGTGGTTATATTGTAAAAGGCACCACATTGCTTCTATTATCTTCAGTAAGATTTAAAAATTTGAATCAGAGCAATACTCCCCCAAACTTTTTGTTTTGAAAATAATATGTTCACTATTGCAGTAGCTATTTTCAAAAACACCCTCTAACTCTATGTGTTACACAGAACATTAAATCCCTGAATGTTTCCTTACGACTGCACCAAGCTGGAATGCACACTTTTACCCCTTTTCTCCTTTATTTTCTTCTCTCTCCTCTGTCACCAAAGAAGACATGTTAGAAATACAGCAGGGAGGCTCCAGCACAGGACAAGCAAATCCCCAAACTGAGCGAGCTAACAAGGTAAAGAAGTTCAGCTGCAACAGAATTTAGTTTCGACAGCAGGAAGTCAGTGGATAGATCTAAACTGTACTGTACATGGGCTGATGTGCTCAGTTCTGTCCTCCCATCCCAAAGTTGACACAGTGGAACTAGAAAAGGTAGGTAGAAGGACAACAAAGGAATTAAATGGCTTTTACACAGAAAACGGAAACAACAAACCCCCCCCCCCCAAAAAAAAAAAACAACAACAAACAAACAAACAAACAAACAAACAAAAAAACCACAGGAAAAGGCACAGAAAAAAAAAAAAAAAAAAAAAAACAAACCCAGAAAACCAAACCCAACAAAGAAAAAAACCAACACAACCTAAACAGACCAAGATGGGGAAAGCAACAGCTGAAGGAAGATATTAATCAAATCATTAACTGCTATTCACCAACCCCATAGTATGACAGACTAATCTTCTTCCTATTCACCACTAGCAAGGTAAAGATTAGTCACTCACTCACACTGCAGGACATAAGAAGCATTAGATGATACTATCAAGATGGAATTTCAAGACAGTATAACTGTAAGTCTTGTCTTAGCTGAAATCAGTCATTCTTTTATATTTTCTACACTCCTTCAGTCCAGAAGATCCTTTAAGAAACTGGAATTACAACTTGAATGTTTTCAATAGACTACATGTTATCCTTCAGTAAACAGGCTTAGCGGAAAAAAAAAAAAAAAAAAAAAAAAAAAAAAAGAGAGACATACAGCATTATGATTTAAGGAAACTGTTAGGTTTTGCTTTTTACTTCTAACCATGGACCATCCTCTGCTCTCACATAAAAGCCAAAGCTTGATCTAAGAGTGGTAGAGTCACACCATCCTCCTACATGAATGAATGTAAAAACATGCAATCAGAGGCATTAATGAAACATGAGAGGAAACATAGCTGCAGATAACTAAGATGAATCTTTTTCAGATTACATCCTTTGGTATCCTTTGGCATGATAGAAAATATAAACAGCATTGTCAAGAGATAAGACAATGTCAGGACCCTTACTGACTTAACTGATATATCCAGCAGCCCCTGACAGCAACTCCCCTTGAGAACATGCACCTAGAGACAGTTGTCCATCAGGATATATGGAAGATCAGGTTTGGTTATACATTTCAGATGTTGTAATTGAAGAATCAAATACACCTGCATGAAAATAAAAAAGTTACCAACTGATACTCTACTTTTGTTCAGACTTGATGAGATACAAACAGCTTGAGCTGTAGGATGAACTTATAGGCCATTTCAGTTCATTCGCAATACCATCACATTCAGAAAAACATCTTATTACGTAAATAATTAAAAAAAAGTTCTTTAGATGCAAGAGCACTACTTATAATAGATTTGCTTTTTTTATTGCAACATTCACTCATGTAGATTAAGTCACATCTTAACTGAATACAATTTTTCTGGGTTAACACAGAAGTGAACATACGCTTTTATTTTTCGTGCACTTTTGATTGGCTGCATTCAGAATAAGTGACTTTCTAGCACAAACCACTAATTTTCTCATTCTTGGGATTTTTTGTTGTTTGTTTATTTGGTTTGGGTTTTTTGTTTCTGTTGTTTTTTGTTTTAGTTTTGTTTGTTTTTGTTTTTGTTTGTTTTTATTCTCTAGTGGAAATGAGGATACAAAAGGAATAAAATAGTAAAAGAAGTGTTTTACTGGAAAATCAAGAAAGCTGTTACATACTGAATACCAAAATTTAAGATATACGTACTTCTGTATATGCTGCTTTCAGAAGCTATTTGGTAATCTACTTTAATCCCTACTCACCTTCCTTTTACATTTCTAATTTTTCATGTCTCTTGGGGAAGTCTTTAAATACTAAAATGGGCCTGAGAGCAGATGAACACTGGAAAACTAAATCCAAAGCACTGCACTCATTGCACTCAGATGACTCTTTCCTAATGAAGGGAAATATTAAAAAATAAAATGTTCTCATTGAATGAAGAAATTTAACTGAGTTCAGACATAACAATCTAGAGATTATTTTACTCAGTGTTCATCTCTACCCCAAGACAATGCAAACACAAAACATTTTACTTAACACTCTAATTTCTGTTGATATCCCATAATTAGACAAACCCACCCCATATTATTCTTAAAACATCAGCTATTTACCCATTTCTTTGAAAGCAATACCAAATTACTACTTCTTACACAAAGAAACTGAAATAACACCTGCAAGTGTATTAACAACCATTGCTTTTACAAGGGTGGGCAAAAGCAGTGCGCTAGCTCCCTTGCAGATTTGATTCCAAGAAACAATTAACTGACACTATTCCATTAGTAATAATAGTATTTTTGATGGAGCTCATGCATGTAAAGCAAGAAGGAAGAGGCTTTAAATATTTTAGCTTTGACTGAAACAAATATTAGGACAGAACAGCTGACATGAGGAAAAAAGATTTACTTAGAAATACTGAAAGGCAATATTATAGTGGGATAATTTTTAAAAAGAAAACACATGAAAGCATCATATACAATATTGTGCTTACCCTTTGTGATCATGTATTTCCTGTATCTAAAAATATACATTGTAATACAGTATGTAAATAACCTGGGTAAAAATCTTGGGATTTTGATTCACATGCAAAAGTGATACACATCAGGCTCCAGAAGTGTTACTGAAAATACGTTCTTGCATACATATTGCATAAGATATTTCTGGAAATCCATGTGGTTTCCCATTTAACCAACAGCAACTACAAACCAGAGCCAGTTTCAGCTGTGCAAGGGAAAGTTGGCAATTCAGCAGCATCTTCTGCCATCTCAAACTTATAAACTACACTGGATTTACTAGCACACCTGCCACACTGGAACTTACAGAACAGTTTTAAAGAACAGTAAATGACTCTTTCCTTGTTAATTTTTTGTGATGGAAAGAATGTTAATGCTCTAATAGTCTATTTCCTAATTCATCTAAATGAAAAAGTAAAAACAGCGAAGATATGTAATGATGAAGTGCCTAGGGAAGATCAAGAGAGCATTCAGCCTAGTTTACTCCTCTATATTTTTCACTGGGCACATTTTTAAATGCTGGGGTCTACAGGTTGAGGATGCAAGGACTAACAATCTGTAGAGATTATAATGCGGCCTGGGATTGTGTGAGACTTCTGAAACACTACTAGAAAACTGCTATTTCATAAAACTTGATGAAACAGAACTTGATGACATGAAAAGATGAAGACACTGTAAGCATCCCAGGTGTCTTCCACACTTTTGCTGAAAGGGCAATTATTTCCTAGACTTCATCTTACAGCTGGTGAGTTTCAAGGTATCGTTTTCACCAACAGTATTTCTATAAACACAATTCCTGTACTTCTTCCACTCCCTGTTTACGCAGCAGAGGGTAAAAAGTGTTCCTTCTGAAACTTTATCTGTGTGCCTTTGCCAAGATGAAAAGAAGAAAAATAGTAAACTTGACTGCTTTTTCCTTTTACCCTAAATTCACATCTGCTAAGCCTTAAGATTCTTCTCGCCATTCTGATTTATGTATTTTCTTGCCTAAATTATTCTGAATTAGTAAACACTTTTGAAACAGCTTTTAAGAAAAAAAAATAAACATCTCTTTTAACTGCCATAATTGAGTAATGCTATCTTCTGGGAAGCTTCTTCATAAAAAGAAGAACAAGGTGCCTTGGCCCCAATGTATGGGAGAATCACCCTTAAAGATGATTTAGATTACAAGGCAATCAGATAAAAAATATTAATATTTTTTAACAGTCAAGTCCCTCTTCCCCATTTTGATATTTCTTTAACATGTACTTCACATTTGGGAAACGTACACTGAGTATCACTGGTATGCAAACTATGTCTGAAAGCAAATACCACAAAGCTGCATGAAAAGAAACACTGCACTTAATAAACTTGAGGCTGATATTTTGACCATCATGGTGTTAAGTAGGAAAAACATGATTTCAGTAATATGAAGAGCACTGAAGTATTAAAACAAATAGAACAGAGAAGCTCAAACAGGACAAACTTTTTAGATGGACCGACTGAATTTATGAGCATCTTAGTCCTTATTCACATCCTGTTGATTGTAAGATAACAAATGTGATGTCTGCATGGCTGAAACTTCCCAAGAAAAAGCTGGTCTTTCCCTATTGTCCTAGTTTGCCTGAAACATTGCTTTCCTTTCATAAAATGGAAAGTATTTTGTTTTGTTTTTGTTTTTTTAATCTTTTAAAAAGAATGTACTTGAAGTCAGGTTTTGAAAATACTGACTGGAATGTAGGCTAAAGAGCTTCTCAGGACTGCAGCCTCTTCTCAGAAGCTGGCTGTGCATTCAGAAATGTGGATATCCACGTTTATGGATATGCGGCTGTGTAAAGGATTATCAGACTAAACAGGAGTGCAAAACTGAGTAGTTGGTATTTTGAGCATATTAAACACTACAACTGTGGTATAAAAGCCAAAAATTCTTAGCTTACATTATAATCAACAATCTCTATATGCCATTGTAAAATTACCCAATTAATTTTTCATGCATGAAAATAAAATGCTTTATGAATCTCTTTACTGAGAAGGCATTTCTAATTTAAAAAGTTCTAGTGATATTAGTGAGCACATATATTTGTAAATGGGAGCTGATAGCAATTACTTATGATTTATTATTTGGCATTATGTATTATTTAACCTCTACAGAGAGGTCAGCTGTTCCAGTTTCTGGAATTAAAGGCATGAACTTCTCATCAAATAACACTAGAGAGCTTAAATTTCTCCTCATAGCTGTAGGCTACCCTAACAAATGGATATAGAAGAGTAAAACCTAACTTCAGCCAGATGTCACGGAAAAACAGACTGAAAATGTAAACTGAGATTATTTACTGTTTGCTAATGCTTTATATTACCTGAACAGAAAAGCTTATTTGCAAGACATAGCTCTTCCCTCATCTCACAGCGACTGGGCATCTGTACTGTGATAGAATAACTGACATTTCCTCTCATCCAGCAACCTTTTACTTAGTTAACCTTCTGAGAAAGGAGTCTTTAAATTTTAAAATCTTGGCCTGCACAGTAGTCAACATTGTGACCAACAGAATGAATATTCTTCTAGATATACAGAAACATCATAGCATTTGGCAGCTTTTTGTGAAATTTGTGAAATTTCCAGGTCAGAAAATGAAAACCAGAGCAGCTAATCAAGTTCACAGACTGGCAAATAGTGAAAGTTCCAAAATTACAGTTGTCAAATTTTGTGAAGACACCTTTATAATTACTGCTTGTGATAAAACACAAAGTGACACATGCAGTCAAAAAGCAAGTGTAAGAGTATGGGAGAGATCTTAAAATTCCAGGTACAGGGACTTAAAAACCTTTTTTCAAGGTGAAATGAAATACCAGTACCAATCCTATCCTCTTAGGAGGCAAAGACAACAGGGAAGTTTTATCTTCAGGGTGGCTGAAGGAGGTGTGCACTGGTAGACCACCTCCACCAGAGAAGTCAGCATCCTGGACAGCATCAGAGCTGAGAAGGAAGAGATGGACTGTACCTCCTCCTAGCCTTGTGGCTTTGCAGGCTTGAATTCTGCCGATCTAAGAGGAGCAAGCGAAGACAAGGATTGTCCAAGTGGGAGCCCCGCAAGGAAGGGGGCTGGAACCTCATGACTTCTTGCATCAGGTGGCTAAGCAGCTGGAAAGCAGCTTTGCAGAAATGTATTTGGGGGTTCTGGTCAACACCAAGCAGACTACGACCACGGCCAAGCAGTGTGCTCTTACAGCTAAGAAAGCCAGCAGCCTCCTGGGAAGAGATCTTTCCGCTCTATTCTGGTGAGAATACATCTAGAGTTCAGGGCCCAGTCACGGGCTCCCAGTAAAAGATGGTGGGTATTACTGTGGAATTTTGTTTTATTTTGCTCAACTAGTACTGAAAAAGATTCACCTCAACATGGAAGGACATGCTGCCGATTGAACAGTGACTTGACAAATGATGATATTCTAAGTGTTTCAGATGTAAGAACAGAATGTAGTTATAAAAAAAATAATTAGAATTATAGAACCATAGAGTAGTTAGGGTTGGAAAGGACCTTAAGATCATCTAGTTCCAACCCCCCTGCCATGGGCAGGGACACCTCCCACTAAACCATGCCATCCAAGGCTATGTCCAACCTGGCCTTGAACACCGCCAGTGATGGAGCATTCACAACTTCCCTGGGCAACCCATTCCAGTGCCTCACCACCCTAACACTAAAGAATTTCTTCCTTATGTCCAATCTAAACTTCCCCTGTTCAAGTTTGAACCCATTAGCCCTTCTCCTATCACTACAATCCCTAATGAAGAGTCCCTCCCCTGCACCCCCATAGGTCCCCTTCAGACACTGGAAGGCTACTATGAGGTCTCCACGCAGCCTTCTCCTCTCCAGGCTGAATGGCCCAAATTTTCTCAGTCTATCTTCATACAGGAGGTGCTCCAGCCCCCTGGTCATCCTCGTGGCCCTCCTCTGGACTTGTTCCAACAGCTCCATGTCCTTTTTATGTTGAAGACACCAGAACTGTACACAATACTCCAAGTGAGGTCTCATGAGGGCAGAGTAGAGAGGCAGAATCACCTCCTTTGGCCTGCTGGTCATGCTCCTTTTGATGCAGCCCAGGATACAGTAATTCTCTTATAAATGGTTTTTTCTTCTAAATCGAGTTTTAATATTATTATTAATAGTGAATGTTTGAGAAGGATGCTAGTAAATGCAAGGATTCCCATATGTTTTGATTGAAGATACTGTGCTGCAACACTGCTGAAAGCAACATGTCTTATGGTGTTATATGCATACCCTTCCTTTATATTGACTATAGTAGGGTGGAAGTGACCTAGATCCAGTGTGCAATTTCACACATGATCCTAACCAGCCGTGATACTCAGAAGAGGAAAGCTAATAAAGATAGCAGGGGATAAGCCTACCAAACCCAAAAGTTTCATTTATACAATAGAAAGAAGAGATGGAGTCACCAGAAGAAAGGCTGGAGATGTTAACGCATGGCTGGCTGAGTCTTGCTGCAGAAACAAACCAGAACAATATGATGCTATGGCAGTCTGTTCCTCTCTGAGCAACTGAAAGGAAACCACTGACAGCATTTTGTACAAATAAACAATATTCAAAAGGTCTTTAATCTCATAACAAAGGTGGATGAATCTAATTTTATCAAAATGTCACTTTCTAGACATACACTGTTAGCTGGCATTGGAGGAAGGTTCTTGAGCTGCATGTAGCATTACTCAGTACAGCTGTTATATATTAATTTAGAATCCATTAAATTTGGATATAATTTGGATTACAATTTTATGTAAAAAGGCACTCATTGCCACATCTTGAAACAAGAATTTACCTCCTTCGACTATGTATCACACCGTCTATATTCCAGTGATGTTTGAAGCTAATCTGAAAGGCATCTTTAGGCTGCTGAAGTACTCAGCATCTAAAGTTAATCATAAACCTGATCCCACTTCAACCAGTTAAAGCTGATGTCTCATTCTGATGGACAGTAAGAAGCTTTACTTTTAGATTGCATAGAAAGGTATTGGACCATACATTTCTTGGACCTAACCCAATTTCTACTTTTTTTTTTCTTTTTTTCCTAACTAATTGCTAGATCCATTTTTATTACAAAAACCCCCAGTTTTATTTTTTATTTAAGATCATGTCTAAATAAATAAACAAAATAAATTTAAAACCACAGGACAATGCAGAACCCAAGAGAGAATCGATCCAATTCCAGAAATTCTGGAAGGGTCTAAATTCTCTCACAGAGACAAATCTGACATTCCTTTCCATCTGATGAATGAATTAAAAAAAATAATTAAAGAATAACAAACCAAAAAAAACCCAACCAACAAACCCCTAAATTTTCTCTAGCACCAATGCTATTTCATTAAGCTTAATCATAGAATCATAGAATCACAGAATAGTAAGGGCTGGAAAGGACCTCAAGATCATCGAGTTCCAACCCCCCCGCCATGCCCAGGGACACCTCCCACTAAACCATGCCATCCAAGGCTATGTCCAACCCCACCTTGAATGCCGCTAGGGATGAAGCATTCACAACCTCCCTGGGCAACCCATTCCAGGGCCCCACCAACCTCACAGTAAAGAATTTCTTCCTCAGATCCAATCTAAACCTCCCCTGTTTAAGTTTAAACCCACTACCCCTTGTCCTCTCACCACAGTCCCTAATGAAGAGTCCCTCCCCAGCATCCCTATAGGCCCCCTTCAGGTATTGGAAGGCTGCTATGAGGTCTCCACGCGGCCTTCTCTTCTCCAGGCTGAACAGCCCCAATTTTCTCAGCCTATCTTCATACGAGAGGTGCTCCAGTCCCCTGATCATCCTCGTGGCCCTCCTCTGCACTTGTTCTAACAGTTCCATGTCCTTTTTATGTCGAGGACACCAGAACTGCACACAATACTCCAAGTGAGGTCTCACGAGAGCAGAGTAAAGGGGCAGGAGCACCTCCCTCCACCTGCTGGTCACGCTCCTTTTGATGCAGCCCAGGATACGGTTGGCCTTCTGGGCTGCAAGCGCACACTGCCGGCTCATGTTCATTTTTTCATCAACCCACACCCCCAAGTCCTTCTCCGCAGGGCTGCTCTCAATCTCCTCCCCGCCCAACCTGTAGCTGTGCCTGGCATTGCTCCGACCCAGGTGGAGGACTTTGCATTTAGCATGGTTAAACTTCATCAGGTTGGCATCAGCCCACCTCACAAGCGTGTCAAGGTCCCTCTGGATGGCATTCCTTCCCTCCAATGTATCAACCGAACCACACAGCTTGGTGTCATCGGCAAACTTGCTGAGGGCGCACTCAATCCCACTGTCCATGTCACCCACAAAGATGTTGAACAAGACCGGTCCCAACACCGATCCCTGGGGGACACCACTCATTACTGGTCGCCAGCTGGACACTGAGCCACTGAGCACTACTCTTTGCGTGCGGCCATCCAGCCAGTTCTTTATCCACCCAGTGGTCCACCTATCAAATTGATGTCTCTCCAACTTAGAGAGAAGGATGTCATGGGAGACAGTGTCAAAGGCTTTACACAAGTCCAGGTAGATGACATCAACCGCTCTGCCCCTGTCCATCAGTTCCGTAGCCCCTTCATAGAAGGTCACCAGATTGGTCAGGCAGGATTTCCCCTTAGTGAAGCCATGCTGGCTGTCACCAAGCACCTTGTTGGTTTTCATGTGCCTTAGCATGCCTTCCAGGAGAATCCGCTCCAAGATTTTGCCAGGCACAGAGGTGAGACTGACTGGTCTGTAATTCCCTGCCTCATCCATTTTCCCCTTCTTAAAAATGGGGGTTATATTTCCCTTTTTCCAGTCATCGGGAACTTCACCTGACTGCCCTGATTTTTCAAATATGATGGGCAGTGGCTTAGCAGCTTCATTTGCCAGCTCCTTCAGGACCCTTGGATGGATTTCATCCGGTCCCATGGACTTGTATACATTCAGGTTCCTAAGGTGGTCCCGAACAAGATCCTCCCCCACAGTGGGCCCAGGGTCCCCACCCTCACCATCCCCGCGTCTGCCTTCCAAGACTTGGGTGGTGTGCTCAGAGCATTTGCCCGTAAAGACTGAGGCAAAGAAGTCATTAAGAACCTCAGCCTTCTCCAAATCCAGGGTAGCCAGTTCTCCCGATAGCTTCTGGAGAGGGCCCACAGTGTCCCTAACCTGTCTTTTATTGGCAATGTACCTATAAAATCCCTTCCTGTTATCCTTAACATCCCTAGCCAAGTTTAATTCTTAGTGGGCCTTAGCTTTCCTAACTTGGTCCCTAGCTTCCCGGACAACATCCCTGTATTCTCCCTAGGCCGCCTGACCTTGCTTCCACCTTTTATACGCCACTTTTTTCCTTTGAATTTTGCTCAGCAGCTCCTTATCCATCCAAGGAGGTCTCCTGGCCCTCCTGCTGAACTTCCTTCTAGTTGGGATGCATCGCTCCTGAGCTTGCAGCAGGTGAGCCTTGAATATCAACCAACAGTCTTGGGCCCCCCTGCCCTCTAGGGCTGTATCCCATGGAACCTTACTGAGCAGGTTCCTGAAGAGGCCAAAGTCTGCTCTCTTGAAGTCCAGGGCAGTGAGCTTGCTGCACGCTCTTCTCACTGTCCTGAGGATCTCAAACTCAACCATCTCATGATCGCTGCAATCAAGGCTGCCCTGGAGCGTCACATTCCCAACCAGCCCTTCCCTGTTGGTGAGGACCAGGTCAAGCATGGCACCCCTCCTTGTCGGCTCCTCTATTACTTGCAGAAGGAAGTTGTCTTCCACGCAATCGAGGAACCTTCTGGATTGCTTGTGCCGGGCCGTACCATCCCTCCAACAGATATCAGGGTGGTTGAAGTCTCCCATGACAACAAGGGCCTGCAAGCGTGAGGCTGCTCCTATCTGCCTATGGAGCGCTCTGTCCAGCAAGTCCCCTTGGTCAGGCGGTCTGTAACAGATCCCCACAATAATATCACCCATCGCTGTTCTCCCTTTAACCCTGACCCACAAACTCTCTGTCACCTGCTCACCTGTCCCCAGACAGAGTTCCATACTCTCTAGCCTATCCCCAAAATAAATAGCAACTCCCCCTCCCCGTCTGCCAGGCCTGTCTTTCCTAAAGAGCCAGTAACCTTCCATTCCAACACACCAGTCATACGTGCCATCCCACCATGTTTCTGTGATGCCTATGATATCATACCCCCGTAGATGTGCACACATCTCTAATTCCTCTTGTTTGTTCCCCATACTACGGGTGTTTGTGTAGAGGCATTTGAGCCGAGATCCAATTGAAGTCGGTTAATGACAAGACAGAGTAACTAGAGATGACAATTCCTGCTTCTTTTTTTAATTTTACTTATTTGTCTTCTGTGGTCTGGCACAGAAATGTAATGTAGCCTTTAAGTATAATTAAGCATTAATAGGAAGGCCATAAATTATCTCTCAGCCCTGTGCATTGGAAGTCCATGTATGTGTTCAGAATTAAAGAAGAAAAAATCTCTAGGAGCCTGGGTATAATTGTAGACTCACATTTTAAGATGATTGAAGCATCTTCTGCAACTGGGTGCTAGTACTCATATTCCTCAAAATGATCACATTTTTTCAGTGTTGAAATTTAATTCTTTATTATATTATTTTCATAGCATAAGGACTCCTGCATGCCTGGACTATATCTGCAAGTTTTTAGCACATGACCAATATCCTTATCAGCAGATAATATAAAAACTTATTTCAGACAAATTCTCTTTCTTGGAGAATGGTTTAATTTTGACCTTATCAGAAAGCATTCAACCTGCTTCATATTATATGTTTTTTTGAAAGACTATTATCTTCATAACCCTAACTTAAAATTGACAGCCATAGAAAAAAACTCCATTCTGTTTCAGCTACCAGACCACTTTATTAAACAAATTGTTCTTTTTTTTTTTTTTTTTTTTGAGAGAAAAGTAATAGGCTATAATAAAAGCCTCACCAAGGCCACTTGCCCTCACAAAAAAGTGAGAAAGACCATGAATCATGGAACCTATGAGCAGTTTTAGTCCTTAGTACTATAAGAAATGCAAAATTTCACTAGAATTTGTCCAACTTCCTTTGTTAAAGATCCTTAAGAATTAAAAAAAAATCTAAGTAAACTAAATTTTAATTTAAAGTTACTACTTGTTTAAGGTTGATTAGAACATTCCTTAGATATTTTTCATTGTAAAACATGAGGTTTTAAAAACCTAGATATTCCCTGCTCTCCAGGCCCCTGCTCTACCTTTGCTGCAAAATTTCTTTCCCTTACACTTAATCAGAATTTCTCTTTTTGCAATTTGCCTGTTGTCCCTGATCCTCCAGTTAAGCATCTTGAAGAATAGCATGGCTCCTCTTCCTTCAAAACCACCCAATAGGTAGCAGAAGACACTTCCCACCCCCCATCTGCCCTTAGCCTTCCCTTGGGCAGGACAGAGGAGCACCTTTCCACTCCATGTGCCATGCAATCACTTGGAAATTGGAAAGTTTTCTGGGCTTTGTCCAATTTGTTGAAGTCTTTCTTGTATTTCGACACTAAAATGGACAGAGGAAGCCCAGATGTGGTCTGATACACACTGCAAAGAAGGACCACCTTAGGAACCTGAATGTATACAAGTCCATGGGACCGGATGAAATCCATCCACGGGTCCTGAAGGAGCTGGCAAATGAAGTTGCTAAGCCACTGTCCATCATATTTGAAAAATCAGGGCAGTCAGGTGAAGTTCCCGATGACTGGAAAAAGGGAAATATAACCCCCATTTTTAAGAAGGGGAAAATGGATGAGGCAGGGAATTACAGACCAGTCAGTCTCACCTCTGTGCCTGGCAAAATCTTGGAGCGGATTCTCCTGGAAGGCATGCTAAGGCACATGAAAACCAACAAGGTGCTTGGTGACAGCCAGCATGGCTTCACTAAGGGGAAATCCTGCCTGGCCAATCTGGTGACCTTCTATGAAGGGGCTACGGAACTGATGGACAGGGGCAGAGCGGTTGATGTCATCTACCTGGACTTGTGTAAAGCCTTTGACACTGTCTCCCATAACATCCTTCTCTCTAAGTTGGAGAGACATCAATTTGATAGGTGGACCACTGGGTGGATAAAGAACTGGCTGGATGGCCGCACGCAAAGAGTAGTGCTCAGTGGCTCAGTGTCCAGCTGGCGACCAGTAACGAGTGGTGTCCCCCAGGGATCGGTGTTGGGACCGGTCTTGTTCAACATCTTTGTGGGTGACATGGACAGTGGGATTGAGTGCGCCCTCAGTAAGTTTGCCGATGACACCAAGCTGTGTGGTTCGGTTGATACATTGGAGGGAAGGAATGCCATCCAGAGGGACCTTGACACGCTTGTGAGGTGGGCTGATGCCAACCTGATGAAGTTCAACCATGCTAAATGCAAAGTCCTCCACCTGGGTCGGAGCAATGCCAGGCACAGCTACAGGTTGGGCGGGGAGGAGATTGAGAGCAGCCCTGCGGAGAAGGACTTGGGGGTGTGGGTTGATGAAAAAATGAACATGAGCCGGCAGTGTGCGCTTGCAGCCCAGAAGGCCAACCGTATTCTGGGCTGCATCAAAAGGAGTGTGACCAGCAGGTGGAGGGAGGTGATCCTGCCCCTCTACTCTGCTCTCGTGAGACCTCACTTGGAGTATTGCGTGCAGTTCTGGTGTCCTCAACATAAAAAGGACATGGAACTGTCAGAACAAGTCCAGAGGAGGGCCACGAAAATGATCAGGGGACTGGAGCACCTCTCGTATGAAGATAGGCTGAGAAAGTTGGGGCTGTTCAGCCTGGAGAAGAGAAGGCTGCGTGGAGACCTCCTAGCAGCCTTGCAATACCTGAAGGGGGCCTATAGGGATGCTGGGGAGGGACTCTTCATTAGGGACTGTGGTGAGAGGACAAGGGGTAATGGGTTTAAACTTAAACAGGGGAGGTTTAGATTGGATCTGAGGAAGAAATTCTTTACTGTGAGGGTGGCTGGGCCCTGGAATGGGTTGCCCAGGGAGGTTGTGAATGCTTCATCCCTGGTGGCGTTCAAGGTGGGGTTGGACATAGCCTTGGATGGCATGGTTTAGTGGGAGGTGTCCCTGCCCATGGCGGGGGGGTTGGAACTCGATGATCTTGAGGTCCTTTCCAGCCCTTACTATTCTGTGATTCTGTGATTCTGTGATAAATACAAAGACTCTTTGTGAAGCACTCCTGCCGAACAGAATTTATCAAAGTAACATTTGTCAAGGAAAAAAACCCAAAGAACAACAGTAAACACCACGTGCAGGAGAACCAACGTGATTTAGAGAGGTAGTCAGCTTTAGCCTCCCTCAGGTACAACAGATGCGATTGCAAAAGCAGAATTCATAGCAGCTTCAAATTGCTTTTGGGAGCAGAGACCTCTGAGAATGCTACTAACCAAAAAGAAGACCTTTAGGTGCATTATAAAGTCCAAAACCATTTCAAATGCTCAGCAGCACTCATAGTTTTACTAGATGTTTTTTGTAGCATGTTTGGCCAGCATTTGGGATATATGATTCAAATGCTGTATAACTAAGCAACAATCCTTTATTTGTTACATGCTCAGTACCTTTGAGCACATCACAATGCTGTAAGAACAAATGGAGTTAAGGTGATGTTTTAAGAAATACTGCAGCTCGCAAAGATGCACAGTGAGGCTCACCTATACAACAAACTCAAAATCAAGGAATGAATAGCTGCAACAACCCAATGCATTACTCTAAGAGCAACAAAAGGATTTTAAAGAGAAATTCCTGGATAGCAATGACACATCAATACACTGGTACTCTGCTCATGATTTTTAGTACTATTATTCGATTATGTTTCATTTTTCAAAAATGTTGGTTGTTTTTTGTTTGTTCGTGTTTGCAACAGTATGATTATCCTCGTTCAATACATTCTGGAGGTTTTCAGAAACTAAGCCATTAACAATTCACATCAATAATGTATTGAGTAAAAAAAATCTTGCTGATACACTGGTTCATGTTCTATAATTCACAGTAAAAATTCTTTGAGAAGTTCACACTTACTACTGGATTATCAAAGTACAGTTTTGTACTGTCATAGACAAAGCCCTTCCAACAGCATGACAATTTCTATCTGCTCTTTTTACACTTAAAAGAGTTCTTGAGAACAAAAATAAATCTTTTATTTCAGGAAACCAGAGTTTGCTAGGTGTGGTGAATGTCGAAAATTTTTTAACAGTTATTGTTCATTAGTTACAATCTCAAACAATAAACATTGTTGACTTACAAAAAAAAAAAAAAAAAGTCAGTTGAAAAGTATTTTCCTCACATTTCAACTATGAATTCATGTGAGTCACTGACAACGCTTCCATTTTGTGAGTGTGCGATTTTACAAAAAATATAAAAGGGATACTTCTCATTTCACTGTCTTTCACTTTAATACATTTAATATTTATGGTTAAAAAAAAAGGTATTAGTGTTCATCGCTCAAATAATACCTAGCTTTGACTAGATCAGTTTCAATCCAAGCCCTGAAAGTTAGTCTGAATTTCTTTTTCTTGATTATCAGACACATTTTATAAGGCCTCTAGCCATTTATATTTCCAGGAAAAAAGTTCATTTGAAAAACAGCATATGGTTTTCAGACAGATTCTATTAATACAATCTCACAGGATTCTGGTATGCAGGACAAAAGTAGGTAATTTCAGCAAGAAGCAGGATGCAGCAGGTCAGCAACAAAAATTTCTGTATTCAAAATAAGAACTTTTACTTGTGGAACTCAAGCAAATACTGCAATATGAAATGATTGTGAGTGAGGTATCATACATAATTTTGAGTTTTCAACTGAGATATACTAACTCCCTTATGTTTTACACTAGAAACATGCTCTATGAATCAGAGGCCCTCACAAAAGGTCAGGTTCTCCCATGTCAGTGTGATTCTCTGATTCTGTTCTGAAAAGCACATACTTCATTTTCAGCTGATATTATTCAAAATATGAAATATAAGAGTTTTCAAGGTAATTACTCTTCCAAAAACATTTTGTTTTTTCATGGAAACTAGATTCCGCTTTAGCCTTTCATAGCCTCCCTTAGTAGGTGTTGATCTGAGGGCAGAAAGTTTATGATTGTCTTGGCATCTTTATGTTTCAGTTCTTCTGATTTATCATTTTCTGTCATTCCAAATATACTGATATTGAGACACTCAAGAAAAAAGACTTATATCATGAATATAGGATAGACTTAAAATTTATTTCAGTCATATTGATGGATCTGGTGTTTTCACTGAAGGCGCTTAAGCCTCTAACCCAGCAATCCCTAATTTGGAGAACTGTTATAGTTAATCCTACCACTTAAAACAGTCTTTATACGAATATACTTAGGTTTACATTACATTTAAAGATCTTTAGGAAAACTGTTACCCATGTTCTGAGATCTCACAGCATTTAAATAGCTAATTTTTATTTGATATATGGTTCCCAAAGCTTATAACCAAGTTGTCTCATTTATATTAAACTTTAGATAACTTACAATGACAGAAAGTGGTAAGAGAACACACAGGAATTCCTGAGGAAGGCTGAGAGCTATCAGTCTTTACCTTCAGAGGCAGTATTTGTTCTTACAGCAAGGTTAGCTAGGTTTTTTATTACTTGAACTTAGTCAAGGATCTATTACATGCAATTACAGTCTGCTTTCCTTGAAATAAATTGCATATTTATAGCCAGCATCTCAGAAACCAAATCATTACCTACCTAATAATGCAGAAAATGCTAGCTTCAGTATTAGTCTGCTTTTTTAAAAAATGTTCTCCAACATTGCACCCATATTAATATTTTCAGAAAGTGTTTATAAATAAAATAAACACTTTTAAAGCAAATATGTTGAGTTCTGAGTCTGTTTTCTGTTTTTACTGAAAAAAAAAAAACATGAGTCTAAACAGCAAACCCCATAATACTGGTGTCTCAAAAGCACTGAAAAGCCAAAACAATGGAGTTCAGAATGTAGAAACTCGTAATGAATCACCTGCAAGACTTTAACAATTCATGTACCAGTTCAATTGGTATATGCAGGAGTCAAGAGACTTTAGACTTCCCTCCACCAGCAGAATACATACGGAGAAGAGTATTACTTCCTTTCACTAATGTAGTTTGGTTTATGAATTAGATTCTTCAAACCTATACTCAACAGTCTGTGCCCCCATAAAAGATTACATGTATTTGGATTTCATAATTATCTTCTTGATAATTGTCTAACCTGATGGGGAGACAAACTAAGAGTCAATTTGCAAGACATCAGCTAACCTAAGGAAAACAGACACATCAAAACTGAAGGTTCTGGGCTAGTCTCTTTCAGATACATGAAAGGCGTGAGTTTTATATTTAAGTGGTACCAACTGTCTTGTATAAGTATGTCTGCCCTGTTTACACTTGGGCTAAAATGTGACTCCTTTAGAGAAGTCTGGTTAGCCGATTCTCATCTGTAGGCAAAGCAGAAACACATGTCTCACTCTCCCTCCTCCCCCAGCCCATGCTGATAAGCTCTTTCCCATAACATCTCTTAGTTGATCCACTGATACACTGTAAATACAGGTTTAACGTACTATTGAACACAAAGTTGTCTTACAATAACAAAACTCCTCCCAGCCAAGAAATGTCCTTTTTCGCTGAAAGCATGGTTTCACTGGAAGGCTTTAGGAGAATGGCAGTTTTAACAGTAAGCCTTATGCGCTTGAGGACACTATGTTTAAGCAGCTATATTCATCTGAGAAAGAAAGTTCTGGTCTTCTCAGTGAAAAAAAAAAAAAAGAAAAGAGGAAACCAAACTCAGGGCTAGAGATACAGTAAGAGGAAACATCACAAACTCTGTATATTGCAAATGGTGAAATAAGGTTCAAGTTTCATCACATGTAGAAACCCTGGTTATGAAGGATAGGTAAAAAATACCAAAACAAAACAGCAACATCCTGAGAGTTTGCAATCAGCATCAAGAAAACAAACGAAATCTATTCCTTGAGAACATCACAATCTCAAGAGTACATATGCATATACAAAACGGCAAACAGTATATTATGAAGCACTGTTTTTGTTCCTGTGAAACCATTATCTACTCCGAAGTTCAGGGATCCTTGCAACAAAGGTGGTTTTGCTATTTTGTACCAAATGAACTTATCATAAGAAACATAGAAGGTTTCCCAGTTACTCAACAGGAATTTCCTGCTCATTCCTGTGCTACCCCTAATCTTTCCAAGGCCTGTGGTTCACCTTTCCCACAAAGTCATAGCAGCATCTATATATTTCAGTACATAAAGAAAAATTAAGTCTATAATTGCACAAGACACACTTAAGATTACTTCCACTAGAGACCTAGTAATTTAATTTTGGTTTAACACACTTGTGAAAAGACAGTGGTTGAAAATTGCAAAAAAAAAAAAAAAAATCTGTAAGGAAGATTAAGATGCTGAAAATCACCATGAATGAAGACATACACATGGACCCATCATCGACACATTTAAACTCTCTAGGGTATTAAAAAGATAGGACTACTTAGGATTAGAAAATGTAGGGTTAATATGAGTATGACAATTGAGGATTTGCTTACAACTGCAAGGCTTTCTCTGTGCAATCTGCATACAGTACAAGAGACTTATTGCAGGACATAACTCTTTTCAAAACCCTAGAAACACTGATCACAGTAAACTTTTCAATACAGCAGTAAACTCTTGTGCCCTGGGTCCATTTTCTCTAAAGAAAAACATCTGTTATGATAGCAGTTGGATCAATTGTGGTTCAGACAAAGGAGTAGAAACAAAGAAATGCCACAAAGTTATAATATTAAACTTGAATTATAAGAATGTAAATAAAGTGACAAAACAATATGTAAATGCAACCTTCACCTATACTTTTGTAGCATGAAGACTCCCAGCTTTCTCATACCTAAGGTCCAGCAGACATGGACCCATCATCAGTTACATGACTTTGTCTCCACAACTACTAGCTTTTTCTGATTATTGTCTTAGAGATAGCTTAAAAGCTAGTGATGTACTCCCCATGCTCTGCTGTCCTGCCTTCAAGCATTTCTAACCTCTCTGGTTTTAGTTTTCTATTCTTTACCCTGTTTTTTTCTTGATGTCCTGCTCTTAAGCCAGTATGAGTAAGGCTTTTTAAATCTTTTTGTATCTACTTCTTTTTATATCGTATGTGGGGGATGTTGCTTCCTGTTTAACAAAAACACAACTTTGCTGTGTATCTCCTCTGTCTATCGTCTTTGACGTCTGGTAACGACTGGAAAATGACAGAATTTTTGACCCCTTTGCCCATTACCTCCATCATGTCTTTCAATTGCTTCACAGTTGGTTTTCATACTAATTCAAAAGATCTTCTGACTACTGAGAACTCTTTAATACTGTTATACAACAAATTACTCATCATATGAAATATGCATTGTGTATGGTTTGCATTGTTGCTCTGTAGCTATGTGACTATGGTATCACCATTCCTAGCAGTAGATTTCATACTGATTCTGAAAGGCTTTGGGACTTGTCAGGCTTTGTCTGAGTGTGTCTAGAATGTGCAGAGATTTGTTTTAGCTGCTTTAGGTGTAAAAGCCTAGACAAATTCTATCTTGTTTTAGTTTTAATCACATTTGTATAATCACATGGTATAATCAGAATTTTTCATAGGTAGTAGTAACAAGCAGTTAGACTGCACAGAATTAAACACTTACAACCCTGTCAACCAATGATGTCATACGCAGAAGAAAATACAGTGTGACAAGAGCAACCTCAAAAGTGGGGACACAGAATGAAATACAGAGGAGTACGGGCACTATGTAAGACTGGGTATGGGATGACAGTGGAGATCTTATGGCTGTAAGCAAGTCAGAGACTGATGAATATGAGCCTGATATAAAGTGCGGAAGACTCCAGAGGTAGGAAGAAGGTATCAATAACATCGCGCTTCCCTTGGCAAAGAGGAGAAAGAAATGTGCACCACCCTGACACAACAAGCATGCTGACTGCTTGCTTATACTATCACCACACATCCAGAACTGAAACCAACCATCATAGGGACCACCCACCTTCTGATGACAGAATTTCAGCTTAAGACCAAGAGAAAGGGAAGGGAGGAGGAAGGGTGTCTGTAAGAATTTCAACTGTATTGTTAAGAAGAATGTATGCTGACTGTGCTGTGCGCTGCAGATCTCAAAGTTTATTTTCCCTATTGTAGTGCAGACTCAGTCTTGGTGATTTTGAATGGGGTAATTGCAAAGACAACTTTTGAAAGTTTTGTGTGAAGTCATTCTTTTTGGTATCTTGTTCCAAAATCTTTAAACTTCTGAAGAACTTTGTATCCTTTCTGAAGATGCAAATTTGTTGGTGTTTAAATAAAACTGGAAGCTAGCCGGGTAAGTTACCACATGAAATTTAACCACAATTCAGGTTCTCAGTTGGAAAGACTTGAGCAAAGACACTACTGCTCTTGGCAAATCTTGCTAAAAATCTCCCCAAATTGTTGCATTGTGTGAGGAAGAAAAGTGGACCCGCCTGAAAATTAATTTGGAGGCTGTCAGTCATATATTAAATGCTAGCTTGTCAATACCAAGTTTCAGACTGTATTTTGTAAAAGGTTTTCACTAATCATCTGACAGCTGCACAAGTAGGGAGGAAGCCCTATGCCAGCTAAGAACTACCCTGCAGTTACAATATAAACATAAGCGTGATCATTCAAAAAGGAATAGATTATACAATACTGGGACTGATATATTTTCCTGTCCAAAACGTATCTGAAAGATGACAGAGCAAATCCTTGCTGGCAAAGGTATCAAACTTATAATTTTATGACAATATAAAACATAGAATCACTAACAAACAAGGAACTCACCCAGAATGGCTACTATCAAGCCAGTCTATACAGCCATACAAAATGAGTACTCTCATGAACAACCGACAATTCAGTGCTATTGATAGACTAGATAATGGAAATAATAATATGAAGGGACCGTCTGAGGACACACACCCAGCAACTGATGTGCCCAAAGCTGTCTGGAAACAGAAAAACCGTAACAATTGAAGTAGAGAGTCACTCCCCCACCATGTAAACCTGGCAGCAACTGTAACTTTTGAACACTATTTTCCATCCATGCATTTCAAATGCCTGTAAACAGGTAGTCAGTAGTTTGCAGATAATACCTACCTACATACAAGGAAAGCAAACTTACCTTCAGTATATTGCTACAAGCAGTCTAAGCCAACTTTCTTTTTAAAAAGCAAAGGCTGGGAGTATCCTCTGGAGAGTCAAAATAGGTCACTTTCTTCCATATGCACATCTTGGGCTATAATCAAGAGGTTCTTGGGCAGGCTTCTGCAGCTAGGAACAGCTGCATGTCTGTGAACACTGAGCCAGGACGAACACTGCCAGTCTTGAAATCAGGCATATGAAACCAGGCAGGGGCTAAAATATAGTGCAATAAACTTTATTCTTCATCAGAAGAGCTGCAGAAGGGCAGGTATAAACAGGAAAGCACATTACAATACAGAGATGCAAAGGTAAGGAGGCAACAGCAGCTTGTTACCAAGAGCAAAACCACCTGTCCATGTGAAATTCACAGAATAATAGAAAGGTTTGGGTTGGAAGGGACCTTAAAGATCATCTAGTTCCAAACCTGCCATGAGCAGGTGCACCTTCTGCTAGACCAGGTTACTCAAAGCCCATCCAGACTGGCCTTGAACACTCCCAGGGATGGGGCAGCCACAACTTCTTTAGGTAACCTATTCTAATGTCTCACCACCCTCACAGTAAAGAATTTCTTCCTCATACCTAATCTAAATCTACCCTCTGCCACATTAAAGCTATTCCCCTTTGTCCTGTCACTACATGTCCTTGTAAAAAGTCCCTCTTCAGATTTCTTGTAGGCCCCTTAATTATTGAAAGGCTGCAATAAGGTCTCCTTTGCAGCCTTCTCCAGGCTGAACAAACCCAACTCTTTCAGCCTGTCTTCTTAGAAGAGGTGCTCCAGCTCTCTGATCATCCTCATAGCCTCCTCTGGAATTGCTCAAGCAGGTCCACATCCTTCTCATGTCGCAGGCCCCAGAGCTGAATGCAGAACTGCAGGTGGGGTCTCATGAGACCTTTTGATGCAGACCAGCATACAGTTGGTTTCTGGGCTGCAAGAGCACGCTACCAGCTCATGTTGAGCTTCTCACTGACCAACATCCCCAAGTTCTTCTCTTCAGAGCTACACTCAATCCAGCCTTTATCCAGCCTGTAGTTGTGCTTGGGATTGCCCCAGCCCATGTGCAGGACCTTGCACTTGGCCTTGTTGAACTTCATGAGGTTGGCACAGGCCCACCTCTCAAACTGTCAAGATTCCTCCTGATGCCATCCCTTTCCTCTGCACCACAGATCTTAATGTCATCAGCAGACTTGCTGAGGGTGCATCAATCCCACTATCCACATCATTGACAAGGATGCTGAACAGCACCAGTCCCAATATCAACCCCTGAGGGACACCACTTGTCACTTGGGTCTCCACTTGGGACATCTGAGTGAGGAAATCATCCAATTCCTTATACACCAAGCAGTTCATACATCAAATCCATTCATCTCCAATTTAGAGACAAGGACGTTGGATGGGACAGCGTCAAATGTTTTGCACAAAACCATGTAGGCTATGTCAGTTGCTCTTCCTGTATCCACCAATGCAGTGGCCTTATAATAAAAGGCCTCAAATTTGTCAGGCACAATCTGCCCTTAGCAAAGCTATGTTGGCTCTCACCAATCACCCTCTTATTGTACATGTGCTTTAGCATAGTTTCCAGGAGGATCTGCTCCATGATCATGACAGGCACCAAGACTGAGACTGGCTGGTCTATAGTTCCCCAGGTCTTCCCTTTTTCCCTTTTTTAAAAATAGGGGTTATGCTTCCCCTTTTCTGGTCAGCAGGAGCTTCACTGGACTGCCGCATCTTCCCAAATATGATGGATAATTCCAGAATTTATGGGGACACAAACACTGTTACAAAATATGCTGCTCCCCAGCATCAGGGAGACCTAAAGCTAAACATTTTTACCACTGTTCACTAAAGAGCTGGACAAAACTGCACTTAAGATTAAGGAAAATGAAAAATCCAGCCATCTGCCCTTCAGGGTATTCTCTGCAGTTACTGCTTCAAATGAAGCTCACAGGAATGTACCCAATTCAGCTTAAAGTTGCTAACAAGGTTTCCACGGCAACACATAGCTCACCCTTTGTGAACCATCTCCATGGTTAATAAATCAGTTACATAAAAGTTGGGTGGGTTTTGTTCTTGCACTGCTCTCTGTGCTGGTATGGTGACACTGCTTTCGGCAGTCTCACATGGTTAGAACCATCCAGCGCCCTGCTGCATCTCCTGCATTTGCAAGCTCACCTAACTTTCGTTTTACATTGTGAAGCCTCACACAACAGAAACCATTGCCTGGCCCCAGCAATGAGCTTCAGCTTCATCTGGAGAATAAGGTCACAGAAAAAGCAAGAAACTATAATGCTTCACTGCATTGGAAGCATGCCGCACACAGAGAGAACAAAAGATGCATTTTTCCAGACACACACATGATGAAACTGTAGTCCCTCTCTCCTTGCGTTATCTGCCTAACACATGCGTCTGACACAAGTCAACACATCAGTCTCTGTCAGCTGGAGAAAGCGTGAGTGATGTATCTTGGATGAGAGCTTAAATGCATTACTAATAAAAGAAAACATTTTATGTTATTTCATACAGGCATAGACGATCTTGTAAAAAAGAGCTATTCAATTGTTATGCAACAAGCAGCTTACTCATAATTCCAAAATCAACTTAGGACACAGTATTTTCAAAAAAAAGAATCGTAACAGTTATACTGGAAAAATTACTTGAAAAAACACTCAGAAGGGTGTGTGTGCTGCAGATGCACAGAAACATCCCCCACTTTAAAGACAGTAATGCCTGAATGACTAAGAGGGTCACAGAAAGCGTTCACAGAAAGCGTACGTAACATTCTAAGGAGAAACTACTTGTGTAACTTGTTTTTTTACACTGAGGAGAAACATTTCTGCCTTGTTTTCTAGCAAAAGCAGTACAATTTGCTTCAAATGCCCATGAGATTAATTCAGCCTTCCACAATTTCTGAAGGAAATTTGCATTAAGCGTTATGCCTTCTTTCAGTTATGGCCAGTTTTTTTCAGGGTAGTATGACAGATTCTGAATTGAATTATGACAGTAAAAGAACTCAGAACTGAAAGCAATCAGTACAGCCACAGCTTGTTGGTTAGCTGTTCTTTAGAAAATAATCTGAAACTACATTAACGTTTTTCAGGTATGCAGGTACGTCTGTTGTATGATAAACAGTACTCATTAATTAATTGGCATTTTTTTTTCTCAATAATAGTGCTTGGTTTCAGAGCAGAATGAAATTTGGAATTTTCCCTTTTTCTGAAATTAGGAAAAAAAAAAAGTTTCAATCCAACTCAGAAAAACTACAGTTTCAACT
Organism: Amazona ochrocephala; assembly: GCA_039720435.1. NCBI lineage: Eukaryota > Metazoa > Chordata > Aves > Psittaciformes > Psittacidae > Amazona > Amazona ochrocephala. Next base: position 54,180,909 of record CM077909.1, on the reverse strand, counting down.
AATTTATTCGAGAATAATTTATGTATCTTTGTAAGACCATCAAACCATTTTAGTTTGGTGGTTCAAACGAGACAGAGTAAAGCCATGAAGCTGAAAACCTGAAGCCAGACCTCTTAACTAGCTATCTGTAAGCCTAGAAACTCTTCAGTTTCATTGTAAGCTTTTTTGGTTTGATACTAACAGTTCATGGGCAAGAATGCAAACTGCTGCAGTAGAAGTTATCAGGCAGCTCTTACTCAAGTACCACCACTGACATCAAGTCATTAAATGTGCTGGTGCCAGCTTCTATTTTCTATTAAAGTAACTTCTGAAGCATTACTTATCAATTTGGATACAAGGATACTGGCTGTACAGAAAACTATTTTCCATCTGGAAAACTTACAGTCTAGTTCTATGCTTATATTTTCATCTCAAGGGTGGAATATAAACTAAGTATTTTAAGTCACATATAAACCAAATATTTTAAGTCACATATAAACCAAGTATTTTAACAGCAAATTGGATCCTTACTTCAAAAGCTCAATTAGCAAAGAAGCGTCAGACCTGTATAGCTGAATATACATGTAACCATGCAGTTGCATTCACAACTTTCTCTACAGGTGCAGGAACTTTCAGGTCTTGTAATTTCTTATTCTGGTTTGGGTTTTGCTTTGTTTTCATCCTTAACACAAAATACCAGCATCCAAAGATTTGTATATTTTGGCTTTTTTTTATAAAAAAAAAAATTCAGCTTAAACAGAAGTGACAAAATAAAGGATATACCAGCCGGCTTGGTAAGTAGCAGCTATTGCCCAAAGTGATGGGGAACAATATATAATGCACAATTTATTTCTGCTGAGAAAAGTCGGACCCCAGTGTCTCACCTCTCAGGAATTACAGCTAAATCTTTCTTGACTAGAAATAAATAATACAGCAACATACAGCTGTCCAGTGCACTCTGATGTATTTTTTTTATTCCACTTCTCTAAGGCTGCAACTGAGAACATGCTGTTAGTAGCAAACAAGAGGCAGCAAATAAAAAGCTGAGGAACACGGAAGAATGAAGAACTGTACTACCTAGCAGGAGTATGGGAATCCCAGATCACTGCAGTTGAGTTATGTTTGATCTGCTGAGGTGGTTGAAGTTCTCAGTATGGTCAGGGCAGTGTTTTATAGCATGCTAGAAACTTGTGACCTGGGCAATCTAGGCAGACAGTAACAGATGAGATTATTTGCATGTCTAGAAACTGATACAGAAGGATACAGAATGTTCAAGAAGGAAAAGCAGGAAACAAGAAGAAAAAGCAACAAGACATCATCTTACGCTACTCAGATCTTGAGAGAAAAGAAACCGAGCGCTGTCCAGCGATGATTTGCAGTCAGCCCAGCAAGAGGAGAGCCGTCACAGAAAACACTTCTCTTGAGCCACAGAAAAAAAAAAAAAAAAAAAAAAAAAAAAATATCTAGACTTCTAGACTGCATGCCTTGGTTCTAGTTACTTAACAACATCTTCTGAAAAAGGATATGGCAGTACACAACGCATATCCAGCACCTTCCTGGAGTATTTTTATACAAAACACTGAAAATAAAAGCTAGAATTTCTTAGCTAGATTTAAATCTGAATAAAAGGGAGGAGCTGGACTGTCCTGGGTTCAGCAGTAGCAGTCATTTTTCTCCTTCGTAGTTGGTGCAGTGCTGTGTTTTTGACTTTCAGCCTGGGAACAGCTCTGATAACATCGATGTTTTCAGTTGCAGCTCAGTAATGTTTAATCTGACCAAAAACTTTCTGAGTCTCATGTTCCGTCAGGGAGGAGGGGAAGCTGGGATGAAACAGAGACAGGACACCTGACCTAAACTAACCAAAGAGGTATTCCATACCACAGCATGTCATGCCCAGTATATAAACTGGGAGCAGTTCCCCGGAAGGATTAGATCACTGCTTGGTCGGGCTGGGTATTGCTCAGTGGGTGGTGAGTGGTTGTATTTTCTTCCCTTGTCACTTCCCTTATCATTATTATTATTGGTGTAGCAGCAGTCGTTTGTGTTATACCTTAGTTACTGGACTCTTCTTATCTCAACCCGTGGGAGTTACACTTTTTCAATTCTCCTCCCCATCCCTCCGGGAGCAGTGGGGGGAAGAAGGGGAGGGAATGAGAGAGTGACTGCATGAATTTTTCTGAGTTATGGCTGGGCTTAAACCAAGATATAGACAAAATGCAAATGGTAGTTTACACAACAGGGAGTATGTTCTTCTTAGAAATAGAAATAACCTCATCTGAGAAACCAGACAGAACTTTGAAAGTAGATATTCTTAGAGCAGTAGGTTAGACTGAAAAATGAATTGGCTCCACAGGCCTTCCAGATCTTTTAGTTTGTTTATTTGAAGGTTTTGTTGGTTTGATTTGGTTTATTTTTTATTGTTGTTTATTTGGCTTGTTTGGTTGCTTGTTTTTTTCTCCCCTAGAGTCTTTTGTTGGTTCTTTGGGGGTCTGGTGTTTTGTGCTTGGTTTTTTCTTTTCCTTTTTTTTTTTTTTTTCAGGGGGAGTTAAGCATAAAGACAATAGTCCTCAGCAAATAGAATTCTACCAGTCAGCCTCACCTCTGTGCCTAGCAAAATCTTGGAGCAGATTCTCCTGGAAGCCTGGAAGGCATGCTGAGGCACATGAAAAACCACAAGGTGGTTGGTGACAGCCAGCACGGCTTCACTAAGGGGAAATCCTGCCTGACCAATCTGGTGGCCTTCTATGATGGGGCTATGCAACTGATGGACAGGGGCAGAGCAGTTGATGTCATCTACCTGGACTTGTGCAAAGCGTTTGACACTGTCTCCCATGACATCCTTGTCTCCAAGTTGGAGAGACATCAATTTGACAGGTGGACCACTCGGTGGACAAAGAACTGGCTGGACGGCCGCACGCAAAGAGTTGTGCTCAATGTCCAGCTGAAGACAAGTAATGAGTGGTGTTCCTCAGGGATGGGTGTTGGGACCAGTCTTGTTCAACATCTTTGTGGGTGACATGGACAGTGGGATTGAGTGCGCCCTCAGCAAGTTTGCCGATGACACCAAGCTGCGTGATTCGGTTGATACATTGGAGGGAAGGAATGCCATCCAGAGGGACCTAGACACACTTGTGAGGTGGGCTGATGCCAACCTAATGAAGTTTAACCATGACAAGTGCAAGGCCCTACACCTGGGTTAGAGCAATGCCAGGCACAGCTACAGGTTGGCCATGGAAGAGATTCAGAGCAGCCCTGTGGAGAAGGACTTGGGGGTGTTGATGGATGAAAAAATGAACATGATCCGGCAGTGTGCGCTCACAGCCCAGAAAGCCAACCGTATCCTGGGCTGCATCAAAAGGAGCGTGACCAACAGGTCGAAGGAGGTGATCCTGCCCCTTTACTCTGCTCTTATGAGACCTCACCTGGAGTATTGTGTACAGTTCTGGTGACCTCAACATAAAAAGGACATGGAAATGTTGGAAGAAGTCCAGAGGAGTGCCACGAGGATGATCAGGGGACTGGAGCACCTCCTGTATGAAGATAGACTGAGAAAATTGGGGCTGTTCAGCCTGCAGAAGAGAAGGCTGCGTGGAGACCTCATAGCAGCCTTGCAATACCTGAAGGGGGCCTATAGGGATGCTGGGGAGGGACTCTTCATTAGGGACTGTAGTGAGAGGACGAGGGGTAAGGGATTCAAACTTAAAGAGGGGAAGTTTAGATTGGATCTGAGGAAGAAATTCTTTACTGTAAGGGTGGTGGGGCCCTGGAATGGGTTGCCCGGGGAAGTTGTGAATGCTTCATCCCTGGCGGCGTTCAAGGTAGGGTTGGACATAGCCTTGGATGGCATGGTTTAGTGTGAGGTGTCCCTGCCCATGGCAGGGGGGTTGGAACTAGATGATCTTAAGGTCCTTTCCAACCCTAACTATTCTATAATTCTATGATTCTATGATTCACAATTTCTGACACATAATAAGTCAAACTCACTAAAATAGTTCCCTAGAATGCTGTGATAAACTGCCTTTTGTTGAGATTGCTTTACCCTGGCATACAGATTAAAGAGGTAAGACAATTTCTATGTTAATCCTCAAAAATTGTTGTTTCCTGAAAACACCTCACAGACACTTTAACTCCTGCTACAAATTTTAAGGCAGGGAAATATCCACATTTTGTCTTATCTGAACTAGTTATGTGCAGATTTATGTTGTGTATTTGCAGAGGGCTTTAGAAGTTTCACTGAAAAAGAAAACAAACCAAAACAATCCAGGAGACATTGGGCTACATTCAGAAATAGTAAGAGATGGAACACCGGATGTGTAGCAGAGCAGATGGGCAGAAAGAGCTTACTTAGAGGGTCACAGGATACACAGGATCACAGCAGGACGGCTGAAACAGTTTGCAGTGGAAAGTGTGCTGCACAGAATGAAACAGTAAAGGACAGCCTATTTTTTATTTGGCCTTATCCTAGTTTGAAACAGAAGGGACAAGATGGCCCCTCCGAGAATGGGTGTGCCATGAGCTGCTGTGTAGTGGGCATACTCACACAGTGTCAAAACCCATTTCCCCAGTCATATTATTCTCAGTTCAGACAACAGTTTAGTAGACAAATTGCTGCCACTAAGTAGCCTCACACAGAGTGCAATCACTGTGCTTTGCCCAACACTCCTGTACACATAGAGAAGCAAGGGGTCTGATGCCAGAACTGCTTAATATATACAGCAAGTCTGTACTGTGGGGTCCTTCTTTCAGAAACAAGAGATTCACACCTGAATCTCTTCAGATTATGGTCTTCAGAGACCACACTTGAAACTCATCTTTCTCTTCTTAGTGCTAATGTTGTGCTTGCTAATTCTGCAGCAAACAGGGAATAATTCTTCAGGTGCTCCTGCTTCTCCCCATGTCTGTCCCAGATTCAGAACAGGAAAGGAGATAATCCAAGATTTTGTAGGCAAGAAACTAATGCTACTTACGCACTTGCATCAGCTGTAATTTTGCTTGAATAAAAGAAGTGAATAGCTGGAAAAGCACATTCCATGCTAGCATCTTCAAAACAGAAGTTTCCTTGCCTTCTGTGTACATAAACATAACCTCCACAATGACATTAGCAGACTATTACGTTCTCAAAGCCAGGAAAGACTGACATCCATAAAAAAACAAACCCATATAACTTCTGAGACTGTTACAGTGAACAAGAATTATTCCCAGAACAGTCAAAGCTATTAAACTTAGACACTAAAATTATGGTTATTTAAACAGTTTTTTAGATTTCTATGTGATTATTTTTTCTAATTCCCATGCAATCAATAACTACATGCTGTCTCAAATACTTGTGTTTAATGTGAAGCGCTATTTTTTGTGTCTTTTCTTCATTTGTGCCCTTTTTTTATAAACAAGATGGGAAAAATGCATGGAAATTTAATGATAAAATTAGGTTGTCCTGATGTGAGCTGACTGCAGTCCTTTCATAGACTGCAGTCAGCTCACATTATTTTGCTGTATAAATCTGCTAAAGAAAGAGTTGGGGTTTTTTAATTTGTGAAAAATAAAACAAGCATGGGTTATGAAGTGTCAAAATGAAGCATCAACTGGAAATTCATCCTTCTGGTGCGCTATCTGTATGCTATGTCATGTTAAAAGATTTAAGAACATCAAATCTAAGAGTAGTTTAACAAAGCAATGAGGAAGGAAAAAATTGTTATTCCTTCTTAGAAAAGAAATATGGCATTTCTGCCCGGCAGTAAAATTTCAAAAGTGGGATGAGTGTCAGAATAGGACTCCATTCAGAAGAATGCCTCTTGCATTTCGTTACCTCTGAAAAGAGCATGACTGACAGATTCAGAAACAATATCCTCTTTCTGCCCAATACGAGTTTGACACAGAGAGAAGACGTGCCCTAGAAATTTCACTGCCAATGTACTTCAATCCTTACCTACAGAGGCCAATTCAGCCTTTAATCTGCAATTCTTTGTGATCTCCATTAGAATTGCCAAAAGAGGAATAAATGTGTACCACAAAAGAACCAATTCTCAGATGCAGGCACCTGTCTACAATAGATCAAACAAAAATCATGAGGCTGTTTCACTAGGGCATCAGATAACAATTTCCAATAAGTAGTAATCCAGATGTCACCCAAACTACCAATCCTTTATGTTGGATGCTCAGTCACTAAGCCCAGTAAAATTGTAATCTCTTTCTCACCATCTTCTTTACGCTTTTCTGCTGCACACTTCTCTTTTCTCTTTTCTACAGCTCTCTCCACTACCACTCTTTCATACTCCTATGCAGTACATTGAAAAATAGAAAAATGCATCAAAACATTCAAGAACAGTTTTCAAAAGTTGCTGCAAGATGTCCCTGCAAAGAAAACTGGAGTGGACAAGAGGCCTATACACCAAAAAATTGGGAAAAATTATCAGCCTAAAAAAGCAGCAAAGACTCCATTAAGAAAATTTTCGTAACAATAAGGGCAGTGGAACACCAGACCAGAGCAGCTGGGAATTTTCTGTAATGTACACCATTTGAGAAATTCATAAAAGACATGATTTTGATCCAACCTTAGAGCACAGAAAGGGGAAAGGACTATCTTGTAATTTCCCTTTTGATTTCAGGATTGGAAAGATAAATTATTTAATTACTTGGGAAGAATCAATCTGGTATAATCAGTTTAGAGTAATAAAAAGTTCCTTTTTTCTTAATGAAAAAGTATGATTTTGCAGCTTACTACTTGTGCATTTTAACATTTTGTGGGTATATGTGTGTACTACAAATGTTGGAACAAGTGTATCTCACAAACTTGAGTACATCTATTTTCAGTAAATACATCTTGATATCAATAAATATGCAGGCCTGCAACATTTTAAAGGTACTAAGAATAAGCAGCACAGCAACAGATACTTCTCTTTAACAGCACAAAAAGAAATGCTTTGCTGTTTCAATAATCCTTAAAAATCAAAGACCTGGAACGCACTGGTGTCTTTTGTATTACTATCACATATCACCACTTTAGCCAAAATTCTCAAGCTTTCTCCAGTTTTATGCTTTCAGGCATAAAAGATGCAACAGGCTAGGTAGATGGACAGGTAGATAGCTGTAGTCTTGTCTATTCTTAGCACTGGATTAGTGCAGATTAGTCTCAACCATTTGTGCTGCAATCCTGCAGACTAGATCAGAACATATACCTCCTAATCTACTGGTTTTCCACCTACTCTCCACCCAACATTTTCAGTAAACCTACTCTTATTCCCCAGTGCCATTTGGGGGTTTTGCACTGACGGACAGCAAGTTTCTTCCCCATCAACCACCGCTATGTGGCCTCCAGCTCAATAAAAAGGGAGATTGGTGATTTAAACAAAGAATGGCACAAACATCTTGGCAGAGGCTGGTCACATATGTGTGCTAAGAAATTTTATATCAAGTATGAACATAAACAGTCAGCACTGAAAACATCTGCAGTAACTGAGAGGTAACACCAAACGGCGGCTGAACCCCGCTGCTGTTTCCCTTGGCTGCAGACTTTCCATTCTTTCCTCCGTTCTCTACATTCTGAAATAAAACCTCCCACTAGCAGAAAGCAATTATCACTGTTATTTTTAGATACCACCTCTCTACACTTCTTGATGTTTTCTATAACAAAGTGATGCCTCTGCTGTTTATGAAAGGAAGCACTCACACTAGGAAGGACTTGGACATCCAACCTGTGATCAGAGGCAAGATTAAAACACACTCGGCTCAAAAGCATTTTCTCCTGACTAGTTCAGCTGCCCTGTCCTGCCTGTTGATCGCTGCAATCCCTAGTTAAATGTACCTAAATCTGAATTGTTACACAAACAGCTTAAGCACTTAGGTCTGTGATTTCAATATTGCAGAAGCTTCCTATCTACACTATGTAGCAGTGCAAAGCACAGACATCCCGACATTGCATACATACAAGCCCTACTTCTTCACACAATGTGATAGAAGCTGAGGTTCATCTGACCAGCAACAGTCAGATGAACACAAATTTTTTCCAGACCTCATACAGCATCCATGGTTAGTGTGGGTCTCCACATCTGTGGCATCTTCAGTGGCTATATCCTTACTCATTGCAGTTGCATCTCTAATACATCTGCAAAGATGAATGCTCACATGCATAGGCAGAACGTCTCAGAGACAGTAAAATGTAAAAAAAAAAAAAAAAAAAAAAAACACAACTTTAAATTTTCATTTAAGAATCACAAACAGTGCAATGTGTTTACATGGGCATATAACCAAATAGAAAAGGGACCAATTTTCTAAAGAAAAAATAAGAAGTCTATGGCCAGTGTAAAATTTATTGTCAAAATTAACTGAGCTGCCTTTTCAAACCATAGTCTGAAGCTATTTTTTCCCTTCCACTATTAGTGGAAGGGAAAAAATCAGATATACCATGCTTTTTGAACAAGGCTCTTTGATAATAACAATGCTCTTTGCACAGAACCATGTTAATCAAAAGGTTAAATCAAAAGCACCAAAAAAAACAATAAAAGTGTATCATGACATCAAGTATACAGAGAGAAACATAGATTAGTGCACATAAACCTCTCCTCACATATTTTGTCAAATCAAGAATCTAAAATTCTTTTAAAAGGTAGAAATCAGATATTAAGCAACTTCCACCTTCCAAATATTATTTTCTACCTATGAAAACAGAAGCCTAAATTGCAAATAATATTTTCCCACTAAGTTTTATTGTAATAAAATTTATTGCTGTTAATTTGAGCAAAATATGAAATATTTTTATTTCCCTATTTCAAATCTTACTCAATACAGACCACTAGGATGCCCAGAGCTGTTTAAGGTTTTAATGCTCAGGGACAAGTTGCTCAACCAGGTTGAAGAGAGGCAGTGACAGACAGCAGTATTCCCTCCTGTGTTAAAAATAAGGAGCCAAATCCTTGCTCTTCAATCTTAAGCAAGATTTTCTCCCCAGCTTTCTTCCCTTCTCAGCCAAGCTTCCTCTAGCTGTTTCAATCTCCTTTAGCTAGTCTAGCAGGAAGAGTAAATACATCTGCTGGTATAGGTAACTATTTTGGTATAGCTAACTAACCCGCGCGTGTATGTAGTTACAGCTAAAGCCACACCTCAGGCTTATATGCTTTTTCTCCTAGATGTTCCACTTTTAGAACAAGAAGTGCCTTGATGAAGCATCAACAAATACCTTGTCACTGATACTGTCCTTTCTCTTTAACATTTATTCTTCCCAATTTTTATTCTTAAGTACTCTGTGCCCGAACACGCAGACTGGAAGCCAGTCAAAGGACCCACAGTTTTTGAAAATGAGTGTGAAACACAGATAAGATCATTTTCCCCCAAATTGTGTCCATCATTAGATTTCAGCAGTTGACAAAAGATTGGAAATTTCCCCTTGTTCACTCTGTGAAAGTTCCTAACTTGCTTTCCAGGAGGGGGTGGCGGGCAGAATTAAATATGTTTTTGTATTGAATTCAGACTTTTCAGCAAATGCAAGAGGAAATATCCATTTTAATGACCTTGAAAGAAAATTAAGGCTTCCAAAAGGAGAGTCTCGGAGAAAACAGGTAGGAAAACATGAGACGCCCTTGTGAATAGTGTTAAACAAATGACAGCAAAACCTTTGTTTCACTTTTCATAATGTTAAAATTCCATACAGGAAGCAAATGGCCTTCTATCTGTGATGCATTTCCATCACAGACTTGATTTACCAGTACGTATAGGCCATTCACTGGCGAAAGTGATGTCTCTAAGGATGAAATCAGAATTAAAAAGGATACCCTAGCAAAAAGATAAAAAAGCAGCCTAAGAAAAATTATTTCTAATTTTGTAATCCAATTTATGTTTTACACTAGTGTTACCTCCTCCACGTCATGATTATTTGTGACTGCCCTCTATTGGTGGTGTTTTGGCACCTCCATAGAACTGTATTTGCCCCCGTTCTTCTCAAGCCCATGCTTGCCGCCTGTGACCACCTGATGGAGCTGCAGTTCAGCCGATTCTCTGCTAGGAATGCAGGATCGGCTTTGGTTTAGCCTGCAGCTCACATACTGGTTTTATCCGTACTTGACTTCTGTGTGGGGAAGAGACTCTGAAAGAGTGAGGGCTGCCATAATTTTGTAAGATCTTTTTAACACTGTTATATAGGACTCCTGTTCTGCTATATAGAAAGGGAAGTTCACAGTTTTAAAAGAAAACTCTATTTCATACCTGCAGAAAGAATAAGAACTTTCTCACATTGTCACATTTCTCCCACATAAGCTTTTCCAGTTTCATATTAAAGTTTTCACATTAAGATTTTCACTTTACTGTAGCCTTACTCAGTATCTAGTTAAGTTGCTTAGAGAAATCTGATCATCATTCTACAAATGTCTTGCAATTTACTATAATTTAAACATTAATTTTTCATAGGAATGATCTGAAGCAGATCTGAAATGATCTGAAACAGACCAAATTACCACATCTTTTCAGTTACATTTAGAAGATGTACCTGTCTTTGAGTACCTAGCTATCTGACGAATCAGACTAGGCATTCTGATTCAACAGTAATAAATCACAAGTAAAACACAATGCCCTAACTTTTGAAAAACACTGAATCTTCTACATAGCTCTATCCATACCTATAGAAGAAAAACATGAAGAAATTATCTCAGATTCATTAGCAATGAATCCCTTGTTACCACAGCTGAATTTCTACCAGTTGTCTCCCAAATGAATTACAGTTCTTAAAATACAGCAAGTACATGGCCTGGTTGTGATAACGGTGTATCATTTTTAAAATTCCAAATTATTTTCAACCAGAAAATGTGTAATGTTACTTTTTTATTCCACAACATCTATTAAAAAAAAAAAAAAAAAATCCTTTGCTTTGCAGGCTTTTAGGAACAGAAGTAATAGGATGGTAGAATTACATAAATTGATTTTACTTTAATACCCTTGGTGCTTGTACAAAATCCCAGAATTGAATTGAGAAAGCAGAAATTAAAAAATCTATATTAAATTCACGGAAATCAGTTAAAGGTGCAAACATAAAACATGATGACATGTCTTTAAATGTTTGTTACATTTGTTCACTGACAATTGAAAAATACGTATTTATTCTAAAAAAAAAAAGGTTCTCAACTCTCACTTAGCTCTTTTCATAAACCAGAGTTCATGCTTTAGCCATTTTAAAATAATGATTTCACAAATTTTATGAGGAAATGAAGTTTTCAAAAAAAGAAATCAAGGGGTTTTATTTGTTTGCTTTAGAACATATTCATAGAATCAAAGAATCATAGAATGGTTAGGATTGGAAAGGACCTTAAGATCATCTAGTTCTAACCCCTCTGCCATGGGCAGGGATGCCTCACGCTAGACCATGTCACCCAAGGCTCTGTCTAACCTGGCCTTGAATACTGTCAGAGGTGGAGCATTTGCCACTTCTCCAGGCAACCCATTCCAGTGCCTCACCACCTCCACAGTAAAGAAATTCTTCCTTATATCTAACCAGAACTTCCCCTGTTTAAGTTTGAGCCTGTTACCTCTTGTCCTATCACTGCAGCCCCTGATGAACAGTCCCCCTCCAGCATCCTTGTAGGCACCCTTCAGATATAATTAGTCCAAAATGCTATCAACAAAGTTAGCCATCTCTAAATAGAAAATTGGCCTTTCTTCAGTGAATCAGAGTGACAGCTCACTCCGCTGGTGCATTTGTCCTTAACAGATCCAAAATAAAATTCACCACCTCTGTTCCCTTTAAGTGTCTCTCAACAGGAATTTTTCCCCTCAAGTATTATTGTTTTACATATCTCTTACTTGGACTTTCAGTCAGCCCTCCCTGAAATTGGAAAGATCTGTCTGTCCTTTGGCCGTATCTCCTAGAGCAGATGAACTGGTTGCCATTATCAGAAAGTTTGTGGAATGAAACAACAGCCTTACCCCATCACAGCAAACTCCCCACAAACTCTATTAAATAAAACCCCATTACAATGTTACATATTGTGATGCCACGTGTTGACAGTTCCTTTTCCAGCCTCTCATCCAGCAGCTGAAAGAATGGAAAGTAACAAGTTAAAATAGAGCACGACTGCCTTGTACCCCATGGTCAGGACTGCGTGGGATCTCCAAGTGAGTCACCAGGGCAGATACAGATACACCACGTGAGCTCCTTAGGTCATGCAAACTATTTAATTTATGAAACAGAAAACAGACTTTCTCATTTTAGGAAAAGACAAAAGAGCATATTTATATGAAAAAGATCATATTTGACAGGCTTCAATTTGGTAAAAAGGAGTGAAACCCTAACTTCAACGACAACCCTACTTTCATGAGTTTTGCCCTCTTCTGAAGTTTCATTAGGATAGAGTTGCTTACTGGCTTTCAGTCGAGTTCTCCAGACTTGAGTGCAGGAAAATTCACTATTTAAAACCTGCCTTCCTTCCAAACTATGCTTCCTCCTTGCCAGCAGTGCTTTGTGTCCATAAGGCCATGGCCTGTTGTTACACAAAACAGAGCAGGACATCTTTCCTGTTGTCTCTGCATCACAAATAATACTAAGAGAGCCTAAGAAGACAAGGACATTCACTACTTCACATATGCAAGCCAAGATTAGGATCTACAGCAACCTATGCACACTGAGAATGCCAAGCTTTTGGAAGAAGTGCAGTACCTCTATGCCTGGCTGCAGCTATGAATTTCAGAGCCCATGCCCTGGGCCTAAGTTTGCTTTTGTTTTGGAGATGTTTTATAGCCTGCACACATCAAGACTCTTGAAATCAGGAAATGAATGAGCTTGTGTTTGGTGTTCATGCATTCCATTTCTGCTAACCTCCCTTTAATTATGCTCATTGCCTATTTGTTGGCAATGACCAATCCGAAAGAGCAATCTACATGGTTATAAATAGAAATCAGCTAACATGGTATTGCATTACACCCTCTACATCTCCTGTCAGTGATACTTGCCAGTCAAGAAACCTCTAAATCATCAACTTTCTTGTTTCTGAGATGTATGACATCTGTTAGAGCATCTGTTTGTACTCGGGCTCTATCAGCTAAGCACATGGAAGCTGAAAAGGTTTTCAAAGCAATTTATGTTGCTTTTCATCTTCTCTTGGGGAATGGGTCAGTTTTCCTATCCAGAACAAATTCTCTATGGTGAAATACTGAAGTTCTTGATCAGGGAAGAAATGGTTGTGATAAGGTACTGCAGACCTTTAGAAATGTTTTCCCAATCCCTTGTTTATTATGAGGACACAACAACTTTTTTATGATTTCACTAGGCTCTGAGATGAACACCGTATTTGAATTCTTGGTTTCTAGGGATGAATTTCTCACCTTTTGTGCTCACATACCTGGTGCTGCTATGCTACTCATTCCTGGGAGCCCCACATAACGGGAAAAAAATCAATGAGCCAATTTGCCATTCAGAGCAGAATTTGCAACATTCAGAGGAGTTTGTCTGCTTCACGGGAAGGAGACAGCTAAAAGCAGAACTGAGACATGAAATTTTGGTAAACCCTGTACTTGCAATACGGTCATCTTGCCTAGGACTCCAAAAATGCAAGAACAGCCTAAAGGCTTCAGAGAACTTCAGATCAGTCACCATACCTTTATTTCTTGCAACAAAATATGGGTACCTATTTCATACAGCAGAAGTTTTTTGTGAAAAGAAGAAAATTGTTAAGTACATTCTTATTAGAAGGTGAGGTGAGTAGCAGTATAAGTATTAATTTATTACTGCATTCAGAAACACAAATCATCTTAACACCTCATAGGCATTTTCATGAAAAAATTTTGGAACTGTAACAATATTCTCTCAGTTCAGATAGTCATAAAGGAATTGGAATATGCTGATTCTATTTCATTCCCCAACACATACGCTCAACAGCCAGAGCAGGCCGTCCCATGCATATAGGTGTCCTTCACAGGGTTAACTGCTCCCCAGACTTTAAAGCCAGCATGCATCCTTGTTCTGTCTTTAAAGGCTGGGGTAGAATTAAATTTCTTCATAGTAGACAAGCATGGGCTCTGTTTTTGCTTTGTGCTGGAAACAGCGCTGACTGTATAGGGATGTTTTCATTACTGCTGAGCGGCACTGACACAGAGCCAAGGCCTTTTCTGCCTTTACCAACCCCATCATCAAGGGCAGGGGGTGCACAAGAAACTGGGAGAGGACACAGCCAGGACAGCTGACCCCAACCGACCCAAGGGATACTCCATATCATATGGTATCATGAGCAGCTGGGGAAGAAAAAGCTGGGATACATTTGGAGTGACAGCGTTTGTCTTCCCAAGTAATCATTACATGTAATGGAGAGCTGCTGTCCTGGAGATGGCTGAACACCTGCCTCCCATGGGAAGTGGTGAATTAATTTGTTGTTTTACTTTGATTGTGTGCATGGCTTTCGATTTGCCTATGAAAACCTGCTTTTAGCTTGACCCATGAGCTTTCTCACTTTTATACTTCTGATTCTCTCCCTTATCTCATCAGACGAGGAGGCTAAGTGAGCACATCTCAGGTTGCTGGCTGGGGTTAAAGCACATCAACCATGTTCCCGCTCCGCTGTGGAACTGAAATACAGCCAACGTGCTCACCATGACCTCAAAACCCAGAAGTATTCCTGAATAATGCTGTTTAGATATAAATGAACGTGTTGATCAGATGCTCATCTAGGTGCTGATCCACAGCAAAACTCATGCTGAAGCAGTCATAGATAACAGTGCCTACATCACATCTGAAAATTCACTGATGCTTTTTTAGGACCCTGATGCTACTGAGATGCCCAGGTACTACAAAGTCACATATAATCCCAGAACCAGCAGATTCCCACAAAACATGCAAAACACTGTTTTGGCTTTTAAGGCTTCAGATGGTGACATATAAAGCAATTAAATGCCTACCTCCAACTTAGCATTTGTATCAAATAGCTTCCTACTTTCCCAGAACAAGTGAATATATATTTAAGAGGTTTAGTCAAAACCTCCCCCCACTACCATTTTCTCTAAATCTTTGTGTGTACAATGCCAGTAAATTTCTCAGACTTTGCTATCTGTGACAGATGCTTTTTAGATTTCAGACATGAAGTTTCCTGTGAAAAGTTTAACCTTATTAAGGATCACAAAGCTTTGCCCAAAGTACATGATAAAGCACTCCCATAAACAGAGATTTAATTAATCCCTCTATTTTTTCTTTCTTTTTTCTTTTTATTTTTCTATTTTTTTGCCTTTTTTTTTTTTTTTAAACTGCCCAAGGAACTCAAGTCTTAAGATTAAAATTGTTACAACATTGCCTTAAAAAAGCCATGTATGCTAATGCAAGCCTGACATTTTCAAATAACACAGAAACTATCTTCTAAGGTATTACTTAGTGCAATCAGTATTTTGAATATCTTTTGAGTTTTGTATTTGCAAGAGACAACGAGCACAAATGGCAGCACTTAGAATTTTTTTTCCAAACAGTACTTATAATGTTACATAGATGTCGATACATTACCTAACTTAAAAGTGTAATCTACTAATTACAGGAGTAAATGGTATGGTGCTTTCAACATCTAGTTTCTCTAAAATACAGGGCTTACAAATGCGGACATAAGTTAAACTTTCCCTTAGCCCTCCTCTCATTTTTTGTGCTTAGGTACTTCAACAATTTGAAATAATCTTAGTAAGCTATTTGCCAATTATTTTTGTTAGTCTCTTAGTATAAAAACTTCTTGCAAAACAACATACATTTCTTAATAGATGATATACACTTATTTAATGGTTTCAAAAATACCAAACATTATTTATCCGCTGGTTTTCTTCAATTACTTACAGAGGCTGTGTGTATAGACAACAATTTTTCAATCATTCTGTAATTTTTTTCTCCCATGGACACAAAACACAGGCTCAGCAGGAACTGACAAAATAAAATCTAACTGCAGACCACTAACATGATGGTTCATCTACTATGTTCCTTCATACCAATGTGCACAAGATATGAGGGACCCTTGAACCACATATTAATGGCACAACAGACTACGCCAGCTTGTGTTGATTCATATTTATATTGCTTTAATCAGGATCACCAACACTGGAAAAGCATCAGGGTCTCAAAATACCCATTATGTTCTATTTTGTAAAAGAAACATTTTCATAAATGGTAACACTGCAATGGGATATGAACACACTTTATATATCACTGTCACTCTCCAAACAGTATAAATTATCCATATTATTCTGCTCTGTCCACAGTTTAGCTTACATGTTGAAGCATTTTTACTTTAAGCCAATAAAATGAGAAGATTTTTTAAAGAAATTATCAGGATGCATGGACAAGTTCGAGATTTTATTAAGAGAGAGATACAAATGAGGTTCTTAAATCTTTAGAATGTGATTTCCTGCTTTCTTCCATTGGAGAAGTATGAGCCAAAAGGCTTATGCTTTTGGCACAAGCCTTTTGAATGATTAGGACAATATGCTTTGTATATGCAGCACGTATGATGTTTTTATAAATCATATGGACACAGGAACTGAATACACACTAACTAACTTCGCTGACAATACTAAACTAGTAAGAGCTGTGTACTCGATCGAGAGTGGAAAGGCCTTACAGAGAGACTATGGAGCTGAGCAATCACCAACTTTATGAAATTTAGCAAGTGCTGATTCTCCGCCTGGGACGGAGTAATCCTGATTTTACACACAAATGGGGGAATGAGAGGCTGGAAAGCCGTCCCACAGAAACAGATCTGGGGATCTAGGTTGACAGCAAGTTGAAAATAAGTCGACAGTGTGGCCCAGAAGCCAAAAGGGCCAACCATGTCCTGGGCTGCACCAAGCACAGCATAGTCAGCAGGCCAAGCGAGGTAATTGTCCCATTCTGCACTGTACTGGTGCAGACCCACCTCAAGTACTGTAGGTGACCCCATCACAGCAGCTTCCTCACAGGGGTCAATGAGGGGGAGGTGCTGATCTCCTCTCTCTGGTGAACAGCAGCAGGACATGAGGAAATGGAATGAAGCTGCATAAGGGGAAGTTCAGATTCGACATGGTAAAAGTTCTTCACAGGAACAGGCTCCCCAGGGCAGTCCTCCTCAGGGAAGGCACCAAACCTGTCAAGAGTTCAAGGAGTGTCTGGATGATGCTCTTAGTCATGTGACTTAGCTTTAGGCAGTCCTGCAAGAAGCAGGGTGTTGGACTCAATGATATTTATGGGTCCCTTCCAACCTGAGATACTCTATGAAAAACTATTGCTATAAATATGTATATCAAATAATTTTAAGATACAATATGCTTGGTTTTTTTTACGTAAAGCAGTCACAAACATGAAAATTACCTGAAAATTACTTGAGAGGGGCCTTCAGCTTACAGAATTTTAAAGAAGTTTAAAAAATTTAGGTATTTTTTTACTACATTTCATTTCTTCATCTAAACATCGCAAGTAAGTTTAAAAATATGTAAATACTGAAAGAGAATATGAAAATGGAAAATGGAAATACTGGACCTAGTTTATAAACACATAACAGTTTGGCAGACCAGACACACCAATCTGCATTTAAATAATATCACATTTGCTACACTATCTGGGAATGCCAGTGCAAGATGAAATAGGTGACTGTGTTACATATAAAATTATATCAAAATATGCATTTGTGTGCCTTTAATGGGTATTGCAGTAAAATTTGAAAGAGTGCACCACTTTGATCTTAGTATCAATAAAATAAAGAACAAAATGTAGTTTGGGATGGTGGTTCTCATGCCCTAAATTTAGAAATATCTTCTGTATATTATTCAAAATTTCAATCTTAATTCTGGAAATTAAATCAAAATCAAATAGTAATAAAGCCTCTATTTAACAGGAGAAAAAATTAAACCATTAAAATTTGTCATTGCTATAATACAACATTGCAATTTTTTATTTTTAGGTCTTGCATTTAATTTTTCCTTTGAATCTAACTCCACTAAGGTTCTGTTATCTGTTTAATGACCCTACAAAAATTTGAACACAGAAAAATCTAATGTAAGTAATGAGCATTATCATCTTACTGGAACTAGAGAACAGGTAGTCAGCTTCTATAAGAATAAACACCGCAACAATTTAAATATATTAGTATTCAATGTTCTGAGTAATGATCTTAATATTCAGAAGAAGCACTGCGTCAAACAAAACATCATAAGGATTCAAGTGAACATGAAAGACAGCAAAGGTTATCTTAGCATTTTTCTTGCTAGCTTTTGAAGCACAGAGATAGTAACTTCTTAACTGGCGCTTACGGGTTTTATAGTTTACTGAGATACTCTATTTAGAGACTTGGCACTAGAGAGAGAGTTAAAAAAAAGAAACAAACACTGTGATCTGGGCCCATCAGCAGGCCTGGCTCCCTAACAGATCCCAGTTTAAGCAACTTCTTTATTTTTTTTTTGTCACTAAGCTCCCTGACTGTGGTACTACACCTTTCTGATTAATTAGCTGTAAATCAGAGCATGCAAAGCAGAAATCACAAGTTTCTGTTTTAAAAACAGACAAGCAAATGCGCAAAAAACCCGGCTACGGAAAGCAGAGAAGCTTGAATAATCACAAAAAGGAAAAATTAAAGAGAGGCCGCAGAAATGAGTGATTTCATGCTGCTTATTTCCCATTTTCTAGAGTGAAAACCAACACCGAAATTTTTGACATCAGCCAGAAAGTGCCTCCAATCCATTTCTCAGGTTTGGGATTTTTCTATTGTTCTTTTATTTCTAAGTCCAGCTCTTTGACTAGACAACCAATTCTGTGAAAAGTCAAATTCAAGAGCTACTTCAATTCATTCACATTTTCACAGCATCAGGGAAAAAGCATTTTCTTTTATATAAAGGTATATAAGCTATAAATACTCTCTTGATAAAAAAGGTTCTATGCAGTTCTCAATATCTTTTGTTGAGATGTCAACAAAAGACATGAACAACTTCTATCCTTTCACTACTACTGAATGATAATTTACTCTACATGAGAGGCTAGCTCCTGGTAGAGAAGCACTGGTTTGTCAGGAGTCAGGTACACACAAATGCTACTTCAGATGTTGCTGCTGCTGCCCAGGTTATCAGCTGGAAAGCTGTAATACTGCCAATCCGAGGTCTTTATTTTCTGTTGATGCTTTCAATAACTCAAGCTGTGGGGAAACTTTCTAGTGACACCCTCTCAAAACTCCAACAGACTTCAGAGACTCTTATGGAAACAATGATCTTGAATAAGGGGGCTTTATTTAGGAAATGTGATTTTCATTATGATAAATTTTTCTAGCAGCTAGAGATAATGCTGTGCTGGTAAAGGATGTACATCATCTATTGCTTAAATCCAGTGCCTTGAGCACCTGAAATGTAAACCTTCAGTGCACCTCTAGGAAAGACTGCTCTTCAGCAACGACTTGGATACCAAGTCTTAACCAGTGGACAGTGAAGGCCAACCACATCTTGGGATGTATGAAGAAAAGGATGCCAAATAAATCAAAGGGTAGGACTTCCCCACCTCTACTCAGCCCTCATTAGACCGTGTACAGAAACTGTGTTCAGTCTGGGGCCTCCCACGAAGAGGAAAACATCAATGCACTGCAGTAAGCTCAGCAGAAAGGCACTTTCATATGCAGTAAGGTCCACCATGCAATAGCCATACTAAGCTATCTTACCTGTTACTATTAAGCCTATTATTTCCTTTTTTCCTCTTAAAAAAGTAGTCTAATACTGGACATGGTGTCCAAATGAGTAATTTCTAACATATTACTTTCACAGTTTTTAGCTTCAAATCATCTCTTAACACATCTAAAAATCCTACCTAGTTTGTCAACTCCTGTTGCTAGAGGTAGTTAATGCTCAGATCAAGCTGTCATATTTTCACTGCAGAAAACAGTGACCCTGGAAGTACTGCAATTATATCATCAGTATCACCACAGAAAATGATTCATGCACAGAAGTGGATGTCAGTGCAGAGAGAAACGCCTTTGTTGAATACATTCAATGCATTAGGTCCGGTTAATAATAGCCTGGGTTTGGAAATATAAATACTGGATTTTCATTACTGTTGCCAGACTATGTTTTTCCTTTACAATGTAGGCCACATGGACAACCAGCAGGAATTGGGGCACAACAGGCTGGACCCCTCTGGAGGGGTCTCAGGCCCCAATAGGATGAAACCTTGAGCAGCCAGGTCTGACAGTCAAGCTGACTCTGCCGTGAGCAGCTACTTGCACGAAGGACCTCCCAAGCTTCCTCCTCAATCCAGTTATCGAGTATTTGTGATTACTGCTTCAGTGCTGGCAAGTGGGAAAAGCTTCCTTGACATCTTTTCATGCCTTGAGTAGTAGGAAGAACAGCACAACTATAACGTCTCTTACAAATAATGAATTTCCACTGTTTAACATGACTCTCAGACTGTATTTATTTTATCCATTTAATAAAAACTTATCACTGTGACACTGAAGTACCATTTCAGTGTACAAAACAGTATGCCACCTATGAAAGCATGACCTCGGCATATTAGATTAAAACAAAAAAATATCAGATGCATTTTATGATTACATGAAGAGATTTGTCTAGGCTGATGATTTCTCCTGTTGTACTCAACTGACGTTTATAACTACAGTTTTCACTGCCTCAGAAAGCTCTGCACTGTACTCCATTTTTCAATACAACACTGTGAAAAAGTTAAAAAAGACCTTACTGTATGCCACTGCTCTCTTCAAAGGAGATATACTTCCATATACTTCAAGTTACAGCTGGTATGTGATAACATGCTTCAAAAATAAAAGAAAAAAGCAAAAAAAAAAAAAAAAGGAAAAAGTCTTACAATGTTATTGACTTGATCTTGAGATAATTTATGGAAAGCCTTTGTAGAGGTGTGGAAAAGAGAAAAAAAAAAAAAAAACAAAGCAAACAAAAAAAAAATATAAAGGGTATTCTACAAAAAAGACTGATCTATTTTAATCAAGCCTTGCACCAAAAATATTTTCAGAAAGGCTGTTGGCTAGATGAAAGTAATGAAGTATTAAAAAGAACAGAATACAGCAGTTAAAAAGGAAACATACAAGTCATTTTAATTATGATTACCCCTGGCATGATATTAATTAATTCTCATATAAACATCAGAGTAACATTTTGCACTTTTTTATGTAAACATCGGCTTTCAAAGTGTATGCCTTTCTTCCTGTATGCAAATATCTTCCACTTTTAATACCAGCTGTCATCCTTCTTGAACTCAAGTTTTCTAAAGGTCACAACTCCCTGTTATTAAATATAAATAGAACTTCTATTACGCTTTGTGGAGCAGGAAAATAAGGGAATTAGCACTAGTGTGCTCTTAATTCTCAAAATATTTGGGTTTCAAATGCCTTCTTTTATATACAGCTTTATATATCTAAGTTTACAACCATGCAATGCAGTCTAATACAGTTATGCATCAGTATCTTTTTCTCTATTGTAATTATTGTGTTAGTATTTTGAACCTCACACTATGTATATACAGCTCATAAGGTGCATAAACATACTCCCCTTTTCTTGGTGGGTTTTAGGTTCTTCAGTAGTGTGTAATTAACTTAGTTTTATGCCTCAATATAATTACTAATAAATTATTTGCACAAGTTTTTCTGACAAAAACAAGAAAACCAGCAAGCTATGGAAATACGATTACTTCAGGCAGAACTTAGTGCCTTATGCAAATGTGAGCATGTATAAACATGTGACATGATATAAAGATTTTACCTGAATAAATTTAATATAGATGATTTTATAAAAATATAAAATTTATCAATCACTAACACAGGCCAATCATTTATCTCACTGTTTTGTTTGTATAACACCTCTGAGACAAAGTCCTGTAAATCTTTACTAATTGATTTATAAGACAATACCACGTCTACAGATAAGGAGTAATTATACAAACTATATATTACATACATTGGCAATTCTGTTCACTGAAGCTTGGTTTATGATTATTTTGGGGTAATAAGTACAATCCAAACTTTCTTGTATTTAGAGTAAATATGAAAAAGTAGTTAATGCTATAAATTAGAAACACTACCACTGGTGAATGAGGAATGGCTGCTCTGCAAGCTGTTGCTCTATCTGCTGTGCTAGGTTGTGTAACTGCTATGCTACTGGGTGTGATACCACTGCTGTTCAAGATACAAACCACAAAGATGATCAGGGGACTGGAGCACCTCTCGTATGAAGATAGGCTGAGAAAATTGGGGCTGTTGAGCCTGGAGAAGAGAAGGCTGCGTGGAGACCTCATAGCAGCCTTCCAATACCTGAAGGGGGCCTATAGGGATGCTGAGGAGGGACTCTTCATTAGGGACTGTGGTGAGAGGACAAGGGGTAATGGGTTTAAACTTAAACAGGGGAGGTTTAGATTGGATCTGAGGAAGAAATTCTTTACTGGGAGGGTGGTGGGGCCCTGGAATGGGTTGCCCAGGGAAGTTGTGAATGCTTCATCCCTGGCGGCGTTCAAGGTGGGGTTGGACATAGCCTTGGATGGCATGGTTTAGTGGGAGGTGTCCCTGCCCATGGCGGGGGGGTTGGAACTCGATGATCTTGAGGTCCTTTCCAACCCTTACTATTCTATGATTCTATGATTCTATATAGTTGCAAGTGGACGAGAACTTTTTTCTGCTGAATGACCACCTTTTAATATACATATTGAACACAAGCCATTAAAGTAAGAGAATCACTCTGAGACGTGAAAAGATATCTGATTCACTTCCTTAATAAACTGGGGTGATATATATTAATATTCATCTAAACTGATACCTGTTTTGGCAAAGGTATCATTTAGAGAAAAGGTGAAATTGAGTAGTAACTATTTTAAGCATTATTTTAGTAAATCACAGTCAAAACAGTACACCGGTAAAGCAGGTAATCTAAATGATTACTGTATTTTTTTAGACTAGCCTTACGTGACCCACTTTCTGTACCTAAATCAATCTCATGCTCAAGCTGTGGCATGGGTAATCCATTCAGATATCTGCTTCAGCATACCAAAAAGTTTTAAAGTGAGCCATCTGGGGAATGACAGGTGATCAAATGCAGATTAAAACTAAGATAAGTGATAAAAGGGTTGAAGGAAATTAGATTATAAACAAGAAGGTGATTAGCAAAACCACTACCTGCTGAAGACAAGGAAAAGTGAGGAAGCTGCAAAATACTAGACCTGTTCTTTTTTTTAATTCGTCTTCTACCACTGCTAAGTGGAATAATGTTGGCAATGCAGATCTTTATGAAACAGCAAAGTTGCTCTCAGGAAGATGAATCAACAGGAAGAACATATATTGTGGAAGAAATGTCTAAAAAGAGATGTCTGTGGTACAGGTAGGAGTGAAACTGCCCACATAGCTTGTTTGTATTTCATTTTCTTTTGCCACAAAGACTGAGCCCAGAGCAAGCATAATACAGCCATACCTGAACTGGGCTGCACTCCCACCAAATACATAATTTTCTCAACTCCTACCTAACTCAGTGGGCTGAGTGTTTCAGTCTAAGTAAACTATGCTTTAGTGCAGTACAGAGAATGTAAGTCATGGTTATCTTGTGCCAAAGACTGCAAAACTCTGCTTTAATCAGCAGTGTCAAAAAGATCCTTTCCAAAGAGCTGCTTTGGAAAACTCCCAGAAGGCTCCCAATCAAGCTAACAAAACACACTAAGTGATGCAGTATCACATAACTACCTGCTTTGGCCTGGGCTTGGTTTGGCCTTGTTCCTGTGGCGCTTGAATCACAGTTAACATGCCATAAGAGACTCAGCTTTCTGAGTCTCTACTCTGTCATGAGACAACCTGAAATAAAGGCAAGGTGAAAATAAAACACAAGCATCACTAAGTTTTCTGTGAGGTTTGACATGAAGCAGACTCATTGCAGACAAGCTTGGGTTAGGCAGGAAGCTTCGCTCTCTCTCTGTAAGCTCTTTTATTCACGGCTGGCTTTGAAGACACTCATGGGTTAAGCCTGTGGAAGCTGTGTCAAGAATCCAGCAATTTGCACATATTGGAATGTTCAAGTTTTTCAATCACTTCCCTCACTTTTATTCTAAGATATAAAGACAGAAAACTCCAACAGAGAATATGACTCCAAGGTCTGAGATATTCAACCCCAGCTTCAACCTAAACAAAAAAGCCCAAGCAAAAAGGATTTAAAAATAAGTTTCATATTAGCAAAATGACACTCATCATGGGGAAATTATTTTTTTTGTGAGCTTTGAATATATTATATGTAATCTAATTTTAGATTTGCAACGGAGTGGGTCTTTTCACTTCAAGAGGTATTCACATCTTTGAAAGCAAATTAAGTTGCGCTTGTTTGCCAAGTTTCCCACTGTCTTGCCTTATAAAAAACAAATGGGACTGAATACTTCACTAAAAATGCTCAACACTTCATATTTCACACAAATACTCCAACAAAAGATTTTTATTTACAGATTTTTCTAAAGAGCGTAGCAAGCCAAAAAAAGACATAGAATGTAAAAAAAAAACAGTAATGAAATTAATTCACAAATATATCTGCCGAGTAAGAAGGATAGTAAGTACTGGAATTTATCTGCAAAGTTGGACTTATACTATGGGTGTCAAACAAACCCTGAGCAGAAACAATGTAAAATGCTTTGCAAATGGCATTTTGGTTTGCTTATTTATATTACCAAACCACTAAACTGAAACTATGCTATCTGTCCAGAAGACAGAAACAGCACTTTACTTGTTAACAGATCAAACTCCCATTAAAAATAAATAACTAAATAGACAGCTAGATAGATAAAAAAAAAATAAATAAATTAGAATCATAGAATCACAGAATCATAGAATAGTTAGGGTTGGAAAGGACCTTAAGATCATCTAGTTCCAACCCCCCTGCCATGGGCAGGGACACCTCACACTAAACCAAGCTATCCAAGTCTATGTCCAACCCAGCCTTGAACACCGACAGTGATGGAGCATTCACAGCTTCCATGGGCAACCCATTCCAGGGCCTCACCACCCTTACAGTAAAGAATTTCTTCCTCATATCCAATCTAAACTTCCCCTCTCTAAGTTTGAACCTGTTACCCCTTGTCCTCTCACCACAGTCCCTAATGAAGAGTCCCTCCCCAGCATCCTTATAGGCCCCCTTCAGATTTTGGAAGGCTGCTATGAGGTCTCCATGCAGCCTTCTCTTCTCCAGGCTCAATAGCCCCAATTTTCTCAGCCTATCTTCATATGGGAGGTGCTCCATCCCCTGATCATCCTTGTGGCCCTCCTCTGCACTTGTTCCAACAGTTCCATGTCCTTTCTATGTTGAGGACACCAGAACTGCACACAATACTCCAAGTGAGGTCTCACAAGAGCAGAGTAGAGGGGCAGGATCACCTCCCTCGACCTGCTGGTCACACTCCTTTTGATGCAGTCCAGGATATGGTTGGCTTTCTGGGCTGCAACGCACACTGCCGGCTCATGTTAATTTTTTCATCCATCAACACCCCCAAGTCCTTCTCCGCAGGGCTGCTCTCAATCTCTTCCCTGCCCAACCTATAGCTGTGCCTGGGATTGCACTGACCTAGGCACAGGGCCTTGCACTTGGCATGGTTGAACTTCATCAGGTTGGCATCAGCCCACCTCACAAGCGTGTCAAGCTCCCTCTGGATGGCATTCCTTCCCTCCAGCGTATCAACCGAACCACACAGCTTGGTGTCATCGGCAAACTTGCTGAGGGCGCACTCAATCCCACTGTCCATGTCACCAACAAAGATGTTGAACAAGACTGGTCCCAACACCCATCCGTGAGGAACACCACTCATTACTGGTCTTCAGCTGGACATTGAGCCATTGAGCACAACTCTATTATGAAGTCTATATCCATTTTAGAGCCAGGAGAGAAAAATGATGGCTGATGAAGCAAAGGAAAGCTTGAGGTTAGGAAGCTTCAACAGTGAATTCTACTTATGGTTATCTTCTTATAAGCATGTGTAGATTACAAAAGAACCCTAAGAAACTCCTGTCAGTAAACATATCTTTTAATAAACTGCATTTTGAATACTAACCTTCTTCCTCCTGCCTTCCAATTCTGAAATAGAGAAAAACTGAAGGGGAAATATTGCATTGCTTAAAATGGGTGGTGCAGAATGAATGACTGTAAGCACACACAAGTCTCAGGGTTTCCCACAAAAAAGATTTCAGTGAAACTTTATGGGATCCTCTGTAATGTGCAGTGCTATAAAACAGCAAAACAGTTTCGTATTTTCTCCCTGGACATTTTACCTTCTCCCCTTAAAAATTCAGTATAACCTTTCCCACCTACACCTGTGCTAACTTCTTACTGCTTAAGACAGCTGTAGTTTTGCTATATATCAAGCTGGCTTGTGGTTGCTAGATCCAACTGAAATCTGAAAATGGCTCAAAACTAGTCATGTTAGCATTTCTGTACAAAAGAAAAAGGGGTTGGCCACAAAAAAATATCATTGGTTATGCTAACAGACCAGACAACTGTTTTACTTACAAGTGTGCACAAACCTTTCTTGCACATACCCAGACAACAATGTGCTAGTGTACAGGAGATCCACTCCATGAACAAGTTGTGAAAGCACAATGTATCAGCCTCTCACACAGCCTATTCTGTATTAGAATTCACATGTATTGGCATGGTTTTAAATTTGCATTAACGTGTATGCTGACAGTAAGAGAGTATTTCTCCATTAAAATGTTAATTACGCAGCATTGAAACTGTTACAAATAATGATTTAGTAAGTTCCCAATTTTGACAGTCCTAGCGTCCTCCTTGCCAAATGATTAAAATCAACCAAATTTCATCCATTTATTTCACTTGTAAAACAGAAAATTTAAATTGGGAGGTGAAGAAGTAGGTTGTTTAATGTGAGTCTTTTAGAATAAACTTTTAAAATAAGACATAAGGAACGACAAAAGAAAGTTTTAGAATCTAACTGGCATGGATAATGGCATTTTCCAAAGTACAATTTTGGTCCCATACCATGAACTGAAATGTCTATTTTCTTACTGAGTCACAGCATGAAGTATGCTATCAACAACTGACTTGCTACCCAAAAGTAAGCTTTGTTGCTTTTGTGAGGCATATTGTCAGTGTTTCAGGTTTACATGTCAAGGTTTTGGTAACAAAACCTGGTTGCAGGGGTGCGTTCTGTGAGAAGACATCAGAAGTTGCTCCGGTGTTGGACACAGCCAGTTACAGCCAGTTTCAAGACATACCTGTTGTTGGCCAAAGCTGAGTCTGTCAGCAAAGTTGGTAGTGCATCTGTGGTAACACACTTAAGAAGGGGTAAAAAACATACCAGCACAAACAGCAACTGGGAGGGAAGGGTAAGAAAATGTGAGAGAAACAGCCCTGCAGACACTAAGTTTGATGATGAAGGAAGGGAGGAGATGCTCCAGGTGACATAGAGAATCTACTACAGCTCAAGAAGATGGCCATGATCATAGAATCATAGAATAGTAAGGGTTGGAAAGGACCTCAAGATCATCGAGTTCCAACCCCCCCGCCATGGGCAGGGACACCTCCCACTAAACCATGCCATCCAAGGCTATGTCCAACCCCACCTTGAACGCCGCCAGGGATGAAGCATTCACAACTTCCCTGGGCAACCCATTCCAGGGCCCCACCACCCTCACAATAAAGAATTTCTTCCCCAGATCCAATCTAAACCTCCCCTGTTTAAGTTTAAACCCATTACCCCTTGTCCTCTCACCACAGTCCCTCATGAAGAGTCCCTCCCCAGCATCCCTATAGGCCCCCTTCAGGTATTGGAAGGCTGCTAGGAGGTCTCCACGCAGCCTTCTCTTCTCCAGGCTCAACAGCCCCAATTTTCTCAGCCTATCTTCATACGAGAGGTGCTCCAGTCCCCTGATCATCCTCGTGGCCCTCCTCTGCACTTGTTCTAACACTTCCATGTCCTTTTTATGTTGAGGACACCAGAACTGCACACAATACTCCAAGTGAGGTCTCACAAGAGCAGAGTAGAGGGGCAGGATCACCTCCCTCGACCTGCTGGTCACACTGCTTTTGATGCAGTCCAGGATACGGTTGGCCTTCTGGGCTGCAAGCGCACACTGCCGGCTCATGTTCATTTTTTCATCAACCCACACCCCCAAGTCCTTCTCCGCAGGGCTGCTCTCAATCTCCTCCCCGCCCAACCTGTAGCTGTGCCTGGCATTGCTCCGACCCAGGTGGAGGACTTTGCATTTAGCATGGTTGAACTTCATCAGGTTGGCATCAGCCCACCTCACAAGCGTGTCAAGGTCCCTCTGGATGGCATTCCTTCCCTCCAATGTATCAACCGAACCACACAGCTTGGTGTCATCGGCAAACTTGCTGAGGGCGCACTCAATCCCACTGTCCATGTCACCCACAAAGATGTTGAACAAGACCGGTCCCAACACCGATCCCTGGGGGACACCACTCGTTACCGGTCGCCAGCTGGACACTGAGCCACTGAGCACTACTCTTTGCGTGCGGCCATCCAGCCAGTTCTTTATCCACCCAGTGGTCCACCTATCAAATTGATGTCTCTCCAACTTAGAGAGAAGGATGTCATGGGAGACAGTGTCAAAGGCTTTACACAAGTCCAGGTAGATGACATCAACCGCTCTGCCCCTGTCCATCAGTTCCGTAGCCCCTTCATAGAAGGCCACCAAATTGGTCAGGCAGGATTTCCCCTTAGTGAAGCCATTCTGGCTGTCACCAACCACCTTGTTGGTTTTCATGTGCCTTAGCATGCCTTCCAGGAGAATCCGCTCCAAGATTTTGCCAGGCACAGAGGTGAGACTGACTGGTCTGCAATTCCCTGGCTCATCCATTTTTCCCTTCTTAAAAATGGGGGTTATATTTCCCTTTTTCCAGTCATCGGGAACTTCACCTGACTGCCATGATTTTTCAAATATGATGGACAGTGGCTTAGCAACTTCATTTGCCAGCTCCTTCAGGACCCGTGGATGGATTTCATCCGGTCCCATTGACTTGTATACATTCAGGTTCCTAAGGTGGTCCCGAACAAGATCCTCCCCCACAGTGGGCCCAGGGTCCCCACCCTCACCGTCCCCGCGTCTGCCTTCCAAGACTTGGGTGGTGTGCTCAGAGCATTTGCCCGTAAAGACTGAGGCAAAGAAGTCATTAAGAACCTCAGCCTTCTCCAAATCCAGGGTAGCCAGTTCTCCTGATAGCTTCTGGAGAGGGCCCACGGTGAAGAGTTTTCCCTCTGCAGCCCATGAAGGACCACACCAAAGCAGATATCCATCCTGCTATCCTTGAACGACATCACACCAGAGCAGCTGGATGTCCCCTGAAGGAATCTGTGACCCTATGGAGAGCCCATGCAGAAGCAGTTTTTCTGGCAGGAATGTCTGTTCTGTCTGTTCCTGAATAGTAGAATCATAGAATAGTTAGGGTTGGAAAAGACCTTAAGATGATCAAGTTCCAGCCCCCCTGCCATGGACATGAAACCACGTCACCCAAGAATGACTGCATGCCATGGAAAGGACTTACGCTGGAGCAGTTCATGAAGACCTGAAGCCCATGGGAAGGACCCCACATTAGAAAAGTTTGTGAAGAACTGTATCCCATGGGAGGGACACCACACTGGAGCAAGGGAAGAGTGTGAGGAAGAAGAAGCAGCAGAGTGTTACAAACTGACCACAGTGCCTAGTCCCCATACTTCTGCACCTCTCACAGGCAGAAGGTAGAAGAGTCAGGCTTGAAAATGAGCCTGGGAAGAAGGAGCAGGTGGAAGCTGGTTTAAGCATTGTTTTATTACTCACTATCACACTCTAACTGGGACCAAATTACATTAATTTTCCCCAAATTAAGCCTGTTGTGCTTGCAGACTATACAGACTTCAGAACTCTTTTGAATTCTAAATATCTGTCATTTTGGATTTGTCAGGTTATGTCCAATGAACAGATAAAGTCCTGCAAATTGAAAGTTTAAGATACACTAGTCTCTTTATTTCTCATGGTCAGAGGTAGTTAAAGGTTACTTTAACTGTGAAGACCAGTGGTGTCCCGAAAGCGTGGGTATTGGGACTGATCCTGCTCAACACCTTCGTCAGCAACACGGACAGTGGGATTGATACACCCTCAGCAAGTTTGCTGATGACACCAAAATGTGAGGTGCAATCAATACGCTGGAGGGAAGGGATGCCATCCACATGGACCTTGACATGCTTGAGAGCTTGTCAAATGCCAACCTTATGAAGTTCCGCAAGGCCAAGTGAAAGCTCCTGCACATGATCTGGGGCTATTCCAAGCACAACTACAAGCTGGAAGGAGACTGAATTGAGAACAGCCCTGAGGAGGACTTGAGGGTGCTGGCTGATGAAAAGCTCAACAGGAGCTGGCTTCAGTGTGTGCCTGCAGCCCAGAAACCAATCATGGGCTGGGCTGCATCAACAGGAGCATGACCAGCAGGCTGAAGGAGGTGATTCTGCCCCTCTACTCTGCTCTCCTGAGACCCCACCTGCAGTTCTAAGTTCAGTTCTGGGGCTCCCAACACAAGAAGGATGTGGACCTACTGAAGTGAATCCACAGCAGGGCTGTGAAGATGATGAGAGGGCTGGAACACCTCTCCTATGAAGACAGGCTGAGAGAGTTGGGCTTGTTCAGCCTGGAGAAGAGAAGGCTCCAGGGAGACCTTAGAACAGTTTCAAGTACCTAATGGGGGCCTAAAAGAAATCTGGGGAGGGACTTTTTACAGGGGCAGATGGTGACACGACAAGGAGGAATGGCTTTACACTGGAAGAGGGTAGATTTAGATATTAAAATGTTCTTTCTGATGAGTGTGATGAGACACTGGAACAGGTTGCCCAGAGAAGCAGTGGCTGCCCCATCCCTGGAAGTGTTCAAGGCCAGTAGAGATGGGGCTTTGAATAACCTGGTCTAGTGGAAGGTGTCCCTGCCCATAGCACAGGGTTTGGAACTAAATGATCTTGAAGGTCCCCTCCAACCCAGACCATTCTATAATTCTATCTAGGTTCTCTAATTTTATACCTTTTAAAATCTATATTAAAGTAAAGGTCATTCTCTGAAGTGAGATGAGCAAGTTTATTTTATGGTGTTTGGGGTTATATTTTTGGAGAACAAATAGGTTTTGCTAAAATACCATGAGAATGACACCAATGTCACGGCAACTCACTAAAAGCCACCTCAAATCTCCCAAACCTTAAAAAAAACCCACCCAAGATCAAAACCAGTCTCCAGGCATTGAGGCATTAAAATACATTTTCTTTCTCTGTGCCTTTGGTCAAATAGGTCAGGACACTAGCCCTAAAATGCTTATTAACCTGAGAATAAATAATTTCTTTTCCAAAACAACTATTAACATTTTTATCTCAGAAACTACCACCATCAAATATGATAAAATTAAAAAAAAAAAAAAAAAAGAAAAAAAAAAAAAAAGAAAGGCAAATCACATTATCTAGCACTGGAAAATACTGAGTATCTGGGAGATGCCTCCTTTTAATTTCATAGGAAGTTGAAGGTATTCAGCATCCCTGACACAAGGTCAAGGGAAGGAAATGAAGAAATAAAAAAAATGTTCGGAAAATAAATCCTTTTAATTATGGCTGCTATCCTTTTCCTCTCTTTAACCTTCTAAATCAAGCACTGACCATCAGCAATACTCTGCAAAGAGATTAAATAGTGAGGCACACATGGGTAGCACAGACATATGTTCTTCAGCTTCTATCTGCTAACCTGCCTCTAGTTATAATTCTGAAAGGAAATGTATATGTAAGCACTTTTCTCTTCACTATCATCCTGCTCACACATACTCTGTAACATATATGATATCCTGGGCTGCATCAAGGAGTGTGGCTATCAGGTCGAGTGAGGCAATTCTCCCCCTCTACTCCACTCTTGTGAGACCCCACCTGCAGTACTGCGCTCAGTTCTGGGGTCCTCAGCACCAAAGAAGACATGGACCTGCTGGAGCAAGTCCAGAGGAGGGCCACAAAAATTATCAGAGGGCTGGAGCACCTCTCCTATGAAGACAGGCTGAGACTGTTGGGCTTGTTCAGCCTGGAGGCTACAACCAGAAGGCTCTGCAGAGACCTCGTAAGAGTCTTCCAGTAGTTAAAGGAGGCTACAAGATATCTGGAGAGGGACTTCTTACAAGGGCATGTAGTGATAGGACAAGCGGGAATGGTTTTACTCTGAAACAGGGCAGATCTAAATATTAAGATGTTTTTGATGAGGGGGGTAAGGCACTTGCACAGGTTACCCAGAAAAGTTGTGGCTGCCCCATCGCTGGAAGTGTTCAAGGCCAAACTGGATGGGGCTTTGATCAACCTGGTCTAGTGGAAGGTGCCCATGGCCTGGCGGTTGGAACCTGATGATCTTGAAGGTCCTTTCCAACCCAAAACATTCTGTGAGAAATTTCTTCACAGAGAGGGTGATCAGACAATGGAACAGGCTGCCCAGGGCATTGGTGGAGCCACCATCTCTGGTGAGCGTTCAAAAACTGTGTAGATGAGTCCCTTATTGACATGGCTTAGTGGTGGTCTTGGCAATCTTGCGGTAATGGTTAGACTTGATCTTAAAGGTCTTTTCCAACCTAGTTGATTCTATGATTCTATGTTTCTGCTCACCCTGTACATTGTTAGCTCGTAAATCTTGCTCCTGGAGTGCTAAAGACGCTTGCATAAGGATCTCTGCCTCAAGATAAATGCTTTCAACTATTGTAATAAGATAGGGTTTTTTTGAATAATGAGGAAGTAGAGCATTTTTCAGAATTTTACTTGTTAAAGTATTTACATGAAATTCATCACAGAAAAAATAACTATAACAGAAAAAAAAGGGAACTCAGTGATCACCAAGAGGTTCCCATTATCTTGTTACAGGAACTTGCAACAGATGGGATTCAACCACCACAATACATCAGAGGTGGATTCACCAATCCCATAAAGAAAAAAAAATTATGTTACTCAGCACTGTCAGTCACGTCGGGGGGGGGGGGAAATAAAAGACAAAAAAAAAAAAGAAAGTTGCATTCAGGAAATTGCTTTAGCACTCCCAAGAGATTTTGCCTTTCTCAAATTGCCCCAATTGATATGAAGATGTGAGAGAAAACAAGGATAGAAGTAAGGAGGTGATAAGCCTAAAATGGCAGTTTAAATGAGTAAGATAGGTAACTTTTATGGGTATTTATCTACATTATCAGAAAATAAATTACATACTTGCAGACAATACCTAAACTGAGCTTTCAAACACTACTTATTACAATATTAAAGTTGTCAAACCACACCAGTAAGCTGAAAGGTACTTCCTGAACAAATGTTTCTTCTCTGCTTACACAGAAGATGGGAGGAAGGGTAATTGAGAAACCATGAGATGCCAGCCATGTGCTAACATGTAGTAACTCCAGACAAGGAAAGGGAGGCCTACCACTGCAAAAACACTTGGACCAGAAAAACCACTAAAGTTCCTTTCAAAGCTGTGTTTGCATTTTAGGCATGTTCCTCCATTTCCCCCATCTTCTTCTATCCCTGCCTCAAGCTAGATAAAACCTTTGGGGTGAAAATTATCCATTTTTCACACACATGTTCTGCACAGAGACAAAATAAAATCTTGAAAAAGAGCAATCACACTTCAAAAAACATAAAAAATAAGTACTTCTTTGTGACACATTTTTATAGGTTTATGGGGTTTTTTAATAGAGTTCTTAAAGGTATTTTCTTTCAGGTATCGCTGGCTTATCATGTTTCTGAGGCTTATTTCACAGAAGGAAATTAAGCTGGCTATAATCATGCTGAGAAGACAGAGAGAGATCAGAAAGGAACACGTTCATAAGTGTGAAGAGTAACTGCCTGAACTTTCTGAGCTGCCAACTACCAAACAAGCAGTAATACAGCCAAAAAAACAGCTGAAAAACAGTAATTAGTTCCATCTTCCGAATTCAAAAGTTACTGACAATAGTACCTTATACCTCAGTTTCAGTTAGGTACCTTTTGCATGTCATTTACAGAAGATTGGCTAAATATTGGCCCAAGTGCTTCCTGTTTTATTTATACCATTCAATAAGATTTCTAGAGCTGACATTCAGCACTTGCAGCATTTAAGTCAAAGAAACTGTCTGCAGTATAAGTCTGAGATTTATCCTTAATAACTCTGATTCTATTTTAAAGCTTCAAGGCAACTATTAGCCAGCAATACAGTAGAACTCCTTAAAAATTAGTAGGTAGCTGGCAGCTTTCACTAAGAAAAGATATGCTTACAGAACAAGAATCACGTTCATTGAAAGAGGTGACTCCTAATTTTTTCAATGAGTCACATGCCTGTTAGCATATTAACTCATTTCGAATTATTTGAGAAAGGATTACAAAATAATATTAAGCCAATTTCTTTTAATTCCCCTAACTAGAAAATAACACACTTAAATTGCAGTACAGGAAGTAAATTGAACTGAAAAAGATTTCTAATACAGGATCTCTTGGTAAGCCATGTCTTTAAGTTTCATGCTGCTCTTCCTCTGTAATTGAATGGCAACTAAGACATATTATATGATTATACACTTTACAGTTAAAGATATAATTATAAAGTGCTGGTGAGTGATAAGTAACAAAAATATTTTTCTTTTTAAATTTATGCAAGTAAAGTTTAAGCACATGAATTTTTAAAAATACAAACAAAAAGGAAAAAATAAATTTAAAATATTCTCTCAAGATCAAATGATGCCAAATGTTAACAGACAGAATGGTTGAAGCTGAAAGGGAACTCTAGAAGTCATCTGGACTAAAACTCCTGCTCATCTGTCCCCTGTGCCCACTGCCTTATGGAAGGACAGCAAATTTTATACATTTACACTGTTTGTCGGAGCAATCCCAGGCACAGCTACAGGTTGGGCAGAGAAGAGATTCAGAGCAGCCCTGTGGAGAAGGACTTGGGGGTGTTGGTCGATGAAATGAACATGAGCCGGCAGTGTGCGCTTGCAGCCCAGAAAGCCAACCGTATCCTGGGCTGCATCAAAAGGAGCGTGACCAACAGGTCGAGGGAGGTGATTCTGCCCCTCTACTCTGCTCTCGTGAGACCTCACTTGGAGTATTGTGTGCAGTTCTGGTGTTCTCAACATTAAAAGGACATGGAGCTGCTGGAACAAGTCCAGAGGAGGGCCATGAGGATGATCAGGGGACTGCAGCACCTCCTGTATGAAGACAGGCTGAGAAAATTGGGGCTGTTCAGCCTATGGAAGAGAAGGGTGCTTGAAGATCTCATAGCAGCCTTCCAATATCTGAAGGGGGCCTATAAGGATGCTGGGGAGGGACTCTCCATTAGGGACTGTAGTGAGAGGACAAGGGGTAACAGGTTCAAACTTAGAGAGGGGAAGTTTAGATTGGATATGAGGAAGAAATTCTTTACTGTAAGGGTGGTGAGGCCCTGGAATGGGTTGCCCAGGGAAGTTGTGAATGCTCCATCACTGGCGATGTTCAAGGCTGGGCTGGACATAGCCTTGGGTGGCATGGTTTAGTGGGAGGTGTCCCTGCCCATGGCAGGGGGCTGGAACTTTATGATCTTAAGGTCCTTTCCAACCCTAACTATTCTATGATTCTATGATCTGCAAAATAAGGCCATGTGCCAGATAGATAATAGTGTTGGTTGCTGAATTTGTGCTGTATCTCTTTAGGTCTTCTTCCCAGCAGCTTGATTTTTCATGCTGGTAGGTTTGAAGTTTCTTTTTGGCCCTCATTTCCCTCCTCCATCCTGAACTGAAAGTATCTTGCTAAAATAATAATGTATCACTTACTCTAAAGTTACACTGTTACATATCAGTCTACCATTAGTGGTCTCTGGTATTAGAATCTTACCATAGTTTCCACTTTTGATTGTGACATTAAAAGCAGAAAGCCAATAAAAATTATACTGAATACTAAGGACAAGGGCACAGGCTATGCTTTGAAACATGAAAACAGAGTTTAAGGCTTGTGACTGCATTAAAGTTTCTCTCCTTGAGCATTCTGAGGCCTTGAGAAAACTTCAAAATGCTCCATATTTATTTCTGGTATAAATTAGCATTCAGATAATCTCACTCTTACCAAGTTAAATACAGAATTCAACTCATTATGAACACCACTTTTCTATGCTTTTATCCCTGTCTTCTCACCACACAAGAGTTTAGCAGCACAACCTCAGTAAACTAATATAACTCAGTGTAGTTATGTGCATAAATATGTATAAAATTATCAAATAATTCTATTTGACTGTATAGGACAAATTCTGATTTCTGTTTATTTTTTAATTCCACAAATTTTATTAGTTGGAGAAGAATAGCCGTTAGAATAGTAACTTTTTTTTCCCCTTCACCTGATCACTAGAAAACAGCCTCCAAATACAGGACCTTATTTAAAAATTTACTATTTGCCCTGTTTCTATTAACCACCTCTTTGTGTTTTCCTTAAGTGGAAATGGAATAAGAGGAGAGAGAGAGAAACTGTTCTTAAAAGCATGCAATTTTCTAGCTCTGCCCTTAACACTGATTTTCTTGGCATTAGCTTCCAGGAAGTCGCCTTTTTTTTTCTCAGCTGTTTTCTGATGACAAGTCATGTTGTGATAAGTCATATCAGGCTGCATCAGTCATGCAGCAAATACACTGAAATGCTGAAAAACACTTTTTTCCTCAAAGCCATACTTACAGCAGTAAGGAATATTAAAGACATTTCATAGGAATAAAATCAGGCCTGCCTGGTCTAGTGGAGAAAAAAAAGTTACAGCATTAATGGCCAATTTAATCCCTACATTAATTCTGGTTATTCACTGGAGCAGAACCTAATTTCTGATGCTTGTTCATGAAGGAAACTTCAGTCTGCTTTTTTATTTTGCTTTGGTTTTTTTTAAAGTCTTCAGATAAAGAGGAGATCCCTCAAAACCAATATGCAAAAGGCAAAAGCAACAGATTTGAGCAAGAGATCTGTGTACACAAAGAAATGAACTCAGAAGATGTACAGTTCTGTACATTGTGTAATTTAAAATATCTCTCCCACTAGCTGACTAAAAGTAATACACCAATGCAGCCACAAAACAGAGCTTTAACAGATTCACTAGTGAAGGCCTCCTCGAAATAGCAACAAAATAATCAAGCATGCAATTAATATACAGGATACTTTTTAAACATGGAGAACTATGATCAAACAATAACAGCCTTCATACAGGCAAGACAACAATGATACATTAAAAGAGTTTTATAAAATTAGGATCAGTAAAATACGGTCTTCCTGGAATGGATACTGCATATAACCTAACACACACTTGGGAATGAAGAAAGCAGGAGAATTAAGAGGTCTTGCACTTCCAGAAACTTTAAGTGATGCAATACTCATTCCCATGATGCATGATATGATCACAGCTGCATGTTCTCCTCTTGCCTCACCTGATTGGGTCCAGTCTGATAACTTCAATCTATGGCACTGCTTTGAAACTTTTAAGAAGATCCTGACAGAAGCTGTCCAGTTACCCCTCTTCCTTAAAACAAACAAACAAACAAAAAAAAAAAAAACAAACAAAAAAAAAGCCACCTCTTTGCAGCCTGCTGGAATTGTTTATTGGCAAGGCAGGGGTGCTTCAGAGATCAGTGACCATAAAAACTGGAGTGTAGCACTACACTAGAAGAGGAACTGATACGATCTGTTCAAAAATGTGCTAGTTGCCCTAGCACATGCGATATCTTCACCTCTCAATAAATGTCTGAAAATCATCCCAAACGAATCTAGAAATCAGGCTCTCAAAATTCAAAGTAATAGCTAAAAAAAAAAAAATAAATAGCTTTTCTCAATGGTGCGTTTGAATATATGTACTCACAACTTCTCATACCCTTTAGGTCTTGCAGCATATGCACTACTGCAATTATAACAGCTAGAAATATTGAAACACTGAGCATTCACCGTCATGAAAGGGGTGCCAGGAATGCCAGCATTTGGCACTGTGTTTGGAGATTTTAAGAAAACCAGATAAACAGAAATCACAATACGCGGTATTGCAGTGGGGGCTTGTAAATCAAAGCAATACTGAAAGTGAGCTGCCATTTTTGGGGATGACATTGCTTTGCAAAAAGCAGAGCAGGGGTGGCTTTGAGATAGGAGAAACTATTTACGACAACTTTCTGAGGTTTATAGTCTAGTGGTGGGTAAATAGTGGGGAAAAAGAAAGAGGCAGTGATGTCATCTGTCAACAAAGATTTCTGGCTTCACAAGAGAAGGCTGTAATTAATTGGGAGCAGGTGAGTCATCAATACCACTTCCAGCATTCAGTTCTTGCTCTGTTGTAATTACTTGTTCTCAGAGACAAGTTCTGCTCCCACTGGCAAACACAGGCTTCCATTCCTCAAGACAGCGATTACTGATGGAGAAAGGGCAGCTGTAGAAGAAGGCAGTTCTTCCATGATCTGTAACATCCATGCATTGTGCCCAACCCTCTTACTCATACAGCTGAACATTACAGGCCGAAAAACACTGTTACGCTCTAATGGTAGAAGTCTTATGAAAAACATCAGTGACTGCTGAGGTAGTCTATCCTGTAGGATAGCCACCAGTAACTGTACAGATTATTGCAACATCGTTTTTCCAGGCCTTGAGACAAATAAACTTGCCTCATCCAGAACTAGCCAGAATGATGTTACAAGAATGACTAAGCTAACAAGCCTTTTTGAGATTCCTTCCTACTGGAGCACCTTTCCAAGCATCATGTGTTTTGTTTTACCTTTCCCATCCTCTACAGCCTTGCAGCAGAAACAGCAATACCAGAGTATCCACGATCAACCTACAGTGTTAAATTTTAAAATAAGACTTCTCCAATAGCATCCCTACAGAGATAGGGTGGGTATTTCTGTATAAAACTATCATCTTCCCCCTATCTCCTCCTACAGAGTATGTCTAAAGCCATAGCTGAACTAAACAGATTGATTAATCTGTTTTCCTGTGCTTTCAGTTAATACTCACCCATTGATTTTTGTCTTATCCTTACACTATAAACCACTACAATACCTAATAAAATATGGTCCCAATAAATACCAATAATATGAATCCTTCTGAATTATAAAATACTTGTGGAAGCAACCTGTGGATTTCTTCCCCTCACCAATTACTGACTGAGTCTATTCATTTTTCTAGCCTGAGGTGGTATTTTATTCTAAGCAGCAATGTAAATACTTGCACAAAACCTAGGAAGCCTGGCAGCAGGCTGTGGCTGTCCCTGAAGCAAAATTAGAAAGCTGTGTACAGACTCTCCGATTTGCTGTTTTCAGTTTTGCTTTTTCCTCCTGAAGTAAAATATTTCACATACAGAATTTTAAAAAGCCCAGTCCATTTCACTTTATTCTCCTCATCCCACCCTGCAATCCTTCTACACTTCAGATCTGTGCTTCCTCCAAGGACATCCTGTAGCATCTACCAGCTCACAAGATAAACACATTCAATGAACAGAAAAACATGCATTTGTTCAAGATAAAAAATACTTTGTGTCTATATCTAGGGGACTTCAGGAGTCACACATAAAAGTTCTGTAATTGCCGTTTCTTACCTATTTCTAAAATTTCAGCATTGTACACTTCTGACTTTGCCACAGGTCTTCCCCACCTCTGCTAACCCAGATACTTGTCCCTTAACGATGCTGATGCTAGAGGTCTTTAGACTCAGTCAGTTATCAAGCAAATCCACTTTGGGTCACAAAAATAATTCAAAAATCACATTCTTGGAAACAAGTGCGACAAGAATAACCTTCCATCTCTGCATACTGGATTACATTTCAAGGAAGTCAGAGTAAGCTTCATACCCTAACAAAATCTCCTAGCTCTCAGGGTAAATGCCATCACAATGTACTGACAATTCAGTGCTCTTACTGAGTGTCAGAACCACAAATTCCTTCTGCAAAGAAATCTGAAATGTCCCTCTGAAGCTGCAAGAAAGCATTCACCCAAATGTGCCCCTTACCTATGGCAATCTAAACCCAAATGACCTCTTGAACTTGAAAGCAGCAACAATACTTATGATGTCTAATGCACTTTGATCAACAAACCGGTTATCATTATACCAATTTTCAAGAAAAAAACTACATAAGAATGATCAAGTTTGCTATAACACTAATACAATTGAAGGGGGCAGAAAAATTCTTGAATCACATGAAAAAGAACCTGCCAGGTATCAGCCTCGTAGGCTGATCACACACCAAACTTGCACTATTCAGTTACTCAGCTAGCAGGCTTTCCATTGGAAAACAAAAGCAAAGGAAAAATCCTACAGCAACCATACTGCTTTGAATTAGGTCCAAAATACTTTATAATCATTCAAACAGATTTTCAGAGCTGTGACAAAGACTTTGCACTACATCTTGCCTTCAACATCTGGGTTTCCTATTTGAAAGAAGTCACCTATTAATCAAAGGTGCACTCCATTTCTGTTGCACACTCTATTTACCTTCTGGAACAAGCTTTGGTGCTGGGCGCAGGTGCCCATGGCCTGGCAGGGGGCTGCAGGGGCTGCCCTGCACCAGGCACACCTGTTCCAGCCAGTTCCAACCAATCCACCACAGAGCACAACTGAGCA
This sequence comes from Amazona ochrocephala, assembly GCA_039720435.1. Lineage (NCBI taxonomy): Eukaryota > Metazoa > Chordata > Aves > Psittaciformes > Psittacidae > Amazona > Amazona ochrocephala. The sequence continues at coordinate 54,140,453 of CM077909.1, read as the reverse complement.
CCACAACCAAGGTGGTGGGGCCTCTGGGAGAAGAAAGGATAAAACCCCAGTGCAGCAGCTCTGGGAGAGAAGAGTGAGAAATCTGTGAGAGCAGCAGCCCTGCAGACACCGTCAGTGCAGGAGGAAGGGAGGAGATGCTACAGGTGCTGCAGCAGAGGTTCCCCTGAAGCCTGTGATGCAGACCATGGAGGTCTGTGGTGGAGGAGATATCCCCCTGCAGCCCATGGAGGACTGCACACCAGAGCAGGGTCCTGGAAAGAGCTGCAGCCTATGGACAGGAGCCCGTGCAGGAGCAGGTTTTCTGACTGGACCTGTGCTTCATAGAGACTCATGCTGTTGAAGAACTGCAGCCCACGGGAGAGACCCTAAACCAGCGCAGGGGAAGAACATGAGGAGTAAGGAACAGCAGAGATGAAGCATTAGGAATAGTCTGCAATCCCCCAACTCCCCAAACCCCCTGCACCGTGTTTGGGAAGCAGGTGGAACAGTCAGGAGTTAAGTTGAGTTGCGAAGAAGGAAGAGGTGAGGAGAAGGTGGTCTACCTTTTACCTTCATTTATCGTCATTCTATTCTATTTTTAATTAGAAATAAATTAATTTCCCCAAGTCAAGACTGTTTCGCCCATTACCTTAACTTCTGAGTGATCTGCCTGTCTTCATTTGGCCCACAAGCTCTTTCACCATAATTATCTTGTTGAGGAGGAAGAGTGATAGAACAGCTCTGACAGGGGGTCTGGCAGGTACACAAGGTCAAACCACCAAAGCTCATTTCTTTTGCTACCAAGTAGGTTTGCTGTTATCATAACAATTACATCTGAAAAAAATCCCAAGGGAAAAAATAAAAATTAATAGCATTCTTAGTATTTTAAGATTTACAGAATTATTGTTTTCAAAGGGAAAATATTCCATACAGCATGGACTCAAGCAGTTTTAATGTTTCTTTAAAATTGAACTGGCATTAAAAAAAAAAATCAGAAACCTCTCAAGCCACTACAATTCTTATGTCTCATGAAAGAGCCAAAAAAGAGTAAGAATACGATCTAAATCATCCAGGCAGTTAAATGGTCACTAGAGACAAACTTATTCAGCTCCTAACGACATAAAATTAGTAAAATTAAACCTAATTGTCTTTTAAAGCAAAGTACACAAGTAAATACCTTTTCACAAAACTTCTGCTTATCATCAAAACAGAGAAACCCAGATTTTGAACCATCAAATATGACATCTGACTGTAAAACAATTTTACCTTTTTAATTATTTCCTCCTGTATTTGAAATTATAATTAAGAAACAAACAAGTAGGCAAACAAAAACAAACACCCCCCCCCAAAAAAAAAAAAAAAAAAAAAAAAAAAAAAAGCAGATACCTAAGAAATTTATACCAATAAAAAAACAGGAAAATGCAGTCTCTCTCTTAGCAGAAACCTAGCCAATTCTAGCACCACCATTAGTTTCTTCTTAGACTTCATGCCACCTGTTCAGCCTTTCTCATGCTGATAGAGTCCAGTCAGCTTTTTCGGACTTCAGTTTAGGTAACTGCCAATTACTGAAACACCTACTTTGATTTTACCTATAAGCTCAGAATTCTGCATGCGACAAAGTGTAGCATTTTACCATTTTCAGAAGTCATTCCTGCTTAGAACCATAAGCAGTTTCATACCTTCATTTGAATTAAGGATGAACTGCCTTTGAATCCTGCTTCAAATGAGTGACAAATTCATTTCTGAAACAGTGAGCGCTATGGTACAGAATAAAGACTGTTCTGCACTTCCATTGTTTCTTACCATAGAAAAGAATCCTACTTTCCAAACACCCATCAAAAAATCCTTTGTGTTCTAATGTCAAATCAACATCTAAAGTCTTAAATAAGAAAGTGTATATAGCAAATTTCCTGGTGTGTTTCTGTTCCCTACAAACACTGCAGAAGTGCAAAACAGTGCCATCAGCAGATCTGATAGCAGACAGGGGGACAGCTCTAACATTTATCGAGATCCATGAACTGAGAGTCTGGAATTGAAGGAAGTTCCTTGAACAGCATCCAACTGCAGGTAATGATCAAACAGTCAGGATTTTGTTCTGATGAATGAACTTCTACATGTATCAGCACTCTGCAACATTCTGTTAATGAATTAGGAGTTACAAGAAAAGACAACTGCTTAGGTCAATCACATTATTGCTCTCTGCTAGCCAATTAGCTCAACAGCCAGACGTTAATGGGAGTTCCGCATCAAGCTATAAGATGTAGAGTGACCGATAAGGAGTGCTATTGGCCGTTCTCAATGTTAGTCAGATTTCTTGCATCTACCTCTTTTGACAGGTGTTGGTTGTTTCCTGTTCCATGTTTCATGTTTACCCAGTCTTGGAAAATGGCACTTTTTAGACTTAATCATATTCAAAACAGTCTTGCACAGGTTATTCAAATCATGTGCTTGCACCATCTGTAGTAGTTTCTACAACTAGGAGATGAGGAAACCAGCCAACCTGTTTAAACGCAACGCTGAGAGTAACTTCACACAGATGATGTTCCTGCCATCCTCCTTCTATTCCAACTGTTAAGAGCATTCTCCTTTCCCTGAAAGCCTCTTCTTCCAGTGTTACTTCTGCCCCTTCTTACCTAGTCATTTGTCTGTGACTGTATAGAATACTAACCTACAAAATAAGTAAAATACTTCAATGCAAGTTTATTAAAATATCATTCTGGAAATTAGTTCAGAAACTGCAACAAACCTTGTAACTTGCAGTATTGTTTACTTATGTTTCAGGAGAACAATGAGATTTTTCATCATGATTAAAACCGGAAGGAGCCACAGTTGTAAAGCCCCTGAAAGGTGTGAATGAATGCCACAGGAAGAATTGTAAGCAAGGTTTGTGATACTGACTTCCATCACCAAGGTGCAAGGGCAATGGGCAAAGATGGCTTGGAAAGGTGATTTTTGAAAGGAGAAGAATGATTCTTTTATTTTTTTCTAATGACAAGCATAAAAAAATGGAGAAAGAAACAGTGGGGAGCAATTAATGCAAATCATCTGAATGGTTCTAGAGAAGAGAATGGCCATAAACTACATTGTAAAGACATTATCCATATAAACACACAAACACTGAAAAGACCTTTTTAATGGGTCTCTAAGCAAACATTGCTTCAAACAGGTTTAGCAATTGCTAATTTTAGAAATATTTTTTAAACTAAAATACATGTTTCTTACTCTGTAATTACCATTTTATGTCATGATGTAATTCATAACTTTAGATGTATAGGTTGAAGTCATTACATGTAACAAAAGTTAAAGAAAAAAATCATAGAATTGTTTAGATTGGAAAAGACCTTTAAGTTTGTTGCATCTCACCGTTAAACCAGTACTGCCACATCCAACACTAAACCAGGTCTCTAAGTGATTAATACTTCAAATATAAATATTTGCTCCCCTCCGTATTTTTATTAGTGGTCAAATAATTACCCCAGTAAATGCTTAAAGAACTACAAAAAAATTTTCACCAAATCCTTGTCAGCTTTCAAACATGACTAGTTTTTTAAGAGGGGTATTTTAGAGCCAAATGCAGGACAAAAACACTTGTAGGATCCATACACCTGAGTGAACTTTGCATCAATTCCCTGTCACCTTTGGAACAGGACCAGTTTTTTCAGAGGGGTATGTCAGAGCCAAATGCAGGACAAAATTCATGTAGGATCTACACATACCTGAATGAACTTTGCATCAATTCCCATGGAGGGGATGGTTTGGGACATATTGTCCCTACCTGCCCACAGCCCCATAAAAAAACTTTTTTTGATGGGCTATGGATTTAAGGACCTCCTGATAAACTACCAGAATTTCAAAGCATAACCCTCATTCCCTTTTAAATCTGAAGGTCTTGTCCTTCAAAGAATTTCCTACAGCTGAACACCTGTAGCCAATGGGGATATTGAAACCCCAGTGGAGTTCAAAGCCAAAAACATTAGAGTTCAACTTCCCTCATTACCACAGAGAAGACATGGCATGCTGGTTTATGAAGTATCGCAAAAGATGAGCGTTACATTACAACCCAATGAACTCTAATAAACCCTTGGCAGAAAGGTGACTTAAGATGACGCCACACACTCATCTTTTAACATGATTTAAAGTTCATCATCTTAAATGGATCTTGTCTTTCCTTGTGCACAGCACTTTCTTCTTTTTATTTTGAGCACGACATGAATGCATAATGAGAGAATGAGCCATAGAAAGAGTAAATCCTGGAAACCTTTAGAAACAGACACTGGCAAATTTAGTGCAGTAAATCCCAGCACTCCTATATATTTATTCAGTGCAGTCATAAAGCTTCATTTCAAAAGCTGTAAGTACAGTGGACAGTCCATACAGATGTGGCTGCTCTGTAATACATTGTGTAGAAACACAATGCATTTGAACAAGACAAAGCAATGTATTAATGTGTTATTTGTATAAACTCTGTTCAGTGAGGGAGTAGGTTCTAAATGGTATAATTTGAAAAGCAGACAGGGACTGTATAAAGCTACAGAATATAATCTTGCACGTGCGGTAATGCTACCATTTATCTGGAAGACAAACCTGATGGATGCTGTAAGAGCAAACTTTCAAGCTCCTGAAAGAAAAAAATCGCAATAATTATCCGTAAAAGCTTAGTGGAATATTTTCTTCCATTGGTTCTATTAAAAAGTAATTAGCACCTGTGCAGCTGCCAAAAATTGGCAATTAACATTGTTGCACAGGAGAACACTGGCACTTAATCTGGTTAGTGATCTAAAGGAACCCTCTAAAGCACAAATGCTATCTGTCTCCCCATCTATCTTAGATACTTACATGGCCCCTATTGTCATAATACATAGGCATTTTACAGTCTTCAGTACAGTTATTTTTACAACACTCTGGTGAGGTCAGGGAAATGCAGTGAAATAAGTGCACAGATGTGGAGCTGAATTTAGGCTATATTGTTACACAGCATTTCATTTTCAAAATCCTTTGTCAGGAAGTATTTCCAGGTGCACTATACTTGTAATAAAACCTACAACTAGGTCAACCAAGAACAAATAATTAACTTCAGAGCTTCATTTAAAATATAAAATGGGTTTCATTTAAAATATAAAATCCATTTCAGATACTAAAATGCTTTGCAAAAAGAATTTACTGCAGTGCAGCCCAAGTTTAAAGCCTGAACCAGGACTTAGTTTATTGTTTGCTGCAACAATAATCCCCAGTTCCCCGAATTCAAAACTAATTCAGTTACTGAAACAGCAAGGATGGTCTTTCTAGTATCTGCACAGATGCATATTCAATAGAAGGACTACAGCAGCTGAGCAAGAAAGCTGACCATGAACAAACTGGACTTCAACACTGCTGCAGTGATCATCTAAATAGATGCTGGGAAGATGCAAAAGAAACTACATTAAAAACAACAGATAAGACAGAGACTGTACCTGTGCATGGCTGTGTGTGAAGAACAGGCAGCAGTAGTACACTCAAATCAAAATTGTGCTAAACACTCCTTTGCTTAAAAACCCTAACCTAAAAAAACCACAAGCTGTAAAAAAATCAACAAAAGACCAATACCAACTATTTTCAGTTTCAACTGATGGTTTAGGCATAATTTTAGCTGCATGTAACCTAGTGATTTGTCACCTCTAAATATAACGAAAACATTAAAAAAAAAAAAATCCCTTTTTTTGTCTCTCCAAGTGGTGATGAGCCTTTCAAGATATGTGAAATGAAACACACCACCGACTTTAGGTTTATGCTGCAACACAATTCAGTAATGAAAAACATTTTGGAGCAGTAGCTAAACAGCGTCTTCCCTAAAGGTGTACTATGCCAGAAGCTGTTCTGCCTTTATAATAAGAAATAAAACTCAGAATATACAGTGAAAAAAATAAGGGAGCCCCAGGGATTGAAAGCGTGAGTATTGTAAAAGATTCACATCTTCATTTTCTGTGTCCTTTTACTACATAAAAAGTACAATATAAGAAAGTTAAATGTGCCACGGAAATGAAGCAGCATGTATTACATAGTTAACGTATGCGAAGAATTTCCTTTTGCAATATGCTTAGTTTTTTATGGATTTCAATTTACAATTTTAAAAAAGCATCTACCCTGTTTTCTTGATGGCTTTGCTTAATTAAAATTCCAATGTAAAAAAAATGTAACCGGTCTGTTTTTTCACAGTACATATTATAATGAAGAGAAAGCAAATTCCATTTCCATTTTTTTAGAAAAAAAAAACAAAACAAAAAAAAACTAAAAAAAAAAAACAAACCACACTTTCTTTTGAAAATTGCCAAGATCATCTATAATTAGGGAATAAAAGATTCTCTATGAGTGTCATAGTATCTTTAGAGGTGATTATTACTCAAGCTAACATGGTAAACAGACAGCACATTTGTTCAAAAGCATGACTAATCTTTAAATGAAAATAATTAACATTATCTTTCAGCAATGAAAAAGACTAAGACTAAAATTTAAAACAGTAGGCTTATATAAATTTAGATTGTAAGAGAGAAAATAATATATCTGTAGTACAAAATGTTGATTTAATAACACTATGCAATTCAGGTCATAAAAATATTTGCGTAGACTGATTACATTCCACAGATCTTGAAATACCTTTTAAATAGCTAGCTGCTTATACCTGATTATACCGACTCCTTTGTGATCTTGCACATGAGCACTACCATACCCTTCTGCTAAAGGTTCTGCAAAAGAGATTCTGAGAACACAGAATAATGAAAATATCAGGTGGAAATCTCCTCCCAAAAACACAGTTAGGTTTTTGGCTATATTTTCTTCTTTACTGTATACAGATTTTGATAGCACTTCTGCTGAAAACAGTTAACAGATAAACACACTATTACAGTTCCTCCTAATTCAGTTGTTTAATTTCAGATAGCTGTTGATTCACTTTGCATAAGCTATCTTAGAACTTACCATTTTTAGTGGCTTCATTTCAGTCAGGGATTTGGTTTTAGACACTGGTTTCAGTACACATGATTCAGTTTTACTAGACCACTTAAATAAATATGAACTTTGCATCCCCATAGTGTCCTTTCTACCAAACTCTAAGGCAGTAAAAAAGCAAACCAAAATAGGTGAAAAGATCACCTGCACTATTTGGCACTATACTGATAGTTGAGTCATGTAGATCATTGTAATACCACTCGTACACAAAGAAACAGAGTTGACAGTCATGATATGAAGGATCCGACAGACCAATGGAGCTTTTACTAGAGGATTTCATACATATAGACATGAAGGTGGGAGAGAATCTGAGATTCTGGGAGCCTTTTCACTCAGCTCTCGGAAGAAAAGGAACCGCAATGCAGGGATTCTGCTCAAAACTCTCAAATTTGACATGTTTTTCCCAGAGCCCTCAAACATGCATATCTCTGATCACAGCCTTATCATTGCTTCAGTTTTTTATTTATGCCATTTTCCCACTCCCCTCTGCCAACCTTTTTTTAAGCAAAAGTAAATTGTACATGCAGATTATTTGCATCGCAGCATTCTCACTCCAGTTTACCCTGAACCTGTTGCTCAACCTTCTTTCATTTCAGGTATGCATCTCCCTACCAAGTTAGCTCAGAAGATTGGATTGATTTATGCTGCGGGTGGATGAAAAAAATAACCTAAACCCTCACTTAAAAGTTGGTGTCCTGGAGTCAGACCTGTTACAGCAGCTCAGAGAGGGCATTTTCATCTCCTGATCATGTCCTACAGGCTTCCACGATAAGGAAAATACTGCTCGGAAGTAGATCAGCCACTTTAAGTCTAAAGTAAAGTTGTTTTGTTTTATTTTTTTTTTAATAATGTTGTAGAACTCACCATTGAAAATTTGTGTCTCAACTGGCCTAAAAAAAAATTATAAACAACTGAAGATGGTATTTTATAACGCAAAGCACCTGGCAATCTAGTGATATGTTACACTATCTGTAACATTATGTTTGTCTGGAAAGCCAAACAAAGAAATATTAAATGAACAAAACCAAGTAAACTATTCAGAATTGCTTTTTCTGCCCTTGAAAATGAACCCAGCCATTCTGGACATTAGCATATAGCATGTTCCAGCAAACTATTCCTTCAGACATTATTTCATTTCACTGCTAGAGTAGGTTATTAACAACATGTAGTGAAATGCTTAATGCCCATCCCTCCTAAAAGAACACCACTGAAATTGCTATCTCCAGCTGCTATTACTCTTTCTTTTAATTGGGTATCTTCAAACAACATTTCCCAAAGTGTGAAAATCCACTGACTGGATAGAGGGGAGGGGAAAACAATCTGCTAGAGAGGACACTACCATTCCAACAGAATGCTACTCTTTGGCCACGATTTCACAACAGATGAAACCTAACTCTCAAGGAAGACAGGAAACACCGAGAAAGTTCACTCCCCTGCTGAGAGAATTAAGGGATTGCCACAAGACAAATCAAGACAGAACACCTAATAGTAGTTAATTAGAAGCATCACCTTATCTTGGAACAAGGACAGATGTAAGTGATGTAAATAGATTTTGTTTCCTGTAAGATGTAATATCAGAGAAGAAAGGAAAAGATATTTTGAAATATGCTTTTTGAAAATAAGTGTTCTGAGAAAGTAGGCAGAGAAAAAGCAGAACCGTAACATAAACTGCCTTAATGAATCACAAGACAAAACTACCATGATGTCCAAGCATCTAAAGAACAAAATAGTAACAAAAAAGTCCCAAAACAGAAACATTTGCAAATCTATACATAACAACAGGAGACTATAACTGTGGAAAAGTCACAGCGGACATACTCCTTCATGAAAGTAAGAGCTAAAAGGAAGCTTTTACAGAGGGAGGTGGAATAAAAAAATGACATTTCAGTGAAAATCCCTCTTGAAGTAATATTTCTAACATTTAGATTTCCTTGACAGACCACACAGGCATTACTCAGACTCTGAAAACCAACATCTGCTTCCTTCATTGTTTGTTTTGCCTTTTGCCGCTCATCTTTTTGCAGTCTCAACTTCTGTTATTTAGATTATTGAAACAATAATTTAATAACACTAGAGCGGTATAAACAGTGTTTCATAAAAATGTTTGGTAACTATCAGTCTTTGAACCTGCTGGGCCAACTAAACCCACAGAGTCTACTTCATTGTCCAGTAAACTATACATGAGCTGGCATTTGCACTTTCTAACTCAGGTATGTCCAGCAACACATAAAGCTATGCTACCATTAATGGTAATACACAAGCATTCTAAGGGTGAAACCAGACAGCTCCTCCTCAATTAGTCACTGCTTCAGTAAGTGCTAATATCACTGTAGACCTTCCAGGCCCTGTAGAAAGAGCAATCGTAGAAAGCCTTATATTGGATATTAGGAAAAATTTCTTTACAGAAAGGGCTGTCAAGCCTTGGAAGAGGTTGCCCAAGGAAGTGATAAAGGCATTTCCAGAAGTGATTTGGTGAGAAACTACCTCAAAGAGCACACAGAAATAAACAGTCTACCAAGACTTCATGAAAATAAGACAGTACAGTAAAGAAGAATATATTATTAAAGAGATAATTAAAAACCTGAATTAGACTTTGCAACTGATATTAAATAGTGAAAAATTTTTCAAATTTGCTGAAGAAAAGAAATATGGATACCAGTACATTTAAAGATAGGTAGCCCTCAAATTTTAATTTGCATTAACTTTCAAGATAGCTGGTTGAACTACTTGTCTTTCCTTCCAATAATGGATATCAGTCATACCTACCTAGCAGCAAGACGGACCATGGAAATTAAGCTCCAGCCATCATCAATCCAGCACTGCACATCATCTCTCCTGCTCTGAAAGACTGTTCCAAGAGATGGAGCCCAACATCATGGACTGGATGAATTCATCAGCTTTATAGAGATTGGTCGATGGACTAAGGAATATCTCTCTCTTTGTGTGGGTGTGTGTATATATATATGTACGTATATATATGTGTGAATGTGTATATATGTATATATGAATGAGATAAAAGCGATGGCATATTGAAAAATGTGGGATTTGAGCATAACGTGAATAGTATGGAATAAGGGGTTAATGCTGTCCTGGGTTCAAGAGTAGCAAACATTTTTCTCCTCCTTAGCAGCTGGAGCAGCGCTGTGGTTTTGACTTTCAGCTTGGGAACAACACTGATAACACCAATGTTTTTAGCTGTTGCTAAGTAATGTTTACTCCAACCAAGGACTTTCTCAGTCTCATGCTTTGCCAGGGAGGAGGGGAAGCTGAGAGGAAGCAGAGACAGGACACCTGACACAAACTAGCCAAAGGAGTATTCCATATCACAGCACGTCATGCCCAGTATATAAACTGGGGGCAGCTACCCGGAAGGCCCAGATCACTGCTCAGGTCGGGCTGGGTATCGTTTGGCAGGTGGTGAGCGGTTGTATTCTCTTCCCTTGTTCATTCCCTTATCATAATTGTTATTGGTGGTAGCAGTAGTGGTTTTGTGCTATACTTTAGTTACTGGACTGTTCTTATCTCAACCCGTGGAAGTTACATTCTTTTCATTCTTCTCCCCACCCCTCCAGGAGCGGGTGAAGGAAGAATGGGGGGAGTGAGCAAGCAGCTGCGTGGTTCAGAGTTACCGGCTGGGCTTAAACCACTACAGTTCTTTACTTAGCAACAACTAACAACATTGGTGTTATCAACACTGTTTCCAGGCTGAAAGTAAAAAACACAGCACTGCGTCAACAACTAAGAAGGAGAAAAATGACTTACTGCTAAACCCAGGACAAATATAAAAATGAAAGTCCAGAAACTGAAAGCACCAAGGTGGACAGCATGGGACAAGTTCAGCTGTGCTGCTCTAAAAATGCTGACAAAGTTACCTACAGGGATAGTAGCAAGACTTTTTAATCTTGGCAGCCAAATGAGATCGCAGGTGATGGAAAAAAAATTATTATATTACATCTGTATTTAAATGTAAGGATGGCAGCTACAGGCTGATAAATCTAAAATAAATCCCCTTAAGTTTGGAAGTATGTTTGAGAAAGAAATAAAGACAATAACTAGAGTTGAGTAAACTATGATAATCAAGCTACATAAAAGTGTCCATACTAGATGAAATCAAACCTTTACTTAGCCTATCATCTTGTCTCCAACAGTGATCAAAAACAGATGCTGAAGAGCAGAATGAGTACTCTCCTTAAGCACTCATTCAGGCTACAAGCCCCTGAGGCCAAGGATTTTCCTGAGATATGCGCTTCACTCTATGCATTTGGTTAGCTTCCAGGCTCTTCTGTGCATTTAGAGCTCACCCTCATTAATTTTGTCCACTGTCATCTTCAAAACATGAAAACTCATATTCTCGACAATATACAGCGGCAAGATATTCCACAACTTCAGTACGTACTGTTTGAAAAGCCACCTCCAGGTGGATTGCTGAATACTTTACAGTTAACTGGTTTTCCAGATATGCAAAAAGCAATAGACTTGGGTCAGGAGGAAAGAGCAATGAAACTCCTTAACCAGACTTTGGCTGATGTCAGTCAAAATTTTTATTAATTACCTTGTCACAGATGTAAATGCTCTGAGAAAATCTGCTGATGCAACACAGACTGGAAGTAATACTCACGGGATGAATTAAACCTCATAAATGCTTAGAAGTGGAATAAAATTCCTATCGTGCAATGTGCAAGATCATAACCATGAAGACAAACTAAATAGGTTTGTGCTACAGACTGGATGTTCACTAATTCATAGACCTGTGGAAAAGACACTGTGTGTACAAGGTGATCACGGGTGTTGGGTGCCAATCTGATACCAAAATGGAAATGCAACTTCAGGATGGAGCAAAAAAGATAAGAATCACTGCGCAAAGCAATGGTTAGACCTCACCTATAGTACAGTACACATTTCTATGATGATTAACTCAATCAAAATAGACAGAGAAAAGCTCTGTTTCATCAAATGGAGAGAGAGTCTATAAAATTAATAAAAAGAGTGAGATCTTCTTTAGTAACGTACCAACAAATATACCTAGAGGAAGAAATGCCTGAGCTCAATGGGAACACTATCAAAAATGCTGGGGATTATGTTAAAAAAAAAAAAAATAAAATTCCAAGGTAGTAAATCAAGTGTGATAAAAAAACTATTCTAACAGGAACAGTAGGAAGAAAACAACAACAGAAGAAATTAGTATATTTTAAATGGAGGTAAACTCAGAAAGATACGTGTGATCTGCCTCTAATAAAAGGGTCCTGTATTCAGAGGTGCAGCTCACTCTTTACAGTTGTCTATTCTTAAGTCGAACATAGACCACCACACAGAAAAGTCGTGACATTTCAGATACCATAAACTGAGTTTATGGCTGGAATGCCTTTACTCCAATTACATCTTCCTTTGCTAACTGGCAAAATTGTGAGTCAAAGCAGGGTTTTTTTCACCGTCTGCCTTCCTCCACCATCAATATCCTCCCTTTTTCTTCTTTTCTTTCTTTTTGCATTTTCTCCAAGTTTTTAATTCTATGTCAGCAGTTCCAGTGCCGGAGGTTTCAGCTAGAATTATAAAAAGGAATCGCAATCAATTCTTATTCCTACTTTCTACAGTTATGATTTCCTTCATACCTGTACTGAAAAATATTTTTTTTAAATATATAAAAATATTTTTGTAAAATATAATTTTACAAGATTGCAAAGATAAGCAGCCGAGGTCCAAGAGCAGTCTGTAAATCAAGATGATAGCACTGTGTCAACATTCATACAAAATGCATTCTACACAGAAACTTTCTAAAAATGAAACTGTTGAATTGTCGCTGAATGTAATGCAACTGTCTCCCATGACATCCTTCTCTCTAAGTTGGAGAGACATCAATTTGATAGGTGGACCACTTGGTCTGGATGGCCGCACACAAAGAGTAGTGCTCAGTGGCTCAGTGTCTAGCTGGAGACCAGTAACCAGTGGTGTCCCCCGGGATCGGTGTTGGGACCGGTCTTGTCCAACATCTTTGTGGGTGACATGGACAGTGGGATTGAGTGCGCCCTCAGCAAGTTTGCCGATGACACCAAGCTGTGTGGTTCGGTTGATACATTGGAGGGAAGGAATGCCATCCAGAGGGAGCTTGACACGCTTGTGAGGTGGGCTGATGCCAACCTGATGAAGTTTAACCATGCTAAATGCAAAGTCCTCCACCTGGGTCACAGCAATGCCAGGCACAGCTACAGATTGGGTGGGGAGGAGATTGAGAGCAGCCCTGCGGAGAAGGACTTGGGGGTGTGGGTTGATGAAAAAATGAACATGAGCCGGCAGTGTGCGCTTGCAGCCCAGAAGGCCAACCATATTCTGGGCTGCATCAAAAGGAGTGTGACCAGCAGGTCGAGGGAGGTGCTCCTGCCCCTTTACTCTGCTCTCGTGAGACCTCACTTGGCGTATTGTGTGCAGTTCTGGTGTCCTCAACATAAAAAGGACATGGAACTGTTAGAACAAGTCCAGAGGAGGGCCACGAGGATGATCAGGGGACTGGAGCACCTCTCGTATGAAGATAGGCTGAGAAAATTGGGGCTGTTCAGCCTGGAGAAAAGAAGGCTGCGTGGAGAGCTCATAGCAGCCTTGCAATACCTGAAGGGGGCCTATAGGGATGCTGGGGAGGGACTCTTCATTAGGGACTGTGGTGAGAGGACAAGGGGTAATGGGTTTAAACTTAAACAGGGGAGGTTTAGATTGGATCTGAGGAAGAAATTCTTTACTGGGAGGGTGGTGGGGCCCTGGAATGGGTTGCCCAGGGAGGCTGTGAATGCTTCATCCCTGGCGGCGTTCAAGGTGGGGTTGGACATAGCCTTGGATGGCATGGTTTAGTGGGAGGTGTCCCTGGGCATGGCAGGGGGGTTGGAACTCGATGATCTTGAGGTCCTTTCCAACCCTTACTATTCTATGATTCTATGATTCTATGTCTGTCTTCACACTTAGGACAGTATTCACTTTGAAGGTTTCTTTCCTGATAACATACACACTGCAGTGACAGAGGACGACACTACTATCTCACACTGCAGATACTTCTACTTAGCCTGTGAGTCTCTACAGAGCTTTAACAGTTTCGTTATTCCTCAGATGTTGTTCAGAAAACACTAAGGTAATCTGCTCCCCTTCAATGTCCTTAAAGAAAATCATTCCTTCAGAGTAATCTTTCTACAGAGCTAGAAGCAGGATGTGCTTCTTAAAAAAAAAAAAAAAAATAAAGCAGGATGCCTTGTGTGTTATCTGCAACCACTTCCCCTAAAGGTCATACATGCATGAACAGAGAAAATTATGTAAAGCTCATGTCTTGTCACAGAAGACAAGTTCTGCAAGTAGTTCAGACACAACAACACAGCGCTCTGTGTATGTTAATTTATCATACATACATTTTGCATCTCATGTAAATGCCATACAGAAACCAGAAACAGAAGGAAATCAATGATAAAGGTAATGCTAAGGAAAAAAAAAAAAAACCTTTCTGATAAACTTCCTCCTAATCTGCACTACTACTAAAATTTTAACAAAATGTTATTGTCACTGTTTGTTTCCTTTTTTGTGTGTTTTTTTTTTTTTTTATTATTATTTTTTGGGTTTTTTTTTTTGTTTGGTTTTTTTTTGTTGTTGTTGTTTTGTTGTTTTTTTTTTTTTGCCTAGATTTGTGAATGTTCCCATTCACAAAAATATTGTATTGTGCTTCCTATGTCTGTATTACAGGGCAGTCAGCACTAGGAAGAATGTGAAGACTCTGGAAATATCTCCTTCATTGGAAGAAAACCTTAAAGCTACATACACTTCCTACTGCTTTATGTTAGAAGAAACAAAGATGCTGACATCCTGTTCTCTCGCCATACAACTCCCAAAGTCTAACAATAAGTTCTTCAATGAAAGATCATAGTGAAGTGTTGCAACACTACAGCTACTGTACAAAAACCAAGGAAGCAATTTAATCTGTTCAAAACAGACATTTAAGTATCACAAAATGCATTCGATCAAGTTTCAACTGCAGTATATTAGCATTTACATAACAGACAACTTTGTTTCACTATATACAAGAAACCATGCATAGAAGGAAGACATATCAGATCTTCAATTCATAGTGATAACAATGATGTGTCATTCTTGATTAATAAAATTAGCCTGAGAAATAATAGATGAACATTGGAGAACTACTTTGCCCGTACAAAACAAGCAGTTAGTAAAACTAGGACTTGATTTTCAGAAAATGAAGGCTCAATAATGTTCCAAATATCCTCTAAGCCTTACCACTCTTTGAAAACATAGCCGTAAAAGACACAGAAAACATTTGAAAAGCTGTCACATAACACCAGGACATTACTGTTAAACCATGACAGGTCACTGTCAGAAGAGGTGAAAACTAAATATGAAGCATGCTTCTATTTAGCAAATGATCCACAAGATCTACAGAAATATAGATCCTTTATTTTCATACTATATTATTATTAAATGCACCTGATCCCATAATACAAATAATCAAGTCAAGGTAGTTAGCATTTTCCCAAAGAAAGAATTAATCCGGATGGTTATTTATTAACTTTATTTTTAGTATTTTATTTTATACCCTTGGTTGATAAATATGTGTTAGGCATTCAATATCTGGAGTAATTTATACACTAAAACACAATATAAGTTTGCAGCAACTACAAAATTATGGGGAAAATAACTGAGTATATGTTATATAACTATATTAATATTCTGCTAGAAGTGTTATATGGGCAGCCCCTATTGCTAAGATTGTACACACTTAATAAACTTATATTTTGGTAACTTCTTTTAAATACATAAGAACCTTGAAGTAGAGATTCATGATGGCTAGCCAAGTGTTCATCTCTTAGAAACAGTATACAGCCATTCATTATGATACAGTCAGGTTTTCTACCTTCAATACTTAAAATCTTGCAACAAAAACTCAGAAAAGATTCAGTGGTGAACAGAAGATTTTATAAGTCCTTCTAAGGCCTTTTAAGATTTTAGAAAAAAATTTTAGAGATTTTAAAATACATTTCCATCAGCCGCCTAATATTAAATGTAAAATTCCTATATATGTCTAACATTAACCAATCTTAGACTCTAGTTCTTTGGTATGCAATGAACTTAAGACTTGAATAAAAGAGCTGGAATCTCATCACTGCAATTCGTACACATTACTGTCTATACAAGTACCAGGGTCCTAATTTCTCCTGAAAGTAGAACATGATCACATGAATCAGACACCAACTTCACACACACATATAAAATATCAAGAGGACAACAAGCCAGTTAATACAAAAAGGCACAGCTCTGTCAAAACCCAATCAAGTTCATTTAGTGTACACCACCCGAGAAATGGGGTGGAAGAGGGAGGGAAAGACATCCAAGCCACTGCTCTAATTATATGATAGTGTCCTCAGTTTCACTATATCCTTCAAACCTCCCTCAAAGACAAATCTGAATAATTTTAATGTATCATCATTTCTCATTTCTTGTTCTTCCCATTTTAATTTGAAGAAACAGAATGTGTAAACTCTGTAGTAAATAAAAATTCTCACTCCTCTGCAGCAGATTTTTTTCCTAGTTCAGCATCCTCAGCACCATAGCAGCCTTCCAGTATCTCAAGGGGGCCTATAGGGATGCTGGGGATGGACTCTTCATTAGGGACTATAGTGGTAGGACAAGGGGGAACAGGTTCAAACTTAAAGAGGGGAAGTTTCAATTGGATATGAGGAAGGAATTCTTTACTGTAAGGGTGGTGAGGCACTGGAATGGGTTGCCCAGGGAAGTTGTGAATGCTCCATCACTGGCTGTGTTCAAGGCCAGGTTGGACAGAACCTTGGGTGGCATGGTTTAGTGGGAGGTGTCGCTGCCCATGGCAGGGGGTTGGAACTAGATGATCTTAAGGTCCTTTCCAACCCTAACTATTCTATGATTCTGTGATTCCATGGCTTTTTGTTGTGTAACTCATCTGTTCATCTATCCATCCATCCATCCATCCATCCATCCATCCATCCATCCATCCATCATCCATCCATCCATCCATCCATCCATCCATCCATCCATCCATCCACCCACCCATCCACCCATCCCTCCCTCCCTACTTTTATGATTACTATGTGTAATCATATTGGTTTAGAGATTGAGGTTTTTTTCTGCAGCAATATTGTCTCATGTATCTTTGTAGTACACTATATTTTCAGGTAAATTTAAAGTCTCAGCTTAGCCAAGTATCTTGTTATTACATAGTATGAAATCAGCAAAGGCTCTGCTTCCTAAGATTTAAGACAGCTAATGATAACATTTAACTAAAGTGTTAGCATATGATTTAAAATGCTTACAATTAAAAAAATCAAATTCTATGATTTTTTTTTTAAGACAGGGTCAAATAACCACCATCTGAAAAGCAAGCACACACAAATCAACTGTCAACAGGAAATGGCAAAAACTAATAGTCAAAACCTCCTCATTCTCTTGTTTCAACATAAATTGTCCAGTTCTATCAAACACCATTTTTCTGCAAGTCTTACAGGTTCAATGCACCATCTTTGCTTTCAAGAAACTAAAGTTATTATTTCAGGAGAGCTACATATGCTTGCATAGTTTCCCAGTCTAAACAAATGATGCAAACTACTAGAGACCGAGATCACGGATACTTCTTTATCTAAATGCCACAGCTTTACAGAACCTAAAACCACCCTGTAAAATTAAGTACATGAAATCAAATCAAAAAACCCTAGTCTCTACCACTCTGATTATCACAGATAAATCTTAGCAGCACTAACAGTGATCACCCGCTGTCATAAACTTATCTCATTCAAATGGTCTCTGCAATCATCCGTAAAAACATCTGAAGAATAAAATACACTCTAGTAGGGAACTGAAAATCATTTATTTAAAAGAGAAACACTGCAGTATTTTGAGAAAAGATGGAGTGAAACTTAAATATTCTGTATGCTGAACCGGAAAGATGGAGAACAATGTTAACAAAAACTACTGTGGATTTCAAAAAAAAGCTTTTGCTTGTAATAACAACCCAGATAGCTTTGGAACCCAAAAAACACAGGTTTCAGTTGCCTTATGAGATTGGAAATTGAGCTTGAAAAAAACACTAACAATGCTTCCAGATCATACACAGGAGAATCTCCTATTAGCATGCAAAAGATGTATGAGAGAACAATTGTGTTGCTAAGGTGAATGACACCTAAAATTCTTAAAACCAGTCTTAAATTATGACGCTAACTCTTCTGATTCAACATTCAAGAATGGAGACAAGCACTCTCCTGTTTAACAACGCAGATGTTGTTTTGACAGCCACTAACAGTGAGGTAGATGAAGATGCAGAAGTACCAGAAACTGTTATGAGGGAAAAGAGGAAAAGGATTAAGAAAATAAAAAGCCTCATAGAATTGGAGGAATTAGTATCATACAACAGAAGATGAGAAATCAAAGTGAAAATTGACATCTGCAGAGGTTGGAGCAGAGGGGCAAATTAATCTGAGTGGTTCACAAAGTTAATTTGAGTAATTACATTACCCAAATTTTCATTTACCTGGACAATTTCATTTAGAGGTGGGGAAAAGGATATATCATAGTTTCATGGAGAAATGTTAAAGAGGAGTTCCTGTGAAAGCACAAGGAGCTGTAACCCTCCCTTCCAATCACCACTGCTAATGTCACATACATGCTTCAGTGGCTACACTCACTTACAAACTCCAGCTCCACATGCTTGGTGTAAACATCTCTTATATTTATATAGACAGTTTACTGCAAATCTATCTGAAAGTAAGTAAAATCTAGATTCAGATCAAAGGAAGCGGGAAGTCCACGTCATTTATTACTGCAACTTTAATTAAAAAGTAGATAATATTTCAGCTAATTCAAAATTTTATATTATTATTAGGAAATATTTATTGAGGGAAACTAATGTTTGTAACATAACATGTTTAGTGAAACCTGATTTTTTGATACCACATCTGGATTATGGTGAGCAGTTCTCGGCTCCCCAGTACAAAACGAACATACAGGAACTAGTCCAGCAACAGGCTGGGAAGATGACTAAGGGTTTAGAGTATCTGTTATATAAGGAACAATTGAGAGAACTGTATTGTTTAGGCTGGAAAACAGAAGGCTCACAGGAATCTTACCATAATGTGACTAAATACTTAATTGCAAGGGGTAAGAAGATAAAGCAGAGTCTTCTCAGTGGTGCTAAAGACAACAGACAATAGGCACAAAATGAATTACAGGAAATCCTTATTAAACACAAGATAAAATATATCATAAGGGTGACTCAGCACTAGAATAGGTAGTCCGACTAGGTTGTGGAGTCACAATCCTTGAAGATATTAAAAAAACAATATCCTAAACAACCTATTTTATCTGACTCCTGAATGGGTTGGACAATTTCCAAGGGTTTTTTACAATCTCAGCCTGGCTGACTCTATTTAAAAATAAATATATTTGTTCTAATGATTTGTCAAATAACTACTGAATTTTCAGTAGTTAACTTAGCTGGACAATTGCACTCTTATTAACATGTGCCCTTACAAGAATTCAGAGAACTAACACTGAGAAAGTGTTCTGCTTTTAACAAAAAGGCAAGAAAAAGTAGAAGGTATATTAAAAAAAAAGAAGTTTCAACTGCAAAACATGCAAAGAAAAAATTATACATGGGGTTTGCTATGCTACAGTAAAGAAAAAACATACTATTTTTTTTTTCACATTTTCACATTAATTTTATACAGAAAGGAACTGTTACACGGGTATAAACCAATAAAATATAATGAAGAAGCAAGCCCAAACTACTCAATGTTAATGTTTTCTGTTTGTTTTTAAAATCTGCACCTTTCAGACCATGTAAACTGCCTGCTTTAGAATAGTGCCGTTTCCAGTGAAGTATGAAATCTTACTAGATACCAAAATTTTGAATACTTTAAGCAGTTACAGAATCATAGAATAGTTGGGGTTGGGAAGGGCCTTAAGACTTATCTCACTTTCTGTTGTTGAATGAGAAGCCCAAATCTAAGGTTGTGGTTCTTTTTCCAACCCCTAAGTCCTGCAGCCCCATGCTGACAGTCTCACTTTAAGCAAATAATAAACTTCTCACAATATTTTCAGAAGGATTAAATTATCTTCTTCTCTTACAACACAAATGATTGCAATGCAGGTAAGGAATGTCTTACTCTGTTTCCTCCTTGAAGCTGCTTACTGAAAGAACTGTAAACACACTATAATAAAGAAAAGTAACCAGGTCTAGTGGAAGGTGTCCCTGCCCGTGGCAGGGGGTTTGGAACTAGATGATTTTTAAAGTTCCTTCCAACCCAACCCATTCTGTGATTCTATGAAGAATGTAATACCTTCATGGGTAAAAGACTAAAATAATTACTGCAAATCTGTTTTAAAAAAAAAAAAGGAACAGCAAAAGGTGTTTTAAAATTGCAGTATTTTTCAGATCACTGAGGAATAATCGTCAATGAAATCTGGAAATGATTCAACATCAGTGCTCTCAGACTTTATAATGCAATGTGGCACATGCTGCATGAGACAACGGATGAGTACATTAACCTTTAAAGACATATGAATATACTACAATTTTTGCACAAGCAGCAACTGACAGTACTACTCATTTGGAGTCAGTTGCTCCTCATTACTCCCATCAGCTGCAGTACAATAATTTTAAGCCAAACCAGAATGCTAGTGGCCCAACCATCAAGCCCTCTCACCCCAGTCACTCAACGCACACACAACCTGGCACAGGGCAGCTGCAGTGAAGGAGCTGCTGGAAGAGTTTCTCAGCCCTTCTACAGTGAAAGCAGGCTCTGCTTTGCTTCTTCCCCTGAGTACAATAAGAAAGGGCATTCTGCAGCGCTGCAGGTTGCTGCAGTAAGAATGACCAGAGTCGATGATGCACAGAGCTGAACATGAACTGTGAGAGAAGGAGGCATGTATACACTGCAGCCTTTATCTTACATTCCCAGCTAACATATTGAGGATTCAGTAAAACATATAATATGCACCCTACATGGAAATTTGAGTGAAATACGACTTGAAGACTTTAATCTCAAGAAAAAAATGTACATTAGTTGCTATTCACGGCATCTATTAAAAAAATAAAACAAAACAAAATTGGAAAAACAAAAAACAAAAAACAAAAAAAAAAAAAATAAAAAAAAAAAAAAAAAAAAAAAAAACAAAACACCAAACCTAAACAAAAAGCCCAAATACTAGCAGATTAAAACACAGCCTTATCCATGTATGGGTAGTACAGTGTTAACCTGCATGGCTAAGCGTCAGTCACAGGTTACGTGAGCAAGGACAGCGGTCTCTATGTAAAATAAGAATCTTCACCCTGTTTGTCTCACAGCAATAACCTCTACTAAAGAAAAAAATGGGAACACGTGAGTAGGGTATAAATGAACTACCTGTGAGGTCACTAACAATTCAGTTCACCTGACTTTCATGGAACAGTTATAATATACAGAGAAGACTATAAGCCACCAGTATTTTGCAGCTCTAAAAGAAATGAAAACTAGAACAGGACAGTGACGCTTTTTCCTAAGGTATTGTGAAATAGGTACTCTTCAAACACAGACATTTGTACCTCTGTTTCACTTTCCCCAAGAGGACGAGGCAGTACACAGAGTTGTGTACAGGTTGACTCTGAGAAGCAATCTGACTGGAGGCAGGAAGGGTATTCCAGAACTTTGTCTAATGTCAGCAATGGGAACAGAACCATTGTTTTATTTCCAGAGGAAATTGGCAAAAACCTACAAAACTTCAATGATGGTGCTCAACCCACTCGTTTTTGTATGACACGTTCATATATACACGTGGCAGCAACTGATTCTTCTGAATTCTGAAGCTTCAGTAAAACTGAAGCAGCCCAAAACTAACTTCAGTCACCCCTACACTTATTTTTGTTCCGGCTGAAGTCAATGGAAAAATCTGACTGCAACAGACTAAGTTCATGCCTCACTACTTTTATTTTCTATATCACGGTCAGTAGTGCACAGATTGTGTGAAGTTCAAACTGTAGCATAAAGATGCATATTTTCACCGTTGTTCTGTTTTTATGTGAAAACTGAATTTATATATGCTCTATTTAGCTCATGGTTGCACAATGCACATTAACTATCAGAAGCTTAGTATAGCATAAAAGGAATGAAGTAGCTGACATGAGTGTTTATAAAAACAAAATAGCATAAATTGACAGTGTGCCTCCCTCTGTCAAGCCTCTGGATATTAACAAGCAATGCTCTCTGTACACCAGTTATTCTTTTTATTGTGTTATACAATACAACTACTAAGTCTTGATAGTTTTGGTTACAACTCAGATGTGGAGCAATCTTACCTCATCATAATACCAACATTTACCTGTCCTTGACAACCTTAACACATAGCGTTTTTTAAGGTTCACAGTTACCTTTTAGCTCTATTAGCTTTGTTGACATTACATTTTATATTAAGACATTTGCATTTTTTTTGTTGTGTATAACTGCATAAATGCTTTACAGACCACAAGAAATAAAAGGAAAATTATTATTCAGTTACCTGCAATGACTATTTATGGCTTTGTTTGGACCCCTGGGCAGATGGCAATGAAGTTGCTGTGCTGTGCTTCTCTTACATAATGAATCATACTCTGCACTTACAATAAACACCCAGGTACAGTTCATGATTGCATTTGTCACTAAGCACTGCAATAAGAAATCAGAGAAAAGTCTGCTGCTGGAGAGATTAGGAAGTTTTGGAATGGGCAATGCAGTCAGTGATACAACACCTTGGTCCTGGTGCCTGACCTGGACTACAGCCCCATCTACTGCAATAAAAATCACAAGAAAGCTTCAGTCCCTGTCACATCTCACTGACCAGATCTGCATATACAGAGAGTGTATCCACTGAAGCAAGAATCTATGAGAAACACGTATCCAGAATCCATACATAAGAAGGCCATCTGCATTTACTGGATTTCTAACAGCAGGAACAAGTATGCTGAAAAACATCTTTCTTCAACTGCCACCACCTAGTAAAAGGAGTAGCAGACCCTTGACATCTGGGGAGAGCCCAGAAAACAGAGGCAGGGATCAGCAGGAGAAGGAGGAATGGATTAAAATGTTTTGCTATTGGTTTACTTTCCCTTAGGTTTCTATATAGTACATTCTACACCTATACTGTAATACCTTCTTCCCTGGTCTTCATGCATCAATATGAACTCAAAACATTTTTTTGTATTCGTGTTTGTACTGTTGCCTGCACATCAGATTGATTGTTGCTGCTTTTATCGTCTTGGTGGAGGCAAACTACAGCTTCCTAGCTTCTGGATTAACAGGCAAGATCCTCAAGTGCCTTTCTGCCATCCAGGTCATTAGCTGAATATAAAAACAAAAACAGAATAGAAAAAACTGGTGTTGAAAACGTAATATGCTCCTGCAGGCCTGATCTAGAGATGAAGACAATGGAATACATGACCACCCTCCACTTAAAATAATGGCTGGCCTGGTTATGGAATCAGGCCATCTACCCCATAACAAACTTTGTTGTGGTGTTTAGGGGGAGGGGGTTAGCATCTGCTAGCTCCATCATCACTCCTAAAACATTATTTGTTAAGTCATGCCCAAATTTTATGGATCACATCTTCATGGAAAATAAATGCATCAGTTATATGAGAGAGGATTATTCAGTCATTCTGTCTGCAAGACATTTTTGGAGTATTTAAAGCAGAGAAGGTAAACTAGGAAAGAAAGGAAATTTACTGCTGCATGTGCAATATCTGTGAGGGCTTCTATTTCTCCTGCACCTCCATTTTGGGTCATTCTAAACTGGCAATAGCTACACAGCTGCTTCCTTTTGATAAATTGTGAAGTGTATTTAGCCAATTAAAAGCTGTGCAAATGTTTTACACATATCTTCCAGGCATTTGTTCTACATGACGAATTTTTATTACTATAAAAAGTATTTATCAAATGATTTAGTTAAGAATTTCCTTAATGTAAACAAGTGCAAGGCTACAGAAATGTGCAACAGTACCACAAAATGTGAACGCAGGTAAGTCTTAAAAATGATAGTACCGGCTTTAACATGATCTCTGTGCCCTGCTGTCCACAGATGCCCATATACACCCCTATAATCCCTTCTGAAGTCATCAGAGAATTAGGACTACATCACACATTTTGCATCACACAGAACAGTTTAATTAGCACACATCTTCTGGTTTCCAGTAGTGTGCATCATCACATTATTTAAGTACTGGACAGATAAATATCATCTGCAAAGCAAGACTTAATAATAACTGTCTTTATAGACAAGATGCCAGAAAAAAAGGTCTTTTATCCAATTCTCTAGAAAAAAAAAAAAATTAAAAAAAAATCAAAGTTTAAAGCTTCACCAACTTAATTTTGAAATAGTCTGGACTAAAGGAACAGTCAGTGTTACTCAATCTTCTGGCACCCCTTTGATTTTTCTCTGGAGTATTCATCAAATAACAGCCACTCAATCCATTTAAAATCCATTTCTTCCAGCACAAAAACACATCCCACTGTTGGTACACACCCACCCAGTGTTTCTTTTTAGCAAGGAGACAAAAAGGGGCCAAGTCTCTCCTAAGTTAACTGCACCCTAGAGAAGACTAGCCACACAGGAGTTCAGACACTGGAGTTGGCACCACTCCATCCTAACATGTCCCCCAGTAACCCCCCCATCTCTATCCTTGGTCTTTTGTGGTTGCTTACCCTAAGGAGTCCAAGACCAATAAATAAGGAACAAAATAAAAAAGCCAACAAAAAAACAGATGTTCCACTTCTGAGACACAGTAACTCCTAACATGTACTTATTTTAATCCCCATGATTTAATCATGTGTTTTTACATAAATTTATAAGCTTCATGGCTTCTGCATCTGGATTTAACATCCCATCCTCACTGCACTCCTCTCCTGACTCCACTTCTTCTTTTCCCCCTTTTAAATACGAAAAATATTGAAGACCAATTAGGAAAACCATTGGAACAAAGAGCAGATGCAAATACATTAATAGAAGTAAATTGTGACAAGCCAAGTATAAAAAGATACACAAGTCTTGTACAGCCACTCATAGAACAGTTCACTTCGAAGCAATGAAACTATCTTTCAATTTAACAGTACTTCGAATATAAAATCTTACAAAAGAAGGCTGAAAGACACTAGGAGAGGGCATCCAGTCCACCCCAATATATTAACTATAATCTAATAAATAATTAAATATTTTACATTTAAGGGTCACAAATGCATAGGCATAAACAGGAGAAAAAGAAAGGCATTCTACAAATGCCATGTTTTCAATATCACAGCTATTACTGTAACTGCACAAAAAAAAGACCCTTCATGCCCTACCACTATGGTAGAATTTAAGTCTTTTTTAACAGTAATAAAAAGAATGAAAGGTGGTTTTCAGAGTACTGTACTCATAATTCAAAGAAAAAAAAAGGAGAAAGGAATGAACAGAAGAGTTTGTAGCACAACAGCTGAGCTCAACCAAACATACACTGAAATAAAAGGGTAGTCACAACCTTTCCATAAGAACACAATTTGTACTGAAAATAGAATGTAAACTTACATCCTCTTGTTTATTGCTTTGTCTGGTGTTGATAAGGAACCACAACGAACCACAGGTGTACTTCTGTGTATAATACACCAGAACTGACTATAGACCAAATTCTTATACACTTTAATGAAACATCCACCAATGCTTTCTAACACCTACAAGTAACCTATAAAAGAGACTGATTGCTGGCTTTTAGTGTCTTCAGTTTACACACATTCACATAAAAAGGTATACATTGCATATGTCAATGTTAACAGATCTTGTACAGGTTTAGTTGATACTACATAAGGTAGAAAACTGGAGG
The DNA here is from genome assembly GCA_039720435.1 of Amazona ochrocephala. NCBI lineage: Eukaryota > Metazoa > Chordata > Aves > Psittaciformes > Psittacidae > Amazona > Amazona ochrocephala. Next base: position 54,114,628 of record CM077909.1, on the reverse strand, counting down.
TACTCAGATGGCAAACTTCTACGGACATTTCAGAATAAATGTCTTACAAAGTATACTTAACACATAATGATGATATTGCAAGCAAGCAGATGATTGCATATACAACCCGTTTGTCTACATATTGCAGCTATCTTTGTGAGACAGATTTAGAGAAAAGCATTACTCAAGCTTGTGTGCTGCTATGAACAAGATTTAACTACCCTTTTTATAAAAATATTTTCATTTTCTCTAAAAGATGTGCTCTTGGCAATCCTTCCACCCTTCAGCAGGCACACAGTATTTAATAGAGCTACAGCATCATTTCTCTACAACTTCCCTTTTGCATTTCACTTTACTTGGGAAGAACAGTTTCACACAAGCCACTTCCCCGTCAAGCACAGGTAAATCCAGTTCTCTCCTGCAGATGCAGTCAACCAGAACACAGAAGTTTGCTTAGATAAAACATGACACAGTAAATGATGGCATATGACCTCTACCTAGTGATCTTGTTTGCTCACTAGCAGAAAGCTAGGACTAATTCTTTGCAGAGAATGATTTACATTCATGGGACAGATCACAGTACATCTTCTCCAGGTCCTGAAAATGTGCTTCTGCAGCTACAGGAGCCAGTTTGCTCTATCAGCCTTTAAAACATTGAAAAAACTGCCTTACAAATAACGTTTATTTCCACTTCAAAGTACCTCAAAAATTACAGAGCACAGACAGCAGCATGTTAAGGAAAAGAAAAAGTATAGAGGTTTTTGGGTTTTGTTTGGTTTTTCTTTTGTTCACAAAAAAAAAAAAAAAAGAGAAATGTGGAATTGTGGGTGAGAAAGAAATCCAACAGCTGCGATTAGTGAGCCGTGTGTTTGTACATCTTTCAACATTATACGAAGCACTGGGTGAATTTCAGACTGCCCCAGATGGCAAAAGTCTGTTGAATGAAACTTGTTGACAATGTTGTTAAAATAAAAAACTAATATTTGATAGCAAAAAATCCCACAGCCTGTTAAAAATGTCAAATACGGGATTATAAAGCAATGCACAGGGATTCTGGACTTGAATTTCGGTGCATAACCCAACCATCTGTCGACCAGCGTAGCAAATGCAACATAACGTGGAAATCTCTAAAAGGTCAGCCAAATCTCTTCCTTTAGCTACAGGGTTTCCCTGCTTACGAATATGCCCGCCGTAATCTCACTTTGTCTGCAGATTAACACAGGGGAGATTACAATCGCGACTGGCAAAAGGAAGATTGAAAAAGCAAACTTGTCAGATAGGGAAGATGAACGGGATGCTCAGCTCACGGTGAAGCAGCCTGTAAGAGGCAGAGGGAGACTTCGCCGCGCCGGTACTGCCGAGCCGCGCAGGGACACTTCTCCCAGGGAGGTGGGTGCGGGAGATCCGGTCCCCCCAGCCCTCAGAGGCCGGAAGATCCGAGCAGGGCTGCTGCCTGGGGGAGAATAGGGGGCTGCACCGTGCACCCGAAAAGTTAAACCCACCGGAGCGGGATGGAGCTGTTTCTGACGCCTCTTCCACAGCCGGGATGCTGACCAGGCGCAGCCCGGGATCGGGCAGGGCTGCGGGTCCCGCATCTCCCCCAGGCACCCTCCTCGCCCAGCGGGGACCCTGCAGAAGTACTCGCTGCCTCTCGGGAAAAATAAATAAAATAAATGATAATGCGAAAAAAACCCAAACAACTCCGAAGGGTGCGCCGAGGTGGAAAGTACCCGGAAAGGGCCGCCTCGTAACCGAGGCGGGAGCACGGCAGGCGGCGGAGGCGCGGCGGAGGCGCAGCGCAGCGCACCGCACCCGGGACACGGGGTTCCAAACTCACCCCCCCATCCCGCTCCGGACCGCCGACGGAGCCTCTCGCCCCTGGGCACGGCTCCGTACCCAGCCTGGACACTAGTTGCTCCACCCGCGGTGAAGAAGTGGTGAAAGGAGCCCTGGCGCGGCAGAGGAGCCCCGCAGGGGCCCCAGCCGACTGGTGCTCCCCCCTGCATGGGGCAGACTGGGGTCTGCCCGAGTAGCCCTCCGCTCCTCACCTCTTTAAGTTCCTTGGCCACGTCTTTCAGGTCCCCCAGGACTAATTCCAAATCCTCCACGATGATCTTGATCTGCTCCTTCACCTTGGTTTTGGAGGCTGCCGGCGGCCCCTCGGACGGCGACGAGGAGGAGGATGCGGTCCCCTTGGACTGGGCGGACATCCTTCGGGACAGCCCGGCCCGGCCAGGGGGCACGAAGGTCAGGCGAGCTCGGCGGCCACCGGCCGCCCGGCCCCGTCCCTCCGGCTCTTGGAGCTACTGCAGCCGCCGCTGCTGCTGCCGCCGCCGCCGCCGCCGCCTGCCCGCCCGCGCATCCCGCGCCGGGCGCGCCGAGCCGCGCCGCTCTCCGCCGGGCGGCCGCGCTGTGCAGCTGCCATCGGCTCCCGGGAGCGGCGCGGGGGCCCGGCTGCAGCCCGCCGTGCGCCGCGCCTGCGCCTCGCCCCGCCCGCGCCACCGCCCGCTCGGGTCCGGGCCCCGGCTCTGTCTGGGGAGAGGGCCCGAGGGAGGAGCGAGGGCCACCTCTCGGTCAGCAGCATCGCCCCGCCGCTCTGCCCGGGTAGCGGGAGGCGCGGGGGTTCCTCCTTGGAGAGGTGCTCTGCCCCCCTCGTCCCTGCAAGACAGCCCGCAGGGCGAGTCACGGTGCCGCATCAGGGATTCCCGGGCACGGCGGCCTATTGCACTAGCTGTGACGGGGTAGTGTAAGTGCCCATCAGAACAGTCACCCAAAAGGGAATGGGTTTCAGTGGCTGGCGCATTGCAAAATTCCTGCCAAAGGAGACAGTAGTGCCTGTTTCTGCTAAAAAAAAAAAAAAAAAAAAAAAAAAAAAACACCTCTGCACTTGTGAAGTAACCCTTCTGGCTGCTCTAGGGAGCACCCTGCTCACTTTTGACTTTTCTGCTCAAAGGAGTCTATAGGAAGGTATTTTGTAAATATCACCAAATTGGTAACAGGCACTTGCATGTCTTTGCCCATCCCTGCAGATTGCCCTGTAAACGCTTAGTGATCAGTAGACCGTATCCAAGCTGTGCATTTGATCAGATAGAAATAAAAATGCACGTGAGCCAGAACAGCTTTTACAAGCTATTTTGCTACTTGGCTCCCTGAGGCAGAGGCCTGTGCTGCATTTTGAGCACACACTTTCCCTAGCATTATTCAGAGATCAGTCTGTGGGCCAAAAGGAAGAGATTCTTGGATATCATTCGCGTTGGTGGTTTTTCATCTTACTGCAAAAAGGTGTCAAGTTCAGAAATTCATAAAGCTACCTCCCAGTAGCTATGAAGTGCAAGAAGGCATGCAGCCAAGTCCTGCTTCGAGGATCACCAGGCATGGTTGCAATTGGTTTTTGATGCTTTAAATGCTTCTGAGAGTTTTGGCAGCCTGAGATTCTTTAACCTAGCTAAAACAAGAGGCGAAAAGCAGAACATTTCCCAGAGTGGTGTGTCTGCACATGGTAAATATCTCACTTGGTGACAGAGTTTCTCTCTGGGAAAGGTGTGGAACTGGGATATGAATAGACAAGGGCTGACAACACCTCTTACTGTCTTGGGTTAAGTGTAACTATCTTTGCACATTTTACCACTATAAAATGGTAATATGTTATCAACACATTGCTATTTTTCACCGGCAAATGCTCTGGCCACACCACCCAAGTCTTGGAAGGCAGACGCAGGGACAGTGAGAATGAAGACACTGGGCCCACTGTAGGAGAGGATGTGGTTTGAGATCGTCTTAGGAACCTGAACGTATACAAGTCCATGGGACCGGATGAAATCCATCCACGGGTCCTGAAGGAGCTGTCAAATGAAGTTGCTAAGCCACTGTCCATCATATCTGAAAAATCATGGCAGTCAGGTGAAGTTCCCGATGACTGGAAAAAGGGAAATATAACCCCTATTTTTAAGAAGGGGAAAATGGATGAGCCGGGAAATTACAGACCAGTCAGCCTCACCTCTGTGCCTGGCAAAATCTTGGAGCAGATTCTCCTGGAAGGCATGCTGAGGCCCATGAAAAACAACAAGGTGCTTGGTGACAGCCAGCATGGCTTCACTAAGGGAAAATCCTGCCTGACGAATCTGGTGGCCTTCTATGATGGGGCTACGGAACTGATGGACAGGGGCAGAGCAGTTGATGTCATCTACCTGGACTTGTGCAAAGTGTTTGACACTGTCTCACATGACATCCTTCTCTCTAAGTTGGAGAGACATCAAATTGATAGGTGGACCACTCGGTGGATAAAGAACTGGCTGGATGGCCGCACGCAGGGAGTTGTGTTCAATATCTCAATGTCCAGCTGGAGACCAGTAATGAGTGGTGTCCCCCAGGGATCGGTGTTGGGACCGGTCTTGTTCAACATCTTTGTGGGTGACATGGACAGTGGGATTGAGTGCGCCCTCAGCAAGTTTGCCGATGACACCAAGCTGTGTGGTTCGGTTGATACACTGGAGGGAAGGAATGCCATCCAGAGGGATCTTGACACGCTTGTGAGGTGGGCTGATGCCAACCTGATGAAGTTTTACCATGCCAAGTGCAAAGTCCTCCACCTGTGTTGGAGCAATGCCAGGCACAGCTACAGGTTGGGCAGGGAAGAGATTCATAGCAGCCCTGTGGAGAAGGACTTGAGGGTGTTGGTCGATGAAAAAAATGAACATGAGCCGGCAGTGTGCGCTTGCAGCCCAGAAGGCCAACCGTATCCTGGGCTGCATCAAAAGGAGCGTGACAGCAGGTCGAGGGAGGTGCTCCTGCCCCTTTACTCTGCTCTCGTGAGACCTCACTTGGAGTATTGTGTGCAGTTCTGGTGTCCTCAACATAAAAAGGATATGGAACTGGTGGAGCAAGTCCAAAGAAGGGCCACAAGGATGATCAGGGGACTGGAGCACCTCCCGTATGAAGATAGGCTAAGAAAGTTGGGGCTGTTGAGCCTGGAGAAGAGAAGGCTGTGTGGAGACCTCATAGCAGCCTTCCAATACCTGAAGGGGCCGTATAGGGATGCAGGGGAGGGCCTCTTCATGAGGGACTGTGGTGAGAGGGCAAGGGGTAACAGGTTCAAACTTAGAGAGGGGAAGTTTAGATTCGATATGAGGAAGAAATTCTTTATTGTGAGGGTAGTGAGACACTGGAATGGGTTGCCCATGGAAATTGTGAATGTTCCATCACTAGCGGTGTTCAAGGTGGGGTTGGACATAGCCTTGGATGGCATGGTTTAGTAGGAGGTGTCCCTGCCCATGGCAGGGGGATTGGAACTAGATGATCTTGAGGTCCTTTCCAACCCTAACTATTCTATGATTCTATGATTTACATAATCAGCCAAACACCAAACAATGGTGTGGTGTTTCACTGAAATAATTTGTTAGTGTGCATATATTGTATTTTTTCTTCCCCAAGTGTCTCTTAATTTCACATTTTTTTAAACAGTTTCAAGGAAAGCGTGTTCAAGAAGAGCCCATTTCTTTCCTCTTGACTTCTCCCAAGTCTCATGGTGGACTTTTTTCATCTCACCATAACAACACTTCTTCCAGCACTGACTTTTAAAAATATTCCTGCTGGTTATTTTTGCTTAACTGTTTCTGTATGAGCAACAACATCATATGATTTTTGGAGCTAGCTAAGTAATACAGTCTGAATTTCCAAGCTGCAGTCACCACTAAATTAGGAAGAAAGCAACCCACAAGTTGTTAAGTTTTAATTAATATGTTTCTGAAAGGCATTGTATGAACAGAGAAAAAAGAAATAATTTAGGAATAACTATCACTGAAATTGTCCATGCAGCAGCCAGCACATATCCAGTTAATAACTACAGAAAAAAGGTCTATTTTCTGACACCGTTTAAGAATACTGTGTGACAGTATACTGTACATACCTATTCATAACATAGCTTATATAGGTAAGGGATGGTTTCTACTGCATTTCTGTAGAAATCATCAACATGGTCACAAAATTACTACCAGATTTGCTACAGACGCTCTATAAATATTTTCCAGCCTAATTGAACATTCATTATTAGACAAATTTTCCAACACAATTGCTTACTTTCTTATTGTATGAAGCCGTGGCACCTCTCACAATCTTTAAGACGGGAAAATTGGTTCCTGTTTTACCTCATCAGTTAGTTTGAAGTCAAAGGAAGATTGCCCATGATCCTGTGGTTATCCTATTTCCTTAATCCTGCAACTGCTTTTTGGAAACTTCCCAGACTTTTGAGGACGTGAATTAGTGTCCACTTCACCAATCCCTCAACTTCTATAGTGACTTTGTTCTAAGGGCTGTGCAGGATTAGGTAGTAGCTGATATTTTGTATTCAACCAAGTATCTACTGCTTATCCCTGAAAAAAACCCGACAGCTCTTCTGAGTCCTGAGTAAAGTTCATTGTCCTCTCGGTCTTGAATGCAATTTTATGCCTTAAAAAAATGAGCTATACCTTGCTAAACCATGTCTCAGTTAACTGATAGGTAGTGGCCCATAGCATGTAGCAAACTTATCTACTAGTTGTTCTATTTCTTTTGCTTCTGTAACTACCAGTAAATGTTATTTATTAGTGTTTTGTCACTTTATTCTTTTTGAAGCCTTTCCATCTGTACCTTCACTAAACCCAAAGTGGCTTATCAGGGAAAAGAAGGGTAACTCATTACTGGAAGCCTGACTTCTGTAGACTAAGAATATACAGAAGATGCATCAGAAGTCTCCCCAGAAGTCTTGGGGGATAAAGTTATTTTGGAAGTAAAAGCTTAAGTGTCTTCAAAGTGCAGTTCACTGATCTTCCAGTAGCACCTTTTAATCCAGAAAAAAGCACCCAAACAAGAACATAACACACATTAAATAAATACTAAGTGAACTAATGTGGTGCTTAACCGTACCATTGCCAGCTGTAATCTCATTAAAGATCACAAATTGACTAAGGCTTGGCCTGATCAGTAGTTGGAAAGGACATGTCTCAGGAAAAGCTCTCAAGATGCTGCAAAACTTTGTTTTGGGCACTCAGTAGATGGCACTTTTCCTTTTGGAAAAAATGTCATATATTCAGTCCAGTGTTACAAACAGGACGAACTGAACACACACAAACACACACAGATAGCAGTGATTTTATCATGCTGTTTTATTTATGCTATTTATTGTATGTGTGGAGTCACAAAGAAAGTTGGAAACTGTGCAGGAAATCCTTGAGTGATCATAAAATGTATATGAATCACAGAAATAATTTTTCATGAGAATCACCCAGACCAGTCATGTCAGAAATACAGGAATTAATTACTTTTACATTTAGTCACTTCTCCCTTATTAAAAATGAAATTATATTTTTAAAAAGCCCCAAACACTTACCTACTGGGGAGGGGCTGACACTGTTACCATGAAACTTTCATATGTATTCTTGCATGAGAATAGAAATCAAATGAGCACTTTTACAAATTGTATGTGTAAAATTGCATCCTACTTTCTGCAAGTCACTAGTATTCCAAATAGATTAATTAAAAATTAATATCCTGTTGCCTGTTGAATGCATTTTGTTTGGCATTTGGGCTATTTATCAGAGGTAAAAGATGAACAAAGTCTTCTGGGCCAAATAAAACATTTTTAATCTGAATGTTCTGATTGTTTTTAAAGATTTTCAAACTTTCCAAACAAGATTTTTAATAGCAAACAGATACCTAGCTGAACTAACTAATTCTGGGAATGGTTAAATACAACCTTATTTTCCCTCCCTCTTTTGAAATTGTCCCTAGAGGAAATATTGCACATACAAGATAGGGAAGCACTAAACCAGTGAACCTGGTTTTCGTCCCAAATGAAATTGTGGAAGAAAGCTTACTTCAGTTGCTGCAGGTTTGCATATTGGACGCTTACTAAATAAAATATCCATTTCAATTTTCAAAATTAATCATAAGTTAAACTAAAACAAGGGTTTAAGTTATAGTACAATGCCACAAACTTCTATTCCAGGTACTTATTAAACACAGGTTTTCAGCTTTTAACTTTTCTAGCCTAAAAGAATAGCGGGCTCATTTCTTTCCAACATGTTCCCCTGTTTAACTGAATGTAGTGTTCTTTTCTGAATTCCTGAACAATTCTTTAACAGTTGTTCCGAGGAAGTCACACCGTCTGCTTACACTCCAAACTATAGAGTTGCAGTTTCTTTGGATAGATGCTGAAAGACTCTTCAGTTAAAGGGAAAAATTCAAAGTGCTTTATGAAGTGTGGTTTTCATATTAAATAACATCATGTTATTTCACTTATTTATAAAGTGAAAAGAAAGGAAACTCAGGAACTCACAAAATAAACTACATACTTGTGAATTAAGTTGGTTGTTTCCAGACAGTAATTAGGAAACATAATGGAAGTCAGGGTTAAGGCAAGGTGACCTTATGCACTAAGTTCTTGTCTTACTTCTCCTACCTTTTTCTTCCTGATACAGATTTAAAATCGTATAGCAAAATACTATACATGTATAGTATGAATTCGTTATTGCTTTGGTTCAAGTACACAATCCATGCATATTTCTCTTAAGGATTTACATATTGGTGAAGGTTTTCTGCAAACTAGCCCCTCAGTACCTAGAGAAAGAAATGGAGCATCTTACTAAAATATATATCAGTTATACCCATGACTTCTTTATATTCAGCAGAGCCAGTTTTCAATGTAAAATTCAAGAGCCTATGAATTTAGTAAGACAGGAAGATAAAATCAAATTCAGTCAAAATACAAATACCTAGAGGTGATGAGATAATATGAACTTTGTCCAAGTTATGTGAGGTTTGTCCATTCATATTACACAATGGCATCTAACTTTGTGTAGATAATTGTGTATGCAGTGCTTTGACTTAGTAGTAATGCACTGGATAGGCAAGTAAAATAAAAAAAATTATTTTCATGTATGAAAAGAAAATAATTATTATTTTAGTGTAGAGAAAATAATAAAATACGCATACACGTCATTGAAAGATTCAGAAATGTATTTGCTCTCAGAATAAAAGTTCAATATCCACTTTTTGATGAAAAGAATTAACAAAATGGCTGTTAATATAAATCAGTAGAATAATATATATGATAAAAAATAGATAGGAAATGGGTCAGGGAAGGAAAAACATGATTATACCGCCCTTATTACATCTCTCTTGAAAATATCCATCAAAAAGTTTTTGAAGTACAGGAATAATATGAGATAAATTTATTCTTTTATTTCCTCTGCCCAATATACTCCGTGTAAGTGCTTGGAAAAAGAAGCTTATTTATTTTGTCTTCAAAATTGAAAAGCGTGATTGTGAGGCTGAAAGGAGATTCGTGGCTGAATATTTCTGCTGTAAACCTAAAGCAATAGTTTATATTAGTAATTCCTTGTGCTTGTTTTCCAAACTCAGTTACTGGAAGTTACATACTTAATCTAATTTTACCAAGATTACTCTTTTATTTACTTGTTAGCTGCTAGCTAACAAATTGGTGCCTTTTTTTTCCCTAAGGAGCTATTTGTTGGTGTCAGATGCAAAGTATTTCCTGTGGAGGAATATCCCTTTACTGCTGGCACTCACTTCAGTAGTATGTTATTGCAAACATCTGGAGCACACAAGAAAAACACTGGCTGGATTCTTTCCTAAGGCATCTCAATCCGAATAGTCTGAGTGAGAGAAAATGCTGATTAAATGAGTAACCCAAACACGGAAAAGGACAGTATCAAGAGTACAGTATCACTAATATAAAGGTGAAAGATGCAATTCTTTAACTTGCAGGCCTACAGTGGGTTTATAGAACCTCTATGTCAAAGCCCACTCTAGCTATTGCAAGCAAAAAACTATTTTTTCTGTCACACACTGTAAAGCAAAGGTGAACATTCACACATTCGAGGCTTTCATTTTAGATTGATGAATTATCTATTGACAGACAATGAATCTCTGCCACTTCTTCCCCTACTGTCCAGATTCAAGTAATGTTAAAAGCCGTGATAGAAACTAAGAGAAAGAAGCCAGAAGCATAAAAAGGAAGAAACCATTACTCATTGATGAACATAGGACTGGATTGTGTGAGTGCCAAGTAATCCCTTGAGATACTGACTGTTCTCCAAGCAATGGTGTGAGAACAAGCTGATTCTGTCCATGTCTCATTGAACTTGGCCCATAACATTGCAAACCCAAGCACCCAATCAGTCAGAATCTGATAGTCAGGATCTTCCAAACTTCCAAGAAAAAATTCCCATATTCCATACAATTCAGATAATTGTAATTGAAAATATGTGATCTTTCTACTATTCAGTGTTGACTGATTATTATATTATTAGTGTCATTTGTTATTAATTTGGACACTAATTCTTTTCCAGTATGTGTTTGGTTTGTTTGGGTTTTTTTTGAAACAGTATTTTTTATGAAAAATCCCTTGAAAATTCCCACAATCAATTTACCTGGAATCAGTTTCGTGATTTCTAGCAACCTCTCAGAACCTATGACCTGTCTTTAAAATGTCAGTTGCACAGTGACACACACCAGTATGTACATTTACCTAATGCTGCTTTGAGTGAGCATTCTAGGCATTTTTAAAGAAGTAACATTTTCAGTGGATATCTAAATATCTCATCCACCAGTCATTCAAACAGAGTGGTTGTTCTGCTTGCACCAGCTTCAGATTTGGTCCAGAGAATTTGCAATTCTCTGCAGCTGTGCTGGGGAAACTAACAACTCCCCTTCTCCTAGGTAAGAACTGTTACTAACAGAAATTTTCAGAATCAAGTGTGTGCCATTTGCTTCCTCTGTGGGTATGACCTGTCAATTTTTAGCTACTGGTTTAGAAAAAGATGCTGTACAGCCTATGCAGTCTGGATTTCTATCCCAGCAGAAAAGTACAAAGCTAACACAGTGATAAAGCTTTAACTTTTTCACAATCTTGAATATCTGTTTTCTTTCAAAATAGGGGAATAATTTCTGATCTTTTGAGCAAGCATCAGGAAAAATTAGTAACACTCAGAAAAAGGCAATTCTGCCTCACTGTTTTTAAGCGTTTTGTTGTGGTTTTTTGTTTGGTTGGTTAGGTTTTTTTATCAGGATGTAATGTTGCAAAAGCTTAGGAAGTGAATCCAAATGAGACTGAATTTTTCCATTCAAATCCAAGCTGGTTGGTTGACAAGCTAAACCATTAAACACTCAGTGGGTAACATGTGGAGGGAAAACCAGGCCAGTTCTGCTTTCAGAAAAGCCTCTGTAATTAAATTTAGTTAACTAATGTGCTTGACTAATATTACCTGAAGGCCTAACCCACAGTCTACAAACCTCCTTTAAAAGTGAGACGGTTTGGTCTAAACCTCTGAAAAACTGTTTTGTGACCCCTCTTCAGTATGTCCAATCTTATAGTTTAGCAGAAAGATATAATTTCTCTCTAAAAAGTCAGATCACAGGAAGACTCTGTATTTTAGTTTCTGAGGATGTGCTTTGTTTTTATGTTACTGTCATTTGGTTCTGTGGTAATTCAATACCAGACACAGGTTACTGGGATAAAAGGACCTTATGTCTTACCCAATGCGCAAATGCTTCTGTTCCTGAGGTTTCAACCCAGTCACTCTAAAATCATACTGTTGAATACTTCTATCCAGCCAATAACTATACCTAAGTTACTTTTGGTACAGAAGCCAAATACCATATTTAGTAAATTGCCATAAAATCTCCTACAATTTATTTTTTTTAGCATTGAAAATGCTGGTTTTTATTAGCGTTGAATATTCTTGTTTTAGCTCTTACATAGAATTACTCTATTCTGAAAAGAACTTTAAAAAACATTAGTGAATGAAAAAAAAATCCTGCATACCATTTGCAGTCTGAGAGGTGGGGAAAATCCTGGATTTTGTCCCTAGCTTTAAAATATTCATTATTTTATATAGGAACAGCACACCTAGGCTACTCTGGGATCCAGAGGTTAGTAAACGAAGAACAATCTGAATTTTTGTTTTTTTTTGCTGCTGCTCAGGCACTTAATGTTCAAAGACATCTTATTTGTATCATTAACACTATTTTGAAGTTTCTTACACAGACTCAGTTTTCATCTAGAGATAAATTGAAAAATAACAGAAGGCTTAATATAAACATGTTCATTTTTGTCTCTTGATAATTTCCATTATTTTTTCTGCACTTGCAAAATAATGCATCAGTAGTGTACCTAACAAACACAATAAAGCCCATTTAGTATAACTCAGCCTTGTAAATTTGTGACGTTAACAACCTTGCCAGTATTTGAATGAAAAAACTCAAACAAGCAAACAAACAACAAGGGAAGAACTACACAGGATTCTAGAAACATCTTAAAACTCTGCTCAATTTTGCAAATTGTTTGGAGGGAAGTGTTGATTAAAGATTCCATAAATATTTTACAACACTGACCTTCTGTTTTTGAAATTGCTTTAATTGGAGACACAGAAGTAAACTACAGTCCTAAATGTGTCCTGTGTAATTTGCTAAAATGGATAATCAAGCTAACAGTTTAGCCAGTTTACAGCTACTTTGGCCTGCTTTAGCCCACTACTGAGACCAGCTTTTCTTTATCTGTGGAATTCAAGGGAGTTGTTTTCTTGCTTTGAAAGATTCTGGAATCTATAATTCCATTCCTAGATTTCCATGTGATTATGCCTTCTCTTAAATTCAAATGTAAATCCAAGTTTTACAGAAATTGCTGGACTAAGTATTTGCACTTATGATTTTTGGATTGTCTTGGTTTTGGCTGGGATAGAGTTAATTTTCTTCCTAGTAGCTGGTGCAGTTCTGTGTTTTGGCTTTACTCTGAGAATAATGCCCAGTAGTGCTTACCCTGATCAAGGACCTTTCAATCCATCATGTTCTGCCACTGAGGAGGGGCACGAGAAGCCAGAAGGGAGCAGAAACAGGACACCTGACCCAAACTAGCCAAAGAGGTATTCCATACCACAGCACATCATTCCAAGTGTATAAGCCGAGGGGAGTTGGCCAGAGGGGAATGATTGCTGCTCGGGGATGAGCTGAGCATCACAGAATCACAGAATCACAGAATAGTAAGGGCTGGAAAGGACCTCAAGATCATCGAGTTCCAACCCCCCCGCCATGGGCAGGGACACCTCCCACTAAACCATGCCATCCAAGGCTATGTCCAACCCCACCTTGAACGCCGCCAGGGATGAAGCATTCACAACTTCCCTGGGCAACCCATTCCAGGGCCCCACCACCCTCACAGTAAAGAATTTCTTCCTCAGATCCAATCTAAACCTCCCCTGTTTAAGTTTAAACCCATTACCCCTTGTCCTCTCACCACAGTCCCTAAGGAAGAGTCCCTCCTCAGCATCCCTATAGGCCCCCTTCAGGTATTGCAAGGCTGCTAGGAGGTCTCCACACAGCCTTCTCTTCTCCAGGCTCAACAGCCCCAATTTTCTCAGCCTATCTTCATACGAGAGGTGCTCCAGTCCCCTGATCATTTTCGTGGCCCTCCTCTGCACTTGTTCTAACTCTTCCATGTCCTTTTTATGTTGAGGACACCAGAACTGCACACAATACTCCAAGTGAGGTCTCACGAGAGCAGAGTAGAGGGGCAGGAGCACCTCCCTCGACCTGCTGGTCACACTCCTTTTGATGCAGCCCAGAATATGGTTGGCCTTCTGGGCTGCAAGTGCACACTGCCGGCTCATGTTCATTTTTTCATCAACCCAAACCCCCAAGTCCTTCTCTGCAGGGCTGCTCTCAATCTCCTCCCCGCCCAACCTGTAGCTGTGCCTGGCATTGCTCCCACCCAGGTGGAGGACTTTGCATTTAGCATGGTTGAACTTCATCAGGTTGGCATCAGCCCACCTCACAAGCGTGTCAAGCTCCCTCTGGATGGCATTCCTTCCCTCCAATGTATCAACCGAACCACACAGCTTGGTGTCATCGGCAAACTTGCTGAGGGCGCACTCAATCCCACTGTCCATGTCACCCACAAAGATGTTGGACAAGACCGGTCCCAACACCGATCCCTGGGGAACACCACTCGTTACCGGTCTCCAGCTGGACACTGAGCCACTGAGCACTACTCTTTGCGTGCTGCCATCCAGCCAGTTCTTTATCCACCGAGTGGTCCACCTATCAAATTGATGTCTCTCCAACTTAGAGAGAAGGATGTCATGGGAGACAGTGTCAAAGGCTTTACACAAGTCCAGGTAGATGACATCAACTGCTCTGCCCCTGTCCATCAGTTCCGTAGCCCCTTCATAGAAGGTCACCAGATTGGTCAGGCAGGATTTCCCCTTAGTGAAGCCATGCTGGCTGTCACCAAGCACCTTGTTGGTTTTCAGGTGCCTTAGCATGCCTTCCAGGATAATCCGCTCCAAGATTTTGCCAGGCACAGAGGTGAGACTGACTGGTCTGTAATTCCCTGGGTCATCCATTTTCCCCTTCTTAAAAATGGGGGTTATATTTCCCTTTTTCCAGTCATCGGGAACTTCACCTGACTGCCATGATTTTTGTTTTGCGTATCACTTATTTTTTATCAGGGGATGGGCTTTATTCCTTCCTCTCTATTTGCTATAATTATTAGTATTATTAGTATTGAGTAATTATATTTTAGTTTTATTTCAATTTTTAAACTGTTCTTATCTCAACACATGGATTTTTTACATATTTCCAATTCTCCTCTCCATTCCACTGGCAGATGAATGAGTGGCTGCAAGGTACTTATTTGCCCTCTGCGCTTAAACCACACCAGGGATCCAAACATTTAGTGTTTTTTTCTTAATAATTTGCTACTGTAAAAAACAAGTAATCTAAGTACAAAGGAGGGATTTCTGTAAAAAGATGGGCTTTATATCCTCAGCTCTGTTTGTATAGGAAACAAAGGTTGACCTAAGGTCTCAAGGTCCATGATGAAGCCTCCTTTCACCAGATTTGAAGAAGGAGAATACTTATATACTGCTTTGTTCTCGTAGAGCACCCCTAGGTCAAAACAGAAGTCCTTCTGCTGTTGTGCAGGTCACATAACAGAGTTAATTTGTCAGTTATTGTCTATGCAATTTCAATCAGTAGAGTGAGAAACAGAAACTTGTAACTTTTGCTTTAAGATTTTTGGCATTTACTTCTGTCGCTGGAGGTGCTCAAGGCTGGGTCAGACATAGCCTTGGATGGCATGATTTAGTGGGAGGTGTCCCTGCCCATGGCAGGAATGTTGGAACTAGATGATCTTAAGATCCTTAACCCTAACTATTCTACGATTCTATGATTCTATGATTCTATGATTCTATGATTCTATTTTCTGCAACAGGAAAGATGTAATTATTGTGAATGTTTATTGAAGAAGTGGAGAAAAATGCATCTCCATTTCCAGGATCCTCTCCAATGATCATTTATTCTGAAATGTTGAAATTTTTATCAAACCTTGGCTTTCTTTTATGTGATGCCCTTTGAAGTTGGTAGACTTTCCAGTTACTGAAGGTCTGTTGTTGCAGTGCCGCAGTTTATTATAGCTGAAAAGTTTTTCGCATGTCACAGATTTTGACTTTGCACTCACCAAGTTAAGGGGTAAAAGATGAATATAAGCTGAACAATATTCAGAGGTAAATATTAAAAAATAATCTCTTTGATTTGGCACTACCATTGACAGTTCACATGCATGCATATACAAAGGCAAGAATCTCAAATCATAGTATAAAAAGGTTCTGTATAGAATTGACTGCCATGTCTCTTATGTAGCAATTGGAGTAAGGTCACACGGTTTTGTTGCAATACTGCTAAATCAGACATCAGAAGGCTTGGCAGCTCAGTTCCTGTTTACATTTTATCTTACAAAAGTTACACATGATAAGCCGTGGGAGTCAGGGTTTTAAGTTCTTATTGTTGCTTTTACTTAGTATTTGTTAAAATATTTACTTTCATAACTGTGTTTTAATCGTTGGGCTATCCCTTTGTCCTGTGACAATTACAGGGATTAGAGCCCAGATTTTGTGCTCATAGCAAGAAATTCTGTTTTATAGGATCAAACTCACACAAGATCTGAATGCCTATTTAATGGATGTTTACAAATTGGAAACTGATATTTCTAAAGTTTCAACAAAGCCCAAAAACCCATTAGTCCCCCAACCTGTAAAAATGACACTATGGACTTATGAATGGACCTTGTCACGCAGAAGCCTGTGTGTACTGAATTCACTGAGACAGACAAAGAAGTTTAGGTTAGATATAACAAAGTTCTTTACTGTGAGGATGGTGAGGCACTGGAATGAGTTGCTCAAGCAAGTGATGAATGCTCCATCACTGGCAGTGTTCAAGGCCAGGTTGGATGGTATCTTGGGTGACATGGTTTAGTGTGTGGTGTCCCTGCCCATGGCAGGCAGGTTGGAACTAGATGATCTTAAGGTCCTTTTCAACCCAAACCATTCTATGATCTATGATCAATGTCAGCATTCACTGAGGCCTTAGGCTGTCATAGGCCACTAGAGAAGGGACAGTATTCTGTTGTTACCTAAAGATATGGTGTACTTAAAGGCTTCTGAGCATCCTTAACAAGAGATATTTAGATTCCTAGGTTTTGCAAGTAGAGACCTTTGAGAGCCAACAGACTCATATTTGGGTGGCACCTGACAAAAGATCTGAGTGTGGAAATAAGTGAAAGCAAATACTTACATTTTTGTTAATCTCTTTTCCCTTAGCTTCAGTGGTTAAAATTTATGAAATATTGGACTTAAAATTTGCAAGCTATGCAAAAGCTCAAAATTGGTTTTGCAACAATTCATTATCAATAGGGTAAAGCTAACATGCCTCATGATGGGTGGAATCATCTTTTAAAAATTGTTTATTCTTACATCTTTAAAATAAGAAATGGAACTGTAAGCAGACTATATTTTTATCATTTGTTTAACTTTTGGAATATTATTGACATACTCTGATAGGTTTGAAATTTGAGAGTAATTGTCTCTAAAGTGAGAAGACAGTCTGTCAATCCAGTCAGTATTCTTAAATGTTTGGTCGACACTCTTAATACTAAGTGATACGAAACATATGAGGACATAAATAAATAGACATCACTCATTCACTTTTGGCTAAGACCAGGCACTATTCCATTCTTACACTTTTGCTTCTCCTACATACAAAACAGTGACTTGAGGGGAAAATGTTGGCTCAGTTGTGTGGCAAGATGGGATGCTTTGAACTTTCAATATCCTGGCATATAATTCCTTGGAATATGTCCAAAATACTCATGTTGTATTCCAGCTGGCATGTAACATAATTCTGCCACAGTCAAGACCTGAAAAGATTTACTCAGTAAAAAATTTTCTTGCATCAGGCACAGAGTCATTCTTTTTTTTTTTTTTTAGCTGTTATGATAATACTACTGTCTCCCAAAATTATTTTATTTGTCTGGTTTTGTTCCTTTTGACTTGATTCTCATTCAGATGGAATTTTCAGTCCTCAAAGAGAATGATAAAATGAGGTTGTGTGTGTCCATACTTGTAATCATTTTTTTTCTTTTTGAGACTTTTTCTGTATTATTGTAAGTTGATACAAGGTAACACATCAAGAAAAAACATTAAGATTGATTGCAGGAATAAATTTTAAATTACTCTAAAATGCAATTCATATAACCACAATTACTAAGCTATAATCTTTAACAGCTTTATTAGAGCATATACTTTAAATAAAAATTAATGGCAATCTATGAATGCATGTTAGCAAACATTGAGTAACGTACAAAACAGTCTTTTGACAATGAGAAGCAGGTCATTGTCCTATTCTTCAGGCTATAAAATCACACTACTGTCTCATCCTTGTGACTTCAAGAGTCTTTTGGTTTTTTCCTGCTCAACGCCACACCTTCCTCCTCTGATTCCTTAGGACATTTCCATATGAGGCAAAAGGTGTATATCTGTATTTAGTTAGGAAGATTTTATGGTCTTCAGCATCTTGAGTGAATTCTCTGATCACCCATAGCCAAAACATGCAACAGCTCGCCATGTCTAGCAATGTTTTAAATCCTAATAGCCCTGCATTTGTCTTTGAGTGGTTCTCTAGCAGATGGGAGCTCCGGTTAGTTTTTTTTCATAGAGAATACATAGGGATGCAGCCCTGTCCTTGTTATTTCCTTTTGATTAGCCCTAAGCTGTTCTTCTGGAAGCATGGTTCTCTGTGAAACCCATAAGAGACCTCCTGCAACTTACAATGACTTCTAGGTTCCCTTCCACAGGTCATACATGTTTGAGTTGATGTCAGAATGCTCAGACATTATTTGTTCTCATTTTTCTCAGGAGTTAGACGTATGTTTAGCAGCATCATTGGGTAGGTCTATTCTGTCACAAAGATAGAAGCTTGAGGACAAGCAACCAGAATAATTTTCTGACTTGTGCTCTGCTCACTATCCATACCAAAGTGTACTCAGATGAGAA
Organism: Amazona ochrocephala; assembly: GCA_039720435.1. Classification (NCBI taxonomy): domain Eukaryota; kingdom Metazoa; phylum Chordata; class Aves; order Psittaciformes; family Psittacidae; genus Amazona; species Amazona ochrocephala. The sequence goes on along the minus strand of CM077909.1, from coordinate 54,096,269 downwards.
GAGATCATGGACATCTTTGGAATCTGTCTTGATGGAACAAAGTTGCCTTAAAGTCCATAAAACTAAAACTCCCTGAATATATTAAAATATATAAGCTGTTGGCTGTCATACACAGATCAAGTTTCAGGCTACTGAATTAGATTATGAAAAGACCTTCAGAAAATATCTGGTTTTACACATTTGTCTGACTTCCTAATGTTAAAATTGATTAGACCATTCACTGTTAGACATATCTGGACATTTCCGATATGATAATGATGTCTGAAGAGACTTGAATCTGCACCTTTGTGATGAATTCATTTCTCAAGGAGGTCAGTGGCAATGGTCCTCAAGCTTGCTTCCATTTCAAGCCACAGAATCTCATGAATAAATCTGTGGGACAGGCTGACAATAAACTGTATGCCGTGAGGAAACAGCTCAAGTGTACTGCACATAAGGAATCAGTGATGCACTGCACATACAGTATATTCAATGCTTCTCAGCCAACTTGATGCAAGCATTTACTTCCTTTTTGTACATCTTTGCACGTGGCAAAGATCTTCAGTAACTGCCTGTTATGCATAGAAAAACTGGGGCTGCCTGTTCTTGGTCTCTCCCTCTTCCTTTCATAAATATGAGCTGTAGACAGACTGTAAATCAGAGAAAATGTTCTGCTTCTGGTAGCTCATTGTCATCTGCCATCTTGTATCGGGTTTCATGAATCCTTTACCATGATAATTATTGTTGCTTGCTACAGTGATTGCAATATTGTCAGATTGTACCTGCTATCTGGTATGGATGTTCACATACTACTAGTCTCTTACAGGGAAGCATTAATAGCAAGTATAAACTAATCATGTCTCCCTTGCTCTCTTTTTGTCAGGACTGCAGACCTTGTACCACCTTAACTTTGTTGGCCTATTCTTCTGTAAGAGATCTATCAGTCACAGTGTTGTGGCACCTAATTTAATTGGTATTTTGGGCAAGCCCAACAATGCTCTGGCAAGGTACAACAGTCAATAGATATGAGTTGTGTTGCTGAGTGGAGGGAAAGACCCATAGTCTCCAAGAGAGAGAGCAGCTGGAGATGAGTTGCTGCCAAAGGAGTTCTGCCAACTCCAGTTTGTTCCTATTCACACAGGGATGGCAAATAAATTCTGTGTACCATTGTGCAGGTGGACATAGCATAGCACTGGTCTTTGAAACTGTGGAAATCATACTGTGCTTTTCATCTTTTCTGTTCGAATTGTTTGAACGCTTAGAATAATTATATTTGTTATCTAGAAAGAATATTCAGGACTAAGAATCCACATGCATATGATCATAAAAGCATTTATTTTCAAAGAAGCCTCCACCACTCATTTCTAATCTTAGAAATACTATTCTTAACTAATCAGGACTTGAATACAGGTCTTGTCTTTTACACAGTCAATTGCTGTAGCCACTAAGTTACACACAAATGGTTTAAGCAAGTATATTTAAGCCATACCCAATATTTAAAGACACAAAAATGAAGAAAACTTAGTTAAATAAATCTTCAGATGAGAGGATCTGAAGGCTTTTACCTCATTCTGTGCTTCTACAAGCAACAGCTGGAAGGTTGCAGGGAAGCCCTAGGGGCCTCTGATAGACATCTGTTGGTGTACCTTGGCACTTTGGGGCTTGAAGCAGGAGAGGATGCCACTGACTCTGATAGGAGCACTGAGGAGGGGAGAGAAAAAGACTCTACTATGAGCTCTGATAGAGTTGTTTTGGGAAATCAATTACTGCTGTTTCTTGAGCTGGAAGTGGTACAGCTGTGGATCACTTTAAAATGGGAATACATAGCAAATAAGATGGCTCCCTCTTGCCTGCCATTGATATCCTTCATTCATTATTGTACTGATTTTAGAGAAGGAACCCTACCTGTTTATACCATACAAAATTAGACTCATTTCAGCTAGGGATTTGAGAACATAACTGCTGTAAACTTTTTCAAAACCCAGCTCAAAGATCATTCACTCAAGAAATTGAAAGACCTGGCTTCTAGCACCTACCCCAGAAGGGCAGGTTGAGTTCAAGTTTCTTCAGGCAGAGAGAAAGTTCTAATGAAAGAGGTTTCTCATATCTCTGGGTGAATAAAAGTGGGACAAGTATCTTGCATGTATGACTTTCTTCCAGATTCCTGGAAAGAGAAGTGTTGCCTGGAGCAAATCACTGAATTTATATACAGATATAGAGATTAAGATGAAAAATACCTTCCAGTTTAGCAAATGAGCTTTTGAAAACCAGCCTCTAAAATGCTTACTCATCAGTAAATATTGAATAGGGAGTTTGAACACTGAATCCAAGCCAGTGGTTGCTATAGCAGTTAGACTTCTGTTAATTTTTGCTATGCTGAGGTTAAATTGCCAAACCAAATTTGCAGACCTACACCTGAGCTGCCATTTCATATTTAAACAAGTATTTTATTTTAGATAAAACCTTTCTTTTTATGTTGAGAGTCTTGATTTCAGACAGCTGTATCACCAAAAAATGTACTTACAGAAATGAAATATTTACTAAGCAGATTTAAAAAGATTATCTCAAATTTAAACAGTTAAATTTAAAACATGTTAAAAAAAATATTGAAAACATAGTTGGTCTTTACAGCAGTAATTAAACAGCTGTGTCATGCCATAAATGCCATTTGATTCAATTTTTTAATTCTTGAATTAACAAGACAAGGTATTTTACATTTGAAAGACAAAGGTTATCCACTTCCTTAGGTTAAAATATTTTAGCCAGTATTATGTAAAATAGTTATGTTAGTTGAATTAAGTTGCAACAAACTGAATATATTCCTTGTAAACACATATTACCAGCACATGTACTTCAATAAACAAAGATTGCATCCTCTTGTCACAAAACAGTGATTTCCAACGACTCCAGCTTTCCTAAATCACACGTACAGTGACTGAAGCCATCTAATTTGCACAAAAAAGCAGTGGAAAATTAATTTAAGAGCACATTTGGCTTCACATATGTTTGCAATGAAACTGTTGTTTTAAATGTCTTAATTAGAACTGTTTGTCATAGTTACTTGAAACTAGCATAATGGCATTGTTGTGACCACAAAAATCAAAGGGAGTGAAAGGACTAGGAGTGGAAGGAAGAGAACAAGTGTTTAAAATTCCTGAAGAGTTTAACAGTTTTGGGAGAAAAATCCCTGACAACTCAACTTCAGTCACACATCCCTGTGTGTGAACAAACGTGTTTTCTTAAGGGGAGAATTGCAAATATATTTTCAGCATGTATTTAATTTCTTCAGTAATCTATAATTACTAAATCTCATTTAAACTATGTTACGTATCTCCAGTGGCACCACACAGAACAAAAGGAAAATACACAGCCAACTGCTTTGGCTTTTCCTCCACAGGATTTTCAACTTTGACCTTTAGTTACCAACAGTGCTCCTCAGAAGTCCTTCCAACACATTATGGAAGGAAGGTTGGTGGAAACATCATGGCATAGCAACCACACTAAGCAAAAGTTTCTGGAATTAAAATCAAAGTCATTTACTGTGACTTCTGCTGGTGTCCCCAGAGCACGTTTCTCTTTTCAGGCGTGTTTGAATCCAGCCTCTGACCCACAACCTCTTTTCACTCAGGTTCGTTATTAGCCAGCGGCTCACCCTAGAAAAGAATATGCCAGACATAATTTACTTTCCCCAAAAGCTCATTAATCTTTATTCAAATGCTTCTTCTCATATGTTCCCGTTTCAGGTAACTTTCCGTAATATCAGCATTGATATAGCCACAGCACAGAGCCCTGCTGCTTCAGACAGGCTGATTCAGACTTACAACTTCCATTAGAGCTCACTCTGTTCTTTTAAAGTAACTCCAGAACATTAATCTTATTGACTCAACTTATGGACAAGAAAAAATATTTTTTCCTTGCTCTTACACAGACTGAGGGGATAACTTCCACTAGATAATTTTTCAGAAGTCACAGCTCCCATCATCCCAGACAGTTATTACTATATTCTTTCAAGACTGTTTTCAAACACACTGTCACATCACTGGCATCACATACAAAATTTTTGTGGTTGTTTCCACAGTGTTTTGTGTTCCTTAGAAATCAAATACAATGAGCATGATATGCAAATTTAGCCATACAAATAAACAGGCAAACAAATAAGGGAAGTATCTCAAAGCATCTTAAACATTAAGGAATATACAATAGCATGTATTACTAGAGCAGTTTTGAAAGATACCTGGATATTTAAAAAACAAATTGATGTCTCAAGAAGTAGTCATATACACTGAGAAAATTAACTAACATTGCAGGAAATGAAAGTTAGAGATGCAAATATCTTTTAGAATCTCAGTAGAAGAATGAAGAAGAGGAATTTCTCCCATCTCAGTATAGAAGTTTCATTATAAAGAAATGTCCTGCAACTCAAGAGAATTCAAAGCTATGAATATCTTTGTTGTTTTCTTTAACTCCCTTTATTGCCAGAAATCAAAAGCAGGTTCTGTCCTCCTTTCCTCTCCAATTTTAGTATCTTTGAAGTAGGTTCACAATCTGTTTTAAGATGTCTTCAGTGTCGCACCAATTAGTCAGGTAGGCAGATACAGAGCTGGGAGAAAGCAAAGACTTTCATATCACTTTGAATAATGTTCTCCTTACTTCCCTGCCATACCAGACACACTTATACCTATTTTCCCTGTAAATTAAAAAAAAAAAAAAAAAAAAAAAAAGAGAGAGAGAAAGCTTTCTTGGGATAGGCTAAAAATTGACAGAAAATTCCCTTTAAAATAGAAGTTGCTTCCGTTATGCCTCCATAGTAAGGAATTTAACGCTTTGGGACTTCATATGGCTGAATTTTGCTCCTTAAATTTAGGTTTTGCAGGTTTTCTGTGTCATACAAGTGTTTACTGTAATCCATATTCTGATTTTATTTTTCTATGAATGTAAGAATATAAAATAATATATGAAAATCAACAATCTGGAGCTACTGGTAACAGTCATTAGTAAAATACAAACATTTGAAATAAAACAAATAGATTTGGAAGAAAAAAGTCAATATCAGCAACAGTCTCTCTCCCTTCTTTTTTTATGAGAAACTGAAACTTTTATGATCTGTCTGCCTGAGACACTGACTGAAAGAATTGTGCAAAAAAATTGTATCCTCTTCAGGATCAGCAGTGAGTTTGAATCACAGATGGAGTGAAGTAGAGAGCTCTTGTCTCTGTCTTAGTTACATATGTCTTTGCTCAAACAAAAATTACAGTTATCGAGTCTGTAGTATGGCTTTTTTCCCATCAGCAAAATCTTTAGAATTAAACACTTCTGTGCTGAGAAAAGACTGTTGAACTGTTCCATTCTTGCTTCTCCTCTTTAGTCTAAATTCCATTAAAAATATCTTTTTGAACCTAGAAGGTTACTCTGATTTTTATAGCCACTGGAGAGAGAGGGAATTATATTAGAATTGAAGCAATGGAAAGCACTGGAAAGATTAAATCTAATCTAAACGGAAGAGGTTTAAGAGAAAAATAATCACAACATATATTAAAAAAAAAAAAGAAAGAAAAAAAACTGAACAAAACCAAACCCAACAAAACAATAACAAACCACCCACTACCAACAACTTTCAGGATGAAGTTTTAGCTCTCGCATTCTCAAAAGCAGCCCTGCATTCAAGAGAATGACGATTTTTTGTCTCAAAGGAATTTGTGTGACTCCAAATGAAGTATTTGTTTCTCCATTTCTGCTTTGGAATAGAAAACATACAACTTTTGTTCAATTGCTAGGTATGAAAAAGTCAAACATCAGCAGTCTGTTATGGAAGAGGTGATGTCAGGTGGAAATCAGTGGTCGTTTATTATTGAGCGTCAGAAGTAGTGAATTTATAGAAAAAATATTTTTATTTATGTATTAGCAAGTTGTATAATAATTGTATAACAATAACAATTTGTAACAATAAAATTGTAAAATAAAGTCTTCCATCATTATTTTTCTTAACATATCTACCCCATTTGCTGCAAGTGTTCCAAGCAATGCGTTTGGTTATAAAGGTGAACTTTTCTGCGGAAATATTTATACTCAGCTTAATGTGCATTTTCAAGCTTGCGAATCTTTAGCAGGGCACAAATGATTACTCAGAAAGTAGTAATCATTACCTTATTGATTAGTGAATAGTTACAGTAATGAGGACTGTTTGTACAGTTAGCTAATATACTGGCTATTCTATTGCCCCAGAATCATACACACATATTGACTAGGCTGGGAAAAAAATTCATCTTTCCAAGTCTGACACTTTTCACTCGATGCTGACCTAAGAGACAGTGTATTAGCATGCTTTCTTTGCCCATAAGCTGGGTAAGTTTCAGCAATGCAGGTCCGTTAACTAGAAAGGAGACTTCACTGATCTGAAGGATGTTGGTCCTTTCTCCTTGTGCAATATGCTGTCTTTGAGGTTCAGGTGAAAAGAAGTAGAAAGAGGGTATGATACTAGCACTCCAGATGTCTGCCTAGCAGAATAATGGACTAACATCAATATACAGAAACTTTTCTAATTTTGACATGGATGTCACATGGAAATGCTTAAAGCTGTGGATAGATTCTATGCACCTCAATTATAAAAGAATATTTTAAAGTTATAACGCAGTAACACGTTGACCCAGTATTCAGATATCCTTTTCTTTTATTATTACATACTATTAGACTTGTTGAAATGTGCATTAAAGTATACTAGGAAATTGATCTTAATAAAGAATAATAGTAAATTAAAATGTAAAATTTCAGTGGAAACTTTTGTTTATAGTGTTTGGGGTGGGGGTTTTTGGCAAAAAAAAAGTACCTAAGTGCTGAAATTGCAGACAGGCCATGGGTCTGGATTTTTGTATCTTTTCACAATGGGCTCTGAATACTGTGGTGAGAGGACAAGGGGTAATGGGTTTAAACTTAAACAGGGGAGGTTTAGATTGGATCCGAGGAAGAAATTCTTTACTGTGAGGGTGGTGGGGCCCTGGAATGGGTTGCCCAGGGAGGTTGTGGATGCTTCATCCCTGGCGGTGTTCAAGGTGTGGTTGGACATAGCCTTGGATGGCATGATTTAATGGGAGGTGGCCCTGCCCATGGCAGGGGGGTTGGAACTCGATGATCTTGAGGTCCTTTCCAACCCTTACTATTCTATGATTCTATGATTCTATATTGTTTTTTCTTTTTCTCTTGTTGTAGAATATACCCTTGGCTTTTAGCTAGGAAGCTCAGCTCCTCTAAGAGAGAACTTGGGCACCTGTTGCTGAAGTGGATCATAAACCCTTCTGATTGAGCATTGAAAGAGAACATGCTCAATTCATTATGGTCATCCATGGTGAGCTAAAAAATAACTTAGTATCTTAGGAAAATAATAGAAAACGCATCAAATTAATCTTAGGTCAAATAAGTTTTCTGCAGAGGAATGAAGGCCTTATAGTAGACATGGGATAGTAGACTATTTCTTGCTTGTGTATATTTTTTGTTAACTCTTCTGCTCACAGAGAGAATGAAAAAAAAATAACAAATTGAGAAGGTAGATCTAGAAGAAAGATATTTTGGACAGACAGCTACAGCTACCTAGAATAAAATCTTTTGAAGAGAGATAAATCTGTTTGGAGCAGAGTGAAATGCAAAATTTTTCTGAGCTTCCAGAGATGATTGAATTCTTTACACATATTAATAGAAAGCAGGAAAAACTGTAAAAGTAAACCAAATTTGTTTTCTTATGTAAGAGTATAAAAAAACCCCAAACCCTTCACTCTAGACACTTTTCAAATCAGGCAATATTTTACAGGAACTTTAACCTTTGCATGCATAATGATCCAGACACCACTGCCACCAAAACTAGTGAAACTTTACATTCAAAAGTGATAAAAAGGGTAATTAAACTAGTATCCAGTGATTTTTATTTTTTTTAAGTATATATACATTTGCAAAGAAGTAACTGATCCTTTCCAAACTAAAAGGAAACTGTTTTAAAGAAAGATTCACCTTTGATTCTTCATTTAGCTTGTGATTTCTGCCTTCCTGGATGAGAAATTTTAGCTTTCACAGTCCACAGCATGGAAAGTTCTATGGAAACAGAAAATATTGCAGCTCTGAAATGCTTTGAAAAAAAGATTTATGAGGGTTATGAATCAGATCTAGCGCGTTTTCATCACTTTGATGATATATTTCACTTATATGCAAGTTTCAGTTATTTCAAGCAGCACCACGTAGCATACAAATGTTTCTTTGATGGATTGGATAAAACTAACAAACAGTGACAGGGTAAAGATGTTTTCCCAGCTAATAGGTGATGAATATTTTATGCAAACTGCAATACTCTATTAAAGAAAGCGTCTGGCACTGTCTTCCAGAAAACATCAGATTTCCTGTGAATGATTTTTTTGGTGGAAAATGCTGGCTTAGATGAAAATCATATTTTTTACAGGAACAACACAAGATCACATTTTGGAGAAAAAAATGTTTGTTCTGAATATTTTCCTAATATTATATGATGCCACAATCAAATGGTTAGCAATTGACTCTCCAGGGCAGATGAGCACCCTGACTTGCCCTAAAATATATGATTTTAGGGATACTCAAATCATCCATGACAGAAGGGTGATAAAAAGAAAGAGATGATGAATGGCATTGTGACAGTTTCCCTCAGGTAAGACATGCAATTGCTCTTCGCATGACAGTGAAGATACTGAAAGAAAAACAGACATAATAGCTGCTACTGACAAATAGTTCCAGTTCAACAGTCAGGTCTGGGAGCACACTGTGCTACTTCCTGTGGGTGAAAACACATGGTGACATTATCAAAGTTCTTGCACTCCAAGACACAAAACAGAAATCGTCCAGCACACAGACAGATTGCTCAGATCACTATTTCTAAAGTATTCTGGATATGTTTTGACTTAATTTAAGTAATTATGTGAAAATGCTGTATTTACAAAAGCACAGTGAGTATTCATCTCCCATCCAACAGATCTGAACACAGAAAATCAGAGAATAGAAAGCTAGCTGTACTTTTAGCATATCAGTTACCAATGGAATTCCAGTGGTTTACTTACTTTAGCGCTTAAAGGAAATAATTTGTTTCATTTAATCTCTGCAGAAATCACAGGAATCCACGTGTCCTGGGTTCAGCAGTAGCAGTCATTTTTTCTCCTTCTTGGTAGCTGGTGCAGCTCTGTGTTTTTGATTTTGGGCCTGGGAACAGTGCTGATAACACCAGTGTTTTCAGTTACTGCTTGGTGATGTTTAGGCTGGCCAAGGACTTTGTGAGTCTCATGCTCTGCCAGGGAGGAGGAGAAGCCAGGAGGAAGGAGAGACAGGACACCTGACCCAGACTAACCAAAGAGATTATTCCATACCACAGCATGTCATGTCCAGGATGTAGAAACGGAGAGCAGAGACCCGGAAGGGTGGTGAGAGTGCACGGTGGGGGGTGCACTGCTTGATACTGGGTGGTGAGCAATTGTATCCTTCCCTTGTATTTGCCTTGTCATTATTGTTACTGGTGGGGGTGCACTGGGTGGTCGGGCTTGATATTTGATGGTGAGCTATTGTATTCTCCTTTTCCTTGTATCTGCCTTGTCATTATTATTATTGGTGGTAGCAGTAGTGGTTTGTGTTATACCTTAGTTACTAAACTGTTCTTATCTCAACCTGTGGGAGTTGTATTCTTTCGATTCTCCTTCCCATCCCTCCAGGAGCGGAGGGAAGAAAGACTGGGGAGTGAGTGAGAGAGCGGCTGTATGGGTTTATAGCTTAAACCACGACACCACATCACAGGAAATCCACTTTATTGTCAACTGCTATATCATGCAGGCTTCTAGTCTGTTGCAATCTAAGAAGTTTAGCTCTATCCCTTCACACATCATGTTTAACCTTGCAGAAGTCAACATGCGACAGGTGTTCCAGACACCTTCTCTGCACTAGTTTGTAGTACAGGCCACTGATCTGGAGCCAGACTTAGTGCCAGAAAGCTACTTTTTCTTTTCAGTTATTTCAAGACAGATTTTGAGTAAGCCTCCAGTTCTGTGAGCCCTACACAAAAACATAGTCAGAGATTTACAACATGTGCATGTTAGACCATGTGAGTGCTCATAACCTACTGCACTCACCACTTGTTGTTAATGTCCTTTGCAAGCTGCAAGGGAAAAAGGAGCGTGCAATGCAGAATTCTGGTCCAGGGCACAGACCTGCACTGCTGGTCCCTGCCCTGTGAGGTTCAGTTGCATTCTGGAAGGCTGTGTTTCTAGAATGTCTACAGAACATGAACCTCTTTTTCATGACAGGACACAAACCCATTGCTATGCTTTCAAAATGCATGTAAACCAGCCTTGTCTAAGCCTTGGGATGAGTCAAAGGAATACAACAAAGAAAAAAAAAAAGAAGTTCTGAAGTACTTTGAGTGTTATCTGTGCCTTCTATTCCAAGTACAAAAGTCTTTCAAATCACCCTGTGAGAAGCAAAAAACATTTTTCTGGAAATAAAGCCTAATTCTCTGCTCTGCATATCAAAAGATCACTATGCAAAGTGATGTGTTTGAGGGATTTAAGACATTATAGATTCTTTACCAAACAGATTACTTTACTGACTAGATTTTTTTTTCATTGCATCACAGATTGTCAACCATAAAAGTTGTAGTTATTTGTTACTCAAAAAAAGGTCTTTAAGTAAAATAAGATTTTGTCTATGAAATTATATGATTTTTTTTGTTTGTTTTTAAATCAGGATATGACAGAATTAATGTCTCTTTTGGGGACAATGTAATCTTACAGTTTAGTAGGCTTAGACAAGATACACGGTATGGATATTTGTTTGGAAAAATCCACGTACGTTTCAAGGACTTGAAATTCTTTCATAGTAAGGCTTCTATTTGCCTTCCTGGAGGATGTTTACAGGGAAAGAAGGGAGAAATAGTTTCCCTTGTAAGTCTAACAGGAAAAAGGTGTGCAAATATGAAGTAATAAGTTTGATTTTAGTCATAGTAAGAAAACATTGACATTGAAAATCTTGATGCTTTGCCTGGAAGTACACATGACTGTTGGAGTGTTTCTTGTTGAGGGTGAACATGTGAGCAATCCAACCTTTGACTTAGCCTCACTCGAGTAGTGAGCGGAGGGCTTCATAGGCTACTGAAAGGGTTAACAAAGGATGCCTACGTGCCGACATGAAGAGGACGTTGCCTTGGGGAGGCACTGAGCACCCTTACCACAAAGGCACTGAGCACCCGCAATCAGGTTACCACAAAGGCACAGAGCACCCGCAATCAGGTTACCACAAAGGCACAGAGCACCCGCAATCAGGTTACCACAAAGGCACTGAGCAGGATGTCGGCACCGGATCAGGTTACCACAAAGCAAATCTTGCTTGCAAAACAGGAGCCTGTTGCTATGGACGTTTCATAAGTTAACCAATCAGATGTTATCGACTGTTCCAGTACTTTGTAACTTTTCTACAAGAGGTGATGCTTGCATTTAATAAATTGTCAATGTTTGATCACATTGGTCGTGGCTGCGTTGTCCATGTTCTCCCGCCGCAAGTGGCGCCTGAACAGGGACCCTCTTGTCGTCGCTTTCCAGAGCTTTGAAGACGGCTGGAATAGGAGGGGAGCGGGAAAGCCGACCGGAGATCCTTGCTGCCCCGGCAAGAAGAAGAAGCAGCAAAAAGTGAATCCTTGCTGCCCTGGCAAGAAGTGGAGCCTTGCTGAGCTGAAAGAGGCTGGAAGCACGCTGTGACAGAATCTCACCCTGATCAGGTGAGCGGTCGGAGAGGAGATGGGGTCTACACTCTCAAAGGAAGAAGAGGTAGTAGTTAAGCTCCTCCTATCCTCTCTAAGAGAGGGATTAAATATGAAGAGGGCACCCTGAGGGGGTTGTTACAATGGAGCAAAGATAAAGGATTATTAGATGGTGTAGGCACTGCTCTTGAACTCTCTACTTGGAAGGCCATAGGGGTGCAGTTATGGGACACTGTTAGCGATGGCGGCGAGGCTGGAGAGGAAGCACAGAAGTATACCATATTATGGAAGCTTATTCATGAGACTTTATGGACAATGAAATCAGAGTGAGCTGCAGTAGCGTCTGCCGCAAGCGCTCTTTCCCCTTCTATACCCCAGCGGAAAATGAGCCTTTAGTGCTGCCTGCCCTCGCTGCCGGGAATCCCTTTGAGCACTGTCTTGCTGCCCCGGGGCCTCGGAGATTACCTAAAACTGCAAAGAGTGCCTTTCACAATCCACCGCAAGACAAAGGAAAGAATGAAAAGAGGAATAAAGATGTTATCGGAGCTATCAGTAGTAATGCTGAAAAAGAACAGGCTAGCCAGCCAAGGGGAGCCTGTTTATTCCTCCCTGCCATCGTCTGAATCCTCCCTTAAAACTCCTGTCGCAACCAGCCCGGGGAGAAACCCCCAGAGATCCCAAGGAGGACGATCAGACGAGGGTATTGTTACAGGAGGTGATTGAGAGGCTGGGTGCTTTTGGGCCAAGAGAAGGGCCTGGTCCAGATTGTACTATGTCTATGGAGACAGGCGGCGGGGCGCGGGCTGGCTCCGCGGCGGGGTCTGCTGCGTGTGCGTGGACGCCGAGGCCCGAGATGGTGGTGCCCGGGCTGCAGCTGTGCGCGGCCCCTGTGCTGCTCCCGCTGCTCCTCCTGTGCCTGCCGCTGCACGCCCGCGCCGACGAGCACAAGCACACGTACCAAGATAAAGAGGAAGAAATGGATGATATGGACAGAGATCTAGGTGATGAGTATGGGTCAGAGGTAGCAGATATGATTGAATTGGCCAGTCATGCTGCCCAACGAGAAAAACAGAAGGAGGGTGCAGCTTTTGTTGCTGCTGCATTAAAGCAAGCTGTGTCTCCCTTTTTAAAACGACCAGTGAAAGAAAAAGGTTAACGTTGTTATAATTGTGGAAAGGGAGGACACTTCCAAGCTCAATGTCAAGCTCCTAGAAAACAAAACTGGTATAAAAATTGTAATTCTAACTCACATGATACCAAGGCATGCAGGCGGTTGGGAAACTGGAAACCTAGCGCAAATGCCCCACGGGCCACGACAAAAGTTCAAGGGGCTTGGGTAAATCAGGATCAAGGGGATGCCTTGACACCGTCCGCTCCGCCACTTCAGGAAGTGCCGGAGTGGACGTGGAAACAGCAATAGATGTCACCCTTCAAAATTGTTCTGTCTATTTAATAGACAGTAACATGATGGGGCCCTTGGGCCATGGGCTCAGTGCATTGTTGCTTGGAAGGTCCTCCACATCAAGACAAGGAATTTTTGTTCTGCCAGGTGTAATTGATGCAGACTATTTCGGTGTCATCAAAATTATGGTTTATACAATAACTCCACCTGTTTATATTCCAAAGAATAGCCGCATTGCTCAACTTGTTCCGTTCAGATCCTGTGTTCCGCAGCAGGGAAGAGCAGACCGCGGAAATAAGGGGTTTGGATCTTCTGGAATGCCACAAGTATTTTTAGCACTTGATATTGCAAAAGCCAAACCAGAATGCGTGATTGTTATGACCCACAAAAATGGTGAGTCGAAACAAGCAAAAATGTTGATTGATACAGGAGCTGATGTCACAATTATTTCCCACGGGCAATGGCCAGTGCACTGGCCTGTGATACCCGCATTAACAGGTATTTCTGGTATAGGAGGCACCCAATCCACCCTAATTAGTAAAGATCCCATTAACTTTCAATTTCCTGATGGAGCCGCTGTCACGACTAAACCGTATGTCATGAATGTTCCAGTCACCTTAATAGGTCGAGACATTTTGAGTCAATTGAACACTCAATTGGTCACGCAGCCTTTTCCTCAACGGCCATTGTAGAGCAGCCTGTGCTCAAACTTAAATGGAAAACCTTAGACCCTGTTTGGGTAGATCAATGGCCGTTAAGGGAGGAAAGGCTGCAAAAGATTCATGAATTAGTAAAAGAGCAGTTAGACGCAAAACATATTGTCCCATCTATCAGTCCTTGGAATACCCCTATTTTTACAATTCCTAAAAAGAGTGGCAAGTGGCGATTGTTACATGATTTAAGAGCTATTAATAACGTTATGGAAGATATGGGAACTTTACAACCTGGTCTGCCCTCACCTGTCATGTTGCCTGAAAACTGGGAAATTCTAATTATTGATTTAAAGGACTGTTTCTTTACAATTGCATTGCATCCAGAGGATATGGAAAAGTTCGCCTTCTCTGTTCCCTCAGTCAATAAGTCTGAGCCGGCAAAACAATATCATTGGGTTGTGTTGCCACAAGGCATGAAAAACTCACCAACGATATGTCAACAGTTTGTTGCTTGGGCCTTGAAACCTTTTCGGCAAAAGTTTCCACAGTTGATTATTTATCATTATATGGATGATATATTAATTTATGGAGAAACACTAGACAAGCATAAGATTTTGACCATCTTAAAATCTGACTTAGAATCAAGAGGTCTGAGAATTGCCCCTGAAAAAATTCAAGATTCTGCACCATGGAAATATCTGGGTTGAGTTATTACCCACAGCGCAATTCAACCTCAGAAGATAAAAATTAATTATCTTCACAGTTAGAACACTTAATGATGTGCAAAAACTGGTAGGGGATATTCAATGGGTCAGAAATATTTCTGGCATTACTAATGATGATTTGAAACCTTTGATAAAATTGTTAGGAACCTCTACAAAAGCTGATGAGTCCCGGTCTTTAGGCCCTGAACAACAAAAGGCACTTGATATTATCAGTGAGAAAATTTGTCATAATCATGCTCAGCGAATTGTGTTATCACTTCCTATAATTCTAATGATTATCAATATTGACAATGAGCGCACATATCCTTTTGCGCCTATTATGCAACGGGATAGTAGCGTTGCCTGTAGCCTTAGAATATTAGAATGGATATTTACTCCTGTCACACCAAAGAAAACCATCACCACAAAACTGGAAATTTTGTCTCAGTTAATTATGAAAGCACGTAGTCTAGCGTTGGAAATATCTGGGAAAAGTCCTCAAAAAATTGTTATTCCTGTTGTTCAAGAATATTTAGAGTGGTTGTTACACACTTCTCTGTCCCTACAAAGTGCTTTAGCAGACTTTGAAGGTGAAATAAGCAATGTCTATCCTTCATATAAACTGTTGCCAATGTTGAGTAATCAGAAGTTTGAAACATTTCCAAAGCATTCAGAAACGCCTGTGTCAGGTACTACTGTTTTTACAGACGTTGGCAAGTGTTCTAAATTAGCTGGTTGTGTTTGGCAAAACAACCAGCAGTGGGAGAGACATTTGATTAGTGGTACTATTGATAACTCCTTGCAGACGTTGGAGTTGCGAGCGGTTATTTGGGCCTTTGAAAAATGGAATGATACACCACTTAACATTGTCTCTGATTCATTGTACGTTGTTGGAGTTGTACACAGAATTGAAGGATCACTTCTAAAAGAAGTCAAAAACAACTGGTTATATCAATTGTTACTAATGTTGTTGCGTTTATTGCAGAATCGTGAATTTCCCTATTTTATTACCCATCTTTGCAGCCACCAATCAAATTATGGATTAGCCATAGGTAATAATAGGGCTGATATGTTAGTTTCTCCTGCTTGGGCTGGACCGCCCATTAATAGTTTTGCACAAGCCCGCAAATCACATTCCTTTTTGCATCAATCTGCAAAAATGCTTGCACGGTAGTTTGCCATTCCTCTAAGTGATGCACAAAGCATTGTAAAATCTTGTCCATCCTGTCAAAAAATTGGATTTGGTCTAGGAATTGGAGTTAATCCTAGAGGCTTGCAACCACTGCAACTGTGGCAAATGGATGTTACCCATTTTCCAGAATTCGGTCGACTTAAATATGTTCATGTTTGTATTGATACCTTTTCTATGGCACTGTGGGCAACTGCTCAGACAGGTGAAACAGCTAAACACGTACAACGCCATCTTTATATGTCTTTTGCAGTGATTGGAGTTCCACAAAGTATCAAAACAGATAATGGTCCTGCTTATACATCACGACGATTTCTACAGCTTTGTACAACATGGGGAATTAAACATATCACAGGCATTGCTCATTCCCCTACTGGGCAAGCTATAGTGGAAAGGGCACACCAAACCCTAAAATCTCTTCTTTTAAAACAAAAAGGGTGAGAGGTACTCCCACCTGCAGAGAGACTGGCCAAAGCATTGTATGTATTGAATTTTTTGCGATTAGCAGGGGATAGGAATGAACCGCCTATGGTCATTCATGGGCTAGTCATGCAGTCAGGAGTAACAGATAATAAAACTGAGAAAATCCTAGTTCAGTACAAAGATTTAAATACAGGACAATGGAAAGGTCCTGCAGAGGTTAAATTAGCAGGCAGAGGATATATGTGCTTAC
Source organism: Amazona ochrocephala (assembly GCA_039720435.1). NCBI lineage: Eukaryota > Metazoa > Chordata > Aves > Psittaciformes > Psittacidae > Amazona > Amazona ochrocephala. The sequence goes on along the minus strand of CM077909.1, from coordinate 54,079,926 downwards.
TTACAGATAATGGGGTTCGTTGGGTGCCCGCCCGTTGGACTCGTCCGTGGAAGATGCCACCCATTGTGGAAGCTGTAACGGATCATGACGAGTCTGACTAAGTTTGTTGGGTTAATCTTGTTAAATTTTGTTAATGTTATAACAAGTTTTGTGCATGGAATAAATCCGCGAGTAAATCTGTGGATCACTTGGGCAAATGAAACTGGCAATGATGCATTTTGCCTTGCCATGCAGCCAGCCACAGATCCCTTTAAAACTTGTTTATTGGGAATTCTGCTCTTTGATGTTTTAGCTTTTCCGACATGCCTTGCTGCAAAATTGTGCAGCCATTGATTTTGCTGCTAGCACAGGGTCATGGTTGTACTGACTTTGAAGGAATGTGTTGTATGAATCTAAAATTTTTGTTATTGTGATTGTCATGTTGATTATGTGTAGAATTATGTTTAGTTGTGTTAAAAGGTCATTCTCTAAAGCTATGCAACACATTTGGATTGCTCAAAAACAAAAAGAGGGAATTGTTGGAGTGTTTCTTGTTGAGAGTGAACATGTGAGCAATCCAACCTTTGACTTAGCCTCACTCGCGTAGTGAGTGGAGGGCTTCATAGGCTACTGAAAGGGTTAACAAAGAATGCCTACGTGCTGACATGAAGAGGACATTGCCTTGGGGAGGCACTGAGCACCCTTACCACAAAGGCACTGAGCACCCGCAATCAGGTTACCACGAAGGCACTGAGCAGGATGTCGGCACCGGATCAGGTTACCACAAAGCAAACCTTGCTTGCAAAACAGGAGCCTGTTGCTATGGACGTTTCATAAGTTAACCAATCAGATGTTATCGACTGTTCCAGTACTTTGTAACTTTTCTATAAGAGGTGATGCTTGCATTTAATAAATTGTCGATGTTTGATCACATTGGTCGTTGCTGCGTTGTCCATGTTCTCCCGTCGCACATGACATGTAACCAGCTTCATCCTTTCATAATCCAAAACTCAGATACAATGACATTTACCAGGTATGGAAACCATCATACTCCTGTTTGGTTTCCATAAAAATGATTAAAATTCATTGATTTTACCAGGGCCTTTTATAATTTCTCTCCGATGCCTGTGGTCTCAGAGGTGCGCGTGAAAAGTACATTGGTATCACAGGTCATGGAAGTTATTAAACGAATAAACAAAATCAACTTTCAGTTTCTGGGATTTGACAGTAAACAACTTAGGTGTAAACAATCATTTCAATCACGTTATGAGAGTGTTCGGAATATACTGGGAGAGTCATACTGGGAATACTTGGAAACTGAAAACATGGGATGATTGAATCTGCAAAACACAAACTGGTAAAAGGTATGTTTTCTGAATAACAAGGTATTCAGAACTGAAGTAGTCTCCCTAAGAAAGCTTATTAAATGGTGATTATAACATTTCTGGAATACCTCTATAGGCACAAAATTAAATTAAGCACACTGTTTTACAGATTACTTAATCCAAAGGGGAAGAGGAAGTCACACAGCACAAACTGCAAGTTACTTTAGCTTTGCCAGAAGTCCTTACTCAGGTCACAGCACATTTAATAAGTCCAGGATTGCCAGATCACATGATAAAAAGGAGATTTTTATTATATTCTGCTTTAGGAAGGCTCTTGATATATATGCAAATATTTAACAAATAATTGTCCAGTAAATGGCAATAAAAAATATATACTTTCATTCCCTGATTTTGCAAAATCAGAAAAAGGTCTTGCACTGTGCTAAGATTTGTTCCTACTGCTCTTCAAGTGTGAGAGGATTTGCCAGGAATTGTCTACAGTCCTCTCAGAGGTGCAGTCGTCAGAGGCAGAGATAGCATTTCAGATAGCACAAACACTGACCAAAGAGAAGTCCACTAATACCTAATTCAGAGGTTTGAGAATAAGTTTTTGCAGTAATAAAAATTCTGTTGCTTAGCTTTTAATGTAAAATGTTTTCCTTGACATCCCCATTAGCCAATTCACTGACCGATTCACTGACTGTGTTAATCAAACAATCCTAATTTTAAATACATCTAATTGCTTTATCATCTCATTTGCCAAGCAACATGATGTTAAGATAGCTACGATTTCTTTGTCTCTTCTGCTGGATTTTCCATAGCTATTTTGCCTTTTTTTTTTTTCCTTCACTTTCCTGACTATTTTACTTTCCTTCTGCTTGCTGCAAATGTGCTTTATTGAAAGAAATCTTTATAAGTGGTTGAAATATCCTCTGTAATTCTACACATACTGCTTTCTTCTGGTCTTCTGTCTTCTAACTTTTAATGACTCCGAATGTTTCCCGTTTTCAGAATGTTTGTGTTACTTAAAATACTTCTGCTTATTGCTTATACTGACTTTCTATATCTTCTAACCATGTTGGCCTCTGTTTCCCCATTTCCTGTTTAAGCTTGAAAAGAATTAATTTCTACTATGACCTCTACAAAAGTATTTCCATATTTTCAAGTGTTCTTGTGACTTCACAGACATTAAACGATTCAGCAGTTAGTGTTCTTGGCATAAAAAGAATCTTTCTTTTTTTTTTTTCTTTATTTTTTTTCCTCATTTCCCTGAGTATACCTTCATCTTCACTGTTATAAATCTGTATTATGTGTAGCTGTCATGATCATTCTGGCTACAGCATCTAGTAAATGATATTAGAACTGAAATTCAATAAATTATTTTAGATTATTTATTGGAATTGGAAGAATACAAACTGGTATCATTTAAGAGACTGGAAAATGTATCTAAATAAACAACTACAAATAGCATATTTATTTCCTTTGATAATTATGAAATTATCACAATAATAAATTTTTCAGTTGTCCTTAACTGTAAGAATTTTAATGGGTTAACCTTATTCCAAATTTAAAATGTGGGCTTTTTGTTTGCACTGTTTTTCTCACCCTGCAATCAGTCCATATGTATCTACAGTTAGATGTTACTTAAAGCAATGAAAAGAGGAAAATATTCTTTGTGGTGGCAACCTACCAAGCCCATGTGGATTATATATGCTTGCTGCAAACCCCAGCTGTGAAGTTAATGGTGGTCTCTGACTCTGAGGCAGCTAGTTACCAGTGTCTGCTCACTAGTTAAGCATATATAGAGTCAGAATATCATCTTAGCTTTTAGCTTAGTAAAACTTTTTTGACACACATTTTACCCGTGTCAGGTTCTGAGGCTTAAACCCTCAAATATGGAAGATGCTGTATTTTAAAGATCAAAAGAAATATGGGTCAGTTTCCTGACAAAATTGGTGAAGTTTTCACACATTCTTTATCTTTTTATTTAAAAAGAAAACCTATATGAGAAATCTCATTACTGTTATATTATTCTTGTCTCTCTGTTTTTTGTATGGATATGTGCCGTTAAAGCAGTTGCTAGGGAGACCTTAATTTATTAAGGGGGATTCAGGGAGTTTCTTGGTGTTATAGTTCACGTTATTAATTTTTGATATTCATTTAGCATAAATACTAGGATTAACTTTTAATTTAAATTTGAGTCATCATGTTAGGATATTTTAAAATTCCAATAAATTATTTAGACAGGAGATATAATAATTGCAGAGCATCCTGAGTGTTTTTTTGTTTCAGCGAATTTCTCTTCAGGGGCCCAAGAAACGCCAGTGCCCCCAGATTGTTGTGCTATTACTGGCTTACACAGAGGGCTGGGGAAATCTTCTGGTTCAACTTGTAGCTGAACAACTTTAGCAATCACTTTTAGTAGTCTTGTGGACCACACACCATCGCCATAACAGATCAGTGTTTCTTGTGCCACTCCTACAAAAAGCTAGAATTCCTAATGTTTCTGAAAGGTGTGCACAAGCCAAATTTTTCCATAGCATTTTCCATAGCGAAAGAGAAGCAAATATGTGTAAACATTTTTCCACAACCACTTCCCCCAACTCAAAACCAGAAACCCAAAGACATAAATATGAGTCTTGACAAAACCACGCTGAGTACACTTTCCATGCGTAAGCACATCACTAATACTGGGAAATGAAAATCAGCCTCTGTGAGATGACAACTCTGAGACATTCTGAGATGACATTGTGAAACAAGCTGCTTTTATGGAAAAATAAATTTATATATATGATAAAGTTAATGTAGTTCCATGCCTCGTGGCTGCATTTGCATAATAAAACCTCAGTTATTGTATTAATAAAAATGCATATTTAATGAGTAGATGTTCCTGTTGTGATTGCACAGTGCCAGAAAGTTTACTGCCTATACTTGGTTCCCTTTGTTTGAAACAAAACCCTCAATAATTTCAATAGTTTGGAGCAATAGCATCACAAGACCCAAATAGCTATGATATAAATTTTCTATTGTAAGCAAGAAACACTTGTTCTGCATATTTGGACAATAGCTTAAACTCCAAAAATATCTCACCTCTCTCTAGTATTCAAAAAAAAAAATAAAAGAAAGAAATGCAAGTGCACATTTGAGAAAGCAGGTCAACAAGTCTCCTAACATGGAAAGAGAAAAGCCAAGGAGGCAGATTTGGAGAGTGACAATCAGAATACAACAGTGGGGTCCTAACGCTTCAGAGAGAAAATAATCTTGGAGAAATACAGACAATTCTGTAGCATCTCTACAAATAAAAGTACCTGCATGTATTTCGAGAACAGTACAGCTGCCACACATCCATCACCCCATAGCATCAGATCAATGCCATTGTCAGTGAAACTGAGACACTGTGACGTGTGGACTAATTCTGGCATAGAGATTAACGTGCTATTGGGGAGCAACAACAAAGTGTCAGTGACAAAATTTTTTATATCTAGGTCTCAGCACCTAGTTGGAACACTCCTGAAGCATCTTCTTCCAGATGTGTTTAGCTCATAGTCATCTGCTTGAAATCTATTGCTCATTGACAAAAAGGCTTGTAAAACAGTATTCCTTAGAGAATGACTCTCCCACATGACATAAAAAAAGCTGAGGGATTTGAAGAAAAGTTTTAGGTAGGGGCAACCTCCTCTTAATCAAAACTCACCTCCCTAGCTCATTAAACTTGTCAGGATTGAAGAGCTCAGCAATCTGCTTGGGTCTCAGCAACATCTAATTTTTCATTAAGGGAGCAGTCAGAGATGAACATAATTCTTAATTTTCAAAAATATGCTTTACTTCTCTCTGACTCCTCCACATAGCCATATTTCTATCCTCCAAAATTGCACCAATAAAATATGTCATTAAGAGCAGATACAAAATTCTGCAGATCTGATACCTGAGCTTCTGCTGTTAGCAATCTGGCTGAAAGTCCTCTACTATCTGCTCAATGACAGTGAAGCTGTGCCACTTAGTCCTCCTGTTGTTGGGGGCCAAAACTAAGAGGGGCATGTTTGTGTTACCTGCAGCAGAGTTTAGACAATATTAACTCAAACAAATGAAAGAAATAAATTGTTTTTATTAACCAATTAAAAAAGAAAATCCCCCAACCCTCCTATTCCTCACAAATATTACTTCAATTTCTTGTTATCAAGAAAGCTTTCAAGTTTCTACCCTGGAGTAACTTACCATGCTCTCATGAGTATAATCTTCGTATATGGATAAAAGCAAAAAAGAAAAATTACAATTTATTGTTTATAAAAAGCTGCATATATATTTTTCCCTAATGAAAACGAGATATCACAAATCAAAGACAAAGAATCAGATATCACATTTTTTCAGAACTGTTGTGTAAATATGAAGTTAACAGAGAAGAATAGGGCAAAAATATTAAAAATGCATTCAGATTAGTAAAGAGGTGTTTCTGTATGCCTGAAAACTTATAAGTAAGTTGTGTTTTCTCTAAAGAACCTAAGATTGCATTCTGACGTAATCAAATCAGTGAAATGGAAATATTTTCGTAAAAATATTTAACCTTTAATAAAACCTGCTGTTCTCTACCTTAATGTGCTGGATCATCCTGTTCTTTAAATAGTTAGAGCGCTAACAAGGCAGCTCATAAAAAAGGCCGCACAATCATTACTACAATTCACAACAGCCATGACATTAGTCTTAACCCATGCTAATACTCTAGGAGAAGAATAAGATAAAAATTAAAACCCATGAGTATCAGTATTATGCACGTCAGAGGCCAGGCTTGAGCAGGTATAAGTGATCTGCGCATTACTCTTAGAATGATCACTCAGAAAACTATTTGCTCTAGTAATTTATTTGTGTTTTCAAAGTTCTTGAGAAGTAGAAGATTTGGAGTTAAGAAAAATGGGAAAACATTTCAAGAGTTCAAACTAGCAGGAGAAAGGTGACCCCCATTAGCATATTTTCAATCTTTCCTATTCCGTCTTCAAAAAGGATGGACGAGAATGCTTATCTACAGCCTGTAACTCTAAACTCCGTACACGTTATATTGGACCTAAGTTTTTAAGTCTGATCTAATACACCTGGAAGAAGTAATTAGGCCCTTCCTTAACCGTTCATAGCTGAAGCTCAGAATATAACTCCCTGCCCCCACGCTGCAGACATTTATATATGACACAGTATCAATCTTATTGTTCAATAATGTAAGAATCATATTTCTAAATAATGAGAGACAAACATTTCCTGAAACACTGAAAGAAAGTATGTGACTTCTGGGGTTTTACTGTAGGGTGAGGTACAAATAACTGGAAAGTAGCACTTAGAGCAAGGTAATTTTATTTTGTATCATCAGGTTTTCAGATACTTGCCTTCAGGCTGCATGTATTCTTTTTAGCACTCTTGGTTTTGACTTGCTGCACACATATTTTTAACTGCACTGGTCTACAAATGCAGTTACATTCTTTGCTCTGCAGCATAGTGCCAGAGTGGTGTAATTAAGTACATTCTTCCACTTGCAAATCCTTCAAAGTCAAGACAGAAGTATCAGTAATATAATGTTCTTGGAACTGAATAATGGGGTAAAGCCAAACAAAGCACCATATTACAGGGATTGGGACTTTGAATTCATAAATATTCAGGCGTTCCTGAACTCATTTTCTTTCCTCAGCAACGTCAGAGTATCCTGTTAATTTGAAGTGGGTCTTAATGTGCACAGTAAACCACGAGTGGTTTACATAAGTAACAATCAACTAAGGAGAAAGAATATATTTTTCCTCAAAACAGACAATTATTAGGAAACAGAATTATTTATTTATAGAATAAGAAAATGCTTATTCTTAACAATAATCACAATATTCTAAAGGATGCTGTTACAAATATTGTTTGGGTTGTGGTGGTACTGTAGATGTTCCTACTGTTGTTGGTAATTTTATTACTATCACAACAAAGCACAGTGTTACAAAGGATTATTTGAATGCCATTTTGCACTCAGCGTGTTTCCAAAGTGTGAGCATTGGAGAAAACAGAAGTATGCTAGAAAGAGGGATGATAGGAACTGCTATTATGAGTAAAGTGAAAGTGAGTGTATGAAAGTGATAGCTGATGAAAATGGGAAGGGCAAATGGGCTTAAAAGTTTAAAAGAGCAGATAAAGATAGTGAAGTCGGCATAGATTACAGGGTGAAAAAATAAAAAAGCTAAGAAATTACTTCTTGTGGCAGAATTCTGACTCATATAAGCAAAGCCGCAGAAAAGGGTGCTGCATAATCTGAAACATAATATGATAAAATCCTGGAGGAGAGTTTTAGCCATATGGCTACTTGGGAAAGAAATATCCATAACACCCACATCTAAAGTTATTATTCTCACAAATACATCAGGATTTTAAGCACATTCCAAATTTGAAAATTTAGAAATTGAAAAGGAATATTGCAAACACATTACAAATCTATGTGATAGGCTGGATGGTAGTACTGTCATTGCCAATCAAGAAATAGGGACAGTGAGAGAGGCAAATGCAGGTTTTAGATTAGATAAGAAGAGAGAAGAACAGAAGCTGATCTGTGAGTTGTCATAGAGACATTCACTAACTTCAGGCTTATAGATTAGATCAAATTTAGAGAGAAAAACTATAGTAATTGACTGAAGAACCATTGAATTGCCTTCTGATAGTGTATAGGTGCAAGGAACAGGTTGAAAAAATGGTGATGAATTGGTAGATGATTGTACTGTAAGCCAATAATGGACAAGATCTTACAAGGAAGAGCACAGATGATTTTGGATGAAGATAATATTAGTTTTGAAAACTGTCAAAAGAGTCTGAAAAAAAACCAAACAACAAATCAAGGGAATTCAAAAACCCACAGGGAGCTAAATTGAAGTTCTAAAGTGAAGATAGGAAACTTGACAAAGATCAGTGAGAGTTTTGGATTAACTTATAGGTGAAAATGAGAAAGAAGACAATTAGGCTATTGTTGGATATTATTGGTACAACATTATTTGTAGAAAACTGGAACACTAGCAGTGAGTTTCCTGTTCAGAAGAGTTAAAACATGTAAGTATCATACAGCATACCAAGTAACAACTACCACTAAAAATATGCTAAAATGTTTGAGCAGAGTTGTAAATACATTCGGTACGACACTATCACAAGTGAAATGAATGAATCGAGTTAAAAAAAGTAGGGACATATACCAATCTGAATGTACAAGGGTACTATATAACTCTATTTTGTAGCCTATTATAATCTTGGAACATTTCTGAGTAGTATACTCAGTAGGAAAGAAATCCCATTAGATTCATTATTAGTGATCTGAAAAACTGGTAATTTTGCTCATAGAAGATGCTGCTGCACTAATATTTTAAGTACTCTGCAGTTCTGATTTCTGCATGTCAAGAAAGACATAGGGCAATTAAACTGTACAGAGAGAAAACTAATACGATTAGAGGACAAAACAACTGCCCCGTGAATTGACACTGAAAATACAGGGATTCTTCATTTAGGACAAAATGTGATGTGGAATATGATCAAGGTTTATAAATCATGAAAGCAAATGAGATGAGAAACATTCACTGAACTGTACAATAGCTAATCAATGAAAGTAGAAGGAAATATCTAAAAGCAGTTAGAAGAAAGTACATTTTTAAACAGCACCTAAATAACTTCTGGAGTTTAATCCTACATAACAGAGGAAGTATCACCAGATTCAAGCAGGCGTTAGACAAGCTCATGCAAAATAAGTCTGTAAGAGTTAGTCAGGGCAGTACCTTCCAATATCCATAATGCAACAGCTGTAAACACTAGCAAAGGCAAGTAGTACGGAACACGGAAAATGGCTTGGATTGAGAGATCTTGGTAAAAAGCACTTTGCACTGCCCGTGGCTACCTGAACTGCTGTTCTTACCCAGAAAGGTATGTCAATAGTGATTTTATTTTTAAACAGTTTCCTTAGAAAGGAAACTTATCAAACTAAACACACACACAGGCAGATGGTGTCACTGAAATCTATAAACTAACAGATGTTCTTAGTGGTAGCTGGGCTTTCTATAACACTCCAATGTCTTTTCTTTCTGAAATGGTGAGTTTCAAAAATACCCATAGCTAATCCTTTAGTTTATCTGATTAACACCAGCATTAGCATAACCTGATCATCTTTTCTGAACTCCTTCCTCTTGGCTTGATTTCTAGTGGTTTTGTTTGCGGTGGGAGTATGCAAAGCAGTATTAGCAGAACAGGCCTTTGTTAAGATCACCTTCTGTTACAAACTCATTCCACAGCTCTTACCACACAAAAATGTGATCATCAGGACTACTCAGAAATAGACTGCCACATCATTTCTCCTTACTTTATTACATAATTCCCTTCGTAAACAAAAATGGATGTGATCATTCCTGAAAGATTTTTAATCTTAGCTACTGAAAATACTCAGAAGTTGTTTTTGTTGGGCTTTTCTACTTGTTAATTCACAATGTATTTCAATCTGGTTAAGTTTGGTTTCTTTGTCTTTTCTAGCTGGACAGCAGAGCACGATTTGAATGCTTGGTGTCAGAAATTTTCTTCTGGCACCTATTTATTCCCCTTTATCTTATTATTGATAATTTTTGTTAAGGATTCAATAATCAGTTTTCACAATCTTCTTTTCTAGTGATTTGGAAACTGATTTCCAAACTGATGGTAAAGACCATAAATCAGGTCATAAACTTTTACTGATATTGTACAGTTTTACATGCTTATAAATAATTTATCATTTGATTTTAAAACTATGTAGAAAATAAAACATTAACTGTAGGGTTAGGGAAGTTTATGCTGAAAATTCTTACTCAGATACTAGTGGTCAATTGATGAGGCAATTATACTTTATTTGAATAAGTTTTCTTTAAAACCATTATAGATATAAAAGAACTAAAGGATCTAATACACTGTTATATGAAGTGCTATAACTTAAAATGCTTAAACCCAAAATAACTTTGTATGTTTAAATCTTTCAAATTACACAGAGTGTTAAATCACATAGAGCACTCTGTCCCTGCTTCTGGTGTTGTGCATGTGAGGGGTTGGCAATTCTCTAGAGGTCTGTAGAAATGCATGAGTAAAAGAAGGAAAAATTTACAGCTTTCTGAATTTTAGAGAGAATGCCATCTGGACTAATTTGCTTCAGTTCAGCTCAATAGTCAAGGAAAAGACTGAGTGGGAGTATGGTTATGGAGAAGAAAGCTATTGACCTATTACTCATTTGTATATTTTAGGAGTCCTCCAGTATTTTTTAGAATATTGTCTTCAACAGATGATTATAGAATATTTGAATAAGGTGGTGCAAAACATTCGTCTCACTGGAAATGAATCCCCAACTTTAAAGAATAACATCTACCCATTTGGTTTCTGGTTTTGGGCATAGAGAAGAGTTCAGTATGCGTGGTGCTGAGTGAATTGCATCAGCTCTTTATCTCATTTATGTGACTATATTTTGGATCTGCTTGGATATTGCTACCATGTCTTTATACAGTATGTGCTTACTACTTATTACACCGTAGCCTGACATTCCCAAACATAGTATGAAAGCAAACATTCCTTGGCCCTAAATAATGGCTGTCCTCTTCCTGTCACTTACCATCTCCTTCCCAACACTTACCAGTAATGCTGCATGTGGTACTTCCAGCAGTTCACATGTGCTCCCACTGTTGATCCTGGCCATACTAAATTTTTCCTATGTTTCTAGAAATTACCTGATGAATCAACCAGTGATAATAGGACACATACACTCACTAGCTTTATTTAATATAAATATCTGGTAATTTAAGATAAACTTTAAAATAAAATAATCTGGAAATATTCAGATGTTGCTTATTGTAACATCAGTTTTGATTGTTTCTGATTTGTAAAATCCAGTGATAAAGAAGAAAAATAATTCTCTTTTAAAAGGAAAATAACTTGAATAATTCAGATGAAAATGTAGATTCTTGCCAATGATTTCTTATGGCAAGGATGAATCTCAGATACTTACAGACATGAATCAAGCAAAATGTACCTCATGGTTCTGATTTTCCTTCTTACCAATAGGAAAAGAACATATTTCACAGGAGTTACAAAAACTGAGTTTCCATTAAAAACCTAAATTACAGCAATACCCAGTGACAGGCTAATAAACTTTAATTTATGGATCTCCCTATGGTCTTATCATTCTTTGGTCCATATAAGAAATTTTATTCTTAATTACAGCAAACAAGCTATTGCAACTGCAATCAAATGTTCAGACATTGCAACTTTCACTCACGCTGCACTGGGTATAGTGACGACAGTAGTTGATCCAAAAAGGAATATTGTTGGCAAGAAAAAGACTATGCTTTTGAAGGTATTTGGAACCTTTTATGTTTCTGGACACCTAAACATAGTTAAAAGTATTATTCCATAGTAATTTATTGCCATGGAACTGTTTGAATTGACTCCCTGATTTTGATCAGTAATAAAACTTGACAAGGCATCTAGGCAGGCTTTGACTAACAACATGCTTAACCACTTCCTGTGGGACGGTAGCTTTTTTGACTGAAAATTATCATTTAGTGCAGGAGTAACATTTAGAGACTGCTTGAGGCCCCAGAGGTGCACTTTGGGGCTTTATCCAAAATGTAGCTGTCTATTAAAGTTTTACTTAGCAACTGCCTAGCAGTAGGCATGACTAAGTTCAATCAGAACCTATTTCTACTCCTCAGGGCTATTCCTTCCTGCTGAAGGACTTTGTTGAACTTCTTCAGACTCCTCTCTGATGCCTTCTCCAGCCTTTTGAGGTTCCTTTGAACAGCAGGATGACTATCAGATCTATCATCCCAATTTCTTATTGTCTGCTAACTTGCTTAGGATGCACTTTTCCTCATCATCCAGGTCATTAATGGAAATAGATGACAGCCAATATTACGTATCACAAGTTTTACAGAAATTTACAAAACAAAAACACTACCTTTGCACCAGCAGGCTTTACCAGCTCTGCCAGCTTCCAAGTGGCATACGTTGTCCCTGCTCATGGCTCAGAACCTCTTCTCAGCACCCCTTCCTTGTTCTGTCAGTTGATGCCGCATGGTTCGTGCAGCAGGGCTGGTATCCAGGTCCCCCAGCCCTGCCCAGCCATGAGCCCTGTTGAACCATTCCTGACCCACAGGCATGGCCTTGTCCTGTCCCTCTCCCCATGGCCCTGCTCAACCATCACAGGCTGTGCCTAGCCACAGTTTCCCTCAATGGTCCTGATCTTGACCTCCACCTGCGTGCTGACATCCTAACTATTCCTGCTGCCATATCTCTGCCCAGCTGCCACTGAATCTGGTCCTAGCATTGCCAGTATAGACTGGCTCCTCATCTGGACTTCACCCCTACTTCATGATCATGACACCGCATTGTGATCTGGATTCCTGGTTGGATCTAGCCACCACCTCCAGGTCTGTCCCACTGGCCTCACTCAGGTCCTCACCTCTGTGTCCTCACAAGTGAGCAACCCCTGCTCTTGCCGCTTCCCAGCAAAAACACAGACTAGTTTTGCAGGAAGTTTCCTTCCTGATATTGCTAAAACACACAAACTTAACCCATATATAATTCATACATGGGTGGATGCTGCAGCATTTTCTGCTGGTGTATGCAGCCTGTGGAGAGAAATTCACAATTCAATACATGATTTAAATGGTCATAACTCATTCCAAATTACTTCCACCATAAGAATTTCTTAAAAAGTGCAATTCTTGTGTCAGATTTCCACTTGCGAGACTCAGCTTTTTTCAAAAGAGTGTTCAAAAATAGGTCAGGTTTTTATATTGTAAAGATCTTATTGTTTCCCCCCACTTACTCTCAGAAACATTTTAAAAGTACTTCCTTGTGCTTTTAAAAATGTTCTTCCTTATACTTAGCCTGTAAAGGCAAAGGTCAAATAGCAGAAGTATTTAGGAAAGGATTTAGAGCAGAAATCCATAGGTAACTTTATTTTAAATAGCAGTTATTACTCTGCTGTGTTAGAGGGGACAAAATCTCCATTTGATTCCAAAAGGTTTATTTGATTCTTTTGATTGATACTTTTCTTCTCTCATCTCCTATGTATTTCTCCACCGACAAAACTTTCCAGAATTGCTACTATTAAAAAGATTGGTTTATCAGCTGAGGCAGTCCTATATCCTTCTGGAGACAACGCACTTGGAAGAGGTCCTTCGTACCTGCTTTGCTTTGATCTCTCTTGGAAAGACCACTTTGGGAATCCAGGCTTTCTGGAGCAAGGAAGACTTACCCTCCCTCAGTGGAGAAGGAGTGAGTCAGAGAACATTTAAAGAAACTGGATACACTTAGGCCTGTGGGACTCGAAGAGGTGCACTGGCAAGTGCTGGGAAAGCTCGACAGTGTTTTTCATAGGCCACTCCTGAAATACACCAAAGAGAAGGAGGTTACTGGGAGTAGTCAGCATGGGTTTGTGAAGGGGAAATCCTCTTTAACCAATGCGACAGATTTCTATGTTAAGATGACAAGCCCAGTGGATGAGATACAATGGTGGATATTGTTCATCTTGACTTTAGCAAGCCTTTCAACTAGACAAGACAACTTGTCTAGGGCTCTCACGAACAGACTGGTAAAGTATTGCCCCATAAGTGGACAGCAAGGTGGACTGAAAACTGCCTGAAAACTCAAAGAATTATGATGTTGACGCAGAAGTCCCGGACACAGCACACAGGCCAATATGATCAGGCTGTGCCAAAATTTATTGCGCAGATAGCTCAGTATATATAGGCAATCTACTTGTCTATCATTAACACACACAACTCTAATTGGGTACATGTATTGTTCACACGGATAATACAGAATAGGATTCACTCAGTAACAGCTTAATGATTGGTTAACTATGACAGCATATGCTTCAAGGTTACAGTTAACATTCCTCCTCTGCGTACATCTCTCAGTAGTTTTCCATGCTAACTTTTCCCAAGGCTTCTGCACGTACACGAACTTTAGTAACCCTCAGGCGAGGCCTCAGTGCCTGCGGGTCACTACCTTACAATTGTCAAGCAATTGTCTGGATTGCTCACATGCCCATTCACAGTCAAACAGCTCTCCACATTATGATTAATGGCAATGTATCTCCCGCTGGAGGCCACTCACTAAAGGTCTAGTCAGGGGGCTGTAACTGGGGCCAATAACATTTGACATGGTCCTTAACGATCCTATTATGGGAGACCTCCTTGGATGGATAAGGAGCTGCTGAGCAAAATTCGAAGGAAAAAAGGGGCTTATAAAAGGTGGAAGCAAGGTGGGGCTGGAAAGGACCTCAAGATCATTGAGTTCCAACCCCCCCGCCATGCCCAGGGACACCTCCCACTAAACCATGCCATCCAAGGCTATGTCCAACCCCACCTTGAACGCCGCCAGGGATGAAGCATTCACAACTTCCCTGGGCAACCCATTCCAGGGCCCCACCACCCTCACAGCAAAGAATTTCTTCCTCAGATCCAATCTAAACTTCCCCTGTTTAAGTTTAAACCCATTACCCCTTGTCCTCTCACCACAGTCCCTCATGAAGAGTCCCTCCCCAGCATCCCTATAGGCCCCCTTCAGGTATTGGAAGGCTGCTAGGAGGTCTCCACGCAGCCTTCTCTTCTCCAGGCTCAACAGCCCCAATTTTCTCAGCCTATCTTCATACGAGAGGTGCTCCAGTCCCCTGATCATCCTCGTGGCCCTCCTCTGCACTTGTTCTAACACTTCCATGTCCTTTTTATGTTGAGGACACCAGAACTGCACGCAATACTCCAAGTGAGGTCTCACGAGAGCAGAGTAGAGGGGCAGGAGCACCTCCCTCGACCTGCTGGTCACACTCCTTTTGATGCAGCCCAGAATACGGTTGGCCTTCTGGGCTGCAAGCGCACACTGCCGGCTCATGTTCATTTTTTCATCAACCCACACCCCCAAGTCCTTCTCTGCAGGGCTGCTCTGAATCTCCTCCCCGCCCAACCTGTAGCTGTGCCTGGCATTGCTCCCACCCAGGTGGAGGACTTTGCATTTAGCATGGTTGAACTTCATGAGGTTGGCATCAGCCCACCTCACAAGCGTGTCAAGGTCCCTCTGGATGGCATTCCTTCCCTCCAATGTATCAACCGAACCACACAGCTTGGTGTCATTGGCAAACTTGCTGAGGGCGCACTCAATCCCACTGTCCATGTCACCCACAAAGATGTTGAACAAAACCGGTCCCAACACCGATCCCTGGGGGACACCACTCGTTACCGGTCTCCAGCTGGACACTGAGCCACTGAGCACTACTCTTTGCGTGCGGCCATCCAGCCAGTTCTTTATCCACCGAGTGGTCCACCTATCAAATCATGAACTGTTGTGTTTATAAGAAGTTATATTTACTATAATGAAGAAGGGGCTTTGTAAGTGACAACCATTTCTTACATCAGTCATCACAGTTTGACTCCAGACCTTCAGCAACAAAGTACAGACTCCTACCTATGTAATTATGAACTTACAGATACACTTACATGAAGTGTATTTATTTTAAACTCCCCTCTCAGTAGAATATTACTGTAAATTACATATCTGTTCAAATGGTGCTAATTTTTCAAAGTCAGCCATTAGTATTTCATGCTGCTAATTGCTCCAAATAAGAGGTAGAAAATCATGAAGTATAGTTTGCTGTAACTCAGTACTAAGTAAATGTAGTGACGATTGGTAAGATTTACATTGATCTCCAAGTATGAGGAAACATATTATTAAGTATTCTAACTGTAATTCAGGATTTATGCTGGACAATAATTTCCAATCCACAATGTGAAATTTAATGCTAGTTGAGTTTGAAGTTTACTGAGAGAATAAGACAAGAGATAAAATAGTAAATGATACTGGCTCATCAGTTAATTATATGCAATTAGATTTTCTTATTTGAAGTGGTCTAAGCGATGATTGCTGGTGGACAACAGAAGCAGCATGCATCAAGATAAATATTTCCTGTCTGTTTTTAAAAGGAGAAGAAACTGCTTAGTTCTAAAAGAACCTAATTCTTTGATTCAGAAATTTGCATAGGCAGAAAACTGGAAGACATACAATCAGAATGGAAGCTTCTCTGTTATACAAATAGATTTACTGTGATTTATGTTGGTTCCTAGCAAATATAAAATTACTCTTATGGGCTCTCAGGATTAAGGCAGCAGGACATTTGCTAATAAATTCAGTATCTGTAGGGCAAGAAATAAAACATGTTTTGAAATTTGCAAAAAATGTAACACAATAAAGCTTTTTTTTTTTTGTGGAAGATTCACAAAGAAGTAGAAATGCAAAGAGCAGGAGAAAAGAATCTGAACTGACCATTGAAAGGAAAAAGTTCACAGTGGTCATTGGTAATGCGTTGTCTTAAGTTAAAAAGCTCTTTAGAATATTTAAATCACTCCATCACATATATGCGTAACTTTGGCCATGCCATTCTCCAACAAACTGTGGTAAACTCAGCAGTGCTTATCTTTTCTGTACTGAACTGTATTAATGTTAAGTCCATCTCCTTGCCAAAAACATTGATTTACAGGAAGCAGCAGAGGGAAACTCTGCTGCCACATTTCAGAGAGCAAGGGAGCTACACATACAACGGTGAGACATTTGCGAGGGATTCTTCTTGAGTTTCCTCTTGATCTACCGGGTTCATCAGCTACACTGAGATTTATTATAATCCCTGAATAGTTGCACCACTAGTTTAAGCAACAATAACAGGAACCTGGCAGCTGACCCACAGCAGCACTAAATTGTCCCCCAAGTTGTGGTATAAAACCAGAGCACTTCACTCAGACTCTTTTGCTGGTAATTATGGCCAACAAACTAATTAAAAGATGAAACCATTTTCCTAAGTTGGGTAATAATATCTACAATAAAGGGAGGCAATATGAAGATTTTAGTAATGAATAAATAGTTAAGGCTCTGCATTTCACAAGTCTAGGCAGATATCTGCGTTGGTATTACTGTATTGCTTCTGGGATTTCAGCTAATATTTGGATGCAAAAAAGTAAGAGCTTTTTTTTCAGTACTATATAGCACTCTGTAAATGTATTTATTTTCCTTTCTGCAGGAAACAGTGTGCCACCTCTTTTCTAAGGTATTCTTAGGTCACTGCCTGAAAAGCTATAGAAATGTCTTTTTTATTGTTAGCTATTATAGCAAGCATAGCAACATTGATAGTCCAGGTAATTATAATAAGTGTATAAATGTAGGATAGCTACAACTGATCTACTGTGCTCCAGCACTTGAGATTTTGTACAAATGTGCAAGTTTTTGAATGGATGAGGGAATTTGGAGCATGCCACTTGTTACCAATTTAGTTGTGCTTAATCTGATAATAATCAAAAGCTGTTATTGTTGCCATATGATGTTTAATTTATTTTAAATTATTTTTAATTAATTTATATAAAACAAATTACTGCTCACATTTGTTTTCCATATCAAAGAGAAAAAAAAAATCAGTTAATATTTCTCTTTCTATGTATTTATCCCCCACTGGATAAAGAGTCATGTCTGTGGCCCCTAAACTCAGCCCTGAAACTGTCTCTCTAGCTTGTTTCTAGACAAGCAATTTGACCATTTATAATATTGACAGTATAAAATAACATAGCAGTGACCAAACCACAGCCTGTGGGGTATGGCACCCACAAAATAAAGATCTATCTGCTCCAAAATAAGCATACCACTTTATAGTGTGATGATTCTAATAGTTTCTCCAGAAACTTACTGAGTAGTTCTGATATACAGAAATATTCATAAAGTTCTAGGAAATCTACGCTCCCCTGAAATCAGTTAAGTTACAAAACCGTGGGTTTCCCCAGGTTTTCTGTCTTATTACTGAAGTAGAAAGCTTTCATTTTAAACAGAATGATAGGCCAGCAATTACAGTTTCAAGCAGTTTCATGAGCATAGTTTTGATGTATGAGTATTGAAATGAAGTAAATGTAATAATAAGGATTTAGCTAAAAGTTTTTTGGTATGTATAGAGTAGTTCCTGAATTTTTTATCTGGAACTACAGTGAAAGCAGAAGGAATTATTGTGGGGCAGAACGCACTAAATGTGATTTTTTTCTTCAAGATCTGAAGATCAGGCCTCATGAAAATTTTAGAAGTCCTCTTGTCGTCTTTACCCAGCCTTATCTACAACTAGGCATAGTAAATACGGCAAAGCCAAAGGCTATAAAAGCTAGGTTACCAGGGTAATTCTTTAATAACTTCAAGCAGTTCTCATAAGTTACACGGTTTTCAATCAAGACTTCACAAATTATGAAGAATTCCATTGGGCTCATTTAATTTCTAAATCCACTCTTTTATTCTTCAATTTCCTTCTCAAGACATATGGATTTTCTGGAATATTCCTGTCAGGACTATTGTGGGAACATATTAGAAGGAACATTAGAAGAAAGAAGGGAAAAGGGTAAACTCGTCATAAAAATCTCTCTAGAATTTTTGAGCTTTTGGTGGATTGTTGTTTGGGATTTTGTGTTCATTTGATTGGTTTTGTTGTCTTTTTTTTTTTTTTTTTTTTTTTTTTTTTAAGCTGGACACATTTCATTCTCAGATGTATGCCTCTAAATTAAAAAAAAAAAAAAAAGGCAAAAAAAACCAAACACACAAAAAAAACACACAAAAAAAAAAAAAAAAAAACAAAAAACAAAAAACAAAAAAACAACAAACTTTGGAAATGATTAAGCAGATTCCCAGCCTAATCACTCTGATAAGGAAAAGCTTTGTCTACTTTGTCTATAAACTTTTACAGCCTAAATAATTTGTCAAATCAACTTGAATAACAAATTTGCAATTGTATTTGACAATGAACTGGCTAAAAATAATGTGATTTTCATATGGAATCAATAAGTTTACTATGCACATTCTCTGTTTGTTGCATACGTCCTTTCTGGGGGAGAAAGAGATACGGAAAACGTCCAGTGAAACATGTTGATGCAGCAGTAGGATACTTTTTAATTGCTATTGGAATGAAAACTAAAAGGCATTTCTATGCAGAATAGGAGATATTAGAGGGAATTATCATATTTTTAAATCTCCTTTAGTAGATATTTCAGAGTTATGTATTTGACAAATCACTTTTAATATTTTCAGACAATTTAATGGGGGCTTGAAGATTAATCTAATCTTCTCTTACAACGGTTGTCTGGGTAACAAACAATAGTTTTATACTTCTTGGCAGCAGATCCTTTCACACTAGTGTTAAAGGCTCTACAAGAATGAGCTGCTTAACATCACATGATATTGATTACTCCTAGATTAAGTTTTCTCAGAAAATAAGTGGTTTGTTAATTTTTCTTGTTTTCTATCAAGAAGCAAAAAACACAGGTTTTGAAAATTCTGTAGGCAAATCCACAAATTTGCTACCTTCCTTTCTGATACCTGAAGATCTTAAATATCTACATTCTGCTAGTAAAGTTACCCAAGCACCTGCAAATCAGCTGTCATTTATCACAAGCCAGTAACTAAGTACCACAAGTCATTCACTCATCCTCCCTTTTCCCCTCCCTGGGCAGGATGGGAAGGAGAAACAAAGAACCTGTGGGTTAAGACAAGAACAGTTTAAAATAAAGCACAATCTATTACTACTACTACTACTAATAATAATTATAAGAGAAATAACGAGGAGGTAAATATAAAATTAAAAGGAGAAAGAAAAAGAAAACATAAACACAAGTGATGTACAATACAATTGCTCACCACCTGCTGACCAATACCCAGCTTATCCTCAAGCAGCAATCTGTTTCTTTTGGGTGACTCCCCCCAGTTTATATACTGGGCATGACGTGCTGTGGTATGGAATACCCCTTTGTCTAGTTTGGGTCAAATGTCTCGTGTCTGCTACCTCCCACCTTCTTATGCCCCTCCTCCCTGGCAGAGCAGGAGAGACTGAAAAGTCCTTGATTAGGGTAAGTGCTACTTAGCAACAACTAAAATATCAGTGTATTATCAGCGCTGTTCTCAGACTAAAGCAAAGACACAGCACTGTGCCTGCTACTAGGAAGGAAATTAACTCTACCTGAGCCAAAACCAGGACATCAGCTTGGGCCATTTCATAGAGGTATGTGCTTGTTGGTATCACAGTTAGGTACCCCAAACCAAGTAATTTAAATAAAGCATTCAGTGTTCTATATATTTTTCTTCAGTTCATTAATGCAGAATAGTCTTTAGATCACATCACCCATCAACCTAGAGTGCTGTCACTGCATTTTTCCAATATTGGTTAGGTTGGCTACCTAAGATGGAAGAGAAACACCAAAGTTCAAAACAGACCTTCAAACAGGGAATCCACTTCTCCCACCTTTTAAGAGTCTGTGTCTCCCTACTGTTCTTTTCATAAATTTTCCATTTTGAATAAAATTTCTAGGCACTTATGGGCTGCTACAAGAGTATAGTGGCATTTTTTAAATGGTGGTCTATCTGTGAGCCTTGCAGTTATTCTTTCTTTTTTTTTTTTTTTGTTTGACTGAGATTTCATTACTCATCTTAATTATTCTGTATTAATCCTTAAAACTGAGAAAACTAGAAAAATCTAGGATCCTTAATTAATGGAGGAAGAAGCTACAACTGAAAATTTAAGTCTCTCACCTAGAATACGATACGGTAATCAGAGCTTAGGCAAGTCTCCTGAAGCCTCATATCCTCATGTGTGGGAAGGTGTTAAAAAAATTACGTGATACAGCATAGAATAATAGAGTACTGTCTAAGTTCAGCAAATCCTGTTGAACTGATTCCCCGCTTATTATGAATAGAAATCTCAAGAAGCATGAGGACCCAGTATCAATATAAATGCATCCTAAATTATATCCTGGCCCAGCATAGCTTATACTGACATTCAAAAGAGCAGAGTTGGATTTAATCTAATTTTTAATGTTTCAAAACATTAAATCAAAAATGTCGAAAGTGATAGAAAATGGCAGTTTGGCTGGTTTAACTAAATAGCTGAGTGACTTTTTTGTAACGCTTCTTCTTCTATGACTTTTCTGGTCCATCATGGCTCTGGCAAGTACTGATGGTAGGTAGCACCACTTTCCCAGTTATGCAGATCAACCAGAAGACAGCTGTTGCCTCCAGTCATTGTCACCTACAAGCAAGGCTTCTTTATTTATTTTAATTAATGGTTACAGGAGATTGCATGTGCCTAGTATGTGCCTAGTATAAATTATTTCTGCCACAAACCATTTCTCCTTTACATAAGGTGAGTTAGACAGTTTCATTCATATACCATAACTGTGCAGTACTCAGTAACCCAAAGTGCCTCAGTACTATGCTGACCTTTGTGCATAGGTACAGGAAGCAGGTACTCCAGTCTCATTGTTCCCTTTCACTTGGAAATCACAGCTAAAGCGAGTATCTTCTGCCTGTGACACTATGGTGTCAAGTAGAATTAGACAGTCATTCGCTTGTTTGACCACAAGGACACTAATTGTAAATAAGATGACTCATCTTGATTAGTTTCCATGGAATAAGAATAAAAATAAAGCTATTTGTATTATAGACATAACAAGCTGATGCAACAACAGCTCTCTGAAGTTATTACACCTGCTAAAATAGCTAACAAAAACATTTTGTAAGAGGAAGTGAAAATGTCATCTTAAAAGGGGCACAAACTGAGAGGACTCTTATAAGTTAAAATATTATTAAAATAAGTTAATATTATTAAATATTAAACTATTGCATTGCAGTAGTTTTTCCAATTGAAATACAAGGAAAATCCATTTGAGTTCAAAGACAGGCCATTCAGCTTCATAGTGTAAAAGTGGAAATTCCACAGTAGGTGGGTGTTCATACACAAAGGTTCTGTGTGTCAAGCCATATTTTGTACACCTTAAATTATTTGGAGTTTTTATTAGTAGGTAACTATTTTAGAAAGAGTTAATAATATAGGAAAATTCACTCCTTTTGCTGTGCATTTTTACAGTGAACCAGTTGGTGTTTTGACACAAAAATGTGTTTCCCCTAAAATTATAAAGGAGAGGAAGAAATAGAATTTTCTTTTGATTTTTAAATGGTTTATTACAAGGTCAGGCTGTTACATGCTTAAACCTGGAGATGTGGAAACAGCCAGAGGTTTGACCTCATTATCTAACACGAGAGAATCAGATATATATTAAAAATGTGTCTGCAGGGTGAATAGTTGGCTTGACAAAAGCATATGATCTATTTCAAATGCTGCATGGTCAACCAAACTCACACGACCAGTTGAGGGTCCCTGTTTCTATTCTTGATCATGAGGGATTCCTACAGTAGCCAGCCTATTGTGCCTATAACCAACAAATGCCCATATTCCAGTAGAGTTATTTTCAGATTATAGGATATTTATTCTGAGCTGCTGGGGATTGAAGCAAAATTCTTCCTTCTGACTGCTAATGCTGTAAAAATGGGAAGTAAATGGATTATGAATGCCTACATTTCCTGGATGAAATGTGTTTCTAATGAGAAACTAGATCTCCTGGAAAAAAATACCTTCTTTACTGTGATTAGAAAAGAATAAAGTGGGGAAAGCCTATCAATAAATGAAACAAAGTTCGCATTTAGAATTTTCACAACTCAGAATTGTGATTTGTGAAAATCAGTTCAGTCAGCCTCCTTCTAATTTTAATAATACTCATTTCTACCCCTTAGAAAATGTAGAAGAGACATCTCACATTAAATACTGATTTTATTGTCAAAAAGTGTTATTCTTTTGTTTTGTTGTTCAGAAGACACTGCTCCACCAGACATTAGAAACATGGAAGAGACATCTGTCTGAACAATTAAA
Source organism: Amazona ochrocephala (assembly GCA_039720435.1). Lineage (NCBI taxonomy): Eukaryota > Metazoa > Chordata > Aves > Psittaciformes > Psittacidae > Amazona > Amazona ochrocephala. Next base: position 54,056,859 of record CM077909.1, on the reverse strand, counting down.
ATATGCTTCTTCTATTGACAGTTTAAAGATAAAGGCATTTTCAAAAGGAAGTTTGTACTACCACTCTGTAGCATGCGAAGACTTCTCTCTCTCCCCTTTTTTCTCTCCCTGTATTGCTCTATCCCTCTCTTGGCTCCTTTAACTCAACAGATAAACAGACAACTAGCTTGAAAGATTTTTACCATCCCATGGCTAAAGTAAAATGCAAGAACTCTCACTTTTTGAGCTTAATTAATGTTGTCTGCTTGCTAGTTAATCATTCTAGCTGCTATTTGTGTATGGACATCAGTTTAGATACTCTGGAACTGTTGATTTCAAGTCTAAAATGGACAGAATTTTGCAATAGCCATATTTAAGACTGTCTAAATGACTAAGTGAAAGGAGGTTGATGCTTCAAAATCACAAGTCACTTAGGTATTTTTTTGAAAAATTATCTTCTGTTTCAGGAAGAAAAAGTGCTTAAGATTTATTCTAAAGATAAGTTTTTAAATGGATAGCAACATAATACAAATATGCGGCGGGAGAACATGGACAACGCAGCAACGACCAATGTGATCGAACGTTGACAATTTATTAAACGCAAGCACCAGCTTTTATAGAAAAGTTACAAAGTACTGGAACAGTCGTTATCTGATTGGTTAACTTGTGAAACGTCCATAGCAACAGGCCCAGGCCTTGCAAGCAAGGCCTGCTCCGTGGTAACCTGACCTGGCACTGACATCCTGCTCAGTGCCTTTGTGGAAACCTGAATGCAGGTGCTCAGTGCCTTTGTGGCAACCTGAATGCAGGTGCTCAGTGCCTGATTGCGGTGCTCAGTGCCTTTGTGGTAAGCCTGCTCAGTGCCTCCCCAAGGCAACGTCCTCTTCATGTCCGCACGTAGGCATCCTGTGTTGACCCTTTCAGTAGCCTGTGAAGCCCTCAGCTCACCACTCGAGTGAGGCTAAGTCAGAGGCTGGATTGCTCACAACAAGAAACTCTGCAACACAAATAGTTCTATATTTTGTGAAAAACAGATTGTGTTCCTGAGGTGATATTTATATCACAAAATATAGGTTGAAACAGCATTTTACGACCATGTTGTAAATCCTTGGAAGAGGAGAGGTCTCCAAGGAAAAAAAAGTTCTCACACAACAATGGCACAAACAGAATTGGCAGGCATTTTCTGTAGTTTAAATGAACATCTGGAACTCATATGTTTATTGTTGAATACTGACAACATCTAAGACCAGAAAGTAGGAGTGGTTTGACTTGTACTGGACAAGAATGAAACAAATATTAAAGAAATATAATGAAGTAACACAGCAGTAAGGAGATCTACATAGCTTACAAATATGATTTGGTTTTGTTTGAACAACTGTTCAAACAAATAATAGTCTAACTACCAACATTGAACTCTTTTGATTATATGACAAGAAATGTCAAATACATGCAGGTTTGACCATTATATGATGTCATTAGGAGATTTTATACTTAAAGTATGTCATATTCATTTGTGTGGTAAAAACTTAGGAATTTTAGATACAGAAATAAACATTGTATAAGATGGTCTTGTATAATACAGGAAAAGAGAAAAAAAGTTGTTAAGTAATAATTCAGTGTAAATATTATCTCCTTAGAAGGAAAATCCACTAAGGAATACATTATATGAACTAGATTTATCTCTTCATTAAGATTGTTCTACATTACTCTGCCATGTAGTTGATATGGCAATTTAGAAGCTGTAAGAAGCCGTAAACTAAAACCAACCTCTCCAAATAATCTGCCTTGCAGTTAAGGATGGTCCTAAAACAGCTCTCAACTTCAAAGCATAAAAAACATCCCAAAAGACTGCCTTCAAATGTTCTCAGCAGATTTCTTGCCAAAGTTGTTATGGGACTGAAATGCTCAATTATAGTAGACATGAGATAAAAATATAACGTCTGGGTTATAATCTGTTCTGAAGTTTGTGTTTTATCTGGCCTCATCTCTATATTATACTCTTAGAATCAGAAGGAGGAAATCCTTGCTGAAAAAAGTTAATTAACCAAGCAAGTTTTCTAAAAAAGTGATACAGTATTCTGTGCTGCTGATGTGTTCCAAGACAATTTTCTGCAAACGTCATGTTTGCTCACCTCAGAAGCTTTCTCAGAAATGTAGGAAAACAACAAACTGGGTTACAGGCTGTAAAAAAACCAAATTCACTGTAGAGTTTCTGCTTTGAGGCAAGCAGGTGTCTTGGACCCTGTGGCCTAGTGATAGCGCCCTCAGAAACAGGACGCATCAATGTTGAAAGTTTGCACGAGCTTTTTGCAAATTTTCAACAGATGTGATATTGACAAGGAAAAAAATACAGATAAATAAAGCCAGGGAAATAATTCATAATGCTTTATTTAGCAATGTGTGCTTGGGTGGGGCCCTCATGAGCTAATTGAAACTGTGGCATATACATATAAGTTCTGGGAAACCTTTTTGCCTTATGCTTGAATGAAGTTTTAACAACAGGTAATTTTACTGATTTCAACAAATGTGGTTCATAGTTTCAAAATCAATAATTGAGTTGCATTCACCAGCTAAGGAATAAAATGTTCCACGTTGTATTTCAGGGGAAAATGAAAATAAACACTTCTGTTATGAAAAGCTTTGTTTCTGAATGTCTATGTATTGCTTTTCCTAATTTGGGGGGGGAAAAATAAGAGAGCTACCTTATTTCTGACTTGAAATTTACATGCCAAGATTAAATTTGGAGCAAAGAATTTATTATTAGTTTTCAATTCCCCAAATGAGAGGGGACTCTACAGAAAAAAAGTCAATATTACCACAACAATGGTACAAAACAGAATCATCAGCATTTTACAACACTGAACATCTGCAAGTCATGTGTTTCATCCTCCAGCAGGGGAACACACGTATTTTTGCATCCAGCTTTTTTTTTCCTCTCATGAAAAAAATTACTTCTGTCTTAAAACAACAACAACAACAAAATAAACAAAAAAACCCCAACTATACAAAAAACCCCTATTAAGTCCAAATGACATTTTTCAAATGAAGTAGCTCCTTTATATAGAGCCAATCCTAACTTAAAGTTTTTCAAGTACTACTGAATATAAGTCGCGGGGGATAAGGAACAACGTACCACTGACCAATATGATCACGCTGAACAATTTATTGTGCGCAAGCATGTCTTATATAGAAAAGTTTCAGAACACTAGAACATTCGATAACACTTGATTGGTTAACTTCACCCGGCCGAGTGCTAGCAACAGTTTAACGATTAGTTGCGGTTTAAAGTGTCCGCAGCAGCAGGCTCCGGCTTGCAAGCAGGGTTTTCTCTGTGGTAACCTGATCCGGCTCCGCGGCGTCCGGCTCAGTCCCTCTGTTAACCCTTTCGTCGACCTGCAACGCCTCACAAAGCCTGTTACCCACTGCTAGAGTGAAGCTAAGTCAAAGGCTGGATTGCTCACATGTCCATTAGCTGAAAGAAATGCTTCCACAATACCCTCTTCTTGTTTTTGAGCAATCCAGATTTGACTTAGCATTCTGTTTACAAACCTTTTCAACAGCGTAAATACAATGGTGCACGCAAGCAAAATTAATAATACAATGCCTAACACCTTCAAAGCAATAATTATCCAACTTTGAATCCAAGTCCCTATTCCCCATCCTGAAAAAACATTACGGAGCCAGTCATCCAATGGATTCACATCCTGTTGGATTTTTTGAGAGTGTTCCTTTAGATAGGTCAACTGTTTGTGAATGCTCTGGCTATGATCAGATAGATTCATACAACACATACCTTCAAAGTCCTCACAGCCATGACCCTGTGCCAACCCAGGCTTGTGAGTAAGCCCGTATATCTTAAAGCTGTTCTCATTATACCCAGGTATTCCTATTAAACATGTTTGAAATGGATCTGTGGCTGATGCCATAGCAAGACAAAACTCTGACACCCCACTCTCACTGGCCCATGTTACCCACAAATTCTTTCTAGGATTGATTTCGTGTAACAGAGGTACAGAACTATATACAAACAGCAAAATTAGCAGCTTAACCGCTAACAGATTCTTGATCATTGCTGACATCTTCCGGTGCAGACGAGTTATTTTCTGCTGAATCTCGCCAGGGCCGTATCCAACGAGCCGGTATCCACCGAACGCCTTGATCTGGTTAGTATCATGGGGGACCGGGAGGTCTGATTGTAAGATGTATGTTATGATTTGCCGAGACATTTGAGAGTGTAGCCCATATTGAGTCACGGCTGTCTGAGCTTTTTCTAATAGCTTCCAATCAATTGCTTCCCACTGGTTGGTGCCCTGTGGTGTAACCGACACTGGAAAGGCTTGTGGAACAAAACTCCCTTCTAGGATAGCATCTCTAATAACTCCCTTCCACCTTTTTGACACTCCACCAGAATCTTGACCAGAGGAATTAAACAAGTGTGGTGGGGGAGCTAGCACCGAAGCCGCAGGAGCAGGAGAGGCACCAGCTCCCTTGTGCACGAACAATCCCAATTCTTCCTTTTGAGTCACCGCCATGAGTTTCTCTATAACCTCCTGCAATAATTCTTTCGTTGAGTCATTTAGTTCTTTCGGTTGCTCTATTTCTTCAGGGGTAGAAACATTAAGGTCAATGGGGGAGCGGTTTGGGGTGGAGCTAAGGGAATATTCTGATGTGCCAGGCCTATAATCTGTGGATGCCTTCACCTCGCAGCGAGGTTCAGCATTGTCAGGATCAGTAACAATATCGGGTTTTGGTCCCTCCTCACTGGACCGGGATTGAAAACCCTTCTTGACTGCCTTTGCAATTTTTGGGTGAGTCCTCCCCCCGGCATAATGATCGAAGGGATTCCAAGTGGGGTTCTTAGAACCCAAAGTTAGGGGCCCCGCGGGTAGTTGGGAGGCAGGGAGGGCTGGAGGCTCAGGCGGAGGCACGGATGGCACTACCGGAGACAAGGCTTCAGCCACCGAAGCAGCTGCAGCTCTCTCTGATTTCATATCTCGCAAAGTCTCTCGGATAAGCTTCCATAGTGTGCAATATTTTTGGGCCTCACGCGCTGCCTTCCCCCCATCAGTTATAGTGTCCCAGAGCCGGGTGCCTATCGCCTCCCATGTGGATATTTCAAGCGCCGCTCCAACCCCGCTAAATAGCCCCTTTTCTTTACTCCATTGGAGTAGTCCTTTAAGTATATCTTCTTCATATTTAATCCCTCTCCTTGAGAGGATGCATTGGAGGAGATGAAGAACAGCTATCTCTTCCTTTGTCTGAGCCACCCCCATTCCTCCCCAACCGCCACTTGCCTTATTGAAGTGGACCTTTTTCGCAGAGACTCTCTTCTTCTGCGGCACGCGTGCTTCATCTACATCGGCAGGGCTGCTGCCGGCTGCATTTCGGTCGGCTTCCCACCCGTCAGGTCTGCGCTGATCTTCACCACCGAAGCAGCTCTCAGGAGGCAGATCTGAGGGTCCCTGTTCGGGCGCCACTTGTCACGGGGGATAAGGAACAACGTACCACTGACCAATATGATCACGCTGAACAATTTATTGTGCGCAAGCATGTCTTATATAGAAAAGTTTCAGAACACTAGAACATTCGATAACACTTGATTGGTTGACTTCACCCGGGCGAATGCTAGCAACAGTTTAACGATTGGTTGCAGTTTAAAGTGTCCGCAGCAGCAGGCTCCGGCTTGCAAGCAGGGTTTTCTCTGTGGTAACCTGATCCGGCTCCGCGGCGTCCGGCTCAGTCCCTCTGTTAACCCTTTCGTCGACCTGCAACGCCTCACAAAGCCTGTTACCCACTGCTAGAGTGAAGCTAAGTCAAAGGCTGGATTGCTCACATGTCCATTAGCTGAAAGAAATGCTTCCACAAATATACTCCTGGCTTTTGCGTTCCTTTCGGCCCTTTTGATTTCTTCCCCTCGTACTGAGACAGCTAAAGAAACCCCAGAATTTATATCTTCAAGCAGGTACACACTTAATCCCAGAAGCGGACTGTAAAACTATAATCATACATCAAAATACTGGTCATACAATTAGGTGTAAGCTGCATGCTTGCAGTCTGTCTTTCCATTGCTGAGGCTTCCAGGGATAAGGAGGAACCTTTCACAGTTGTTTCAGCCATTAGCCGAGAGCTATATTCCTGTTACTCCTAAAAATAATTACTGTAATTTGTTCATTGTGCTCAGACTTTTTTTTCCCCAAATCAGAGTTCCACAGAAACAGGATGAAAACTGTTCAAGTAAGCAGAATATGCAACCAAAGGAGCATGTTATGGTATGCAGAAGGAGCAGACATTCACATAATCTCTAGAAACTTAAAATGTTAATCAGTTTTAGTAATAGCTTCAAGCAAAGCAGCTTTTAGGGGGAATAAAAAAGCATGCTATTAGGTTTGGTATAATTAAATGCTATTTCTAATGATAGCTGTGGTAGTTGGAGGCACACATCTACCAGGGTAAGTGTCCTGGGTTCAGCAGCAGTAGTCATTTTTTCTCCTTCTTGGTAGCTGGTGCAACGCTGTGTTTTTGATTTTGGGCCTGGGAACAGCGCTGATAACACCAGTGTTTTCAGTTACTTCTTGGTAATGTTTAGGCTGGCCAAGGACTTTGTGAGTCTCGTGCTCTGCCAGGGAGGAGGGGAAGCCGGGAGGAAGGAGAGACAGGACACCTGACCCAGACTAACCAAAGAGGTTATTCCATACCACAGCACGTCATGTCCAGGAGGTAGAAACGGAGAGCAGAGGCCCGGAAGGATGGTGGGGGTGCACGGTGGTGGGTGCGCTGCTTGCTCGGGCTTGATATTGGATGGTGATAAATTGTATTCTTTTCCCTTGTATTTTCTCTTGTCATTATTATTATCGGTGGTAGCAGTAGTGGTTTGTGTTATACCTTCATTACTAAACTGTTCTTATCTCAACCTGTGGGAGTTGCATTCTTTCGATTCTCCTTCCCGTCCCTCTAGGAGCGGAGGGAAGAAAGAGTGGGGAGTGAGTGAGAGAGCGGCTGTGTGAGTTTGTAAGCTTAAACCACGACAGTAAGTATTGTTTGAAAATGGTGAGGAATATGTGAAACACCAAGTATGTGTTTTGCAAAATTATTACACAAAATGAGGTTGTTCCTTTTATTTGCTGAGCGTCTTCTAGAGAATAATTTGGATAGAAAAGTATGCTGTTAGTATTCATTCACTTTCTGTTCTGTAATTCCAGAGTATAATAGAATTATCTCTGATTAATAGTTGTATAAAAGCTAGCTGTTATATGGTATGTAATTCCCAGTGTTATAAATGCAAATGTCTAAAGTTGAAATCAAGCCTCGGTGAAAGAATGATTGCAGCTTATGCCTGTGCAGGGCACTTCCTTTCCCTGCTGCAGATGGGAATGACCTTTTCAGAAGCTGACACAGAGCTCAAGGAATTAAACTCTGAGTCTCTCCTGAAGCAGGGAAAGAAGAGAAGAAAGTAACAGCAAAAGGCAAGGCTCCTGAGGGCAAGATAGGTGAAATAAGGATGCAGTTCACAGGGCTAAGTCACAGCTATGTATTTCATCTTTCTAGTGTTTGTTTGCATGAGATAGAGGGGAAGTCTGAAGTGGGAGGAAGGATGGTGGACTCAGGTAATACACGCAGTTAAAAACTACCATGGCATTTTGGACCATCACAGCCACGGTGCATTCAGTGTGAGATGACGATGCCATACTCTGAAGGTTGCTCAGAGGTGGATGTTGAAGGAGGAACCAGCATTCTGACTAGCTTTATACTGTAGGGATTACTGGAAATAATAAAAGTATGTACTAAACTCCGCACACTACAGTGGAGACCTGCTGGAATTGCTGGGACTAGGGCAAATTTCTGTGGTAAGAATACACAATATTATTGGTATAGAGAAAAAGGAATTTTTTATGACCACCAACCAAAAGTAGTCAAATAAGTCAAATGAAGGTATTCAGAAGAAAAAGTTATTGGAGTTCAACTTTGCAAATAGTGCTATGACTGACATTATAAAAATTGATTTGGTGTCCAGTATTTTGTAATGATAAAGAAAGAATCATTTTGATAATCTACAAAACTACCTTTGTACTTATTAAAAAAGAAAAAGAGCTCAATAATAATATTTGAAAAGAAAAATCACTTCTGAATTTTCATATTATTCTCCTAACAGAGCAACAATCTTCAGGATCTCCATTCCTTGACATAGAGAACAGTACAATCAAAATCTGCAATTACCTGAGTTTGATAATATACTGACAGAATTGTTTAGATATATGTTAAAAAGCTTCCTATGCCTCCTTAAATCTCAGAAGTTAAAGATGCCACTATTCTCATTAACACCAAAAAGGCAGAAGAGATTGCATAGCCTATTGTTAATCATCTACTGTAACTTCAGAGTCAAAGAAGGTACAGGTGAAATTTTGCTTAGCACTCTTCAGCTATGAGAGGAATAGGGCAGATAGCTGTATTCTGTCTTCAGTAATCTGAGAGACACATATACAGCTGTTAATAGAATTCAGTTTTGTTACCTACCTTGAAACTTTGGGTCTGACAAAAATATACTAATTACATTATATCTGATAACAAGGCTGTTCTGTGATGTTATGTTTGATAGAGTCAGTTAGGAGAGTGTCCTGACCAATTCTTATCCTGTTGCCTCCAGCAAAGAAATAATCAAACAAAAATGCCAGGGCCAAGTGCAAGGTCCTGCAATTGAGTCAGGGTAATCCCAAGCACAACTACAGGCTGGATGAAGAATGGATTGAGAGCAGCCCTGAGGAGAAGAACTTGGAGATGTTGGCTGATGAAAAGCTCACTATTACCCTGCCATGTGTGCTTGCAGCCCAGAAATCAACCATATGCTGGGCTGCATTAACAGGAACATGGCGAGCAGGTCAAAGGAGGTGATTCTGCCCCTTTATTCTGCTCTCATGAGACACCACCTGCAGTCCTGCATTCGGTTCTGGGGTCTCCAACATGAGAAAGGTGTGGGCCTGCCTGAGTGTGTTCCGAGGAGGGTGCGAGGATGATCAGAGAGCTGGAGCACCTCTCCTATGAAGATAAGCTGAGAGGGTTGGGCTTGTTCAGCCTGGAGAAGAGAAGGCTCAGGGGAGACCTTAGTTTAGCCTTTCAATACCTAAAGGGTGCCTAAAAGAAATCTTGAGCAGCACTTTTTACAAGGGCATGTACGGGTAGGACGAAGGAAGATGTCTTTAAAATGAAAGAGAATAGCTTTAGGTTGGACAGAGGTTCTTTACTATGAGGGTGGTGAGGCACTGGAACAGATTGCCCAGAGAAGTTGTGAATGTTCCATCAGTGGAAGTGTTCAAGGTCAGAGTGGATGGGGCTTTGTGTAACCTGGTCTAGTGGATGATGTCCTTATCTACCTATGACAGGGGGGCTGGAACTAGATGATCTTGAAGGTCCCTTCCAACATTAAAAATTCTATGATTCTATGAAAAAAGACCTACAACTGAAGATCATTCTGTCATCCAGCTATGTCTCAGGAAGCAAGGAGCTTGATCTAGATAATTTTTTCATAATGTGGGAATTGCTTAAATTTAATGAGTGTTGGAATCCCCAATAACATTTTTAGACGGTTGTGAGGTGTTGTATAGTAAATATTTTGCCCTTAGGGCTCAAACAAACACAGATTATTTGTGTTAGAAATTTTTTTTGTAAAGAGGTAGGGAGTCATTAGGAGCAGTGGAAAATACTGAAGTGATAGATAAGCCTTCTCCAGGTAAAGTTTAAACAGAAACATATGGTTGAAAGTTATCAAATAATTTTGTCATCTAATTTTGTGATGCATAAGATGACAGCCTTTTATACAAGGGCCTGACAGTATGCACCACCAGGTATAGCACATTTTTGGGCTGATTAACAGGTAGAGTTTAGAAAGAGCAAAGCAGAAAACTTCAAACTAAATAAAACATCTGCACAGCTGCAGCAATATCTAGTTTGCTATATGAGTGAGAAACTTCGCCTTGATGTTGATGATAGATACATCTTTTAAATGAGTTTCATCTGCACCATCTGTGTGCCGTATTGTGCATCGTATAGCAGAATAGCATTTATAACAATAAATTTTTGGAACACACTGATCTTTCAGGGAGTAAAGCAGCAGGACAACTGTGTTGGACAGACCAGCCAGTCTTACCTCTGTGCCTGGCAAAATCTTGGAGCGGATTATCCTGGAAGGCATGCTAAGGCACATGAAAACCAACAAGGTGCTTGGTGACAGCCAGCATGGCTTCACTAAGGGGAAATCCTGCCAGACCAATCTGGTGACCTTCTATGAAGGGGCTACGGAACTGATGGACAGGGGCAGAGCAGTTGATGTCATCTACCTGGACTTGTGTAAAGCCTTTGACACTGTCTCCCATGACATCCTTCTCTCTAAGTTGGAGAGACATCAATTTGATAGGTGGACCACTGGGTGGATAAAGAACTGGCTGGATGGCCGCACGCAAAGAGTAGTGCTCAGTGGCTCAGTGTCCAGCTGGAGACCAGTAACGAGTGGTGTTCCTCAGGGATCGGTGTTGGGACCGGTCTTGTTCAACATCTTTGTGGGTGACATGGACAGTGGGATTGAGTGCGCCCTCAGCAAGTTTGCCAATGACACCAAGCTGTGTGGTTCGGTTGATACATTGGAGGAAAGGAATGCCATCCAGAGGGACCTTGACACACTTGTGAGGTGGGCTGATGCCAACCTGATGAAGTTTAACCATGCTAAATGCAAAGTCCTCCACCTGGGTGGGAGCAATGCCAGGCACAGCTACAGATTGGGTGGGGAGGAGATTGAGAGCAGCCCTGCAGAGAAGGACTTGGGGGTGTGGGTTGATGAAAAAATGAACATGAGCCGGCAGTGTGCGCTTGCAGCCCAGAAAGCCAACCGTATTCTGGGCTGCATCAAAAGGAGTGTGACCAGCAGGTCGAGGGAGGTGCTCCTGCCCCTTTACTCTGCTCTCGTGAGACCTCACTTGGAGTATTGTGTGCAGTTCTGGTGTCCTCAACATAAAAAGGACATGGAACTGTTAGAACAAGTGCAGAGGAGGGCCACGAGGATGATCAGGGGACTGGAGCACCTCTCGTATGAAGATAGGCTGAGAAAATTGGGGCTGTTGAGCCTGGAGAAGAGAAGGCTGCGTGGAGACCTCCTAGCAGCCTTCCAATACCTGAAGGGGGCCTATAGGGATGCTGGGGAGGGACCCTTCATTAGGGACTGTGGTGAGAGGACAAGGGATAATGGGTTTAAACTTAAACAGGGGAAGTTTAGATTGGATCTGAGGAAGAAATTCTTTACTGTGAGGGTGGTGGGGCCCTGGAATGGGTTTCCCAGGGAGGTTGTGAATGCTTCATCCCTGGTGGCGTTCAAGGTGGGGTTGGACATAGCCTTGGATGGCATGGTTTAGTGGGAGGCATCCCTGGGCATGGCAGGGGGGTTGGAACTCGATGATCTTGAGGTCCTTTCCAACCCTTACTATTCCATGATTCTATGATTCTATGACTATGTACCTAGAATGGAAGATGCCAAAATACCACTGTAAATGCTAAATGGTAAACCATAGGAATGGTTGAAGTACAGGGATACACCGGAACGAAACTTTGGGCAATATGAATTTCATGTCAGTAGTTAACATTTACTGTCAAAACAAAAAATCACACAAAATACAATACTGTGCATGTCAGAAGTTTGGTTTTAGAAGTTCCATTCCATTTAGAGGTTCCCAGTGCATGAAAACATCAGTTTCCAAAACAGCAATGTGATTAGCAGGAAAATGCTCCACTCTGAGTAGGCAGTACTTCCTCTCTCAAGCTCCTTCATCAAGCTTTACATCAAAACGCCTACACAGAAGGCACTTTTCTTCTTGTATGGCAAAACAATACTCCTAAAGCCTAAATATAACTAGTTTACAGGTTTTTAATGTCTTATTCTATGTGGTGTCAAGGTTCCATCTGAAATGTAACTAACTACTCTTATCATTTGCTATGGGAATTAAAATCTCTAAGCACACTAATTTCAGACCCTTAGAAAACTAAAGCCTTACGTTTTATGTGTTGCAAGCACACCACAGTTAGCCAAAAGCCTTTTAAAAATAACTGAACAAGCACTGTGGCCTACTGGAGAGGAAGAGTAATTATCCAACAGAAATTGCTCTTAAAAGATATAAGATGTTTTAATAAAGTATTTCCGAATAATGGGAAGTATTCTGTCTGAAAAGGAAGGTATCATTAAACACAGCTTTTTTTTTTACTTTATCATGTTTTTATTCGTGCTCATTAAAAAACAGGTTGGCACAGAAACTGCAGTCTTTGATCTTGTCTTCCTTTTAATAAATTGTGTTCTCCACAGAATACTTCGCTTGTTGTGCTATTCAACTAAGAGCCAGGTCACCATTATTTTATAAATCAGTAAAATTTAAGTTTGTACAGAGCACTACTGAAGCTGATTAAAGTCTCATTTGCTGTCCTTTGGAAAAAGAGACACTGAAACTGTTAAACATGAGCTCCTTCTACAAACAAAAATTTCCTGATGTCAGGGAAGGGAAAGAGATCTCATGTGAAACATTGAACTGGAAGCAGACTAATACGATGAAGCATGAAGCTTCTTTGAAAATAAGGTCATAGCATACCATCATCTAAGAAGATGATACTTTGCTGACTGATCCAGTTCATCTTAATGACAAACATTTGGGCAAAGAAAATCTCCTTTGCTAGGGCTTGCAAAATAAATATATATATATATGGCTCAAATCTAAGGCCTTACTAAGTGGGGACAACTTCTGTATCTACAAATGAGCCTGAAATCAAACCTGCAAATCTGAGCATTCACAAATGTCTGGGGAGAAGACTTATTTCCTACTTAAGACTCAGATTCTAATTTCACACCTCGATTTTTTATCTTAAAAAAATCTCAATTAATAATATAGCTGTGCATATATGGGATTTTGTATCCCCAAGCTTTGTGAGTTGGGGCCCTCTCAAATGAAGCAGTTATTCATATTCCACAAACCCTCACCAAGAGGAGAAAAATTATTAACTTTCATGTGACTATATTGAAAACAAGGAAAGATTTGCTGTTTGATACCACCCATAATAATACTAGTAAAGCTAGATACTCAAGGGTATTAAAGGTTCAAGTCCTTCACAAGGTCTTTCACAAGGATTCATGTTTGTCACATTGAAACTTACCATCTTAGAAAGAAAACCAAGCAAAGGAAAATGCTATTTTGAATTATCCAAATAAGCTAAATTAGTTTCCACTGCAAAAATCAATCTAGTAATGACTGGTACAGCACTGAAGAGGTTACTACAGTGGAAAGCAGAACATGCTGGTTTCAAAAGGCTTTTATAATCCCCTTGATAATGCAATATAACATCCAAATAACCACTACTGAAGCCTGAGTTAATGACTAAAATGTAAAAGGCTCAGCATGAAACTCTGGAAATGACTGTAGAGGTCTTAAAATCAGTTGTTTATCCAAAATTTCCTGAAGCAGCCAGATGTGCTCTCTTATATGAATTTTGATCTGTTCCTTTTTTTAGGAATATTACCTGAAAAGTATCCAACCAGTCCAAACAAGCTATTTTTCTGCTGCATTTTTGTTTAGAAGTGATGCCTCCAGGTGCTGTGAAAGACTCACAGCATCAGGTGAAACACTAGACATTAGGAAGAAATTCCTAATGATGAGGATGGTGAGACACTGGCATAGGTGGCCCAGAGAAGATGTGGCTGTCCCATCCCTGGCAGTGCAGCACTCAAGGCCAGGTTGGACAGGTCTTTGATTAAACTGGTCTAGTGTGTGGTGTCACTTCCCCTGGCTGGGGGATTGGAACTAGATGATCTGCAAGGTCCCTTCCAACCCAAACCATTCTGTAAGTCAGACACTAAAGGAACCAAGGCTTTTCTTACTTGTGTGGACCTGGGAGAGTCATTCCTCTGATTTATTATTATTCCTATGATTTATTATTTTTTTATTCCACTCCATGATTACACGCAATTTCCTTAGAGAAAGTGAGTTTGAAACCTTTCAACCTTTCCATACATTGTCTCAGAGTAAGATATAAATGGAAGATGAAAGGCCATCTCTTTGCCCATGTTCCTTTTAAGTTAGTAGTACTTCTATTGAATGGTGCTAGTTTGTGGGACAGCCAAAACATTAAGAGTATTTTGGGTTTTACCACTGCAACTTGTTTTACAGGGCACATGCAACAAAAGCAGACCTATTCCTTCTGTTAATTCTTTCTTTCACCAGTAACTTCAGGTGAGGCAGTGTTACCAATTTTGTCCCAGTTGGACTTTTTAGTCCAATTTTCAGCACTCAAAACTGGAATTTGGGGCTTAAGTGATGAAATTCAGAGACTCACTGCTCTGTAATGTTCTATACAAAATACTGCTGGCAACACTATCAATTTTTCATCTTCCAGAGTTACTCATACTTGTCACACACATAGAGTACTCACACAACCAGGAGAAGGCTGAGGTTCTTAATGACTTCTTTGCCTCAGTCTTTACCGGCAAATGCTCTGACCACACCACCCAAGTCTTGGAAGGCAGATGCGGGGATGGTGAGGGTGGGGACCCTGGGCCCACTGTGGGGGAGGATCTTGTTCGGGACCACCTTAGGAACCTGAATGTATACAAGTCCATGGGACCGGATGAAATCCATCCACGGGTCCTGAAGGAGCTGACAAATGAAGTTGCTAAGCCACTGTCCATCATATCTGAAAAATCATGGCAGTCAGGTGAAGTTCCCGATGGCTGGAAAAAGGGAAATATAACCCCCATTTTTAAGAAGGGGAAAATGGATGAGCCAGGGAATTACAGACCAGTCAGTTTCACTTCTGTGCCTGGCAAAATCTTGGAGCGGATTCTCCTGGAAGGCATGCTAAGGCACATGAAAACCAACAAGGTGCTTGGTGACAGCCAGCATGGCTTCACTAAGGGGAAATCCTGCCAGACCAATCTGGTGACCTTCTATGAAGGGGCTACGGAACTGATGGACAGGGGCAGAGCAGTTGATGTCATCTACCTGGACTTGTGTAAAGCCTTTGACACTGTCTCCCATGACATCCTTCTCTCTAAGTTGGAGAGACATCAAATTGATAGGTGGACCACTGGGTGGATAAAGAGCTGGCTGGATGGCCGCACGCAAAGAGTAGTGCTCAATGTCCAGCTGAAGACAAGTAACGAGTGGTGTTCCTCAGGGATCAGTGTTGGGACCGGTCTTGTTCAACATCTTTGTCTGTGACATGGACAGTGGGATTGAGTGCACCCTCAGCAAGTTTGCCGATGACACCAAGCTGTTTGGTTCGGTTGATACATTGGAGGAAAGGAATGCCATCCAGAGGGACCTTGACACACTTGTGAGGTGGGCTGATGCCAACCTGATGAAGTTTAACCATGCCAAGTGCAAAGTGCTCCACCTGTGTTGGAGCAATGCCAGGCACAGCTCCAGGTTGGGCAGGGAGGAGATTCAGAGCAGCCCTGCGGAGAAGGACTTGGGGGTGTGGGTTGATGAAAAAATGAACATGAGCCGGCAGTGTGTACTTGCAGCCCAGAAAGCCAACCGTATTCTGGGCTGCATCAAAAGGAGTGTGACCAGCAGGTCGAGGGAGGTGCTCCTGCCCCTTTACTCTGCTCTCGTGAGACCTCACTTGGAGTATTGTGTGCAGTTCTGGTGTCCTCAACATTAGAAGGACATGGAACTGTTAGAACAAGTGCAGAGGAGGGCCACGAGGATGATCAGGGGACTGGAGCACCTCTCGTATGAAGATAGGCTGAGAAAATTGGGGCTGTTGAGCCTGGAGAAGAGAAGGCTGCGTGGAGACCTCCTAGCAGCCTTCCAATACCTGAAGGGGGCCTATAGAGATGCTGGGGAGGGACTCTTCATTAGGGACTGTGGTGAGAGGACAAGGGGTAATGGGTTAAAACTTAAACAGGGGAAGTTTAGATTGGATATGAGGAAGAAATTCTTTACTGTGAGGGTGGTGAGGCACTGAAATGGGTTTCCCAGGGAGGTTGTGGATGCTTCATCCCTGGTGGCGTTCAAGGTGGGGTTGGACATAGCCTTGGATGGCATGGTTTAGTGGGAGGTGTCCCTGCCCATGGTAGGGGGATTGGAACTCGATGATCTTGAGGTCTTTTCCAACCCTAACTATTCTATTATTCTATGATTCTAAGACCTTTCAGTCGATGTTTTCTGAACGACAGAGTTAGCAGAGAGCAGTTTCTGCAGATTGTTTTCCTGCAAGAATCCTACATCCCGCTATCCGTTCACTACCCAGCACATCTGCCCTGTTACACCAGACTTAACAGGATTTAAACCCTCTTCTGAAGCCCTTCATCACCACCTGGGCAAAAGGCACCATGCTGTGGCTGACTCCAAGCTGAGCATGTGATGCACTGGCAATTTGCTAATATGCTAGCCAGCAGGGCAAATAGAAGCAATAGCTGCTGAGCTCAGACTGCAGCTTGCCTCTCCGCTGTCACAATCTTTCAGACATCTTTCTTCAATTTTTACTAAATATGTCACTCTATTCCTCTGCCATATTTAATGCAAATTAAATATGTTCATAAGTTAGTTGCAGGATTTGAGGTATGAACAAGAGGGCAAGCAGTATTGTGTTTCTGTTTTGCTTGCTTAGGAAATCAAATTAAGTTTTGGCAACTGCTGCAGATTGACAATCAGTAGTGCTTCTTTTACCTTGGCTACCATTTTTCCAACAGGAATGGCCAACATGAAATATTTTAGGAAGCATTTCTCACGCCTGTGCAGTACTACCATATCACTACATTTCAGAGCCTATTGGGAAGAAACATCTTGAGCACAGGAGACTGAAGAATTTGAAATTTTTATGACAAAGTCCCACTCAACTATTACAAATTCAGGGCATATAAGTCAGTTCATTTATGTTTGATTCATCTATTTGCCTGAAACCATTATATTATTTAGGCAAAAGTATTGTCTTCTAAAGTAATTATTGTTAGCTCCAGAATCCCACTGTTCTCAGGTCCTATTCATTGTACTACTGTCAGCCAACCATAAAATGTTTTCTTCAAGTCTCAAATTGATTAGAATAATATTGGTATTAAAAGAATTGTTTCAAATATCAGTTTAAGCAATTAATTGCATAAAAAGTAATTCTGCTCCACACGGCTCTCTTCTTGATTTTTACCTGGCTTTCTAAACTGTGAATGCTGCCAGCCCACTGAAGCTCTCTGCCTGCCACTTCAACCTAAGCTTTTTCATGTTACGCCCAGCAACTGTGGCTATAAAAGGAAAAATTGCATCTTAAGTTAGGTGGAGCATCAGACTATATCTACCAATTAAATTGACACTTGTATCTCTCTCATTTAGTACTAATCTGTTTGTTCTAAAAAATTTCAAGCAAAATTTTACAGATTTAACTTATATATACCATGGATTCCAGAGAACTTATTGGAAATCTATCTATTTTTACCCATGGCATGGAAACTCATTTTTGTCAAGGGATCTGTTTGCACCCAGATGTGGAAGTAAGAAAATGGAGAAATAAATCTTTATTTTTTATTATTGCGCTAGCTTTGTGCACAGCTGTGAGGAATTAAGTAGTGCTAAGGCAGCAATATCTTGAGCCTCACATTTTACAGGGACAACTGAATTCATAGAACCATAGAATCATAGAATAGTTAGGTTGGAAAGGACCTTAAAATCACCTAGTTCCAACCCCCCTACCATGGGCAGGGACACCTCCCACTAAACCATGTCATCCAAGGCTATGTCCAACCTGGCCTTGAACACCACCAACGTTGGAGGATTCACAACTTCCCTGGGCAACCCATTCCAGTGCCTCGCCACCCTCACACCAAAGAATTTCTTCCTCATATCCAATCTAAATTTAGAATCATAGAATCATGGAATAGTAAGGGTTGGAAAGGACCTCAAGATCATCGAGTTCCAACCCCCCTGCCATGCCCAGGGATACCTCCCACTAAACCATGCCATCCAAGGCTATGTCCAACCACACCTTGAACGCCACCAGGGATGAAGCATTCACAACCTCCCTGGGAAACCCATTTCAGTGCCTCACCACCCTCACAGTAAAGAATTTCTTCCTCAGATCCAATCTAAACCTCCCCTGTTTAAGTTTAAACCCATTACCCCTTGTCCTCTCACCACAGTCCGTCATGAAGAGTCCCTCCCCAGCATCCCTATAGGCCCCCTTCAGGTATTGGAAGGCTGCTAGGAGGTCTCCACGCAGCCTTCTCTTCTCCAGGCTCAACAGCCCCAATTTTCTCAGCCTATCTTCATACGAGAGGTGCTCCAGTCCCCTGATCACCTTCGTGGCCCTCCTCTGCACTTGTTCTAACAGTTCCATGTCCTTTTAATGTTGAGGACACCAGAACTGCACACAATACTCCAAGTGAGGTCTCACGAGAGCAGAGTAAAGGGGCAGGAGCACCTCCCTCGACCTGCTGATCACGCTCCTTTTGATGCAGCCCAGAATACGGTTGGCTTTCTGGGCTGCAAGTGCACACTGCCGGCTCATGTTCATTTTTTCATCAACCCACACCCCCAAGTCCTTCTCCGCAGGGCTGCTCTCAATCTCCTCCCTGCCCAACCTGTAGCTGTGCCTGGCATTGATCCCACCCAGGTGGAGGACTTTGCATTTAGCATGGTTAAACTTCATCAGGTTGGCATCAGCCCACCTCACAAGCGTGTCAAGCTCCCTCTGGATGGCATTCCTTCCCTCCAACATTATCAACTGAACCACACAGATTGGTGTCACTGGCAAACTTGCTGAGGGTGCACTCAATCCCACTGTCCATGTCACTGACAAGGATGTTGAACAAGATGAGTCCCAACACCGATCCCTGAGGAACACCACCCGTTACTGGTCTCCAGCTGGACATTGAGCCATTGGCCTGTTATAAACAACCAAAGTCAAATTATAGTAGCAAGAGTAATTTATTGCCTAATTAATGAGAGGTCATAAGCACAGCAGCTCTGGGTGGGCGGAGAGTCTCCGCTCCACCAACAGGCACACCTCAGGCACATATCAATCATTCTTTTAAACAATCAAGGTATACATATTCATTGTGGTTTCACAATATGTAAATTGTCTCCCGTCTCTCATGTTAATTAGTTTCACAATATTGTCCCGCATGCGCACTGCCTCCTGGTGGTCTCAGTCAGGGGTCTCCTGATGAAGTAAGTCGTCTTCCTCAGTCACCTTTGTGCAGACTTCTGACTACGTACTTTCCACCTTGCTGACTTAGCGCATGCTCATTCTCTTTCTTCTTGTTGTTCATCTCTCCTTGACTGGTTCTTACCAGTCCTCCCGGATGTCTTCTATTCTTTAACAATGTGTGGGATATTGTGATTTGACATTTACAAACTACTACTTGTTTCAGGATTGATCAAGCATCTGTGTGGTTTGACATTTACAAACTACCACTTGTTTTAGGATTGTTCAAGCATTGCATATCAGCGTTACTCAATCATTAAGCACAGACAATCATCATCTTTATCAGCAAATTGATAGTTACACTTATTACAGGCCACAACTTTTTTCATGTGGCCGTCCAGCCAGTTCTTTACCCACTGAGATTTCCACCTATCAAATCGATGTCTCCCCAATTTAGGGGCAAGGATGTCACGTGAAACAGCGTCAAACACTTTGCACAAGTCTAGGTAGATGACATCGACTGCTCTGCCCCTCTCCATCAGTTCCATAGTCGCATCATAGAAGGCCACCGGATTGGTCTGGCAGGATTTCCCCTTAGTGAAGCCATGCTGGCTTTCACCAACCACCTTGTTGTTTTTCATGTGCCTCAGCATGCCTTCCAGAAGAATCTGCTCCAAGATTTTGCCAGGCACAGAGGTGAGACTGACTGGTCTGTAATTCCCTGGCTCATCCATTTTCCCTTTCTTGAAAATGGGAGTTATATTACACTTTTTCCAGTCTTTGGGAACTTCACCTGACTGCTAAGATTTTTCTAGTATGGTGGAGAGTGGCTTAGCAACTTCATTTGCCAGCTCCTTCAGGACCCGAGGATGGATTTCATCAGGTCCCATGGACTGATGATAAAAGACACCTGACTTCAGTTAACAGCGTAATATGTGAAAGTTTGATTCTATTCTAGCATTTTTTTTATTTAAAGACAGAGGGACAGAAAAGACAGAAGATGTACAGCATGTTCATATGCATTGAGCTGACCTTATTTGGAACGGAACCCCAAACGGGAGTGTTTGAGCTACTGCCAATTGCAGCCACAGCTATAATTTTCATAGTATCATTGGTTTTCATCTAACATATAAAATTACATAATTTAAGACTTTTTCTACTAATATTCCTAAATCATAAATAGAACTAAAAAGCATATTTCAGACATAAAATCAAGTTATTTTCTGTACTGTATTCTTTTAATTAGTCACTATTTCTCACAATCTTCTCATGACTTTCTAAAACTCTTAAATAATACCCAGTTTATTAGTACTCCATGAATGGCACTTCATGAATTAATCTGTAGCTTTCTAATAATCAGGGAATTAATTACCTCCACTTAAAAACCAGAGCAGCATTTCTCAGACAAGCGGGATTTCCACAAGATGTGTCACACTAAGGATCTTATTTTATCCATCATAGCCATATCAAAGCAAGCACAATTTAGTCTTATACATACAGTAGTCCCTGTAAACGAGAGCTCAAAGCTTATAACATAAGTGTATTCGAAATTGTGTGTGAAAAGACATCTTCTTAAAAAACCCAAAAATGTATTAAAAATTTGAGCTCCCTCAAATTCTCAAAGCTCTTCAGAAATCTGTTGCCTGGAGCATAACATAAGCTTGAAGCTAGCTCTGCATTTAGCAAGAGGTTGCTCCAGTGACCTCAAGGGGTTTCTTCTCACCTAAATTACTGCATTATTTTTTCATGGAATGGTAGGAAGCTATTTGCTATGGGTTGTGGTGAGATGCAAACTTTGGAAGGAACTAGTGTAGGAAAGAGGTTTACATTTGGCCAGCTGGTTTGGGGGATTTTGTTTGTTTGTTTGTTTTTTTGTTTTGTTTGTTTGTTTGTATGTTTGGGGGTTTGTTGTTGCTGTTGTTGGTTTTTTTTGTTTTGATTTTTGGTTTTTTGGTTTTTTTTTTTTTTTTTTTTTGGGGGGGGTGGTTTAGAGTCTACCTGGGTACTTAGTATATTAAATGAAAAAAAAAAAATACACAAAACCCCTAAGTCTGTGAGTTTAAGTGAAAGCAACATGCCTCATGTGGATAAAGTAACATAATATCCACTTTTTAGTCTCTTGTCTGGAGAAGACCAGAACTGTTCTTTGATGACCTTAGGGAATGCCACTTCGTAAAACAAAGGCATAATGGATAAGGAAGGCAAAATCACAAGTTTATGGCATCAAAGAACTTCTTAATACTCTGGGAAAAGGACAGGGACAAAGCCAGCACAATGATCCAAGACTTTACTGTTTCTTCAAGCCACTCTTCAGTTTTGGAAAGACTTTCAAATTATCAAGATTTTAAACATCAGAGAGAGTTAAACTTGTACACCCAAAAATTCTGTATTGGTCTAAATATCGTTTGATTTCAGAGAAAGTAGTGAAAAAAAACAGAAGCAAAACAAGGTGCTGACATTATTTGCTTTCACCCTAATTCTTACCATTCCCTCTAGGTTTACTTTTCTGTTCAGACTTTTGCTGCATCATGTGCTTCCCATATGCCTCTAAAATATATGGTATACAGTAACATATAGAATTATAGTGTATAAAGACACATCTTAGATGATAAGAAGCATTAAAAGAAACTGGAATTAAGGTAATAACTTTTGCATTTTCAGATTTCTAAGTGCTGAAGCAGGGGAAAAGCATGAGGAAATAAGAGAGGCAGAGATGAAGTATTATGAACTGACCACAGTCCTTATTCCCCATCCCCTTGTACCACTTCTGGGCAGGATACAGAAGAGTAGAAACAAAGTTGAGTCTGAGAAGAAGCGGGCAGAGGAATGTGGTTTTAGTTCTGGTTTTATTACTCACTATTGTACTCTGTTATTAATTGGCAATAAATTAAATTATTTTTCCCCAAGTTCAGTTTATTTTGCCCTTAATGGTATTTGAAGAGTATTCTTCCTATTTTTGTCTTGACCCACAAACATTTTTGTCTTATTTTCTCTCGTTGTCCTGTTGATGCAAGGGGAGTGATGGAACAGCTGGGTGGGCACGTGGCTGCCAGCCGGGGGCCACCCACCATAAAAATGTAAATAAATTCTATTAATCTCTTTAATTTATTCCTTTAAAAATAATCTAATGACTTAGTAAAATGCAATTTTCTTTTGAAGAAACACTGCTATTTAAATACAGAAATATGCCTGGAAAATTCCCAAACAGATTTAATTTGCATACTGTAGTTATCACCTGATATACATTAGCGTCTCATCTTTTTAACTTTCATAAATTGGAAGCAAACAATTTCAGTGGAAAAATATTTTCAATTGGCATAGATTAAGATACACAGAAATATATTCTCCGGTAAGAGCTCTGAAACACCTAATTGTGGATGTGCCCTTGAAACACTTCTGGAAGTGATGTCCTGAAGTTTTTCCAAAGACTACAATGCAACACCATGAGCAGTACTTTTGTAAGCGTTTGTAGTTCTTTATATGGAAGCATAAATCAAAAACGGCATATAACAACACTCATGCTTTTGATAAGGTGATAGACACATTGGAACAAGGTTCAAATGTACCTGAATTAAAATAAGAAAATGAAAAGAGGTATTTTTATCTTGTAGTAATAAATAAAGTGCAAGAACAGTGAAGAACAATCTTGGTGAAAAAAATCTCACTGGTAAATTTATTTTTAAGTGGTAGAAAGGGAAGGTAAGAAGAAGAAAGGTTCCAAAACATAATCATTTAGCCAGTTAATTTAGGTATATGTGGAGGTTACATATGCATCCCACCATACAAAAAAAAAAAAAAAAAAAAAAAGAAATATCATTCTCCTGAATTGAAAATGGAAAAACTTAATGGATTTCTCATATCAATAAGGCTGATGGAGTCAGAGCAAGGACATGCTGAATCACTTAAAAACCAAATGTCTGAAAATAAGGCAGAATGTGTTGCATGAAGTACTACACACTTTCTTTGGCAATGTCTTATTTGTCTCTAACGTCCTCACCCTTCTACCAGTGTTTTTTATGTTCTCCCAGTGTCTTTTATGTACTAATTTCTTCTTTGTCTTAATACTTTTGTTAAAAAACGTAGCAATTAGGGCTGTAAATTTAAGCCTTTATTAACATCAATGGTGCTTTCTTGTTCAAACTGCTCCCATGAGACTTTTTCTTTACAAAGAATCAGAGACATAAGTAAAGATAACAGAAATGGTTTTTAATGTTAACATGGATATTCTAGAAAAAGATAACCAGATTAAAAAATTAGCTTTTGTATAAGTACTGAGAGCAATCAGGTTTTGTTATCTGCAGTAATGCAAGCGACAAGCAACGAAAACCCTTTTTAAACCGTGATCCTTCCTATATCACTGTGACAGCATTTTAAATCATCCTCCTTCTGAGGGTAGGTAGATATATACTCCACTCCTTGTTAGCAACACTGCAAATTTAAGTTATCAAACATGTCCTTGAATAAATCAGATGAGTCTTTCACACATGACTAGGAAGAGATACAATCTAAGAGAGTCTGAAATTTCAATTCTTGTTTAAATTGCAGAGAATTTCTCCCGTCCTACCCCTGTGCTTGTAAGAACTTTTATACCCATCAGCAGCTGGCTTCATTGAAGATATGGTGATTGCTTTGCTTGATGAAATATACACACAATTTTGATAATTTATTCCTAACGTTATGGGGTTCTTGTGTTAATTGATGAAAAGAGGAAACATCTAGTTGGTTCCTTAGATGTTGCTGTATTTTGATATATAATTTCAGGCAAATGACTGGCATTCCTACCACCTGCATTCTGCTGAAGTGCAGGTAACTTCTAGGTGACGATTAGTCCTTGGTTCTTCCAGGCAGTTTCTCAATGTTTCTGAATGCATTGGCATAAAGGATGGTGAACATTAATATGATGAGCAGCTACATGATAGTATTTTTAAACACAAGCAGAAAAAAAATATTATTGATTCATTATTGTCAATTTATTTTTTTTTTTTTTACTTCTGCTTCATGTATCATGTAGTTCTTCCCTCTCTCTGCTCTAGTTTATTTTCTGTAACATAGGTGCAGGAAAAACCTGCAAATCAACCATTTCCCAATAGAGCATTTGG
This sequence comes from Amazona ochrocephala, assembly GCA_039720435.1. Classification (NCBI taxonomy): domain Eukaryota; kingdom Metazoa; phylum Chordata; class Aves; order Psittaciformes; family Psittacidae; genus Amazona; species Amazona ochrocephala. The sequence goes on along the minus strand of CM077909.1, from coordinate 54,032,629 downwards.
TCATCTTGCTCAAATGTTCAAGAGGGTAAGGTTCTTAGTTAAGAAATCATTATAGCTACTTTAAAGAGAAAAAAATGAGTAACTTATTTGCATCCTGAAATACTTCACAGAAGCAGCATCAGCTAGGCACCATCTGTTTTAGAATTTGGAGAAACATTCAGTCTGGAAATCAAAAAACTGCATTTTAAAACTTTTCATAAGGAATAAGAAAGCAAATTGTTACATGATAACTTGCTATTGTGTGTATATTTTTAAGGAGTAAGAGATACACATAGGCACCAAAGTGTGGATTGATTAGCTTCTGTGACAGCTAAGCCTAGCCTTATATGTGATAAAGGTCATAATTGTCAAAGATAAGTGTAGATTACTTGTGTGTAGAAGTACTGATCTTTCATGCCATTAACTGGTATCAAGACTTATGCTTTTGACTTTCATAGATTCTCCATTGCATGGGAGCACAAGCTAATTTAAAAGGATAGATCTCCAGCCAAAATGAAATGTCACAGTTCTTCTGCCCTCTGGTTCTCTGAGCTGACTTTAGATATCAGAATCCACAAATTCAAGAACTGCATACATACAAAGATCATTCAGCTTTTTGCTTTACTAATAATTGGTGATGTTAATAATTAGTGATGTTAGAAAGACATCCAGACATACTGAAATTATTTAAGACATAATGTATAACTTCATTTATAATGTAATTTAATAAGCTTGTTAACAAATACAGTAATTTGAAGTAATGGTTTTAAAGATTCTCACCATCTGGTTGAAATATTTTTAGGTTTATTTAAGGAAATTAATAGATGGAAATGAATTATACATATTTCTTTGTGGCATTTCTGTGCATTTAGTCTATAATAGAATGTTCTTACATGCTGAACTTTCCACTCTAATATTAGAGAAATTAGTTCTTTGGTATATTGAAGTTTTCTATAGGATACACTACTCCAGAATACCTGTATGCTAAGTTTATTCTTAATTACTGCTAGTGGGATCTAACAATCTAGGGGTTAAATGATAGTTTGAATTAAGCTGTTGTCTGTTCCAGGGCTTCTGAAACTTGTTTCCTCTTCTCGGAAGGAAATAATTTTCAGTCTCTTTGTGGATTGCTATCTGACAACTTGTTCAAAGACAGAAAAAAATTGCTTTCAGTTTTATGTCTTAGGTCAGTGTTAACCATCTTTATTAAGTTTGTGAGGTGAGGGTTCAGAAAACAAAATGTTTCCCATGCAAGTTTTTGGTGTGATAATTGCATTTTGAATTCAGTTCTGGAAGGCTTATAGGGTAGTCCCCAAGAACAGTATCATTAAAATTAAATGCAGTCATAGTTTGTCTTTTCTTGAAAAATGATGGAAATATCAGCAAAGAAAAAGGGCTTTTGTGTGGAAGCATTTCTTTCAGCTAATGGACATGTGAGCAATCCAGCTTTTGACTTAGCTTCACTCTAGCAGTGGGTGACAGGCTTTGTGAGGCGTTGCAGGTCGACGAAAGGGTTAACAGAGGGACTGAGCCGGACGCCGCGGAGCCGGATCAGGTTACCACCGAGAAAACCCCGCTTGCAAGCCGGAGCCTGCTGCTGCGGACACTTTAAACCGCAACCAATCGTTAAACCGTTGCTAGCACTCGGCCGTGTGAAGTTAACCAATCCACTGTTATCGAATGTTCTAGTGTTCTGAAACTTTTCTATATAAGACATGCTTGCGCACAATAAATTGTTCAGCGTGATCATATTGGTCAGTGGTACGTTGTTCCTTATCCCCCGCGACAAGTGGCGCCCGAACAGGGACCCTCAGATCTGCCTCCTGAGAGCTGCTTCGGTGGTGAAGATCAGCGCAGACCTGACGGGTGGGAGGCCGACCGAAATGCAGCCGGCAGCAGCCCTGCCGATGTAGGTGAAGCACGCGTGCCGCAGAAGAAGAGAGTCTCTGCGAAAAAGGTCCACTTCAATAAGGCAAGTGGCGGTCGGGGAGGAATGGGGGCGGCTCAGACAAAGGAAGAGATAGCTGTCCTTCTTCTCCTCCAATGCATCCTCTCAAGGAGAGGGATTAAATATGAAGAAGATATACTTAAAGGACTACTCCAATGGAGTAAGGAAAAGGGGCTATTTAGCGGGGTTGGAGCGGCGCTTGAAATATCCACATGGGAGGAGATAGGCACCCGGCTCTGGGACACTATAACTGATGGGGGGAAGGCAGCGCGTGAGGCTCAAAAATACTGCATGCTGTGGAAGCTTATCCGAGGGACTTTGAGAGATATGAAATCAGAGAGAGCTGCAGCTGCTTCGGCGGCTGAAGCCTTGTCCCCGGTAGTGCCATCCGTGCCTCCGCCTGAGCCTCCAGCCCTCCCTGCCTCCCAACTACCCGCGGGGCCCCTGACTTTGGGTTCCAAGAACCCCACTCGGAATCCCTTCGATTATTATGCCGGGGGGAGGACTCACCCAAAAATTGCAAAGGCAGTCAAGAAGGGTTTTCAATCCCAGCCCAGTGAGGAGGGACCAAAACCCGATATTGTTACTGATCCTGCCAATGCTGAACCTCGCTGCGAGGTGAAGGCATCCACAGATTATAGGCCTGGCGCATCAGAATATTCCCTTACCTCCACGCCAAACCGCTCCCCCATTGACCTTAATGTTTCTACCCCGGAAGAAACAGAGCAACTGAAAGAACTAAATGACTCAACGAAAGAATTATTGCAGGAGGTTATAGAGAAACTCATGGCGGTGACTCAAAAGGAAGAATTGGGATCGTTCGTGCACAAGGGAGCTGGTGCCCCTCCTGCTCCTGCGGCTTCGGTGCTAGCTCCCCCGCCGCACCTGTTTAATTACTCTGGCCAAGATTCTGGTGGAGTGTCAAAAAGGTGGAAGGGAGTTATCAGGGACGCTATCCTGGAGGGGAGTTTTGTTCCACAAGCCTTTCCAGTGTCCGTCACACCACAGGGCACCAACCAGTGGGAAGCAATTGATTGGAAGCTATTAGAAAAAGCTCGGACAGCCGTGACTCAATATGGGCTACACTCTCAAATGTCTCGGCAAATCATAACATACATCTTACAATCAGACCTCCCGGTCCCCCATGATACTAACCAGGTAGCCAGTATCTTGCTGACACCATCGCAGAAACTGATCTTTGACCGTAATTGGCAGAGACTGTGTGACATTGAACAAGCAAAACCTAGACAACAAGGGGACCCCCTTCTTGGAGTCCAGTCACAGATGCTAACAGGATCAGGGCCCTGGGCACAAGCTAATCTCCAAGTGGACTTCTCCAATGAGGTCTTGCGATTATCCCGCGATCTAGCCTTGCAAGCCTTATTTTCTGTGCCAGACGGCTCCACTCCATTTGGTTTTACTAATATTAAGCAGGGTCCCACAGAAACATTTTCACAGTTTATAGACAGATTATATTCGGCAATCGAGAAACACCCTGATCTAGACATTCCTACAAAAGAAAGATTGTTCAAAATGCTAGCTTTTGAAAATGCCAATAGCAAAATAAAACAGAGCTTAGCTACCTTGCCCTACGGGTCCGACGTAGCTGATATGATTGAGCTGGCTAACCGCGCAGCACAAAGAGAAACTCAAAAGGAGGGTGCGACCTTTGTAGCAGCCGCTGTAAGGGAAGCAGTTTCTCCTTTCCTTGCCAAAGCTAAAAAGAGATGTTATAACTGTGGTAAAGAAGGGCATTTTCAAACGCAATGCTGCTTTCCCGCAGAAAATAACTCGTCTGCACCGGAAGATGTCAGCGATGATCAAGAATCTGTTAGCAATTAAGCTGCTAATTTTGCTGTTTGTATATAGTTCTGTATCTCTGTTACGTGAAATCAATCCTAGAAAGAATTTGTGGGTAACATGGGCCAGTGAGAGTGAGGTGTCAGAGTTTTGTCTTGCTATGGCATCAGCCACAGATCCATTTCAAACATGTTTAATAGAAATATTTGGGTATAATGAGAATAGCCTTTAAGATACACGGGCTTACTCACAAGCCTGGGTTGGCGCAGGGTTATGGCTGTGAGGACTTTGAAGGTATGTGTTGTCAGAATCTGTCTGATCATAGCAAGAGCATTCACAAACAGTTGACTTATCTAAGGGAACACTCTCAAAAAATCCAACAGGATGTGAATCCGTTGGATGACTGGCTCCGTAATGTTTTCTCAGGATGGGGAATAGGGACTTGGATTCAAAATTGGATAATTGTTGCTTTGAAGGTGTTAGGCATTGTATTGTCAATTTTGCTTGCATGCACCATTGTATTCGCACTGTTGAAAAGGTTTGTAAACAGAATGCTAAGTCAAATCTGGATTGCTCAAAGACAAGAAGAGGGTATTGTGGAAGCATTTCTTTCAGCTAATGGACATGTGAGCAATCCAGCTTTTGACTTAGCTTCACTCTAGCAGTGGGTGACAGGCTTTGTGAGGCGTTGCAGGTCGACGAAAGGGTTAACAGAGGGACTGAGCCGGACGCCGCGGAGCCGGATCAGGTTACCACCGAGAAAACCCCGCTTGCAAGCCGGAGCCTGCTGCTGCGGACACTTTAAACCGCAACCAATCGTTAAACCGTTGCTAGCACTCGGCCGTGTGAAGTTAACCAATCCACTGTTATCGAATGTTCTAGTGTTCTGAAACTTTTCTATATAAGACATGCTTGCGCACAATAAATTGTTCAGCGTGATCATATTGGTCAGTGGTACGTTGTTCCTTATCCCCCGCGACACTTTTGTACCCTAAGATAAGGAGTTCAGTCATTTGCTTTTCACTATATGCCTCTGTACTCTATTATATGCTTTATGCAGCCAATACTTTTTTAGGAATTGCCTGCGAAACAATTACCCTACTGACCAATAATTTCCATTGTGATTTTGACAGATCCTGAATCTGTACCCTTACTCTTGTGTACTTTCTGCTGTGCAGAACAAAAGCCAAAATTCTTTTGGTTTTAAAGTGATAGCACATTTCTACCACACACATAAAATTTCAGCCAGAAAAGCTTCAGTACTCAGTCCCTACTGCAAGGAAAATCAGTGTAATTTACATAAACCAGAGATATTTGATAGGATGTCCTTGACTTAGGGTTTAGAACTTCAAAAAAGAAGAAGCAGACTGTCAGGGTATCCACTTTATTTACTAAGACTGCAGCAATATAACTGTATGCTTCCCTGCAGGTTGCTTTCACGCCACTTAGTATAGACACAGCCATGTTTTATGATTGTAACATTCTTGCTGACTTTTGGGTACCACCTAACCTCACGAGTGTTTTTTACAAGCAGCCTAATTGTTGCAAAATCTAAGACTCTCTTGAGGTATAATCTTCAAGGTACCATTTGTATAACTTAGAGTACGCTTTCAGCTACACTGTTGATGGGAAGTACACAATTGAATGATGACTCTGCAAATGTCAACACAGAGAGGGAGTCTTCAGGAGAAAGAGGAATGAGCAAGAGAAAAGCTACATCATGCAGGAATGGCAGGAAAAGTAACAGGTAGACAGAGTCTGCTCCTGTTGCCAGTTTAGCCAGTACATGTTATAGTGTTTATACATTTGTTACAATAACCAGTATTTTACTGGTTATTAAACTCAACTAACCCATTGTATGAGTCAAATGAAAAGTCAGCAATAAACACAAACAGATGGTGAACCATTTTTATGTGTCTGTCTGTCCTCCCTATGTATTTCCCTAGAAAAGTCTGTTCATTGTTGGTTACATTCTTCTGAAAGTGTTACCTCTGTGTGGAGTATTTTTTACACATTGAACACTAGGATATCAAAATAATAGAGATTAGTTTCAATGTCAATGAAAGAGCCTTATTAAAGTGCTTCTATATTAAAAAAAAAAAAAAGCCATGATTCTTTCTATGTCAGCAATCACTCTTTCATATTTGTATATGTATTAAGCCATTCATCAATACTCAGATACTCTTTTATGTTCAACTTAAATTTTAGCAGCCTAGCATCTTCCTAGAGGAAGAAGCTTATTTGTTTTAATAAAAAAAGCCAACAAATTGATCTGAATGCATATGGCTCTTACACTATAGCACCACACTGTCCTGAGAAGATAAAAATATGTTTTCCTGAATTTAGAATAAAAGCAAATTAAGAAATTCAATAAAATGTAAGAAGTTAGTTGAACTTTATTGGAACACGTGAATTAAAATGGAATTTGTTCTAGAACATATTAAGAAAGATAAGGAAGAAACTGAAGACTAAGACAAAAATACAAGATGAAAAAATATACATGTAGATTTGTAATTTCTGAGAAACACTGCATTTTCATTTAATGTCATAGGGGGCAATGATTTTTTGAGTTAACTGGGTGACATCATTGTCCCTAAACGCAAGTACCAGTTTAGTGACAGTTCCAGCATGTCTGGCACAGCAGTAACATGCCCAGTGCTCCAACAGCAATTACTCACTTGCATGCTAAAATCAGCAGCATTGTCATTGCTAGAATGGAAATTAATTCTTTAGGGTTTTTGTGTTGGTTTTTTTTTTTTTTTTTTTTTTTTTTAATAAGAAGAGGCTTTAGGGTTTCGTTTTGTTTTGTTTTCTTCACCAAGAAGGACCTTTTATAATTTTTTTATTTTTTTTCATGCAATTTAAAATCACCGTTTTTACTGCAGCAGATTTTGGAAGTTCTTGGTGCTTTCTGTGGCCAAAAGAGAGTACAATATTTCAAACACACAAAGAGTAATCAGACACCTTGTTTGGCTTGTAAGATAAGGCAAGCACTCATCACAAAACTGCAAAAGTAGTCTTTACAACTTAAGTAGTTAAGTTACAACTTATATAGTTTGCACAGCGTATGTAGTTTATGCAACTTATATAGTTTAACCATGTAAGTTTTTAACTTTGAAGTTAAATCTTCAGTGTCTTAATCACCTATGAACTTCAGTTTACCTGCTGAAGTTTGCTTTTCAGTTATCTGCTGTTGTTCTTCAGTTTGTTAGTTAGTGCTCATCTTGATATAAAACAGCATTTCAGTATGTTGGTGCTCAAAAAGTGTATGTAAATGAGAGTTGTTTACTGGTCAGTGATCAAAATCTCAAGTTCTTTATGGCAGCATGAACTTCACACAGTTTAGAAAGAGTGGAAGCAAGCATTCTAAATTGGTCCTGAGAGATTTAAATTTATAAGAGGTTCATCTTAAGAAAGAAATCCAGGGCTAAGCATACATAATAGAAGGTCCTGAATATTATTATGAAGAGTAAAGCAAACATTTCAGAATCATAAGTTAAACCTGTGGTCCAATGATTGGACATGGTTTTATCAATTATCATGTCTTATGATGATAAAATATTAATCCCTCTATATTCTAGACTATGGTGTCTTACGAGTCCCCTGTACACCATTGCTGTTTGGAGCAAAATGTGTGATTCCATTTATGGGGGGAAACAGAAAAAGTTGCTAAATTTTTGGGAGTTTGACTGAACAGTAAAGGAATCTGAGCGTGTCTACTCATTAATGACAGGAAAGCTCAAAAAGTGTATCAGGTAATCTTGCATATATCACATTTATTAAATATAGCTTTAAAAAGTAGAAAAAAATACTTAATTTTTGTTGTGTGACCTACAATCTTGCATATAAGCAAATTCCTGTCTGCTTCAGAGGCATTTGCTGATTCATTCCAGTACAGATGGAGAGAGCTGCTGTGAGATGCTGATTTCTTTCTTTAAAGGTCTTTTCTTTCTGACTTTAGTTTCTTTCTGTCAATGAAAGCTGTGAAAGTAAAAAATTAAGTTTTAACCTTTATGTGATGCTACACAAACTTTTTTCACTACATGGGGAGACGACTCAGTGGTTTCCTGAACAGCTCAGGCAACTCCAGAGCAATTAGAAAGATGTCTCTCTCACCACAATCATTAAAGAACATGAAAAACAGTACGTTAACTTGCACTGATTTAGCTTCAGCTGTTGTTCAGTCGTCCTGCTGAGATTGACTCTGAAAATTACTTTGGTGTAACTGTTAAAAGATGCATATTTATGTAGTAACATATATGTTAAACATAGTGGAGCAACATGTTAAAAAAGAACCTTGTTCATCAGAAGCCTAACTCTTACAAATTATTTTGAATTCCTAAGATAATTCTTGGCTGTTCTCCTTCCCCTACACTTCCCTGACAAAGCATTGTCTATGTCTGTTCAAGACAGTATTTGAAGTAAGCCTGAAATGAAATTACATTGAGAAATCGTGAGAATGAAGACTCTAGGCCCACTGTAGGAGGGGATCTGGTTTGAGACCATCTTAAGAACCTGAATGTACACAAGTCCATGGAACCTGATGAAATACATCTGTGGGTCCTGAATGAGCTAGTGAATGAAGTTGCTAAGACACTGTCCATCATATTTGAAAAAATCATGACAGTCAGGTGAGGTTCCCGATGACTGGAAAAAGGGAAATATAACCCCATTTTCAAGAAGGGGAAACTGGATGAGCTGGTGTCCATCTAGGATGGGGCTATAGAACTGATGGACAGGGATAGAGCACTTGATGTCATCTACGTGGACTTGTGTCTTTGACACTGTCTCACACAACATCCTTGTCTCTAAATTGGGGAGACATCAATTTGATAGGTGGATCACTCGGTGGATAAAGAACTGGCTGGATGGCCACACGCAAAGAGCTGTGCTCAATGGCTCAATGTCCAGCTGGAGACCAGTAACGAGTGGTGTTCCTCAGGGATCGGTGTTGGGACCCATCTTGTTCAACATCCTTGTCAGTGACATGGACAGTGGGATTGAGTGTGCCCTCAGCATGTTTGCCGATGACACCAAGCTGTGTGGTTCAGCTGATAAGTTGGAGGGAAGGAATGCCATCCAGAGGGAGCTTGACACGCTTGTGAGGTGGGCTGATGCCAACCCGATGAAGTTTAACCATGCCAAGTGCAAGGTCCTCCACCTGGGTTGAAGCAATGCCAGGCACAGCTACAGGTTGGGCGGGGAAGAGATTCAGAGCAGCCCTGCGGAGAAGGACTTGGAGGTGTTGGTCCATGAGAAAATGAACTTGAGTCGGCAGTGTGAGCTCACAGCTCAGAAAGCCAACTGAATCCTGGGCTGCATCAAAAGGAGCATGACCAGCAGGTTGAGGGAGGTGATCCTGCCCATCTACTCTGCTCTCGTGAGACCTCATTTGGAGTATTGTGTACAGTTCTGGTGTCCTCGACATAAGCAGGACATGGAACTGTTGGAACAAGTGCAGAGGATGGCAACAAGGATGACCAGAGAACTGGAGCACCTCCTGTATGAAGATAGGCTGAGAAAGTTGGGTCTGTTCAGCCTGGAGAAGAGAAGGCTGCGTGGAGATCTCATAGCAGCCTTCCAGTATCTGAAAGGGGCCTATAGAGATGCTGGGGAGGGACTCTTCATGAGGGACTGTGGTGAGAGGACAAGGGATAATGGGTTAAAACTTAAACAGGGGAGGTTTAGATTGGATCTGAGGAAGAAATTCTTTACTGTGAGTGAGTGGGGGTGAGGCACTGGAAGTTGTGAATGCTCCATCACTGGCAGTGTTCAAGGCTGGGTTGGACATAGCCTTGGATGACATGATTTAGTGTGAGGATTCCCTGCCCATGGCAGGGGGGTTGGAACTCGATGATCTTTAGGTCCTTTCCAACCCTAACTATTCTATGATTCTATGATTCTATAACATACTTTCTATAACTGGCAAAGTTAAGACGAGCTGCATAGATCAACTGGACTATTTGGGGAGGTACAATTCTTTAATGATAACTAATGGAAACTACTAAAAATTCAAAAACCTGAAGAAAGCTGAAATAGTTAAGATTAAGACCCTTACATAATGATGGCAAGTGGAACATTTCATGTTTGTTATATTACAGAGAAACTGTTACTAAGACTTCATGTGGGAGAGAAATTTTCATATGACTTTTTTACTATGTGAAATGAATGAACATTTTGATCATATTGCATAAAGAGAAAACTCATTTGACCGCATAAACAGTAGGAACACATAAAGTCATAGCCCTTCACTCTTTCTTGCAATCTTACGTTCATTTCCCTAGCAGGCACATTGAAAGTAATAAAGAATATTACATTTCCCAACTAAGAAGATGATAACTGACTACTTGCAAAATGCAGACAGAACAGCATCAACAAAAGTAAAGTTTAATAGATAATAGATTAAGTTTCGTACTATAAGGGTGGTCAAGCTTTCTCAGGCCAAGAAAAGAAAGCATACAATGTGTGTGAGAAAATGCTTAGCTATGGCATAGGGCACAGGAAGGGAGAAAGGGAGCAGAGGAAGGGAGGAAGGGAGGAAGAGAGGAAGGGAGGAAGGGAGGAAAGGAGGAAGGGAGGAAGAGAGGAAGGGAGGAAGGAAGGGAGGAAGGAAGGGAGGAAGGGAGGAAGGGAGGAAGGGAGGAAGGGAGGAAGGGAGGAAAGGAGGAAGGGAGGAAGAGAGGAAGGGAGGAAGGAAGGAAGGAAGGAAGGAAGGAAGGAAGGAAGGAAGGAAGGAAGGAAGGAAGGAAGGAAGGAAGGAAGGAAGGAAGGAAGGAAGACGGGCAAAAGAAAACACTGCATAACATTGATAAAGTTCTTTAAAGTAATGAATCAGGGAAAAAATATTAATTTTTGATCCCCCTTTCATCAGTATTTCCCTCAACATTCCTTTTGTGAGTTTAGGCTAAATTTAAATCAGGTATAAAATACTATCTTTAATTTCACCAGGACTATTAACACAGTAGGGTTGTAAAACATAACAAGTCCTACACCTGGAAATGTAGTAAGTAGCTTAAGTAGTCGCAGTCCACCTCATATGAGTACTGTTTATATAAGGGAGGACAATATACACAAGTAAAATGAATGAGTGGATAATGAGGCTAGAGTGCTCATGATTTTAAAGGTAGGAAAGCAGCTGAAATCCTTTGGTTTTAATCATAACAAAATCCTTGTTTACCGTGCATAAATTTAAAATACTTGCTACCAACCCCTGCATATTGTCAGACAAGTATGTGTGTCAATATTGCAGCAATAAGTATACATAATTGTTAGCAAAGGAGTGGGAGTTGTCACCAACCAACTGCCACCTTAAATCCCTTGAAAACAACTCAAATTATTACCAAAGACTCTACAAAACAATTATATAATCCTATCCTAGTAAACGAAAATATTTTTGCTTCTTCTTGAAACAAATGTTTACATGTGATAAAATACTAAATTATAGATTTTCCAGACACTGCATCAGTTATGTCTATAGGAAGACAACGCTTCTTACAGCTACCAGTGAAATCCCGTGAGAGGATCCTCCTCATGTTCCGAATGTGTAAGGCCTTTGAAAAACAGGCAATTAACTCAAGGAATAACATTTCAAGCTGCTACTTTTTGAAAAGAGTCAAAGTCTTCTTCTGCAGTTACTTGTCACAGTTAAATCCAGACCACCAATTACTAAAACTGATGTAAGGGCAAAAAGGCATAATGTAGCTTGTGTGAAAAAAGCGTGTTACCAAAGCACTACGCGATGCTTATCCAGTGAGCAGTTGCCAGGACTGCTGGTGCACCATATTCTTCATCAATTGCACTGGAATAGGTGCATTTAAATTAAGGGACTGCAAATACATCTTTCATGAATCGAATAACAGCCTGAGCTGCTGTAAATGTATGACAAAAGCTGCATATGCTATTAATGTGGTTGCAACTACAAAAGATAAAATGAAGCATACAGAAAGATGGACAATTTAAATAATTTTGGGAACCAATATGACTCAAAAGCCTGTTAGAAGTGTGATATGAGCTTTTAAAATTGTTTTTGTTTAGGAAAATTAAAAAGGAAAATGTAGTTTGATTTAAACCCATCTACTGACTTTTTCTCTCTGCTGTGAGTGACTCGTAACACTCACGAAAATCAGAGCATGAGACATCAGCATGGCTTTTAAGGCAAGTATCTGATAGGCATTTGAGGACAGTAAAAGGAGACATTTCAGCAAGAAATCTGGGGAGGCAGGGCAGGATCCAAGACAGCTCTTCTCCAGCCTTTTAAAACAATGATGCAAATTCATTAGATCAAGCTAGGGTAAATATTGTATCAAATATGCCATGGCCCAATGTTCTGACATGCAAGACTGATCTAAGGACAAGATATAAATTTGCAGCCTATATCTCTAGATAGAGAACTTGCTCACCTGGGAACAAAAGTGCCTTCATCTTCACTTCTGTGACAAATCTATGTGTGATATACGTCAAGAATTCAGCAACAGAAGTAGTAGGAGGAAATAGTTTCAGATTCTGCTTTTTCTTCAGAGATGAAAATTAAACCCTTTTAGTTTCAGAACAGAGTTTAGGAAAAATCAACCTGATGTACAAAATGACAAAAGATTCATGAAGGTAATATTCTTTTTTTTATGCTTTTTCCCAGCAGAATATCACAACCTATATGGTATTCTACCATACTTAGAAACATAACATACGTTTAAGAAATTGATGTTTCAAACTGATTCTGCCTAGCATTCTGACAATATTCTTTCCTAGCACCAGAAACGAGAAAAAGGAATCTGACAAAAAAACAATACAGCCTCTCTGGAAAGACTGAGTATCACTTTAAAAAGAAAATGATTGTCTGAAGTTAATGTAGTATTCGATATAAATGAATTAGAAAAGTTCAGATAAAAAAAGACATATATGGAATATAAGAAAAAAAATACATCAACAAAATCCATTAGTATGGGAAATGAGGGGGCAAGATTTGTATGATCCTTATTCCTTATTCCTTTTTCTTTTGAACATATATATTCTGTACTTGCCAATTATTCTCCCAAGACGGTTCTTGTTTCCATCGATTTCCATTCTTTATGGTTTCTCCCATATTAATATATAACTTTAACATTTGTCACTGTTGCTAACCAGGGTGTTCTCAAAGAGGAAAGAGTTATACACAGCTGCAGATCTTAGCTTTATTCTGCATGTGCAACAATGCAAGCAACACCAGAGGCAGCGCCTTGACTGCAGACTCTCATACTGTCGTAGCCCAGAGCAGATGCCTCTGCTAGCAGTTTCGCTACAGGGCTTGTATAGTACTCCTGATTTTGTTAGCCAGCTCAGGTTTCCAGCTTAATCCTGGCCCAGCCCCACTACCGTCACTTCTCCTGGCCATGTGAACGGGGAGACGCTCCTTCTGCATGACCTGCACCCCAGCTGGCGAGACTCTGCTCTGTCAGCCTGGAGATTATACTGTGCCTCACACCCCAGCTGGCCCTTGTTGCACCCAGACAGCCAGACCAAAAGACTTTAAACATTTGCACTGCAGTGTCTGAAAAAAATCCATGTTTAAATTTTACCTGTACTCATTCAACTCGTACTTTTCACTGGCATTTGCAGCATTTTCAATCTACAGTAGCAAATACAGCATTTGCATATGGAAAAAAAAAGGGGGGGGAATAATCAATGTTTCTACTTACATTTGTCAGAATTTCAAGCTATTAATTCAGTGGTGGGTGGTAGAAGTCAGTGTCCCCACAAACATCCCTCTTAAAAAACGTTAATGCTGTAAATAGTTTTCTAAACCCATCATAATTTTTATAAAAAAGAGCCACAAACAAAGCACAAACTAATTTAACTTGAACTCAATTTACAGAAGTTATTTGGTTTGAAAACATGTTATTTAATTATTAATGTGCTGCTGTCACCCTGAGAATTCAGAAGTTGAAGCTATAGCATTGCCACAAGCATCAGTCTATCATTCAATTCATAAGAAGCCATTTTCCTGTTGTTAACAAGCACAGGGAAGGAAATCCGTTTTGTTCTTGGGGATGTCTTCGCTACATTCCCTCCCCTCTCTCTCTGCTCCTATTCTACAATGGGAAAAAGCTGGGACTTTATCAAATAAGTGTAAGATTTCGGTTGAAGTTCAAAATCATAGAATCATAGAATAGTTAGGGTTGGAAAGGACCTTAAGGTCATCAAGTTCCAACCACCCTGCCATGGCAGGGACACCTCCCACTAAACCATGTCATCCAAGGCGCTCTCCAACCTGGCCTTGAGCACCGCCAGCAATGGGGCATTCGCAACTTCCCTGGGCAACCCATTCCAGTGTCTCACCACCCTTACAGGAAAGAATTTCTTCCTCATATCCAATCTAAACTTCCCCTCTTTAAGTTTGAACCTGTAAACCGCTGTCCTATCACTACAGCTCCTAATGAAGAGTCCCTCCCCAGCATCACTATAGGCTCCCTTCAGATACTGGAAGGCTGCTATGAGGTCTCCATGCGACCTTCTGCAGGCTGAACAGCCCCAATTTTCTCAGCCTATCTTCATATAAGAGGTGCTCCAGTCGCCGGGTCATCCTTGTGGCCCTCCTCTGGACTTGTTCCAACAGTTCCATGTCCTGCTTTTGTTGAGGACACCAGAACGTACACAATACTCCGAGTGAGGTCTCACGAGAGCAGAGTAGAGAGGCAGGATCACCTCCTTCGACCTTCTGGTCATGCTCCTTTTGATGCAGTTCAGAATATAGTTAGCTTTCTGAGCTGTGAGCTCACACTGCTGACTCAAGTTCATTTTCTCATCGACCAACACCCCCAAGTCCTTCTCTGCAGGGCTGCTCTGAATCTCTTCTCTGCCCAGCCTGTAGCTGTGCATTGGATTGCTCTAACCCAGGTGTAGGTCTTGCTGAACTTCATGAGGTTGGCATTGGCCAAGAGTGCCAAGATCCCTCTGGATGCATTCTTTCCCTCCAGCATACCAACCAAACTACACAGCTTGGAGTCCTCAGCAAACTTGCTGAGGGCACACTCAATCCCACTGTCCATGTTACCGGCAAGGATGATGAACAAGACCAGTCCCAACACCAATCCCTGCGGGACACCACTCATTACTGTTCTCCAGCTGGACATTGAGCCATTGAGCATGATTCTTTGCATGCAGCCACCCAGCCAGTTCTTTATGGTAGGACTGTGAAAAATTCTGGGCCCATCATTACAAGAAAGACATAGGAATCTGTAGCATATCCAAAGAAAAGAAATGAAACTGTTGAAGATTCCGGAGGACAAGTCTTTTGGGGAACAGCTGAGGAAACTGCAGTTGTTTAGTCTGGAGAAAAGGAGTCTGAGGAGATACATGGATCTTTACAATTACCTGAAAAGAAGTTGTAGTGAGGTATATTGGTCATTTCTCCCAGGTAGAAAGCAATGAGAGGAAATGGACTCAAGTTGCTTTAGTGGAGGTTTGGATAGGATATTAGGAAACATTTCTTCACCAAATGGGTTGTCTAGCACTGGAATGAGCTGCCCAGGGAAGTGGTAGATTCAGCATCTCTGGAGGTGTTTAAAAGACATGTAGATGTGGCATTTAGGGATGTGGTTTAGTGGTAGATTTTGTAGTGTTAGATTAATGGTTGGACTCGATGATCTTAAAGGTGTTTTCCAACCTAAATCATTCTATATATAAGACAGAGCTGTTGTTGCTTTTATGATCTGCAACTTTGTTGTGAAATTGTAGTACTTTTTATTTAGGAATAAGAGTACAAATGACAAACATTTATTTTAATACCATATCCAAAGAAAATGTTTTGTGTGCTCATCAAGGAGGAAACAATCTCCAATGACAGATTCCAGGAAAGGTATTTTAACCAATAGTACTGCATTTAAAAATAAACACACATATGGATACATATTTGGGAGACAGCAAAACGTTGCTTCTTCTGTCAGGTTTAACTGCTGTTACAATTTTAAAATATTTTTTCCTTAAAACATTATAGAGGTAAAATGGAGCAGGAAAGAGTTTTTTTTTTCATCTTCAAAGGAACATTCTTTCCCTGATGGAAGCACATTGCTCTCATTAATGTAAGTGGGAGTTAATCACAGCAAGGAAAAGAAAAGCTTCTCAGAGTACACAGGCATAAATGTACATAAGGTGGACATCTGCTGACAATGCCCTATTTTAGTTCATTCTTGAATTTGAGCCATATCTGTTAATTTGAGCCATACCAGAACTGAATTAATTTTAAAGGCAGTGTATGTTGTTATTAAAGTGCTGTCAGCGTGTGTAGTGCGCACATGACAGAGGAAAACAAGTTTCTCAAGAAACATGTAATACAAGAAACAATTCACTATGACAAAGTGTGCCCAAATTCCAACCCTTACTTGTTGGAACCCCAATATTTTCAATTCATGAGAAGGGTAGTAATTCTACTGTGCTAAAGTCAAGACTGCTATAAAAAGAGTAGCATGCTTACAAAATGGAAGGGGAGGAGAAGTAGCACTGTTTCTAGTTTGCAGATTTTATCTTTTTCCTTATCTACAACTTTTGCATTCTGCTCATTCCACAGTGTAAAAGTTCAGAAAACTTAATTAAAAAATACAGAGAGAATTGATGGTATATTAGAAGAATAAAGACATGAAAAACTGGTGGAGAAGAAAGTCTAAATTTTCTACAAGATAAATTAGTTTTGCTGTTCTTACTTGACAAGTGATGTGAGCTGAAATTAAAGCTGCTTGAGCAGATTGAGCTGAAAAAATGTTACCTGTCCTTTTAGATTTATCTCACTGCTATTTCAACACTTTGTCAAAATGTCTTCCAATCCCAGATTAGCTTCTTGGAGGAAAAGAAGTCACTTTTCCAGTAACCCAACTTTGACAGATTACTGATACATTCCTCTTAAGGAGAAAATATTTCCACTTGAATTCTTTAAGTTTGCTGGCACCCTTCTGTGTTGGAAGTAATTGGTTTTGTAGTGCACTTTTTCAAATGTAAATTATTAAAATTTGTTTAGTATTAATGCTAAGTTTAGCTCTCCCAAATTATTTAAATGGCTACATGATTCATATTTAATCATTCTCACAGCTTCACCTCTAGGAAATATTACATTATATCTGCAAGGTATTTCACATTTTGCACTGAGGTTATTAGATAGATTCATAAGAAATGGTGTAAATATGCCTTGTTTCTTCAGTGCCTAAGACCAGACACTTTCTGAAAAGGGATATTAAAAGATCAGGAGGCAACACAAAAAAAAAAAACCAACAAAAAAAAAGAACAACCAACGAAAACAGGATATAGAAAAAGATGCTACAAAAATAAATTGAAGATGAACCTTTTTGCTTAGAAAGGAGAAAAGTAGAAAAAGATCTTATTCAAATTTAACAAATGGCAGATTGAAGTACATTTCAAGATTTCAGCATGTAAAATTAATTTGACAGATAGTGGTGTCATGTGGTTAATGCTTTTACTGTTCTGGCATGTAGAAAATATTGTTAATGATTCCCCAGGCATTTTCAAGCCCCTCCTTGTTACTTATAGGTAGCAGTGATGTAAATGATTTTCACGTTTTACATTACTGAGTCACAATAAAGGAAAAAAATCATGTCCTTTCCAGAGGAGGAGATATAACTGCCTGGTCAGTGTGTAAGACAAGATAGAAACACCTTTATACTCTTCTCCTAGGCAAAGGCTCCAAGAAAATTATTTGATCACTGGATCACTGAGTAGTTTGTTAAGTCATTCCCTGAACTTCCCTTTCATTTCCATAACTGTCAAGTAGTAACTGATTATGACAGGTATGAAATTTCTCAGAATATTTTATGCTGACTGGACAGCTGTAATTCTTACTATACCACAGTTTTTAATTTTAAATTGACAAGAAGGGGAAATATAAGCAAGAACGTAAGTAAATAAGGCAAAATAATTCTACTTAGTCCTCATTAATACTTCAGAAGACTCATAGATTAGACGAGGAAAAGGAGGAGCCAGTAAAGTGCTAAGGGAATTCAAACAAATACAACAAGTTTATCCATTCCAAGAGAGGGCATATTTCCTAACGTACTATTCATGGAAATCCATCTGGCAAAAATACATACACAGGTGTTTAAGGAAGATCCTATTTTCACTGCTTTAGGGAAGAGAACTTTAATACAGCTCAATATGAGCATGCTGGTTTAAAATTTTTTACTTGCTCTTGCTTTTATTCTGCCTGTTGAGAATAAAAACCAAGAAAAAGGTAAAAATAAACATTTACTTTCACAAAATTGCATTTTCTACAGAAAGGAATTCCTAAAATTCCTAAATAAAAGCTCTCATGTGCTAGTCCCACTTGGGCATGCACAGGTCAAGAAGCAAATGAGTGAGGTGGTGGTAGCAGTGGAAGTCTTTCCTTTGAAGGACTCAGTAGGATTTGGAAAACTCCTCAGAAGTATCTTGATATCTGTAAAGGTAAGAGATAGCTGTGTAAGTCTATCTGATTAAGTATTGAAATCTTAAATGCTTTCTGCTTCTTCAAACAGAAATGTTAGTTTATTGTTCCATGAGATATTTGAAAGTGACATAATTCTAACTTACATAAGAGATGCAACTATCAGGACATGGAGAATGACTTTGCAGGTGGCAGCTGGGCCTGCCTTCTGTCTGGTCATAGAATCATAGAATCATAGAATAGTAAGGGTTGGAAAGGACCTCAAGATCATCGAGTTCCAACCCCCCCGCCATGGGCAGGGACACCTCCCACTAAACCATGCCATCCAAGGCTATGTCCAACCCCACCTTGAACGCCGCCAGGGATGAAGCATTCACAACTTCCCTGGGAAACCCATTCCAGGGCCCCACCACCCTCACAGTAAAGAATTTCTTCCTCAGATCCAATCTAAACCTCCCCTGTTTAAGTTTAAACCCATTACCCCTTGTCCTCTCACCACAGTCCCTAATGAAGAGACCCTCCCCAGCATCCCTATAGGCCCCCTTCAGGTATTGGAAGGCTGCTATGAGGTCTCCACGCAGCCTTCTCTTCTCCAGGCTCAACAGCCCCAATTTTCTCAGCCTATCTTCATACGAGAGGTGCTCCAGTCCCCTGATCACCTTCGTGGCCCTCCTCTGCACTTGTTCTAACAGTACCATGTCCTTTGT
This sequence comes from Amazona ochrocephala, assembly GCA_039720435.1. Lineage (NCBI taxonomy): Eukaryota > Metazoa > Chordata > Aves > Psittaciformes > Psittacidae > Amazona > Amazona ochrocephala. The sequence continues at coordinate 54,013,797 of CM077909.1, read as the reverse complement.
ATGTTAAGGACACCAGAACTGCACACAATACTCCAAGTGAGGTCTCACGAGAGCAGAGTAAAGGGGCAGGAGCACCTCCCTCGACCTGCTGGTCACACTCCTTTTGATGCAGCCCAGAATACGGTTGGCCTTCTGGGCTGCAAGCACACACTGCCGGCTCATGTTCATTTTTTCATCAACCCACACCCCCAAGTCCTTCTCTGCAGGGCTGCTCTGAATCTCCTCCCCACCCAACCTGGAGCTGTGCCTGGCATTGATCCCACCCAGGTGGAGGACCTTGCACTTGGCATGGTTAAACTTCATGAGGTTGGCATCAGCCCACCTCACAAGCGTGTCAAGGTCCCTCTGGATGGCATTCCTTCCCTCCAATGTATCAACCGAACCACACAGCTTGGTGTCATCGGCAAACTTGCTGAGGGCACACTCAATCCCACTGTCCATGTCACCCACAAAGATGTTGAACAAGACCGGTCCCAACACCAATCGCTGGGGGACACCACTCGTTACTGGTCTCCACCTGGACACTGAGCCACTGAGCACTACTCTTTGCGTGCGGCCATCCAGCCAGTTCGTTATCCACCGAGTGGTCCACCTGTCAAATTGATGTCTCTCTAACTTAGAGAGAAGGATGTCATGTGAGACAGTGTCAAAGGCTTTACACAAGTCCAGGTAGATGACATCAACTGCTCTGCCCCTGTCCATCAGTTCCGTAGCCCCTTCATAGAAGGTCGCCAGATTGGTCAGGCAGGATTTCCCCTTAGTGAAGCCATGCTGGCTGTCACCAAGCACCTTGTTGGTTTTCATGTGCCTTAGCATGCCTTCCAGGAGAATCCGCTCCAAGATTTTGCCAGGCACAGAGGTGAGGCTGACTGGTCTGTAATTCCCTGGCTCATTCATTTTCCCCTTCTTAAAAACAGGGGTTATATTTCCCTTTTTCCAGTCATCGGGAACTTCACCTGACTGCCATGATTTTTCAAATATGATGGACAGTGGCTTAGCAACTTCGTTTGCCAGCTCCTTCAGGACCCGTGGATGGATTTCATCCGGTCCCATGGACTTGCACACATTCAGGTTCCTAAGGTGGTCCCGAACAAGATCCTCCCCCACAGTGGGCCCAGGGTCTTCATTCTCACTGTCCCCGCGTCTGCCTTCCAAGACTTGGGTGGTGTGCTCAGAGCATTTGCGGGTAAAGACTGAGGCAAAGAAGTCATTAAGAACCTCAGCCTTCTCCAAATCCAGGGTAGCCAGTTCTCCCGATAGCTTCTGGAGATGACCCACGGTGTCCCTAACCTGTCTTTTATTGGCAATGTACCTATAAAATCCCTTCCTGTTATCCTTAACATCCCTAGCCAAGTCTAAATCTAAGTGGGCCTTAGCTTTCCTAACCTGGTCCCTAGCTTCCCGGACAACATCCCTGTACTCCTCCCAGGCCACCTGACCTTGCTTCCACCTTTTATAAGCCTCTTTTTTCCTTCAAATTTTGCTCAGCAGCTCCTTATCCATCCAAGGAGGTCTCCTGGCCCTCCTGCTAAACTTCCTTCCAGTTGGGATGCATCGCTCCTGAGCTTGCAGCAGGTGAGCCTTGAATATCAACCAACAGTCTTGAGCCCCCCTGCCCTCTAGGGCTGTATCCCATGGAACCTTACTGAGCAGGTTCCTGAAGAGGCCAAAATCTGCACTCTTGAAGTCCAGGGCAGTGAGCTTGCTGCACGCTCTTCTCACTGTCCTGAGGATCTCAAACTCAACCATCTCATGATCACTGCAATCAAGGCTGCCCTGGAGCGTCACATTCCCAACCAGCCCTTTCCTGGTGGTGAGGACGAAGTCAAGCATGGCACCTCTCCTTCTTGGATCCTCTATTACTTGCAGAAGGAAGTTGTCTTCCACACAATTGAGGAACTTCCTGGATTGCTTGTGCCGGGCCGTACCATCCCTCCAACAGATATCAGGGTGGTTGAAGTCTCCCATGAGAACAAGGGCCTGCAAGCGTGAGGCTGCTCCTATCTGCCTATGGAGCGCTTCGTCCACCAAGTCCCCTTGGTCAGGTGGTCTGTAACAGATCCCCACAATAATGTCACCCATCGCTGTTCTCCCTTTAACCCTGACCCACAAACTCTCTGTCGACTGCTCACCTGTCCCCAGACAGAGTTCCATACTCTCTAGCCTATCCCTAACATAAATAGCAACTCCCCCTCCCCGTCTGCCGGGCCTGTCTTTCCTAAAGAGTCGGTAACCTTCCATTCCAACACACCAGTCATAGGAGCCATCCCACCATGTTTCTGTGATGCCTATGATATCATACCCCCGTAGATGTGCACACATCTCTAATTCCTCTCGTTTGTTCCCCATACTACGGGCATTTGTGTAGAGGCATTTGAGCCGAGATCCAATTGAAGCTGGCTCATTGGCTGGAGCAGCTGGAATATCTCTACATTGCTCCAAACGTTTACTATAGGTGCTACCAGCCGACTGGGTGTGTTGGGATGGAATGATGCCCCTCTCCCCCAACACTGCTAGTTTAAAGCATCCTTGACCAGTCTGGAAAGCCTCCTACCAAATCCACTCTTCCCCTTCTTTGTCAGACCAACTCCACCAGCCCCCAGTAGACCTGGCCTACTATATTGAGTCCCATGGTCAAGGTACCCAAACCCCTGACTATAGCACCACCCTTCTAACCATTTATTAACCTGCCCAATCCTCCTAGCCTTTTCAAGGTCCTGCCCTGTATCCTGGAGAATTGACGAGAAGACAATCTGAGCTCCAGAGCCCCTAACCACCTCTCCCAGAGCTCTGCAGTCCTTCTTTATGGTCACCGGGCTACTGCTATCTACATCAGCAGCACCCACATGTATGACCAGGAGTGGGTAATAGTCAGTGGGTCTGACTAGAGCAGGCAGCTTCTCGGCCACATCCCTGATCCGAGCCCCTGGTAGGCAACACACCTCCCTTGAGCCTGGGTCAGGCCTACAGATGGGTGCCTCTGTGCCTTTCAGATTAGAGTCCCCTACTACTATGGTCCGCCGCTTTTTCCTGGCAGCACCAGTAGTGACCTTCTTTACCAGTGCACTAGCTGGTTGCGCCTGGTGGGAGTGCTGTTGCTCATCAGCCCCCTGCAGGATAGCAGAGCGCTGTTGCTCATCAGCCCCCTGCAGGACAGCAAAGCGGTCCTGGGTGGGGACAACAGACGTGGGGGGAAGCCCCTTGCTTTTAATTACCCTCTTCCTCCTTTTTTTGTTGTTTTTTTCTGTTACCTTTTCCCAGCTTCCTGGGTTAGCAGCCTCCTTTCCTGAATGGGCAACAGTAGACACTCGAGGCCCCGGAACAGTCTGGTCCCGGAGCAAGCAGTGCTGCTCCCCCTCAGCTTCCCTGACACCTTTCAGCCTGGTAACAGCTTCCTGCAGTTCAGCCACCTGCTGCAGGAGGACCTCCACCAGGGAGCGCAGAGTGCAGCCCTGCCCATTGCTCACCCTTCCCTTAGGATACCCCGAGCTCTGCACTTCAGCCTCCCTTCCCATCGGCTCCGTCTGGGTGCCTACACTGGCCACCGCTGGGGCAGCCAGAGCAGAGCTCCCAGACCGAGCCTTCCTTATGAACTGGCTGTATATTGGTACAAAACAGAAAAAAACATTAACAGAGCACCCTCTACAAGGATGTGTATGCTGTCAGATTGCTTCATTCACTGTTCCACTTCAAGGCATATTCTTACAATAATAAACATTGTATATATCTTAGTTTCTTCCTGTGTTTCAGTACGGATCACATCATTTATTCCCCCTCTTTAGTACGGTTGTGAAACATGGGCTAATTCTTTCTGGTTCCATTCAGTATATTCAGATGCAGACTGGTCTACACAATTTACTCAAGGGATTACAACTCTGCACCTCATAATACAGACAGTATAAACATTAATATTTTGAAAAGTGTACTGGACCTAAAAAAATAAACTAGACTAGACTATAGCCTAGTGGTCAGACCATTATACCTGAAAGTGATCAAGTTGACTGCAGATCTCCTCTGATAGAAAGAATAGGAGAATCCGCATTCGTTATACCTTGGTTGACCTATTCAAAAACAACACCAGTATTTCACATCATGTGGACGTTCAAATACCAGTCATTCAAATACGTTTTTTCTACACAGATTCTAGACTGACCAGTAAATCTGAAAGTGATCAAGTTGACTTCAGATCTCCTCTGATAGCGAGAATAGGAGAACCTGCATCCCTTATACCTTGGTTAGCCTATTCAAAGACAACACCAGCATTTCACATCATGTGGACATTCAAATACCAGTCATTCAAATACATTTTTTCTACACAGATTTGACAGACCTTTGAAAAATAAGAATAAATTTGAAATAATCAAAATTGCTTCTTGGCTTTTGAAGTTTGGTTTGCAGTTTTGATTTTGTTGGAATTTTTTCAATCAATAGGTATGCAGCAGTACAGTTTCTTTTTTTCCGTTATTTTCATTAACTGATTTTTCATTCTGCTTGCTAAATAAATAACAAGAAAAAAATGTAACCTCAGAGTTCAAATTTCCATCACCCAGCATTTTTAATTTTCTGTGAACTTTCTTCACTTGCCATTGTTACTTCAAATAAACTATTCCTCTAGTACCTTTTTCCAGTTAACCCAGATATTGAAAAAAAAAAATATCCACTGCTACACCCAAGTGTTTATTAATATTTTGTTGTGTCCAGATACTTTATCTATCACAGAAGCTCGGAAGTCTTTAGGTTGGAAGGGAACTCTGGATACCATCTGTCCCAGCCACCCAGCTCAAGCAGGGTCATTCACAGCCGGTTCCCCAGGACCATGTGCAGTCAGATTTCAAGTATTTCCAAGGAGGGAGACTTCACAGCCTCTCTGAGTGTGCTGGTTTGGGCTGGGATAATTAATTGTCTTCGCAGTAGCTCATATGATTCCATGTTTTGGATTTGTCATCAAAACTATGTTGATAACAGAGGGATGTTTCATCTATTGCTGAGCAATGCTTACAGAGTCAGGTTTTTGTTTCTCATGTTGCTCTACCAGCAAGTTTTTTGCACAAAAAAAATGGGAGAGGACACAGCTTACCCAAACTGACCCAAGGGATACGGCATGTCATGTAATAGCATGCTCAGAAGCAAAACCTGGGGGGAAAGAAGGAGTAAGCAGGGAGACATTTGAAGTGATAATGTTTGTCTTCTCAATTAAATGCTATGTGACAATGCCCTACTTACCTGGAGATGACTGAACACCCACCTGCCAATGAAATGTAGTGAATGAAATAATTGTTTATCTTTGCTAACATGTGCAGCTTTTGCAATACTTACTAAACTGTGATTATCTCAATCAATGAGTTTTCTCAATTTTAGACTTTTGATTCTCTTGTTGTCCTGCTCGGGGCAAGTAAGCAAGGAGTTTCTTGATGTTTAGCTTCTGGCTGAAACCACAGTACTAAGCAACCTGTTCCAGTGCTTGACAATATCACAGTAAAGAAGTGTTTTCTTGTGTTCAAATGGAATCTCATGTGTTTTAATTTCCGTTTAATGCCTGTTGACCTTTCTGGCTACATCATCATCATTCCCTCCCATCAGGTGTTTATACACAGTAGCAGGATCCCCCAAAGCCTTCTCTTCTCCAGGATGAATGGTCCCAGTTTTCTCAACCTTTCCTCATTGCTAGATACCCCAGTCCTCTAGTGGTCCTTTGCTGGACTCTCTCCAATATGTCCATGTCTGTCTTGTACTGGGGAGACCAGAACTAGGTACACTACTCCAGATGTAGCCTCACCAGTACTTATTAGAGCAGGAGGATCATCTCCCTTGACCTGCTTGCAATACATCACATCGTAACAATTTCTTACATCTTAACACAAAGATTGGACTCTCTGGTAGACACCCCGCATTTATTTTTCTTTATGTGTGTATTTTAACATATGTAGAAATTTCAAAATTCCTGTCATTTGTAACAGTCATACAAAATGTATTGCATATTTGACTATTTATTCATGTGGCACAAAAGAATGGTAGCAAGATTAGACCTGTATCTTACATATTGAAGTGAAATAACAAAGAAATGTTCCCATGGAAATACTTTCGTGTCTTGTATTAATTACTAAAATACTCAGATATAAACTGTAGCTGGGTAATTGAACAGATGCCTTCAGACAAATTAGGAATAATGTTTAGTTCTTTAGACCAGGTTTACCTCAGGAAAAGCTTTTTTCTCCAGTATCTCACCATCAAGTTAATGTATAAGAAAGTTGATTTTCCGGCCCACTGCTGAGGTGACTGTCTCACGAGAGGAGGCCTGCAGCACCTGATCTGGGGGGAGGCTCGGCGTCTATGAGCTTCGCCTCGTGGCAGCAACTTGCCACGAGGGAACCTCAAGTCCTCGACAAGGCCTGCCCAGGAGCCTGCAGCTCCGCGGAGGCGAGTGGCTGACTCAGAGGGGGCAGCACCAGGAGGACCGGCGGCAGACCTGACTGGTTAAAATCCTGCCCCAGAGAGCGTGAGCGACCCAGAGAGCGCCAAACAGGGTGGGCAAACAGGGCGGGCTCGAGGCAGTTTGCGCGGCAGTTCGCGCGGGAAGGTGAGAGGGGTGGTGAGTGGGATGGTGAGCACTCGCCGTACGGGCAAGGCTTGGTCTGGCAGCTCGGCTCTGGTCGCACCGGTGGTGGCCAGCGTAGGCACCCAAACGGAGCCGATGGGAAGGGAGGCTGTAGTGCAGAGCTCGGGGTGTAGAGAGCGCCTGCATTGCTATCCTAACGGAAGGGTGAGCAATGGGCAGGGCTGCACTCTGCGCTCCCTGGTGGAGGTCCTCCTGCAGCAGGTGGCTGAACTGCAGGAAGCTGTTGCCAGGCTGAAAGGTGTCAGGGAAGCTGAGGGGGAGCAGCACTGCTTGCTCCGGGACCAGACTGTTCCGGGGCCTCGAGTGTCTACTGTTGCCCATTCAGGAAAGGAGGCTGCTAACCCAGGAAGCTGGGAAAAGGTAACAGAAAAAAACAACAAAAAAAGGAGGAAGAGGGTAATTAAAAGCAAGGGGCTTCCCCCCACGTCTGTTGTCCCCATCCAGAACCTTTTTGCTGTCCTGCAGGGGGCTGATGAGCAACAGCGCTCCCACCAGGCGCAACCAGCTAGTGCACTGGTAAAGAAGATCACTACTGGTGCTGCCAGGAAAGAGCGGCGGACCATAGTAGTAGGGGACTCTAATCTGAAAGGCACAGAGGCACCCATCTGTAGGCCTGACCCAGGCTCAAGGGAGGTGTGTTGCCTACCAGGGGCTCGGATCAGGGATGTGGCCGAGAAGCTGCCTGCTCTAGTCGGTCCCACTGACTATTATCCACTCCTGGTCATACATGTGGGTGCTGCTGATGTAGATAGCAGTAGCCCGGTGACCATAAAGAAGGACTACAGAGCTCTGGGAGAGGTGGTTAGGGGCTCTGGAGCTCAGATTGTCTTCTCGTCAATTCTCCAGGATACAGGGCAGGACCTTGAAAAGGCTAGGAGGATTGCGCAGGTTAATAAATGGTTAGAAGGGTGGTGCTATAGTCAGGGGTTTGGGTACCTTGACCATGGGACTCAATTTAGTAGGCCCGGTGTACTGGGGGCTGGTGGAGCTGGTCTGACATAGAAGGGGAAGAGTGGATTTGGTAGGAGGCTTGCCAGACTGGTCAAGGATGCTTTAAACTAGCAGTGTTGGGGGAGAGGGGCATCATTCCATCCCAACACACCCAGTCAGTTGGCAGCACTTACAGTAAACGTTCGGAGCAATGTAGAGATATTCCAGCTGCTCCAGCCAATGAGCCGGCTTCAATTGGATCTCGGCTCAAATGCCTCGACACAAATGCCCATAGTATGGGGAACAAACGAGAGGAATTAGAGATGTGTGCACATCTACGGGGGTATGATATCATAGGCATCACAGAAACATGGTGGGATGGCTCCTATGACTGGTGTGTTGGAATGGAAGGTTACCGACTCTTTAGGAAAGACAGGCCCGGCAGACGGGGAGGGGGAGTTGCTATTTATGTTAGGGATAGGCTAGAGAGTATGGAACTCTGTCTGGGGACAGGTGAGCAGTCGACAGAGAGTTTGTGGGTCAGGGTTAAAGGGAGAACAGCGATGGGTGACATTATTGTGGGGATCTGTTACAGACCACCTGACCAAGGGGACTTGGTGGACGAAGCGCTCCATAGGCAGATAGGAGCAGCCTCACGCTTGCAGGCCCTTGTTCTCATGGGAGACTTCAACCACCCTGATATCTGTTGGAGGGATGGTACGGCCCGGCACAAGCAATCCAAAAGGTTCCTCGATTGCGTGGAAGACAACTTCCTTCTGCAAGTAATAGAGGAGCCAAAAAGGAGAGGTGCCATGCTTGACTTCGTCCTCACCACCAGGAAAGGGCTGGTTGGAAATGTGACACTCCAGGGCAGCCTTGATTGCAGCGATCATGAGATGGTTGAGTTTGAGATCCTCAGGACAGTGAGAAGAGCGTGCAGCAAGCTCACTGCCCTGGACTTCAAGAGAGCAGACTTTGGCCTCTTCAGGAACCCGCTCAGTAAGGTTCCATGGGATACAGCCCTAGAGGGCAGGGGGGCTCAAGACTGTTGGTTGATATTCAAGGCTCACCTGCTGCAAGCTCAGGAGTGATGCATCCCAACTGGAAGGAAGTTTAGCAGGAGGGCCAGGAGACCTCCTTGGATGGATAAGGAGCTGCTGAGCAAAATTTGAAGGAAAAAAGAGGCTTATAAAAGGTGGAAGCAAGGCCAGGTGGCCTGGGAGGAGTACAGGGATGTTGTCCGGGAAGCTAGGGACAAGGTTAGGAAAGCTAAGGCCCACTTAGAATTAAACTTGGCTAGGGATGTTAAGGATAACAGGAAGGGATTTTATAGGTACATTGCCAATGAAAGACAGGTTAGGGACACTGTGGGCCCTCTCCAGAAGCTATCGGGAGAACTGGCTACCCTGGATTTGGAGAAGGCTGAGGTTCTTAATGACTTCTTTGCCTCAGTCTTTACCCGCAAATGCTCTGAGCACACCACCCAAGTCTTGGAAGGCAGACGCGGGGACAGTGAGAATGAAGACCCTGGGCCCACTGTGGGGGAGGATCTTGTTCGGGACCACCTTAGGAACCTGAATGTATACAGGTCCATGGGACCAGATGAAATCCATCCACGGGTCCTGAAGGAGCTGGCAAATGAAGTTGCTAAGCCACTGCTCATCATATTTGAAAAATCATGGCAGTCAGGTGAAGTTCCCAATGACTGGAAAAAGGGAAATATAACCCCTGTTTTTAAGAAGGGGAAAATGAATGAGCCAGGGAATTACAGACCAGTCAGCCTCACCTCTGTGCCTGGCAAAATCTTGGAGCGGATTCTCCTGGAAGGCATGCTAAGGCACATGAAAACCAACAAGGTGGTTGGTGACAGCCAGCATGGCTTCACTAAGGGGAAATCCTGCCAGACCAATCTGGTGACCTTCTATGAAGGGGCTACGGAACTGATGGACAGGGGCAGAGCAGTTGATGTCATCTACCTGGACTTGTGTAAAGCCTTTGACACTGTCTCCCATGACATCCTTCTCTCTAAGTTGGAGAGACATCAATTTGACAGGTGGACCACTCAGTGGATAAAGAACTGGCTGGATGGCCGCACGCAAAGAGTAGTGCTCAGTGGCTCAGTGTCCAGGTGGAGACCAGTAACGTGTGGTGTCCCCCAGGGATCAGTGTTGGGACCGGTCTTGTTCAACATCTTTGTGGGTGACATGGACAGTGGGATTGAGTGCGCCCTCAGCAAGTTTGCCGATGACACCAAGCTGTGTGGTTCAGTTGATAGGTTGGAGGGAAGGAATGCCATCCAGAGGGACCTTGACACACTTGTGAGGTGGGCTGATGCCAACCTGATGAAGTTTAACCATGCCAAATGCAAGGTCCTCCACCTGGGTGGGATCAATGCCAGGCACAGCTACAGATTGAGCGGGGAGGAGATTCAGAGCAGCCCTGCGGAGAAGGACTTGGGGGTGTGGGTTGATGAAAAAATGAACATGAGCCGGCAGTGTGTGCTTGCAGCCCAGAAAGCCAACCGTATCCTGGGCTGCATCAAAAGGACTGTGACCAGCAGGTCGAGGGAGGTGCTCCTGCCCCTTTGCTCTGCTCTCGTGAGACCTCACTTGGCGTATTGTGTGCAGTTCTGGTGTCCTCAACATAAAAAGGACATGGAACTGTTAGAACAAGTGCAGAGGAGGGCCACGAGGATGATCAGGGGACTGGAGCACCTCTCGTATGAAGATAGGCTGAGAAAGTTGGGTCTGTTCAGCCTGGAGAAGAGAAGGCTGCGTGGAGACCTCATAGCAGCCTTCCAATACCTGAAGGGGGCCTATAGGGATGCTGGGGAGGGACCCTTCATTAGGGATTGTGGTGAGAGGACAAGGGGTAATGGGTTTAAACTTAAACAGGGGAAGTTTAGATTGGATCTGAGGAAGAAATTCTTTACTGTGAGGTTGGTGAGGTCCTGGAATGGGTTGCCCAGGGAGGTTGTGGATGCTTCATCCCTGGCGGCGTTCAAGGTGGGGTTGGACATAGCCTTGGATGGCATGGTTTAGTGGGAGGCATCCCTGGGCATGGCAGGGGGGTTGGAACTCGATGATCTTGAGGTCCTTTCCAACCCTTACTATTCTATGATTCTATGATTCTATGATTTAGCCTGAAGCACAAACATTCTTTTTTTTTGTATTGCTCTATAGCACAAATTCAGCTTACTCATGATAAAGGTGACTTTGTCTTACCAATTAAGTATGCTACTTTTGTATAACCTAATTCTTAAATGATTTAAGGCTTACCTTAAGTGTCCTTAGTCTCCAGCTGCTTGCAATGCTCAGGGAACTGCTGGAGGTGTCTGGAGGATGAGACCAATTTTGCAGGAATATTCAAGAATTCAGTTTGTTTTCATTCCTTACAAGAGCCACTGCAGCTGCTCTTGGAAGATCCAGTTTGCCCAATCATTTACAGACTGTAAAAACAGTTCCCAGTAGACACCACCTTGTTCCAACCTGACAGTTATCCTTAATGGTCTTTATTAGGATCTCAGCTCAGCACAAAGCTTTTCCATTGCTGAAGCAAGATTCTCTAATCCAAACTCAGTGCTACACTTACCATGGATATATTGGCTCCTGTATCAGATCTATCACACAGCTTACTTTTAGTGAGGACAAACTAAGCTTGCATTCACCTACAAAATATTATGTAGTCATATCTAATGGCATATGGACTCACTTTCCCTCTCTAGAGCCCAGTGAATAAGGCACTAACCTGAAAAAGACTTCAGTTTATTCCCTGGTTCTACCAGCTGCAGTAATCTGACCTAGCTCCAGACTTATAATTTCTTTCTCTGGGTGACCGTAGCCTGTAGACTGGAAGTGTATCACATACTAAGGTCTAGATGTCTCCTTCAGCAACACTACTACTGTCTTTCTCTATAATAGCAGCACTGCTGAGCAAGTGCAAACAGTTTCTGGCTTTCTGCTTATTCTCCAAGCTAAATGCTCAGTTTGTGGCTGTCAGCCTTGTAGGTGAACTAGCAAAGTACCTATCTTGAGTGAATCTGCTCTGACTCTTAACCTGCACATGGAACTATACCACATCTGGGTTGGCACTGGTTCACATTCAGGAGCCTGTAGGACAGTGTAAATGACATCTAGCTGTACATGTGAATATGTATAGAAATATGCAGAAGTTAGCAATTATAGATCTTCCTAATTTTTCATGATTGTAGCAGATTATAGTTCTAATCCAATCTTTCATGCAGGCCTAAAATCCACCAAAAATGTTGCTGGGTGTATTCCAGGCTGACAGCGTAATCCTTTTGCCATGGTTTAAGCCCAGCCATAAATCAGCCACACGATAGTGCTCACTCCCCCTACTTCCTCACTCCGCTCCTGGAGGGATGGGGGGTAGACTTGAAAGAATGCAACTCCCACAGTTTGAGATAAGAACAGTCCAGTAACTAAGGTATAACACAAACCAATACTGCTACCACCAATAAAAATAATGATAAGGGAAATAACAAGGGAAGAGAATACAACCACTCACCACCCACCGACCAATACCCAGCCTGACCAAGCAGTGATCTAGCCCTTCCGGGTAACTGCTCCTAGTTTATATACTGGGCATGACATGCTGTGGTATGGAATACATCTTTGGTTAGTTTGAGTCAGGTGTCCTGTCTCTGCTTCCTCCCGGCTTCCCCTCCTCCCTGGCAAAACATGAGGCTCAGAAAGCCCTTGGTCAGATTAAACATTACTGAGCAGCAAAGGAAAACATCGGTGTTATCAACGCTGTTGACAGGCTGAAAGTCAAAAACACAGCACTGCACCACCTACTAAGAAAGAGAAAAAATGACTGCTACTGCTGAACCCAGAACACCTTTCAATAGAAAGAAGCTTGAGCAAAGACACAAAGGACTGCAGTGGACAGCATGACACTGGGTGTGGGTACTCTGACTGACCCTGGGTAAGCAGATTGGCCTCATGTCCATTAAACAGGCTGAGCTGTATTTTACTTCATTATTATCTGGCTGGACATGTTGCATTATCCCTGTCTACTTTATAGACTGTAGAAGTTCATCTATTCAAGGGCAGTTGTCAACTGGGAATCTCTAATTTGTATAAGGTAAACTTAATGCTCCTTCAGCAGTGCAGAGAGGCAATAATTGGATCAAAGATTCCATCTGAGAGTTAAGGAAACCAGCAAAGCAAGAATGAAAGTTCTTAGTGAAGAACATCTGCTAATACATAAAAATTGTGTTTCTTGCTTTCACCCAGGAATCCTGCCAGATAGTATCAGAGAATTAAAGTAATGAAATGAAAGATAAATGGGCCCACTAAATAGCTGGTGATATTTTTTTCCTTAGGAAACATTATTGTGCATTGTTCAAGGAAAAAAATGCACAAGTAACTGCCCAAAGTTGTTATATTGCAGCTTCTGATATGTGCTATTAAAAAAAAAAAAAATATGGTGGAAGAAACCTTTTTGGTAATTAGATCCTGAAATACAACTCAGTAACAGATATATAAGTACCACAGAAGTAACTGCAAGATTCTAAGCCTTTAAGCATAAATAAGATGCCCATATTGAGTTTGGACTATACGAGTCCAACATGTAGAAAAATGTCTACTTTTATTGCAAGGCAGCTCATAGTTTGACTGTCTACAGGATTTTAAAAGCTACTTAGAGTATGTTTATACTGCAGACAGCATTCACTGCAACTTACGTGGGCATTTTTGAGCTAACTTTGAATTGCTATCCATTAGAGCACCAGTATGCACTACGTAGCTAGCACAAGACAGCAGGTGAGTTTTGCGTCAATGATTGCCAACTTCCTTTACCTTTATCTACTTCCTTTACAACAAATTTGTTCTTGCTAAACAAATGCTCCCCAGATGAAACCCTTATTTTCTTACTGATTTTGGTTAAAGAAAAAGAGTTTAGAGATAATATTCTGTAGCTATCAAGCCCCAAATGAAACTTATTTTCTGAATGTCAGATTTTACAAAACAAAAAAAAAAAGAAAAACACAAAAGTGTGTAGGTAATCCTCTGTAGATACAAAGCCACCTTAGAGTGATCTGATACACACATTAAGAGAACCTTTGCTTTGGTGAACCTGAGTAGAACAAGCTCAGAATGAGTTAGAAAATTCACAACATACTGTATTGAACTGGGTGACTCCTGTAAGGAATTAACAATAGCAGCTCAGAACTTCAGTTGTCAATAAATAGTGAGATTTTACTCCTAGGAATTACTAACCTGAAGTAGTAAGAAAGGGTAGAAAAAAATAAGACTTGGGCCTGACAATAATTGTTCTCCCAAATACCAGAAATGACCATCTGGAATGCATATCTCAAGAAAAAATAGTTACTAATCCTAGGAATATGTGGTGAATGGCCTTAGCTAGTCTTTTACATATTCTCATTTCTACCTGCAGTCAGAATAAGACAAAATGCATGGGAAATTGGCAACACCGACGTTTCAGTTATTTAGCATGAAGGACAAATAACATTCCAGAGCAAGCAGGGCACATCATCTATTGGCTGTCCATCCTGCAGCAAGAGTGACAGATGAACAAAATGTTTCCAGCTGCAGGTTGGGAGTCCTACATATATGTGATTTGGTGTCATTTGGTCAAGGGCCTTATTCAGTCAGATCTTGGTTTGTCTGCAGATACAAAATCCTGTCAAACAACCTTTTCCAATTAGTTGTAGGGAATATTTTACATATAACAGCTATCCGTACCCTTTTTACATTTTGGCTAGCAATGCAGATATGAAGGAAGCAGTTCACATGACTCCAAATAGTTGCAAGCAGACAGCAGGACCTCAAAGCAATTTTCAGAGGCAGTACAAAATGGGAACCATAATAATACAAACCAGGATATTTTGCTAGTAAGCTGGGAATTGAAGAGTTATTGTTTCCTACTTTGTACATAATATTATTATAATTTGCCATATCTATACACCGTTGCTAGATTTACAAAATGGAAAAGATACAGGAAATACTTTGACATAGGCTCCTAGATCCAGCAAATCTATAGGCTATATTGCCTAGCTGCACCTAGTCTGAAATCAAATGAAGAAGGACTAGTAACTGTTAGAAACACAATTTAGAAGACATGAAAGAAGAGGTGTTTGTTTATTGCTGTCATGGGTTCAGCAGCAGCAGTCAATTTTTTCTCCTTCATAGTAGCTGGTGCAGTGCTGTGTTTTCGACTTTCGGTCTGGGAACAACGCTGATAACACCGATGTTTACAGTTACGGCTTAGAATGTTTTGGTCTAACCAAGGACCTTCTGAGTCTCATGCTCTGCCAGGGAGGGGGGGAAGCCGGGGGGAAGCAGAGACAGGACACGTGATCCAAACTGACCAAGGAGGTTATTCCATGCCACAGCACGTCATGCCCAGGATGTAAAAAAAGACTGGGGCTGGAACCCGGAAGAGTGGTGGTTTTAGTTCACAGCTCGGTCGGCGGGTGGTGAGCAGTTCTATCCTCTTCCCTTGTATTTCCCTTGTTATTAATATTAATGGTGATGGCAGCAGTGGTTTGTGTTGTACCTTGGTTGCTGAGCTATTCTTGTCTCGACCCGTGGGAGTTGCGTTCTTTATATTCTTCTTCCCATTCATCCCCCACCACCACCTTGGAGTGGGGGGGGAAGAAAAACTCTTCCCTTGTATTTTTCTCTTGTCATTATTATTGTTGGTGGTAGCAGTAGTGGTTTGTGTTATACCTTAGTTACTAAACTATTCTTATCTCAACCTGTGGGAGTTGCATTCTTTAGATTCTCCTTCCCATCCCTCCAGAAGCGGAGGGAAGAAAGAGTGGGGAGTGAGTGAGAGAACGGCTGTGTGAGTTTATAGCTTAAACCACGACAGCTCTTTTTGGCGCCCAACGTGGGGCTCGAAGGGTTGAGATAACGACAGGATTAATAGCCACTCGTCACAATGTTGATTTATTGGCTCTCAAAGTTGTTGCTCTGGTTCTCACAGATTCAGCATGTGTTACTTCACTTAGAGACGGTAATTTTTATCTTAACATTCTTCAGGGAAGGGTTTTGGGTTAAGGCTCTTATTGCATTGTACTTTATTGCACTGACTTTTAGTACAACAGACTCAGTGGTCGTGAAACTGACCCGGTTTTTGTTCCCAATGTGGTCACCAACTCTATATTTTGGGAGGTATATAATAGAAGTGTTTAGGAATTATACATCTTTTTTCACCTCCTCGGGTGGTCAACCTGTGAAGGAGACATTCTTTTATGCTCCCAGCCCCCTCACCAGACTGTTTACAGCATCTTTCGAGAATTCTGAAGGTTTTGAATGGCCCTTGGATACCCTTGAGACCTGCCTGCTGGTTGTGATCAGGATCACCATGTTGACGCGCATATCGAGTGTGCTTTATTCACGACCATTTCGTCTGGTCCCGAGAGTTACGTAGAGTCGAGTTTGGGCCTTGTCTAGGGTTAAACAATGATGTAGGAGGTCCAAGAGATTTTCCCCGAGGCTGGATGGTCATGAGTGGCAGGGTGTGTGGGATAGTATGGGCAAGTATCTAGGCCAGTGGGCCCCTCCAGTGCTTTGGAACTTCACCAATGAACATGTGCAAAATCCAGAAAAATTAGTAGAACATTTAAAGGAGGTGTGTTGTCATTCTGGTCACACCAGAGATGGACAAATCATGGCTACATGCTGGGGTTTGGCTTATGCTTACGGAGATCTGTTCAACACCATCCAGCACCTTCAAAAGGAAAAAAATGCCCCTGGATCTGAGGGTGGAGTAATGGACAGCGCAGCTACTCCAGCTCCAAGCACAGCAGCTGCACCACCCCCAGGGACAAGTACAGCCACTACTCAAAATACAAACAGTAATGGACAGCGCAGCTACTCCAGCTCCAAGTACAGCAGCTACACCACCCCCAGGGACAAGTACAGCAGCAACCCAAACTTCAGCCGTAATGGACAGCACAGCTACTCCAGCTCCAAGCACAGCAGCTGCACCACCACCAGTGACAAGTACAGCAGCTACTCAAACCACAGTGATAATCACCGCAGCTAAACCAGAGGACCACTTCGTACCAATACCGGTTGCCCCTGTACGCAGGAGGAAAACCAAAACAAAGGCAAGAAAGACAAAGCAGGATGAAGAAACAATGTACTCACCACCTGGGAAAGCATCTGACCAGGAGTCATCATCACATGATGAAGAAGAAGCGATCATGAGATGGTTGAGTTTGAGATCCTCAGGCCAGTGAGAAGAGCGTGCAGCAAGCTCACTGCCCTGGACTTCAAGAGAGCAGACTTTGGCCTCTTCAGGAACCTGCTCAGTAAGGTTCCATAGGATACAGCCCTAGAGGGCAGGGGGGCTCAAGACTGCTGGTTGATATTCAAGGCTCACCTGCTGCAAGCTCAGGAGCGATGTATGCCAACTAGAAGAAAGTTTAGCAGGAGCGCCAGGAGACCTCCTTGGATGGATAAGGAGCTGCTGAGCAAAATTTGAAGGAAAAAAGAGGCTTATAAAAGGTGGAAGCAAGGTCAGGTGGCCTGGGAGGAATACAGGGATGTTGTCCGGGAAGCTAGGGACAAGGTTAGGAAAGCTAAGGCCCACTTAGAATTAAACTTGGCTAGGGATGTTAAGGGTAACAGGAAGGGATTTTATAGGTACATTGCCAATGAAAGACAGGTTAGGGACACTGTGGGCCCTCTCCAGAAGCTATCAGGAGAACTGGCTACCCTGGATTTGGGGAAGGCTGAGGTTCTTAATGACTTCTTTGCCTCAGTCTTCACCGGCAAATGCTCTGAGCACACCACCCAAGTCTTGGAAGGCAGACGCGGGGACGGTGAGGGTGGGGACCCTGGGCCTACTGTAGGAGAGGATCTTGTTTGGGACCACCTTAGGAACCTGAATGTATACAAGTCCATGGGACTGGATGAACTCTATCCGCGGGTCCTGAAGGAGCTGGCAAATGAAGTTGCTAAGCCACTGTCCATCATATTTGAAAAATCATGGCAGTCAGGTGAAGTTCCCGATGACTGGAAAAAGGGAAATATAACCCCATTTTTTAAGAAGGGGAAAATGAATGAGCCAGGGAATTACAGACCAGTCAGCCTCACCTCTGTGCCTGGCAAAATCTTGGAGCGGATTCTCCTGGAAGGCATGCTAAGGCACATGAAAACCAACAAGGTGGTTGGTGACAGCCAGCATGGCTTCACTAAGGGAAAATCCTGCCTGACCAATCTGGTGACCTTCTATGAAGGGGCTACGGAACTGATGGACAGGGGCAGAGCAGTTGATGTCATCTACCTGGACTTGTGTAAAGCCTTTGACACTGTCTCCCATGACATCCTTCTCTCTAAGTTGGAGAGACATCAATTTGACAGGTGGACCACTCAGTGGATAAAGAACTGGCTGCATGGCCGCACGCAAAGAGTAGTGCTCAGTGGCTCAATGTCAAGCTGGAGACCAGCAAGGAGTGGTGTCCCCCAGGGATCAGTGTTGGGACCGGTCTTGTTCAACATCTTTGTGGGTGACATGGACAGTGGGATTGAGTGCGCCCTCAGCAAGTTTGCCGATGACACCAAGCTGTGTGGTTCGGTTGATAGGTTGGAGGGAAGGAATGCCATCCAGAGGGACCTTGACACACTTGTGAGGTGGGCTGATGCCAACCTGATGAAGTTTAACCATGCCAAGTGCAAAGTTCTCCACCTGGGTGGGAGCAATGCCAGGCACAGCTACAGGTTGGGCGGGGAGGTGATTCAGAGCAGCTCTGCGGAGGAGGACTTGGGGATGTGAGTTGATGAAAAAATGAACATGAGCCGGCAGTGTGTGCTTGCAGCCCAGAAAGCCAATCGTATTCTGGGCTGCATCAAAAGGAGTGTGACCAGCAGGTCGAGGGAGGTGCTCCTGCCCCTTTACTCTGCTCTCGTGAGACCTCACTTGGCGTATTGTGTGCAGTTCTGGTGTCCTCAACATAAAAAGGACATGGAACTGTTAGAACAAGTGCAGAGGAGGGCCACGAGGATGATCAGGGGACTGGAGCACCTCTCGTATGAAGATAGGCTGAGAAAATTGGGGCTGTTGAGCCTGGAGAAGAGAAGGCTGCGTGGAGACCTCATAGCAGCCTTCCAATACCTGAAGGGGGCCTATAGGGATGCTGGGGAGGGACTCTTCATTAGGGACTGTGGTGAGAGGACAAGGGGTAATGAGTTTAAACTTAAACAGGGGAGGTTTAGATTGGATCTGAGGAAGAAATTCTTTACTGTGAGGTTGGTGAGGTCCTGGAATGGGTTGCCCAGGGAAGCTGTGAATGCTTCATCCCTGGCGGCGTTCAAGGTGGGGTTGGACATAGCCTTGGATGGCATGGTTTAGTGGGAGGTGTCCCTGGGCATGGCAGGGGGGTTGGAACTCGATGATCTTGAGGTCCTTTCCAACCCTAACTATTCTATGATTCTATGATTCAAAGAAGAGGTAACTTCCCTATTGCGGACCTCGATCGAGCTTCGGAATATGTGAAAGGACTTTCCCCCTCAGCCAGGGGAGCACATCATCACCTGGTTGCTCCGATGCTGGGACAATGGGGACGACGGTCACGAACTAGAAGGCAGTGAAGCCAAACAGCTGGGATCACTTGCTAGGGAAGGGGGAATTGACAAAGCAATTGCAAGAGAGAAACGGTCCTTCAGCCTTTGGAGGCGGCTCTTGGCAGCTATGAAAGATAGATTTCCATACAAGGATGATGTTATGAGTTGTTCAGCTATGTGTACTACTATATGAAAGGGCATCCAGTCTTTGAGGGAATCAGCCATTGTAGCGATGATCTACAATATCAAGCCGAATAATGGGGATATACCCATAGATCCAGATGAAGTCGAATGTACATGACCCATGTGGCGGAAGTTTACACGGAATGCACCCCCATCATATGCCCACTCATTGGCAACAGTAACCTGGAATGACATAATACCACCAACAGTGGATGAAATGATTCATAAACTCCGAGAGTTTGAAGACAATCTCACCCCTTCCATCATCTCAGCTGTGAAAAAAACTGTCCCAGGACCTCAAACAATTACGAGACGATCTATCCAGCTCCTCACGTGTACCAACACACGTCTCAGCTATTAACAGAAGGCGCCCTACTGTTCGAGAGAGAAGATATAGAAGGTATACACCACGGGCCACCTTCTGGTTTTACCTGTGGGATCACAGAGAAGATATGACGAAGTGGGATGGAAAGCCTACTTCAGTTTTGGAGCAACGGGTGCAAGAACTGAAGAGGAGAACAAAAGTCAAGGCTGATCACCCCACGAAGGCTGTGGCTTCAGTCTCTGGTGAGCAGATTCCTAGATGGAGTGGAAGAGCCGATTTTAGTCCAGCTCCTGTGATAAAGAGGAATAATCCCTTTCTACAAGACTTAAGTGTCCAACCCTGTGATGACTGTTAGGGAGGCCCTGCCTCCAGCCAGGTGGAGGTAGGGGACAATTGGATTTACTGGACTGTGTGGATCAAATGGCCTGGCACATCAGTCCCACAGAAGTATAAGGTTCTAGTAGACACCAGGGCACAGTGTACTCTGATGCCATCAAGCTGTCAAGGGGCAGAACCCATTTCTATTTCTGGAGTGACAGGAGGATCCCAAGAGTTGACTGTACTGGAGGCTGAAATCAGCCTGACTGGGGGGGAATGGCAAAAACACCCCATCGTGACTGGCCCAAAGGCTCCATGCATCCTTGGCATAGGTCACCTCAGGAGAGGGTACTTCAAAGACCCAAAAGGGTACCGATGAGGTTTTGGTATTGCTGCTTTGGAGACAGAGCAAATTGAGCAGCTGTCCACCTTCCCTGGTCTCTCAGAGGATCCTTCTGTCGTGGGGTTGCTGAAGGTCGAGGAACAGCAAGTGCCAATCGCAACCACAACAGTGCACCGGTGGCAATATCGCACCAACCAAGACTCCCTGATGCCCATCCATAAGCTGATCCATAGACTGGAGAGTCAAGGAGTGATCAGTAGGACCCGCTCACCCTTTAATAACCCCATATGGCCAGTGCGAAAATCTAACAGGGAGTGGAGATTAACAGTAGACTATCGTGGCCTGAACAAAGTTACACCACCCTTGAGTGCTGCTGTACCGGACATGCTAGAACTTCAGTATGAACTGGAGTCAAAGGCAGCCAAGTGGTATGCCACAATTGATATTGCCAATGCATTTTCCTCAATTCCTCTGGCAGCAGAGTGCAGGCCACAGTTTGCTTTTACTTGGAGGGGCATCCAGTGCACTTGGAACCGACTGCCTGAGGGGTGGAAACACAGCCCTACCATCTGCCATGGACTGATCCAGACTGCACTGGAACAGGGGCAAGCTCCAGAACACCTGCAATACATTGATGACATTATTGTGTGGGGTGATACAGCGGCAGAAGTCTTTGAGAAAGGGAGGAAAATAATCCAAATCCTGCTGAAAGCTGGTTTTGCCATGAAACGGAGTGAGGTCAAGGGACCTGCACAGGAGATTCAATTTTTGGGAATAAAATGGCAAGATGAACATTGCCAGTTCCCCACAGATGTGATCAACAAGATAACAGCAATGTCTCCACCAACTAACAAGAAAGAAACACAAGCTTTCTTGGGAGTTGTGGGGTTCTGGAGAATGCACGTCCCGAATTACAGTTTGATTGTAAGCCCTCTCTATCATGTGACCCGGAGGAAAAATGATTTTAAATGGGGCCCTGAGCAACAACGAACCTTTGAGCAAATTAAACGAGAGATAGTTCATGCTGCAGCCCTCAGACCAGCCCGGACTGCGCCAGATGTGAAAAATGTATTGTACACCGCAGCCGGGGAGAATAGTCCTACCTGGAGGCTCTGGCAGAAAGCTCCAGGGGAGACTTGAGGTTGACTCCTCGGCTTTTGGAGTCGGGGATGCAGAGGGTCTGAGGCCAGCTATACCCCAACTGAAAAAGAGATACTGGCAGCCTATGAAGGTGTTCGAGCTGCTTCAGAAGTGATTGGCACTGAAGCACAGCTCCTCCTAGCACCCCGGTTGTCCGTGCTGGGATGGATGTTCAAAGGCAGGGTCTCCTCTACACATCATGCAACTGATGCTACAGGGAGTAAGTGGGCTGCACTAATTACACAACGAGCTCAAATAGGAAATCCCAGTCGTCCAGGAATTCTAGAAGTCATCATGGACTGGCCAGAGGGCAAAGATTTTGGAATGTCACCAGAGGAGGAGGAGGTTATGTGTGCTGAAGAGGCCCCACCATTCAATGAACTGTCAGAAAGTGAAAAGCAACATGCCCTGTTTGCTGATGGGTCCTGTCGCATTGTGGGAAAGCATCGTAAATGGAAGGCAGCTGTACGGAATCCTCGATGACAAGTTGCAGAAACTGCTGAAGGAGAGGGTGAATTGAGTCAGTTTGCCGAGGTGAAAGCCATTCAGCTGGCCTTGGACATCGCTGAACGAGAAAAATGGCCAGTACTTTATACTGACTCATGGATGGTGGCGAATGCCCTGTGGGGGTGGTTGCAGCAATGGAAGCAGAGCAACTGGCAACGCAGAGGTAAACCCATCTGGGCTGCTGCACTGTGGCAAGATATTGCTGCCCAGGTGCAAAACCTGGTGGTCAAGGTACGCCACGTAAATGCTCATGTACCCAAGAGTCGGGCCACTGAGGAGCACCAGAACAACCAGCAAGTGCATAAAGCTGCTCAGATTGAAGTGGCTCAGATGCACTTAGATTGGCAACATAAGGGTGAATCATTTTTGGCCCGGTGGACTCATGACACTTCAGGCCATCAGGGCAGAGATGCAACATACAGACGGGCTCGTGATCGAGGGGTGGACTTAGCAACGAACACTATTGCCCAGGTTATTCATGATTGTGAAACATGTGCTGCAATTAAGCAAGCTAAACGGCTAAAGCCTCTTTGGTATGGAGGACGATGGCTGAAGTACAAATATGGGGAGGCCTGGCAGATTGATTATATCACACTCCCACCAACCCGCCAAGGCAAGCGCCATGTGCTTACCATGGTGGAAGCAACCACTGGATGGCTAGAAACGTACTCTGTGCCCCATGCCACTGCCTGGAACACGATCCTGGGCATTGAGAAACAGATTTTGTGGAAACACGGCACCCCAGAGAGAGTTGAGTCAGACAATGGAACTCATTTCCGGGACAACCTGATAGACACTTGGGCCAAAGAGCATGGCGTTGAATGGGTATATCATATCCCCTACCATGCACCAGCCTCTGGGAAAATGGAACGGTGGAATGGGTTGTTAAAAACTACACTGAGAGCAATGGGTGGTGGGACTTTCAAACACTGGGATACACGTTTAACTAAGGCCACCTGGTTGGTCAACACCAGAGGATCTGTCAACAGGGCTGGTCCAGCCCAGTCAGAACTTCTACATACTGTGGAGGGGGACAAAGTTCCTGTGGTGCACATAAAGAATTTGCTGGGGAAGACAGTCTGGGTTATTCCTACTTCAGGTAAAGGCAAACCCACTCGTGGGATTGCTTTTGCTCAGGGACCTGGATATACTTAGTGGGTAATGCGGGAAGATGGGGAGGTCCGATGTGTACCTCAAGGGGATTTGATTTTAGGGGAAAATAGCCAATGAACTCAATTGTATGCTGTTGCCTTCTATGTAATACTTTTATAGCCCACCAACTAGATGTCTTCAAGTCATCAGTGACTGGCTCTCTGACCATCATCCCAACAAAGAATGAACTTTAATGAAACCGGATGAGTTCTGCAGTAAAGGAACAATCAGCATCAGCAGGCAACGATCCAACACTGCACATGGCCTCCCCTGCTCCGAATGACTGTTACAAGAGATGGAGCTTGACGTCGCAGACTGAATGGACTCGGAAGCTTTGTAGGGATTGATCCATGCACTGAGGGATGATCTCTCTCCCTCTGTGTGTGTGTATGGATGTATACATATATATATATGTGATGGTATATTGAAAACGTGGGATCTGAGCATGACGTGAATGGTATGGAATAAGGGGTGGATACTGTCATGGGTTCAGCAGCAGCAGTCAATTTTTTCTCCTTCATAGTAGCTGGTGCAGTGCTGTATTTTCGACTTTCGGTCTGGGAACAGCGCTGATAACACCGATGTTTATAGTTATGGCTTAGAATGTTTTGGTCTGACCAAGGACCTTCTGAGTCTCATGCTCTGCCAGGGAGGGGGGGAAGCTGGGGGGAAGCAGAGACAGGACACGTGATCCAAACTGACCAAGGAGGTTATTCCATGCCACAGCACGTCATGCCCAGGATGTAAAAAAAACTGGGGGCCGGAACCCGGAAGAGTGGTGGTTTTAGTTCACAGCTCGGTCGTCGGGTGGTGAGCAGTTCTATCCTCTTCCCTTGTATTTCTCTTGTTATTATTGTTATTGGTGGTGGCGACAGTGGTTTGTGTTGTACCTTGGTTGCTGAGCTATTCTTGTCTCGACCCGTGGGAGTTGCGTTCTTTCGATTCTTCTTTCCATTTCTCCCCCCCCCCCACCTTGGAGTGGGGGGGAAGAAAAACTCTTCCCTTGTATTTTTCTCTTGTCATTATTATTATTGGTGGTAGCAGTAGTGGTTTGCGTTATACCTTAGTTACTAAACTGTTCTTATCTCAACCTGTGGGAGTTGCATTCTTTCGATTCTCCTTCCCATCCCTCCAGGAGCGGAGGGAAGAAAGAGTGGGGAGTGAGTGAGAGAGCGGCTGTGTGAGTTTATAGCTTAAACCACGACAATTGTTAATGGCCCCTGATAAAGTATACCAGCTGGTGGCTGTGGCTTCACTGCTTCAGAGTGTTTCAGTGCAATGAATCATACGCTTCAATGACTCACTGCCCACAGGCAGAACCAACCTGTTTGATGCTGAAGAAGAGCGAGCAAGAACAGTGGGGCACTGACAAAGCAGACAGAACTGGTGAAGCCCCATGGATACAGCAGAACATAGTGCTGAGGTGCTCATGCACAGGCCTAGTGGCAGAATAAGCATAGTATGTACCCTCTGTTGCCATGCTGCTTTTGTGTTTTTATTACTGTGTGTTCTGATATATGGCAATTTACCTATGCCTGAATTTTACCTAGAAGAGTGTGGGTCCTCCTCCAGAAGTTAATATGTAGTGCAATTAATGAAATGTTTTAACTTGTTTTCTAAAACTTCTGATCGAGATGTTATCCAGTAACTATTTGAGCATTTACTTGAGAAGCCCAGAAAAGCTAACTTTGTGCTTTTCTGAATTCAAAATATCTCAACCTATCCAATTATCGTAGTAGCTTTCCTATTAATGATGTCTGTAAGTAAGGAAAACTCTCCATTTATATTATCTGCTTCAATTGTGCTTTTACCCAGGATATAGCAGGAATGTATAATGGTATACATTGGTAATGTCATGAAAAGACTAGTTCCCCATTTACACATTTTTTATTCCAAAGAAACAAGAGCATACTTTCATGTTCTTGCTGCTCCTTAAACAAGTGAGGAAACCTGGATATAGTAGTTCAGAATTATAGCTCTCTTTTTAGAAGAGATTACTGACATTGCTAGCATTGTTACTTGCATTTTTTGGCTGTGCGTTACCATTCTCTGGTGCTTCACCAGGGCTTCAGAGAGGACCAAGGAACTTTGCTATCAAGCTTTTGACATCAATGAAAAACCCTAGGAATTGTGTCCTTCTCTCTGACTTCCTTCAGAAGGAAAGTATCTACAATATCTCTATATAGATCTGCACTGTGCATCAAGACAGCTTAATGAGTCAAATCAAGGATCTTTCTTCCATGAAAATAAATGCTCTAAAATACCAGAGACCACATCTGAAAAATACATATCTTCTGTTTTGCATGGAATCACACTTTCTGATCACAGTAGTGCCTTTTGGTCATCTTCATATGATTTTTGTGGATCTTCCTTATATTCCCAACACACATTGAGAACACAATGAAATGTTTAGACATTTATTTGTCTCTCGGTTTACTCCAGAGGTTAGAAAAACAGTAAGAACAGTCCCCAGTCACTGTCTTTAGAACAGCCTGCACTCTCATATGCAGTCCCTCACCCCAGAACATAATTACAGCCACACCTGTTATAAAGAGGACAGCTTCTACTGTTCTTTCCTTTAGTGCATAACACACATCTGACTATAACTGATCACACACAGTGCAAATCCCTGGAGGATAATGGTACAAAGGCAGACTTTCCAGTAGTTCCATGCACCAAAATGTTTATAGCTTACTGATTTTATCACACTAAGTGTAATAATAGACTTTAAGACAGAATAAAAAAGAAAAAACAACAAAAATTTTCCTCTTTAGCATCCTTGAGCAAACTCTGCATGTAACTTTGCTGAGAAGCACAGTCTCTAATCTCTTCAGCATAAGC
Source organism: Amazona ochrocephala (assembly GCA_039720435.1). Classification (NCBI taxonomy): domain Eukaryota; kingdom Metazoa; phylum Chordata; class Aves; order Psittaciformes; family Psittacidae; genus Amazona; species Amazona ochrocephala. Next base: position 53,987,881 of record CM077909.1, on the reverse strand, counting down.
TAACTAAATAATGTGCAAAGAAAGCTGGCTACATAATTCTACCCCCCAGCACAAGCCAGCAAAGATAATGGGGCATGGCCTCCTGCTCATACTAAAAAGGTGAAATCCTGCTGCTCCATTATATGTCTTCCACATTTTTCCGAGGGGCACATTAAACTGCAAACTCACTTTTACAGTTTATTCAGAAGATACACCTTACCTTGATACACTCATGACAAACACAGTTGTGCAGTTAAACAATAAAGGGATCACTATCCCCCTGGAAAAAGTAGAAACAATCAGGTGGAAAATTATTTTATTGCTTAGATAATTGCAATAGCATTTTTAGAATTATAAGCAAAAAAAACTTGGAATTGGTGATTATAGCTAGGTCTTTACAATATTATGAGTCCAAGAAGGGGCTAGAGGGTGGTACTTTCAATATGTGGGTCTCACGCTATCACACAGTAGCTGCTCTGAAAGAGAACGTTTCACAGGTTCATCCTTACAGAGGAAAATGAAGAACAGCGATGGGAAATCCGAATCTTGGATATCTGAACAAAGCTTATGGTGCCTTATTTAACATGTCTAAGTAGCATCATTTTGGTGAAGAAACCTAGTGTTTGGTTAACTGTTCATGAGGATCCACATTTGTGAGAAGATGCCCTAATAGCCATTTGCTTTGTGCAAAACAACAGGATAGAACTGCAACACAATGAGGCAGGCTCCATCGGACTCCTTGTTTCAAAAGAATAATTCAGTGTGAAGATCAGTTGGTCCTACTTGCTCATAATCATAGGATCATAGAATCATAGAATAGTTAGGGATGGAAAGGACCTTAAGATCATCGAGTTCCAATCCACCTGCCATGGGCAGGGACACCTCCCACTAAACCATGCCACCCAAGGCTCTGTCCAACCTAGCCTTGAACACCACCGGTGATGGAGCATTCACAATTTCCCTGGGCAACCCGTTCCAGTGCCTCACCACCCTCACAGTAAAGAATTTCTTCCTCATATCCAACCTAAACTTCCCCTGTTTAAGTTTGAACCCATTAGCCCTCGTCCTCTCACTACAACCCCTAATGAAGAGTCCCTCCCCACCACCCCTATAGGCCCCCTTCAGATATTGGAAGGCTGCTCTGAGGTCTCCACGCAACCTTCTCTTCTGCAGGCTGAACAGCCCCAACTTTCTTAGCCTATCTTCATACGGGAGGTGCTCCCCACCCCTGATCATCCTTGTGGCCCTCCTTTGGACTTGTTCCAAGAGTTCCATGTCCTTTTTATGTTGAGGACACCAGAACTGCTAGGGAGGAAACAGGAAGCAATAAAAGTTGAAGACTGTGCACAACATGGAGTAAACTCATGTTCAGAAAGAGTTGTGAAAGGCATGCTCTCACAGTGGTCTGGTTAACAACTACAAATTGCCTGGTCATGAGCTCTGGGCACATGAAATTAGAGCATCTTAATGCTTGGATGCATCACACACTTTGCAAAAAACATGAATTAACCTCAGAAAGGTTTTGTGCCATTTAGTAATGCAATTATATAATCCCACAACAAGCCAATTTCAGTATATTCACCAGTGGGACTGATGTACTATGGGATTTATTTGTTCCAGTAAACATGCTTGAATGCCATTCTTTGAGGCCGCAGAAGAAAGGTATTCAGCAGTGCAGACTCATACACATTTTCACTGTATTTGTTTGTTCGTTTATGTTTTAAAGACATAGTGTGGGAGGCAGCTGTCTAAACATAGGTACGTAGAGCAATTTTAGGTGCTTTACCACATCCTTTGTTGCTTCCTGATGTTGCTCCACATAGAGATAAGGACTCTCTCATAGACCTAGTCATATCTGCCTGCCTCTGACGTTCTAGTTCTCCAAACTCTTTCAAATATATCAAGCTGCCTATAGTTAGGTAGCTAAGCCCAAAGCATTGTAAACTTATTAACTGAAGCTATGTCCAAATCAGGAAACTGTTAATTCTGCATCTTTCTCAGTCATACATTTTGTTAATTAAATAACTTGCCTCAGTTGGGAGACTACACACACCAGAATTGCTAAGAGGTTGCAACTGCTCTGTTGGCACACTACTCAGTCTCCAAGCTCAGTTTTTTACCCTTGAACATGGAGAAAGTGCTATAACCTCAGGTGAGACTTACATTTTTCTTTTTCTTAACTCGGTGTCTAAAGTGTCCAGGCTTAGTGGGTATGCAGAATTTCATACTGGACTTTTCCAAGCAACTGCTTGTTATACGTGTTCCTGAAAATTTTGTTTGAGTGTTGGAATTTAGAGACCAGGAGGAGGTCCACATAGTAATTCCTTTGCAAGTGTAACCCTAACATGTCACCTAATATGTTCAGAAGCCACTAAACATGATTGATCACATGTAGATGCTTGAGACACACAGTTATGGTTACTGATATGTCCCCTGACATGGCTGATTGTGCTAAAGACACAACACTTTCACACTCTGTAACAGCAGTCAGCCTTTGTCATACACGTTAAAACAGTACGTAAACACTGTCTTCTGACTTTGGACCACAAGCCTTTATGTGAAAACTTCAAAACACACAGATCCTCTATACTAACTAAAGCAACTTTTCCCCTGTCAGCTGCCCTTTCCCAACTTGCACTTCTACTTTTCAGATTCAACATAGAATTCCTCTTCCTATAGTATATGCAATGAGTTCTCTGTAATATCGATTCCACATGCTTGTCTCCACCTCTTTGTTGTCCAGCTGGCTAGTCTTACAGAAGACAGTTTCCCTATTTCCATCTGAGTGATCATGGGCCTTCCCTTTAGTCTTCCCTTCAGAACCAGTACTGAAAGTGAACTCCTGTGCCAGCAGGCTTCACTTTCATGCTTCTCCTTCCTTCAACAGTCAGATTGACAAACTCATTAGAGGAGAACCAATATGAAACATCAGCTGGTGTCCATGCAAGCATGGTGCACCATTCTACTGCTGTCAGATGTTCTTAGTCCTAGGCATAGGAAACATGAAAGTGCGGAAACAGAAAGGGTGTCAAATGAACTATGCAGAGATAAACCTCCAAAGATCAATGTTTCTGACAGAGACATATTCCATTTCCTTTCAAGATAAGGTGAATGTTATACATCAAACACAGGCTTGTGGACTACAGGCTAGATCTACAGCTTATGAAAGGTGACAATTGTCTATTTCTCTCTTAATATATAGCAAATTTATCAGTATTCATATATCCTAATAAACAGCTGAGAGTTTTTTGGGTCTTTTTATTTACTTATATGCTGTCCTTGTACTAACAACTTTTCATTTGGTGGTGTGCTACAAGTGTAACAGCTCCTCTGAGCAGTTCTTTTCTGAGAAAAAGTTATAGCATCCTTTGCTGGCTGCAGTTGGTACCTGGAACAATACCAAAGCACTTAACTTACCAGCGTTTCATTCAGATGCCCTTCCAAATTGTATTAAGACTAAGGCAATTGACTTCTATAAACTCAGAACAAAGGAAATGTGTTTCCTAATTCAGACTGCATTTGGTTTTAAACCAATTTGGTTTCATTTTAGCAAAAAGTGTAGCACCAAGGTTATATGTTTCAGTATGGTCCACTGTTTAAAACTGAGTTAGAAGTTCTCAATTTTATTTACAAAAATATCTTCACAACATATTGTAGCATGTATGTGTTCAAAAGATGGAATTTTTCATACTGGTATTTAAATCATACTGCTTAAATAACGGCAGGGTGTGTTTGCAACCACGAGGCAACTACAGAATGTAATAAAACCATTGAGAAGTGGTGGTGTAATCAGAGGAAAACTGTGGGAGCCAGGCTATTTGTGTATGCCTCTATCACCTTTGGTTGGAATGGTACTTAGTATAATTACAGCATGTTTAAGTTTCGCACTCCTAAAATTACTTGAAGTGCTTAAAGTATTATGTTCATAATTTTAACAGCTACAGTATCTTCTACTGTGTGTGACTGCAGTAACAAAACTTCAGAATGGACTGATAAATTGACTGAAAATTTATCTAGTCCGCTGTTTTCATGCAAACAATATATAAAAATAATTCTAAAATTCCCCTAATCTTAAAATTCATGCAACTTTACTGACCTCATCTTAGAGATCAGTTTTGAAGTACAATTGTGAGAATCCTGAATCTCACTAAGGATGAAAAAAGCATCGACATGACAGCTTGGGGATGAGCAATAAATATCACATATGTCAATTTTTTCTATTACTTTTGATGTTGCAAAGCCCGTGAGAACAGCAGGCTTTTGCATATGAATTTTAGAGGCTTTCTTACAGCAACATGTTTTTTGCAGTCTTTTTGAGTTTTACAGATCTTTTTTTGGTGAGTTTTGTAACAGATTGGTTAAAAAGGAAAAAAAAAAAAAAACAACACAGCACTTCCCTTATAAGAGATTTCTTAGCACTATTCTCTCTCTAGAGATTGCCCTAATTTACTCAGATAATGCTTTCACTTTTCCTGTTTTACGGAGTAATTCAGTGTGATTAGTACAAATCCCCAGTTAAAACCTGAAATCCCCACTTGTAAAAATCAAGCATATCAAATGCTTATCTCTTGAGGAAAAAGTCTTTATCGCATATTCTTCCTTCTTGCTGATACTTCAGAAATGCCCTTGCTTTTATTAAATTCAGTAGATCTGCTTAGCTTTCTAGCAAATCATATCAAATTCCAATATTTACTCATAAGCACTGACTTGCTTAATGTTGGAGGTTTTAGGATCTTTTAAAGATGAAATTACATTGAGTTTATATTAGAAAAGAAGACATCTGTGAAAAAAAAATCTAGCTAATTACACTTTTTATTAATTCCAGGCTTTAAATCTGTTTTTTTTTTTTTTTTTTTTTTTTTTGGTTTGGTTTGGTTTGGTTTGGTTTGTTTTGTTTTGTTTTTTTTTTTTGTTTTTTTTTTTTTTTGGTATCTTCTAATTCATATTAAAAGAAAAATTAAAAAAAAAATCTACTTTTTCTTCCAGGAGCGAATTTTGCTTTGGTATTTCTGATTATAATGGTGCTACTGTATAAAAGTTAAAGTTTCTCCAATATAATAACAATTTCAATAAAAAGCATTCTGGATTTCTCTAAGGCAGCTTTCCTTAATGTAAAGTAAGAAGGTTTCACTGCCTGTGGAGATGGTTGCTTCTAAAATATTTTTTGTGGAACAGCCATAAACAAATGAGAATTCATTTATAAAATGGGAAAGCAGTGACATGAAGATAAATTATTGAACATTCACTGTTCAGTACTTGTATGGCATGAAACAGCTTTTTGCTTTGTCAGTAGAAATAAAGATTAAGGTAGTGACTTCCTAACAGGAAAGAAAATCTGCTTTGTGCTTGCTCCCTAGATTTATCAAAAGACAACATGACTGGGAACATTCTGCTTATGTTTTATTTAGAAATCCAGATGTCTTTTAATATTAAGGTCTGCCATTATGTCTGCTGGAACTTGGGGTGACAAGAAACTCACCACCTGTGCTGAAGTGTTATTTCTTTGAAGACCGGAAATGAAAACACCAGCAATACCCCTCAGAAATGAGCCTGCCAATAATACACTGATGCAATTCCTGTATAATGTCCTTATTATCCAAGTTCATTACACTACACATTATTCAAAACCCTTGTCATAGTCTACTTATTTGTTACTCACTTTTTTAGATAAAAAAATCTATACCTGAAAAAGTAAGCCATGATGTGCGTGTACTTGATGGTAAGTTTGATGTGCTATTTTACATGCATTCCCACTGAAAGCACATTTCCTTTGGTGCTTTTTTTACACTGGATACTCTATTTTTGGATATGCAGTATTTCAAACTTATTACAAGCCTATTATTATCCCTCAGCCTTACTTATCCCAGGAGAGAACATAATGTAGAAAAGATATGGTAATGTTAAAGAGATTTTTTTAAAGCAATAAGAATTCATTGCTGTAGGTTAACTGCCACTTTTCATACATGTGTCAAAAAAAATGTAAAGGCTTGGAAAAAAAAAGGAAGCCTTCTTTATCAGATGAAAATATTGATATTGAAGATATTGAATATATTGAAGATATTGATATAGGAGATGGGTTATCAAGAGTATAAATGCTTAGAAAATGTAATATAATTAATAAATCACAAGAGTACAGATCTGGGAGACTAAGCATGGCATAAGATTTTCTATTCCATCTCACTACATAAGGCAAAACTAAGGGTGCCCAGATAATCCTCAACAGATGTTTGTCTAATGTGTCTTTTCAAATAAGCTATTTCCTCATTTCCTGTAGATAGCTCATTCTAAAGTTTCATTAACTAAAATACTAGAAGCGTATTCTTAGTGTACTATCTTTTCACAGGACTAGTCCTCTTTTCTGACTCATATTGTTTGGTACTGCTTGTATTCCGCACTGCATAAAGCATCAAAAATTGTTTAGGCTTTTTTGTTTTGTTTTTGTTCTTACATTCTTAGAGATTTATTTCCTATTAACTATTTTTTATCATCATTTTTCCTCCTTTTAAAAGTGTAAAAACTGCTAAATAAAGTTTTTTTGTAAAATTTATGTTGGTTTTCTCTTTATTTCTGATTTTATGGCTTAATAGATTAAAATATCCTGGAGATGACAGAGATTAAAAACAAACAAACAAACAAACAATGTAACAAACAAAATACCCGCCTCCACATATGCACTCAAAAAACAAGCCAGAAGAATTCACCAAAAGCAGTTATTTTTCATTTATCTGATGAAAAATGAAGTAATCTGATCCTGCAAAAACCTTGTTTGAACACAGCGTTAACAATGGCTTGGATGGGTATATTTTAATTAGTTTTCATAGTCTGGGCTAATAATTCATATTTATAGGACAGGCACTATCATAGGATTAAATATTATTGAATGAATTTCTGAAGTTTTACTCAATAATTTAATAATGCCCAAATCTCACTGACTATTTGTTAAAAAAAATGGTGCTGATTTCTCAGTTCTGTATATTGGGAATGACTTGAATTTGAGTTTCTGTAAGAGATTCAAAACCTTTTAATTGCATGCAGATGGCAAAGATGAATGGAATCAGCAGTCCAAATGAAAAAGTATTCTGTCCACCACCTTCGATGTTATTCCAGATGATGATACTGAGATTCAGAAATGAACAAATGAACAGTCTAAACCATGCTGATCTGATTTGATTCACTAGGATTTTTTGTGAGCATTTATGAAATTAAATTGAAGAAATGTTTCCAGCATATTTTATGAGGTTAGATCCTTTCTGTAGCATCACACATTTATTACAGAAAAGTCTACAATAAGGGAATGTTAAGATTACATCTGAAGTTCGCAAAGGGGTAGGGGTTTGGCCTGTGCAGCTAAAAGCCCTATTCACACAGAAAGCATGACACCTTGCAGAAAATAAGTTTCTAAGATAAGAAAGCAATATCAGATTTAGGGGCAGAGATTCTTCTTTACCCAGTTTGGTCTACATCTGAAGACAAAATAAATCCTTTCTCTTTTATTCCAACCCTTCTCTTATGACTATGCCTTGGTTGAGCAGAAGTCCCGTATGATGAAGTCAGCATTTGGTATATGCTGAAATAATCTGGACAAGACAGAAAACATAAAATGCCTGCATAATATATATGCTGTTAACACTACTGCAAATCTACCTGTGGGAAATAAGGAGAATTTTCTTGGTTTTATTTTTGTCTTGAATATTTCTTGTGGGTATACTTTTATGATGCGTTCATAGAAATTAATTGTTAAAAAAAAAAGAAAAAAAGCTTTCAGGAAATGTTGCTACTGTTACAAAACAGCTTCTAGAGTATACCTTATTTCTCATGTGTGCACAGTGCAGTGTTGTTAAATGACAGAAATTTGGAGGAAGTAAACTCCTTCCCATGAAGTGAACTGAATGATTTCTGTAATGAAGCATTACAGTTCGGACTGTTCAGGCTAACAACAAGATTCATAGTTCTTACTGAAGAGGAAATACAGTTTTGATATCTCTTTATTGGAAAAAATATTTTTGTGATTTTATGGGGTTTTAACCCACACCTACTCCAAAAGACTGAAATGCATATTTCTTGTCCTTCAAAAAGCAAGCAGCAAACTGCCTCTTCTGTTGAATAGAATATTCTGCTGTCATCCTAGTGATGCTTCCCCCTGGCTCCATACACTCTAGACTAAAAGGAGGTAATACTAGAGATGCGTCATCTTAAAGCTCTTTGACTTACTATAATCTGTTGCACAATGAACAGATGTTCCTCCTACTGTGTTGTATGATTGTTTTAAGTGACTTTTTTTAGAACAAGTGTTCTCCTACATGTACCTAATTTACTCTAGTTTTTATGGGCTAACAGCTGACAATTGATTTTTGCTTACATTTAAAAACAAATGCTCATCGGGGAATCCCACTCAGGCCATGGGCCATCATTTCTAGTACGTAGAGCTAGCTCAGGGTACTACAGTATGCAAGAACACATTAATGCATCAATAACAAGAAGAAGAAAAACAGTAGTTTAAGGAGCCAGGCAGGGAAACAACCAAATTCAAGCCACAGAAAGACCACATTCAAAATTAATATCCTGCAACAGGAGAATTCAAAAACAGCGATCTGGGCCATGAAAGAGACTGAAGTAGGGCACCAAATAGGCAGATGTATAAGAAATAGAAGAGATGCATAGGTTAGATCAAAATACTCAGGTAAATCTGCAACTAACACTTGGAAGAAGTCCCTTAAATACTAGCTGGACATAACAGTCCACAGTATTTCTCAGGACAGCTGCCTTATCCACCACAAAGTAGATGTTAGGGAGACAAAAATACTGAGGAAGATCAGCAGTTGACTGTTTGGTGGATTCTATCAGAGGCTTACAAATCTCCAGTAAAGAGCCGGGTATTTCTACAGAGAAATACATTGAACTGGTTCAATTTGGAAGAAATTTCTTGCCAGACAGGGTAAAAATGAAATCACATTTTGAGCTCTAGCATAAAAAAAAAGGAGTAAAGTTTCTGAGGAATAAAATGGAAATTAGCAAAATGAATGTTTAAACATTGGTAAAGGTGCTCAGCTCAGATTCGTTACCATTTTATCTGCTCCAATTTATCTATCTCTATTGCATGGTCAGAAAAAGATTTACAAATATCTCTGGACTTCACATCTGCAGTTCCATGATGTATGTGTCTCAGTGATTTGCCAGAAAAGAAAAAAAAAAAAAAAGTAGGACAGGTGAACTGTACTGTGTGTCAAATTAGAGATCTAAGCAATAAACCTTTCCCCCAAAAAAAAACTATTAACAAATAGGTATTTCAAAGCAGTGTTTGAGTCCTTCAGCAATAGAAATTCCTCAGAAAGTACTGGGGGAGGGGAGCAGAAAGGCATGTTTAAATGTAACTCTAGAAGAGCCACAGTTCTTCAAGGGTGAAGTTCTTGACGACTGGAAAAAAGGAAATATAACCCCCATTTTCAAGAAGGGGAAAATGAATGAGCTGGGGAACTACAGACCAGTCAGCCTCACTTCTGTGCCGGACAAAATCTTGGAGCAGATTCTCCTGGAAGGCATGCTAAGGCACATGAAAACCAACAAGGTGCTTGGTGACAGCCAGCATGGCTTCACTAAGGGGAAATCCTGCCTGACCAATCTGGTGGCCTTCTATGACTGGGCTACGGAACTGATGGACAGGGGCAGAGCAGTTGATGTCATCTACCTGGACTTGTGTAAAGCCTTTGACACTGTTCCACGCAACATCTTTGTCCCTAAATTGGGGAGACATCAATTTGATAGGTGGACCACTCAGTGGATAAAGAACTGGCTGGATGACTGCACGCAAAGAGTTGTGCTCATTATCTCAATGTCCAGCTGGAGACCAGTAACGAGTGGTGTCCCCCAGGGATCAGTGTTGGGGCTGATCTTGTTCAACATCTTTGTGGGTGACATGGACAGTGGGATTGAGTGTGCCCTCAGCAAGTTTGCCGATGACACCAAGCTGTGTGGTTCGGTTGATAAGTTGGAGGGAAGGAATGCCATCCAGAGGGACCTTGACACACTTGTGAGGTGCATTGATGCCCACCTGATGAAGCTTAACCATGTCAAGTGCAAGGTCCTCCACCTGGGTGGGAGCAATGCCAGGTACAGCTACAGGTTGGGCAGAGAAGAGCTTCAGAACAGCCCTGCAGAGGACTTGGGGGTGTTGGTCAATGAGAAACTGAAGATGAGCCGGCAGTGTGCACCTGCAGCCCAGAAAGCTGACCGTATTCTGGGCTGCACCAAAAGGAGCATGACCAGCAGGTCGAGGGAGGTGATCCTGCCCCTCTACTCTGCTCTTGTGAGACCTCACTTGGAGTATTGTGTGCAGTTCTGGTGTCCTCAACATAAAAAGGACATGGAACTGTTAGAACAAGTGCAGAGGAGGGCCACAAGGATGACCAGGCGACTGCAGCACCTCCCATGTGAAGATAGGATGATAAAGTTGGGGCTGTTCAGCCTGCAGAAGAGAAGACTGCGTGGAGACGTCATAGCAGCCTTCCAATATCTGAAGGGGGCCTATAGTGATGCTGGGGATAGACTCTTCATTAGGGACTGTAGTGATAGGACAAGGGGTAACAGGTTCAAACTTAAACAGGGGAAGTTTAGATTGGATATAAGGAAGAAATTCTTTACTGTGAGGGTGGTGAGGCACAAGAATGGGTTACCCAGGGAAGTTGTGAATGCTCCATCCCTGGCGGTGTTCAAGGTGGGGTTGGACAGAGCCTTGGGTGGCATGGTTTAGTGGGAAGTGTCCCTGCCCACGGCAGGGGTGTTGGAACTCGATGATCTTAAGGTCCTTTCCAACCCTAACTATTTTATGGTTCTATGATTCTATGATTCAATGGTTTGTTCAGTGAGCCTTGTTTTGAATGAGAGAGAAATACAGTTTTTCATAGAAATTTTTTTTTATTGCACATTTAACTACACATATTGTTATATGAAAATGGGAAGAAGGATTTTATCAGTTTAATGTTAGAGCAAATTATCAAATATCAAAAGAAACAAGATTAAGTAGTGTGTTACTATTTCCTGGCAGTAGCAGCAAATGTCTTCTCCCTGATAATATTAGATTGTTGTAATTTTTAAATTGCTGTGCTATCAGGACATCTATTTTTGAAAATATGACCATACCTACTATACTTTCTTCAAATGTATAAAACAGAAAGGCAGCCCCAGACTCAATGCAATTAGCAGTGTCAGTGCGCTAGAAAGCTGGAAAAGGTTGGTAGCAATGGTCACTGTTATGTGTACTCCCTATGATTTCCGTAACAAAATTTTCATACGTATTCCATCAAAGAGGGTTCAAAGGAAGCTATTAACAGGGTTTTTATAGAAAGATCCCAAGGTTAAGAGAAACTGTAAGCCAAAGGATGCAGAAAAGGAGAGTGTTTAAAAATTAAACCAGTGAGCAGTAGAAGTTGGAAATAGGTGTTGAGCTGGTGAAAACCAATGAATATCCAAACCCATCCATGGCACTGAGTCTCACAGATACTGAGAATGTCTGAGAGGTTTCTTTGGTACTGATATACAGACAGAGTACACCCACAATAAAATTCAAGAGTGAGTCAAAAATATTGTTCTATAACAAAAAGATGTAGAACAATCTCAGAGAAAAAATGTTGGGAGTAGACACACCATGGAACTATGTTCTGAATGGGTAACTGTTACACTTGGTCACTTTCCTTGCATCTTCTGGATTCCAGTTTGACCAATTGCTATTTTCTACCTCATTTTTTTTGATAGTATTAATATTTAGCTTTGCATCTTTCATCATCATATCAAGTCCTACAGTTAGAAAGCTTTCCTATGTTCTTTCTTGACTGGGAATTGGACTCGCTGCATGAGAAATAACTGTTTTCTCAAGAAATGTTATCATGTTGGCTTTATATCATTGGACACCATAACAATTAATACAAAAATAACAAAATTATATGAATTGTATAAATACGAAGAGGAGTAAGAGAAAAATAGATTAAATAAAAAGATAAAAATTTACATGCACACACCCATTTAGATATTATTGACTCTAAAAAGCAGCAGAAAGGAAGATGGAAGAGCGCTTTCAGTCAACTCAGACTTTGTACACATAAACACTGTAAATAAATAAATATAAGACGGTTTTTATAAAGAAGTAGAGATGAGAAATATCATGAATTGAAAACACTTCTGCTGAAAAATATTAGAAAATGAAGAAAAAAAATGTCTATTGTTTAACACAGACCTCAGAGCCAGAGGAAACAACACAAACACAGACAAAACCTTTGACAGTGAAAACACCAGATTTTCCCTACTTTCAAAATATAAAATCCTTTTAATATATATATATTTTTTTTTTATTATTTATTTTTTTTTGCCAGGGGAAAACAGATGAAGAGTTTGGGAACCAGACAGCTCCTGAGAATTAAAAAGAAAAAAATCTAAAAACAAACAAACAAACAAGCAAACAAACAAACAAACAAACAAAAAAACCTGTGAGAATAGGACACCTACTTCTGTCTTTTCTCTCACCAAGAGAATGTGCATGGTTATAAAAACTGCCAATGACTGCCTCAACAGGCAGCTGCTGTGAGATGATAGAATTCGTTAATAAGGTCTTGGAATGCCAAACAAGCAGAAGGTTCTCACTGTGCTACCAGTTACGCTGCATCACAACTCACTGCTGCATTGCTATCAGACAGCTGCTTTAGAAAAGTCTGCATGCAATATTAGAGTTGAAGTTACCTAACCGCCTGTGGGTCTGTAGCTCTGAAATGGGTTGTTCAGTCTGTAGGGGACAACATATTAACTGAATGGCCTGGCATACATTTTCTGCCAGTTGCTGCTCTATTTTGATGCAAGAGCCTACAGGCTACTATGTGACACCATAATTGCTTCTCATTCCCTAAATGATTGTCTCTTACAAGTTTCTTACACAGAACTGTGCAAGAAAAAATATTTCTTTAACAAGTGGAGGCAATGTCATTGTTCCTAAAGTGGTTTAGGTCAATAAAACGTTAATTTTTATTCATAATAGTTATATTAACCATAGTGTCTAGATGGCAGAGTCACACTGTGGTAGGTATTCTTTAACAAAAGAAAGAATACTTCAAAGTTCTTTTCCTATTGCAATGACAATTCAAGTGTGAAATGAGAGACTATATGTAGATGCACTCTAATCTGAAATCAATAACAGCATAAAAATCATGTCTGCCCACATAACAGATAGTAGAAACACATCATAGGCCAGAATGCTCTTCATAAGCATTGCAACAGACCTGGACCTCAAGAAAGATAATAAAGTAGCATTACAGATGTTTGCAGAGGTGCCTCCCAGAAATGATGAGTTACTTGGGAAAAAGAATGCAGATGACTTCTGAAAATATAACACATGGGGAAAGAAGACTGATTTGAAGAAAAATATTACATGTAGGATAAAAATTTGTTCTAAGTTGTCTGAAAGTTATTAAAAGCGTCTTTTATTTGACGCGGTACTGTGGAGAATGCAAGAGTTTTCCATTTGTCTTTTGCGAATAAAGGAACAAGATAAAAAATTCTGTGAATTTTGGCAAGTGTTCTGTCTGGGGAAGGGAAAGAAAACACACTGTTTCAGATATGTTCAACCAGGATGATTTGGTTACATTTAGTTACATTTAGTACAGTTAGGCTGCATGACCTACGAAGAGCTTTAAGTCTAGCACAACTAGGAGGCAGAGCGGACAGGTGGGCGGGAGAGTAGTATCGCTGTCTGTCACCTTGAAAAAATTATAGGGTTAGACCTTGAGAAAGATAAAAAGGTTTAGTTAAGGTAACAGACGGATAATTATCACTGTGGAAAAGGTAAAAGAAAGTAAATGGTCACCATGTTGCAGTTTAACGTTATCAGACACTTATATCACACATTACATTTATGCAGAAATGAGTGACTGGAGAACAGGAGAATCATAGAGGAAATTCTGTGAAAATCTCAGGAGAGCTGAAAAGATAAAAAAAGTGCTTCCCGTGGGAGCACAGCTTATACCTTCTTCCCTTGACACCGGAACATCTCTCTGTGGGCAAAGTTTTGGTACAGCTCTTAAATACTGCGGCCCAGACAGCAGAACATTATGATGGAGGGTTTTTTTGAGAGGGAGATTGTTGGGGCTTTTTAAAGCAGAATCTTCTGTCTATATAAGGCTGTATTTTAACTGAAGTGACATAACAGAAGAGTTCAAATGTTGGCAAGTTACCAATTTGAACAAGACATCTTGTAGAAAGAAAGATGATTAGAATTACTAGCTCTCCTAATGTTGCAACAACTGGGGAGAAGCAGTTGGAATAAACAAAACAAAACAAAATAAAGTGAAACAAAAACAGGAAAGGGAATGGTATCTCAGCTGCAGAAAGAGATATATGTATAAATAGAGACTAATTCTGCTGTTTTATGCAAAATAATTTTTGTTTTGGGTGAAATCTAGAAACCAAAGATTAGTAATAAAACTTAGATTTTTTTTGCAAATAGTTCTAGTTATCAAACAATATAAATCCCATATATAGAAACAGTATGAGGTTATATTTTCTCATATAAAACACTCTACACTAGATGCTGTCAAATCTACTTGTTCCTATTACACTCACACATTAACAGCTCTAACACAGGAAGCACTTTATAACATATATATATTTCAGGAGGAGTCCTTTTTTCTTGTATTTCTTGAAGTATTTAATTCAAATGTAATTCCCATATTCAATAGAATCATAGAATCATAGAATAGTAAGGGTTGGAAAGGACCTCAAGATCATCAAGTTCCAACCCCCCTGCCATGGGCAGGGACACCTCCCACTAAACCATGCCATCCAAGGCTATGTCCAACCCCACCTTGAACGCCGCCAGGGATGAAGCATTCACAACTTCCCTGGGCAACCCATTCCAGGGCCCCACCACCCTCACAGTAAAGAATTTCTTCCTCAGATCCAATCTAAACCTCCCCTGTTTAAGTTTAAACCCATTACCCCTTGTCCTCTCACCACAGTCCCTCATGAAGAGTCCCTCCCCAGCATCCCTATAGGCCCCCTTCAGGTATTGGAAGGCTGCTATGAGGTCTCCACGCAGCCTTCTCTTCTCCAGGCTCAACAGCCCCAATTTTCTCAGCCTATCTTCATACGAGAGGTGCTCCAGTCCCCTGATCATCTTCGTGGTCCTCCTCTGCACTTGTTCTAACACTTCCATGTCCTTTTTATGTTGAGGACACCAGAACTGCACACAATACGCCAAGTGAGGTCTCATGAGAGCAGAGTAAAGGGGCAGGAGCACCTCCGTCGACCTGCTGGTCACACTCCTTTTGATGCAACCCAGAATACGGTTGGCCTTCTGGGCTGCAAGTGCACACTGCCGGCTCATGTTCAGTTTCCCATCGACTAACACCCCCAAGTCCTTCTCCGCAGAGCTGCTCTGAATCTCCTCCCTGCCCAATCTGTAGCTGTGCCTGGCATTGCTCCCACCCAGGTGGAGGACTTTGCATTTAGCATGGTTAAACTTCATCAGGTTGGCATCAGCCCACCTCACAAGCGTGTCAAGGTCCCTCTGGATGGCATTCCTTCCCTCCAGTTTATCAACCGAACCACACAGCTTGGTGTCATCGGCAAACTTGCTGAGGGCGCACTCAATCCCACTGTCCATGTCACCCACAAAGATGTTGAACAAGACCGGTCCCAAAACCGATCGCTGGGGGACACCACTCGTTACTGGTCTCCAGCTAGACATTGAGCCACTGAGCACTACTCTTTGCGTGCGGCCATCCAGCCAGTTCTTTATCCACCGAGTGGTCCACCTATCAAATTGATGTCTCTCCAACTTAGAGAGAAGGATGTCATGTGAGACAGTGTCAAAGGCTTTACACAAGTCCAGGTAGATGACATCAACTGCTCTGCCCCTCTCCATCAGTTCCGTAGCCCCTTCATAGAAGGTCACCAGATTGGTCAGGCAGGATTTCCCCTTAGTGAAGCCATGTTGGCTGTCACCAACCACCTTGTTGGTTTTCATGTGCCTTAGCATGGCTTCCAGGATAATCCGCTCCAAGATTTTGCCAGGCACAGAGGTAAGACTGACTGGTCTTTAATTCCCTGCCTCATCCATTTTCCCCTTCTTAAAAATGGGGGTTATATTTCCCTTTTTCCAGTCATCGGGAACTTCACCTGACTGCCATGATTTTTCAAATATGATGGGCAGTGGCTTAGCAACTTCATTTGTCAGCTCCTTCAGGACCCGTGGATGGATTTCATCCGGTCCCATGGACCTGTATACATTCAGGTTCCTAAGGTGGTCCCGAACAAGATCCTCCCCCACAGTGGGCCCAGGGTCCCCACCCTCACCGTCCCCGCGTCTGCCTTCCAAGACTTGGGTGGTGTGCTCAGAGCATTTGCGGGTAAAGACTGAGGCAAAGAAGTCATTAAGAACCTCAGCCTTCTCCAAATCCAGGGTAGCCAGTTCTCCCAGTAGCTTCTGGAGAGGGCCCACAGTGTCCCTAACCTGTCTTTCATTGGCAATGTACCTATAAAATCCCTTCCTGTTACCCTTAACATCCCTAGCCAAGTTTAATTCTAAGTGGGCCTTAGCTTTCCTAACCTTGTCCCTAGCTTCCCGGACAACATCCCTGTATTCTTCCCAGGCCGCCTGACCTTGCTTCCACCTTTCATAAGCCTCTTTTTTCCTTCGAATATTGCTCAGCAGCTCCTTATCCATCCAAGGAGGTCTCCTGGCCCTCCTGTTAAACTTCCTTCTAGTTGGGATGCATCACTCCTGAGCTTGCAGCAGGTGAGCCTTGAATATCAACCAACAGTCTTGAGCACCCCTGCCCTCTAGGGCTGTATCCCATGGAACCTTACTGAGCAGGCTCCTGAAGAGGCCAAAGTCTGCTCTCTTGAAGTCCAGGGCAGTGAGCTTGCTGCACGCTCTTCTCACTGTCCTGAGGATCTCAAACTCGACCATCTCATGATCGCTGCAATCAAGGCTGCCCTGGAGTGTCACATTCCCAACCAGCCCTTTCCTGGTGGTGAGGACGAGGTCAAGCATGGCACCTCTCCTTGTCGGCTCCTCTAGTACTTGCAGAAGGAAGTTGACTTCCACGCAATCGAGGAGCCTTCTGGATTGCTTGTGCCGGGCCGTACCATCCCTCCAACAGATATCAGGGTGGTTGAAGTCTCCCATGAGAACAAGGGCCTGCGAGCATGAGGCTGCTCCTATCAGTCTATAGAGCGCTCTGTCCAGCAAGTCCCCTTGGTCAGGCGGTCTGTAGCACATCCCCATAATAATGTCACCCATCGCTGTTCTCCCTTTAACCCTGACCCACAAACTCTCTGTCGACTGCTCACCTGTCCCCAGACAGAGTTCCATACTCTCTAGCCTATCCCTAACATAAATAGCAACTCCCCCTCCCCGTCTGCCGGGCCTGTCTTTCCTAAAGAGTCGGTAACCTTCCATTCCAACACACCAGTCATAGGAGCCATCCTACCATGTTTCTGTGATGCCTATGATATCATACCCCCGTAGATGTGCACACATCTCTAATTCCTCTTGTTTGTTCCCCATACTATGGGCATTTGTGTAGAGGCATTTGAGCCGAGATCCAGTTGAAGCTGGCTCATTGGCTGGAGCAGCTGGAATATCTCTACACTGCTCCGAACGCTTGCTGTAGGTGCTGCCAACTGACTGGGTGTGTTGGGATGGAATGATGCCCCTCTCCCCCAACACTGCTAGTTTAAAGCATCCTTGACCAGTCTGGAAAGCCTCCTACCAAATCCACTCTTCCCCTTCTTTGTCAGACCAACTCCACCAGCCCCCAGTAGACCTGGCCTACTATATTGAGTCCCATGGTCAAGGTACCCAAACCCCTGACTATAGCACCACCCTTCTAACCATTTATTAACCTGCCCAATCCTCCTAGCCTTTTCAAGGTCCTGCCCTGTATCCTGGAGAATTGACGAAAAGACAATCTGAGCTCCAGAGCCCCTAACCACCTCTCCCAGAGCTCTGTAGTCCTTCTTTATGGTCACCGGGCTACTGCTATCTATATCAGTAGCACCCACATGTATTACCAGGAGTGGGTAATAGTCAGTGGGACCGACTAGAGCAGGCAGCTTCTCGGCCACATCCCTGATCCGAGCCCCTGGTAGGCAACGCACCTCCCTTGAGCCTGGGTCAGGCCTACAGATGGGTGCCTCTGTGCCTTTCAGATTAGAGCCCCCTACTACTATGGTCTGCCGCTCTTTCCTGGCAGCACCAGTAGTGATCTTCTTTACCAGTGCACTAGCTGGTTGCGCCTGGTGGGAGTGCTGTTGCTCATCAGCCCCCTGCAGGATAGCAAAGCGGTTCTGGATGGGGACAACAGATGTAGGAGGAAGCCCCTTGCTTTTAATTACCCTCTTCCTCCTTTTTTTGTTGTTTTTTTTTCTGTTACCTTTTCCCAGCTTCCTGGGTTAGCAGCCTCCTTTCCTGAAAGGGCAACAGTAGACACTCAAGGTCCCGGAACAGGCTGGTCCCAGAGCAAGCAGTGCTGCTCCCCCTCAGCTTCCCTGACACCTTTCAGCCTGGTAACAGCTTCCTGCAGTTCAGCCACCTGCTGCAGGAGGACCTCCACCAGGGAGCGCAGAGTGCAGCCCTGCCCATTGCTCACCCTTCCGTTAGGATAGCAATGCAGGCGCTCTCTACACCCCGAGCTCTGCACTACAGCCTCCCTTCCCATCGGCTCCGTTTGGGTGCCTACGCTGGCCACCACCAGTGCAACCAGAGCAGAGCTCCCAGACCGAGCCTTGCCCGTACGGCGAGTGCTCACCATCCCACTCACCACCCTGCTCGCCTGCCCGCACGAACTGCCGCGCAAACTGCTTCGAGCCCGCCCTGTTTGCCCGCCCTGTTCGCCGCGCTCTGGGTCGCTCGCGCTCCTTGGAGCAGGTTTTTAACCAGTCAGGTCTGCCGCCGGTCTTCCTGGTGCCGCCCCCTCTGAGTCAGCTGCTCGCCTCCGCGGAGCTGCAGGCTCCTGGGCAGGCCTTGTCGAGGACTTGAGGTTCCCTCGGGGCAAATTGCTGCTCCGAGGTGAAGCTCGTAGACACCGAGCCTCCCCCCAGATCAGGCGCTGCAGGCCTCCCCTTGCGAGACAGCCACCTCAGCAATGGGCCGGAAATGGCTGTTGATGCCCGAGTTGAATCTGCCGCTGGTCCTCCTGGCGCCGCCCCCTCTGAGTCAGCCTTTCGCCTCCGCGGAGCTGCATCCAAGTTTATGAGCATTAACAGTAACATAATAGCAAATTCTATCTGATGATGACTCTGTTGGAATCTTTAGCAAAGCCTGAGACACAATGACTTATAAATCACTGAGTGAACATACAGTTATAATATTTATTCAAATTAAATTTTGTGTCATTATAGCTCTAGATATTAACAAAATATTTATTAGGAGTGAGTCTTAAAAAGACTCTGGCTTTAGAGCACAAAATATATGAAATTAATTACTGTAACATGGTGAACACAAAAGTGTTGGAGACAATACAGCTCCAAGTTCAGGCCTAATTGGATGAGCATTGAATAACGTCAATTAGAGCAATGTCTAACGTGAAATATCTTTAAACTAACATAAATGAAGAAGCAGAAAGCCTTTTGTAGTTTCGTACTAGAAATAATGTACTTTCATACAAATTCATGGATATGTTTTTTCTTGAAATATCTTTGTTGTTGTTTGGAAACTTATCTACACTATAGAAAGTTTGCAAAAATGCTGCATGGATGTTAAAGGTATTTTCTGCTTTGGAAATGTCAGTTTCAAATCATAAGGCAGGCAGTCAAAAAGCCAGAAGAGTATCCTTCTAAATAGACAGAGGTTAAAATAATATCAGCAGGTTGGTACTTTAGCTGCTAACACTGATAACTGAAATGGTATTGTTAGGCCATATACAGACATAGCCTCAAAAATAAGCTGGAAAATGTGCATACTTTTAAAATTGTTCCATCCATTTTCTAAGATCCACGTAAATCTCAAATGAGTCTTTATTTGCATTTTTAAAAGCGTCTTGATTGCTGTTTAATTAAATATCAATTGTTCAAAGAAGTTATTGAAATTTTACTAGGAATGCAAAAGATAAGCAAATTATTAATTTATTTGTACAAAATTACCTCTGAAATACATGTATAATTACAGTTGTATTGTTTGAATGAACTCTTGTTGCTGCTTGAAAGAATATTTAGCTTCTTAATTGGTAGCAATAAAGCTAAGAGCAGCTTCTTAGTTCTTGGTTAATGTAAACACTTCTGTTCTTGGATCCAAACTACATATCATCTCTTAGGTTGAGGGGAGCTACAGAACAAGAAAAAAAAAGTGTAACTTTGGATCTTTTTCTCTTGCAGTGAGCTGTTTCTCACACTGGAGCCCTGCAACGCATAGATGCCTACCCCAGTAGCTCAGTATGTATATTCCTCCAGCAATTTCAACAAAGCTTTATGTCAAAATTATAGGCACTTTACTGCCTATGAGAAGCAACCTATTATGCTTATAAAGTGCCCTATTTTCCATTGCTGTTGTAGATCCATTTTGTTTTACTCACTAGCAAACTTAAGTTCATCTTACCATGAGAAATTCAGAGTCAGAAATTATTCGTTCATAGCAATGGGGCAAAAGAAGACATCTGAATTCAAATCCAATAAACTTAAAGGATTTTCTGCTGAAGTTATGGATATAAAATCAGTCACTTAGGTTAGATGCTGACACTGTAAACACTCAGCAGGAACCAAGTTTCTTAGGGGAATATGCCTTTGAAATTAATTCCTGGACAATGTCTTTACTGCTCTGTTGTGGTTTAAGCTATAAACTCACACAGTTGCTCTCTCACTCACTCCCCACTCTTTCTTCCCTCTACTCCTGGAGGGATGGGAAGGAGAATTGAAAGAATGCAACTCCCACAGGTTGAGATAAGAACAGTTTAGTAACTAGAGGTATAACACAAATCACTACTGCTACCACCAATAATAATCATAGAATCATAGAAGAGTAAGGGTTGGAAAGGACCTCAAGATCATCGAGTTCCAACCCCCCTGCCATGCCCAGGGACACCTCCCACTAAACAATGCCATCCAAGGCTATGTCCAACCCCACCTTGAATGCCGCCAGGGATGAAGCATTCACAACCTCCCTGGGCAACCCATTCCAGGGCCTCACCACCCTCACAGTAAAGAATTTCTTCCTCATATCCAATCTAAACTTCCCCAGAGAAATACAAGGAAAAAGAATACAATTGCTCACCATCCGATATCAAGCCCGAGCAAGCAGTGCACCCCCCACCGTGCACCCCCACCACCCTTCCGGATCTCTGCCCTCCGTTTCTACCTCCTGGACATGACATGTTGCGCTATGGAATAACCTCTTTGGTTAGTCTGGGTCAGGTGTCCTGTCTCTCCTTCCTCCTGGCTTCCCCTCCTCCCTGGCAGAGCATGAGACTCACAAAGTCCTTGGCCAGTCTAAACTTCACCAAGCAGTAACTGAAAACACTGGTGTTATCAGCTCTGTTCCTAGGCCCCAAATCAAAAACAAAGCACTGCACCAGCTACCAAGAAGGAGAAAAATGACTGCTACTGCTGAACCCAGGACATGCCCCCAGGCATAAATTGACGCAATATTCGCACAAACATAAAGTTTTTCCGCAAAATCTCCTTTGGAAAAATAAAGTCTCTAGTGAGATATTGCTTGAAAACTTATTTCCTTTTTTCTCCTCGTCTTGGAGAAGATAAAATATGGGAAGTTGATAAACGTAGGAGAGTCGATATATTCCTTATGTCATTTCACAGAATCACAGAATCACAGAATAGTAAGGGCTGGAAAGGACCTCAAGATCATCGAGTTCCAACCCCCCCGCCATGGGCAGGGACACCTCCCACTAAACCATGCCATCCAAGGCTATGTCCAACTCCACCTTGAACGCCGCCAGGGATGAAGCATTCACAACTTCCCTGGGCAACCCATTCCAGGGCCCCACCACCCTCACAGTATAGAACTTCTTCCTCAGATCCAATCTAAACCTCCCCTGTTTAAGTTTAAACCCATTACCCCTTGTCCTCTCACCACAGTCCCTCATGAAGAGTCCCTCCCCAGCATCCCTATAGGCCCCCTTCAGGTATTGCAAGGCTGCTAGGAGGTCTCCACGCAGCCTTCTCTTCTCCAGGCTGAACAGCCCCAATTTTCTCAGCCTATCTTCATACGAGAGGTGCTCCAGTCCCCTGATCATCTTCGTGGCCCTCCTCTGCACTTGTTCTAACACTTCCATGTCCTTTTTATGTTGAGGACACCAGAACTGCACACAATACGCCAAGTGAGGTCTCACGAGAGCAGAGTAGAGGGGCAGGATCACCTCCCTCGACCTGCTGGTCACACTCCTTTTGATGCAGCCCAGGATACGGTTGGCCTTCTGGGCTGCAAGCGTACACTGCCGGCTCATGTTCATTTTTTCATCAACCCACACCCCCAAGTCCTTCTCCGCAGGGCTGCTCTCAATCTCCTCCACGCCCAACCTGTAGCTGTGCCTGGCATTGATCCGACCCAGGTGGAGGACTTTGCACTTAGCATGGTTGAACTTCATCAGGTTGGCATCAGCCCCCCTCACAAGCGTGTCAAGGTCCCTCTGGATGGCATTCCTTCCCTCCAATGTATCAACCGAACCACACAGCTTGGTGTCATCGGCAAACTTGCTGAGGGCGCACTCAATCCCACTGTCCATGTCACCCACAAAGATGTTGAACAAGACCGGTCCCAACACCGATCCCTGGGGGACACCACTCGTTACTGGCCTCCAGCTGGACACTGAGCCACTGAGCACTACTCTTTGCGTGCGGCCATCCAGCCAGTTCTTTATCCACCCAGTGGTCCACCTATCAAATTGATGTCTCTCCAACTTAGAGAGAAGGATGTCATGGGAGACAGTGTCAAAGGCTTTACACAAGTCCAGGTAGATGACATCAACTGCTCTGCCCCTCTCCATCAGTTCCGTAGCCCCTTCATAAAAGGTCACCAGATTGGTTAGGCAGGATTTCCCCTTAGTGAAGCCATGCTGGCTGTCACCAACAACCTTGTTGGTTTTCATGTGCCTTAGCATGGCTTCCAGGATAATCCGCTCCAAGATTTTGCCAGGCACAGAGGTGAGACTGACTGGTCTGTAATTCCCCGGCTCATCCATTTTCCCCTTCTTAAAAAATGGGGTTATATTTCCCTTTTTCCAGTCATCGGGAACTTCACCTGACTGCCATGATTTTTCAAATATGATGGACAGTGGCTTAGCAACTTCATTTGCCAGCTCCTTCAGGACCCTTGGATGGATTTCATCCGGTCCCATGGACTTGTATACATTCAGGTTCCTAAGGTGGTCCCGAACAAGATCCTCCCCCACAGTGGGCCCAGGGTCCCCACCCTCACCATCCCCGCGTCTGCCTTCCAAGACTTGGGTGGTGTGGTCAGAGCATTTGCCCGTAAAGACTGAGGCAAAGAAGTCATTAAGAACCTCAGCCTTCTCCAAATCCAGGGTAGCCAGTTCTCCCGATAGCTTCTGGAGAGGGCCCACGGTGTCCCTAACCTGTCTCTTATTGGCAATGTACCTATAAAATCCCTTCCTGTTATCCTTAACATCCCTAGCCAAGTTTAATTCTAAATGGGCCTTAGCTTTCCTAACCTGGTCCCTAGCTTCCCGGACAACATCCCTGTATTCTTCCCAGGCCGCCTGACCTTGCTTCCACCTTTTATAAGCCTCTTTTTTCTTTCGAATTTTGCTCAGCAGCTCCTTATCCATCCAAGGAGGTCTCCTGGCCCTCCTGCTGAACTTCCTTCTAGTTGGGATGCATCGCTCCTGAGCTTGCAGCAGGTGATCCTTGAATATCAACCAACAGTCTTGGGCCCCCCTGCCCTCTAGGGCTGTATCCCATGGAACCTTACTGAGCAGGTTCCTGAAGAGGCCAAAGTCTGCTCTCTTGAAGTCCAGGGCAGTGAGCTTGCTGCACGCTCTTCTCACTGTCCTGAGGATCTCAAACTCAACCATCTCATGATCGCTGCAATCAAGGCTGCCCTGGAGCGTTACATTCCCAACCAGCCCTTCCCTGTTGGTGAGGACGAGGTCAAGCATGGCACCTCTCCTTGTCGGCTCCTCTATTACTTGCAAAAGGAAGTTGTCTTCCACACAATCGAGGAACCTTCTGGATTGCTTGTACCGGGCCGTACCATCCCTCCAGCAGATATCAGGGTGGTTGAAGTCTCCCATGAGAACAAGAGCCTGCAAGCGTGAGGCTGCTCCTATCTGCCTATGGAGCGCTTCGTCCAGCAAGTCCCCTTGGTCAGGCGGTCTGTAAC
The DNA here is from genome assembly GCA_039720435.1 of Amazona ochrocephala. NCBI lineage: Eukaryota > Metazoa > Chordata > Aves > Psittaciformes > Psittacidae > Amazona > Amazona ochrocephala. The sequence continues at coordinate 53,963,571 of CM077909.1, read as the reverse complement.
AGATCCCCACAATAATGTCACCCATCGCTGTTCTCCCTTTAACCCTGACCCACAAACTCTCTGTCGACTGTTCACCTGTCCCCAGACAGAGCACTGTGGGTCAAAATGTTTTTTCTATACACTGTTACTAAAAATACATAGAAAAATTAAAAAAAAAATCCTAATGTCTTCTTTAACTAAAGTGAACATGAAATTATAGAAACAAACCATACTACCTTCCTTGGAGGCTCTGCATTCTTATTGTAGTTACTTGTCTTAAGACAATGACTGGTGACACACTTCATATCAGCAGATGAAGGGCATTCAGAAATCAGCTGTATTTTTTCTGTTTTATTTATTTATTTATTTATTTATTTATTTACTTATTTATTTATTTATTTATATTTTTTTTTACTGAGACAGCTGTAGATTAGACCCTGCCGCATGCAATCCTGATCATTTTCTCCAGCTGACCTGCAATGGGGAGCTCCTCATGCCTCCTGTCCTTTCTCATACGTTTAGAACCTTGGGCTGAGGCCGTGCCAGAAAAGGTAATTTATCAGGAATATAATGGGGAAAAAAAATTAATGTCTTGATATCTTCTCTGTTGGCTTTAGCTGATGGACAGCAGTTTTGGATGATAATTTTTTTTCAGCTCTACAGAACTTGGGTAGTATTCACAATGCCAGATTATAAAGTGAGACAGATGGTGAATCACAGATAGATAGGCAAAATTACTGTCTTCATTGGTTTGCAAAGGCTGAGGGGCAGACCATGATCACAAATCCTAGTGCAGTAGTGTGCCTTGCATGCTGGAAGCAGTTAACAAGTTAGATTTCTGCAAACTTCATATTGTCTTGCAGACTGAGACCATAAATCATTTCGGCAAAAAAGAGTGGCTGAATTCATAGATATGTCTGATTCAATTCCTGGGCAAGACATATCCAGAACCAGACACTGTTGTCCTCCAAATAAAGAAGCTGAGCAGACATGCATGGGTATGACTGTAGTTTGTGAATCCCAAACATAGCTTGTTGTAGCCCTGCTGAAGAAGTAGAGCAAGGTAAGCTTTCCCAAGCATATGCTTGAATTGAAGGTGTTCAGAAACTGAAAGAGTCTGTGCGAGAACCTTCACTTAAAACACAATACTGAAGTATTTGAGGCAATACTGAGTATTTAGGCTTCAGCTGTTGCTTTTTTTCCTGAGGAACATCACTAGACCTATCCAAGGGAGGAAAATAAAGTACAAGAAAATTCATCAGGAAAGTAAAAATAGCAAAATATATAACTTAATTAAATTACAGCTGTGCAAAACATGATTAAGTAATTGAGGGATAGACTCAAGGACAGAAGAGATTTTTTTGGGCAGTGAGAAGTGTGTAACTATGAGCAATGGGCTAAATCCGAGCAATAGAAAAGCTAAGGATAAAGCCCAGAAACAAATGCTCACTAGTAAGCTCAATTCATGTGCAAAATAGTTTTTGCTGGTGTAACCACAAATCTGGCTTAGACAAATTTAAACTGGGACACCCAGATGCCCTACAGAAGATGGTTATGCGTTAACTCAGTGTGAAGCACACTGAAGAGTATACAAGCCACCCAGAACACCAGGATAACCTTTGCCAGAAAGATCTGCAGGGCACAAAGGGAGCCCCAAGATTTATAAATTTAAAATTTGAAAATCCCAAAATATAAGTCACTGAAGAATTATTTTTTCTTTTTCATTCCTGCATTGTATGTGAGGGTTTTCTTCTGCAATACTATACCATTCCCATTCCATTATCTTGCCAATTTATACTTTTAATTGTACCTGTGGGTGATGGAGAGAAACTCATTGATGAGTGCATCAGGGTGCACAGGGATGGATGGACAACGCTGGGCCAAGATATCAGCCAATGGCTGGGGTCAGGATCAGAGCCAGTGAGAGGAATCAGGTCAGGCTCAGTCCCAGGATGGCATCCTGTTAGTGGGGGCTCTCCATGGGTTTTGAGCTGGACCCAAGCGCCAGCACCAAACCGGTGGTGAAGCCCAGTCACAGACTCCCTGCTCAGGGAGTGTGGGCATCCCCACGCAAATGCGGCTCTGGACAGATTTGCTTCAATGTATCTTCTTCGAAGTAGAGTTATTTAAAGCTATGTAAGGATTGCAGTGGTAGAGAGATACAATGCATATTCTTTGGCTTTAATAGTTCTTATTACCCTTTTATCTATAGCACTAATCAAATAATTCAGAGTGCTTCACTCTAAGACTAAGTATCTGTGAAAAACCCATGCCTTTTAAGGAGAAAATACAATAGTTTTCTCACTTTATTCTCCAAAAGACTGAAGGGAAGACAAACTTATGCAGTTCATGAATTTCTACCTAACATGACTACTTCCTAAATGTTTTCATGATGTCAGGGTCAGAAACTGCACTCTGAAAAGCTGACTACCAAATCTTGTGAAATACCTGATTTATTTGGCTTGTTATAAGATAAGAAAGCTTTACATAGGACAGAAAGCATATGAATGAACAGTGAAAAACATGCTGTATTGTATATCGGACACTCACTGCACTACTTCTGCATGCGCCTGAATTTTTGACATTTCATGGAGTGTAAGCACAAGAGGTCATTTGAACCCATGTGTATGTAACAGCAGCAAATCAAAATGACCAAGGTCTTCTCTAAGACTCCCACCACCACCGATTGTCCATGTGATTTTAATCTCCCCTCTCCCCTAGGGGAGGCCTTAACCCGGGGTAAGGTTTGCCAGAAGTTCTTAGTGAGATATCCCCACAGTCTTCATAAATCTTTGTATCCCTCTCTTTTTTTAAGCTTAAAGCAGAAATATGGCACTCTGCTTGCAAGGCTACTTCTTCCCCACACTTTTCCCACCATCTTCATAATGCAGTTTTTGTTTCAATTGCTAAGAATTAAAAAATAGAGTTCAAACAGATTTAAAAAATACTATATATTCCCTGATGTATAGCTCTTATGAGAGATTTGCATTGACAAGATCATGTAACCACCAAGCAGGCATAAACTAACTCACATTTTTAGTCCTGATTATCACATACTGTGGTTCAAGCTAGCTATTGAACAGCTTTCACTGGTTATACTGTACTACAGGGAGCGTTTAAACTCTGATTTACAGTACATCTTGTACTTTTAGGTAACCACATGTCTGTTTAAGCCCTGGCATGACCCCAGATTCAAGTGAATGTAGTAGTCTATCCCTGTGATAATCCTTCTGGGTTATGTAAGAAAATGATTAAAGCTATTGCTATGTTATGTCAGCTCTGAGCACCAATTCTAAACCATGTTCTGCTTTCTTTGACAGATTTTTAAGAGAGTCCATGTCCTAAATGACTGTCAACCTGCATAATAATCTGAATTATTATGCAAAACTTTTATAAAACACTGCTAATAATGGTTATTTAAATAAGATTCATTTAAATGTTGCATATTATGAGTTTATAGCTTCATTCTCAGCTTTAGAGTTTAGAATTTTCTGTCCCCCTCTGTATGGACAAACATTCACAATGTGACATCTTCAAATTTCAGTATCAAGTAATTAAATCCGTTACTAATTCAGATGCTCTCCTTTGTAATATTTCAAGTCTTACACAGATACAAACCTAGAGATGCAATGTCTAGGTATTAACGGACATGGTAAGCACATATGACTGCAGCAGATCTAATCTCTGAATCTTTGTAAGGATCAGTTTCTAATCTCCTGGAAATAGAACACAGTAGCGAACATGTGGCTTTACTTTACAACTTCTTAAGCGTTTTTGATTTTCCAGTTGTTATCACAGGCTGCAAATACACAGAATTTCCTGAATCCTAAGTTGTCATTGTTAACATATATTGAAAGTATCTGCATGCAAGAGTGAGGATTCCTGCCTCCTGAATTTTGCTGCCTTCTAAAGCCTCATTTTCCTTTTTTAAGTTTTCATTTCAGTTTAGATTTTGGTTCATTTTTTTTCTCCAGTCAACTTGCATTGGGAATACTGGTTTAATTTAAGTTTTCAAATACAGGCAAATACCCAAACCCTTAGACACAGTGTTCGAAATGTGGCAATACAGTGCTTAAGTTCTAAGAACTGAGCTTTTGCCTTTTCCTTTTCAATTCAGTCCAAAGGACTGAAATACAAGGACAAAGGAATGCTAAATATTTGAAGATTAGTGATCTTTTGCTTTATGTCTGGCATGTCTGACCTCTATATCCTACCTAAGAACTCTGACAAGTGAAGTGGCTTTATCTAGTCATAGATTTTTGGAATGCAGCTAACTGAGTGGTAAACTAAATAAAGGAGATCTGGACCAGCATGAGTACTGTTTAGCACTTTGAAATGTTCTGCAGTGATATACTTCGTAATCTGAAACAGAACAGGGGAACTCTTTATCACAGACTGTCATGGAAGCCAAGACTAAAACATGGATCAGCATGAGACTAAAGCAAATCACAGAGCATAGATTCCTTGTTCATCATTAAATATAATGATTTGGAAGCAATCTTATGGCTTGGAGCTGAGAAATATCAAAAGAATAAGCTAGTGAAGCATCTTGCACTTTACTCAAAGTCAAAAAAGAAGTGTCATTAACTTTTAATTTTTATTTATATGTCAGTGTCTAGCACAAAATCACATTTTTACATTAAAGTAATTTACAAGAGCAGTCACATCATATTTTCATTATTTTGAATCTCTTTCCTCAGCATTTGATACTGGACACTATTTGAAACAAATATAACATAGCCTTTTGTATGGAACAACTGAAATAAAAATTAAGATGGATGATCTGTTATATTACCTATATCAAAAAATACATAAAATATGAGATCTAACATCAACTCCTGTACAAGGATAGAGACTCTTTTGCTTTGGTCTGGAGATAAAATATGAATGCTATGGATATACAAAGGCCTAGCTTTTATCTCTACTTGCACTAGAACAGCTTCATTACTAAAGGAACTAGTATGATCTATAGTAAAATTTCGTCTTGCTGTTACCTTATGTTTTGAATACTACATTAGAAAGACATTTTTCTCAGTATTTAAATGAAATTGCCCTTCCGGGGTAGAAATTATTTCAACGTTGAAGAGCAAGTCTTTGAATCAGTTGTACATGTGTCCTGGGTTCACCTATAGCAATCATTTTTCTCCTTCCTAGTAGTTGGTGCAGTGCTGCTTCTTCAGTTTTCGTCTGAGAGCAGCACTGGTAACACCTATGTTTCCAGTTGCTGCTCAGTAATGTTTACTCTGACCAAGGACTTTTCAGCCTCATGCTCTGCCAGGGAGGAGGGGCACAACAAACCGGAAGGAAGTACAGGCAGGACGCCCGACCCAAACTAGCCAAAGTGGCATTCCACACCACAGCACGTCATGCCCAGTGCATAAATTGGGGGCAGTTACTTGAAAGGCTCAGATCGCTGCTCGGGTCGGGCTGGGTATCAGTCAGTGGATGGTGAGCAGTTGTATTCTCTTCCCTGGTTATTTTCCCTATCATTATTATTATTGTTGGCAGTAGCAGCAGTGGTTTGGTGTTATACCTTAGCTGTTCTTATCTCAGCCCGTGAGAGTTACACTCTTTCGATTCTCCTCCCCATCCCTCCACGTGTGGGGGGAGGAAGAATGGGGGGGAGTGAATAAGCAGCTACGTGGTTCTGAGTTACTGGCTGGGCTTAAACCACGACAACATGACACAATTTATTTAGTAAAACATGCAAAATGCAAAAATGCAGAATGTCTGTTTCATATGCCTCCCTGTTTTAGAAAGAGACTTTAAATGTGCAGAAGGAAATTTGATTTAAAATAGCCTTCTCTTCTACTCTTGATTTTTGCTTCCACCTCTATTGTTTGAGAGTCTCAAAAAAATCTCTGAATGAACAACATTTTGTTGATTATTTTTCCTCCTTCTCAAAATTTCATCAATTTTCTTAATTTCTGAGACTTGAAAGGTTTGCAAACCTTCAGGGGTTGGATTTTTTGTTATTTCACACTGTGAACAACTTTTGTAACTTATTTTTACTATTATCACTGAAGATTAGAGCAAACATACATTACTTATATCTCTTTAAATTTTTTTTTTTAAAAAGATTGATTTTTATTTTACTCTTACAACCTTTTTCTCAGAGATTTATATGAACATAGTTTTGGAGAACGGTGACGTGTCTGAACTATTAAAAGTAGAATTTGGCTTATTGCTTTATATTACTTTTTTATTAATATAATTGAATTATATTATAGTTTTATTATTATTTATACAGTTGGTGTTACTATTTTATACCTTAAATGTAGATATAGCTATGATTCTACAGTAGTTTGGATGTGATGTGGATGTGTCCACACCATCTGATTCTGCTCATTAACAGAAGGTTTACAGGATGGTGACATTAACACTGTAAACAATATTATTAAAGTAAGGTCAGGATGAGAGTTTTTTTTCAAAGTACTTAGATTAAACCACTTCTGCAATGTTCCATCCTCATAGCAACAAAAAACACAGTGCCAGCACCAAAATACAACTGGTTTTATGTTAGTCTTTCCTGAGCTATATCCACTGATAAACACATTACTTCTATGAATATATGACTATCATTTTCTTATTCTACAAGATGCAAATAATAATCAAGATAATTACAATATTCAATCTAGTGCCATTCTTAAAATACTAATGCAACTTAGAAATATAACATTTACCTATTTATAAGATAGAAGCGCTAAGACATTTAGAATACTGAGTTCTAGTCTTAAAGAAGTACTGATTCTAGCAGATGCTCATGATGAATAAAAACTAAGGGCAAAATATAGGTACATTTATTTTCAAGACAGAACCCAGGGTAAAGATGTCGCTCAATATCATACGAGAAGAGTTAAAAGAGTCCTTGCAGGAGGCCCTTAAAGGGGGCTCCAGAAAATTATAGGCCAGCTAGTCATTCTTCAGTCAATGGGAAAGTTATGGAACAAATCATTCTGGGGGCTATCACAAGCCAAATTGAACATGTGGATGAAAACCATCACCATTTCACCAGGGGCAAATCATCCTTGGCAAACCTCTCACTTTCTTCAAAATAGTAATCTGCTAAACTCATGTGGAGCAAGCAATGGACATTGTCTACCTGGATTTCTCCAAGGCTTTCAACAGAGTTTTCCACAACCTCCTGCTAGAGAAGCTGACACATTACGGCGTCAGAGAGTGGTCTGTGCAGTGAGTGGGAGCTGGTGACCGGCTGCTCCCAAAGGATGGTGTTAAACAGCTTCCTTTCCAACTGGTGACTTGTCACTGGTGGTGTTAGCAGGAATTGATACTGGAGCCAACACTGTTCAGTGCCTTCATAAGTAGTCTGGATAGTGGGATCGATTGCACCCTGACCAAGTTTACTGATGATACCAAACTGAGTGTAGAAGTGGACACTTTGGAGGAGAGTCACCCTGCAGGTAGATCGGAAGAGGGTGGAGAAGTGGGCTAACAAGCCCCTTATGAAGTTCAGAAACACGGACAAGTACAAGGACTTGCACTTGGGTAAATATACATTTAATATAAATGATACATTGGAGGGAAGGAATGCCATCCAGAGGGACCTTGACACGCTTGTGAGGTGGGCTGATGCCAACCTGATGAAGTTTAACCATGCTAAATGCAAAGTCCTCCACCTGGGTCGGAGCAATGCCAGGCACAGCTACAGATTGGGCGGGGAGGAGATTCAGAGCAGCTCTGCGGAGAAGGACTTGGGGGTGTGGGTTGATGAAAAAATGAACATGAGCCGGCAGTGTTCGCTTGCAGCCCAGAAGGCCAACTGTATTCTGGGTTGCATCAAAAGGAGTGTGACCAGCAGGTCGACGGAGGTGCTCTTGCCCCTTTACTCTGCTCTCGTGAGACCTCACTTGGAGTATTGTGTGCAGTTCTGGTGTCCTCAACATAAAAAGGACATGGAAGTGTTAGAACAAGTGCAGAGGAGGGCCACGAAAATGATCAAGGGACTGGAGCACCTCTCGTATGAAGATAGGCTGAGAAAGTTGGGGCTGTTGAGCCTGGAGAAGAGAAGGTTGCATGGAGACCTCATAGCAGCCTTCCAATACCTGAAGGGGGCCTATAGGGATGCTGGGGAGGGACTTTTCATTAGGGACTGTGGTGAGAGGACGAGGGGTAATGGGTTTAAACTTAAACAGGGGAGGTTTAGATTGGATCTGAGGAAGAAATTCTTTACTGTGAGGGTGGTGGGGCCCTGGAATGGGTTGCCCAGGGAAGTTGTGAATGCTTCATCCCTGGCGGCGTTCAAGGTGGGGTTGGACATAGCCTTGGATGGCATGGTTTAGTGGGAGGTGTCCCTGGGCATGGCAGGGGGGTTGGAACTCGATGATCTTGAGGTCCTTTCCAGCCCTTACTATTCTGTGATTCTGTGAAATATGATCCAAGAGTACAGCACAGACTGGGATCTGCTCAGCCCAGCAGCAGCTCTGTGGAAAGGGTCATAGTGGACAACGAGCTCAATATGACTGAACAGTGTGCTACTGCAGCAAAGAAAGACAAAAGAATGCTGTCTTTCCCCACAAAGGCATCAGCAGAAGAGATATAGATGTGTCGTGGTTTAAGCTTCTCAGCCACGCACAGTTTTGCTCACTCACTCACTTCCCCCTCTTTCTTCCCTCCGCTCCTGGAGGGATGGGAAGGAGAATCGAAAGAATGCAACTCCCACAGGTTGAGATAAGAACAGTCCAGCAACTAAGGTGTAACACAAACCATCACTGCTACCACCAATAATAATAATGACAAGAAAAAAAAAAAAAAATACAAGGGAAGAGTTTTTCTTCCCCCCGACTCCAAGGGGTGGGGGGGGAGGAATGGAAAGAAGAATCGAAAGAACGCAACTCCCATGGGTCGAGACAAGAATAGCCCAGCAACCAAGGTACAACACAAACCACTGTTGCCACCACCAATAACAATAATAACAAGGGAAATACAAGGGAAGAGGATAGAACTGCTCACCACCCGACGACCGAGCTGTGAATTAAAACCACCAGTCTTCCGGGTTCCGACCCCCAGTTTTTTTTACGTCCTGGGCATGATGTGCTGTGGCATGGAATAACCTCTTTGATCAGTTTGGATCACGTGTCCTGTCTCTGCTTCCCCCCGGCTTCCCCCCCTCCCTGGCAGAGTATGAGACTCAGAAGGTCCTTGGTCAGACCAAAACATTCTAAGCCATAACTATAAACATCGGTGTTATCAGTGCTGTTCCCAGAACGAAAGTCTAACACACAGCACTGCACCAGCTACTATGAAGGAGAAAAAATTGACTGCTGCTGCTGAACCCATGAAAAGATGTCATTGTCCCACTCCACTAAGGTCTTGTCAGACCACACCTAGAATACTGTGTTCAGTTTTGGTCCCTGCTATACAAAAAAAGAAGGGCACAGGCTGAAGATGGTGCAAAGAAGGGCCACAATGGCTGGAAAAACTGGGTTTGTTCAACCTGAAGAAGGCTCAGGAAAGACCTTATCATGATGTCCAGTATTTAAAGGGTGGCTACAAAGATGGAGAATCCCTTTTCGTAACAAGTTACAAGGAATAAAAGAGGGGTAATGGGCACAAGTTACTACCATGGAGATTCTGATAGGACATAAAGGAAAACTTCACAATGAGAACAATCAGCCGTTAGAAAAGTCTCCTCAGTGAAGTGGTGGATTCCCTAACACCGGACTCTTTCAAGATTCATCTGGACAAGGTGCTAGGACATCTAATCTAAACTGGTTTTTTGCCTACAAAAGTTGGACCACAGTTCCCTTCTAACCTGGAATTCTATAATTTATCTTTTAGTCCAAGGTTACAAGGATCTCAGATGGTAATATTCAGTTTTCAGCACTCAAGAAAGATTACCTTAAAAAAATTTAAAAGTAAGGTAATGAGACTGAAAGAATCATGACAAAAGGAAGTACATAAGTTAATTAAATCACAACTCTACTATCAGAGGCAGAGTTGCTCTTTTCTATTTAAATTTTAAGTGCATCTCCTGAAATCATGGAGCAAATTTTTAATGTTCCTAATCCATAACTACAGTGGAAGGAAATGTTACTTCCTGAATTATGTTTATTTCCAGTTATATAAACTTGGCACTTGAATTCCTCAGAAAAACAACTGTGTGAGTCATGAGCTTCCTTCATAGCTTGCTTAGTTGTGCCAAAAACTTTAACGTTGCTGTTAACTAGGAAAAAAAAGAAGAAAAAGGTAGAATGAAAAGTACTTTAGTGTTGGGACTCTTCATATCTAAACAAAACTGAACAAGAAGTTTATGCATATACTGCCTAACTCCCTGTGGTCTCAATGATAGTCAACAGAATAACTGAGCACCAAAACATGTCATCTGGCAATCAGCTTCAAAATAAGCAAGGAACAATGGTGCTTCACTGAACAGTGAGGAAATTCAAGGTCAACAAATATTGTGCATGCTAAAGTTGAGGAGAAATCAGATGAACTCTTGGAAACATAACGCGCATTTTATTATTAAATAAGCAGAACCTACATTCAGCTCATGAAATCTTATAAGATTAAAACAGTGGAGATACAGAGTACATTGCAGACACTTATTGACTTGCTTTCATAGTATCTCCTTATGGCCACTGTCATGGACAGGTGCCTAGAATAAGTGAAACTGTTTTGACTCAGTTTGGCTCATTTTATGGCTTCCCATTTAGTCACTAGGAAAGAAATATGCAATTTTGAAATTTGTGCCCTTTTGACACAGCTTACTCTGTGCTGTCATCTGTGAGACTTCTGCCAGAGGGAATGAGAAGAAATGATGTTTTTTATTAATTTTTGTTTTGATTACATGTTCTTCAGTACGGCAATTGGTTATCATAGTACATAATACATTACAAGAAAGACCTCATTTTTGTTAAATTCTGTGGGGTTTCTGGTATTCTCTGAAAAAAAAATCATATCGCCTAGTAGATCATAATTTTAGATCTGACTTTTAGGGTTAGAAGAGGTTGTATTAATTCCTGTGACAATTTACTAAAAAACAAAAAACAAAACAAAACAAAACAAAAAAAAAACCAAGAAAAACCCACTGTCTGGCAGTCTCAAAATATCTCTATCTGGTAGCTGTCCTCTGCGAATTCAAATGCAGAATAATATCCTTATTAACTAACTATAACATAGAGCTAACTGTCCACACTTAGCAGTACCATGACATCCTGAGTACCTCAATGTAAAATTAAATGCCAGTGAAGAGCTCTCCATGGAATTAGTGCTCTATCTTGATATTTGACTTTTATCTGTGGTAATCCCATGAGAAATCTGAGACATCATCTAACGTTTGCTTTAATAGGCTTCCTGAGAATTAGATTAGGAAACAAAAAGTTTTTCTTTGAGTAAATTTGAACTATTCAGAGCTTTTTAAGTAATCTCAGAAAAATTTAACTACACAAGTAGAAAGACTAGATATTTCATTGAGGTCACATATATGATAATAGTAAAGCATTTTTGCAGTTTTGTGCCTCAGCACTGTATTAAAAAGTATTTTTAATATTCTCTTTGAACAACTAGATGCTCAGAACTTGTCATATAAACAGTATCAGTTATGTGGTCTTCCAAGCATTTTTTTTAGTGTAATTCTATTAGTGCAATGGGATCATGAACATAAGGAACAAAAATCAGTTTCTGTGAGGTGTGATGTGAGTACTATTACAGAAAGTGTTTATCTTCTCAGACTTGAGACAATTTCAAGCAAGATATGATTTAATTTTCAGGTTGTCAAGAAATAACTTTAGCATAAACTTCTATTTGTTCCTTTTAAAATATATTTAGTGCTTAATAGAAACAAACAGCAGAAAACCAGTTACACCTGGCAATGTTTTCAACACTACACAACCATTCTTCCATGCAAAGGGGAAATATACACTGCCAAGGGGGTCTGATGTTTTAAAATAATATAAAAGCAACTCTAAAGCTAAAGGGTGCTGTTTTATTCATCATTGACAAGAATAGCAAGTGATGAGTCATGACTCTTTTTTTAAATTCATTCACTCACTTTCCATGCCTCTCTTTTTAGCTGTTGAATTCGCAATACCATCTGTTTTCAGCCTTCAGTGACTGGAATTGCTTCTAGCCGATACCAAAGCCATGAATATTTAACACATGCAAACAAAATCAGTAGTTCTCTCAAGACTGGCACCTAAGCTAAGTAGACATTTGAAAACCTTTATCTGCATTTCCCATCTCTAGATACAATCAAGTACCTGTGTGACAAATTCAGTAAACACAGAAGCAGCAGGCTGCAGGGACTTCCTGAGCCTCAAATCTCAGGGTAAAGGTCAACGTTTGGCACCACTCCCAGCTTGGAATATGCTTAACTGTCCTGCTTGTTGTCCTCTCCTGCACAACTTTTTGCAGGCGCTAATGGTCAGACAGCTGTAGTATTTACACAACTGAAAAACAGCTTGGCCAGAAAAGGAGGAAAGAAAGGAAAAGGATTCTTCCATCCCATCCCTAGCTTCTCTCCTAGAAAGGCACTACAGACAGCAGTAACAGGGAGGTACCTAGCAGCCAGAAAGCACAAGTGAGAAATGGCAACACTTAACCCAGGGCTGTGCCTCAGATCTTTCCTTGGTCCTGCTGAATCACATATAAACTTTGAGTCCAGACTGACAGAAAAGGCCTGAAACAGACAGGCTAGTGCAGTAAGAGGCAATAAAAAAATACCTGAATAATTCTATTCTTTGCAAAATTATGGAAAATTATACTTTCATTCATTACTTTCTTGATGGCCTGGTATATTTATTTGTTGATGGCCTGTTTTAATATAGTCTATTAAACCTATTCATGACAAAATTAAGTGAATGTAAGCAAATTAAAAAGACAAAGGGCTGGTCAAAGACAAAATATGTTACAACTAACTGAGTCTCTCAAAACAACAAGATGCCCCAAAACAGGGTGCTTTTAAAAAGGCCTTCTTTATTCCACAATGTCTTGAAAAATTGCTCCCCAAAAAAGTGACATAGCTATATCTGCTTATAAGTTCAATTTCTGATCTCTTCTCACTATTGCAAAAAAAAAAAAAAAAAAAAGGAAAAAAAAAGTTTCATATCTGTAACTTTAGTATTTTTTCACTTGGTTTCTATAGAGATTATAGATATTTTAAGGGACAGACCTGTAGAAATTATTTGAATATTTGTTCTACAGCATTCATTTTTTGCAGAAACATTAACAGAAAAAAGAATAGGAAATAAATTCTGTTAGACATTCTTTAATAGTTTAAAATGCATAATTCAATTTCACACAAGCTTCAAGGTGATGCATGGTGTGCCAATTCTGGAAGAATTAAGTTAAGTAAATGACCTTTAGTAATATTTTGGAAAGTAATTTGCAAAACATAGTCCATATTCCTATGGAATTATGTATCCTACTATATTCCTTTTTTGGCAATTTACTACTTTTATTGAAGTGTAGTCAAGTGTTTTCTTAACAGTTTATTGATATTACCTGCAGCAGTTAAGAAACAGGTTCTGAGTCTGCTCAACAAAGGCAGGAATCTGGGTAATATTTATGAAGAAGAAAATCAGAACCTTTTTAACTTGAATAGTCCTCTCTTACTGAAACTATACATCAGCACTAAAGGGTGTTATTCTGTGGTGGGATATCTAGAAACTGCAGAAAGAGCTCCATATAGTGCTCTTCAGAGATACAAGTGAAGTAAACAAAACCATGTGTTTCAATGCTCAGCGGAACATGGTTATCTGGAATTTTTAACAGATTTATTGGTCAATAATTTTTTTTGCTGCAACTTTAAATTAAAGAGTTTAACCTCCAAGATAAATAAAAGGAGGAAAAGTATCGTTCCTCCCCCAAATTTCTTAAATCATGGCATTTGAAATTCAGTGAATGCTGTATAAGCCTCAGATTAAAGCTGTGCTGACATAGCTTTTTCTGTAATTGCCAAATTTTCATATTATTTTTATTTCTCCACAAGTAATTAGAAAGTATGTGGTGGCTTAGGGCTGACTTTGAAATATTGCTTATTTAAAGCTATGAGTTTTATTCTTGCTATTATTAACAATTATTTTCATTTAAAGAATTTCTTTATAACTGTCTGGAATTTTTGCCAGGCTTTATCATTTGGGGCTAAATCTTCCTTGCTCACTAACCACTTTATGCTGGTTCTAATAAATTAAATGGTTCTTTAATCACTTACATTAGTTCTTTCCCTCAGCTCCTCCACGGTAGTATCTGGTTTTGGAATAATCTGGAACAGAGTAGAGTCTGGAACAGAGCTGAGTCTGATATGGCTTCAGATCCCACACATCTGCTTTATCCTGATCCCCACATGCTATGCTTTTAGTAAAGGTGGTACAAGAGCTAGAATAGTATTTGTCAAAATAAGAATAAAATTACATAGCACTAATAAAACTAAATGGCTTACAGACTACCACGTAATGCTACAAACTCACAGTCTAGAGGAGGGGAGGAAAAGGAAATGTAACTTCAGGAGTATTTTCTACATTTTGCTATTTGTGAAACCAAGATTGTTCATTTATTTTTGTTGGTATAAGGGCAATATTTTTTACCCAACACTTTCATTGTCAAAATCCTAAGGGCCTGCCATTATTTTTACAAGAACACTTCTTTTTCAAGCACAAAAAAACATGTGTTGCTTGATCTGATCAGGTTTAATGAAACATTCAGCTACTGGTATTGAAGGTACCAATTGGCCTCTTGGCTACTTCAGTGAGTAAAGGAAAATAAGAAAAAACCTTTTTGACTTTCAGTTTCCTGAGTTTTACAGACCCAGGAAGTAGTGGGTCCTTCACTGAAAAATTATTAGGATGCAACAAAAATGGAAAACACAATGTCAGAGTGCAATTGTTCCTTGAATTTCTAAATTTTTTCTCAACCAAAAAATCTGTCCAAGATTTTGTTCAGAGTAGGTCTTACTCTGGAGGCAAGATTTAGAGATATGTCAAGAGCACCAAAAAATTATTGCAGCTCAGACTGCTCCTTGCATAGGTACATCCTTCTAGGGCAGATAATGTTTTCTGACAGTAACCTATGTTAATTCTGCTGTCCAATACTTTTTTTCAACATTCGACCTTTTTGATTTTTTTAATTTTTTTTTTTTTTTAAAGTCAGGATCTCCTTCTAAAGTGAGACAATAATTTCTTTAAGTGTTTTTATCACATCACTAGCATTTTGGCATGCTCAGCTGCTGAAAAAAGCTTTTTTTCTGACTCAGTGTGCCATCTGTATGCTTTGAGAGCTTGCAAGAGCTTCAGTGTCATACTAATTAAAGGAAATTTCAGCACAGCTGTCAAAGCAGCAAAATCACCTGTAAGACATTTATCACTAAATGGTCTCCTAACATTACTCCACAGGTGTCTGAAATTATCCAACTAGAATATGTTGCCAAGGCTACAGCTGTCAAATCCGTCACTTTAATTTAATCCAGATTTCTTGTTGTTTTCAATATTTGATTAAAAAAAGAAAAAAAAAAATCAGTGAGAAAACCTGGAACAATTAAGGATGATCTACCAGCAAAAAATGAGATCTGTTTTAAGATCACAATAGATGAAAAGAGAAGAAACAGCTGCTTGCCGTTTGCCTTTATTTTGCAATGTCCCATTTTCTTCTATTGCAGCCTCTATTGCAGACTTCTACTGCAGTCTGCCTGCATGCAACAAAATAAGATGAATATGTACGCAATGTACATCCAATACACTTATCTGTCTAAAAGAGACAGCAAATAGAATGCTTTCTTTTCACATTATTTCAATTATTCACCAGTTTAAACTGCAATTTCCTTTCTCTTGAAGTTTGATCACAGGAAACTTCACATTGTTAATATCAGAATGGTTTAAAGGTGTTTTTTAGTAGCTATCTCACCTTAACGGAAATACTAAATACTTTTCGATGTAAGATTTTGACAAAGTATGGCAGTAGAAATATCAACCATCAGTCTACGGTTCTGTATTTTTAACACACATACTGTTCTGATTACAGGTATTTTTGTTGCTTGGAAAACTACAATGCTGCTTTCAGCAGTGCAAACATTTTTTATCTTTCTATTTCTGAACAATTTAAAGTTAAGCCATGTTCTGTTTGTGTTTTTCTGGAAATGAGACTAGAAGATGACTAGAGCAAATAGTATTTGAAAGAATAACAAAGACCAGTTAGTGTTGCATAGAATGTATTAGGATTCATGAGTACGCATTCTGAGATGCCTAACTCTGAGATGTCTGGCTTCAAAATTTACTAATGACTTAAATATTCGTATGTTCTACCTTACATAGGGTACCTGTCTACACACGAAGCACATACCATAGCTTATGGCACCTTGACAATTTACAATTAATTTAAAAGAAATTTTCTGTTGCTATCATATGTCTTTTCCAGTTTACAAACTACGAACACTGCCAAAGACTATCTGCCAGAAGATCACTGCAAAGGCCGTCTGTATGGAAATGTTTACATGGAATGGTATTTACTTTGTGAGAAAACAATTAATATAATTTTTATACAAATTTAATAAATTATACATGGATTACACAGGCAAGAAAAGTATCATAACTGACTCTTATTTAACTTGCATAAACTATTCTGTATGGTTTTTGAGTATATTCATCGGTCTCCAAACATCTTTCAAGGTTATCCTTTCCCGTAGCTGCAGTGTAAGCACGGACTACTTGCATTTTGATTTTAAAATTATTGTAAGCCCAAAAAAAAGGACCATGACAGATGATGATATCTGGCTCTAAAACAGATAACTTATCACTTCTACAATTTCATTTCCTTTTAACCACTTTATAATCTGCTTGTCATTCATATTATTTGCAGGGCAACAAGCAACCAAATGTTAACATTAGTTTATATTCCAGATATTAAAAAAGCAAAATAACAGATTATTACTTTGCAGTACCAGGAGTTACTCTCAGAAAGCAAAGAGTTAGAAAAGAGTTTGAAAATAAATTGTCCAGCATACCTGCAAAGTAGCAGACTCTTTTTAAAAACCAAAGTACAAGTAAAACATGCAGAATCCAGAGATAAAGAAGCAGCATTTGACAATGAAACCACATTGGTATTTACCTGCAAGTTTATTACAGATATTTTCAATATTATTCTCATAAATTCTCTACCTAAACTATTAAATTTGTTACCATAGTATACATTTGATTTAAAAGACCAGGGTTTATTACTATTTTTTTATTCTTATCATACTTTAGTCCTTGCAGAAACTCCCTTTCATAATTCTGTATTTGCCACAGTGCAATCATTTAACAACACAAGTGGTTTTGTATCTGCAGTAATGCTAGGAGAGTTGTGTCTTCCCGCAGGAACTATCCTGCTCCAACTGCAAGAGCACATTCATCAACTTGTGAACATCATCAATAGAGGGGAGGCAGACACAATTCTTTGGGTCACCTCTGCTGGCCTTCTAACACTTTCTTTTCTCAGCAATTTATTAAAGTACTCAGTGGAAGATTATTTTTTTCTTCTGTTTTGTGGAACATTCCATTTTCTCAATTTGGGTCCACAAGACAGATTAATTTTTTTCTTCACATCTATTCTCTGAGCTCTGTTTTGGGAATTTTGTTTAGCACTAAGGATTCACTGCAAAATTTTTCTCAATACAAAGTGTTCAGATGGAGCAATACTTCATAGCTGAGGCCAGAAAAGTCACAGAGTACACCTGGACAACAAAGCACTGGGCACAGTACTAATGTATTTGTGTGAATATTAAAGTATTTTTATGACTTTTAGAAAACTGTTTCTTTGAATTCTAATGTGCAGCATGGCACTTGTCTTCTACAGGTAATAATAACTAACTTATTCTGGCTTGTGAAGCTTATCTGCTTCTGAAAACAGGCACAAAAGGTACAAAACAGACCAGTGAAAAACACTGGTCAGATCTATTTAACTAACAAAATTGCCATGAAGCATAATTTCCTCTACATGAAGTTGACATTTTAACAGTTGTATCACTTCTTACTTCTAATAATTATGAAAGCAGGTATATAGCTTTGAAGTTTATATTAGCATAATGCGGCTCTCTCATTTTGGACATGTTCTGAACAGTTCTGTATAAAGCCACAACAAGCATTTCATTGGCAGCTGAATACTGTTCTGCAAAGGTCAAGAGAGTAAAGGGCAGCCATCATTAATTCAGTTCAATTACAGCAGAAGTTAGAAAAGTGAGATAAAAAAGTTACCAACAAAGATGAAATAGTTTGTGCTTTAACTGTGACATGGTAGCTTTGATATTATTTAAAGAGTATGGGAATATCACCTGCTACAAGAGCATGACATGTGTAACTCATTGCCAAAGAACCTGAGCGCAATAGAAGCCACTGGGCCACCTAGATAGCACCAAAACTCCAGGTATAATTTGGTGAGTACAAAAGACTTCGTAGTGTTTTCGTAGCTGTGAAAGCTCTATCAGAGTGAAGTTAAGAGAGCAATGAGAAAGAAGAGAGCTAACTGCCGCTGGCTGTACATACCATAAAAAGAAAACCTGAATTTTCTCCAGCAGCTGAACCAAACAGCCTTGATTGGGGCATGAACAAGAGCAATGGAATATAAAGCTAGATCTGTGAATGGGACGAGTAAACAGCATGTGATTAGAGGGATAGGAAAGAAAGTGCCAGAAAAAAACCAAACCAAACCAAAACAAACAAACAAACAAACAAAACAGCAAACAAACACATAATGGCCTAAAAAACATCACTGAAACAGGAATATGTGCAAAATATTGTTTAACTGTATATTCTTGGTTTCGACGCATGCAATTTCATACCAAATCAGTTTATTTAAAAGCTGAAAAAAAGATAACTGAAACAGAGGCTCCAATTTTTCTAATTTGCTTTTTATAGTGTTGAAAAAAATTAGCAAAGATATTGTTTTACAAAAGTAATTATCTGGAATAATTTGTAAACTTCAGTTATATAAGTGGAAGAAGGCTATGAAGATCATTAGTTACACTCAATTTACATGTAAATTAAAGAGTGAAATGGGATATTAAAACTAAACAGAGGCCATGGTGAAGGAGAGGGGAATGCAGAAAAATAAATCAATAATGGCTTACAATTAAAGTAATTTCAGTATATCCTTTGTAAAGGATGTACTTTGTATGGACAAAATACCGAAGTAAATACAGAAAAAAAATAATATCATGCAAGAAAGGGCACAGTTCAACAGTTAGTTTAAATTACACAGCCTGTTGTGAAAAAACTCATACTGTTAGCTATAGAAAACAGAGATTCTGTAAATGCTCCCTCTGAATGTCCCATATTTTTCTATTTATGATACCTAGCTTGAGATCATAATATGCTATAGGGAAATGAGAATGCTGTGCGTTTTTCAAATGTGAATGTTCACTTTGACATAATTTTAAATTGACTCTTTATAATATATTAAAATTCAAGTAATTTCCCTCCACTTGTGGAAATTTTGTGTGACAAGGGATAACTGATAATTTCAATACCAAATAAATTAGGATAGACAAATTTTATTATCAAAACCTATCACTACCATTCATCAGTGTCTCTCATAAGATTATGAAAGTGTTCAGAGAGACAGGTCAGTTTATTTTTACGTAGAGAAACACAAGAGGTATGTGGAAATTGCATGTAATCCTGAAATATGTCAACTTCTTATGCTCATCTAGACTCTCAGGTTCGTTTGAAACCTTCTGTACCTATACTTAGGTTATACGGTTTTCAGGCAGAACTCTCTGTTGTGTCTAAAATAGCATTCTCCAAGCTTTATCACCAAAATAATATTTGTTGCTCTTTCAGCATCATGCTTTTGATACATATTTATGTTGCCTTTGGATGCTACTCACACAGATATCCCCATATAATGTCATTTGCGTTTGACTTCATATTCTTTGGAAAAACACCCAGTGAAATTGAGCCTGAATAGCCATGCTAATATTTACCTCAAAAATATTGCAATTTTTCCCTCATTACAAAAAAATACAAAAATTTGATTAAACTGTTATCATGATTCTGTCACCAGATTTGAATTAGAAGCAGGCTTAGCTCCCTACTTGGAATTCCCCAACCACAGTTGAAGTAAAGCTCATTAATTAATTCCCTAAAAACATTTTTTCTTCCTTTATATCTGGATTAGCACATATATATCCTTCCTGTGTATCTGGATTAGCAAGAATATGGCATCTATAATAGAGGAGCCGACAAGGAGAGGTGCCATGCTTGACCTCGTCCTCACCAACAGGGAAGGGCTGGTTGGGAATGTAACGCTCCAGGGCAGCCTTGATTGCAGCGATCATGAGATGGTTGAGTTTGAGATCCTCAGGACAGTGAGAAGAGCGTGCAGCAAGCTCACTGCCCTGGACTTCAAGAGAGCAGACTTTGGCCTCTTCAGGAACCTGCTCAATAAGGTTCCATGGGATACAGCCCTAGAGGGCAGGGGGGCCCAAGACTGTTGGTTGATATTCAAGGCTCACCTGCTGCAAGCTCAGGAGCGATTCATCCCAACTAGAAGGAAGTTCAGCAGGAGGGCCAGGAGACCTCCTTGGATGGATAAGGAGCTGCTGAGCAAAATTCGAAGGAAAAAAGAGGCTTATAAAGGGTGGAAGCAAGGTCAGGCGGCCTGGGAAGAATACAGGGATGTCGTCCGGGAAGCTAGGGACAAGGTTAGGAAAGCTAAGGCCCACTTAGAATTAAACTTGGCTAGGGATGTTAAGGATAACAGGAAGGGATTTTATAGGTACATTGCCAATAAAAGACAGGTTAGGGACACTGTGGGCCCTCTCCAGAAGCTATCGGGAGAACTGGCTACCCTGGATTTGGAGAAGGCTGAGGTTCTTAATGACTTCTTTGCCTCAGTCTTTACCTGCAAATGCTCTGAGCACACCACCCAAGTCTTGGAAGGCAGACGCGGGGACGGTGAGGGTGGGGACCCTGGGCCCACTGTGGGGGAGGATCTTGTTCGGGACCACCTTAGGAACCTGAATGTATACAAGTCCATGGGGACGGATGAAATCCATCCACGGGTCCTGAAGGAGCTGGCAAATGAAGTTGCTAAGCCACTGTCCATCATATTTGAAAAATCATGGCAGTCAGGTGAAGTTCCCGATGACTGGAAAAAGGGAAATATAACCCCCATTTTTAAGAAGGGGAAAATGGATGACCCAGGGAATTACAGACCAGTCAGTCTCACCTCTGTGCCTGGCAAAATCTTGAAGCGGATTATCCTGGAAGGCATGTTAAGGCACATGAAAACCAACAAGGTGCTTGGTGACAGCCAGCATGGCTTCACTAAGGGGAAATCCTGCCTGACCAATCTGGTGACCTTCTATGAAGGGGCTACGGAACTGATGGACAGGGTCAGAGCAGTTGATGTCATCTACCTGGACTTGTGTAAAGCCTTTGACACTGTCTCCCATGACATCCTTCTCTCTAAGTTGGAGAGCCATCAATTTGATAGGTGGACCACTCGGTGGATAAAGAACTGGCTGGATGGCCGCACGCAAAGAGTAGTGCTCAGTGGCTCAGTGTCCAGCTGGAGACCAGCAAGGAGTGGTGTCCCCCAGGGATCGGTGTTGGGACCGGTCTTGTTCAACATCTTTGTGGGTGACATGGACAGTGGGATTGAGTGCGCCCTCAGCAAGTTTGCCGATGACACCAAGCTGTGTGGTTTGGTTGATACATTGGAGGGAAGGAATGCCATCCAGAGGGACCTTGACACGCTTGTGAGGTGGGCTGATGCCAACCTGATGAAGTTTAACCATGCCAAATGCAAAGTCCTCCACCTGGGTCGGAGCAATGCCAGGCACAGCTACAGATTGGGCAGGGAGGAGATTCAGAGCAGCTCTGCGGAGAAGGACTTGGGGGTGTTAGTCGATGGGAAACTGAACATGAGCCGGCAGTGTGCACTTGCAGCCCAGAAGGCCAACCGTATTCTGGGTTGCATCAAAAGGAGTGTGACCAGCAGGTCGACGGAGGTGCTCCTGCCCCTTTACTCTGCTCTCGTGAGACCTCACTTGGCGTATTGTGTGCAGTTCTGGTGTCCTCAACATAAAAAGGACATGGAAGTGTTAGAACAAGTGCAGAGGAGGACCACGAAGATGATCAGGGGACTGGAGCACCTCTCGTATGAAGATAGGCTGAGAAAATTGGGGCTGTTGAGCCTGGAGAAGAGAAGGCTGCGTGGAGACCTCATAGCAGCCTTCCAATACCTGAAGGGGGCCTATAGGGATGCTGGGGAGGGACTCTTCATGAGGGACTGTGGTGAGAGGACAAGGGGTAATGGGTTTAAACTTAAACAGGGGAGGTTTAGATTGGATCTGAGGAAGAAATTCTTTACTGTGAGGGTGGTGGGGCCCTGGATTGGGTTGCCCAGGGAAGTTGTGAATGCTTCATCCCTGGCGGCGTTCAAGGTGGGGTTGGACATAGCTTTGGATGGCATGGTTTAGTGGGAGGTGTCCCTGGGCATGGCGGGGGGGTTGGAACTCGATGATCTTGAGGTCCTTTCCAACCCTTACTATTCTATGATTCTATGATCTCTAGGCCACACTTGGCTTTTCCTTAGCATCTTCAAAAGCTTCATGTACATTATTTCAAAACTAGCTTCTCTTTCTGTTTAAGCCTTTTGTCCTGTAAAATAAGAGTTTAAGGGACTCCATTTATGACAACACATCTGTGGATGTTTTTAAAACTTTCTAGGCATCAAAAAATTGTTTCTTCAGCAATCTGCGTCAGTCTATTTTCAGTTATTGGTTCTGCGCTGGTAGATCTGTTTTTCTAAAGAACTGCCCCTTTCTTATTCCAGTACCTTAACAGGACTTTCATCACAGGCCACCAGCGGGATGCTTTTGACTTCTCTACATATTCTTGAGTTAGTTTCTCTTACTCCAGACAGTACAGAATTTTATCATTATTTTAGCTAGTCATATACTTCATATTTGCCACTTTTGTAAAGCAATTTAGAGAAAGGAAGGCATTTATTATTCCTATATATCTGGATTAGCAGGAATTTTCTATTCTTCACTTTTAGGCACTTAGCTTAATATTTCCTCTAACTTCTTTCTCTCTCTTGTTGCAGCAGTTTTTCATTGCTTTTCCTAGTTCTTAATAACATAAAATCATTATATCTTACCTAGCTTCTTTTAGATCCATATGTAGGTACCATTCCTTAAACTTAGCTATGGCCATATGTGCATCCCTTCCTTTTGTTATCATTGAAATTCAGTTGAATAAAGATGTCCTGATGTATTCATAAATATTTTTTTATGTTTTCCATGTATCTGAAAAAAAAAGAGGCTTCAGAATTGCTGTTGGGTATTTAAATTAATCTTCTGTATCACATTGTTCTCCCAACAACTTTATGCTACGGTTTTACTTTTTATGAGATCCTACTCATTAGATGATTGTTTTTAAATTTTTATTCTTTATTCTACAGCTCTCACAACCTCTTTTCCTGGAGAAAATAGGAAAATATGAACAGTTCCACAGTGATAATATCTCCCATTTTTAGATTTTCTGACTTTTGTTTTTCCTCTCATTAAAACAGCTGCTCTTCAACAAAATCCCTGAATGAATACATGCTTCATACATGTCAAAACCTAAATGGACTATCTACGTAGATATTTTTCCAGCAGATATTTGAAGAATCAAAGTACCTTCTGTTTCTACAGTCCCAGCTCCTACATTTTTCTAGAAATTATGGAAGTCCCTAATTATATTATCATTATCAAATCATGCCCACAACATTACTCTCACTGTTTTCCTCTTTTCCTGGAGAAATTCAGGAAACCTGATTCTCACTTCTGCCTGAACACAGAGAAAGAACATAGTACTTACAAGCTAAACTAAATAGCATCCTTATTTTGAAAACATTAACACATTTGAAGGTATGAACTTTGTCGTAATATCTAGTAACAGGAGGCAATTGTTCCAAAATTCCTAAAGCCATGAGCTGTGTTAACAGGTAGCACTTGCCAAAAAGGTGAAGTCAATAGAATCCTTCTTACAACCAATAATACCATGGTCAATGAAATCATGAAGATCCAGAACTACAAAGCATTTTTCTGCTAAATGGCCTTATCAAAAAGCAGTTTAACAGAAAATCAGTGTAACCTTTCCAACAAATTAGAAGAAAGTATGTCTGTTTTGAAAAGGAAATCTTGCCAATGTGTCTAGGCTTCATCCATCCCAGTAAAACAGGTTTGAAATTATTAAGTTACACCATCATGAAAAAATATTTTCAAGTCAATATGCTGTAGCAGAAGGAAAAGTCTATGATTTCAAGATAATTTTTAATGCGAGTCACTTTCATTGGGTTTACAAAATAAGGCCAGAAACAGCGGGAGCACACTAGAGCAGATGATGCATAAGCCAGAATTCCAGATCTCTTAAATGCACCTTCACTGACTGTATTTGTTTTACATGGCAAGGTTTTGGTAGCAGATGGTGGCTGCAGGCGTGGATTCTCTGAGAAGACACCACAAAATGCCTCTGTGTGGGAGTCCTCTCTTTTTCCAAGGAGGACTTGCTGCTGACCAAAGCTGAGCCCATTAGCAGCATAGCTCCTCTACAAAAACATATTTAAGAAAGAGTAAAAACTTCTGCAAAATGTCTGTGAGAGCTGAGTGAGGAAATGTGACAGAAACAGCCCTGCAGATGCCAAAGTCTGTGCAGAAGGAAGAAAGGAGGTGCTGCAGACACCATAGCAGAAGTTCCCCTGCAGCCCATGGAGGTCCAGAGTGGAGCAGATATCCTTCCTGCAGCTTGTGAAGGAGAACACCATGTTGCAGCAGGTGGACATGCCTGGGAGGAAGTTGCATGGCCCGTGGAGAGTTTGCCCTGGAGCAGGGTCCAGGCAGGAGCTCTGACGCAGGGCGGGGAGCTGCACTGGAGCAGTCTGTTCCTGAAAGTCTGTACCCCTGTCCCACTGTACCGTGGGAAAGGACCCATGCTAGAGCAGTTCTTGAAGAACCACAGCCTGTAGGAAGGACCCACACTGCTGAAGCTCGCGAAGGACTGTACTGTGAGAAACTCCACACTGGAGTAGGGAAAGAGTGCGAGAAGGAATGAGCAGCAGAGACGTAGCATTATAAAATGACCAAAATTCCCATTCCCCATTCCCCTGCATGCTTGGAGAGGAGGACATAGAAGAGATGAGAGTGCAAGAGATGTAAGTTCTTTCTGGGAAGAATGTAGGGGTAGGAGGAAGGCTATTTTATTTTTGTTTTATCCCTCACTCTCCTACTCTATTGCAACAAATTGGCAATAAATTAAATGAATTTCAGCCAGTTGAGCCTGGTTTGCCCATGAAGGTAATTGATAAGCAATCAAGACTTAGCTGGTCAGGGTTCTGGGCTTGTGGAGACTGTGTTTTTCGTCAAGAAAAGTTGGACCTTGAGGTTCCTTCCAACCTTGTATTCTATGCTTCTCTGATCTCCCTGACCTTATCTCCTTATCTCAAGCCATAAGATTTTCATCGTATTTTCTCCCAGTCCTGTTGATGGAGTGCAGATGATAAAGTGCTTGGATGGGTACCTGGTGGCCAACCAAGGTCAAACCACCACACTGAATTAAATTCTTCAGCAGTTAGAATACTAATACTGATTGCCTCAGCCAGTGTTGCAAAGGTGGATTCATTTCGTATTAAAGCTTTTAATATCCATTGACTTTTGAGTCATGGGTGCTGGAAAACAGCAATGCTAGGACTTTTGTTTCAGATCCCTTCCTGTTTGTGCCTTCACTAGGTTATCTCATCATGTGAGGGGGGCAGAGTAGCGTTGTCTGAGTGGAAACAAATTAGTTGACACAAAAATAATCCTGAGAGACATTCCTGTTCCTGGTGTAACTGGTATTTAGGGCTTATTGCAAAATTCCTTTGGGATAGGATCATTCACATAAGTTAGTAGGTTGCAGTCTCACATAAGGCTGTAAGTAACATCATACTGTAAATTACCACTATTATCAGTGGTAAATGTTAGTTCAATAACAGTAGAACAGTACTTGACTGTTACATAGCAATATAAGGCCCAGTTAGAATTAAAATTGGCTAGGGATGTGAAGGATAACAGGAAGGGATTTTATAGGTACATTGCCAATAAAAGACAGGTTAGGGACACCGTGGGCCCTCTCCAGAAGCTATCGGGAGAACTGGCTACCCTGGATTTGGAGAAGGCTGAGGTTCTTAATGACTTCTTTGCCTCAGTCTTTACCCGCAAATGCTCTGAGCACACCACCCAAGTCTTGGAAGGCAGACGCGGGGACGGTGAGGGTGGGAACCCTGAGCCCACTGTGGGGGAGGATCTTGTTCGGGACCACCTTAGGAACCTGAATGTATACAAGTCCATGGGGACGGATGAAATCCATCCACGGGTCCTGAAGGAGCTGGCAAATGAAGTTGCTAAGCCACTGTCCATCATATTTGAAAAATCATGGCAGTCAGGTGAAGTTCCCGATGACTGGAAAAAGGGAAATATAACCCCCATTTTTAAGAAGGGGAAAATGGATGACCCAGGGAATTACAGACCAGTCAGTCTCACCTCTGTGCCTGGCAAAATCTTGAAGCGGATTATCCTGGAAGGCATGCTAAGGCACATGAAAACCAACAAGGTGGTTGGTGACAGCCAGCATGGCTTCACTAAGGGGAAATCCTGCCTGACCAATCTGGTGACCTTCTATGAAGGGGCTACGGAACTGATGGACAGGGGCAGAGCGGTTGATGTCATCTACCTGGACTTGCGTAAAGCCTTTGACACTGTCTCTCATGACATCCTTCTCTCTAAGTTGGAGAGCCATCAATTTGATAGGTGGACCACTCGGTGGATAAAGAACTGGCTGGATGGCTGCACGCAAAGAGTAGTGCTCAATGGCTCAATGTCCAGCTGGAGACCAGCAAGGAGTGGTGTCCCCCAGGGATCGGTGTTGGGACCGGTCTTGTTCAACATCTTTGTGGGTGACATGGACAGTGGGATTGAGTGCGCCCTCAGCAAGTTTGCCGATGACACCAAGCTGTTTGGTTCGGTTGATACATTGGAGGGAAGGAATGCCATCCAGAGGGACCTTGACACGCTTGTGAGGTGGGCTGATGCCAACCTAATGAAGTTTAACCATGCTAAATGCAAAGTCCTCCACCTGGGTGGGAGCAATGCCAGGCACAGCTACAGATTGGGCAGGGAGGAGATTCAGAGCAGCTCTGCGGAGAAGGACTTGGGGGTGTGGGTTGATGAAAAAATGAACATGAGCTGGCAGTGTTCGCTTGCAGCCCAGAAGGCCAACCATATCCTGGGCTGCATCAAAAGGAGTGTGACCAGCAGGTTGACGGAGGTGCTCCTGCCCCTTTGCTCTGCTCTCGTGAGACCTCACTTGGAGTATTGTGTGTAGTTCTGGTGTCCTCAACATAAAAAGGACATGGAACTGTTAGAACAAGTGCAGAGGAGAGCCACGAGGATGATCAGAGGACTGGAGCACCTCTCGTATGAAGATAGGCTGAGAAAATTGGGGCTGTTGAGCCTGGAGAAGAGAAGGCTGCGTGGAGACCTCATAGCAGCCTTCCAATACCTGAAGGGGGCCTATAGGGATGCTGGGGAGGGACTCTTCATGAGGGACTGTGGTGAGAGGACGAGGGGTAATGGGTTTAAACTTAAACAGGGGAGGTTTAGATTGGATCCGAGGAAGAAATTCTTTACTGTGAGGGTGGTGGGGCCCTGGATTGGGTTGCCCAGGGAAGTTGTGAATGCTTCATCCCTGGCGGCGTTCAAGGTGGGGTTGGACATAGCCTTGGATGGCATGGTTTAGTGGGAGGTGTCCCTGGGCATGGCAGGGGGGTTGGAACTCGATGATCTTGAGGTCCTTTCCAACCCTTACTATTCTATGATTCTATGATTCTATAATGTAACAACGTAGAAGTTAAATTTGTCAAGTCTCAAAATACTGTTATCTATTAGAACACAAACAGTTCAAATGACTAAAGAGGTCTGAATGTAAAGCAGTATACTGGGAACAATGAAACAACCTGGGTGATAGGTACAAGGGAAGACGTTTATATTGCACAGGTAAATAGATGTATGTTTTATGGATGTTTGCTGTCAAATAATTCCCTTCAGAGTAATTTAGCTTTCATCATCCTGTTTCAAGCCTACAGAATAGGTAGGAAAAAGCTCTGTTAGTGGCAGAAGATATACGACATGATCTTGGCATTAGAAAAAGTTAAGTAAATCTGTAGTTGTCAGAAAGTCTAGGCACTACTGCAGAACACAATTTCAAAGAACAGACATGTGAAAAAATAGAAGCATTTAACTAGCACTACAGTGAGAAACTGGCACTGCTGAAGGAAAGACAAACCAAAACATGACAGAGAAGTGCCCAAATCATCCTTATCAATCTTCAAATATTAAAAAAAAAAAAAAAATCAAGCTTCAAATATTCAAAAAAAACTTGAAGTGACAAAGAGCAATGAAAATCAAGGAGAACAAAAATTAGAATTGCTAGTATGTTAAAATCCACCCAGTGTTATGTAGGAACGTCTTCCAAAGTGTCTCATATTAAAGTAGCCTCATAACTGCATTATGAAGTCTGGTTCTTAGTATTGAGAGGATTAAAAATTAATGGAGTCAAGTTTGTATATTCTTTTCTTTCCTACTCATCAACACCCCAGCAACAAAGGGGTATCATAATAAGACAGAGATGACCAAAGACTCAGTAACTCTAAAGTGCTTGGTTTCTTGCTGTTTAATCAAAGACAAGTTTGCTGCCAACAGCTGTCACAGTTGGCCCTTACTGACACCAGTAACACTTGAGCTAGAAAGTCCTGTAAGTTGCATTAGCACTGTCATCTGGAGGTGAAATTTTCCAGGAAGGCAGAAAAAGGAATGAGAGTATGGATCTGAGCTACAGAACCCTGTCAGCATTCTATAAATATATTTATAACAAAATGAAAAAAAAAAAAAAAACCAAACCTGCTAGTGTCATATTAAATCCTGACACACCCACACAATCCAATTTTCAGCAGCAATTCTGATTTCAGATTCTCCCTAGACGTCTTAGATATTCTGTCCTCTGCAGCATGCATATTTTTGACAGGACAAGTACATGGTCTCAGGCACTGATATGAAGCAAATATCTGAAAAAGAATAGGTTTTTTTTTCAGACTGGTTTTGTTTAAATTCTAATCTAACAAAATGAATATACCTATTGACTTCAGATTGTCCATGCTGTAACAGAGACTGTGTACTCAAACGGAAATACTTAGACTTGAAGGAAAATAGATTTCTGGTTAGTTTGTAAAGAAAGTATTGTCCTCAATCTTTACGAATGAAAGTGCAGTACATGTTCCATATTTTGTCTTTCATGTATACAAGTAGGAGATGAGCAGATTTACACTTTTTCTAAGATTAGCATAACGAAAAAGAGCACATCCTCACGTAGTTTAAACTGAGCAGTTAGTTTGATTCTAACCATGAGCTTCTACTTCTATTTTGTTGCACACACTTGTTAATATCTGTGTAATTCCTAGCATCTGAAAGCCTAGAATATTAGCTAGAAATTCCAATGAGTTGAAAACTTTACGTTATAAAGGTACTGGGGATCATTACAAAATCCAGTTTAATAGGTTGGTAAATTTCAACAGTGATTCCTTAAACGTGTTGGAAAGTGTTTCAAGAATACATCGAGCTAGTCAAGTGCAATAGGAGCACTTGATATTGTTGACTTTATTGTCGATGTTTGAGTTCAGCTAAAAAAAATCTTATTTTGTAATCCATATCCTGATAATGCAAGTTAATGCGTCACTGTATGACACAAAAAAAGTTTTGAATATTAAGACAAATGTCTGCCTACATGAAACAATATAAAGACATTTTAAAAATATTTGATTAATTTGATACCGTTTTCTTCTGTAGCATCACGTTATCAAACAAAGTATATTATACCATGGAGCTTAGAAATAGCATGATATACCCAGAAGTGAATAAGTATTCACTATGAATTTCTGCTAATGTCAATCATGTATATAGTCTTGCTTTGCTTTTTTATCAGCTGAATATTTTTATGAGATTACTATATCAATTGTATGGTTAGCCAAGTGTTGCTTAGCTGTTTCACTGCTTTGCTTTGACGCATTGAAATCCATCTATAAATCTGATATTTGTAAATTCACATTTCGTTAACAAACTACTGGCAGGATATAGAAATTTGTTCCTAGACTAGTTTTATCACCTCTAATTCTGACAAAGAAGGCAGAGGAACAACTTGCTTTGAAATCCCAGTGTTCCTGTGTTAACGTAATGCCATACTTTAGCAGATGTGAAGGATGATAATGAATATTTCTTCTATACGCAGGGCTTTTTTTCCTTTTTATGTGCTCAGTTGTATTTGTCAATCAGTTTCAGTCACACATCTCTAATATTATTCCATGAGAAAAGGCTGGATAAATATGAGCAGGGATTTTTACATGCTATACACTTGAAAATAGATAAAAAAGAAAGAAAATTGAATTATGAGCATGTAAATTATATTTTAAGAGGGTTAACTCCTTAGAAAATTCTACATCTACTGAGCTACACTAAACTGAAGGCTTCATATCCTGTGTTGGTTTCTAAAGCATTTACTTTTATAAATCAATTATATTAAGCAAAATCTCCTTCCACTAGTAAAATGCCAGCTTCAATATATAAAACTGTTTCTCGAGCATATATTCATTGAAAAGTCATTTGTTTATCTGTGCAGTGATTCAGCTATTGAATTTCTCACACTCATCATACTGAGTACGTTTATCAAATTAGAGAAAAACATCTCCTGCTATCCTGGAGAGTAGTAACATCAGCAGCCACAACACATTGAAGACTGTATTTGAAAAGTTTTCTCCTTTTTCATTACTGTGGGATGTCTATGAAAATCACAGTAGGAAGACAGACAAGAAAATATGTAAAATTGTAAGTCCACAGAATTGAAAATTTGATGCAATGGTATTAGTTATGACACAGACAGTACTGAGATAAAACTAATTTAAAGAAGACATGCTTAATAGGTTATTCACAAAATGCATATATCCTATTAATTCACTGATGGGATTATTGAGCAGTGCATCCAGGAAAGAAGGACCCTGCATCTGGCCCCTTCTGAGGCACCAGGATGATCAATCAGGTAGAGGTGATAAAGAATCATACCTGTATTAAAAAAAGAGCAAGAGGAAGAGACACAAGGGGATCACATAGCATCAAGAACAAGGTACCATAAAGACTAAGATCATAGAATCATAGAATCGTAGAATAGTAAGGGTTGGAAAGGACCTCAAGATCATCGAGTTCCAACCCCCCTGCCATGGGCAGGGACACCTCCCACTAAACCATGCCATCCAAGGCTATGTCCAACCCCACCTTGAACACCGCCAGGGATGAAGCATTCACAACTTCCCTGGGCAACCCATTCCAGGGCCCCACCACCCTCACAGTAAAGAATTTCTTCCTCAGATCCAATCTAAACCTCCCCTGTTTAAGTTTAAACCCATTACCCCTTGTCCTCTCAGCACAGTCCCTCATGAAGAGTCCCTCCCCAGCATCCCTATAGGCCCCCTTCAGGTATTGGAAGGCTGCTATGAGGTCTCCACGCAGCCTTCTCTTCTCCAGGCTCAACAGCCCCAACTTTCTCAGCCTATCTTCATACGAGAGGTGCTCCAGTCCCCTGATCATCTTTGTGGCCCTCCTCTGCACTTGTTCTAACAGTTCCATGTCCTTTTTATGCTGAGGACACCAGAACTGCACACAATACTCCAAGTGAGGTCTCACGAGAGCAGAGCAAAGGGGCAGGAGCACCTCCGTCAACCTGCTGGTCACGCTCCTTTTGATGCAGCCCAGGATACGGTTGGCCTTCTGGGCTGCCAGTAACATGTAGCTTGCATTCATGTCTTACATCAACAGAAAACTTTTTTTTCTGCTTTTACAACACACCCATCCCACTGGCATAAACAACACTTACAAGTTGACAAAGTCAGTATTGCTTACAGTTTCCCAGAGGGAAGGACCACAGGTAGGATCTTGAGAAAGCCAGTTGGTTTCCAGGATAAGTGATGCAATTGAGACCCATTTCCTGGGCTGCCTGCAATGCTGGTTTTGTTATGACAAGGACATGATGCACTGGGATATGCTAGGGAATCCAGAAAAAGATGGCTGATCCCAGAACCGCATACTGCACCATACTTATTTAAAAGAGTTTAAAGTATTTGCCTACAGAGTTATGACTGTGAAGTAACAGTAAACACCAAAAGTCTATGCTAAAAATAGAAATTTGAAATACATACCAGAATCACAAAAAGTAAACAGCAGAATTTGAGCTTGAATGGTAATAGGAAAAAAGATACTTCAAGAACTATTGATCTATTACCCACACATAATAAACACAGAGGCAGTAAACAGTATATTTTGTCAAAGATAAAACGATGAACTAAAATATGTTTTAGGAGCCTAGTCACATGGAATAAATTCCACTGTAGAGTGTGTCACTTGAGATGTTTTCAGTTTTTATTCAGGGTGATGGTTTGAGACTTTATTACAGCCTCACTTCACCTTTTGAGTAGTTTGTATGACAAAGCAAACTGCATTCTCTCTGCTGTGAATTATTTATTCTCAAATTAAAGGTAAAACTGGGTCAATATAGGGTCAAAACCTCATGTTATCTTCAGAATCATAACTCTACTACCCTAACGGACTTGCTTTCTTGGCACAAATGTTTCACATTAACATATAATGTGGTATTACTTTCCCCACAACAATTTTAGCCTATCTACTTTTTTCTTCCTCCTTCTTCTCTTTTGTGTGGGTTTTTTGATTCTGTTTGGTTTGGGTTTTTTTTCCTGCTCATTTCTAGACAGATGGGCAACACAGCTCTTCACACGTTCTTGAAGGTTGAGAAAGGTGAACTCCCAGACAGCTGTTTAAACTCATCTAGCAGACATCAGGCTGAATATATTCATTGGCCACAGTTGCTGGCTGCTTTGAAAATTAAAGGATCTTTCTTCCCTAAGAACCCTCTTCCATCACTGCTTGCATGGTATAAGCAGCTGTGTTCCAGGCATTGTATAAGTGACTAACTAGAGGTGGCACAACATTCAGGAGCACTAAGAACCATTTGTACTTCTTTCAGCTGTTTCAGTTCTGTCAGTGCAGCTGTAACTCTGTCAGGTGCTCTGACTACTTCCCACACATCTGCAAGAGAGACAAAAAGATGAAACTTCACAAGCAAGCAATTTAGTGAGAGCACTTCGCTCTAATTTGCTAGAACAAGTTGCTCAAAAATTACAAAGGACTACTGCATTAGTCACTATGACAGCACTTTACCCTGCTACAAAGACACACATGAAATTTAAGTATTCGGTTTAATTGTTTTACATTTATTTCTGAGCTAGGGTGCTCTACAGACACTTCGCTGGACAGGGAAAACTTAATCAGTAACATCACAATAAAGTTCCTTCTGCTTTCAGAGTACTAGACTATAAATGAAACTGATGCAGTCAGCCCATAGGTGTTCTCTGGAAACAATTGACTTCTTTGTTGCTCAGGAGAACAAGGAGAAGCAAGATACTGGTAAATCTTGTCAGTAGTGAGAGAATAAATGGAATTTGCACTTATAGTGCATTGCCTTAAGTTTGCTCAACACCTTCATGAGGAAACTGATTATGTCAGCTACAAGAAATAGTATTCTTCAGCTACAGTCCTGTTCTTTTAATAACAAATGAAGGCCAGGAAGGACAAATGAACCAAAAGGAATACCCTGTTTCAACTTCTCTTTTCTGTTTTTTTACCATCAGAGACAAAACTTTCTGTAAGTTTTGAAAATAAATCCCAGGAAAGTCTCACATACCTCCCTCTAAGGAAAAAGACATAATTAGCTTTCACCCAAAATTAAACTCTCTCTCTCAAAGTGCTTATACATGAGTAGAAGCATCAACACCTTTTCTGAGAAAACAAAGGCACAGAGGTGTGTTTGTTTACATTCCTGCAAGTTAGTGACAGAAGAGCAACTAGTATTTACAACATACAGAGTTGGGTTTAATTCCTGAAGTCAAATGTCTTTCTTCCTCACAGTACTCTTTCAAGTCATATTCCTGCTGAGAATCAGTAATTGTGAGAGAGGTGAAATGCATTTCAAATGGTCAGATATTTTGAACAGATAGCTGGTATAGCAACTATCTATCTCATCTCTTTTCCTCTTTTCCCCTCCTCTTCCCTCCTTTCTTATTACTCCTTTCAGATATTTCCTGGTTTTAATCTGCAGTTCAGCCTCAGCAGCGCAAAGAGAGCTCCAAGTAGTTTAATTTCTAATAGGCATGTAAATTCATGTGTCTAGCACTTCTAGCGTATAAATTTAACTGTCTAGCACTGAAAATCCTTTCCAAGAGAAAGAGTGCCCTGATTGTTGCCTTTGAGGATGGAAAGTTACTTGTTCAATTACCAACAGGTGTTTAAATACACACTTAAGACTAAGTATTTAAGTAATCTGAGCATGACAGAAAACCATGATGATGAAGACTTTAATTTTAAAAATATTTTATGCATACAGATATTTGAGTAGATCCTTGGCTGGATTTTATTCTCAACTACTAAGCATAATTGGAGATATTCAGTCTGTATGAAATAGAGATATTAATGTATAATAAGGAAAAGCATCCTCACTCTTAAGTAAAATTACTCAAAGTACGCACATCTGGCAAACAGGTAAACTTCTACAAAGATCTGTTTCTGGCTCATAATGGTTCCAACCCACCTAGGCAACCTATCACAAAGACTGTGACAGATGATAGGAAATACAGCTCAAAGGCAGGGCATTCGGCAAGCTCTTTGGCAGAATGGAAATTTTTCGGTAAAACTGACCAAGCGAAAAGAGAATTTGCTTCCCCCTACATGTTAATACAATTGGGGGCTTTTGTATTTTTTTTCCAAATCATGGTTATTCACAAGTAGCAAGTATGACAAGAAGAGAACTAGTAAACAGGCATGGGTCCAGCTCTATGCTATGTCATATTTATATCTTGACAAATAGAAGTATAAATCTGTTTTTGTAGATTGCTGATATCCAAACATTGACCACATCTTCCTCCATTTAGGCCTCATTCAAAAGCATATATTCCCACTAAAGTCATGTGAGTAGACCAGAAGTGAATGCAATGACCAGCTAAGGATGCTAGAAACTGAGGAAAAAACAACATGAGAAGAAGAAATCAAGAACACGTGCTAACCCCAGGGCCTGCACAAGTATACAGTCCCACAGTACACAGGGCAACCAACTGAACATGGCAGATGCTTTGAGCAACAATATATTCTTCCTTTCTCATTACAGTATCTTCCTGCAATCATCACCACCACCATCATCATCTTCATAATGTTATGCAGTTTTTGTTCTAAATTGCTGTGAATGTGTCTAACCATGAATTTATTTTTGACATTGATGTGCTAAAAAAATGCAAGAAACATGAAGATTATATATTTTCTTCTTCTAATTCTGAACACCACTCCACATAACTCAACCTCCTCCCAAAGCCTAAAAAAGCTGATAGGCTTAGCAGTAGATTTGGACAGTGAACCCATATGTCTCTCCTAGAGAAACAATGTGCCACCAGCAGCTTCAGAGAAGACATATCATACATGACTTGGGGATTCAGAGAACACTGAATAATTCCTGGTTTTATGACTTTCAGGATATTTCATTATGCAGTATAAAGAAACACAGTCACAAATGAAACTGACACCTGCTTCACCTGCAACATATCAATACCAACTGCGTATGAAGAAATAACTGCTGCACAGGAGGGCTACTGAAGAAAAACATTCTTTTAGGAGCCTATGTCGATCAATATAACAAAAAAAGAATATGATTCTCAGACACTTATTAAGAAACAAAAAGTATTGGAAAAATAAAAAGACAGTCATCCCTTGGCCTCACCTTTTCAAAGGTGTCATGCATTTTATGTGGCAACTTTTGAACAACCAAATTTGGTACTGAAGACCTCATTGTCAGGTGTGTGCACCTGCAGTTCTTCACGGAGCCAAAAATTCATCAAATTACAACCTTTGTAAAAGTCAGGCCTACCTTTTAGAACAAGGGAAATGAAAGGTGTGGGCCATTTATTGGGGGGTGTCCCTGCCCATGGCAGGGGGGTTGGAACTAGATGATCTTAAGGTCCTTTCCATTCCTAACTATTCTATGAATCTATGATTCTATGATTGTTGAATTCTACCATATAAGAACAGCTCAAAAGAATATACTGAAATCCAACATGTCTCCTTCTGACAAACCCCTGGTAAACAATATTTCTGAAAGGTCACAAGAAGCAATCCAATAATTTTCATGGAGAAAAGCTTGTGATAGACCTACAGTCAACAAGCAACAACCTACTTGATGGTGTTACCTTCTCTGTCCTTGCCACAAGTGACTTTTCTGAGTGTCAGGAGTGGTTGTATCATCAGTTTGTTACTTTGGCCAGGTAGATAACGTGGCTTCTATTGGTTTGTAGAGATTTATTTGGAGTATTCATAACGGTAAAAATTCCAGAAAAATGCCTGAACAGTGGACATGCTGTTCACATCAGCGACTCACATCACTGCTAACTGAGTTTCAAATTAGTCATCCTGTGTAGGTAAGTCTACTCTCTGCAAAAATCTGTTACTGCTGCTTTCTAACTTCATATACTGTTATTTGACAGCCTAAAGTTCCTTAAATACCATTTAATTCAGGCAGTTTTGAAAGGCAGCAATGCAGAGTGAAGCAGTGCAGGCAACCTAGGAGAAACCAAGTAACTCACAAGAAGATATTTTAGTACATTATTTAAATATATGCAGCATCCACAGAAATGTCACATTATTCCATGACAAATTACTATGGTGATGTGAAAGAGAAAGAGAAAAAACTTTTTAACTATACATACAGTTAGTTCAAATCTTATAAGGATAAACACTAGAAAATTAATCTGAAAATGTTTTTTAAAAGGGCAATATGATACCATATTTCCTTTTCTTTACCCAGTTTCTATGATCCTACAGAATATGTAACAATAATAGTGATGGAGCAGGTTACCTATTGCTCTGTAAAGAAGTCACTACACTTATAGGAAGAGAAAGTACCCATCACTATATGCAATGTCAGACAATATTTTACATAGTGCCTCCCTGATGGATTGCACTGCTTTTATAAGATAAAGCTGAGTGCATTTTATCTGCTAATAGATGGTATATAAATACATACCAGCTGTATACTCCTATAGCAATATACACAGTTTTGCTAACAGAATTTTTGAGTACAAATCATCTTCAAAGAAAAATACAAATATGTACTGTCAATTTTTTCTCCTTAGATTCTTTGATCTGTAAAGCCAATGAAAGTACGATATCTTGTTTGTAAACTAAAATATGGAATAAACCACATTTATATATATGATAACTCAATCGTAAATATATTTATGATTTCATGTTAAAAACTTCAGAGGTAAATTGGGTCATGTGAGATTAATCTCTCCTTTCTTTTAGTTAATTTTATTTTTAACCCCAGATTCTATTTAAGAATCTCTACAAAGATAAAGATCTTGTCTGATAAAGAAAGGGAAGAGTGGATTTGGTAGGAGGCTTGCTAGACTGGTCAAGGATGCTTTAAACTAGATGTGTTGGGGAATGGAAGCATCATTCCATCCCAACACACCCAGTCACTTGCTAGCACCTATAGTAACTGTTCAGAGCAATCTAGAGATATTTCAGCTGCTCCAGCCAATGAGCCGGCTTCAACTGGATCTCGGCTCAGATGCCTCTACACAAATGCCCATAGCATGGAAGAAGGAATTAGCAAGCAAGAGGAATTAGAGATGTGTGCACGTCTATGGGGGTATGATATCATAGGCATCACAGAAACATGGTGGATGACTCCTATGACTGGTGTTTTGGAATGGAAGGTTACAGGCTCTTTAGGAAAGACAGACCAGTAGGCGGGGAGGGGGTGTTGCTATTTATGTTAGGGATAGGCTGGAGAGTATGGAACTCTCCATCAGGACATGTGAGCAGTTGACAGAGAGTTTGTGGGTCAGGGTTAAAGGGAGAACAGCGATGGGTGACATTATTGTGGGGATCTCTTACAGACCACCTGACCAAGGGGACTTGGTGGATGAAGCGCTCCATAGGCAGATAGGAGCAGCCTCACGCTCGCAGGCCCTTGTTCTCATGAGAGACTTCAACACTGATATCTGTTGGAGGGATGGTACGGCCCGGCACAAGCAATCCAGAAAGTTCCTCAATTGTGTGGAAGACAACTTCCTTCTGCAAGTACTAGAGGAGCCGACAAGGAGAGGAGCCGACAAGGAGAGGTGCCATGCTTGACCTCATGCTCACCAACAGGGAAGGGCTGGTTGGGAATGTAACGCTCCAGGGCAGCCTTGATTTCAGCGATCATGAGATGGTTGAATTCGAGATCCTCAGGACAGTAAGAAGAGAGTGCAGCAAGCTCACTGCCCTGGACTTCAAGAGAGCAGACTTTGGCCTCTTCAGGAACCTGCTCAGTAAGATTTCATGGCATACAGCCCTAGAGGGCAGGGGGGCCCAAGACTGTTGGTTGATATTCAAGGATCACCTGCTGCAGGCTCAGGGGCAATGCATCCCAACTAGAAGGAAGTTCAGCAGGAGGGCCAGGAGACCTCCTTGGATGGATAAGGAGCTGCTGAGAAAATTTCGAAGGAAAAAAGAGGCTTATGAAAGATGGAAGCTAGGACAGGTGGCTTGGCAACGATACAGGGATGTTGTCCGGGAAGCTAGGGACCAGGTTAAGAAAGCGAGGGCACATGTAGAATTAAACGTGGCTAGGGATATTAAGGATACCAGGAAGGGATTTTATAGTTACATTGCAAAGAAAAGACAGGCTAGGGACAACGTGGGCCCTCTCCAGAAGCTATCAGGAGAACTGGCTACCCTGCATTTAGAGAAGACTGAGGTTCTCAATGACATCTTTGTCTCAGACTTCACTGACAAATACTCTGACCATACCACCCGAGTCTTGGAAGGCAGATGCAGGGACAGTGAGAATGAAGACCCTGGCACCACTGTAGAGAGGATCTGGTTCGAGACCATTTTAGGAACCTGAACGTATACAAGTCCATAGGACCTGATGAAATCTATCGGCAGATCCAGAAGGAGCTGGCAAATAAAGTTGCTAAGCCACTGTCCATCATATTTGAAAAATCATGGCAGTCAAGTGAAGTTCCCAATGACTGGAAATATAACCCCCATTTTCAAGAAGGGGAAAATGGGTGACCCAAGAACTACAGACCAGTCAGCCTCACCGCTGTGCCTGGCAAAATCTTGGAGCAGATTCTCCTGGAAGGCATGCTAAGGCACATGAAAACCAACAAGGTGCTTGGTGACAGCCAGAATGGTTTCACTAAGGGGAAATCCTGCCTGACCAATTTGGTGGCCTTCTAGGATGGAGCTACGGAACTGATGGACAGGGGCAGAGCAGTTGATGTCATCTACCTGGACTTGTGCAAAGTGTTTGACACTGCCTCACATGACATCCTTGTCACTAAGTTGGAGAGACATCAATTTGATAGGTGGACCACTCAGTGGATAAAGAACTGGCTGGATGGCTGCACGCAAAGAGTAGTGCTCGATAGCTCAATGTCCAGCTGGAGACCAGCAACGAGTGGTGTCCCTCAGGGATCGGTGTTGAGACCGGTCTTGTCATGCGCCCAGCAGCAGCAGTCATTTTTCTCCTTCATAGTTGCTGGTGCAGTTCTGTGTGTTTGACTTTGGGCCTGGGAACAGCGCTGATAACACCGATGTTTATGCTTACGACGTAGAATGTTTTGGTCTGACCAAGGACTTTCTGAGTCTCATGCTCTGCCAGGGAGGAGGGGAAGCCTGGAGGAAGCAGAAACAGGACACCTGGCCCAGACTGACCAAAGAGGTATTCCATACCACAGTAGGTCACGCCCAGGATGTAAAAAAAGTACTGGGGGCAGGAACCCGGAAGAGTTTTTAGTTCACCGCTCGGTCATCTGGTGGGGAGCAGTTGTATCCTCTTCCCTTGCATTTCTCTTTTCATTATTATTATTGGTGGCAGCAGTAGTGATTTGTGTTATACCTTAGTTACTGGGCTGTTCTCATCTGAACCGGTGGGAGTTACATTCTTTTGATTCTTCTCCTCATTCCCCACCCCTCCCCCGGAGTGAGAGGGAAGAAAGAGGGGGAACTGAGAGAGCGACTGCATGAGTTAAGGAGGCTTAAACCACGACATTTGTTCAACATCTTTGTTGGTGACATGGACAGTGGGTATTGAGTGCACCCTCAGCAAGTTTGCCGATGACACCAAGCTGTGAGGTTCAATTGATACGTTGGAGGGAAGGAATGCCATCCAGAGGGACCTTGACATGCTTGTGAGGTGGGCTGATGCCAACCTAATGAAGTTTATTCATGCCAAATGCAAGGTCCTACACCTGGGTCAGAGCAATCCCAGGCACAGCTACAGGTTGGGCAGAGAATAGATTCAGAGCAGCCCTGCGGAGAAGGACTTGGTGTTGGTCGATGAGAAAATGAATTTGAGCCGGCAATGTGCGCTTGCAGCCCAGAAAGCCAACTGTATCCTGGGCTGCATCAAAAGGAGCATGACAAGCAGGTTGAAGGAGGTGATCCTGCTCCTCTACTCTGCTCTTGTGAGACCTCACTTGGAGTACTGTGTGCAGTTCTGGTGTCCTCAACATAAAAAAGACATGGAACTGTTCGAACAAGTGCAGAGGAGGGCCACGAGGACGATCAGGGGACTGGAGCACCTCCCATATGAATGCATGCTGAGAAAGTTGGGGCTGTTGTGCCTGGAGAAGAGAAGGCTGCTTGGAGATGTCATAGCAGCCTTCCAATACCTGAAGGGGGCCTATAGGGATGCTGGAGATGGACTCTTCATTAGGGCCTGTAGTGAGAGGATAAGGGGTAACAAGTTCAAACTTAAACAGGGGAGGTTTAGATTGGATCTGAGGAAGAAATTCTTTACTGTGAGGGTGGCGAGGCACTGGAATGGGTTGCCCAGGGAAGTTGTGAAAGCTCCATCGCTGGTGGTGTTCAGTGCCAGGTTGGACATAGCCTTGGGTGACATGGTTTATTGTGAGGTGTCCCTGGCCATGGCAGGGGGATTGGAACTAGATGATCTTAAGGCCCTTTCCAACCCTAACTATTCTATGATTCTAGGATTCTGTGATTCTATACTGTTTCTAACGAATACATTTGCTTTTTTGAATGAAGTAGCTGCGCCTCAGTCTTGACCTCTGCAGGTTCAACAAGAAAATTAAATGCAGAAATGATCATTCTTTATACTTAACTACTAAAATATAAGTCTTTAACAAACACTACAAAGGGACTGAATATTCCTCTTTTCAGGCAACTTAATTCATATGAGTCTGATCCTTATCAGCCTTCCTAATTCCTAATTCCCTTTCTATTTGTTGTCACAAAGGATTTTTCAGCACAATGCTGCCATTTCTATTCTTGGCTCTTAAGATAAGGATTTTGCTTTATATTACGACATCAGTAAACACTATGAAACCCTACTTACCTTAGTAATATTGAAATAGATGCACTATAAAGCAGTAAAAAATGTTTTAATGTATAATAATTATATATACTCGTAAATTAATGCACACTATTAATACATTTATAGACAAGCTAATTTGATCCTGAGTATATTTATTTAACAATTTAACATTGCAAATTTGAGAGGTAAATATAAAGAATAACACATTTATATATACTTATCTCTTTCTATCACTCTATCAAAACATCTCTTTAAATACCAATGATGTTGAAATTTGTACATTCCACTAAAATAAGTAGTGCACCTCTGAAGGAATTCTTCAACTTAGCACCATTTCCCTTTCTATGATGTTAGCTATTTGAAACCTAAAGGAAAATTCTTTAATTGCTTTGAACTAATAACCAATTCAAGACAAAACTGTTCCTCTAAGTTCATTCTCTCAAACATATTTTATGACTTCAGCATAGCTAGAGTATACCTAAACAAATTAAGGGGGAAAAACATTATTATTATGTCTCTGATTACTACAACATAGAATCATAGAATAGTTAGGGTTAGAGAGGACCTTATGATCATTTAGTTCTAACCCTCCTGCCATGGGCAGGGACACCTCCCACTAAACCGTGCCACCCAAGGCTCTGTCCAACCCAGTCTTGAGCACTGCCATATTTTTCTCTAATTAAAACTTCACTTTAAAACTTTAGCAACACAGAACAGATCATTTACTTTGAACTTCAGTTACTCTTCGTAGTAGAGATACTTTCCTGAATGAAGACAGGACTTAAGCTGTCTTGGTTCAAGGACGCTTGAATCTGAAGAACAGCAGTGTTTTAAAATAAATTAGGCATCTGGCTAGAATCTGGGTCTATAAACTCCGTCCAAAGCCACAAAAATAAATGGCATGTCAATTTGATTTAAATGGCATTTGATTCAGACAACTGTAACTATGTTTCATCAAACTATATTCTATTCTATTTGGTTTCATCTCTTTAGATCAGAAAGATTACAAATGGAGGAGAAAGATTCGTACCTGTCAGTATTGTGAATGTGCCTTCAAAATGGCTCAAAACCATGGAAGTATTGAATAGAAACATTTCTAGAGGGGAAAATTTATTATTTCTGTAGATGCAGCAATGCACATCAAAACCACATCCTGGGTATTGGCAACAGCTCCTCAGGATTCTGCTCCACAAATTCAGTTTGAGATCAAATGGAAAATAACCTGTCTTTTTCTCTGCCATTGTTTTACACACATAAATTCTCCTTTCCCCCAGAAGAAATCTTTCCTTTACTAACTTTTCCCTGCTATATTCTTGCCTAAAGACTATCTTCAGGAAGGTTTGCCATCTGACTACATTACTTTGGCATCATATGCCATAACTTGATGGAATTTCCTAATGCAACCTGTGATTTTTATCTTTCAGTAAAGCCAGAATGGGTGATGCTCGATGTCCCTGTGACAGATGACAAGACTGTCTGGGTCATTCATATCACAAACAGGATGTGGAAATGAAGCTGGCAGATGGTACAGGAAGGTGGAATTGACCTATTCTATTGATAAATAGAATTGGCCAAGGGTAAGCAAGATGCCTTTGTACTTTTAAGTTAATATTTGTTAAAACACTTTTCTGTCTAAACCACAGGAATTTTTAAAATGCTTAACTTGTAAGTAATGAGTTATACTTTGAAATATGAGGGGAAAACTTTTAAAATCCTTTTAAAAACAATGCAGGAAGTATATTTTTTGGTAGGGTGGGAAACTGTGTCCCAGCCCAGTTTCCTTGTACAGAGTACCTGGAGTTCATAGTGATCTGATAAAGCTCATGATACTATGTCACCTAAGCTCGGAGAAGGCACAGTTTTATGCATCTTAGTGAGGGTCTACCTTTTGTTGGGAAGCAAGCTATCATCTGGTGTAAAGCTAATCTCATGAAAGATGTTCAAGGTATTTATTATAGTTCAGTCAGATGACAATGACAAGCAACTAAAGGGGCATATCAGTGTAGAAGACTTTTCAAAAGCTACCTTTTCTTGGAAGCAAGCTATCATTTTTAATCTCTCTTCTCCATACAGCCCGAGCTACTTAGAAGAGAGAGAAAAAGTGTTTTAAAATGTTTTACATCTGTCATCATTTACTTTTTTTAACAAAACAAATACTAGCCAGATATGAAAGTTCAAGCACAATGAATATCTGAACGTCTGTCATGTGGCTAGCTTTACATCTTTACTTACCTCATTTGTTTGAAAAACAGAAGCCTCTTTACATGTTAACACGCTTAACACGTTAACAGTGAGCTTCTCAATTTCTATGAAGCAATCTATGACTTCTATATTAAGTAAAGGCGTGCTCAAGAATGCAGGAGAGAAGATAAAACCTTCGCTCAGAGAGAGGAGAAAAACTGTATTAAATGAATAATTTTCTGCAGAAGACCTTTTCCAATAAAGGACCTGGCATTCAGGTTTTTGTAACCACTGCATTCTAAAAACCTGTTGAGCCTACATGACCTCAGAGGATGCTTTTCAAATTTGTGCAATGGGACATACATCTTCTCATGACTGTAGCTGATTGTCAGTTTGCAGGTGATACTTCCCTTTTTTTTTTTTTTTTTTTTCTTATCACAGCAAAGAGGGAGCAGAAGGCTCCAGCTGCCTACATACAGGAGTTTTGCCCAGAAGGAAAAATTCGCTGAGAGTATCATGCTTGCCTGGATTCATTGCGTGTACATCCAATTTGAACCCAGATCTTCAGAAAATACTTATCATTTCACAGGATTGTACCCCAGCCACAGAATAACAAACAAGAAGATATGGAAGCTGTATCTAAACAATAAGGGCAGTCCTCAAGAAATACTGAATTTTTTTCCTCTTGTGTCAGCTCCTTTCAGCCTAGTCTTGGCAACTATCTCAGGAGGTTGCATCCTGGGGAGCCCTGTTTGATTAAAACCATGAGAAATACCCAGCAAGTTTTCATACAATTCCGAAGTATTCCACAGTTTCTGCCCACTTAGTCATTCAGCCTTTAAAAAAAGAGTGCAATAAACACCAATATTCTATTAAAATTGAAGCACAAGAGTTTATAGGGAGTAAGGACTTACGGAAATTGTTTATTATACACAATATTAGAGATCAGTGTAATATTAACATTTAAATTCACTCACCCTGATATTCCTCTTCAG
This sequence comes from Amazona ochrocephala, assembly GCA_039720435.1. Taxonomy (NCBI): domain Eukaryota; kingdom Metazoa; phylum Chordata; class Aves; order Psittaciformes; family Psittacidae; genus Amazona; species Amazona ochrocephala. Next base: position 53,918,918 of record CM077909.1, on the reverse strand, counting down.
AATGAGCTGCTTGTTAATTCATTTACTAAAAACACTTCAGAGCAAGATTCTTGGAGAAAATGCCTATTCAAGATGCCATAGCAAGGACGCTTGCACTTGTCTTTATAGCTTCTGTAAATCAATAAACAGCATTAATGAGGAGCACAAAGTCAAAATCTTTTGACAACCAATTCATAAGCAAAAAAAAAAAAAAAAAAAAAAAACAAATTTAGTAAACACATGATAAAATACCTGCTGTCCCACCCTTTCACAGTGCTGGGCCAGTCTGGTTATCATTCACAGGTGGTGAGGTATGGAAGTTGCAGATTAGACTCCCTAGATTATTTACTTCATCAAAGACAGGGAAGGTTCCTGTTCTGTAAGCTTATACTATCATGCACCAAAATGTTCATTTCCTCAATCACTTTGCAACCATTTCTCATAGGGCAGGTTAGCTGCACAGGCCAATGTATATCAATCAAGAACATGAAACAATACACTCTAGCATTTTTGCACTTTATTTGGCAATATAACCTAACCACAAATTCACTGGAAATTTAGTTTCCTGGAAGAGAAGTCTGGATATTATCTTTTGTTTCAATCGCATTTAAATATATATTCTCTCTCAGTCAGCAGTGATGCCCCTGATGTGGAGAGGTGGCTCTGATCTGTTCAGCCTCGCCTGTTTCCTCAGTCTCTTGCTTCCTCCTCTATGTCTTCCTTCCCATATGAATTATTATTATGCATTAAGGAAAGATCCAAAGAACTGAAGTTAGCTGTTTGTAATGCACCATGCCTAACACAATGTGGTGGTAGACACAGCACCCATGCAGTGGAAGGCTCTAAGGTAGATGTCCTGCTCAGGCGGTGTAAAAAACTTGCTTATTGAAATAATCTGGAGAACTGTATTTCATTCCTAAGTCAAGACTGTCAGGCATCCAGAAATCAGAGAATCATCAGTCCTTCTTCCAGAGAAAAAGAAAAATTGACTCCTTTTAGGAGGGGTAGAACAGAAAATAGAGTTTCTGGTTGTATTATTTTTGAGCAATGATAGCCCAATATAGCTACTTCTTTGTTCATGTGGCTAAGCATCACTACCACCTTTACTCATTACTAAAGAAGTTTTTTTTCTAAAGACTATCCTCTATCATTTTCAGACATCTGCAGCAGCAGTTAATTTTGGCTCTCTTTGAATGTAAACGCCAATAACATCCCAACAAGCTTGGGGTTTTTTTGAACAGGCAGTTTGGAGCATGTATGAGCAACTAAAGTGTTAAAATAAAGGGACGGGCAAATTAATCTCACTTTTTTATATACCTATTGGTGTATGCTGATTCATGGTTTTTAATTTGATTCCTTTTGAGCCAGTTCAGAGCTTAAGAAATTCTCCAACTCTGACATTTCCTGGCTCGCTTACAGTCATAATTTTCATGCAAGATACTGTAAAGACAGTATGTTGACTTTCCAGAGTAATTCTCTCCCTTCACCACTTCATTGCAGTATTTTAGTCAAGAGATATTCCATGGCAGTTCATGCTGCTTTAAGCACTATGGTCCTTTTGATAATATGGAATTTATCTACTATAAAAATGTCAAACATTTTTATTTTCATTCAGATTTCTGTGCCTATTAAGTACTTTTTTACTCTTTTTTTCTTTTTTTTCCCTCTGAAGACAATTAGACCCATGTGGCCTAAAATATTACTTATTGCAATATCTGTTAGAAACAAAAGAGGGGTTACTGGCATCTTTTAGGCTTCATACATTTTTGTTATTTATTTAGCAGTCAGTTAGCAATCCGCTAAGTCAACAAAATGAGTGATTTTGTACTTTGAAAAGTATGCTAGATTTTTAATAAAAACAAAGCTGTCAAAAACTTGATCAAAATCTGATGTTGAAATCAGAATGCAGATAGAGCATACATAACCTTTGTGGCCTGCAAAAGCACATAACTACAGACTCAGATATGGTTTAGGCAGCCAATAATCACACACCAGTATGAACCTTTGATAATGAGGACAGAATAGTAATTTAAAAAACAAAGAAAAAATCCAAAAAAAGACACTCCCACAGACGTCTCCCCACAAAAACCCAAACCAAACTGAAATAAAACAACCAGAACCCCGTTGGGATTATTGATCACAAATGTTGTTCAAAATAAATTAAAAGTATACACTTTTAAAACAAATTAGGATCAAAACTTTGCTTTTTAATTTATAACCATTCTACTTTAGAAAATGAAAATAGTAGTAAATAAAAGTACAAACTGTCCTGCATAGCATGGAAGGTGCAGAAACTAGGGGATTCATATTTAACCCAATTATTTTCTGTGGTTATTTTCTAGGCTTCTTCCAGTACATGAGATTCAAACGGTGGCTTTTTTTTCAAAATGTTGATATAAACATAAGACAAATCAAAAGGAAAACTTATAAGAACTATATAATGCTGAACTCTGGCTCCACCATTTTGACCACTGCTGAGACACTTCATGATACTCAAAGTAAGTGGGCCTCTTCAAATTAAATTAATCCCGTTCACTCCCACACAATTCTTTTTTACTGATAAGGAAACAGTCTGTGTTGGAGGAGTTAGCAGGCTAGGAGACTACTGAAAGACCATGCACCATCTGCTTAATCAAATGCACACATACCAGAATGCTGAGGGTTTTTTTTTTGTTGTTGTTGTTTTTTATTTGTTTTGTTTTTTTGTTTTTTGTTTTTTTTAACAGCAAATGAACAATTATTGATCTTAAATCCTGGTCTTTGCACAGGGTGACATGCAGGAAAATTTGCATGTAGCTTTTAACCAGGAAAAAAAAGAGTAAAGTAGGAACCCACAAAAGAAACTGCAAAAACTTGTTTTTCTTAGAGTACTTGCTTTTGTAAATTATAAAAAGATTTATAAGATCATAAGGGGAATGAATCCTTTCCATGGCCAATATAATATAATTTCAGATCTTCTTCAATTTATTCTCCCATTATAACAAAATTTGATGTAGGGAAACTTAAGGTCACATTTTAGGTGATGTTAAGAAAAAAAAAAAGTAATTAAAAGCGAGTTTTTCCACGTAATTATAAGATTGCAGAGGCTATTCAGCCGTCTTCCACTCTGTATTTCATCGTCCAAAGAAAATTGATTTGGAAAGAAAAGCTTACACTGTGACCTCAGCCAGGGTGAGGAAGTGAGAAGGAGTGTCAATATGGAGCTTAATAGACTTTTCCTAAAAGCAGACTTGGAGAGCATATATGTGGTGAGAAGAGATGAAATGGCTGGGAGTGAGGAAATTTGAAATGGCATGGTCTCAAAAGGGTATTTAATGTGCTTCACAACAATCACGTCAAAAGCAGATTCATTCTGAGGAGCAAAACAGACATGTCTCAGTGACATTGAGAAAATGGGACCAATCTGGAATAAGCTTTTTTCCATTATCAGATTTTTTAAAAGTCTAAGTAGCTGAATCCAGAATTTGACAGTTCCGACAAGGTGTAGGAATGAATATATTGAAATCTTCTTTAACTGTAAAGTATGTAAATTATTTAGCAGCACAATCCCCTGTTACTGATGTGGTTAGTGAACATAGCCTGGGGTCAAAGGTGCTACCTGGACATAATGATAGCAAAACTGAGACAAATCAGGCCCATAATTAGGCTAGATGATTTGGTAGCATTTGTAACTGTAAACAGAACAGTTCTGCATGAGCTTATATATTATGCATTGCATAAACAATAGTTATCACTTTCTCATGTGGATTTAATAAAAACACTAGCGCTTCTTCCAAAATATGTGTAGGAATGCCATGAGACCCAGAGAATCAAATTCTGGATGTTGGGGTCAAAAGGATCTTAAGCAAGAAGAGGAAAGGTAGCACATGCAGTACAACAATGTAGGCTTCAATTCTCTTTATTTTTGCAAATTTTTCTGCCTGTTGCTAGCTTTTCTCCTTAACTGAGCTTATGGACCTCCAGTAATACTGTACAGAGGCCAAACTGAAATCCTATTCAAAACAAGTCCTGATTTTTCATAAATCTGTGCAACGTAGTTGACTGGAAAAGCTTTCAACAGCTTTTAATCCACTCAAATGATGTGCAAAAGGCACTTTTCTTATCACTACAGTATGCCTCTTCTGTTCTAGAGAGTTTTCAAATTGTGATCAAAATGCTGATTTATAATGATAAGAAAAAATTTTGCTCAGCATAAGCTTCACCTCAGAATACTTCTATTTAGTCAGCTGGTCAATGTGTGTGTGTATTAGCATGCAGCTTGCACAGCTGTATCCTCCTGAGATAGCTTAAACAAGACAAAGTGCTTGTGATTATTATGACCTGTACTTGGCCACAAAGCTGAAAGAAAGTCTGTTTTTAACAGTTTTTAGATTATATCCTTCTATGCTGCGGAGACCTGTGGTTTTGGAGTAATCTGAACTTTTCATGCTAAACATGCATGATTGTTAGTCAGTAATATTGGGCAATCAGACTTTATAGCTGGTGTGCCATAGCAATATGGTAAACTTCACAAAATCTTAGTAACAGAAAAAAAAAATCAGTTCATTGGGCACAGGAAAATGGAACATTCATTGTTTGTTTTTTTTTTCATGACTGAAATGTGGCTGTCGTCATGGTATTTAGAAACCCTCAGTAGTCATACACTTGGTCTTCCTGTGCTTCTTCTAATTTGCCATTTGCACTGGAAAATAACTACAAGAAACAATACTTTTTTCTTTAGTTTGGATACAAACTGAAACCATTTCAGCCAGAGCTACGGTGTTGCAATGATTTAGAAGTACTGATGGAAGTTCATGTGTGTGAACAGTCTAAATGGTCTCTACCATTGTATTTCATGTGATTTAGGTCAGATTAAATACACCATATTGCAACTGGTGAAGGTAATCTAAACAGACATATATGTCTCTCTTCATTTTTATCACAACTTTGGTTATTGTTCCAGATGAAACCTGCATAGAGATTTTCATGAGCTAATCCTTGCGTTGGACTTGTCTATACTAGTCCATACAATAAAGAAGTTTCATAAATGATAGTTAGATGACCTGTAAGTCACAAAAAAGTTATCTAAGTTAAATCATCTGTTTAACTTCCTGGTTTATCATTTGCAGATTTAATTCTCTTTAAACAGAAGTTGTTCTTTCAAGATGTTGATTTAGGATGAAAAACAAAACCATGACTTAAATCCAGTTTGGAGTGTTACTAAAGAATTTATCATTATCCAAATAAGACAGATTTAAATTTTTGCTTATGCAAAGCCCATTTTATAAATATTGAAAAATTCTTAATTGAGACTAAGAAAAGAAAGATTACTGCAACAAATTTTGATTCTTGATTTTAAAGTGTTTAAATGGTCAAGAAAAAAAGGAAAAAGAAAAAATACAGGAGGGAAAAAAGATAATTGACTTTTATGTGGAGATTATCAGAAACAAACTACGAGGACAGCTTGCACTGTTTCTGGAAACTGAATGACAACATATGATCTTAACAAATGGATTAATATAATGCCTAAAGACTCTTAAGAAGTGAACCACGATAGCAATAATCACTATTGTGTTATTATGAAGTGACAAAGTATTATTTGTAAGTTACAGACTGGTTGTTGCAAACATACTTTCTGCAGAAGCAGAAAACTATCCCTTTAAAATTATAATATAAAAATATAATGAGTAAAGAAAAACATTTCTAAACATTGAAAATTAAAACAGTCTCTTTTGAGTGAGAGTTTCAAAGCAAAACCAAAAATTTTTACAGCCTGTTGAACAGTTTCAACACTTACCATGATTCAACTGATTCAAAAGAACCTCTTTTTCCATTTTTCAGTTGCAAGACTTTTTCTTTAAATCTTCCATTTACATTCATATGCTTCTGTTTAAACACAGGCAGTATTTGTAACATACATAATCTAAGCATATGTGAAACTCTTATTGAAAGTTAACACCATAACCTCCTCTTTTACATTCATAGCAGAGGATGATTCCACTATTATTTGTAAAAATAATCCATTGTTAAAGCAATACATTGCTTCAGGACAAGGACATGTTTTTCAGAAGCAAGTGATACTGCAAAAATCCTGCAAAATATGAACAGCACTACTTTGGTCTGAATCCTTAATAAAAATAAAATATTTTTTATTAGCAACTATATATAATAAAGTTTCAGGTGTTCTAATGAAGAATTTAAATATTTGGAGAAAGAGAAAAACACACCTGTATTTCAGGTGGATCCTACTCAAGTGGCAGGATTTGTCTTGAATAGGTACATACTCAATCGTCCTCTGAAGTTACTCTCCCACTGTAGTTGCACATAAATTGGTTATGCTTGAGCCTGCCCATGTGTGTAACTTAAGGGATCTGTAAAGACAGTTTTACTTTTAAGCTTATACATTCTTCACTTTATTACTAGGCTTACTACATGTCTTTGAATGCAACCAGCTTTTTTTTAATACATAAGTATTTCCAGTAAAGAAAGCTGTATCCTATGTATATGAAAGCAAGCATTACCGGGATATAAAGCCTTGTGAACATTTCACTATGAGAAGCTTAGAGTAAATTAAAAAGAAGTGAGTGTTCTTTCTGCATTAGTCTTTTATTAATGAACTCTTCCATTTTACATTCTAGTTCTGAATAAAATTGGATTTTAGGTTCTTACTTCATTCCACAATGCAGGTGCCTCTGAAAGACACGAAACTTGTTTCCTTTCTCCTCTACCTCCGCTACCACAGTTCAGAAATCACTGCTTACATGTATTTAACTCAATTATTTTCATTCCAGAATCATCCTGGGATGTGATCATCAAGAAATTAATCAACTTGGCTTTCATGTCATATCTTACCAGTCTTACTTTATTGTCAGCACTAGTCTTAAGCTTGTGCAGTTAGGGTCAGGTGCAGCTCTGTACACCACAATCATGCTACTACAAATCACAGTTTTGGACAGCTAAGTCCTGTTCTTTAGTGCATATCATCAGATAGTACTAGTCTACAATTCATAGTAAAAGAAACCAGATTTTGTTTCCCAAATCTCTTCCAGATTACTGATCTGGCTGAAAATGCATGAATGTGAAGCATGTATTTCCAGAAAGAGTTTAGGCCTTGCTGCTGGCAAGAGGAAGAATATTGTTTGGTTTCAAAATGAACATGTATAGTATAAACCTTGTTAGCTAAGAATAAATAAAAACCATTAATCATTATTAAGAAATAGTAATAAATGAATTATTAATAATTACTAATTTATATTAATAAAATTAATAGAAATACATGACAAACATTGCTTAGTGAGAAGCAAACCTCTACAAGTTGAAAGCTTATCTATCCAGTATATTTCAAAAATTAGTACTCAGTAAAAGCTTATTTTTTTTTAGCATATTGTATATTTAATACCACAGGAAATCAACACAGCCAAACAAAGTTGTTTTACGTAATAATCTCTGCTCTAACTGGTTTGTGTAATAGGAATTATGACACTGATCCCTTTTGTTCAGTGCAACAGGGATCTGTGAAGTAGGAAAAACAAAGCAATAGCAACAACCAACCTCCAGGCTTAAACTTTACTTTATAAATGGATATTTAAAATCCGTAAAATATTCCTCAAATTAATCAGACTTAACATTTCAAAAAAATGTAAACAGGCTGGGATCAGCCCAAACCTTCAGTACATGGCAATTAAAATCCACAGCCTTACTGAAGTTCAAAGGAAACGACAACTTTGTCAAACTGCACTATGTTCCTCAGATCAGCTAAGCTCAAAGTACGGTTTGTTGTTCCCAAACTTGGAAGTTGGAGAGCACCAAAGAGTACACAGATAGAGCAGGACACCAAGTGTGTGTCAAAGAACACAAGTCCAGTGCTGGAATAATATCAAAAGTATGATACATCAGCATACTCTAAATGTTGGATTAAAAGCAACTACTATCGAATATGCTTTTTTATTTCCAGACAGTTTTCCTTTATTCCTATAATCACTAAGCCCCAGGGCCTTAGTAAAAAGTCTAAAGGTCCATCCATCCTTCTGTGCCAATGAACTGACCTTTGCCAGGAAAGCACCGCTGTATACAAAATTGTTCTGTCAGCAAGAGTGGAAGCAATGCTGATTAATGAGCACCTAATGGCTGGAAACGGCAGTGAAGTTCATCATGGGGCCTTTAAGGATATTTTCTTAAAAATCAGATGTGTTGGATACGGGACATTTGTTTCACACCCTTCACTGTACCAAAGTGCACAGCCTTCCTTAAGGACCCCCCACTTTCTGCACTGACGTCTTTGTTCAGTGCGCGTTTCTATTCCTTTTCTACAATGTGTCTACAAAGAAGGAGAGAGATCCCAAATTGCTGACTGAGGCAAGGGTTTCTTGATCATCTGTAGCAAATACTGCCATGACATTACGGGCATTCTTAATTTTCAACTGATCTGGCAAAGCTTAATATCTGTATCAATAGTCCCAAATACAAGCAAATACATCTACTGTGTGAAATACTTGTGTAGATCAGCATCTTGGTTTGTGATCTTTGAAAGTTTAGCTGGACTAAATCTCAAATTTAGAAAAATGCTACCAAAGCATAAAAATTAAACAGTGTGTGGATTGTCAAAATCAGATTGCCACATATCCAAATATATTCACACACACAAAAAAAGTGAATTAAACCACCTCTCTGAAAACCAGGATTAGGGATGAAACTTCACTGATGGGTCAACTGTCTTCTCATTCTCCTGGAAAGAAGTTGCTATAGCACAAAAATGGGAGAAGGGCAGGGGGATGGGGGACAGGGAGGAGAAAGCCACCAGGCCGTAAAGGGAAGATGACAGCGTTTGAAAAAAATCACAAGAGTGGGTTTATACAGTTTCTTTCAGCCACTGTGTCAGACTGATATTGCTTGCTCACTACTGCAGGGTAAGAAGGGTACAAGAACAGGAACAAATTAGATGCTGTTTAATCCACCACTGCCATTAAAAAAAATGTCCATGAAATCACTGTCTAGCAAAATTTAGGCTTCTAAAAAAGTATCTGAAAACAATTGATAATAGAACCAAATTCCATTAAAACTCCAACATTGGCAGAGAGAGAACAAAAGGGCAAGCAGATAACATTGACCTGAACTGTTTATAAAAAATACAGCTACAAATACAAAGCCATGCAAAAGTTTCCCCTCTGGATGGGTGAGGAGGCCTGTGAGTTTCAGTAAACAAATAAATTAATCTTTCACTAAACAAATCATTCCACCACAAAAAAGAACACACAAACACAAAATCTGTAGAACAGCTATGGTGGTGAAAAGATTCAGTAGCTGCAAAGCACATAAATCCTGCCAAACTTTCAGTTATTTAGGCACCTAGAGACTAAAGTGGATGTGTGTGGAGTGCTCAGAGTTGCCAAGTGGGAATGTATCAACCTCCTATCAAAGCCAAATGAAAGTTCAGGTTTTAGAAATCTTTCTCGTAGTCAGTACCTACCTGCATCCAGAGCGCGACCATGAAATCAAGGAGAAGGTATCATCTCCCATATTTGTAAAAAACACAAAAACACTTGTTACAAACAAGTTATTAAAACCTGTTCTATAATACAGTACAGACAGAGACACCATGAACAATTGGAAGCCAAACACCATCACGACTTCAACATCAAAATAAACAAGACCCAGCCTAAATACTTGTGGAGGCTTCTTGCAACATGTATTAATAGAGTCTTAGCAAAGTGACCGGTTTTCTCTTTTTATTTCAAGATGCACTTTTCACTTCAATGTTAGGTCTGATGCACTTGCTCAGATTCGAAGTATTTATGAGGAGAAAAAGAGCAACTGGAAATGCGCCAATATCAACTGCCACAGGACTCATGTTTTATTCTCATGAGAAACCTAAGATCTTACCTTTGTGCCTGATTTACTGCCTCCTGTTTATAATAGTAGAACTACTTATACAAAAATCATAAGCTGTCTTTGGCTCTTGGGTAACTGTACGAGACCCAGACTGTGCCTTCCATGCCGTATTTCAAAATCAATGAGGCAATTCAGAATACGGATGGAATTACATAGGTTCACTATAGTAGGCAGAATCAGGCGCAGTAAAACAAACCTGGAGAGATATAGGATGCATACTAAGGAGAAGCTCACTTTCAGGCCAAGATTTTCAATAATCTTGAGTTCCTAAGAGAGTCTGTTACATGTAAGTAGGTGCTACAAAGAACGGAATAGTCTTGAATAACTTATTAATTATTGATTGTATCAGCAAGGTGGGAAAGCTAATGTATTTTCTCAAATACCATGAAGTTCTGGATAACATGATTATTGAAGCACAAGACAAAGTGATATCAAATCAAATCAGGGCTACCTAAATGGTGCTTGTCTCCAAATGGTTATAAAGCAAAGATCTCTTCCATTGGAAAGATGAGTGGTGTAAGAAACATGCAAGTTAAAAAACAAATGAACATACAAACAGAAACTAAGAGTAACAAAATGTCCACTTAGCATATTTGTTGAGGCTTTGGATCCCAGGCATGGCTTCTACTTTGTGCCCCTAAGATTCCTTGGGAGTACAAATTTGGTGATAAATAACCACACAGTGTATCACAAATCCTTAAATTATTCTAAATATAAAAATTTTTATTAGTTTGAAAAAGTAATATACAGCCTTACAGTGAGTTCAGTGGCTTTCAAACTGGGCAGAGAACCTGGGTAATTACCTGTGATCACAAGGTTTCAAAAGCTCAAACACACGCACTGTCCCCTCCTACATTTTTGATTTGGGCATTTTTCACAAAACTGGGACATGCCAAATCTCTCAGTTTTCATACATAACTGTATGCAACACTGAAGTTGTATGACAAATTGCCAGTTTATGCTACTCCTATGTTACTGAATGGATTATCACAGCCAATACACTGGAATTTTAGATACTTATGCTGAATTCCGGTTTTATTATGGCATGATTTAACGGGAAGGGGAGGGGAGGTGAAGGGAGGTGAGGGGAGGTGAGGGGAGGTGAGGGGAGGTGAGGGGAGGTGAGGGGAGGTGAGGGGAGGTGAGGGGAGGTGAGGGGAGGTGAGGGGAGGTGAGGGGAGGTGAGGGGAGGTGAGGGAAGGGAAGGGAAGGGAAGGGAAGGGAAGGGAAGGGAAGGGAAGGGAAGGGAAGGGAAGGGAAGGGAAGGGAAGGGAAGGGAAGGGAAGGGAAGGGAAGGGAAGGGAAGGGAAGGGAAGGGAAGGGAAGGGAAGGGAAGGGAAGGGAAGGGAAGGGAAGGGAAGGGAAGGGAAGGGAAGGGAAGGGAAGGGAAGGGAAGTACTCTGAAATCTATTTGCATTCTCCAGGATCAGGCTAGCTAACTGACTATGTGGTGTATGAATTTGTAATTCCTACTAGCGAGAGTTTCATATAGATTCACATCCATATACCATAGACTTGGGTTGGAAGGGACCTTAAAGATCATCTGGTTCCACCCCCCTTATCCAATTCCTCATCCACTGAGTGGTCCATCCATCAAATTCACATCTCTCCAAGTTAGAGACAAGGATATTAAGCAGGACAATGTCAAATTCCTTGCACAAGTCCGGGTAGATGACATCAGATGCTTTTCCCTTATCCACCAATGCTGTGGCCCTATCATAGAAGGACACCAAATTTGTCAGGCATGATTTGCCCTTAGTGAAGTCATGTTGACTCACTAATAAACCTTTATAGTCCATGTGCCTTAGCATGGTTTCCAGGAGAATCCATTCAACGATTTTGATGGGCACTGAGGTGGGATTGACTGACCATGGATCTTCCTTTTTTTTTTCCTTTTTAGAAATAGGGGGTTTATTTTCACTTTTTCAGTCAACAAAAACTTCACCAGGCTGACAACTTCTCAAATATGATGCAGAAAAATGGGTTAGTCTATAGATACTAGAGTCTCTATAAACATGTAGAAAGTAGTAATCCGCTTAGCCAGGCTGCTTCTTGGTTTTCTAGAAAAAAAATGTTTTTAGAATTGTTATATGCAGAACAGAAATATTAAGCAAAGGATGAGTACTTGCAGAACCATTTTCTTCTCTGACTTTTAGTTTTTAAATGTTTTGCCAAACACTGTAACTTTCTATTGCAGATGTGCATTTAACTTCTATTGCAAAGGGTTTAATGAAAACAGAACCTGCCAGATAAAAGCAAGAATTTTTCTCTAACCCTCAAGTATTCACACTGTTTTAACTCAAAAGTGATGACTGTCATGTCCTGGTAGCTTTTTGTCCCTTCACTGGGCTGGTTACGCGCTACAGAGGCATGGTAAGCTACAGAAACAGTGCTTGTAACTGAACTAGTTGCTTGAGAAGCTGAGTGAGGATACACTCAGCACAGTTTGGACCTCACTGTTGAAAAATTATGGCAATATGCTATGGAAAATGGGGCCAAGAAAATGAAGTTGTGGTAGTCTTTTGTATCAAACTTTACCCAGAAAGCAGAACAGCCAGGATTCCCCCATTTTTAAGTCTAAAATCTAAGGCTGGAGGTCTTCTGATTTGGAGTAATCTCTGCCTCTTCTCTGACAGGTATTTATGTTTGCATAAGCAAATATCACCGTGAGAAGCTGGGCAAGGCTGCAAAATATCTTGCTAGTAATTTCAGGCAACTAATAGCCACTTAATCATTTCTTATCAGTAGCTTTACATACATAAATAAAACTGATTGTGCTGTATCTCCTGTAAATTAAAGCTTTTTTATATATTGTGATCAACAACACATCAAAATATTCCATTTCTCTACCTTAAAGCTCGCTGCATGCTTGCCTAGCCATTAATAGTTGCTGGCAAAAAGGTGTTCAGGATATACTCCTGTGTCACAGTGTTGAGTGTATAACAAGCAGACAAAGAAAAATAAATGAGTATCAGTCACCTAGACAGACGAAAGAAGAAGCCATCATTAATATGAAATGAGAAGTGCTGTCAGAATCACAACAGAATAACTTGAACAATAATGAACTTGAGTTCCAGCTGGAGATCAGTAAAATCCAGCTGGAGACCAGTAACGAGTGGTGTCCCCCAGGGATCGGTGTTGGGACCGGTCTTGTTCAACATCTTTGTGTGTGACATGGACAGTGGGATTGAGTGCACCCTCAGCAAGTTTGCCGATGACACCAAGCTGTGTGGTTCGGTTGATAAACTGGAGGGAAGGAATGCCATCCAGAGGGACCTTGACACGCTTGTGAGGTGGGCTGATGCCAACCTGATGAAGCTTAACCATGCTAAATGCAAAGTCCTCCACCTGGGTCGGAGCAATGCCAGGCACAGCTACAGATTGGGCGGGGAGGAGATTCAGAGCAGCTCTGCGGAGAAGGACTTGGGGGTGTGGGTTGATGAAAAAATGAACATGAGCCGGCAGTGTGCGCTTGCAGCCCAGAAGGCCAACCGTATTCTGGGCTGCATCAAAAGGAGTGTGACCAGCAGGTCGAGGGAGGTGCTCCTGCCCCTTTACTCTGCTCTCGTGAGACCTCACTTGGAGTATTGCGTGCAGTTCTGGTGTCCTCAACATAAAAAGGACATGGAACTGTTAGAACAAGTGCAGAGGAGGACCACGAAGATGATCAGGGGACTGGAGCACCTCTCGTATGAAGATAGGCTGAGAAAATTGGGGCTGTTCAGCCTGGAGAAGAGAAGGCTGCGTGGAGACCTCATAGCAGCCTTCCAATACCTGAAGGGGGCCTATAGGGATGCTGGGGAGGGACTCTTCATTAGGGACTGTGGTGAGAGGACAAGGGGTAATGGGTTTAAACTTAAACAGGGGAGGTTTAGATTGGATCTGAGGAAGAAATTCTTTACTGTGAGGGTGGTGGGGCCCTAGAATGGGTTGCCCAGGGAAGTTGTGAATGCTTCATCCCTGGCGGCGTTCAAGGTGGGATTGGACATAGCCTTGGATGGCATGGTTTAGTGGGAGGTGTCCCTGCCCATGGCAGGGGGGTTGGAACTTGATGATCTTGAGGTCCTTTCCAACCCTTACTATTCTATGATTCCATGATTCTATGACTGAGCGACGGATTACATAAATAAGCATTGCTACATAAAGAACAAACAAACCCACAAACCACTCTCATTCAGACCATTTTTTTTTCTGTAGGTATAAAGCTGAAAGTCCAATATAAAATAAAATAGAAAAACAGAAACTAAATTTTTCATCTGAAGATGGCTAAGATTTCTTTCAAATCAGTAACTCTTTCAGTTCTGTATGAACCAATAGCAACTGAGCAAGGAAAGACTAAAAGCAACCAACAAGTTTCTTAACACTGTTTGAGATTTTTCTTATCTTCTCTAGTGTGGAAGAATATAATAAGATTTTTTCCTAAAATCCAAAGTGTCAAAAAAAGGCAGAGATGAAAAATCAGTGAAAAAACACCCTACCAAAACCCAAAAAAAGGTTTATTTTATTACTCTGTGACACTACTTTTCTGCCCTATTTTGTAATAATTTAATACATGAAAGAAGGGATTAAGGGGCTTAAAAATTATTTATAATATGTTGTACCAGCAATAAACCTGGAAAAAATCTGTTGGATTGGAAGCTACTCCAAACTTGTAAAAGTTGATCGATAACTTAAAAAATAGTGTCAACATTTATTCAAAACTTTTCATCCTTTGGATGTCTTCTCATGCTTTTTTGAATGAAAGTGTAATTGTTTACATGCATTCAACATTTTTTTTTTAAATTCTTTCAAGGATATTTTGTTTATTTAGTGTGTGCATGAATATTAAAAAAGAGATTTAGAAGAACTTAGTTCTTAATAATATCCAAATAGAGTTCTAATATCATGTGGCCTTTAGGCCTAACAACTGGAGAAAAATGTTGATTGATAGATCAAATTAACACCTACCTAAATCATCCAGGATCGGTGTTGGGACCGGTCTTGTCCAACATCTCTGTGGGTGACATGGACAGTGGGATTGAGTACGCCCTCAACAAGTTTGCCGATGACACCAAGCTGTGTGGTTCGGTTGATACGTTGGAGGGAAGGAATGCCATCCAGAGGGACCTAGACACACTTGTGAGGTGGGCTGATGCAAACCAGATGAAGCTTAACCATGCCAAGTGCAAGGTCCTACACCTGGGTTGGAGCAATGCCAGGCACAGCTACAGATTGGGCAGGGAAGAGATTCAGAGCAGCCCTGTGGAGAAGGACTTGGGGGTGTTGGTCGATATAAAAATGAACATGAGCCGGCAGTGTGCGCTTGCAGCCCAGAAAGCCAACCGTATCCTGGGCTGCGTCAAAAGGAGTGTGACCAGCAGGTCGACGGAGGTGCTCCTGCTCCTTTACTCTGCTCTTGTGAGACCTCACTTGGAGTATTGTGTGCAGTTCTGGTGTCCTCGACCTTAAAAGGACGTGGAACTGTTAGAACAAGTGCAGAGGAGGGCCACGAGGACGGTCAGGGGACTGGAGCACCTCCCATATGAAGATAGGCTGAGAAAATTGGGGCTGTTCAGCCTGGAGAAGAGAAGGCTGCGTGGAGACCTCATAGCAGCCTTCCAATACCTGAAGGGGGCCTATAGGGATGCTGGGGAGGGACTCTTCATTAGGGACTGTAGTGAGAGGACAAGGGGTAACAAGTTCAAACTTAAACAGGGGAAGTTTAGATTGGATATGAGGAAGAAATTCTTTACTGTGAGGGTGGTGAGGCACTGGAATGGGTTGCCCAGGGAAGTTGTGAATGCTTCATCCCTGATGGCATTCAAGGTGGGGCTGGACATAGCCTTGGATGGCATGGTTTAGTGGGAGGTGTCCCTGCCCACGGCAGGGGTGTTGGAACTAGATGATCTTAAGGCCCTTTCCAACCCTAACTATTCTATGATTCTGTGTTGTGTTTTAACTGAAACAACTGGCTAAGCAGCTACATTTCCAAGGTGATTTGTCTTTAGTCAAGCCAAGAACAAAATTAGGCTGTCTTTTCTAACAGCACTTTCATGCTAGCTAGGATTCAGAGCAGTATAAAACACACCAGAAAAAGCATTTAAACAACAGCAAAGAACTTCACAAAAATCTCAAGTTGAATTTCAGAGGAAACCTCACACTGGCTAATAATTTGTCAGGACACATTAGCTTGGAATCAGATTCTTCCCAGATGACTTAGCCCAAACTAGATACCTCAACCCTGACAAAACTTTTTATAAAGGAAAAGGCAAATGATCTTCCCTCTCCAAATGAGATATAATGCTCTGAAATCATGTACAGGTTGTGACAATGAAGTGAGAGGCTTCCACAGAAGGCAGCTCGATGCAGGAGCTATCAACAGTGCTTGAGCAGTACTCCCTTAATCTGGGCCATATGGTCCATGCAGACAAGTGCAATACCTCACAAGGTAGAGAAGAGGGTTGGATGGTGTGATTAAAAGCAATTGAGATAGACCAGGAAACATTTTTATTTCTGCTGGCAGTGTTTGGACATGCAGATGCCTAAAGTGTACCTGCCAGCCGTGGGTCATTTTCTCCCACACAAATCTGGGGATAGAAATTGTGGCACCAGCCTGAAGTCCCTTTGAAAGTGTGACCCATACAGAAGTATTCTGTAACTTTGTGATCAAAAAATACTTTCTTTTGAAAGATTTTGTGTCCTAAAATCCAGAAAAATAAAAATAAAAAAATTGAAATGCTTAGTAGTGCCAACACACTATATATAAATATACATGGGCATATGCATATTCTGTACACATCAGTGTTATTTTTGTGCCTCAAATTTGGCTTTGAGCTCAACTACCCAGGTTATTCACTTTTTGTAATCTTTCTGCCAGTCTCTTCAAGACAAAAAATAATGAAAAAATGTCTGCAAACCTACTATGTGTTAATCAATCAATGCGGCCTTAGTTTAAAAAACAGTTTCAAACTCAATTCTTTTGCAAAGTTTCCAGCTGATCATCAACTTTTTCCTAACAGAAAAATTATGGAAAATATTTACCCTATTGTGTGTAACGAACATCTGTATAATCTGTAAAATCTTAGGCAATAGCTGTCTCTACAAGTTCTTTACCTTTCCTTAAGTAAAAGAATGTGACTTGATCCTGCTGTTAAGCAGCCAAGCTGTTGCACTCAGTCGAATCACTTGTACCCTTTTTCATTTCTAGAGCTTTTTTTGTGTAGAGATGTTTTGAATACCCACGTAGAGTGAGGTGCCTTTCGATTAGACACTATTCAGGTTCTTTTCTGAATCATATTTCTCTTGATTCCTGTTGTTAAAGACTTTGTTGTTGGAAAGTCCCTCTTTTTCAGCTTGCCAGCCATGGCACGGCACGGTAGCAGACCTGTCATTTGAAGAAGCTAATTGAGGCCAGGTCCCTACTAACTCTAGATAGAATTGACCTGAAACAGGAGCTGGTAGCAAGGACTGTTGCAAATTTATGTATAAGTGCCCCACCCCTGGCAGTGTTCAAGGCCAAGCTTGACTGGGTGTTTACAAACCTACTCTAGTGGAAGGTGTCCTTGCCTGTGACAAAAGGTTGGGACTGGATTATACTTAATGTCCCTTCCAACCCAAACCATTCTGTGAATCTGCGAGGAAAAGGCAACTGTTGTATTGCACACGCTTAATTTTTCCCCACTGAAAGAAACTTACTTGTTTTAGAGGTGAGAAAGATGTTAAAGATGAAGCAAATATGGTCCATACACATACACACATCAAAAAAAAAAACAAAAAAAACCCAAACAAACAAACAAAAAAAAAACACCAAAAAAAAAAAAAAAAAAAAAAACAACCAAACAAAAAAACGCCAACAGAAAAAGTAGTACATTTTTTCCAGGTGTCTGGGACTTCCTCCGTTAAAGCTGAATTAGGTGCCACATCCAGAAGCAGCAGAGGAGGGATTGTCAAGTTTTACTGTGTGAAGGCCACTGCAGAGCAGCTACATACACAAGAACTTGGGAACTGCCAGTCATGAAATTATCTGTCCAGCACTGAAATTATTCAACAGCTAAATAGATGTAAAGCTAGAGAGGACAGCATTCTTAATCTGGGAATCTAGCAAAGACTTTTACATATCTTCTTCCCTCCTGCTCTCAACAAATGTACACATAGAAACAAGCTTATTTCCCACCATCCTGAAAATGGTGCCAATTTCTGGTATGCATGATCCTGCTTCCTACCAACTGCTAGTAGAAGGCTAGGGGAAGGCAGCCCTCAAAGAACCTGGAAAACAGTACTGAAGATCTAGAAGACTTAATGCCTTTCCTCTTACAATGAGAATCTTTGATATCCCATAGGCAACTTTGACTACCTGAGGAAAGCTTGTAATCACAAAATATTGAGTGTATCAGGAATGTTCACATGTAGCTGTCAGACTCCTAAGTTAATGAACTTTAACTGTGTTAACATACATTTAGTCTCTTCCTTGCTTTCACATGCAAAAAAACAAGGATAAGCAATTCGGCCTGCAACCAATTTCAGTATTACTGTAACCTACAATAAGAATCTCGACAAATATGTGGAAAATACCACTCAAACACCAAATCTTTCTCTGTGTTGTTTGCCCATCTATGCAAGTAATTTCTGCCTACTTGGAGTTTTATGACATTCCACACAAAGAAACATAGCTCAGAAAGCAGAACAGATGGATAGCTAAAAAGCATGAACTGTGAAAGAAAAAAGGATATGCAGGGATATAAAGTGCAAAAGATCTTCAGAGAGAAACAAAGAAGGAAAAAGCATAATTTTACTTTCTTTGAGTATTATGAAAGAATTTTAAAAAGTACAATCAGTTCTTAACACTAGCAAGAAGCCCTGGTGTTACCTCTCTGCCTTATGTTGGCGATTATCTGAGACAGATTTTGAATATAGTTAATCACATTTTATTAGCATATGTAAAGACTACAGGATATAAAACAATCTCTGAAATACAAGGCAGATAGTATGCAGTATATCTCCTGCTTTCTCTGGTTAAGCTGCATGAAAATTTCACCAATACAGATGGTGCATTACTCCATGCTGAGCTTTTCACGCAAGAGACACAAGACATGTACAAAATATTAAAAAATAAGAGAACTTAAGAGCTCAAATAAATTGCATCTCCAATTCTACATTAATGAACTTTTTTTTACATACTTTGTCTTTGGTCATACAAGTGCAATATTTAGAAAACTCACTAAAAAATATCCCTCACTCTGTAAGAAAAACCCACAGTTAAGTCTTTGGTTATGCTTATATAGAAACAAATACAGAGTTTGAGTCCTTTTTCCATAACTTTTGTCCCATTTATTTTCATTCAGGTTAAATACAGGTGATGCAAGGAGGTACTAACCTGTATACTGTCAGAACTTCCAGCAATTTTTTAACATTATGGATACATGAAACAGCTACAGCTAATTATAAATAAATATCTTATTTGCCAAATAACACAGTTTGGCTATTAATAACAGCCCTAATGAGTTTGCTCCAGAAAAACTTGACTTAGATTTGCTAAATTGGGATGGCAGGGTTTCGCATTCTTCAGAATGCTCCTGACTCATTATTCAGTACAGATAGAAGAAACACAAGTTGAATTCCTATCTGTGTTGCCATATTTCACACGCAAAATTCTCTTACAAGGCTGAAAGGAACGCATGAAGGTGTAAATGCCCTTCCATCTCTTGATGTTCTTGTGCTTAAAACTTGACTTTCATGAATTTTATTAATTGCAATTAATACAATATTTGTAACAATTATGCCCTCTATAATAAACATGGTATGATTAGGATGGAGCTTAAATGTGTCCCATAAGGGTCCCCATGGAGAAAAATTAGAGTAGGAGGAGAAAAAAACACTGTGAAAATATGCCTATATTCTTCTGAACTGTTTTTAGCAGTAGGTGCAAGATGTTAGAATTTGAGGATATATTTAGAACAGTTCTTTAATGAAATGTTTGAAGATACACTATGAAATGACATGTATTGCTAGCCTGACCTTTCAGATATAAAACTGCCAGTTAAAGGTGCACCTGCATAATTCAGTCCTGCCTCGCATTAAATAAAAAGGTTTATATATCTGTGATATGTCAAGTTACCCTGCTGGCAAAAGCAGTAGCATCATGCTAAACCAAACATACAGGTTTGAGGTCTCAGACATTAAATGTCTCCACAGAAAGTATACAGGAAACATTTAACGGCCCTATAGGAGCCCATACTGGAAGCCAGCAACACACGAGGACTGTGATGGTGAAGAAGACATAAAGAAAGTCCGTGATCATTTCTGTAATAAAGAGGTGGAAAATGCTTCCTAAAAGCCCTAGGAAAGCATAAGTAAAAGCAGTATAAACTATGTCAGGAAGTGGACTTATTCTATACAGTTAAAGGAAGAAGGAAAAAAGGTGAAGAGGTTCTGGGAAATGAAAGAGCGCCAGGTTTTCTCCATTTACAAACAATGGAGAAATCAAGAAAGAACTTTAGCTTAGACTGAAGATAAGAACAAGGAGAATAAACGTAATTTGAAAGGCTAGTTGACAGGTCAGTGTGTCTTGCTTTTATTAATAAAGTGTAGAAAGCCACTTGAGAACGTCTTCGCCTGAGGACAACTCTAGAAACATCTTCTGAAAGACAGAATTTTTGCACTGGATTACTGATTTTGACAAAAGTTAGTCTACAGCTCTGAGTGCTTATTTGTATCTCTGTACTTAGAGAAACCTGAATAATATTATCTGAATTCAATCTTTTCGTACAGTTTGTGTTACTCATCTTTTCCTGATTATAACCTTTATTTCTCTAATAATATATGTGATTTCTTAGTATATTAAGGAAATCCATGCAGTTTGAAAAACATATGATAGCCCAAGTGTAAAATTTACGTGCTTAAATACTGTATTTAAAAGATCTTAGATAAGGTACCATGCTTGTAAGACTTCTTCATATTAGTGTAAATGTGAAATTAGTATGATAACTGCAAAGACATAGGTGACTAGCCTAAGATCTAAAATTGAGGTTGAATTAATAAACCCATATTTCAATTATCATCTGAACCTCCATTCCCCAAGATGAAAATTTTAAAAAATTCCCTCATGAAAATATTTTCCCATCAAAAGTGGAATCTCATGTTTGAAATTACTGGGTTTTGTTTCCTGCATGTGTGCCACGGTAGTACTTTTCCTTATGTTTTTACTCAGTGGGGATTTCCCACTGCACGAGTTAAGAGATATGCTTTTAAGGAACTTCTTTCCTTTGAACACCAAAATTTCAAGCTGAACTATTTTGCACTTTAATGTTTCTACTGTGCCAGGTGTGGGCTCCTGCAGAATTGACATAGCTATAAACATGCACACACTGGGAGACTTTCTTATCTGGTTGCTATATTAACTCCATCAAAAAAATGGAATTGACTGCAACTAAGGCTTCCAGATAAAGGGTAAAAATTGTATCAGCTGTATCAGTTCTTGCCTTTCTCACTGTTACAGTATAACTCGCATTAGGACATTTTTTTACTTTGCATTTTAATTTAATGATAAGTACTACTTTTTGGCTGCTTAATACCCTGTTGGTACACTGGGCCTATTCAGTCGTGGAATTAATAGACAACTCTGGAAGTATATAAGCTCTCTGTATTTAGACTGGAAATGTTTGCTTCAAAATGTGAAGATCTAAAGTTGCCAAACTGCAACAGGGTGGAGTAACAGTGAGAAAATAAAACCCTGAGAACTGTTTGCCCTACTGTTGGAAAGTTAATACAGTCAGCCAAAGTGAGACTAACACAGGGAAAAGAGATCTGCTGTGTCAAAATAAATAATCTAATTTTGCCTAAATGGCCAAGTCATTGAGTTTTATAGATATGAATTTGAACAGAAATCTTATAAACTTCAAAGGGGATTTGAATGATTTGACTCATCTTGCAAGCCTGTAAGATCTTGGCTGTCAATGTTTAAAGGGCATCTCAGAACAGAGTCTAGCCACAGTACATTAAAGCCATTCAGAGGTGTTGGTATATCTCAGTGGCCTTTTTTTTCCCCCATGATTTTTGCGTATACATAAGGCAAAAAAGAGAATGCATTATACTTATTGTATAAATCTGAATGTTTTGGAGTCTAAAGAAAGACAAGACAGCATTTTGAAGTAAAAAGAATGCAGATCTGAGACACAAATATTCCACCTGAATCAGCCACTACAAACAGGAAACTGAGGAATTATAACCTTTTAAAAATGTGTTTATCTATCTGGCTATTAGTACTGAGAGCAGCTTACATAACATCAGACATTTTTCCTGAAAAATGGATGAAGTTAAATGAACCCTTCCTGAGAGTCTGACATCCTTCACTAGCATGCTGCTGAAAGAGGGTATTAGCTATAGATTGAAAGTGGTGTACTGCGCTGAAAACGACATAAGTTTCTTAGCTTGGTCTTTTGAAAGAAAAATTCAGGCAGATGAATATTCTAGCAGTCTATGAAACAGATATAAACTTTGAAAGCGTCTGAAGTGCTGACAAAGGCAGCATATACACTTTCATTCCAGCAATAGTTAGAAAGGATTTTGCACTGTGAAATAATGATGTTTTTAAACACAGTTTCTTTTTTATTTTTCATGGGAAAAATACCATGCTTTTCTCTTCTGGCTTCATGATGTTTATCATGTTTCTTTCATAACCCCTAAATTCTTTCTGCTGAGAGATCAAAGAGTACAGCATTAAGTATATTAAAAAAAAAAAAATGAAAAAAAAAGAAAAAACCAAACACCAAAGTAACAAATTAAAACCCCTGAAAAATATTTAGAATTCAGTTTTAATTCATAAATCAATAGTAATAAAGCCAGTGTGATCTTAGACATTTGACTTCCTTTCATTTTACTAGAAGTTAGAAAGTGATGCCAGTGAAAGCATGTGCTTCATGTGTTTTAGTGATTGTGAAAATTAATACTGAATTTTTATGGCTGATCTGTAATGGATTGTGTATTATTCATTGTGCAACCAAAAATAGTGATGCGCCTAAGAGTTTGTTGTGATTTAAATCTGGCCAGCAACAAAGCCCCACAGAGACCCTCTTTCACTCTCCACCAGTGGGATGGGGAGAGAACTGGAAAAGTAAGAAAACTCATGGGTTAAGATAATGACAGTTTAATAGGTAAAGCAAAAGCTGTGCGTGCTAACAAAGCCAAACCAGCAAATTCTCCACAGCTTATTCCATACCGTCTACAACATGCTTAGGTCCCACACTATCCAATAAATCCTCATTAAGCACTACCCCCATTCCCATCCTTTGATATAAAAC
Organism: Amazona ochrocephala; assembly: GCA_039720435.1. NCBI lineage: Eukaryota > Metazoa > Chordata > Aves > Psittaciformes > Psittacidae > Amazona > Amazona ochrocephala. Next base: position 53,895,798 of record CM077909.1, on the reverse strand, counting down.
TCAGATATCATATCCTTAGTCTATGGACCACCATTGTGAAATGTCCATAAAATACCCAGAAATATCTACAGAATATCCGTTGAGCTCATTTAGGTCCATGACCTTGGGCTCCATTTTTTGTGGTGGTCATTCAGAACAGGAGAGATTGTGTGCTGCGTGGAGCTACTGGGCATCAAAGCTAGCTTGGGTTGGGTCATTGCTGCACTTGCACTGCTTCTTGTAAGGTTGTTCCTCCATTGGTTCAGGTGGTTTCTGCTATAGTAATTCCTACAACATGCAACTCAAATCATGGGTTAGTGCAAGTTAAAGGTATTTCCATTACAATCTCCACCCCTGTACTCTTTGGACTGGACCATTGGGTTTAACATTGCAATGAACTTCTCCCCTAGTCTCTGCTCGGGCTTGGATTTATCCACAGATTCAAGTCATAGAAATCTAGAATCAGCTATGTTGGAGAAGACCTTTAAGATCATCAAGTCCAACGATTCCCCAGGACTGCCAAGGTGACCACTAAGCCATGTCACTAAAGACCTCATCTACAGAGTTTTTGAACACTTCCAGGTATGGTGATTCCATCACTTCCCTCGGCAGCCTTTTCCAATGTCTGATCACCCTTTTGGGGACTTTTTCCCTAATATACAATATAAACATCCCCTGGTACTGCCTGAGGCTGTTACCTCTTTTCCTATCACTTGTGACTTGGGAAAAGAGACAAGCCACTTCCTCTCTCCATCCTTGTTTCAGGTAGCTGTAAGTTCCTTAGCTATACCTGCTCCAAGAAGAGCCGCAGTCTCTTCAGGGGTGTGCCTACTGTGGCATAGACTTATCCACAGCCACAGTTGCTTTCAGGTGCAGCTGTTCCAGCATGGCTTTCTCCATCAGCCGCAATGCCTTCAGAGAAGTATTTGTTTTAGTGTGGCCTTAACAACAGCCATAGTCCCTTCAGAAGTAATCCTGCTCCATCACGGCTGCAGTCCCTCCAGGGAAGCACCTGCTCTGCTGTGGGGTTATCAATGTCCACACACTTTGAGGTGTTCCAGCATGACCTTATGCACAGCCACTAATGCCTCAAAGTGTAGCTGCTGCAGCATGGACTTATCCACAGCCAGTGATGCTTTGAGGTGTACCTTCTCCAGTGTGGACTTACCTGTGGGCCACAATCCCTTCTGAAGCGTACTTGCTGTGGCACAAACATAACCACAGCCCCAGGTACTTCAAGATGTACCTGCTTTGGTGTGGACTTACTCACGACCTCAGACACTTCAACGTGTCCTGCTTCCATGTGGATTCATTACAGGTCACAGTTCTTTTGCCTTGAGTTCTTGCTACAGTTCCAGCCTGTCCAGTAAAGCAGCACAGAAACAGCAGCAATACCCTGGGCATCTGCCAGCCCAGCCTCATTGCTGCTGCTGCTACTGCTATCAGAATGTTCTCAGGCACAGCAAAGTAAGATGAGAAGCACTATAGCAGGCAGCATAAGCAAAAAGCAGACATTAACAAGCACTGGACTCTAATAAACTGTGTGGCAAGAAAGCCCACAGCAAGCAAGAAGTCTGACTATTAATAGGTAAACAGCAGTAACAACTATAAATTCAATCTATCATATTCCAATCAAACCTGTTATTATCTCAAACCCTTCAAGCCCCATGTTATGTCCCCAAATGGATTGTTGTGGTTTAACCCCAGCTGGTAACTAAGCCACACAGAAGCATTCTTTCACTTCCTCTCAGTGGGATGGGAGGGAGAAATAGAAAGGTAAAAGTCAGAACACTCATGGGTTAGTGTAAAGACGGTTTAACAGGTAAAGCAAAAGCCACACACACAAGCAAAGTAAAAAAAGGAATTCACCACTTCCCATCAGCAGGTATATATTCAGCCATCTCCAGCAATGCAGTGCTTCGTCACATGTAACAGTTACCGAGCATGGTGTCATCTGGCTCTGGATCTCCCTTGGTTCAGTTGGGCTCAGCTGTCTTGTCTGTGCTCCTTGCAGCTTCTTGTGCACCCCTAGACTGCTCGCTGGTGGGGTGGGAGAGGCAGAAGAGACCTTGGCTCTGTGTAAGCACTGCTAATCAGTAACAGAAACACCCCTGTGTTATAAATACTGGTTTTAGTACAAATCCAAAACATAGCCCTGTACCAGCTACTATGAAGAAAATTAACTCTATCCTAGCCAAATCCAGCACAGGGTTTTACAGGAAGCTTCAGGCATATTAGTCCCAAATTCTGGCATCTTTAACTGAGAAACACTATCACAGCAAGAGGGCAGATGACAAACTGGTCAAGAAATTGAAGTACGAGAAAATACATAAGATGGTAGAACAGCTGGGGCAGTAGTGGGAGACAGAATTGTTAGAAAAATGTATTAAGTCTTGTCTACCATGCAGTTGTTCATACTAGACTAATAGTTTTATTCATCTATGAACATACTACCTTTGTTCTTGCACTGTATCTTACTGCAGCTGACTGAAGTCATTGTTATGCTTCAGGTCAGGAAGAAAACATTACAGCAAAACTTGCAAACAGGACATCTCTGCAGGTGAATTTTGGAGAAATGAATACCGAATGGTCATTATTAACTACTTTCTGATACTTCCATCTTGCAGTCTGTGCAGTATTAAATGGATACTTGGCACAAATATTTTCCATTAAATCTCCAGAGCAACACAGTTGTTTCTCCTGTGTTGTGTTCTCAAGTGTCCCCAGTTCCACTCTTCCAGTCTAAACTCCCATATGCCAGCTTCTAAACCGTGGCCTTTCTTCTTTTCCTGGCAGCCAGTGTGGGTGGGTCAACCTTTTGACCTCTAAAGAGGAAGACAAACTTGGCAGCAATTAAAGAAGGCATTTCTATGTGGTAACAGAGTATTTTCAGTCTTTCTAGAAGGTGTACAAATATTAGTATTGAATGTCAATTTTCATTATAGCATGGTATATTTTACTGGAAAAAAATAAAAAGGTGCAATCTTCACTACCCCGATTGCATCACAAATCCACACTGAAAAACCAGGGCCTATGCAACATGAAGAAATTTTCCTAGGCAATCTCTGTGGGAATAAAGGGCTAGTGTAATAATTCTACTCTTAGAAACAAAGACTCCAAGTAACATCAAATGAATTTATGCTTTACTACACAAGCTAATCATAACAACTGTAAAACATTCAATACGCTGATTGAATTTTTATTTTGGATTGTATCGGCTACGTTTATTGCCCTTTTATCATCTGCTCACATATCACTGATAAAGAAAGAAAAATAATGTAGGCTCCCGTGTGTTTCTCTTTTCTACAGGATTGACAAAGTGTACTTACATGTACATGACATTTTATGGATAGAAAAGGTGTATTATTGTAAATACCTCATAAAACATCTGTTACATATTTTTAGAATTTGGAGGATGGTTTCTGACAGATTCATTGTCAGTTCATGTCCCCAGAGAAAAATATTATGGATTTTAATGACAACATGGACAAAAACAAGTTTTAATAAGAGTTCCATGGTAAAAATCATCTCTGAGGATTCAGAGGGTATTCAGAATGACGCTTTCTTTGGAGAGTCGTTTTCATTTAAAAAGCCAAAAACTGATTTGAGTTACAATATTTTAATGGATGTTTCCAAAAGTTTCCAACATTAAATTTGTATTTTAAGGAATATGCTTATGAACCTGATCTGTAATCTTTAACTTCCACTTATGCCAGTTTTACTCAACATGAAAGTAACTCTTTGAATTTTAATCTACTGAAAATACTTTAAAAAAATATATGTTAAAATACTTGCTTCTAACAACTCAGATTTTTAATGAACCTTTAAATACATTGAACTAATTTTTTAAGGCAGAACATTTCAGATGTATATTACTGGATTTGAAATTATACTTGCATCATTCCTGTTTATGTATTCATAAATTTTTTTTCATTTTTCAACAATTTCTGTTACAGTTAATCTGTTTGGCATTTTCTTTCTATGTACTTACTATCCAATTTTTCTGTTGTCTCTTTCATGTGCATGTGTGCAGTTGGTTTTGTTTCTTTTTTTTTTTTTAATTCCAGAGATTTGATTTGCTTTTGTCCTTTTGTTCCTTCATTACTTTTGATTCTTATTTCCTGTGAATGTAAATATTAGGCTTAACAGAAATCTCTAGCTGTGTTGAAGTGGTATTTGGTTTTTTGTTTACAAGATACAGTTCTGCCTTTTTCATAGAGCTTAAATATATAATTTTTAAAAGATCTTTTGGACTACTCACTGTTTTAGTGAGTTATGTTACTTAATTACTTATTTTTTTTTCTGTTGTATTCTCACGTCTTAATATTATATGTTAAAAAGTTGCTGTCACTGAGAGAGTTTTCTCTGTCAAAGCAGGCCTAGTCCTTGCAGTACTCGGATTTTCCTCCAGAAACCTATTGAGAGTAAATTCTGTAATGTGCAGAACTGGGGGCAAGTGGTTACACTTTGCCCTGAAATATCAGCAATAATGATAAACAAGTTTTATAAGGCCTAGGATAAATCTCAGCTGCTGTGAGGTAACTGGACTGTTTCTGCTGTCGTGGCTTTCATAACACTTTGGATTTCTTAACACTTCTACTGAAGTTTTTTCTTAGCATTTAAGGGGTAAAGGGAAGTTGCTGGTATCCAAAAGTCAAGATGTGTCTATATTTTCTGTGTCCCAAGAGAATCTTCAGTGGCAGCAGCCATGAGGTTAGTAAAAGGTATAGATGCTTTTCTTTCGGAGTGAAGCAATACTCAGAATACCAGCAGCTAGCTTTGCTGTCTCCCTGGTGGCACGTCAGAGATACAGAGCTGCAAGAATTAGTCATTGTTTAAGGGACTTTGGCTGGAAAGCCTTGGAAAGCCTTCGCTATTATGTCACTGTTAAAGTCTTGAACAAGGTCCTACTAATAGCTTGCAAGGGGAATATATTCACATTTTTATATTCCCCTTAGAGAGAATTTTCTGTATTCTTACGTTAGCTCTTTATGACCCTGTTGCCATGGGGATTGTGGATCAGCAGTAATTATCTGTTTAATTGGAGGCATCTAGGTTTTTCCATTTTAGTGCATTACCTTATGTCATAAACATGTACGCTACAACAAGGTAATTGTGGCTGCTCATCTGCAGCCAAACTAATTCCAAGTCGAAACTCAGCTTTACCTTCTGTCCTGGTATGGGGGATTGCTGTCTTCCTAACAGCAGTGGAAACATCCTCTGGCAAGTGTCCAGCACGTGCCTGAAGGGACAGGAGCACTTAAGCTGAGCTGGACCTTCCCTAACTGTTCCTGTAGCTGGGCTCGCTCATTGCATGCTGTTCATGCTTAATTCATTCTGCTGCAGTAGCAAATTCTCAGGAGACATCACACTTTTAATTTCAGTTTAGGGAAGGCTTATTACTTGCTTCTGATCCTGGCTGAGTTGTATCTGATGCTTGTGTTATACGCAGTTTGTCATTAGCAGTTTAGCATCATAGAATCTTAGAATCATAGAATAGTTAGGGTTGGAAAGGACCTTAACATCATCTAGTTTCAAGCACCCTACTATGGGTAGGGACACCTCCCACTAAACCATGCCACCCAAGGCTCTGTCCAACCTGGCCTTGAACACCACCAGCGATGGAGCTTTCACAACTTCCCTGGGCAACCCATTCCAGTGCCTCACCACCCTTACACTAAAGAATTTCTTCCTTATATCCAATCTAAACTTGCACTGTGTACGTTTGAACTCGTTACCCCTTGTCCTCTTACTACAGCCCTTAATGAAGAGTCCCTCCCCTGCATCCTCATAGGTCCCCTTCAGATACCGGAAGGCTGCTATGAGGTCTTCATGCAGCCTTCTCTTCTGCAGGCTGAACAGTCCCAACTTTCTCATCTTATCCTCATACGGGAAGTGCTCCAGTCTCCTCATCATCCTCATGACCCTCCTCTGGACTTGTTCCAACAGTTCCATGTCCTTTTTATGTTGAGGACACCAGAACTGCACGCAATACTGTAAATGAGGTCTCACAATTAATTAATTATTTCACGTCTCTGCACCCCGAGATGCAGGGCTTTGCACTTCTTCCTGTTAAAGCCCCTGAGGTTCCTGACAGCCATTTCTCCAACCTCTCGAGGTCCCTCTGGGTGTGACTGTCCTCTGATATATCAACCATTTATCACAGTTTCATGTCTTCTGCAAGCTTGTTAAGGATACACACCGTCTCATCATCCAGATCATTAATGAAGATTTTAAACAGGACCGGATCCAGTACTAACCCTTGGACTACAGAACTTGTTACTGAGGTGATGCTTCACAGTGGTAAGCAAGTACACAGCATACATTTACCCTGGCTGGTACATGTGCAACTTAGCTTGTTCCCATGACATATAGATGTCTTCACAGGATGTATGCTAAACAAAATAGCAGTTTGCCAAGGGTTAAAAACTTTTCAAAGCTTTGTTTTGAAGTATTGTGTTGGGTGCCATTCAAACATAAACATCTTCAGGCTTACAAACAAACTTAATTTAATTAAATCTCATTGCTTTACAGCTAAAATTCTTTCACCTAAAATAACCTTTAAATTAAATACGATTCCTTATTCTTCCATACACACACTACTTGCCTTGTAATTTGTTTTTTCCAGAAGGACTAAATGAATAAACATGTAAACACAGTCTGTTTCATCTTGGATGAAGCAGATTTTTCTAACACCTGACAGAATATATCAATTCATGCTAAAGTCTTGTTCCATCTTGAGATATCTAGATTGATCTTGCAACAAAAATATATTGGGACTATCAATCAAACCTGTATCAACCTATATCTGCTTTGTGTGTAACAGATGCCCCAAGCAAGGAGATTTGTTGTCCTCTATCTGCTTAAGCAGAAAATATAACCCATCTGGATATAAACGCCCAACAGAACACTGTACCATATATTTCTTACATACATATCTGCTATTGATTCAACTTTTAACAAGAGTAAAATATCAAGGAATTAGCATTCTAAATTGTATCATGACAGAAGAGTTTGCAAGGTTTTTACTTGCCTGGTTACAAAATGAAAGAATTATTTACAGGTATTTCAAAATAGATTTCCTATACTAATTTTTTTTATAAATATACTATCATTACATAATATTTTAAAATTTTAAATTATCCTAAAGCAGTCCAAACATTAAGAAATTCTTGAATTGAAAAATTACACAATATGGGATCTGAGTAAAAATTCAATTGCAAAAAACATCTTTTCTCTTAAGATTTTGGCCGCAATTTCTGATAAATCTTTCTATATGAACTATATTACACTTAAACAAAATTATTAATCAAGGAAAACTCTTTATGCCCATATTTTGAACTTTCAAACTCTCAAGGTGTTCTCAGCCTTGATTGCAAGCGATCATGCGATCGTTGAATTTGAGATCCTCAGGACAGTGAGAAGAGCATGCAGCAAGCTCACTGCCCTGGACTTCAAGAGAGCAGACTTTGGCCTCTTCAGGAACCTGCTCAGTAAGATTCCATGGGATATAGCCTGAGAGGGCAGGGGGGCTCAAGGCTGTTGGTTGATATTCAAGGATCACTTGCTGCAGGCTCAGGAGTGATGCATCCCAACCAGAAGAAAGTTTAGCAGGAGGGCCAGGAGACCTCCTTGGATGGAAAAGGAGCTGCTGAGAAAAATTCAAAGGAAAAGACAGGCTTATAAAAGGTGGAAACAAGGACAGGTGGCCTGGGAAGAATACAGGGATGTTGTCCGGGAAGCTAGGGACCAGGTTAGGAAAGCTAAGGCCCACTTAGAATTAAACTTGGCTAGGGATGTTAAGGATAACAGGAAGGGATTCTATAGGTATATTGCCAATAAAAGACAGGTTAGGGACACCGTGGGTGCTCTCCAGAAGCTATTGGGAGAACTGGCTACCCTGTATTTGGAGAAGGCTAAGGTTCTTAATGACTTCTTTGCCTCAGTCTTCACTGACAAATGCTCTGAACATACCACCCAAGCCTTGGAAGGCAGACGCGGGGACAGTGAGAACGAAGACACGGGGCCCACTGTAGGAGAGGATCTGGTTCAAGACCATCTTAGGAACCTGAATGTATACAAGTCCATGGGACCGGATGAAATCCATCCGCGTGTCCTGAAGGAGCTGTCAAATGAAGTTGCTAAGCCACTGTCCATCATATTTGAAAAATCATGGCAGTCAGGTGAAGTTCCTGATGACTGGAAAAAGGGAAGCATAACCCCCATTTTTAAGAAGGGGAAAATGGATGAGCGGGGAACTACAGACCAGTCAGTCTCACCTCTGTGCCTGGCAAAATCTTGGAGCGGATTCTCCGGGAAAGCATGCTGAGGCACATGAAAAACAAAAAGGTGGTTCGTGACAGCCAACATGGCTTCACTAAGGGGAAATCCTGCCTGACCAATCTGGTGGCCTTCTAGGGTGAGGCTATGGAACTGATGGACAAGGGCAGAGCAGTTGATGTCATCTACCTGGACTTGTGCAAAGTGTTTGTCACTGTCCCACATGACATCCTTCTCTCTAAGTTGGAGAGACATCAATTTGATAGGTGGACCACTCGGTGGGTAAAGAACTGGCTGGATGGCCGCACACAGGGAGTTGTGCTCAATGGCTCAATGTCCAGCTGGAGACCAGTAACGTGTGGTGTCCCCCAGAGATCAGTGTTGGGACCGGTCTTGTTCAACATCTTTGTGGGTGACATGGATAATGGGATTGAGTGTTCCCTCAGCAAGTTTGCCGATGACACCAAGCTGTGTGGTTCGGTTGATAAGTTGGAGGGAAGGAATGCCATCCAGAGGGACCTTGACATGCTTGTGAGGTGGGCTGATGCCAACCTGATGAAGTTTAACCATGACAAGTGCAAGGTCCTCCACCTGGGTTGGAGCAATCCCAGGCACAGCTACAGGTTGGGCAGAGAAGAGATTCAGAGCAGCCCTGCGGAGAAGGACTTGGGGGTGCTGGTCGATGAGAAAATGAGCATGAGCCAGCAGTGTGCACCTGCAGCCCAGAAAGCCAACCGTACCGTGGGCTGCATCAAAAATAGCGTGAGCAGCAGGTCGCGGGAGGTGATCCTTCCCCTCTACTCTGCTCTCTTGAGACCTCACTTGGAGTATTGTGTGCTGTTCTGGTGTCCTCAACATAGAAAGGACATGGAACTGTTGGAACAAGTCCAAAGGAGGGCCACGAGGATGATGAGGGGACTGGAGCACCTCCCGTATGAAGATAGGCTGAGAAAGTTGGGGCTGTTCAGCCTGGAGAAGAGAAGGCTGCATGGAGATCTCATAGCAGCTTTCCAGTATTGGAAGGGGCCTATAGGGATGCTGGGGAGGGACTCTTCATGAGGAACTGTAGTGAGAGGACAAGAGGTAATGGGTTCATACTTAAAAAGGGGATGTTTAGATTGGATATAAGGAAGAAATTCTTTAGTGTAAGGGTGGTGAGGCCTTGGAATGGGTTTCCCAGGGAAGTTGTGAATGCTCCATCACTGGCGGTGTTCAAGGCTGGGTTGGACAGAGCCTTGGGTGGCATGGTTTAGTGGGAGGTGTCCCTGGGCATGGCAGGGGGGTTGAAACTAGATGATCTTCAGGTCCTCTCCAACCATAACTATTCTATGATTCTATGATTATTTCGCTTCTCTCTTGATCTAGGTTTGCTATTGTCATTTCAGATTCTGCTGAATTTTCAGGGGATGTTATGTACCTTTGATGCTGTAGTGAAGACGTCTGAAAGAGCAGTGCTATGGCAGACATCCAAAGGAGACATTCCATATGGCCGATCTTCCCTCAGAATATTGGGAGATTAATTCAATTAACCCCTCCAATACATTTTCTTTGAGATAGTGTATCTCAAATTTTTGTCCAGTCAAATTCTACAATAAAACATATGGTGGGAGAAAATAGGATTCTGAGTGTCATTTATTGTGTAACTCTCAAGGATAATGCAACTTTTTAACTGCCTGCTGTGATTCAAATTATTTTCCCTGAAATGTGCGTTTCAGGAAAATTCTCTCAGAAATTCAATATTTGCACAGAAAGCAACCTCCAAAAATCTGACATAGTTGAGAAATCTTGTAAAACTTTACTATTGATTATAAGTGTATTGAAGAATTATCTCTCCATGCAGCTTTTTTTTTTTAGTATGTTTAATAGACAACAGAAGTTAATAACCTTATACTTTCAAGGTTATCTATTGCCTTTTCCAGGTAATAATCTTCAAGAAATATCAAATATCCCAGTGTTGGTTATTGCTTCACTGAAATTTGAGTATCAAGGAACAGCAAGAATTATATTGTTATGAAGCCAGTATATTACCAGATACAGCTAAGAAGCAGTAGTCATTTATGAAAAACTTGAAGGAATTCGGTACATGATAGGTGATAAATCATCTGGAATACAAAAAATTGCTGAAAGAGAGCAATTTAAAGAGTAAAAAATATGATGTATATCATACACAGGAAAGAAAAAAGAAATAGCTAATCCATTATCATTCAGATAAAGTAAGAAAAAAATAATGATGGGAATTAAAAATGCATGCACAGAAAAAATCACTCTAAGAAGTTTATTTTTACATGTAGAAGCAGGCCCTAGAGGATCATGACAATTTACATGTCTTGTAGACCTGCCATATCAGAGTATATTATGAATTTTTTTAAACGTAAATACAATTTTTCATAACTTCCAGTCCAGCTTAAAACATACTGCAACCTAAATTTTGTGAATGCTATAAAATTATCAAAGACATTTCTAACTTAATATTAGAAAGGTTTGTGTTCCTAAGGACTTTCATTTTTTTATTACCAAAAGAGATTTTTTTTCTACTTTTCATAATATACCTGTATCTGATCACAAGAAGGTCAGTTTCATTTTTCATTTTTTAACTCCATACTTCATGGTGTTTGGCACTTGAATCCCTTTTCGATTGCTAAACAAAGGTAATATTTATGGAATAAAGAGAAAGTATATTATTTCTGCTGCTACATTTCACAGGATGCAATGACCTTCACTACTCCAAGATATTTTGAGGTGTGCCGGTGCTGTTAAAGTTCATATTTTAGAGCACTTCATTTATAATTTCTTTTTCCTTTTTTTTTTGACTAGTTGCTTACAGATCACAAGCTTTGCATTGTAGCCAATTCAGCATCTTGAAACCAGATTGTGTGCTTTTTTGCTTTTGATGATTTTAAATACATTAAAACCTGAAATTAATTCAATGGTGTTGCCACTTAGCCTAACAGTTCATTGCAGCTCTGTATGAGAAATTAGAATCTTTCCATACACTACTAGCACTGACTTTTAAAATACTTACTGGGATAAGACATACATGAAAGTCTCTTGCCATGGCATATTGCTGTAGCTAAGATCTGCCACTCAGACTAGACATTTTCTTGTTCCTTTCCTCTCACCTAATACTCAATTTGAGATTTTCTCCACTTTGGACTGTTGCTGTGTTTCCCGGAATCACAGTAATCGAAAACCTGTTGAATTCAGGGAATGATGCAAAGCATATATTAGAAGAGCTGAAATAGTGTTAATGAAAGTTTGAGATCTCTAGTCTGGTGGTTCACCTATTTAACAATCTAGAAGCACTCCCATGATATAGTCAAGACCTTGAGTTATGGGAGAGATGCTTGATAGCACAGACCTTTACTGGATAGTAGGTAGAAGCTATATCAGACAGGGGAGGACACATAAAATCTACATAGCAGTGTGTAGTTTTATGTTTGCAAAGTGAGATGCAACTGGGTGCAGCTCCTCAGTGAATCCAGGACTGCTAAAGAGCTGATGGCCTTTTTCAGTCTACTGTTACGGTTTAATGGTCTCTAGCACTAGAAACCATTGTAAGTTGATCACTCAAGTACTCTGTCAATATATCAGACTTTAAATGAATTTTAGATTCCCTGCATAACTATAATTATATGTATTTATTAAAAAGTTTATTTTCACCTGCAAATAGTTGTCCAGCTTAAAACAGTTTTAAAAACCAATAAGCATAGATCTCATCTTTGACATACGTAAGTAATGCAAAACTTCACAAAAGAATGTTGGGGTTTTTTTTTCCACCAAATCTCTTGATTTCAGCTTTTTTAACTGAGATTGTCATTGGGCAGTTCACAGGTTTCTTTTCCTTACAACTGATTACAAGTGATTGACTCAGAACTAATGAACTTGTTTTCTCTAATCTACATGCAAATATAAGTATGTGTTAGTGATATATTAAATTTTTCATAGTTATTACTAATTTAACTATGATGTACAGTTTAGAAGAATCATAACACAAGGAAAATGGAAAAAATTCCCAGTTTGACGGCATTAAAACAAAAATGGTCAGAGGATGCAATGCGTTCATGACCAACGAATGGGTGACCCCTAATAAGAATCAGTACAACAAAGTGCAGACAATAAGAAATCAAAAAGGTACAGCCATGCCCAGATTATGGATACTAAACTTTGTAATTATGAACAATAAAATATTGAAATAAATCATCTGTTCATCTGGAAGAAAACACAGTTCCATCAAAACTAATATCCTACTATGATACAAATGACCTCTTAATATAATTACTACAGTAGAATTCTGCCAGTATTGAGTTGATTGAAATCCAACAAATGTGTTTGCTCACACCAACTGAAACAATAGTTCATTAAAAAATGCCTTTCATATGAATTGCTTTTCTATATCCATAGAGAAATACATCATTTTCATTCTCTGAATGAAACAGCTTTAACTGTGAACAGCTATTGGAGTTTAATTAATTTTCAAACAAACCCTTACACTGTAGGAGCTAAGAAGCAGAGGAAGAAAAATGTGTTCCTGGGCATTAAGTGGTGCCCCAGTGTAAGCTGTCTTCCAGCGCTTCAAATTTTTGTTAGCAGTCCCAACTACAAAGCCAACATTTTAACCCACAACATTAACATCTTTTTACATTAATTTTGCCTCCTTTTCATCCCTCACTAATGGCTGCAAACACACAAGTCATACTCTCTGACAGCTAGGTCATGACCCTATGGCTCCATTGTATTTTATTACAACTTTTAGCAAAATACATTATGGGAAAAAAAAAAAAAAAGGTGTTATTCAATACTAATCCAATGATTAAACTGAAATTGTTACTCTTTAGAACCAAAGAAACCCCCTCAACCATTCTAGAAAATCATACAAAGAATTAAACAATAGCTTGAAAGCTTACAGTCTTCCTTATCAGAAAAAAAACATAGAATCATAGAATGGCTAGGGTTGGAAGAGACCTTAAACCTCATCTAGTTCCAACCCACCGTGGGCAGGGACACCTTTCACTAGACCAAATTGCTTAAAGATACATTCTTAGGAGTCAGGCTTTGACAAAGAGGAGCATTAAATGTAGTCCTTTTCCATTTTTGTTATGATGTCTGATTTTCTTTCTTTGTACTAAATGAAAGGTTCAAAACACCACTAATCAACTGAAACCTAAGAGAAGAGTACTGCCTAAGGATCAATAATAATGTTTGTTAAAATTAATTTAGTCTTAATTCTGGTTTAATGAAAGCTAATCAGTGGTTAGCACACATATTCAAAAAATGTTAATTGTTTCTTACAGCCTTGGTTAGAACGAATCACATCAGTGAAATATGCCCTTTTCACATGTATCTGCAAAACAATAAAAGACTACAGGAAGGAAATCATGTGACATTTTACACCCATCATCTGAAAGATACTAATAACCTTTGGGGTTATTATGCAACCAGGATTCATCAATCCTAATCAGCTTCAGCTCTAAGTCCCCCTGAGGTTTGAACTGACAAAAGCAAGGTAAAGTCAGCTCTGTAAGATCTTGCAGGGAGAAAGCCACTTTGTATTTGAAGAGTGACACTGCATTGGCATACTACAGGCTATCATACAGACAGTAAGAAATCTGCAGTCAGGATACCCAGGTTTGGCACTGCCTGGAGGCACCATCGTTCAGGAATGAATGTGGATAGGAAAGAGATCCTACTCCACACTCGAATAAAGCATGAAACAGACTGGCAACAGAGCTGGCAGCAGTACTTAGCTGCATCTCACATGAAGAATTAGGCCACTTCCTTCTGCCTGAGAACTCTGGCAGCTTTTATTTACGTGTCTCACTGCTTGACCTGAGGCAAAATATCTCTGCCTAGCTCCTGAGCTTACGACAGCCTAGCTAAGGTCGGAATTGTAAAAGGTCATGTTTAATAGATTTTGAAATATGCATAGCATTCAACACTAGCACAATTAAAAATTGCTCAGTTCTAGAGATATTTCCAACATCCAGAGGAACAATGCTAGCAAAGAGAGTGAACAGACCTAATAGCCCAGGGTATTTTGCAGAATTTTTAATGTTAGAAGCGAAAAAGAGGAATTGGCTTTCAGTGGCTGCTTGCAAACATTGGTCTTTCTGTTCAACCAATTATCCTGAAAATAGGAAACGAGAGAAAACATTATGCAAAGATGTTTAAGAATCTTAAATTTTTCATAGAATCATAGAATGGTTTGGGCTGGAAAGGACCTTAAGATCATCTAGTCCCAACCCCACTTTTCAAAATTGTCTAACATAATTTCTCTAAATTATTTCTAAATAATTTTTATATTATACAACATCAAAAGCTGAAGAAGCTCAAGCTGGCCCTGGAAATGGGCTTTTTACAGAATCCATAATCATAAATTACCCAACTCTACAGATTATCTTTAGAGATAATACATGGGGGAGGGGAGGACGTGAGAGGCAGTAAAGTTCTTTTTTTTTTCTTGTTACTCTGTGGATTCTATTCTTTGACATACTTTCACAACACCATCTCTGCTCACTTTCAGAGAGTTGTGATAATGCTCAAATTACTCTACAAAGTAGAAAATCAGGCCTCTCTTCAATACAAATGACTTCAATGAAAGGAGTCATTTTAGTTAAGAATGGCAGTCTAAAAAAGTTAAAATGTGATAAGAACTTCTTCTGAGTTAAAAATATGAAATCTGGTTAGAAATTTGCTATTAGTTAAGGCTGGCATTTTGCAGTACATTGTGGCTAATGCACACCTTGCTGAAAAGTGCAATTGAGATTAAATTATTATTAATAATGTATCCAGTGAAGTTCACCCTTTGTTTCCTTTCCTATTGTTCACATGGTGTCATTATCTGCACACAAATGACAGTTTGCTCTGATTCTTTATCACTCAAAAGTGTCTGGTTATCTTTTGCTTTGACATTTCTTTGCAGCTGTACAGATCTCTTGACTACGGCTTATTTTCTCACCTTCTAATGCAAACAATGTCAAATGGACTGTAGCTGTTTTGTAAATATGTAAGTCACACTGTTCCTGGATAGTTGCTTATGTGCAAGTTTATGGCATAAGCACTTTAGTGTATGCAGTCAAATGTATTTTCTCCTTCCATGCACATGTGTAAAAGTGTAAATGTTTCCGTGTAAATATACCATGCAAAGGTCCTCTATGGGAGGAGACTTCCCATGGATTAGGCTACACATAGGGCACCACCAGAAAGCCAGCATTCTCACAACTGTCTATCTACATTATGGAGTCAGGAAAATTAGGTCAGACTTCAAGCCATTTCCAGATACAGTATCTTCAGGATAATACAGACGCACTTGGCTATGGCTGAGCCACTAGAAAAGGGACTGATTTTTTGCATTGAAAATCAAAACATAAGACATACTGAGTTTCACAGGTGAGCAGTTTAATCCAGCACAGAGTAATTTCTATTTCCATGTCTCTAAACAACTCATATGACATTCAGAAGTTAAACTAGAGATTGTATGTGAAGGCCCCGCAGTCAGCATCTTCTTTCTATCCTCAAGAACATTGGTATTGCAGTCCTCATACAGAACAACACAGCGCTCCCAACTAGCACAGCTAAGCAGGTCATCATCCTTCTTGGCTGCCAACTTAACACTGCTGGCTGACCCCTGTGCAAAGATACAGCTCTGATTGTATCCTGCTGCCCATTCTGATGTTTAGCAACACATTGCAAACAGATGGTATATGCTACATGGCATAATTGCAGCTTCATTTCTTCCAGGTTTTTATATTTTTATTAGCTGTTGCATGACTCATTTTTGCAAAAGGCAAGCATCAAATAGCTATAATGATAATTATTCTGGTCTTTACTACAGCCTCTAATGATCACTGCATGATTTAACCCATGCATGTTACAACATACTAATAAGATGCTAAAATATATTTGGACCATATTTAGTAAAGAACTGGATAAAAGAAGTTTTGTAGAATTAAAAATAATTTTGCTTAAGTAACCTTTAAAAACCATGATCATTTCAATTTCTAAGGGAACAGAGAATCTTAGAAACAACAGGTTCACCTTTGCTTCTTATGATTATAAGTTGATCTTGTAGAGAAATGATTGAAACTCTACTACCTTGTTTTAATATCACATCAAAGCAACACACAAGCTTCATTTAAAAAAAAAAATACAAAAAGTTGACTTCCTCAAACAGATGACAGTTGTGAGAGGCTCCCAATAGCAAATGCTAAGGCAAAAGGCCTCATCTACATCACAAAGAAATTAGGAAGGCAAATCTGTAGGAGGTCAGAGGTAATATCTCTGATTCATATCAGCTGCCTTGCTGTGACAGACTGCTCCAACACATAGGGAAAGAGCATGTGCTTCCATGGCCGCAGAAGCATCCTCAGCTAGTTCACACAGTTCTGGCAAACACTAACCCGAATATAAAGCTTCTTTGGGCCTCACCACTATGCTCAGCAATGTACGTGGGAAGACGAGCATTTTAGCCTAAAAATAAACACTTTTAAGGGCAGCACATTGAAACCTGCATGTCTTGCAGAGAGAAAATCTACTCAGATGCCCCATTTTAATACTGCATTTCTATCCCTAAGCCAAAAAATCTTCCCTAATTTGGCTAACTGCTGTTGAAAACCTGATGATGCAAAGAGCATGAAGACATCTGAAATTTCCTGTTATGTTTTATCTTCGTACTGGCTGCCATCTTGAGAAACGTTTTGAAATCGTTCAATCTACCTGTCTCCATGAACAAATTCACAGCAACAAAATGTTGGGGTATGTACTTTTTGCATTCAGTAAGCAAAGGTATTCTTGATTATTTTAAACTTCCAGTGTAAATTCTCTCTTTTTTCTATATCTGAATGAATTCTTAGAAACCATTACTTAGAGCACCAACTATGAAAAGCCTTCAGTAACCATTTTTATACTGTAAAGAGTAAAAAACGCCCAGCATGTTTAAGTGTAATTAAACAGTACTATGTCAATATCTTTAAATAAAACAGGGCTATTTACTGCTGTTTTGAAAGCTGTTCATTTTCTCAAGAGAAGAATGCCCCATGTGTTTATAGTCAGAAACACATATTAAAATGTTTTACTCTAAAAAGTGTGCAGATTGGCACTAACCAATAATCATAACTGATTTGGCAATTAGCAACTAAGTTGCTAATTATATGACACTGCATTTGCATAGAAATCTTATCTGTACTGCTACAAAGACTGATTGAGCAAATTTCCCCACTCATATTTTGGTCCTTTCCTTCGTATTCACGGTGGGCATCTTAACCCCATAAAAACTATCAGTGGAGGATCTGTAAGACATTACAGTATTGTAACACAAGGTTTTGATTTATTAATTGCGATAGTAATAGCTCTACCAACATTATGAACTCAAAGCAGGAAACTGATTCCCATTTCATGCATGAAAGTAAGGCTGATTTATGTTAGCTATATCTATGCAAATTTGCATTTTGGTTGGGGTTTTGAAATCAGTACCATTTTATCTTTTCATTCATTAGACCCATCCAGGGACAGCTGACACTGGGAGTGGGGCTATATGTTCTGGTTTTGTGGCTATATTAAAACTTTTAATTATTTCTGCTGATTTTTTGATGTAAAAACAATCACACACACACAAAACATTATGAAAGAACAAGGTCTTAGGGAAGTCAGTTTGTGACATTGATTATGAACTTGGCAAATGTTTTCACACACTGAGACAATAATGGATATAAGCAATGGGATGCAATTTACGGGTACTTTATATATGTATTAGTGAGGAATAGAATGGTCAAAGCTATTTGCCTCATTACTTTACCTGTGCAAGACCAGAATAACCCTCAGTTCAGGACCTGAGTAATTTTTACATTTTCAAAGCACTGTATAGAGTGCTGAAACACTTGATCTTTGGTCATCTGCAAATATTGGGTCTACATCTACATTCAGGCACTTACATTTACCTAATTTTTCCAGAGGAGCAGAGATCAAGTGCCAGACATAAGGTCTGAAACTCTTATAGGCATCTGCATAGACATTTTTGGAGGCCAAAGGCTATTATGTAGACATCCACTCAGTGTTTTGTAGTAGAATCATAGAATCATAGAATAGGTAGGGTTGGAAAGGACCTTAAGATCATCAAGTTCCAACCCCCCTGCCATGGACAGGGGCACCTCACACTTAACCGTGCCATCCAAGGCTCTCTATAACCTGGCCTTGAACACCGCCAGGGATGGAGCATTCACAACTTCCTTGGGCAACCCATTCCAGTGCCTCACTACCGTCACAGTAAAGAGTTCCTTCCTTATATCCAATCTGAACTTCCCCTGTTGAAGTTTGAAACCGTCACCCCTTGTCCTATCACTACAGACCCTCACAAAGTGCTCCTTTTCAGAATCCTTGTAGGCCCCCTTGAGATACTGGAAGGCTGCTTTGAGGTCTTCACGCAGCCGTCTCTTCTCCAGGCTGAACAGCCCCAAGTTTCTGAGCCTATCTTCATACTGAAGATGCTCCAGTCTCCTGATCATCCTCATGGCCCTCCTCTGGGCTTGTTCCAACAGTTCCATGTCCTTTCTATGTTGAGGACACCAGAACTGCACACAATACTCCAAGTGAGGTCTCACAAGAGCAGAGTAGAGGGTCAGAGTCACCTCCTTCGACCTGCTGGTCACACTCCTTTTGATGCAGACCAGGATATGGTTGGCTTTCTGGGCTGCAAGCGCAAACTGCCGGCTCACGCTCATTTTCTCATCGACCAACACCCCCAAGTCCTTCTCTGCAGGGCTGCTCTGAATCTCTGCTCTGCCCAACTGTAGCTGTGCCTGGCATTGCTCCGACCCAGGTGGAGGACTTTGCACTTGGCATGGTTAAACTTCATCCGGTTGGCATCAGCCCATCTCACAAGCATGTCAAGGTCCCTCTGGATGGCATTCCTTCCCTCCAATGTATCAACTGAACCACACAGCTTGGTGTCATCAGCAAACTTGCTGAGGGAACACTCAATCCCACTGTCCATGTCACAGACAAAGACGTTGAAAAAGACCGGTCCCAACACTGATCCCTCGGGGACACCACTCATTACTGGTCTCCAGCTGGACGTTGAGCCATTGAGCACTACTCTTTGCGTGCAGCCATCCAGCCAGTTTTTTATCCACCGAGTGGTCCACCTATCAAATTGATGTCTCTCCAACTTAGAGAGAAGGATGTCATGTGGGGCAGTGTTGAACGCTTTGCTCAAGTCCAGGTAGATGACGTCAGTTGCTTTCTCCCTGTCCATCACTTCCGTAGCCCCATCCTAGAATGCCACCAAATTGGTCAGGCAGGATTTCCCCTTAGTGAAGCCATGCTGGCTGTCACCAAGCACCTTGTTGGTTTTCATGTGCCTTAGCATGCCTTCCAGGAGAATCCGCTCCAAGATTTTGCCAGGCACAGATGTAAGACTGACTGGTCTCTAATTCCCTGGGTAATTCAGATATTTATAGACAAAGATCTGCTTTTGGCCTAAAAGCAGGGTTGATGCTTTTTATGCCTGCAATGCTAAGATAATTATCTTTCACCTTAAACTTTGGAGACAAGCCTGACTTTTAGCTCTAGTTTCATCAGTCCAAACTAGTTTAAAAATATAGCTAGCTTTCGGGAACATAAAGTTGATATAAATTTTTAACAAGTCCACTGCAGGGAGCAATTCATGGCTTATCATAGAAAACGTAGACCTGGAATGACAGGCTTTCCATAGATGTCTTTTTTCTGGAAAAGTCTAGGAAAGCTATTAGTAGTCCTGCTGTAAACTCCATCACAAGAGAAAAACATGCAAAAAATACAAGCATATAGATATACATTTCACATATATTCATAGTTTTTGTTGATAGCAATGTCACAGCTGCGAAGATCAACCACTTTCCTTTTTTAACCCATCCCTCCCATTAGCTTCTCTTTCTCATTTACAGCTTCTTCTGGGTATCTCTCCTCTCCTATGGGGCACCTCCAGGTCCGTTTGATACATTTATTCATAAAAGAATGTCTTATCAAGACAGTCTCTTCTGTTGTCCCAGTAACACTAGCTTTCACAGGCTGTTACTGGGATGTTCTCAAAAGCACTTGTCAGGCACATGGCACACTCCCAGCAACCAGGAATGCTTCTGAAAAAATGATGCCTCAGGTTAACCCTTTCTCCTCCAAGTGCCAAAATGAAACTATATTCTGCTGTGATTTGTGCAAAAAAACATTGTTTGTTACAGAGGTATCTGGGACAGGCTTGTTTTTATTTAGCTGTATGAAAAATGCTTATCGTTGGTTCATTTTGGTGTATGCAGTTTCTTATATCATTCTGCTGACTTAATGTTCCCCTCCTTTTCTCCCACTATTCATTTCACTCATTTGCCACAACTTACTTATAATTACATTTAAGTTCCTTGGTGTCGTGGTTTAAGCTTATAAACCCATACAGTCGCTCTCTCACTCACTTCCCCCTCTTTCTTCCCTCTGCTCCCGGAGGGATGGGAAGGAGAATCGAAAGAATGCAACTCCCACAGGTTGAGATAAGAACAGTTTAGTAACTAAGGTATAACACAAACCACTGCTGCTACCACCAATAATAATAATGACAAGAGAAAATACATGGGAAAAGAATACAATTTCTCACCATCCAATATCAAGCCGGACTACGCAGTGCACCCCCACCAGTGCCCCCCACCACCCTTCCGGGTCTCTGCTCTCCGTTTCTACATCCTGGACATGACGTGCTGTGGTATGGAATAATCTCTTTGGTTAGTCTGGGTCAGGTGTCCTGTCTCTCCTTCCTCCCGGCTTCCCCTCCTCCCTGGCAGAGCATGAGACTCACAAAGTCCTTGGCCAGCCTAAACATCACCAAGCAGCAACTGAAAACACTGGTGTTATCAGCACTGTTCCCAGGCCCAAAATCAAAAACACAGAACTGCACCAGCTACCAAGAAGGAGAAAAAATGACTGCTGCTGCTGAACCCATGACACTTGGAGTAGAAATTTTGTCTAGCTGTATGTTCAGTCAATGAATCCAAAAGCATTATTTAAGCCATCAGACATTACTACAACAGAAGCAAGGAAAAAACAGCATGACATCAAAGATTTGTTTTGTTTTCTCATGAATGATTGTTAAACTGATCATGGAGCTAGGAATGATTTCTATGTCTTTCTGGCAATCCTATGAGTCATCTGTTTGTTCCCTTTTTGTCCTTATCTTTGACAACTTACCTTGGTCACTGTGTATCCAAAAGCTATAATTCACCCCTGTGGTGAATCACCATTCAGGATGTAGATGTTTTCAATGAGTCATACTTAACCTTATAGCAAGCAGAACTCTTAGACTACATAAATTGTGCAAATTAACCATGGTGTGCTTAGGTGTCCATGTCTGAAAAACAAAATTACATATTTCAGTGGCAGAAGTAAAAAGGTGACCAGTAGTCCCTACTTTAAACTCTGCATAGGTAAATCCATTTTTCTATTGAGTTGAAAAGCATTAGTCGAAGCATACATCAGAGAGAGCTCCCTTACAAAATTTTTTCCATCACTTCAATCATGGACTTAACCATCTTAACTTAATATTTACAACATCACGTTCGCAATCTGCACAGCCTGATGGTATAGAAAAACTCCCACACTCAAACAAACAAAATTCATATCTTGAGATTCATAATGAGCTCAGGGACTGCATTTCAGAAATTAGGCACACTCAGATCTATCATTCAGCAAAATTTATCATATTGCATTTCTTTTCATCTGCTCTTCCTTGCGCTACATTTTCCAATGCTAAGAGTCTGCCTTCTGTTATAGAAATTTCTAGTGAGGAAAAGTTATTCGCAATCAGCATTCACTCCCGTGGGTCTACACAGACCACCTCTACTTAGTAAGAAACCAGAGTCGTCTTTTTCTTGTTTTAATAACCATTTTTATTTAAGAAAGGAATTAGGTCTTCAGAATGAAGAGTGTCAAAGAGGCTGAAATGGGAAAATGTAACAAAATAAGACAACAGTGTTTATATGCAACATGTTGTCAAAATAATATGTTAGCTCCAAGGGGTGTACTAGGGCAGATATTAAACTGATGTTATACTCCTACACAATAAATTCAGACTCTAGCCTTGATTTGTCAGCAGGTGGAATCTAGCTGCTCTAAGTGCTTCCCGAAATTTGCCATAACTGGCTTCCTGAAATGTTAAAGTGCCTTAAATGCCGGGTACTTCAGCTATGTGTTCAGACTCCTAGTTTCGGTTGAAGGAAACAATGCATTTATGCTGCTGACAAACTTACAACTACAAAATTTAACAATGGATGGATAGAGCTTGCAGGTATGCCTCATGTTAAACACTGCTGGTATACATACCCTACATATATTTTTTTGTTTGTTTTTTGTTTTGGTTTTTTTTGAGGGGAGGGTGTTTGTTTGTTTGTTTGCTTGTTTGTTTCTACTTTAAATTTACCTGGATAGAATCCTAGTCAAAGCTGGGTTGTATGTCAGTACATCTGCTCAATGGACACAAAAGGAAATAGAATTATGCAGTCCTTAGTATTCAAATTCAAGTCTATTAACAATTTTAAACATTCAACAGATTACCACACATCAGAATATGCATACTTTATTGTGAGCACATAAGATAGTGTTTTATAACACTGCAATATTTCAACCTCAAACAAGACAATCATCTAAAGGCTGCCAAAACCCATATTCCAAAACAGTTGCTCAGGTACAATTGTTACGTATTGTGCCTTCCACCTTAAGTAGGAAGAAAAACCCCCGGAAAAACCTTGGGCATTGATGAAACATCATGTTGCAATTATTTGAAAATAGTTCTATAGCAATAATCACATTTATAATTGGAGCTCTGTTAAAAAGAAAACAAATATTTTTTGCTAAGGAACAGTACACAGGTAGTATATTAATACTACATACCTATCAACATAATTGTGATTCTATAGGATAAGCTTTGTAAATAAAGTCCAAGTACATGTATTTACACATCAAAAGGATGCATGTGTGTGTCTGCTTGCACAGAATTGTCTCTTATGAAAACCTTACATAGCGTATTGCTTTAAAACAACTGAACTTCCTTCTTAACTTGGCTGTTGCTGTGGAGTGCTATTTTCTCCCTATTATAAATTGCATACGAAACATAAGCACTAAACAATTTGCCAGTGGCCACACTTGGACTATGAAATAAATGTAGTTCTTCCATGTTGTGTGTTACTTCTCAAAGTGCTTAGACAGCCATTCTCAACCTGCAGAGTGTGAAACACCAGCCCTAGCCACCATCAAAATAACTTTCAAAAAATAAATGCCACATAAGTGAAAAGTGTGGCTATACTAACAGTGCTCATTACACCATGATACAATCACACAGGATTCATAAACTAAGTAATTTGAAAAGTATCTTAAATTGCCTCCTCTATCTAACCTCTGTAAAAAAAAAAAGCTGAGTTTTCTTAGTTCTCAAGAAATGCTAATATATTCCGCAACATAACCATACTGAGTTTCAGTATTTCAGCTTAATTTCCTGTTTGTAAATATAGCAAGAGTTATGGTGGAGTTGAATGCACTATCATGTGATATAAAATGTGACATATAAAACCCACATGATAATCTTTCACTACCTTCTTTCCATTTATCCTCCCCTCTTCTGTTTTGACACTCTACTGGAAGGCAAACCTGGCTCCATCTACAGTGATTCAGTTTTCACCTCTGAAAGGAGAGGGTGATCTGGAGATCAGGGCTGAAAGTCTCCCCAAGATCTCCCTTTCACTTTCAGGACACTTTTAGAATCAGATGTAGAAGATAAGTAAAAGCAAATTTGGCTAAAGTTGTCTTGAATGACCAGTCAAGAAAATGAAATGTCAACAAAAAAGAAACAAAAATGCATGCAAAACATGTAAGTAGAGAAAATTAATACAAACTGAAGATGTCACACAGGATTTCAGACATGCTCAGAACTTGTTTCATATCTAGAAGATATAGAATTTAAAATATTTTTCAGGCAAAAGATAAATATTAGCCCAATTTTAATGTTTTCTACCTTGTCATATAAAATCATTACAATTGTAATGTATTTTATTTCATTTTATTTTTTTTTTTTATTGAGCTTTATGTTCTCGTGATAGTAATTTCAAGCAATGACATTTGGGGAAACAAGAAAGAATAAAACATGCACGTTTAGCAGATTGTTATATAAAAAACTTTATGTGTTATAGTTTGGGCTGTTGATTTTGTTTTTTTTTTTTTTTTCTTTTTTTTGCAGCAAAAGCAAAGAAAAGAACAGGGGAAAGGTAAAGCAAATGCAAAAGCTAAAGCTAAGCTGAAGCTAAAGCTAAAGGAAAGAAAGACTAATGAAACCCCAGCTTTTGTAGTCATTTTACTTTACAATCCATGTACCTAAGATAGCACCCTAAAATAGCTCATACCTAACTTTTTAAAAGACTTGCTGAACCTTAAAAATGTCTTGAATTGTGTTTGCTTCCCATAAAACTAACATAATAGCAAGATAAAATAACTAGTTTGTCTTTATTAGAAGCTACAGAACAGTACTACACACACAGAAGACTGTCTCCCAGCATCCCAAGGTGGGACAACCACAGGAGCAGAACTACATGGCTCAGACAGAAAATCTGAGCTTGCTTTGCTAAGCAGGATGAGGACAGCAGGTAGGCTCTGGTTTCTGTTCTGCGACTCTTGCACAGTCTATTGCAGACATGCTCACACTGGACACAGCCTCCATCCCAGGCAAGCTTGTGGCAACACTGGAGGCTCATAGCACAGAATGGGCACCCACTGGTCACCTTGTCCAATTCGAGGCTGGCAGATGGCTTCCCTGCACCACCTTTACCTCAGACTCTGCCTCCTGTGAGGTGCTGAACGTCCCTGGATACTCCCATCATAGGGTCCTTTTTGTCATTGTTTTTGTTGTTTCTTGCTTTCTAATCAAGAAGGTTCATACAAACCACCAATAGTCACCAGCCCCAGGCCTATCTCTTTGAATTTTTCCATATTTAAGGCCAATTAGCAGTTGTTATCAGAGTTACTACTGCCTTCTTGCCTCCTGCCCCAAAATGTGATACAAAGATCAAAAATTACAAAGATTTTAAAGTAAAAAATTAATTGTTGCTTCTGTCTTTCTTTCCCTAAGCCTTTAGAACAGGGTACATAATGTTGAGGTCTTGCTTAAAAATGTTTTCCATTAGTAGGTTTCCACAATGCCAGGTGTCTATGCTTCTTTGCTTTTCCAACATATACTAGTACCATCTTATCATTGAGAGATGGACAATATATCTTAAGCCTCATCCTGTCTGTGAGGTGCTTTCAGGTATGCACTTTCAGCCATAATACTCTCAAATGACAATTTCTCTTTCCTCTAGCTGGGCTACATGCTGTAGCTAAAAATTTTCTTTGTTTTTCATAGGATCATAGAATCATGTAAGCCTGCTTGTTGAGCTGTCACAGACTACATGGCTTTTGTTTCCTATATCCCAAACAAATGTTCCAACTACTTGGATGCTTTGAAAAAAGGCTTAGACCCTCTCCCCTTAACACTAGTGAAGAAATCACAGCCATGTATTGCTTTGCTGCTTACAGGTGACATGCTACCACTTGTACTGATCATAGCGACATCCAAGCTGGTATTTCAGAATCAGTGCCACCCTGTAACAAGCAGGTGAATGGCTTTCAGCAGTAAATGAGATCAGCTCCCAGCACCAAAGAGCTTTGGACTGCATAAATAAATCCTAACACTGAAATGGGCATGATCTAAGCAATACATGACACTTGGCGGTTGCTTGGCTCCACAAGTGTGTTACTAAGAAAAGCTGAATGTCACGGTTCAACCCCAGCTGGTAACTCAGCATCACACAGCCGTTCATTCACTCTCCCCTTTCCCCCTCCCTTGGTGGGATTGGGAGAAGAACTGGAAGAATGTAAACTTCACAGGTTGAGATAAGAACAGTTCAATAACTAAAATTAAGTACAATATAATACTAATAATGATAATGGAAATAGAAGAGAGAACATAAAACTAAAAAAATAAAGCAAAACAACAATAAACACAAATGATGCACAATACAATTGCTCATCAACTACTGACCAATATCCAGTCTAACCCAAGCAGCAATCTGCCTTTCTGGATGACCCGCCAGCTTATGCACTGGGCATGATGTGCTGTGGTATAGAATACCCCTTTGGCTAGTTTAGGTCAGGTGTCCTGTCTCTGCTTCATCCCAGCTTCTTGTACCCCTTCTCACTGCAGAGCATGAGAGACTGAAAAGTCTTTGATCAGGATAAGTGCTACTGAGCAACAACTGGAACATCTGTGTGTTACCAGCATTTTTCTCAGACGAAAGTCGAAAACACAGCATTGTGCCAGCTACTAGGAAGGAAAAATTAAAAACCAGGACACTGAAGAATACCTTTTAAAAATGAACCATAGTTTACTTTTCAGTTCAAATAAATTAATTGTAATGCTCACTTCTACAAGAAAACCTTCAGCCTTGATCTTTGCTAGCTGGAAAGGGCATGTCACATCAGGTATTGGCATGCAGCTGCTACTCATAAATTCCTTTATATTCCTAGCCCATTTTTCCCATAAGGACATAGTTCATAGTTGTGTTTTATTTGTTCTGAGATTTGAAGTGCCAGTGAGAAAACAATTGGTCAAGCAGCTGTAGAGCTTTCCACCTAAATCTCATGCCTTATTTGGGCTGATCAATAGAATCATAGAATAGTAAGGGTTGGGAAGGACCTCAAGATCATCGAGTTCCAACCCCCCTGCCATGCCCAGGGACACCTCCCACTAAACCATGCCATCCAAGGCTATGTCCAACCCCACCTTGAACGCTGCCAGGGATGAAGCATTCACAACTTCCATGGGCAACCCATTCCAGGGCCTCACCACCCTTACAGTAAAGAATTTCTTCCTCATATCCAATCTAAACCTCCCCTGTTTAAGTTTAAACCCATTACCCCTTGTCCTCTCACCACAGTCTCTCATGAAGAGTCCCTCCCCAGCATCCGTATAGGCCCCCTTCAGGTATTGGAAGGCTGCTATAAGGTCTCCACGCAGTCTTCTCTTCTCCAGGCTGAACAGCCCCGATTTTCTGAGCCTATCTTCATACGAGAGGTGCTCCAGTCCCCTGATCGTCCTCATGGCCCTCCTCTGCACTTGTTCTAACAGTTCCATGTCCTTTTTATGTTGAGGACACCAGAACTGCACGCAATACGCCAAGTGAGGTCTCACGAGAGCAGAGTAAAGGGGCAGGAGCACCTCCGTCGACCTGCTGGTCACACTCCTTTTGATGCAGCCCATGATACGGTTGGCTTTCTGGGCTGCAAGCGCACACTGCCGGCTCATGTTCAGTTTCTAATCGACCAACACCCCCAAGTCCTTCTCCGCAGGGCTGCTCTGAATCTCTTCTCTGCCCAACCTGTAGCTGTGCCTGGCATTGCTCCGACCCAGGTGGAGGACCTTGCACTTAGCATGATTAATCTTCATCAGGTTGGCATCAGCCCACCTCACAAGCGTGTCAAGGTCCCTCTGGATGGCATTCCTTCCCTCCAACTTATCAACCGAACCACACAGCTTGGTGTCATCGGCAAACTTGCTGAGGGTGCACTCAATCCCACTGTCCATGTCACCCACAAAGATGGTGAACAAGACCGGTCCCAACACTGATCCCTGGGGGACACCACTCGTTACAGGTCTCCAGCTGGACACTGAGCCACTGAGCACTACTCTTTGCGTGCGGCCATCCAGCCAGTTCTTTATCCACCCAGTGGTCCACCTATCAAATTGATGTCTCTCCAACTTAGAGGAAGGATGTCATGTGAGACAGTGTCAAAGGCTTTACACTAGTCCAGGTAGATGACATCAATTGCTCTGACCCTGTCCATCAGTTCTGTAGCCCCTTCATAGAAGGTCACCAGATTGGTCAGGCAGGATTTCCCCTTAGTGAAGCCATGCTGGCTGTCACCAAGCACCTTGTGGGTTTTCATGTGCCTTAGCATGCCTTCCAGGAGAATCTGCTCCAAGATTTTGCCAGGCACAGAGGTGAGGCTGACTGGTCTGTAATTCCCCGGCTCATCCATTTTCCCCTTCTTAAAAATGGGGTTTATATTTCCCTTTTTCCAGTCATCAGGAACTTCACCTGACTGCCATGATTTTTCAAATATGATGGACAGTGGCTTAGCAACTTCATTTGCCAGCTCCTTCAGGACCCGTGGATGGATTTCATCCGGTCCCATGGACTTGTATACATTCAGGTTCCTAAGGTGGTCCCAAACAAGATCCTCCCCCACAGTGGGCCCAGGGTCCCCACCCTCACCATCCCCGCGTCTGCCTTCCAAGACTTGGGTGGTGTGGTCAGAGCATTTGCCGGTACAGACTGAGGCAAAGGAGTCATTAAGAACCTCAGCCTTCTCTAAATCCAGGGTAGCCAGTTCTCCCGATAGCTTCTGGAGAGGGCCCACGGTGTCCCTAACCTGTCTCTTATTGGCAGTGTACCTATAAAATCCCTTCCTGTTATCCTTAACATCCCTAGCCAAGTTTAATTCTAAGTGGGCCTTAGCTTTCCTAACCTGGTCCCTAGCTTCCCGGACAACATCCCTGTATTCTTCCCAGGCCACCTGACCTTGCTTCCACCTTTTATAAGCCTCTTTTTTCCTTCAAATTTTGCTCAGCAGCTCCTTATCCATCCAAGGAGGTCTCCTGGCCCTCCTGCTAAACTTCCTTCTAGTTAGGATGCATGGCTCCTGAGCCTGCAGCAGGTGATCCTTGAATATCAACCAACAGTCTTGAGCACCCCTGCCCTCTAGGGCTGTATCCCATGGAACCGTACTGAGCAGGTTCCTGAAGAGGCCAAAGTCTGCTCTCTTGAAGTCCAACGTAGTGAGCTTGCTGCACGCTCTTCTCACTGTCCTGAGGATCTCAAACTCAACCATCTCATGATCACTGAAATCAAGGCTGCCCTGGAGCGTCACATTCCCAATCAGCCCTTCCCTGTTGGTGAGCATGAGGTCAAGCATGGCACCTCTCCTTGTCGGCTCCTCTAGTACTTGCAGAAGGAAGTTGTCTTCACGCAACCGAGGAGCCTTCTGGATTGCTTGTGCCAGGCCGTACCATCCCTCCAACAGATATCAGGGTGGTTGAAGTCTCCCATGACAACAAGGGCCTGCAAGCGTGAGGCTGCTCCTATCTGCCTATGGAGCGCTTCGTCCAGCAAGTCCCCTTGGTCAGGTGGTCTATAACAGATCCCCACAATAATGTCACCCATTGCTGTTCTCCCTTTAACCCTGACCCACAAACTCTCTGTCGACTCCTCACCTGTCCCCACACAGAGTTCCATACTCTGCAGCCTATCCCCAACATAAATAGCAACTCCCCCTCCCCGTCTGCCAGGCCTGTCTTTCCTAAAGAGCCGGTAACCTTCCATTCCAACACACCAGTCACAGGTGCCATCCCACCATGTTTCCGTGATGCCTATGATATCATACCCCCGTAGATGTGCACACATCTCTAATTCCTCTTGTTTGTTCCCCATACTACGGGCATTTGTGTAGAGGCATTTGAGCCGAGATCCAATTGAAGTTGGGTCATTGGCTGGAGCAGCTGGAATATCTCTACATTGCTCCGAACGTTTACTGTAGGTGCTGCCAACCGACTGGGTGTGTTGGGATGGAATGATGCCCCCCTCCCCCAACACAGCTAGTTCAAAGCATCCTTGACCAGTCTGGCAAGCCTCCTACCAAATCCACTCTTCCCCTTCTTTGTCAGACCAACTCCACCAGCCCCCAGTAGACCTGGCCTACTATATTGAGTCCCATGGTCAAGGTACCCAAACCCCTGACTATAGCACCACCCTTCTAACCATTTGTTAACCTGCCCAATCCTCCTAGCCTTTTCAAGGTCCTGCCCTGTATCCTGGAGAATTGACAAAAAGACAATCTGAGCTCCAGAGCCCCTAACCACCTCTCCCAGAACTCTGTAGTCCTTCTTTATGGTCTCCGGGCTACTGCTATCTATATCAGTAGTACCCACATGCATTACCAGGAGTGGGTAATAGTCAGTGGGTCTGACTAGAGCAGGCAGCTTCTCTACAACATCCCTGACCCGAGCCCCTGGTAGGCAACGCACCTCCCTTGAGCCTGGGTCAGGCCGGCAGATGGGTGCCTCTGTGCCTTTCAGATTAGAGTCCCCTACTACTATGGTCCGCCGCTTTTTCCTGGCAGCACCAGTAGTGATGACCTTCTTTAGCAGTGCACCAGCTGGTTGCGCCTGGTGGGAGCGCTGTTGCTCATCAGCCCCCTGCAGGATAGCAAAGCAGTTCTGGGTGGGGACAACAGATGTAGGAGGAAGCCCCTTGCTTTTAATTACCCTCTTCCTCCTTTTTTTGTCGTTTTTTTTCTGTTACCTTTTCCCAGCTTCCTGGGTTAGCAGCCTCCTTTCCTGCACGGGCAACAGTAGACACTCGAGGTCCCGGAACAGGCTGGTCCCGGAGCAAGCAGTGCTGCTCCCCCTCAGCTTCCCTGACACCTTTCAGCCTGGCAACAGCTTCCTGCAGTTCAGCCACCTGCTGCAGGAGGACCTCCACCAGGGAGCGCAGAGTGCAGCCCTGCCCATTGCTCACCCTTCCCTCAGGACAGCAATGCAGGCGCTCTCTACACCCCGAGCTCTGCACTGCAGCCTCCCTTCCCATCGGCTCCATCTGGGTGCCTACGCTGGCCACCACCGGCGCAGCTAGAGCAGAGCTCCCAGGCCGAGCCTTGCCCGTACGGCGAGTGTTCACCATCCCGCTCACCACCCCGCTCGCCTGCCCACACGAACTGCCGCGCAAACTGCTTTGAGCCCGCTCTGTTTGCCCACCCTGTTCGCCGCACTCTGGGTCACTCGTGCTCCCTGGGGCAGGATTTTAACCAGTCAGGTCTGCCGCCGCTCCTCCTTGCGCTGCCCCCTCTGAGTCAGCCGCTCGCCTCCGCTGAGCTGCAGGCTCCCGGGCAGGCCTTGTCGAGGACTTGAAGCTCCCTCGGGGCAAGTTGCTGCTCCAAGGTGAAGCTCGTAGATGCCGAGCCTCCCCCCCAACCCGATCAGGCGCTGCAGGCCTCCCCTCGAGAGACAGTATGTTTACTGTTCTCTGCATGTATCACTTCTGAGTAGATGAATCTCAACACACAGAGATTTGCACTATTAGCTGAAGCACTGAATTCCAGTTGCAGCACTTAGAACAATCACAGCCAATTTTAACCCTATAATTTTACCGTCTAGCTAAATCTTCTAAATTGAGAGTGTCAATTTGGAAACGCTGGTTAAATTCATTTGACTGGTGTAGTTCCTAATCTTTAATTTTGTGAACCCTGCTAACATCAATAAGCCAGGCAAATACAAAGGTGGTTGTGTGCATAATGTGTTTCTTTTTTAAAAGATTATTACTATGTAATACATACAATTCTTATATAAATTTTCATGGTTTTACTTTCCCAAGTAGACAGAAATTTTGGTAGACAGATTTAGGCAAAAACACAGACTGAGAAGGTTTTTTCCTGCTATCTGCAGAAGTAAACACTAAAGCAAACCATGGTTTTGTTAAGGTACGTACACGTACGTTATATAACATTGATAGACTTCAACTTTGTTCATAATAAGGCATTTGGCATCTGTCAGGAGCTGTTGGATACCAGCAGTCTGACATCAGTTTTATGATGAAAAGTTTTCTCATCTCATGAAGATAGACTCCTGGAAAGATTTCTTTGGGATGTGAATACCCTGAATCACCAGGTGACTGAAATTCTTCATTCATCAATGATTTTCAACTGTCACATGCCTATGTGCTACAAACTGCTCAAATAATACACTGTGGACAGCCCATTCCTGTTTCTCTCTTCAACAGGAGATCCTCACTGTGAACTACATTGAAGACTTGAATGGGCAGCATTTTGTATGCAGGCTAGGAAATGGAGATACCTGATCGTCAGCATTGCTGTGAGCTGAATGAATGCTACTTATATGCTAGATTACTCAGAATGTGCAGTCA